>OY728150.1:1793906574-1795380324 GCA_963277665.1 Viscum album | reverse complement strand
CACAACTCTAGATGACCATTTTTTGAAATTCAAAACATAGAAGAGGCAAAGTTGTGTTTAATGGCTAGATTATAAAATTGCATTCTATATATATTTTCAAAACCTTGGGTTGTTACATTTTCTCCTCCCTAAAAAAATTTCATCCTCGAAATTTTCAAAATATTACTTAAAAAGATTCAGGTATGTCTTTAACATAATCTCTTCAGACTCCCATGTTTCTCCCTCCATCTTATGGTTACTCCATAGAAACTTCACCAGACGAGTTGTCCGATTTCTCAATAAATGTTCTCTAATATCAAGAATCTTGATAGGCTCTTCATAGAAAGATAGATCAGGCTCAAGTTCCACTTCTTCATAAGTGAGTACATGTGTTGGGTCTGGCATGTACCTTCTTAACATTGACATGTGGAACACATTGTGAACCTTGGAGTGAATCGGCAGCATTGCCAAACGGTAAGCTATGTCTCCAATTCGGTCCAGAATTTCAAAAGTTCTGATGTACCTGGGACTTAATTTTACCTTCTTAGTGAATCGTATAATACCCTTCCATGGAGATAACTTTAAGAAAATGGGATCACCTTTATGAAATTCTAAATCCTTCCTTTGGTTATAAGCATATCTATTTTTCCTACTTTGAGTTATTTGATATGGTTCTGGATAATCTTCACCTTTTTCGTTGTTTCATCAACAAGTTCTAGTCCCACGAGCTTTCTTTCACCAACTTCATCCTAGAAATTTGGCGTACGACATCTCCTCCCATATAATGCTTCATAGGGTTCCATATCAATACTTGAATGGAAGCTATTGTTTTAGGAAAATTCCACGAGAGGTAAATACTGATCCCACATGACTTGAAAATCAAGTGAAAAAGACCTCAACATGTCTTCCAATATTTGAATAGTCTGTTCTGATTGTCCATCAGTTTGTGGGTGGTAGGCAGTGCTCAAATGAATATTAGTATCTAGGGCCTTTTGAAGACTCTTCCAGAGTAGTGATGTAAAATGGGGATCACAATCAGAAACAATTGATGAGGGTACACCATGAAGCCTTACAACTTCATTAATATATATTTTTTCTAAACGTTCATTTGGTAAATATTCCCTTATAGCAAGAAAATGTGAATATTTAGTAAGACGGTCAACAATTACACATATCGTATCATTATTTATTAGAGTCTTTGGTAGCCCCAGGACAAAGTCCATCGTAATATCGTCCCATTTCCACATATGTATAGGAAGGGGTTGCATGACTCCACCAGGATGTTGTCTTCTACCCTTCACCTATTGACAAACCAGACATCTTGACACGTAATCCGCAATCTCCCTCCTCATATTTTCCCATAATAAATGTTCCTTTAGATCTTTGAACATCTTTCTGCTACCAGGGTGAATAGAGAAATTAGAGCTATAAGAATCATCTAGTAGTTCCCACTTAAGCTCAGGAATAACGGGAACACAAAGCCACTTTCCATATTTTAAAATGTTTCCTTCATATGAAAATTCAATCAATATCCCATCATTTATATCTTTAATTTTCTTTTGAAACTCCACATCATTAGCCTGAATTTTTTTTATCTTTTCCAGTAAAGAAGTTTTGGAATCCATATGAAAAAGTAGTGACGTGTTACCTTCCTTGATAATTCCCATATGAATCTTTACTAGATCCATGAACAGAGGATCCCTTTCAACTCTCATCTTGTTCAAGATTTTAGTGGTCCTTTCTACTCAAAGCATGTGCTACCTTATTTTCCTTCCCGGGGTGGTAATGTATTGTGAAATCGTAGTCTTTGAGTAGCTCGGTCCATCTTCTTTGTCTCATGTTGAGTTCTTTTTGTGAGAATATATATTTCAAACTCTTATGATCTATATATATCTCACATTTCTCGCCATAGAGGTAATGTATCCTTATCTTTAGAGCAAATATTACCTCTGCTAACTCAATATCATGATTTGGATAGTTTTTTTGATGAATTTTTAGCTGCCTAGACGCATAGGAAATCACTGAATAATTTTTCATAAGGACACAACCAAGTTGTTTCTTTGATGTGTCACTATAAATAACAAACCCATCATTCCCCGATGGTAGGGTTAGGATTGGAGAATTCACTAACCTCATCTTCAATTCTTCAAAACACTCTTCACATTCCTTGGTCCATAATAACATAACACAATTTCGTGTGATTTTGGTCATCGGGTTGGCTAAACGGGAAAAGTTCTGAACGAAATGCCGATAATAACCTGCTAAACAAATAAAACTATGTACCTCAATTACGTTCGTTGGAGTAGGCCATTCTTTCACAGACTTGGTCTTCACAGGATCTATAGATATTCCATCCTTATAGACAATGTGGCCCATAAAGGAAACTAATTGGATCTAGTATTTACACTTTCTGAACTTCCCATATAATTCATTTCTCCTCAGAGTCTTCAGAATGGTGCGCAAGTGATTTTTATAATCTTCATAGCTCTTAGAGTAAACCAGGATATCATTAATAAACACCACTAAAAAGTCGTCAAGATATTCCTTGAAGACTCTGTTCATGATATCCATGAAAACATATGGTGCATTGGTTAGTCTAAAAGGAATTACTGTAAACTCATAATGCCTGTACCTAGTTTGAAATGTTGTTTTTGGAATGTCTTCCATTATCCTAAGAAACTGATGATATCCCGATCGAAGATCAATCTTCGAAAAATATTCAGATCCATGAAGTTGATCGAATAAATCATCAATTCATGGCAGAGGATACTTATTCTTTATTTTAATAGCATTGATTTCTCTATAATCAATGCACAACCTCATAGACCCATCATTCTTCTTAACGAAAAGAATAGGGGATCCCCATGGAGAAATACTAGGGCGAATAAATCCTTTATCACTCAATTCCTCTAGTTGTTTCTTTAGCTCCACTAACTCCACAGTGGACATTCAATAATTGGTCTTTGATATGGTCCTTGAACCAAGAATTAAGTCAATGGAAAACTCAATTTCCTGCTCTAGAGGATGTAAAGGTAAATCCTCTAGAAAGTCATCAATATATTCTTGCACAATAGGTACACATTCTATTTGATCATTATTTTCCTCACCCATAGTAATTTCATTCTCTTCCTCCCTGAAAAATGAATTTAGTTGAGCTACTGGGGGTGGATCTAAATAAGAATCGGGTGGTGACGTTTCTGCTCTAAAGATAAGGTACTCCTTATCTTCATCAAAAATTGTAACCTCCTTCTTCTTACAATAAATTTTTGCATCATGGTCCGAAATACAATCTATACCATGGATTATATGAAATTAAATCATGGGTATTACAATGATATCAGCAGATAAAGAACATTTATATGCCCTAATGGGAACTGATTCACAAAAAATTATTGCAATGATACTTCCCTTAGGTGTTTTGACAGATAACTCCCTTGTTAAATTAATTTGGAAATATCTAATTTTCTTAGAAAACTGGGATGATATGAAACAATGTGATGATCGAGAATCAAATAAAGCATTTTCTATGTTTTATGACATGATCAAAGTACCTGCCACCACGACATTCAGAACATCAACCTCTATAGTTGTGATTGCATAATCTTATCACTGATCCCTTGGCCTTTTTTGTTGCATATTTCCTTGATTCTTAGGACAATCATTAGCATAGTGTCTCATCTCCTGACAATTATAGCATCAAACATCATTGGCTTCCTTCTTACCCTTGCAATCACCATCAAGATTCCCTTTCTGACCACATTTGTAGAATACTCCTTTTCCATTTAAGCACTCACCAGGGTGTTTCTTTCCACAATTCTCACATGGTGGAAATTCAACTCTTCCCTTCTTCCATGTTTCTTTATTTTCTTTCCCAAGGTTTTTAGAAGCCCTATTCTTTTCTTGATTTCCCTTAAAGTCATAAGATGTAGAGAATTATTTTTCTATCTTAATAGCACATGAAACTATATCCTCATATGAGGAGATACTTTGGCATAACAGTGCCCACCGGAGGAATAGCTTGAGGCCATCAAAGAATCAATCAATTTTTCTCCTTCGATTTTGTATGTAGTCAACAGTAGTTCTTGCTAACCTTGTGAATTTAGCTTTGTAATTTACAACATTATCATCTTCCTTCTACCTCAGATTCAAGAATTTCCTCTCCATCTCCGCTCTTTGTTAACAAGGAAAGTATTTCTCCTGGAATATTTCCTTAAATTCCCTCCATTCCATCTCCTCTATTTCTTCCTCCTCTTTTGGGTTTTGGATTAATGACCACCACTGATCTACATCTCCCGATAGACGATATACTACCATGAAAACCTTCTCTCTTTCATTACATCCCAAAGAAAGAAATATATTCTCAAGGGAACATATCCACTACTCTGCTAAAAATGGGTTTGTAGTCCTGTTGAATGATGGAGGCTGTTGTCGAATAAAGCAATCTAGAATGGATCCTCCACGTGGTGGATCCGGATGCTTCATACGGGTAAGGTTATTAGTCATAATCTGAGTAAGGTTTCTTATTATAGTTATGAGTTTCTCAGCACAGTCACAGCACTGGAGCCAACATCATTATCTTGCATCGGAGGAAAATCCCTACAAGGGACACATGTGTTCATGCGGTTTCCATTCCTTCCACTTGGCGCCATATCTAGATAATGGCATACACTAGATTAGGTTATGAATCATAAATTATAATCTCAACTTAACAAAATACATAGAAAAAATTGAGATCCTAGGAATGACTAAACCCATATTCACAAATATGGTTTCTTTGTGAAATATTTTATATTTCAATCCTTCATAATGTCTTGTAAAGAAAATGAGAATTATCCTAAGCATATCCTCCAAGAGTGACGTAACAAAGAGTATAGTAAGGCCAGTTGTCGTGCACCAGTTCATATTCGAGTCTAGCTTAATGTAGTGTTTTTGGGTTTTACCCCTAGATACATTTGTGCCCGATCCACCGCTACCTGCTCATATCCAGGAATTGATGTATTGTTTGAAAGATCCACATAATCTATTCCTTACCAATATACCAGGACATTATTGTATGTATATCTTCAATGACTAACTTAGGGACTCCTCCCTAATTCTATGTTTTCTAAATCTAGTTTCCAATTATTCTCCTAAATTTCCTCTGATACCAACTGTAAGGACCTAACCCAGGTTTCCTAGAGCCAGTGCCTTATTTAATTACATTGGCAGACAAACAAGGAATAATCATCCCGAAGGACCGAGTAGTTTAGTATTATTGGAAACAATATAAAAAAATAAGTTTAAAATTACAACATGAAGGGAAAATACAACACTACTTGATTCCACTAGAAACATCATGTCTCTTAGATTATGCTTGCAAGTCACTCATAAATTACTTCTTCATGTACTGAGGAAATGAAACATAAGAAATGGGTGAGATCAAATGCTCAGTAAGAATAAGAAATATTGAGGAATATAATATAAACATTAGACATGGTGAATAATTGAAAACACATACCTTTAATAATAAACATGAACACATTATGGCAGGAAAATGAGGTGAGTAAATAATTCCATAATAAAACATAATCATGGGTATTTAACTAATCAAATAACCACATGAAATATCAATATCTAAACTCATAATAATGGAATGCATAATTCTGGACATTCTTAATCATTTTTTTAAGGCCTTGGCCAAGACGTCTAATGATTAAGGCCTCAAGAAAAATCCATATATCACATTGGGAATGGCCTCGACCAATTCCACATCTATTTGTCCCATGAGACCTACCGATGCATCGAGGGGATATAGAAGGCCCTACCCATCACATAATAAGTCCAATGAATTCCACATATGAGCGGGTATCAACATAAACAACATATACATTCATATTGAAACTATCATATGAAATTTAACTAACTTTCCCCAACCATTAAACATAAAACACTAACCACTTGGAATAATATGGTGAATGGTTTTAGGATTGATAATTTACTATAGAGTTAGTCATAAACCATTATATAAAATATGTTAGATGACTTCATAAAAGATTAAACCCAATAATACCATGGAATCAACCAGAGTTTTGAATTAGATGAAAACACTCTTATAAAATCATTAAGCAATTCTTGAGATAAATACTATTGTATTTTGAAAAGAAGATTTCTTTTGGAAAAATAATTTTATAAAACCATAAGTGAAGTAAGATAGTATTTTCATAATAAAACTAGTATTTTTAGAAGAATAATGGTTTCCAAATACAGATTATAGATTTCCCTTGAAAATAGATATGAATTTGAGAAATTCCCTTGTATCGGCTCGTATTTTTGGAAATAGTTTTGAGAGATTCTTTTAAAACATTTAACTATCCAGAAAATAGGGAATGATTCTGGTTGGTGTACATATATAGAATACCCACACAGAATTTTTGAGTAGTACATAACAATACTTTTGAGTCAAAAGTTCTCTTTTGACTTCTTTATCATGTTTTGGAAATCACAAATGTCTTTTATCCTGTCAATCGTATCGTACTGACTTTGTCAATCGTATCATACTGACTCTGTCAATCATAACGTACTGATTATGTCAATCGTATCGTACTGACTATGTGACTCATACTTTCATTACATTCTTGTTTTGGTACTTAGTCAAAAACACATGTTTCATATTAATCATACTCATGTTTATCATCTTCATATGTATTTTGTTTTAACCAATACGATGTCTTTGAGTTAGTTACAAACTAATCAAAACGATGTTGTGCTTTCTATTTCAATATGACCGTTATAATGCCAGGTGTCCAAGTCCCTCCGAGTTTTTCGGAGAAATATGACCGTTGGAGGAAATGTGACCGTTGGAACCTGAGGCCTATAGATAGGAGGTCATTTGAAGCCAAGATAGAGGATGATGATACAACTATGATACTTTGCTTCTATCAAGTTCTAGAGAGAGACGCTGTGACTTCTCTCATGCTTTGTGCTTTGTGCGCCTGATCATCATATCGAGGGATTTCAAGTAATTGAAATATAGAGGTTCTGATTACCTACAAAATTGAGGGCTGCCGGGGATTGGCAGATAGACGTTCCGATCGTCGTATCATGGGCTGTCGAGGATTGGCAGACAGATGTTCCGATCATCGTATCGAGGGCTGTCGGGGATAGCCAGACAGACGTTCTGATCATCGTATCGAGGGCTGTCGGGGATAGGCAGACGGACGAACCGATCATCGCATCGAGGTCTTACCAAGGTGGTGGTAAGAAAAACCTCGTATCCTAGGTGAAAGGATAACCCTTCTCTTTGGGTCAAAAGAATTGCAATACTTTTACTTTTCCGCTGCTGTTTGTATTAGGAAGAAATTTTTATTGTTTCCTTTCTTCTTTATACATTAAATTTTAATTGTTTCAATTACAATTATTCTATTGCATATTGTATTAATAGATTCTATACGCTTTATGGTAGAATCTCTCACACTTGTATTACTCTGATCATTGTATTCATCTTGAATACAATTACTTTACTTCTCTAATAGTATTACATTACTTCATACCTTTAAACTCAATACAATTGTGGGTGTTTGTATTTTTATTAGTTTAAGATCTTTTAAACTAACTTCTTAAGTGTTTAAACACAAAATCTTAAACCTACAATTCACCACCCCTCTTGTATTGTTCCATCTAATATACATATACATCTACATATTCGATCGAACAATTGGTATCAGAGGAGGTTTCCACTGATTTTTATTACTAGCTTTATTTCTTTAAAACTTTCATTTTAACTACTTTCTATACTAACGTGTGGAGTGGAAAAGATTTTTGTTTTCATTAGATGGCCGGAATGAATATTGGTTCAATAGACAATATAAATCCTTTTAGACCAACTTTCTTTGATGGGAATGATTATGTGTACTGGAGAGATCGTATGAAGCCATTTGTGATCAATACCGGTGTAGACACTTTTATTATGCTTACCGGAGGTTACAAAATTCCTGACAATGAAGTCAGTACTTTCACTAACCAAGATAAGCGAGAATATCAACTGAATTACAATGTACACAATACTTTATTATGCTCTATGAACAGGAATATATACAGTCAATTATCTTCATGTGAAGCAGCCAACTGTATTTGGAAGAAATTAGAAGTCACTCATTTTGGTACATCCAAGGTTATAGAAACAAGAAGAGAAATGCTTCGAGCAGAGTATCATGGATTTGTTTTTCTTTATGGAGAACCAGTATGTAAAGTGCAACAAAGATTTATGACAATTCTCCATTGTCTACAATACATGGGAGAAAAAGGCCTTGTTGATGAAGCTCTTGTAGATAAGATTATAGATATATTTCCAAATGAATGGGAGAAAAAGGACAGCTATTGATGAGAATAGAAAAGTTTCCCAGATTACTCTTGATGAACTATTTGGAACTCTTTTACAGCATGAAACAAGAATGAAGAGAGATACTGATTTCAAAAAAAATAAGAATGGAAATGGGAGTGTAGCTTTTATATCTAAAGCTAAAATGCATGAATGGATAACAAGATCCAATGGCAAGAAGGTTTTTATATCTGATTCAAGTGATTGTGATCTTTCGGATAATGAGTTAGCCAATCTTGCTCGAAGGATGAACAAGATTGTTGGAAATAAAGACTTCCAATACAGATTCAAAAAGAAAGATAAGAATGATAAGAAAGATTCAGAGGTAACATGTTATGAATGTAAGAAAGTAGGACACATAAGGCTTGATTGTCCTTTACTAAAGAGAAAAGACAGGAAGGAGAAACTTTCTGAAAGAAATAAGAAAAAGTATTATAAGACATAGAAATTATTGAAGGCAAATGATACTTGGAGTGCAAGTGGTAGTGATTCATCAGATAATTCTTCAGAATATGAGTCCTCAGGATAGAGAAATATTGGACTTATAGCCAGATTACCAATTGAATATCATTGTCTCATGGCTAAGGTACATAATGCTGAAGTTATTACAAATGTTTCGTTAAATGGAAATTATACTGGAAAATATTATGAATCATCAAATGATGAATCTTCATCAGAAGAAGATGATACATTACCTTGTTTTGAATAAGTATCTAGGTTTGATAAATTACTTGAAAATGAAAATTCTAAACTCAAGAATAAGCTTGAGAAAACAAACTCTAGAATTTCAGTTTTAACTAATGAAGTATCAGATCTTTCTAATGATCTCAATATGAAAACTTCTAATTTTGAAAGTATTTTAAAAACCCTTGAGAAAGTCAAATCTGACAAGGATAAACATTCTAAGGACCTAGAAAATGTGATTTCTAATAGAAATGTTTTAAAGCCTAACTCTAGTTTAAAATCAAATGTTTTGGAAGATAAAAACATAGTTTTAAAACTAAAGTCAGAAATTTTCTCTTTAAAGAAATGTTTGTCAAACTTTAATCATGGAAAAGAAAAATTTGACAAAATTTATTCCCAAATCCAGCCCCTAAGAAACCGTTCTGGACTTGGTTATACTCATTCCAAACCAGTTTTTAGTGACAACAATTTTATTCCAAAAAAACTGTTTTTGTTATAAGTGCCAATGTGGTGGACACTGGAGAAGAGAGTGTTCTCTAAATAAAACTCAATCATTAGTATTTCATAAAGCTCATTTTTTAAGACATATTTGGATTCCTAAAATCTTATTATCTAACCATTCTGGATCCAAACAAGTTTGGATTCCGAAAAACTAATTATTTCTTTTTTAGGAAAATGATAAGTGTACCAACAAAAATATTTGGTACATGGATAGTGGTTGCTCTCGTCACATGACCAGAAACAAAGATCTCTTTGAAATATTATCAAAACAAAAGGTGGAAAATTTACCTTCGGAGATAATTCTCAAGGAAAGATTGTTGGTATAGGTAATATTTTTTTTCTTGGAAAAGTTCTTATCTCAAATTTTTTTTTATTAAAGGTCCTAGCCATAATCTCATCTGCATAAGTCAATTATGTGATGAAGTTTACCTTGTGAATTTTAGAAATGATAAGGGTCTAGTTCACAATTACAAGGATGAGTTCATTCAATCTGCCCAAAGGCAAGAGAATGTATACACTATTAACTTAGAAGATGTTAGGAGCCAAAACTGACCCTGCTTAAATGCAATAGAAGACCAATCATGGCTATGGCATAGAAGACTAGGACACTACAATCTAGGAAACCTTTAAAAACTCTCAATGAAAATACTTTTAAAGGGACTACCAGATCTTAGATATGATTCTTCAAAAGTATGTGATCCCTGTCAATTTTGCAAGCATCATAAAACTAGCTTTAAATCAATTAATGAAGTTTCAACTACTAATGCATTACAGTTAGTACATATTGATCTTTTTGGTCCTTTACAATTTGGAAGCATTGGAGGAAAATACTATGTATTTGTTTTATTTGATGACTTTACAAGATTCACATGGGTCTATTTTCTCACAAAGAAATATGAAGCCTTTTACTTTTTCAAAACTTTTAGAGACCTAGTTAAAAATGAGAAAAAACTAACATTGATAACTATTCATAGTGATCATGGTGGTGAATTTCAAAATTCAGAATTTGATACTTTTTTTAGTAAGAAAGGTATTACTCACAATTTTTCAGCTCCAAGAACTCCTCACCAAAATGGTGTTGTTGAAAGAAGAAATCACATTCTTCAGGAAATTACTAGAACCATGTTGAGTGAATACTCAATTGCTAAGCACTTCTAGGCTGAAGCTGTTAGTACTTGCTGTTATACTATAAATCGTGTTTTAACTAGACCTTTTCTTAATAAAACCCCTTATGAGTTATGGACTGGATGAAAACCTAAAGTTTCATACTTCAAAGTTTTTGGGTGCAAATTATTCATTATGAATACAAAATATAATCTACACAAATTCAGACCAAAATCTGATGAAGGGATCTTTCTAGGCTACCCAACAACTTCTAAGGCTTATAGAGTTTTTAATAAAAACACTTTTACTGTTGAAGAAACAGTACATGTGAAATTTGATGAATCTGGTCCTTTTGTTTTTAAATCATCCCAACCTATATCCTTAGATGTTTTTTCAAAAACTGATGATCAACCTTTGATAGAAGATCCTTCTGATAAGGAAAATATTCAAGAAGATACTTCTCAAACATTTACCACAGAATCTTTTCTACCATATGTTGATGAACAGGTTTTACAAAACCCAAATCAATTGTTTCTTAGGAATCATCCCAGTTATAACATCATTGGTAATGTAAATAAACCTGTAAGGACCAGAAATTACTTAAGAAATGAAATAGGACATCTTGCTTTTCTTTCCAAATTTGAACCTAAAATTCCAAGTGAGGCTTTAGGTGATGATGATTGGATAAATGCAATGCAAGATGAACTAAATGAATTTGAGAGGAATCAAGTCTGGACTCTAGTTGAAAGTCCTAAAGAAACAATTGTAATTTGTGTAAAATGGGTTTTCAGAAACAAATGTGATGAAAATGGAATCATTGTTTGAAATAAAGAAAGACTTGTTGCTAAGGAATATAATCAACAAGAGGTAATAGACTATGAAGAAACATATGATCCTGTAGCAAGACTTGAATCTATTCGTATTCTATTGGCCTTTGCATCATACTTTAATTTCAACAATTTTCATATGGATGTAAAATGTTCTTTTTTAAATGGTTTTGTTCAAGAAGAAGTTTTTGTTGAACAACCTCCTGGTTTTCTAGACCCAAAACATCCTGATCAGGTTTTTAAACTTACCAAGGCTCTATATGGTCTTAAACAAGCCCCTAGAGCATGGTATGATAGACTTACATGATTTCTTTTACAAAACAATTATACAAAAGGTATATCAGATCCAACCCTTTTTATAAAAATTGAAAATAAAGATGTCTTGATTGTTCAAATCCATGTTGATGAAATCATATTCGAATCAACTCAGAAATCTTTAACTGATTCTTTTTTTAATTTAATGAAATCTGAGTTTGAAATGAGTATGATGGGTGAGTAAACATTCTTTTTAGGTTTTCAAATTTCTAAAAAACCAGATGGAACATATATATCCCAACATAAGTATATTAAATATTTACTCAAAAAGTATGGATATGACAAAACTAAAAGTATAATCACTCCAATTGGTACCTCAAATACACTTGATCTTGATGAAACTGGGAAACCAGTAGATCAAACAATATTTAGAGGTATGATAGGAAGTTTTCTATACTTGTCAGCTAGTCGACCGGACTTAATTTTTTTTGTATGATTATCTGTGAGATACCAATCTAATCCAAAAGAGTCTCATTTAAAATCCGTAAAGAGAATATTTCGGTATTTAAAAGGCACTATGGATCTAGGTATCTTTTATTCTTCTGGAAATGATTTTGTTTTAAAAAGTTTTTCATATGCTGAATTTGGAGTTTGTAGAATGGATAGAAAAAGTACATCTGGAACATGTAATTTCTTATGAGATTCACTGGTTTCTTGGTCCTGAAAGAAACAACACTCAGTAGAACTTTCCACTACTGAAGCGGAATATGTAGCAGCTGGAAGTTGTTGTGCTCAAGTGTTGTGGATAAAACACACACTCACTAACTATGGATTGAGTTTTTCCAAAACGCAAATTCTATGTGATAATACTAGTGTCATAGCTCTTAGTAAGAACCCAACACATCACTCTCGTGAAAAACACATAGATGTTAGGAATCACTTTCTTAGAGACCACACACAAAAAGGAGATATTATTTTAAAATTCATCGAAATGCAAGAACAACTTGCTGACATTTTCACAAAACCATTACCCTCCGATAGATTTGAGTTTATAAAACAGAATCTAGGAATGATTAAATTTAAATAATCATTCATATATACTTCATGTTTTACATTTCTTCTAACATTAATAAACTCCTCTAGAAAGGGGGAGAACATTCCTTTCCATGATTCTTAATATGTTTCTTCTTTTCTTATGTTTTTTAATTATTTATTCTCTTGGAATGTGTTTTCTGTTTATCATATTGACAGTTTTATCGTATTATTTACTTTTCTGTTTATCGTATTGTCAGATCATGCTAATGAATTTATTTTCCATCGTATCGACCGATCATGATAATGAATTTTTTTTTCCATCGTATCGACCGATCATGGTAATGAATTTCTTTTCCATCGTATCACCTGATCATGGTAATGAATTTATTTTCCATCGTATGGACCAATCATGGTAATGAATTTCTTTTCCATCGTATCGACTAATCATGGTAATGAATTTCTTTTCCATCGTATCGACTGATCATGGTAATGAATTTCTTTTCCATCATATCAATCGATCATGGTAATGAATTTCTTTTCCATTGTATCGACCGATCATGGTAATAAATTTCTTTTCCATCATATTGTCAGTTCATGGTAACAAGATTGTTTTCCATCGTCTTGTCAATTCATGGTAACAAGATTGTTTTCCATCGGCTTGTCAGTTCATGGTAACAAGATTGTTTTCCATTGGCTTGTCAGTTCATGGTAACGAGATTGTTTTCCATCGGCTTATCAGTTCATGGTAACGAAATTGTTTTCCATCGGCTTTTCTGTTCATGGAAACGAGATTGTTTTCCAGCGGCTTGTCAGATCATGGTAATGAGATTGTTTTCCATCGGCTTGTTAGTTCATGGTAACGAGATTGTTGTCCATCGGCTTGTTAGTTCATGGTAACGAGATTGTTTTCCATCAACTTTTCAGTTCATGGTAACGAGATTGTTTTCAATCGGCTTGTTAGTTCATGGTAACGAGATTGTTTTCCCTCATCTTGTCAGTTCATGGTGATGAGATTATTTTCCATCGGCTTGTCAGTTAATGGTAATGAGTTTTTTTTCCATCGGTATGACGATTGATAATATTCTTTTACTTCGTACGATTGTGTTTTCTTTTGAACTCTACTAAAACCAACAACTACCTTAAGTTCTCCGGTAGATACTTTCCATTTTTTTATTTTTTTTTTCTTTCATTTTAATCCTAACCATTGATCTTTTTTCCTATAATATTGACTGTAGAAGATAAACGGTCACCCTTTTCCCGCCTATAAATATCCCCCCCCCTCACCAAACCCACACTGGTTTTCCAGTATTTGTGGCGAAGCCCTACTCCACCAATTTAAGGCATCGTACGATCTTTCAAGCGGCTTCACCTATATGACTCAGTCCTTTGCTAATACTCCCACCTAAATGTCCTCAAAAGATTTTATAGAGAAAGACTTCTTCAGAGAAAGGTTAGTTTCTCGGGAATTTTTTGATTCGTACGATTCTACAATCAGAAGAATTATTCTGTTTCAAGGATGGTAACATCTCTATGTGATTAAAATATAGTATCTCAAGATCCAGTTCTTTTTGATGAGGTAACTCAGTTTTATAAGACTGTATCATTTTATAAAAATATGACAATCAACTTTGTTGGGTATGATTGAAATATTTCTATTTATGAGTCAAAATTATATGTTATCCAAAGATAACAGGAATCTGCAAGATAGAATTGATACTCTTGAAGAAGAAATCAGAGTCCAGGAGGAGTCTATCAAGAATTAAGATCATATTTTTTCGGACCAACAAGAGCTTCTCAGAACTCAGGGTGATTCAATCTCTGAAGACAAGAACGAAATCAAGAAGATGGAAGCTATTCTTCCTGAGCTGATAAAGAAGGAAAAGGAAAGAGAAAACGAATGACTATTGTATTTGTTCTTCTAATGGAACTTGTTGGTTTTGTAATAAATTTTTATGTTTCTCATTCTTTTGTCCTGTAATTCTTTTCCCTAACCTTTTCAGGCAACTCAAGGTTACCCCATTCTTTTTTTAAACCACAAAGGGAGATAATTTTTTACCAAGGGGGGAATGTTTTACAAAGGGGGAGAATGTTTTACAAAGGGATAATGTTTTCATAAAACACTTATAAATCAAGGAAAATCTATTAATACAATCATTAGGAAAGTATATACCTAAGGGGGATTTATTTGTATTCAAATTCATATCCAGAAGAGTTTTCAATAACTCAGGGGGAGATAAGTATTTCTTGTTGTCTTTACTTTGTGTTTTGTGCTTTCCAAAAATGGGGAGATTGTTGAGTCAAAATTTCTCTTTTGACTTCTTTATCATTTTTTGGAAATCACAAATGTCTTTTATCCTGTCAATCGTATCGTACTAACTCTGTCAATCGTATCGTACTGACTCTATAAATCGTATCTTACTGATTCTGTCAATCGTATCGTACAGACTCTGTGACTCACACTTTCATTACTTGCTTGTTTTGGTACTTATTCAGAAACACATGTTTCATATTAATCGTACTCATGTTTATCATCTTCATATGTATTTTTTTTAACCAATACAATGTCGTTGAGTTAGTTACAAACTAATCAAAACGATGTCGTGCTTTCTGTTTCAATATGGCCGTTATAATGCCAGGTGTCCAAGTCCCTCCGAGTTTTTTTGGAGAAATATGACCATTGGAGGAAATGTGACCGTTGGAACCTGAGGCCTATAAATAGGAGGTCATTTGAAGCCAAGATAGAGGATTCTGATCCAACTGTGATACTTTTCTTCTATCATGTTCTAGAGAGAGACGTTGTGACTTATCTTGTGCTTTGTGCTTTGTGCGTCCGATCATCGTATCGAGGGCTTTCAAGTAATTGAAATACAGAGGTGCCGATTACGTACAAAATCGAGGGCTATCAGGGATAAGCAGACAGACGTTCTGATCATCGTATCGAGGGCTGCCAGGGATAGGCAGACAGACCTTCCGATCATCGTATCGAGGGCTGCCGGGAATAGGCAGACAGACATTCTGATCATCGTATCGAGGGCTGCTGGGGATTGTCAGACAGACAAACCGATCATCATATCGAGGGATTACCAAGGTGGTGGTAAGACATACCTCTTATCCTGGGTGAAAGGATAACCCTTATCTTTGGGTCAAAAGAATTGTAATACTTTTACTTTTCCGCTGTTGTTTGTATTAGGAAGGAATTTGTATTGTTTCCTTTCTTCTTTATAATTTCAATTGTAATTGTTTCAATTATAATTATTCTATTACATATTGTATTAATAGATTCTATATTCTTTATGGTAGAATCTCTCACACTTGTATTACTATGATCATTCTATTCATCTTGAATACAATTACTTTACTTCTCTAATAGTATTGCATTACTTCATACCTTTATACTCAATAAAATTGTGGGTGTTTGTATTTGTATTAGTTTAAGATCTTTTAAACTAACTTCTTAGGTGTTTAAACACAAAATTTTAAACCTAAAATTCACCCCCCTCTTGTATTTTTCTATATAATATACATATACATCTACATATTCTATCCAACAAATACATAATAATTTCATTGAGGAAATTAGACAATAAAAGTAACCTGAATGAAAATGGAAGTTCGGGTGGAAAACCCTTACCACTTTGTAATAAAACGATTCGTATGCCCCAAAAATTAATAATATAAAAATTATAGATTTAATAACATGAATATAAAAATATTCATGATATGTTAAATCAATGTTCATTATACATACACCATAGAAAAGTATTAGTAGTGAATATGGAAAATCTCACAAAAATGGAATTGAGATGAAGAAACCCTTACCCTAACTCAAAACGTGTTCCGCTCTTGAACTTAAGCTCCTGGAATATGAAATTTACATTATTAATAACTTATTTAAGAACCTATTAGACACTTATTTAGTTTATCATAATTCTATTTAGTTCATTTATAACCTTATTTCTATGTTATTATATTGAGTTTCGTTGTTCCGAGGTGTTCGTTTTCTTTATTTTCATATTCGGTTCACTTGTTTTTTTGTAATGGAGTTCATGTGGAATGGTTATAAATCTCTAGAATTGGGATTATATATTATTTATGAACATAAATAATTGATAATGGTAATTTATATCATTTGGTTACATGGAATGAGGATGACTCATTAGATGACAACCACTTCGATTATTCGGCGGTATTTGGATTATTATGAACTAGTTTTGTCATATAACTTAATTTTATGTACATATTCTGGTTCATAAATATTAATTAGGTTATAATACATATATTATAGTCTGTTTAAACCATAAATATGGTTTCGTGACTAGTAATGAAGAATAAATTTAAGAACAAAACGTTGTCGTCCACAAAGGTTATAAATTGGAACCTCATGCACGTTGATTTCGTCTATAAAAATAAAATGGAGGGAGTAAGAGTATTTATGACGGTTATTAAATTCACATGATACAATTCAAGTATATATATGATAATGGAGTTATCATGATCATTTATAATGATAAGGTGAGGAGAGGATAGAAAAATAAGATAAATTGAAATGAAACCAAAATGAAAAAGAAGGGTGTTTTACCTCTTGAAATAACCTCCTTGAGAAAGTCCTTAAGGGAAGGGGTTTTAGTCTTTTGGAAAGACTAGATGCTTCTTGGACGTGGGGAGAGAAAAGGGAAGGATAATTGGGTAGAACTTTGAGGAGCTTCAAGGCGTAGAGGAGTGAAGAGAAGAGGGAGTGGTGATGGGTTTTTATAGTGGAGGAGAGGGGTAAATTTTGAATATTTAATTCATTATTTTATTATTTCCCTCAAGAAAACCAATAGTGTTGTTTCATGTGACCCCTAATTGTAATAAGTGAATGTGAGTTCGAACCAAGTGGCCTTGAATCACTTGTGATGTCATGAATAGTGTATTTAACTGATAATTTGTATATACGATATTTTATCGTATTTCACTATTCATCAAAAATTCTAGAATTTCAGAAAAATCCCAAAAATTCACCCTTAAAATTTTTTGACGTGTAGAATTCAAAAGTGAATTAAATTTTTCAAAAATAATTTTCTAATTATTATTAATTAAATTTTTAAATAAATTCGCAGTTTGTTCGAAAAATAACAATCTTAAAGTGCAATTAGTTTTATTTATCATTGAAAAACTAATTAAGATCTCATTATCTTATTTCCTTAAGAAAATAAAATAATATCATTATTTACTATTCATAAGGGTCATATTACTATTCATATTAATATTCATAAGGGTATGTTACAATTCACCAAAAATTAAGTTTGTTCTATCAGACTCCAAATAACTTACTGAACACAACTCTAGATGACCATTTTTCGAAATTCAAAACATAGAGGAAGCAAAGTTGTGTTTAATGGCTAGATTATAAAATTTCATTCTACATTTATTTTAAAAACATTGGCGTGTTACACATATAATTATACTTATATTTTTTATTCCAAATACATAACAATTTGTTCTATAATGAAGCATACGCCATCCTTACTTTATGATATGGATATATTGGTTTTGATGCATGTTCATTATTTTTAGCACTCTTTTTTATTTCACAAATTTTATATTTTTAATGAAGTTTGATAAAATAAATAATTTCAAATAATAGATTATAAAATTCAATGAACTGGAACTAAATTATACTTGTGATGATTGATGAATGCATTCCATGTTTCCTTCAATATAATGAGTTCATAACATACTAGTGGGTGGGGCTATAAATTCCCCTCATCATCCCTAAAGTGTAACATCATTAGAAGAGTTTTGAAGATGCTATAGGATTTACCAAAGTCCATTAAGGAAAATTTATTACATAAATCTTCTAAAATAAATAAACATTTATAGGAATATTGAAAATTAAATCAATATTTCATTATATAATTTTTCAGTAAAATATAGAAAGTATATCACAACATTACCGTTATGCCATTCTAAATGATTTTCATCATTACAGGTTGGACATGGCACTATGAATCAATATCCATCAGAAAATTCATCCTTGTTGTGACCCCAATATAATTAATGAACAATGACCCTTTGGGGTCAATAGGTTGGCTAAATTGATTCCAACAAACCTTGAATTCTATACCATGAATTCTTTCCTTGATAATTTTATTCCCCACTATGATGTTGTGTCATTGTTTTTTATTCATAAACATGTTATTAATCCCATAATAATTATGTAGTTTTGTCATCAATATCATGTTCTTATTTGGGATTGGTAACTTCATCATGTGTAGAAGAAATTATCTTCATGAGTATTCAAATATTTAATTTTTCATGCATAAAAAAAATACAACACACTCCCAAAATAAACATCCACATTCGAATGAATCTTGCATAAAAACATTTAATATCATGAACAAATATATAATACATAAATACTCCAATACAATTAACCTCCACTACCATTATTCAATCCATCCTTATATTTATGATTGTCTTCCATCACTTGATGATGTATTGGACACCCTCTTTCAAACTAGGAATCCTCCTATCATTTTGGTTCCAATGTTCTTTGATAACTTACCATCCAAACAATTATTATTATATTTAGTATCTTGGTATCCATCCCCCATATTTGGTGGACATCCGCCTATGTTTCTTAAAAAGATCTAACAAAAATTCCTCCCATACTGGGTATTGGTGATCATTTTTAATGACTAATAATCATAGTAGTTCAATCAAAAAATAAGGGATGGGTGAGAGTATCAAGAAATAAAATTCAATTATAACTATTCAAGAGATGACAGGTCCCTGAAACTACCATGAGAATGTAAAATCATCCACCTATGTTTTACCAACAACAAACTATTTTAATATACCTTTACCCTCACATGTATCTCAAATATAAGAGCTCTATATCCACTGAGGTTCATAAATTTCCTAAATTAAATTTTAAATATGGATTGTAACATATTAAATTTCAAAAATGAAGGAATAAATATTCAAATACATTTTTCCTCCACTAAACTTTATTTAATTCCACTTAGAAACATTTATTATTTTCTATTTCGTCTTAAATGATTCTTTTTTTGGAAGGTATTATAGGAGATACAAACTTTTGGAGGTATTAGTAGAAGGTGGATGAAAGAGCTTGAAAACCATCAATTTCTCAAAAATTTCAAGAGAATGTATTTAGAAGAAGAATAAAAAAGCAGGGATGAAGAGATATAATCATTGTGGGAGTAATACCTCTGAGAGTTAGATTGTAACTCTTTTAAATTTATCAAGGTTGAAGGGGATGAGAATCGGAATGTTTGTTTGGAAATCTTTTTTGTTAAAAAATTTGATACATGAGAATTTTCTAGAGGTCACCCATCATATTAGAATTATCATCCTATTATGCTTATTTTAGAAGTTCTAATAGAATTCAATGGGACTAAAACTAAATTAAAATTAATTTTTTCGATGAAGTTTTGTCAGAAGTAACTGATTCAGCCGTAGAATAAAATGAAAATCAAGAAACCAAACAAATTCATTCATTATATTTTTCATTAATTTTCATGTGTCATTTTTTTGTTCTTCAGAAGTAGCAAATGATAATTATGGAAGGATAAAATAGTTAAATAATGATTTGGGATATGTGATATTCAAATTTTGTAGTAATGGATTTCATAAGGATTAACAAATACAATTACTGCCAGAGGTATGTGATTAAAGAACTTTATAACCACAATGATGGGAGGAACTTTAGTTTGAAAGGGTGGGGGTTCCATCCATCAATAAGAGATGGAAGGAAATAATGTTTTTGAGGGTGGATTATATAATGGTATTGAAGGTCAGTTGAACTGAAGTAATAAAGTACTCTGTCTCTATTCAAGACAGTAAAAATTTTCATGCAAGATGCATGCAAATGTGGGCTCTTATGAATGAAGTGTATTGTATTGTATATCTATCTTACAAAAATTAATCCTTATTTAGAAAACTTTTTTTGTGAAACCTATGATTTTTTTAATGTTTTTCATCTTTCTTACAAATATTATGTGTTTTATGATTCTTTCAATTATCATACATTAGGAATATTTTCATAAAATAAAAATGATATATATGGTTTTTATGTGGATTGGGGCATGGAAAATATTGAGATAAAACCTACCTAGTTACATTACTTAACCACTTTATGTACATCCTGGTGCACATGTAGCTGTTATTTCCTTGGGATGAGGTTTTGCAAGGATTGATTATTTTTTGGAAGGGATAAAGTAAAAAATGATAGCTATGGGAGACCAGTGGAGTTTTTCACAACAATGGTAGGTTGGTTATTTTTACAGGGTTTTATTTTTAATTTGGATTTATCAAATTGTTATTGTTTATATCAATGTATGAATTTATATTCCTGGGATTATATTATGTACTATTTTACATAGATACACCTATCATGTGAGTTAGGGTTTTAAACAATTTCTCAATGTTTATGTTGAATGTTGATTATTTTTTTAAAATAACATTGAAGTTGGTTGATGGATCCAATGGTTGAGAAAAAATTTGATTCAACTCAGGTCAGGTTATGAGAATTTGGATTATATTGTGATGTCAAATATTTATAAAAGATAAATTTATTGATAAGACAATACATGCACACACAAATAATGAAAATAATTTTTTTTAAATCAGGTCACATCCTTAAAAACATCATTATTGTAGAGGAATTTATTTATAAAATAATATTATAGAAAATTAAACTCATATATAACATCTTCTATAGATGACGCTGCATATTGAAACTCTTTGACCTGAATCTAATCTATTGTGTTGTGCTATGAAATATTTTAATTAATAGATTTAAAATAAATTATATTCATAAAATCTATTTACAATTTTTATATAAAAATTAAACATTGTTTTAACTAATTATAAATTTAAAGGGAATGGAAAATTATTACAAACCATTCATTGATAATGAAAATAAATGGTATCACATTTAATGAAATCCCTAACCAATTGAATATCATCTTCCCCTAGAACTATAATGTTTTAGTGAATATATGTTTTCAGTAAATGTATTAATAATTGGAGGATATCATCAATTTTAATCACACCTCTTATTGATAATACACAACAACATGTTTGGATCAAATAAAAAACGGAAAAAATAGTATTATTATGATTTCGATAAAAATTTAAATAGTTTTTTCCTTATTAAATTATATTTATATAACAAGTTGACATTATTAACCAATATAAATTGTAAAATATGACCTTTATATTCCCAAATTAGATTTACCCATTCACATTAAAACAATATATATATGAACCAACTTTATGTCATGCATTTCAAATAAACATTCCCTCTAAAATTAGTCCAATATAATGTTAAACATTTTTTATTCCTCATGTGATTTTCATAATGTGGAAAGAAGATTAAGACAATGATAAAACACAATACCAAAATAGTGACAAGAAATAATATAATGGAAACATAAAAAAATCTCCCTTAGTTTCCAAAACGGATGGAGATACAGTTCACAGTGGTCTCGTATGAAGTTGGAATGTGATTATAATGTGGGGTGGTGCTTTATAGGTATAGGAAAGTGAGAGAGATATTGATGAAATTTAGGGTTTATAAAGTTTATGAACATTGAAAAAAATGAAAAACGCGGATCCTAGAAAATCAAACAATGATATTGGAAAAGGAGAAAAGAATAAGCATTAGATTCTAGACCTAATTCATCTGAGAGAAAGTAAATGATTTGCGATCACAGTAGGTTAATTCTGTGAGTTCTTGATAATCACAACTGAATGAGTGAATGTTATGGTTATTTTAAATAGATTGGAACACTTTTATTAGAACTTAATTGATAAGTGCTGATAAATCTCAATCTTTGTCGGCACAAAAAAAGATATGAAAAAATTAACCTTTAACAGTGTAAAAAATTGGCACAGATAAATGATTTATAACTATAAATATATATAAAAAATAACTAAATTATATATATTTTTATTTTTTTATTTTATTTTCACAGTTATATATATATATAATTAATTAATTTAAATTACATTAATACTTTAAATAATATATTGTTTTATTTATAATTATAAATATATACTTTTCTAAATATAGTAAATATAAATTTAGAAATATATTTATTATTATACATATATTTATATCAATATATATTTATATAATTATAAATACATTTTATACCATTATATATTAGTATATAATCATTTATATATATAATAAATATATATATATAGATATAGCGAATATATTTTATATAATTTTATAATTATAAATATACTTATATAATTATATATATAATTATATATATATATATAATAATTGTATAATAATTTAAAAATATTCATTGTTTAAATATATTTTGTTTAATATTTTAATTATTTAAATATATAATTATTTATTTATAAATATATGAATAATAATTTTAAAAAATATTTATATATTTCTATAATTGTATAATTATATATATAGCCCCTAGGGTTCAACTTAGTGGTGGCTACCCCTATTGGTCTTAGTGAGGTCTCGAGTTCAACTCTCACTAAGTACATTATTTAAATAAATTATTTTATATTTTATATTTATTTAAATATATAAATAATTTTAATTGTAATTATATAAATCTATTTTTAAAGAATAATATTTCTATATTTATAAAAATTTTAAATATATAAACTTATGAATTTATAAATATAGTAAACATACATTTAAAAATTTAGTTATAAATAATTATTTACAAATATATTTTTATCATTATTAATGGAGAATCTTAAATACATTCACTTAATAAATGGGTAAAATTGAATAAATAAAATTGAGTACACTTTAAAAATATATTGAAAAAATGAATAAATTATATTAATTAAATATAAATTATAAAAAAATGTGGACATATATATATTGAGGTAATGATGAATACATATTGAAAATACAAAAAAGTAAATATATATATATTGTTTAAAATTAATAATTTAAAAAATAAAAATATTAAAATGAATAAATAACACCTAATTATTATAATATTAAAATAAATAAATTAACTTGAGTAATTAAAAAATAATATATTAAATGTATCATGTTATAATAAAACTGTGAAATAAACTAAAATATTAATAAGTTATATAAATATTAGGTGTCTGTGTTTTATATAAGATTTCATCAATTGTGTAAATATTTGTGTGTGTCAATTGGATATAAAAATGAATTAATTACATATATTTATGTAAAATCAATGTAACTCACAATTTTTGATACATGACAAATTGAAAAATAAAAAAAATTAAAAACGAATATGATATTAATATGTTTATATGTAATCTCGTTTCTATATATTTTATATATTATATATATATATATATATTATTTATTACTTTTGATAATATATATATAATATATACTTATTCATTTTTATTAATAATTGTTTCATTAATATATTTTTAAACAATTTTTTAAGTTTAGTTTTTATTTTATTTTTTAATTAACACAATTTACTCATTTTATATATTTACTCAAAAGGTTCAGCAGACAGGAAATATCTCTCTTAAAGATATTTATCAAAAAAGTAATGATGATAGAGGAAAGATAATGGACGGGGTCAAACAAATATATACCCTCATCCAAAAAGGAATCCTACAACCTAAGAGAAAGTTCGTAATCATGGTCAGAATTCTCATAGTCCTCAGCAGTTTCCCACTTTGAATGTGAGTTCTTTTGATAAAAGAACACATAATACTTACCCTTGATCTTTTGCTGATCTATAGTGATACCTTTGTAGGAAGACCCAATAGACATGACATATCCTTGTTCACCAACCCAATCATCATGGATACACCCTCAACCCTAATTTTTTGTTTGTTGGCCCCACTACCATGTTTTAGCTTGTTTCCAAGACCCTACCATCCTTTATTTCACCAAACCGAAATAACTTTATCCATGATTGTCTGTTGAGACCCTTATTCCCTTTGTAGGATTGGAGCAATCACATCATAGGTAACACCAACAATACCCATACCTGCAGAAGCTATGTACTGACATTCCGTCCTCTCTTTCGATTTAACAGGGGATTTGATCATCTTCTCATGCTTAGCTTGTTGCTCAGCAAGCTGTGGTAGTGCATCATCATCAATGGATAAAAGACCAATTTATTCCCCCAAAGAGCCACCATCAGCTACCTAGTGTTTCCCTATAGGTGTACCATCACCTTCTGAGGCAATCACAGTAGGTTTCTAGATAGATTGATAATCTAAATGATTATTAAGTGGAAACAAAACATGTCTACTATATTCCTCTTTATTCAAGACATTAAGAACCACGTATCTGAACAATTTGTGGTCCTTAGGCCAGGACTCAGTATGTTGTGAATGATAGTAAACGTGATCGATAAAACCCTCTACTTCTTTAGCAGAATCAGCCCAAATTTTAGAAGTCCCATCATCATCCCAACATTCCCTTCCAAGGTTTCCCTCAGTCAAGTGGTTTATCATTTTTAATTCATTTCCCCATGCATTCTTTTGACAATCCTTGGAAGAATTACCCTTACCACCACATTCGTCATAGATAATATTCGTCCTACTAGTCTCCACATAGTGTCCAACAACCATTCATTCGGCAAAAAAAGATGCTCACATATCATATTCCACCACAATATGGATATCATAATAAGGGGTAGAGAATGTTACATTGTTAATTAGATTAGAGATTATATCAATTTCAACCAACAGACTAGCATAATAACCAAATCGAACATTACCAGCTTCTTCTTTTGGATGAATAAGTGTTCCAATTTCCATTGCAATGTCATAAAAGATCATCGGATGCCACAACACCAAAATGAGACCATACAAAAAATCCATACCTGAGGAAAGGAATTCTTAAGCCATGAGACATTGAAATCAAGAGACCATTCATGAATAAGGAGAGAACCATACCTCAAAAATAGAGATCCAAAACTCCATGTGCAAGCCTTGGATTCATCTGAAGTGAAAATTTAATGGAAGAATCCACATCCAAGTGAGACACCCCACCAATCCTAGAATACCCAGATAATCGAAACCAATTGAAACGAATAATATAGATTACAAGGAGTTTCTACTTTATGGAGAACAAGCTGCACAATGTGGGATTTAATTTCCATGCTTAATCCTTTAGAGAAATCCACTGGATTCGCCACCACATGTTCAGAAGGTCCCTTTATCAAGATTCATCCCATATAAGAGTTCTTATACCCTACCAAATAATTATAGCCACCAATCAGTTTTCGATATAGATTTGAAGATAACTGATACGTCGTAACAATTTTCAAAAGACCCACACCGCCTTAAGATATTGCATAATATGTTCTAAAACTGGCAACAAGAGACTCATAGACAGCACCTATGCATAGTGTGTTAGATCTTCAAGAACAATACATCCGAGAATTTTTTCCTTCCCAAGCAGCGAACTCACTTGACCCACCCACATGCAGTGCTTCCGATCTACCTAGACAATTCACCAGTGAACCTCTCCAACTAGTGCCTCCATTAATGAGTATAGATCCAATGAAGTGCGGAAGAGGCATCAAGAAACCCTATCTCTCGACGATGGAACCATTAGGGCAATATTTCTGTCCCTGAACCCGTATTGCAATCCCAAAATATGTTTATGGGTACAAAAATATATTTAATTAATAAAATTGTTAATTTTTTTTGTTTAATTATTCAATTTTATTTTGAACCTTTATTAGTGATAATATTAAATCACTGTTAATGGATGACATTTATTTTCACTATAAATTGAGTTTTTGATAAAGGATAACATTTATCAGCACTAACAATAAAGAATGGATAAAAGGTACAATTTATCAGCACTAAAAGAATGTCTTGATAGAGGTTACCCTTTACCAATGCTACCAAAAATGTTGATATAGGGTACCCTTTATCAACGCTTTTTTAGCGTTGATAAAGGTTGACATTATCTGTGATTTCTCTAGCGCTGATAAATGTCAGTGTGGTTAAAATCTTCTTTTGTAGTATTGAACTATGATATGTATACTAATCATAAATGTTTTAAATATGTATTCCCATAAAAGGAGATGAACATTAACCAAATAATATGGTCTGATTTGATAATAGATTATGATGGAACGAAACATTACCACCCTTGGAATGGTAACAAGTTGGATAATGATTTGAGACTAAAGAATCATGCTATCTTATCTATTATGAGGAAAGAAAGATCCAATATGTCTGGATAAGAAAAGGATAGATATGGAAATCTTAAAGGAAGGGGAGAAATATTATCCTACTTAATTGAATGTTAAACCATCTATCCATGTAAAGATTAAAGAGGAACAATAGAAAGATGTAGAGATGAAAAAGAAGTTTAGAAATCTTTGTTATTCTTACCTTGATTAGGATGGAATGATATGTTTCCAGAACCACGTATGTGTTCTATCCATACCTGATTTTAAGAAAGAGATATTAGAGGAAACTCATATTTCTTCATTCTCTATTCATCATCGAAGTAGGTAGATGTATAAATACATGAAAGAATACTTCATGTTGGATAGAATGGAGAGGGATATTACAGAGTCTTTATCTGGATGCATGGTATTCCAAAAATTTAGGTCTAAAAGGCAAAAGTATAAGGGGATGTTGCATACATTACCCATACCCGAATAAAAATGAGAGAACATCACTATGGATTTTGTCATTGGATTCCCTAAAAACACTAAAACGAATAATGCAATATGGGTTGTATTTGTTCTCCATACAAATTCATCACACATTAATGTTATCAGAGATGAATTCTCTTTGTATTAGATTTCCACGATACATAGTAAGTATGTGGTAAGCTTTCATGGATTACCACATTCCATTGTATCTGATCAAGAAATGAGGTCTATGTCAATGTTATAGGGAAGTATTTAGCAAGAACTTGATACGAAAATGTGATTTAGCACTTCTTTTCATCCTCGTATGGATGGTCATATTTAATGAATAATCAAAACATTATAGGATATGTTGATATATTGCTTATGGAATAAAAAGGTGGTTAGGATCAAAACCATCCTCTAGTTTTGTTTTATTAAAACAATAGTTTTCAATCAAGCATTGATATGGATCCTTAGAATCTCTCTATAAAAATATATTTACAACTCCAACATTCTGAAATGATGTTGGATAAAGAGAGATATTAAAAGATGATATAGTTGAATAAATGGATGAGAAGGTTAGAACCATTCATCAACATATCAACATAGCTCAAAGTTAAAAGAAATTTTATATTGATAACCTTAGATGTGATCCATAATTTGTATTCGTTGAGATGGTGTTTCTATGAATAGAACCAAGAAGAGGGATATGAGATTTGAGAAGAAATGAAAGCTAAACCCTTGAAATATCAGTCCCTTTATGATTCTTAATAGTTTCAAGATGTAGCCTATCACTTAGAACATCAACTGAATATCTCTCAAATCCATGATGTGTTCTATGTACCTCTCCTAAGGAATTACATACTTGATACTTCACATATACTAATATCAGAGTTAATACTGCAGGAGAAATATCTTTCTGATGTGAAAAAAATAGTTGAAATTATGGATTGTACTTAAAATATTCGATGAAACAATACCTTTAACCTAGACAATGTTTTGGGGAGAAACTAACAGTTAGATGACTATATGTGGGAACTTTAAGATATTATGAGGTATAAGTATCCTCATTTTTTTGAATCAGAATGATGAATTTCATGGGTGAAATTCATTTCATGGTGTAGAATGTAACACCATGAGTCTCATTGTAATTTTTTCAAATAAATTAAATTTCATGGATGGATTTAATAACACTCTACACCATGTTAATATTGTTTCATATATTAAACCATGTTAATATTACACTACACACAATAGTAGATTATCTTGCATTTCACACAACACAATGTTTATACGAAACAACATATTGTTATTATAATTAATTAAATGAGCTAGTTATAACCAACACATTAAAATTATTAATATGAATAATAATAAATAATTTTAAAACATTAATTATAATAGTTTCAATAAATAAAAAATATTTATAATGAAATATATAATTTCAGTTAAAGCCTATACGTTTGAAAAAAAATACAATTTTCTCCAAAAAACGTCTTTTTGTGTTCTTCTATGAACAATCATAAAATTTATTTTAGATATGTTTCGAAATTTAATTATATAAAATAAAAAAAAAATTATTTCATAATTTCAAATGTATATTTCGGTTATTTTTTGGGATTTTTCTAAAAAACATCATTTTGGTTGAATAGAGAAAAATACTGATTTTTAATTTAAATCTATCTTTTCATATAATTTATTTATTTATTTTAATTATAATTCAATTTAGCATTAATGTAAAATTAGATAAATTATAAATGAATTAGTCTAATTTATTTCATTTTAACCCATTTCACATTGAAATTGTATATAAAAATATTTCAATCTATTGAATCTTTTCACTATAAAAATTCATCATTTCATCATGTTAGCAAGATTCATTTTAAATAATTTCTACCACTTATGTTGTTATACTTTGGAAAAACAAATTACATATTTGGAAGAATCATAATATATAATTTCTAATAATATAATTTCTTTTGACAAAAAATATTAGTGAAAGTAATTAAAATTGCCTATAGTGATTGGGGTAAAAACAAGAATACATAGTAGTTATCCATTAAAATTGTGGTCTAAAAATATCCCTAAAATTGTAAAAAATCATTTTTATGGAATACTTATACCATATCCAAAATTTTATGTAAAAGTTACCTTTTTTAGTCTCATTGTGTAAGGGATACATCTCAATGGTGTTTACCTTTTTATATTTAAAAGAATGCCCCTCCTATACTATAAAAAGAGCACTCACCCCCCCCCCACAACTAATTATCACCTATAAAGGAATTTGAATTTGAGAAACCCTGTCCAAATCTAATATAAACATTAGTAAATTCATCATAGAGTCCTCACTTTTTTCATATATCCAACCAAGGAAAACCACTTGGTGAAAACCAAAAATATTTACCCAAAGAATATGTAACACCCATCGACAATCACTTTTGTTTTATTTCTATCTATACCCATTAAATTACTAATATTACATGATTATATAATGACACAAATGTTTTAAATATACTTATATTTTTTAATGTTAAATGTATAACTTACACCAACATGCACTTCAATTACACATGATACATTATCATCGTTTGTGTATATGTTGGACTACTATCTCGCGAACCAATGTCATTCAGTCTTCCATTACCACCATTCAATTTTGAGAATAATGATAAAATTATTATATTTATATGATATATATATTATATTTATTAGGTATTTATTCTTCTGAAATTATTATATTACACATATCTTCATAATTTCCAATTTTTTGGAATATGATAACTTCATTTTTGTACATGTAGACTACTTCATCCTCAAAGAGTTGTGATTAGTTCACGCATAAAATGAAATGTATTAACGATGTGTTTAATAAAACTAGTTGTTATATATATATTAATAATTATACAATAATAATAATATATTCACATATATATATATATATATATATATTTTGTACACTTTCTTTTATTAATATGAAAAGCAAATGGAAATAGCGTTCGTGTATACATATGACCTACCATCTCTCTGAACGATGTATTTATTTTTCTATACATATATTTTATAGATTATTATAAATACATAAATACATAATAAATAATATTTTTATATCATGTTTTCCTTTATTTATATGAATATTTATGGATTAGGAAAAAAATATAACAAATCAAAACACATGTAAAAAAAACAAAGCAGTTATTACCCGAAATGTTACCTTCAAATAGAATTATTAATAAATAGGATATATAATGTCATTGTTAAGACATATACAGTATGCTATAATTGAATATTGTTATATAACAAAATTATAAAAAATATATATTTATTATACAAGATATTTTAATTAGTACTATGTGAGTAAATATATAAGGAAAAGGGATTTTTAGTTTCTGTTGTATTTATACGAGAATCACACCATATTCACCACATGTTCATTTTGTTTGTTGTATATAATTCAAAATAATATATTATATGAATATTATCATTAATTTTATTTTTATTTACAAATTAATTTGATTATATCTTATTCATGGGGTTTATGGTTTAAATGTTACCAAATCGGTAAGTTAATTTCGTCTCAATTTTCCTTCTTGGAGACACATCTTATGTTATGCACAAATATTATTTCATGAGGTGTATATATAACATTTTAAATGTTTTATATTATATATAATTCTTTGTATAATGTTTTTGGTCTCATTTAATTTTATTCTTTCATGGTTATCATAATTAAATGTTACCAATGTGGTAATAGTTTAGTGCAACAATCTCATCATTTATCGAGATTGTTTATGAATATGATTCCTTTGATGAATTCTTGTGATCTATCTCTCAAAAACTGATTATTTTAATTATACATTTTTATTTTCATAATATATTAATGTAATGGAACTATTTTACCACTCTTTGGTAATTAAGATTATTAAGAATGTGTTTTCAAGAATACCTAACTTTATTTCTCTCTTCCGTCAGAAATCTATATTATTATAAAACCACGTTTTCTAAAAGTGTTATCTGAGAATTTTTTTTCAATTAAGTGGATTTTAAAAATGTTTTATGTTTCAAAATGTGTTTAAAATGGTTTTAAAATCTTATTTTTCTATTTATCAAGGTTAATTTAAAATAAAAATGTTTTAAAAATTGTTATGTTTTAAAAAACTTTTAAAAAATGAAAGGATATTTTAATGAATAAATGTTTTAAACTATATTCAAATTTTATCTTCTATCTCCTATGACATATTTTAATGACATGTATTCATTACTTGGGTTACGATACTAAGATACCATTATTATTCTTTTTTTGAACAATTTATTCTTTGATGACAAATTGTTCATCAAACCTGTTTCTCTTCCATTGGTTATATACTTTTGGAGCCTGCTTATTTTCACTGGTTATGATTTGATAAAATAATTATGAAACTTATTTTTTACAAATGTTTTGATATGATAACATTTTTGTTAAACCCATTCCATATAAAGGGTTATGATATGATCAATATTTATGATCTAGTGGAACACATATATATGATTTTCATATGAGACAGCCAGACCTATATCTCCATACAAAAAATTGGTTAAATATTTATATCTAATAAGATATAAGTTTATGGAATGGAGATTAAACTAATTTCAGTAATGGAATTTTTCCACTACGATGGTATTGGGAGTTAACCTTAACTCTTAATATGGTTTTGGGAGTGAACCCATTCCACTAAGATATCCATGGAAGTGACTCCTTGATTACTATAGAAATCATTTTATAATTTTATGTGTCTTCCACAACTCTATGTCTTATATCAATGTTATGATTTTAGGGATTATTCTCTTTATTCCCTTATTATTCATGTCTTTTTAAATTCTAATATTTATTCTATGACTATATATTAATATATTTTATATGAAGGGTATGATCTTCAAATGTTATGGTCATGTTCTCGCACCCTTATGCTCAGGATTATTCTTAAATATGTCACTTGTTCACCCTTAATGTGAATTTGAGCTCAGTCTTTATTTTGGTTAATTTCACTAGGTCCTGACGATATATATTATTTATGATGTTTCTAAGAACGGTTTTAGTCATGTATAACCTGGGGAGAGATAATATAAATCGCTTATGTTCCAATTTTTATGTTTCCATGTTTTTAAATGTACTAAAGTAATACGGTCTTTGAGAATCTTTTTTTTAATGTATTTTGTTTTAAAACAAATTGATTTAATTTATATTCATGTTAAGTGTGGTTATCTATACACATCCTCACCCAGATAATGTAATGAGTTAAGGAATAAGAACACCAGTATTTTAAACGAAATGGAATTACTATCGATACCTTTCTTTGATTGATTACACACCTCAATCAAAGATTCTATATTGTAATCAATTTATTTGAATTAAAAACACATGATTATTTACACACTATGACCATATTTGAGTCTCACTGTTCTTCTTTCATTAAGTTCCATGCCAACCCCTTGTCTTCATCTCATAACACTTCTATTTCCAGAAACAATGTGATTTCATCAAAAAATTCACACTATATTCACCGAGTTACATAGATCCTTGTATACACTAATCCACATATGTTTCATAGATTCCCGCCATGCATATAAAAGTTTTGTCATTCATGTTACTCTTTGGAAGTAGATAAACGTCACTATAAAGGATTTATCTTTATCAATAACACTAGTATACTTTTTCAGACATGAATCTTCATTGAATTCTAGAAGGTCTTCATGAATACTCAAGAACTTGGTCACTGATCATAACATAACTTCATATCACTTTTGAATTTTTTTCACTTGGATGTCACACTCAATGAGATCATTTGATATTCAAACCCAGTTTCACCTCATAATGTTTATGAGTTAAAGGATGTCACATGACCTTGCTCATCTCAACACTTCATCCCTGTAAAATTGATTTCAGAATTATGGCCAACTCCGTATTATCCTCTAAAGAATGTCGTGAATTCTACTTCACTTATTTTTTTTGTGAGGTCACTAATTATCTGGGATACTCTTTTTTACCTCTCAAAAAATAACAATGACTTCATTATTTTTCAATATTTCTTCATACTCTATCTTTATTCCTTTTAACATGTCTAGGAAACTACATTAAATTACTCTTATCAATTAATGTCTAAAAATGATATATCGAGGGGAAAAAGTAGCAGTCATCTTAAGATCATAATGATTAGATACCCCTTTTGAATTTACATTAATTCATGTAAGCTACCTTTTCAACTCAAAGTGTATTCTTAGAATAAAAATGCTTACAATTTTGAAACATGGCCCATAGAATGTCCAGAAAATCTTTATTATGGTCACATAATCTTATTATTTAAACCATATACACTAAAAATATAGACATTAAATTTACAAAACAATAGAAAATATATAGAAATTAGATTTTTCATGGAACTCATCTTTAATATTGGTAAAAAAATTTATTCTCATTAATCAAGTATTTCAGAGAGTTCCTAGACATCCATCTCAATCGCCCATGAGAACTTGAATAGCCATGGATGAATCTTATGTAGTCATAGCTGAATATAAACTCATGGTTCTATGTGTTTTCTTTCATTATTTATAAATTTATGCTTTATGAGTTTGAAATATTCGAATTTTCATCATCTACATTATTATTGAAAATTGGATTTGTTCACTTAGGTATCCAATAAGTACATGAAAATCAAATCATCTTTCTTATTATGCTTTTATCATAATATTTTCATGGTTTTTATTATGTTTATACCATGATCTAATAGTTCTTTTATCATCTCAAATGATTTAATATTTTTGATTCTTTAAATTAGAAAGTCGGATATTTTAAACTAGAATGTGTGGGAAATTTAAATACATGAATTTCAATTTCACATACATGTATTTCATCTAAATTAATAATTACATTTAGTGGTTCTCCATATATCAGGATTCGGATATGTGGTGTTCCATTTACAATTTTCCTACATGAGTCATCATTCACATATATAGATCTAAATCTAGATACAAAACAACATCAGTCTACGTGAAGTTCAAATATACCAAACAAACTATACATAAGGAATTTAATTATGTAACATCATTTGGCTTTAAATATTGTTATTTACAAAAATAGGTTTTAAATTTTTCTACATAGTATATTTGGATCTATAAATTTATTTATGTGGGTCATTCAGTTTTATTTTTGATTTTAAATAGGTGGATCTTCAAATAATAAAATATTTTCATTCATGATAAATTCAACTTCATGGATTCAGCTCTTTAAGAATTTTTCCAATTTTGGAATTCACATATAATGAAATTAACATACATGGAATATGGACATTGAATTTTTTTTAGGATTCCTCTTCAATTCAAGCTAGGACTCTTCTATTAAAACTCCATCAAATCTCATCAATTTATAAAATCATTAGAATTACTTTCAAAATATACAATACTTACACAATAATTCTAAATTATACTTAATGAATTTTATGTATATAAAAAATAAAAGTAGAGTATTTCCTTGTATAACTCTATAAAATAATGGGTGACTCTTTTAAATCAATCTTGATCTATATCTATTTAATTCATACTTTATCCAAGATTTTACTAATACTATAAATTACTAATTGTAGTGACCAGTTGTATTTTACTACTTGAATGAGTCTCCCATTTTAGTTAGCTATCCTCTATACTTGGAATATGATTTAAATTTGTTTTCTATATCCATAAATAATTTTTTTATATAGGTTTTTTAGCCATCATCAATTCCATTCGACCTCTTAAAGAAAACGCCTCTTCACATTTAACACTTTTTAAGGATAAAGAGGTTGACTCTTTCAACCATCTAAATTAATGTGCTTCCCACTTCAATCTATCCAGACATTTATCCAAGGACATGAAAATATTCATTCTTCCTTACAATGAGTGAATAGTAATAAACTTATCTTCATAAAATGGTTGGATCCTCAATCCATCACCCAATAATATTTTTTTATTTTTTTAGATTGAAAACCTACTTAAATACAAATACAACGAAAAACCTTTAGACCCTATAATGATAAAAAAAATTAATCACAATAAATATGATAATATCAATGAATTTAATAGTAATAATTCAAATAATAAATATCAATTTATAAACTTTCGGTTTTAAATTTTTATAGATTTATCCTTTATTATTTTATTTTATTTCTATTTTGCAAAACGCTAATAATCATAAGTATATATCCATATATTCAGAATAATTTTATTCCTTATTTATTTTATATGTTCATTATTTAAGTCAAGGTAGTGATAAATATGGCGAGTAACATTGTCGAATGTGATGATAGGTTTTTAGTAACTACTATCCATGGATTGTTTTTATATAGGAAGCAGTAAAGAAGTGAGGAATGAATGTTCCTGGGTTTCAGTATAATGAAATAGATAATTAGTAAAGTTAGATGAAGTTGACATAGCCTATGAATTAAATATAAAATAACTCACATACACTAGAGTGGATACACTTTCTAGGGAAAGGGGGATCAAAAAAATTCACACACTCACTTATGGGTCATGTATACACATTAGGATAACACCATAAAATACCAATGAATTATATCCCAAGACACAAAATAATAATTATGAGAGAACTCATATGTGTCATTGAGTTTTTCTATCAAGCATCACCTTAAAATATTATTTGAAAATAGTCGATGATGTTATAAATTTCCACCACTATAGGAAGATGTGAATGTTGTGTGGGTTGTTAAGATCACAAAGGTGTGGGTAGTTAATCCATAATATAGTCCATGAGTGAAAAATAATCTAATGTGATTTTATTAAATTTGTCTCATTATTTTCTTCATCATTAATGTCATATAATTATCTTCAAAGTGCTGAGCTAAGTGAGCATTAGGTTCCAATTATTTAGATCATTATACAGACAATCATAGTAAGTAAATATAATTAAATTAAAAACTCATTTCCACAGATAAATCATAGTAAATTATATGAAAACATCATAAAAATATATAATTATAAATAATTAATGAAGATGCATCATTAGATCTTTCAATGAACAATTGGTAGCTCCAGAGTGTTGGGACTGCTCTCTTTGCAAAACCCAACATTTTTTCCATTAATATGTTGAATAAAATTTTTCAAATGGATCATTGAAATAAAATAAATATTTTTTATATTGTATTAAGATGAAATATAATAGTATTATATTAACATTAATATATTTTGAGAAATAAATATGAAACATCATTATGAAAATTACATGTAGAATAAAAAACAAGTAAAAATTACCGTGAATGTGAAATTTCCGTCCTTGTGATTTTAATTTAAATATAATACAAAGAAATTTAAATATGGGAAGTTTAAAAAATATATATAAATTTTGAGAGGAAGATAAATATTGGAATTACTTAATTTATGTGATGTATATATGGTCATATATATGAATGTAATATGACTATTATATATATATTGTCATTAAATATATGGATATTGGATATATAATCATTGGGTATAAATGTAACTAATATGTTTACTGAGTATTCTATTGTTATAAGTGAATAATTTTATACAAATAAATTAGTTTACATGTAATTTACATAATATAAATAATTTGGTAATAAAATAAAAATAATCTAATTTTTTAAAAAATATTTTTTATTTTAGAGAATTAATTATTTTTAAACATAATGTATTTTTAATTAATTTTTTAACCCTTAAATAATCATTTTAAAAAAATTATTTAAAAAAATCAATATATAACCATTAAAATAAAAAAACTCAATTTAATAAATAATTAATGAGTTATAAAGAATAATAAATTAATGATTCATTTTTAATGAAATTTGTTTTATTTACAAATGTTGTATATATATATATATATATTAATTTTTTAAATTAAAAAGTTAAATTTATCATGTTTTTAGTATAAAATTTAATTAAATTTAACATTTATATAAAAATATTAATTTAAATTAATCAATTCACTATTACTGGTTAAGTATTAAGAAGAAAGTCACTTTTATTCATAAAATATAGTTTTCTAAGAATTATTATTTTTTGCATTGCATGGTTTAAATAAAACAAATTTTTATAATTTTTATAAATTTAATAAAATAAAATATATCTCATTTTAGGAATTTGGGTAATGAAATTAAGTAATGGGGTTAATTTCTTTTTTGGGAAAATAATAATTTTTTGCGGTGAAATTTGTGTGACCGCTGTTAAGATAAAATGATTTGAAAGGGTTTTAATTATGGATTAAGTGTCTAAAGGATATCCAAAAGTCTATATTAATTTACTATATGAGTTTATTCCTGACAAATATCAAATATATTTCATCTTTGGATCCAATTAACTTAAAAAAGACCATTCCTTACACATTAACAAATGTGTAATAGGGAAATGCCACTAAAACCTGCCTATAAAAGAACCCCACCTATACCAACATAAAACCACAATTTTCTATAAATTTTATCTTTAATACCTACATAAATTCTATCTCATAATCCCTAATTAAATGTTTTGTATCATTTTTTCTCAAGAAAGTTCCCTAAATCCTCTAATTCAAAAGAACCCTTTTCGAGAAGGAGAAAATTCATCAAAATATCATGTTCATCAAAATATTTTTCCATTAACATCTCATATACAAATATTAAAAATCCAATTAACCAATATAATTATTTTTTATTAAAATAATTATACTTATAAAAAACCTATATTACTATAAAAACAATATAATCTTACATATTTATTATAATAACTTATTCTTATTTCGGTTGGTTCAACCACTAAATGGATGATGAAATACACTCATCACTATGTCCAAAAATGTATAAGAGTAACACTAGTAATATATGAGACTGAAGAGTAATTTATGCTATGAATATGGTTTTTTATAGGTGAAACAAAAATGAATGGTCATATAGAGTTACTCGTTTTTATAGTTAAATTACTCAAAACATGCTTGTCGTAAATTCCATTCTCAAAAACTATACTCATACCTTCCATCCAAAGAATATAAAACTGAATATATAATTTGAAAAAAATTATTCTAATACCTAAAATATATTTTAGTGAAGATTTTTTTTTCAAATTAAATTGATTGATATCTCCATTGTGAAACTTGTACAAAAAAATCAAATTTTCAAACATATGAGTATAAAATTAAAAAATAAATAACTATTAAATGTGTAATAAATGATTATAATTTAATTATATAAAAGGTAATAGATATTAATAAGGAGATGAAATAATTTATTTAAATATTTATTCTAATTATAAATTATGTAAAATCACTTTCACGGTTTGTGTGTGTCAATTTAAAGGTTTCTATTCAAATATCACTTTAAAATAGAAATTGACTATTTCTAAATTTATATTTTTGGAAATTGAATGTTTTTTTCTCTAAAAACCCATTTTTCTCATGTGGTTATCATTTAGTTTTAAATTTAATATTACCAATTTCCCCTTCGATTATTCTTAATTCACCCAAAATGACATTGATAACAGGAATTGCTTTTACCCCTTCTTTAGAGTTAGAATTTTCTAATTTCATGTTGAAATTTTCTATTTTGTATCATATATGTATTATATATCATTATATCTTTTTATATAATGTTTTATAGGAATATGTATAATTTTTTTTAGATAAATTTGTGAAGTGATTTTTCATCTATCTTGTATTATGTTTCTCACTGGGTCGTTCCTACAGCCATTTTCTTTGGTTTTATGTAAAAATATTCCATTCAATATTATAATGTTTATTCAAAGTAAATTTTATTTAATTTTTCATTCACTTTATAAAATAATTGTATTATAAATTATTTCATTTTAAAATATAAAGTATCATAATTTTGATGGATATTTCATCTTGTTTTCTATAAAAATTGAATATTATTTTAAAGTTTTTTTAATTATGTCAATATATATTAATGTTTATTTTGTTTTACTATGGATATTTTTCAGTAAAATATTTCAATTTCGTTTTCTGGGGTTCTTTTTTATAATTTATGTAAATATTAATGAAACTCAATTTTTTCTCATGGGTTATTTATACTATGGTTTAATTATGAATGTGATCATGCTAATATGGCACACATATATATGGTTTTTTATTTTGTGTTATGTTGTCTAAAACTTTTATAAGCGTCTAATAAATTATGTAAACCTTTATATCCCATGAGATGTTACATTATGGTTCATGGGTGGTTATCCAATTACATTATTCTAGGGGACATAAATGATTATCATATTCCACTATGAAATGAATGATTTTGTGGTTGACCAAGGCATTAGCTCCCATGAATATGTTTGTGGTACATTCTTATGTTATGTGTCCATGGATTATTACTATCACCTTTAAATTCCACAAACCTATGTTATTCTAAATATTTATGATTCCTACTATATTATTTCTACTTTTTATATGTAATTATGATTATTTTCTCTTGTTTAACTATTTTTTATTCTCACTCCTTTATAATAAAATTTATGATTACATATGATAACTCTATCTGTATCTCATTTGTCTTACCCTTACTAAGCATACGATCTCACACATTTCTTATGTTTTCAATTTTTTGGCTATAAAGAGGATAATATTGTATAATATATCTATAAGGATATCATGTGTGGTGAATGTTATGAAATATGTTGAAGATATTTTGTGAAATAAGAATTTCATGTAGTTAATCTCTAAAGAAATTGAAATTATATGCTCTAGGGGTGTTATTTATTATTGATTATAATGCATATTCATGTATTATAATATAATATGTATGTAATGGTTGGGTTGTATTAGTTTTTATCAGAGTAGAGTTTAGTTATTTTCTAGGATTAGATAATAAAAAAGTGGAAAAAATCAAATCCACTTACGTTTCATGAATAGTTTTATAGGATAAAACAAGAGTGTCATAAGTTGAACATAATATATTATTGGTTAAAATAATTGTATCATAATTTAATACATCTTAGTATTAATTTACAGTATTATATTATTTTTTAATATTGATATTATTATTTAATACTCTCACTAACATTATTGGATTCATGGAAATATAAATTTTAAATACAATTTTCAACTACATACATGGTGATATTTTTGGAAAAATCATGGGGAAATTATCACAAAGGAATGGGAAAATATTTCATGTTTTTAAAATGAGTACATCAAGTTCATTTATGTCAAAGATATATGAATTGAAATAAACACATAATAGAATATGTGAAGGACTTTCCTAAATAACCTCAAATTATTCAATGATTTAAATAAAACAAATTGATCATTATACAAATAAATGCCCCAGCCAAAGGGTTAATGAATAAAACTGATGTTACTATCCTACAAGGTCAATGGATAAAGGGAAATATTCTGTTATTACTATCACCATTGTAGATCAAATGATCTATATAAAAAAATGGACGCTCATCATCCTCTCAAAAATTGAAAATTTATTATTTGAATCCAGATATAAACCTTCCATTGTATATAGAATGTCATATAAAAACAATAATTAACCGCTCTAATAATTGGATATTGAATTATCTATAAAATATATAGTAGAAAGATATTTTAATCCAAATTATAAAAATCTAATCATATTGGGGTTTAAAGAATTGTTCTACTTATGAACTTGTTAGTCACCCTTTATTCAAACGTGATGTGATTTTGGATATGGATTTTCTATCTCTATATGGTGTCCATATCAACATCAATTACAGAGAAAACACATTTCATATCCATAATTATCACATGCTCGTCTATTGGAATAATAATTACTATGAAATACCTATAGAAATTAATTCACTTGTATAGGTCAGGATATCTAATAATGGATGGAATTTACCCCATGATATAAGATACACTTCCTGTATAATTTGAAAATTTTAGAAGGAATACTACTATAAAAAAGGTGTTTAAAAGCATTATTGTTTTCCAGTTCTAGAAAAATAATTTATAAAGGAATATTTATCATCACTAAATAAATCATTGATATATTTAACCCTTTATCAGTACTTTCTTTTTTTACACTTATAATGGGTAACATAATCCAGGATTTATTTTTCATGTTGGTAAAGGTTACCCATTATGAGTGCTTTATTCATAGAGTTGATAAAGGTCCGAATAAAAAAAATAAAATAATAAAAAATATAAAATATAAAAAATTAGTTTATTAAAAAAATATTACATATTGTATCAGTTAAATAATTATTGATAAAAATGAGTAAGTTGATTACACAATATATATATTATAAACACTAATAAATAGTATATATTAAATATATATATATATATATATTAAAACTGAAAATTAAACATATTAAAATTAAAAATAAGTAAATTGAGAAAAATATTAAACATTTTATTATTTAGATGATTAATGATAATTTTAATAAATAGTATATATTAAATATATAGATACATATTAATATATATGAGTATGATTTTTATATTAAAAAATATTTATGTGCTTCACATTAAATAGTTATATATTTAGTATATAATAGTTTATAAATAAAAATTAATATGAAGGGATAATACTAACTAATTGCATTGATTAATGGACATAAAATTGAACGTCATTTGTTTATTAAATTTAACATAGATCAAATGTTTTTTATTTTAATTTCACATATAAGTAATTAATGAATTTTTATATACAATGCATTGATAAAAAACATAACCATTTTTCAATATTATAATAGTGTACTTATGTTTAATTTATTCAATTTTACTACTTTTTAACATGCATGAACATACAATTATATATTCATTAATATTCTCAAAAAAACAATTGTAATAATTTTTTTGTAATTTTTTTATAAATAAATAGACTTATAAATGAAAGTACTATATCTATAAAATTTTATATTTATAAGTATAAATAAATAAATATTTTTGAAAAATTATTTACATAATTATAAATAAATAATTATATATATTTAAATAATTTTAAAATTTATAATAAATTTATTTAAATAATTAATATATTTACAATATTTTTATTTATATATTTTTTTAAATATATATTTATATATAATTATATAAATACATATAATTATATAAATATTATTTTTTAAATATAATTATATAACTACAAATATATAATTATATATTTAAATAATTATAAAATTGTAATAAATATATTTAAATAAGAAATATAATTACTATATTTGTACTTATATATCTTTATTAAGTATATCTATATTTATTTTTAAGAAAATTATTTATAATTAAAATTTTAAATCCATTATAATTTCTTAATTAATAATCAGTGATAAAAGAAATATTTATTAGAAATTTTTTAGAAATGATAAATATGTGTCTTATCAGTGCTTATTACATAAATGATGATAAACAGACTATTTATCAATGTTATTTAAGCACTGATAAAAGTATATGTTTCTATTTAAAAAACATATCCAATGGTGAACCCATTGCGATATCAAAATCTTTCAGTAGAAGCCACCCACTGTCAATTCCCCTCCTTGGTGAATCAAATCTCAGATCAGATAAACCCTCTCTATTCACAAAAACCCACTACATCGAGTTGCACGAACATCATCTGACATCTAGTGTTCAATTTTTGTTAAGGTTTCCCAAGAAAACATCGAGATTTTGATTTTAGGGTCTCATATTTTTTAAACTGAGTGAGGCAGGTCTGTGCTTCCCTTTGAAGGTTCTTATTTTCTTTCTATATTTTTCATTTTATTTTTGATTTCTATTTCAATAATGTCATCATTATTTGTGCTTCAGTCATTGTATACTATTTTGATTTTTTTATTATCTTTTTTTTCTTGAACATTAATTTGTATATACTATTTTAGTCTTTTTACATTGCTGTTTTGAATCAATTTGAATCACTATATACATATATAACCTTGCTTGCTCCACAATCATAGTTTTTTCAATGTTTTATGATTTTAGAAAATCACCAATGGTCTGTAGATAGACCAATTAAATTAATATTTATGAAACTATATAAAAAATGGTAGTTTTAGATTTAAAATCCTTAAATGAATGAAAAATTGATTTAAAAATGTAGTTCTCGATTTGGTGATTGTTTGAAGCTGCAACATAAGATGATTTTATACAATTCATATAAGTGAGTCTATTTATTTAAATATTTTTTTTAATATTATAGTGTATGGGTTTTCCTTAAAAATTCATTTTCTAAGAATTATGTTGTTTTATTTTAATATAAATATCAGTGAGGGTGATACCTTATTAATTTATCTTAAATGGATCTCTATTTTCAAAATTAGTACATGGTCTTATTTATTTTACAATGTTGTAAAAAACATTTATGTGTGTGTGTGTAAATATATATATTTCTACCTACTTATATGTGTTTTTTATAAATTATAATATAATGGTGATTTTATAATTATTTATTAACAAATTATGGTTCTCTATTTCCAAATTAATAAGTTATTATATTTATTTTCATTAAAAAGTATGTTTATTTCTGATTTTTTTCAATTACATGTTTTATAAATTACATGTTCAATTTATATGTTTAAAAGTGTGTGGGATATATTTTTCAAGCATTGGATTGGTTTTCTCCATTGTTTGTATTATATCTTGTTGATGTGTACTCTTTTTTTTATGCCAACTTCATTATGGACCTACCTAGAATCTCATGGATGGGTCAATATGTATTAAATATCCTCCCTAGAATCCTTATGAGAGTGAGATCTGATGTGACACTTTTCCAATAATCCTTGGGATGGGATGGTGTGGTGATATGACATCCCAAGAGTCTTGAGATGATTTTAAATATTTTATATTCCATTAATTTTAAATGTAATAATTTCTTAGGTTGATACATTACTTATTCCAAAAAATAGAATGAGTTTTATCAAATTATATATATTATATTTTTTTGGGTATTCATTATTTTAGTTCTACATGTATTGGTTCCACCCCTAAGAATATCTTATTATTATCCATGTATACGAATCAACTCTTCATTTAGTAAAATGTTTTATCAATAAATTTTATATATTTTCCAGATGATTGAATAAGAGTTTATTATTCTTTTTTATCATATTTTGGTTTCTTATTACACTTTTAATACCAATAGTATGTTTTCTTTTGTTTAGGGGATTTAATAAAGACTTGATGGGTGTCAAATAATAGATATTATTGTAATTTGTTTCATGAGACTCATCCTCCATCATGATTATAGACAATTTTCAATCACATCTACTTTATCACCCCAACATCAATTATTACAACTTGATGCTTGAAAATCATATCTCAATGATTTTTTGTTGCTTATACTGCTTTGAGAATTAATTGTCTCATGGATAAAAACTACTTAGAGTATTTCAATCAACAATGTTTCATTTCTACAAGAGATAATGACTGTGTCAAACAAAAAACTGAAGTGATAAATGTATGGGATATGATTTGACGAGGATGTGTTCTATATAACTTTCACATTTGAATGAATTCATAGGATAACAGCTACCTTATTGGAGTAATTGTTTTCTTAATGTCAATTGTCCATTTTCTTCAATATACTAAAAATCTTTGAAACAGTAAAATGTTGATATTCCCTTATTATAATTTTCTATAACATTCACCATTGGCAATGAATATTTTATGTGTATTTTTTTGTTGTACAACATTAATCTTTTATGAATGCAATAGGATGGATATGAATAAAAAATGGATGAATTCTAATTGGTTGAAAATAGAGTATGAAGTTGGAGTTAAGAGTTCATCATATTTGTAAGAGAGAATGCATAGGACCCTTCTCATATTCTATTTCTCTGTTTATGTTGTTTTTATAAAAGAAAAATTAGTCTAAAAGATTTGGAAGAACATTGAATTTTTTATAGAATATATTAGATGTATAAATGTTGGACTAAACATGGGGAAAAACATAAAGTGGATACCGACTGGGATGATATTACAGTTTATGGATCATTGCATATGAATACCAATGTAAAAGATTATCGAGATCACATAAAAGAAATGAAAATAGAATTGATGATGATCTTTGTTATTGTCCAATGTTTTTTGAGTAGGTAAATAGTTGTTAAAAGAAACTATTGTATACCTATTATACTAAAAACACAAAATTTTCAGCTATATTGAAGTTATATAATTTTAAATCCCTAAGTGGTTGGAATGACACAATATTTATAGAACATCTTGGCCTCCTGAATGATAAGATATCGGAAGAAAATGAACGACTGTGTTTAAAAAATGATGTTAAACGAATGGTATATTCCATGGGAATGATCTCTAAAAAACTCATGCTTTTCCAAATTATTTAATATTGTTTTTGAAGGGCCATGAATCACTCTTAAAATTACATAATTGATGCATTTATTGATACAAGAAAAAAAATCAAGTCCTCTCAAATCTGTTTGGTATGTTCCTATCATTACATGGTTTATAATACTATATGGATGGAAAGAAACCGTGAGATAATTAATATGGCATACAGATGAATGAATTAAATATGGAAACCTAATTAATCCATCAGATTATTTTCAGTGGATGAAAATTTATTATGATTATCATGAATTTGAAAATGAGCCGAGAAAACTTCATCTTGTGTTATATATAGACGAAATTAATCGTTTTGGTGTACAAATTAGTACTTATAGTACATGGATGATCACGTTGGTAAATTATAATTTTCCTCCATGGTTATGCATGAATCTCAAATACATTATATTGTTTCTAATTATATCTAGACCAAATAATCCTATTTGGGATATTAATATTTATTTTATCCATTGATCAATGATATGAAATTGATGAGGGATACATGTGTTAGAATGTATGATTCTCATAGAAGTGAATAATTCACATTTAGGTCTTTGTTGTATGAAATTATAAATTACTTCCCCACTTATGGAAATTTATTTAACTATAGAATTAAAGGAATATTGGGGTATTCCATTTGTGGAAAAAATCACGTACTAATTTCAGTTAAAACATTCCTCAATGAATGTTTTTAGGGCATCATAAATTTTTACCTCGATGATATAATTATCGATCCTAGATTACAACATTCAATTGGAACATCTAACAAGGTACAACACCGTCTCTAGAAACGAGTGATAAACTATACAATAAAGTAAAATTTATTTACACTCTTTTGGGTAAACCATTTTCAAAAAACCTTAAAAAATTAGTATATAAGAAGTGTTCAATTTTATTTGAATTACCATATTAAATTTTTTTGTATGTCAGAAATGATCTTGATTTCATAAATGTAGAAAAAAAATATTTTATAGTGTTACTGGCATATTATTAAATGTTCTTGAAAAAATGAAAGATGGAATCAAGGGTAGGTTTGACTTGATTGAAATGGGGAAAAGGAAATAGTTGGCACTCGTGAAGGGTAAAAGGTAGACTTTTATACCTCCGACATCTTACACTCTATCGATATAGGAAAAATTAAAATTTTCATTTTCCTTAATAATGTAAAAGTTTTACATGGGTATTCATAAAATATCAATAATGTCATGTAAATTACTAATTTTATGTTACATGGACTGAAATCTAATGACTATCATGTTTTGATGCAAGATTTAATGCATACTACTTTCTGTTGCATTCTGCCTCAAAATGTATAACATACATGAACCAGACTCTACTACTTTTTCAAATCTATATGAATCAAATTTATAGACCCAGTGAAGTTTCACAACATTAATAAGGAGTTTTCAGTCATATTATTTATATTATAGATGTTCTTCACACCATTATTCCTTTATATAATGGTTCACCTAATGGTTCACTTTTTTAGAGAGGTTCAACTATGTTGTCCAATCCATTATAGATAGATATACCCCATTAAACGGTATATGCTGATTTTGAAAGGGTTTTCTAGGAATAAAAGTCATCCAGATGGTTGTATTGAAGAATGTAATATCGTTGAAGAATATATTTAATTTTTTAATGATTACTTATTAGATGTTGATGACATCGGTCTTCCAAAGTCACATCACAATTATCGCATTAATGGAGGATGGTTTTTTGGAATAGATGGTGTTACAATTAAATTGATAAAGACGGATAATGAACACCATAACATTTTATATATTAGTGAATATTTCGATCCATACATTGAATCCCATGATGAAATTCATAGTGATTTGAATCCATCAAGGGCTAAAGGATGAATAGCAAATACACATGATCTATAATTTATAGGATAGTTCAGGGATAAAATTTATAAGGATTTATCTAAAAATCTAAATTAAATTGTTCAATGACTTCAATGGATAGGTAGAGGACCGAATAAAAATGTAATATCTTGCACTGGTTAAGAAATCAATGGTTATATTTTCTATGAAAATAACACGATGAATGCAGTATGATGAAAAATATTAGTGTTATGCTTATGGATGAAGTGATGCACATATATGGTTCCTAGTATAGAAATCCAATTTATGTAATATTTCATATTTTTTCATTATCGAATAGATATATGAGTTGAATTATAAAATATTTTAGGTTGCTATTTTTCAATACAATTGGGTGGACAATACCATTGAAGTGAAAGTTGATGAAATGGGCTTTGTGATGTTGAATTTCAGTAAGGAATGGGAAAAATATGAGTTTTTCATAATGGCATAACTAGGAGTTCAAGCATTTTATGTCTTTGATCCAACTAACAAGAATTGGTTGATTTTTCTGATGGTGACTAAAAAAATGTTGGGTCGGATGAGAATTCAATTGAGTATAGAGTTTTTATTGGGAGATCACAATCAGTTCATGTTTGTCCCAATATGAAAAATGTATTGAACATTAGAGGGGACCCAACAATGGGAATTTGGATTCTTGATAGAGGAACCAAATCCTTGAATCATTTAAATAAATTAAATATAGTTTAATGAGAAGGTAACATTGTTTTTTAAAATACTATGTTTTTCATCGTAATATTATTTGTTCTCTACTTCATTAACATAATAAAAATTAAAATTTTGACTACCCATATAGACAATGTATTCTACAGATAATTATGTTACAAATCCCTCAGAAGAACAAAATATGATGAAGGTAACCCATTAGAACGATATAAAGGTAGTATTATGAAATACTTTCTGTATTTTACTGAAAAATTATAAAATGAAACATTGAGTTAATTTTAATTATTCTTTATAGAGTTAATTAATTTTAGGAGATTCATGTACATGTTTCATGTATTTACTAGAAGAGGAATGACATTATCTCTACTCAATCATAGAGGAAATTTTTATGTATTCATAGTAAAAAAAATTTCCATAGAATTAATGTACAATTTCATATTTTATTTTATTTATTTATTTTTAGTATTAATATCAGAATAATTTATTCTTATACACATGTATTCGTCTTTTGAGTTGGTGTGGTCTATTCATATTTCATGTCTTTTCTTTACCAAAACATCCAAAAAATTATTCTCCCTAAAAACTTTTTCACTCGTGAAGTGTTGCAATTTTCACTTTCCTTTAAGTTCCCCCACAACCATTGCGGTAAGAGAAACAATGTTCCCTCGGCTTAATCATAATGGTAATCTGGATTTTTTCATTTTAAAATAATTATCCCTGAAATAAATTTATTTTTTTATATTTATTTTTAATTTATTTCTTCTTAGTATTACTCACATAATAATTTTTCCCTTATATAAGTGGATTCATTTGATTGATTTTTGGGTGGTCCATCCAATTTTTATATTTTCTCTTTACCAAAACATTTATATAATTCTTCTCCCTAAAAACCATTTTACCCATACTATTTTGTATTTATCAATTTCCTTCAATAACCCTCCACTGCATTTGTAAGAAGATAAATGACTTTGTCTCTCCTCAATCATAGTAGTAACCTTAATGTTTCCATAGTAAAATAATTATCCATAAAATTAATGTATTTTTTCATATTTATGTTTAATTTATGTCTTTTTAGTGTTAATAACATAATAATTGATTTCTCATCCATGTGGTCTTTTAATTTGGGGTGAGCTGTCCAACATTCATGCCTTTATGAACCAAAATTTTTACAGACTTCTTCCCCCTCAAAACCATTCACCCCAACAATGTTAACATTTATCACTTTCCTTCATGTTCACTCCAATCCTCAATCATAGAGGTAAATTTTTATGTTTCCATAGTAAAATCATTATCTATAGAATTAATGTATTATTCAATATATATGTTTAATTTAATTGTTTTTTGTGTTACTCATAAAAGAATTGTTTTTTATACAAGTGGATTATTTTTTTCAGCAGGGGTGGTTTGTTTAATGTTTATCATGCTTTGTAGAATGTTTGATAAATAAAGTAAATAGATATCATGGTAAATTTGAGATTTAGGACTGTTTTGAGACTATGGGATGTACAATAATCATCCATGCCTGAATCAAAAAAATGGTTTGGTCTGTATGACTTAAATTACTCATTCTATTTAAAATTGGCATTAATTTTAGTAAAATAGAAAATCGGCATACTCAAAACTGAACAAAAAATTTATATTTCTTCGATACATTAATAAAATGATATATATGTAATTTTTATGTGTAGGAATCAGCCTCACCTCAATATTATACACGATGTTCCTATTATGACTCAATGTGTTCGTTCTTAGTTTAAAGACAACATTTTAGTTCAAAAAATTTCACTCAATGAAAACCAATCAAACGCACTCAGAATTTTTTTCATAATTTAGGGAGAAAAGTCATACGTAATTTTTAACATTTAATAATTGGTTCCAAGTCAAAGTGATTCATGATATATTCAAAATGAGTCAAAACAATATGATTCCAATTTAAAATGACATTTTAGTAAAAAAGAAAACCTGCATACTAAAAATTGAGAAAACACATTTAGATTGCTTCAAAACATTATTAAAATGATCCATATGTTATTCAACACATTTAAAAACAATTCTCACCTCAATCCGACCCATGGTGTGACAAGTACAACTCAAAGTACATATTTTTATTTAAAATTGACATCAATTTAAGTAAAATGGACAACTGACCTACTCAAAACTGAGTAAACATAATCATATTATTTTGATACATTAAGAAAATGATCCATAAGTTATCATTGAAATGTAGGGATTATCCATACCTCAATATGATTCATGATGAGCTTGGTATGACTAAAAGTGTCTGTTATTAGTTTTTAATCAACATTTTAGTTCAAAAAGTGTCACTCACTACAACCCGATAAAACATGGTCATACTTTCGGAAAATTTAGGAAAAAACATCATAATTAATTTTTGATGTGTATTAATTAGTGTCACATTATTCTTATACACTATGTGATCATAATGAGTCAAAAGTGTGAGTTTTTATTCTAAAATGACATTTTATTAAAACTAAAAACTGACGTACTAAAAAATAGAAAACATTTTAATTTTGTTTTTAATATTTTATGAAAATTATCCTTAACTCATTTGAGACATGTTTGAATTCTCCACACCTCAATCTGACCCATGGTGTCACCGATATGACTCAAGGTGCATATTTTTAATTACAATTGACAGCAATTTTAGTAAAATGGACCACTAAACAGTCAAAATGGAGAAAATGAATTCAAATTATTTTTATACATTACAAAAAATCATCCATAAGTCATTTTTGATGTGTATGGATCATTATTACCTTAACATGATACATGATATGAACGGTATGACTGAAAGTGTCTGTTATTAGATTAATAGAGACCCTTTAGTTTTAAAAGTCTCACTCATTGAAAACCAATCAAACACACTCATATTTTTTGATAATCTTGGAAAATTATTCATATGTTATTTGTGTTTTGTATGAATTTGTTTCACATCAAACGGATACTCGATGTGATTGAAATGTGTCAAAAGTGTGTGTTTTCAGTTAAAAATTCCATTTTGGTAAAAAGAAAACTAACATACTCAAAAAAATAAAAAACATTCATATTGTTTTTGATAATTTAGTAAAATGGTCCATAAATCATTTTCTATGAGTAGGAATCATCCACACCACAATCTGACGCACTGTGTGATAGGTATAACTCAAAGTAGATATTAAAAAATTGATATCAATTTTAGTAAAATGGACCACTCACATAATCAAAACCGATAAAATTAATTTATATTGTTTTAATAATATAATAAAATTATCCATTAGTAATTTTTTATGTTTAGGGATCGACCACAACTCAATTTGATACACAATTCTCCTGGTATGACTGAAAGTTTCCATTATCAGTTTAGAATTGACATTTTAGTTCAAAAAGTGTCACTAACTGAAAACCAATCAAATGTACTCATATTTTCTTGATAATTTAGGAAAAAATTCTTAAGTTACATTTTATATGTATGAAGTAGTTTCATGCCAAACAGAAATACGATGTTAACATAATGAGTCAGAAGTGTGTGTTTTCTATTTAAAATGACATTTTAGTAAAAAAGAAAACTGGCATACTATATACCACGAACATGAATTCATATTGTTTTGATACTTTTAGAAAATAATACACATGTAATTTAAGATGTTTAAGAATCATCCACACCTAAATCCAACCCACAGTGTGACCGGTATAACTCAAAGTACGTATTTTTATTTAAAATTGACATCAATTTTAGTAAAATTGACAACTAACATACTCAAAAGTAGAAAAACACATTCAGATTATTTTGATACATAACGAAAACTATCCATAAGTCATTTTTTATGTGTAGGAATATATTTCACCTCAATCTAATACATGATGTTTTTATTATGGCTTAAAGTTCCCGTTATCAGTTTAATATTAACATTTTAATTCAAAAAGTACCACTCATTGAAAACTGATCAAATGTTCTTAGATTGTCATGAAAATTTAGGGCAATGATTCATAATTTTTTTTTAATGTGTATAAATTATTTTAACATCAAAAAATTATGTGATGTTATAAAAATTATTCTAAATCACGTGTTTCCACTTTAAAATGAAATTTCAGTTAAAAGGAAAATGGACGTAGTCAAAACTGAGAAAACACATTCGTATTTTTTGATACTTTAATAAAATTTTCCATAACTCATTTGGACTTTTAAAATCACCCAAACATTAATATGACCCACATTGTGACTATTATGACTCAATATTCATAGTTTTATTTAAAATTTATATCATTTTTAGTATAATTAACACTTTTGGTTAATTTATTTCTTTATATTAATACTAACATAACAATTTTTTCTTATACATGTGTGTTATTTATCTTAAAAATGGTTGGATTTTTCGAAAGTATAATCAGATGAGGTCAGTAGTAATTTAAAGGCCACATTGACATTTTTTAATATATATAATAATTTTTATTTCTGTAATTGTATAGACAAATGATTGAAAAGTCTATACAATAGTGTTTTTTTCTTGTACTTCTGCTGAAAATTTAATTGAATTTAAATTTTATATTAGGGCTATTTTTTGACATCTGGTGTGTTTCTGGTGTCTCGGAGTGCTTTTATATTGGGGATATTTTTTTATTAGTATAATTTGAATTTTCAATTTTTGGATGAGTCAAATTCAGATCGGAGATTGAAAATAAAATATATAAGGTCTAGAATGACTCAAAGAGATTTTTTATACATTATATTTGGCTCTGAATGTATCTCATAGGTTCTGTGAGAGACTTAGAGGTTCGGGGTCTAGGTTCAAACTTTTTGAAAAGTGCATCCTAGGGCACACAGTTGGTACTTGATTAGTTATAAATTTATACCGTAATTAGGTGACCCATATTGTGTAGGAAAACGGGTAGAGAACCCATGTGGAGGGTAACAGGAAATCATTTGGGTGTCTGTAATTAATTTTAGAAATGTTTCATAGTTTTTTCGTGGTCTATTGGATTGTGTTTCATAATCCTCCATGGTGGTGTACCTCAAAAACCATTTGGAAGGCCATGTGAAACTGCATGTCCCATTAAGAATGGGGATTATACACTTTTACCCTGTAGAATTTAAGAGATAAATCCCCTCTATTGTTCATACCACTCATGCATGAGACCCACACAGACCCCACTCTCCTTACCTTTTTAACCCCATTTGATAGGTTGTTTTGGTAGCTTTTGAAGTCATTCTACTATAATTCATGGAAAGTATTTTTTATCTATTGTCCTCTATTGTTATTCCATTATTATACCTCTAAATTTTAGTTTCCCTGAATATGGTTTTCAATTTAGATTCCACTATACAATGATGGAATCTCATATCAATAATGGGGATTTTTCTCTACCTAGGAAGATGATTTCTTGTGAGGTCGTTTGTACATCACATAGTGTTTTTCTGAGGTGTCACATTGTGATTATTTTTTCAAAATCATTAGAGTTGATTAAATTATTTGGGAAATATTTTTACATCATTTCATAGGGATTATTCCCAATTCAAGGTTGAATATGTGTGTTACATTCTTGCTATGATTTTTCCATGGTTTTGATCTATTGAGTTTGGATGGTGAGGATTTAATAATTATGCATTTGTAATTAATTTTTTAATGGTTTATAACATATTGAGTTTAAATTAATTAATTATAATATATATAATTAATTAATTTTGTAGTTTTGTTATGTTAAAAGACCTCATGTGTCTCAGATGATCATTGATAGTCATTTGAAGATACTTATGGCCCTCGTAAACTAAATTGAATGCTTAAAATGAGGTAGGAGGTCTATCGAACACTCTCTTTGGTATTTACGCATTTTTATGGTTGTGTGTGGATGGTTTGGCTCACCTATGAGGGTGTAACCACCAATTTATTTTCTTTTTTAAAAATTTATTAATTATATTAATTTTTTTAATTAAAATTAAGAACTTTTATTGCTGCATAACAACCCTAGTGTGTTGGGTTAATGCTTCAATGATAATGAATGAGACTGAGAACTTTGATACACTGAGTGGCCTCCGAACCTCTTTGGTTGTAAGGCTACACCTATGAGGCATGTGATCCATTGTAAAATATCGGGATCAAGTTAGGTGAGTAAAATATCATAGAGTGAACTTGGGCAATGAGATGGGTCATAACCCATCTCTTGATGGTTTCTATAAATATAATACCCTATGTAGATGGTAAGTCCATGCAGCCATGTTCATGATGTCATGTGATGTGACATCTTGGTGAGTTTGGTGATGACCATGGCCATGATCCTAAACTAGAGGATCCCAAGCGGGATTCCTCCACTTATATACTATTTCCCAAGGGTCACAAGAGGTAATCCTATGCCATGTTTCGTTTTTATGGATCCTAAAAGGGATTCTTATAGTAATGCACTATCTTTAATTAATACCAAGAGGGATACCTCTTTAATGGGTTGACATAGGGGTACTTATAGGTTCCCCATGGGTTAAAAGACCCTAATTGACTGATTTATGGGTTTGGGTAGTGATGTTAGCGGGTGTCACCCAAGAACTCATATAAAAAAATGTGAGCCCCTTGGGTAGTGCAATACGGAAAAAATTAGTTTTTTTGACATGCTATTTCTGACGATCCCGTTTCTCATCACAAATAGTCCCTACATGAGGACTAATTGTGATGAGATTCATATCCAAAAAAAATTAGTATTAAATAAACACTTATTCTTGTTGGGAAAAGGTTCAGGACAAATACATTTGGAACAACATTACTATACAATGCAATAAAAGGTATTTGTGATGGGATTATGTTTCCATCGCAAATACCATTAATTATTTATAGTTATTTTGGGATGAGAGAATTCTCCTTTCACAAATAGCCCTCATTATTAATAACTATTTGTGATGGATCAATAATGACATACCACAAATATATTATTGAATAATGAGTTTTTGAGATGGGTTCCATCAAAAATTACTTTTTAATCGCTTCCTATCTTAATTATGCTGGGTATTATTTGCGATTGGTAAAATCTCAAATATTAGTAATTTCAGTGGGAATCCCATCACCAAAATTCTTGTCAGTACTAATCTATCTTATATATACCCCACCCCAATTTTTTGATTCATCTTCCATTTATGGTCACCTTTGATAAAGTTCATGCTTCTTCTTTTCAATTAATAACTTCAAAGATTATTTTTTATAGGGATGGATTTTTTAGTATTTCATCTCAGAAATGCTTCATTTTTTAGGTATTTATGTATTTTCTTAAATTTTTTGTATTTTTTATATTAGAATTTAATATTATTAATAAGTAGTAAATAGATTTAATTGGAAGTAATTATTTATAACGAGAAATTGTCATTTTATTTTATAAATATTTAATATTTATTAGCAAGAGTTATTTAAATTAAAAGTAAATAGTTTTAATTCGCAATAATTAATTTTAATTATCAGTAAGTGGGTGTTATTAAAAATAATTACAAGGCCCCAGCCTTTAAAATTACATAATCTTGGGTTATCCACATAACCTTGGAACCTCTCGAGTATCGCAGGAGAGAGCTTAAGAGAATCCTCTCAGGTGACCAGTGATGGATCAAGGATCATTCGATCGACCCAACCTCATATTTTATGGATCATTCAAATGAAAACAATAACACATCATTCCTCATCAGAAATCGAAATGAATTGATGTATGATGTTTTATTTATGTGTAAATTTTCCCATTCTTAATTTCTGTGATGAACACAAATCAATCTATGAATGGATAGATTTGTGTATCAAACACCATGCAATACGGGATCGTATTTTCAGGTTTTGTTCAGGATATTTATTAGGATTCTTCGATTACTATTCGTTTAAAATTATAATAGAATAAAATTGAGGCTGACATGATAAAAGGTCAAGGTTCATTCGAAAATGTTATCCTTTGTTCCATTCCCCCCCCCCAATTTCTTATTTCACTAAGGGATTTCTTAGTTGGCCCGGGGTTCAAAACCTCATGATCAATCGATCATTGCACACCAGTTTAGTGAAAAATATATTATAATAGATTGTGGGATTATCATAATTCGTCGGAGGTGTGAAATTGGTTTTGGTAACAAATTAGATGAAGGATAATTTTAAATTTCATGTTCTTCTAAGTTATTCAACACAAATCCAAAAAATGTTGATTTTGATATGTTTTGAAAGAATATTCAATGAAGAATCATGTGTAATCAGAGATGGATTGAATATAATTCCTTGGTTAATTAGATTCATAGAATGATGATCGCTAGATCGAAGGCTATAACATCAGCCAAGGTATGGGAGGAAGAATCTGGGATTTTTGGAAAATCATGTAGTACACGATGTGAAATCTGGGATTCCACAACATGTAGAGACCCCTAGCTATGGTGCCATGGTTTTGGACAATGTTAAGCATCACACGACGCGTGACCCTTCTCAGTTGACTCAGTATGTACTCTATAGAGTAAATGGATATGGGTAATAGTACACATCCAGATCGAATGTCATGTACTTGGAAATAGACACATCTTGGAATACAAGGACCGATACATGGACACACCTTCGATACACATGCATGACCAGGGGAAATGGGAAAGGAACTAGGTTTTTTTATATTTCATTTACTCATCCTATATGCCGTGTATATGGAGAATACATTTCATGTGTGTATTTCCACATGGGAAATAATTGGGATAGCAGAACATGAATTCTACCCAATATAACACATCATGTACTGCCAACAAGAGTTCTTAAGGCTCTTCATTTTCTGATCTAAGAAATGTATAGATTGAGTTCATTAATTTGATCATTTCCTTTAGGATAAATTGAAGAATAACATACACATCACTGTATTTTAATCCACTATAGAGGTTGATTCTTAAATAGATTTTTGGTATCCCTCTGTGAGATTAGAGTGTGATCCTCTGTCAACCCTAGTGGTGTGTGTGGAATCAGTGTGACCTCTTTGAGTGGGAAGTTTATCCTCATTCTAGAGGACCACATCAGTAAGGTTTGTGGAATCATTATCATATAATCCACTACGTAGTTGGTTTATCTAGATTGGGTTCATGGTGTCCCCCAACAATTATAGGCATGATCCCCACTATGTGTATCACTATCTTCTAAGACCATTACTTTCTCTTTGGGAGGGGCACAAATGAGATAGACCTCTTCATAGAGTTTGTCCTATGAAATAATTTCTTGTGGAGTGATTTCTCCATAAATGAGCAGACGTCAAGAAGAATCTTGAGGCTGATGGTTGGTAAAGGCGACCTGATGGCGTGGTGCCTCTCTTGAGTATATTTGAGTTTTTACTTGTAATGGTTATATCTATTGTACAACATTACATCTTGTATTGACCGGAAAATTATTTTTAATTCATGTTTAATGTTTTTGGGGTTCCATAATGAGTATTGTTATAATCACCCTTGCACGGTCTTTTCCCGCATTTGTCGTGTCTTTATGAAGACAATGGTCCTTTTGACGGTATCCTAGGAGAAGTAGAGGTAGGTGGACCATATCAAGATATGGGAAGACCAAAATTTTTTCCGGAAGCATAACTTTTACTTAGTCCTCACCCTTTGAGTAGGTTGGAATTCTACAATTTTAGTTAGGCTTGGGCTACAGACTCTCTTTGTGGTGGGTTTTTATTTGGCCCAAATTACATTACATTTACTTCCTTTCATACTATGGTTGTGAAATCATAGATGTATTAATTAATTATTTCAGTTGTTTTAAATTTTAGTGGTGTGTGTGTTGCGGGCTTGTGTGTGTGTACATGTAAATCAGGATATTGCCTCCCATTTGTGGTAAATTGCTACTCAATGATAGTCAACAACGGCATGTCTATCAGAGGTGGGCTTGGGGTTGTCACGGAATGGGCCCCTCTATGATGGGGCATGAAATAGTGGTATTAGAGGGGTTGGTTCTAATTTAGGACCTGGATTCTATGAGGTTGGTTTAGGGAAATAGTGTTAAGTGTTTTGATTTTTTTTCTTTTAGGTCAGGGACTCTAGTGATAGTGTGACATAAATGTATCCAAACACTAGGACTCTAATCATCATCTTTTTTACTCAGTACAAGAGAACACTAGTTGAAAGGAAAAAATGGTACATGCATCATATAAGAATTGTTCTTTTTTCCCTTTCCATCTTGATTCAAATCCCCAGATACACTCTATTTTACGGTGGTAAATCTTGTTTTATTTCTAGATTCCTCCACCTAGATAGCCATCCAGTATTCCACCACTTGATGATGAGGATGATTTGCTCGGTGAAGAGGAATTGGTACAAAGGAATGTGCTGGAGACATCACCTCCAGGTGGTTTACCTGCTATACTACCACCTTTTGAGCAGCAACTAGTACCAGCACTACTAGATTAGGATACAAGAAGGCTGAGTGTGTTTTACAATTTACAGAGGCAATGAACTCCCAGATTTTGGGTTTATCAACACACCCATATGGATAAAAATTTACTATAGGTAGTCACATGTGTTTTATATCTTGTGAGTATGCCTTTATATTATATGGATGTGCTTTTCGCGAGTCTTCTTTAAGGATATGTGAGGTGATGGTGGAGCTTTGGTGAATCTGTCCCATTACAAGACACCTCCTTCCTAAACAAACTTTGAGTGTCTCATCAAAGTAGAAATTTATCAGGGCTCATTATGATCAGTACACATACAAGAGATCCTATATCTACATTGGGGTAGTATGACCATGGAAGATTATTCAACAAAGTTTACAAATCTCTCACACTACTCAGTGGATATGGTACAAGACCAGTTTTTAAAGTCTTGGATCATTGAATAGGGCCTATGTTGGGATATCAGGGCATTAGTGGGTCCCTTATATTTTATACCTGTGTTGGGGTACTTGAGTGAGACATGTTGGTATAATGTTTTCTGGGGGAGAAAAAACCATTCGAGGGGGTTATAAGTGGTCACCCAGTAGCAGAGACCATGGTAGTAGGTATCTAAAGAGAGTCACATAGATAGAAGTTGGTTAAGCACTTCAGGAGGTGATCTCAGGACATAGTGTTAGTGGTGAAAGGCTCCCAGGGTGGCTCGAATTAACCAAGGGATGGGAAATGTTTCTCTTATGATGGTTCAAGACATCTAGAATGAGATTTTCCAACCTTTCACATAGCAGAATAGGATATGGTCGAGTGACCGCCTATACAAAGACAAAGACAAGAGTAGGGTGGTCCACAGGGTAGCAGACGTGACAGAGGGGTAGGTAGGCTAGTACGATGTGGTCGTAGGATTGAAATATTACCAACACCACCCCCGGGTGGTCCATTCCAAGATCAGGGAGATGGGGGGTAGGGATGAAGAAAGCTGCAGGCTAAAGAGGCCTAGAACCTTGATGCTCTTGGGACGATACAAGGTATGATTTGTTTCTTTTAATCCTTAGTTGCAGTTTTGATACACATGGGTTCTAGTCATTATTTTCTTTCCCCAAACATTGTTCGAGACATGTAGATTCTATCTGAACAATTGATTTAACCCTTATTATTGGAGACTACTATGGGAAGATACTCGATGATCACACACTAGTATTGATAGTGAGACAAAACTCTTGGATGTGAGAACTTCGGTTGATATCTCTTGATCATGGCATCGAGGCCTTACAACTTCATTCTTAGAATGGATGAGTTATCCATAGTTCTTTATCATATTTACTATTTTAGGAAAAGTGTGGGATATTTATTCTATGATGGGACCATGTCATCCTTTTTTGTGAAAAGTAAATCCAGAAAGGTCAGGTTGGGATCATGTATAAGAGGGTGCAGCTGATTACTCATCAGTTGTCAAGCGTGAACCTCGGTGTAGTGGATGTTATGAGACCTTATTTTCAAACTACATTGGTGGATTATAAGGATGTATTTTTAGAATATGTTCTAGGTTTACCTCCCTATAGGGATGTATACTTTTTTATTGATCTACACCTCAAGATGACACCAATATGTACACCTTAATATTGAATGGCTCCCATAAGGCTTTTTGAAATTAGGGTTCACTTGGACGACTTGAAGATGAAGGGAATTGTGAGACCCAGTTTTTCACCTTGGGTAGTGCCAGTGTTATTTTAAAATAAGGAACATGGAAGCTTGAGGTTACGTGTGGATTTCTAGATCTTGAATCAATTGACTGTAATGAACAAGTATCCATTACTGAGGATCGATGACCTCTTTGATCAGTTGAAAAGGGTGAAATGGTTCTCAAAGATTTCCCTCGGTTCAGTTTACCACTGACAATATGTACTAGAAGAGGATATGCTGAAGATGTCCTACATATGTCATTATGGTCACTATGAGTACTTGGTGTTGTCTTTTTTAGTATGAAATTCCCCAGAACTGTTCATGGGACTCATGAACAAGATATGTCAACCATTATTAGATTAGTTGATGGTAGTATTCATGGATGAAGACCTTGTGTATTAAGAATTCAATGAGGAGTATGGGAGACACTTGAGGATGGTCATGTAAATATCCGAGAGCAAAAAATTTATGGGAATCTCTCAAAGTGATAATTGTTTATTCAAGGGGTTCAATTTCCTAGATACACCATCTCAGAGACTGTAGTTAATGTGGATCCAGTGAATGTTTATGTAGTGCTTTCTTGGGAGCCATCCAATAGTGTTACTGAGGTGTGGTGTTTACTTGGATTGTTAGGGTACTAATAGAGGTTTTTACCTGACTTCTCTAGAGTGTAATCACCCTCAACTACTTTGAAAAAAATGGTACAACCTTTCATGTGGATGGAAGAGTTCCATCTGTACTTTCAAGATATGAGGCTGAGGTTAATGAGAATTCTCATCTTGAGGTTATCAAAGGAAGGTGTCGAGTACATGGTATTCTATGATACATCAGGAACAAGGCATGATTGTGTCATGATGTAGATTCAAGTGGTGGTTGCCAATGTTTCACATTAGTTAAGACCGTATGAGAAGAATTACATGAAAAATGATCTTGAGTTCGTAGTTTTAGTTTTTTCATTATAGATGTGGAGACAGTACCTGATGGGTGAGTGGTTTATTGTATAATATTACCACAAGAATCTCATGTATATATTCTCACAGAAGGATCTAAACTTGAGATATAGGTGATTCCTAGAGATCCTCTAGTACTATTACATTGAAATTGTCTATGCTCTTGGGAAGGGGAATATGGTAGCATATTATCTCAACAAGAGATCTAATTTTCAGTTGATGAATAAGGTGTTAGAGTAGTTTTCATCATCGAAGTTATCTTTTAGAGATAGAGATTAATTTTATTACCTCCAGTCAATGGTTTTCACCAATCCACACTTCCATCGAGTCAAGGAGACTAATCATCGGGATACTAACTATGATACCATATGTGCTCAAGTATCCATAAGGCATGCTACCGATGGATACGAAAAATGTGGGGAGAAAGTAGTTATTTTCAGAGGACACATGATGGTACCAGTGATGTTGTGGGAAGAGGCTCTAAGGGAGTTTCATATGAACCCTTTGGCAGTACATCTAGGTGAGGTAATGACGTACCAGGACCTCCAATTTCAGTTTTGAAGGACATGGTTGAAGAAAAGAGTTGTATAGTTTGTCTCTCGATACATTAACTTTTAGAAAATGAAGCCTGATCACTAGGTTCCAGTGGTTTTAACTAAACCCCTTGAGGTTCCAAAATGGAAGTGGGATTGGATATCGAGGGAATTCATTAAGGGTTTACTATGTATATCCATGGAACATGATTCCATATGGGTGATCATTGACTGAATAACCAATTCATCACACTTCCTAGCTATCTGAGGGAAGAGTTCAGTAGAGATCTTTAGACACGTCAATGTTTAAGATATATTTTTACACCCTGGTGTTCCATAGATGATTGTTTTTTATTGTGATGATAATTTTACTTCTTGGTTGTGGAATAGATTATAGGATGTTTTTGGGACCCATTTATCGTTGAGCACAATATTTCCCCCACAGACTGACGACCAGACTGATCCAACCATTTAGGTTCTAGAGGGAATACTGTGAGTGTTCATGTAATACTTTTTCCATAGTTGACATGATCATATACAACATGTATAGTTTTCATACAAAAACATCTATCATTCTACCATTGGTATGACACAGTTCCTGATTTTTTATAATCAACACTACAGGTCACCACTTTGTTGGAATGACCTAAGTGAGTTAGAACTCATGGGCCCAGAGTTGGTGGGAACTACTATAGAGAAGGTGTATATCATCCAGGAGTGTATGAAGACTACACAGAGCCTTCAGAAGTGTTTTGTTCATAGGTGAGTAAGACATTTGGATTTCGAGGAAGGATACCATGTTTTCTTTTGGGGTTCACCATGACAAGGATTTTATAGATTTTGATAGGGAAACAAGCTATTTATAAGGTTCATTGGACCTTTCCAGTTACTAAATAGAGTTGGGGAGGTGACATACCACTTGTATATACACCAGTAGTTATATCTAGTACACAATATCATCTACGTGTCGTAGCTAAGGAGTTACATGTGTAACCCACCACACATCATCGAGTGGGGTGAGCTGGACAATTAGGATGGACTGAGTTTTTCGAAGTACCCAGTGGTGATTGAGGATCAGTAAAAGAGGATCCTTTAAAGGTGATTTATTCCAATGGTTTTTGTCTTGTGGATGCATGAGAATCTCCCGGAGACCAGATGGAAGAGGGAGGCTCATATTCATGCTCACTACCTTCATCTATTTGAGTATCCCATGTTATGGATTTCAAGGATGTAAATCCCCAAGGTGTGGGGGAATATAGCACCTTGGACTTTATGTGTATTGTTTTTAAATATTATATAGATTGATTTTGAGACTATTCTCTATGATAGAATGCAATTATGTGGCTCAGTTTTGCTGGAAAAATATTTGTAAAATATTAAAATTTTAAATATCATGTGTGTGATGTTTTCTTGAAAAAGTGAAATAACTCCAAAATGGGTTCCCAAATTAGAAATATGCGGGAATCATTGAGTTTACAGTTGATGTTTTACCCTAGTAATGAATTAACATTTATCGGCTCAGGTTATTTGTGAAAAAAATTTGGAGGCGTAATATGAACAAAATTATTTGATAACAAATTATTTTAATTTGTTGTGTTGATGAAATAACATTATTTTCCTTAAATTTATCACTATTTCATTATTTTAGGGATATCCATATAACCCTAAAACCTCTTGAGGATCATAAGAGTTATCCTTGGAGAATCCTCTCAGTATAATGATGATGGATCAAGGATTGATCAACCAATGCAACTTCTGATTCGATGGATCTTTCCAACAAATGCATCGGTGGATCACTCATTATTATAAATTTAGTTGAATTATGGTAGTATTTTTATGTGGATTTTCTCCATTATGAATTTCCATGATGAATGAAAATAAATCAAAAACACAATTGATTTGTGGATCGAATGCCTTGCGGGATGGGATCATATTTACGAGGGCTTATTCCAGATATTTTTTATGATTGTTCTATTCCACTTCATTTATCCTTATAATAAAAAAAATCAAGGTCGAAACAAACAAAGATTGTGGTTATTTCCTTAATATTATTCTTCATGCGTTTCTCCCCCCAATTCTATGTTTAACCACATGTATTCTTCATTGGCCCGGAGTTTGACACCTCCTGATAAATCGATTGTTGTGCACCCATTTCGTTGTGCAATGATCTGATAAAACAAATCTGGGATTAACAAGAGCTAAAAGAGGTGAAATTATTGTTGTGACCACAAATCAGATGATACATGAATCCTGATTTCATGTTCTTCAGTGTTCATTGGCATGGAACCAAGCACATTGATTTTTATCTATTTAGTAGGCATATATGGTTATGAAATATGTGGATTTGGGGATGGAATGTCAAGAAAAACATGGATATTCAGTTTCATGTCAAAAAAATACAAGATTAAGGGCTGGAGTATTAGCTGAGGCATGGGAGGAAGAATCCATGATTTGGGAAAATTCTGTAGAACATGGTGTTTAATCCACGATTACATGGTGTGTGGGGCCTCATGGCTACAGCTCTAGGGTTTTTATTGGAGTTAAGGATTTCATGGAATGTGACCCCTGTCACATGATGTGTGACCATCCCCAGTTTAGTTGGCTTGTATTCTAGAGATAACACAGGCACAAATAATAGCACACATCTAGATGGCATGCCGTGCTCTTAGACACAGACATGACTTAGTGTACACATACAGGTACATGGACACAACATCGATACACTGACACATCCATGCAACATGGTCAGGGAACTATGTGTCTCTGCATGCTGTGTATATGGAGACTACATGTCATACGGGGATTTTCACATGAGAAAGAATTCTGATAGATTAACATGTCGTGTACCCCGTGGGACACACCATATACTCCAAAAAAGAGTTCTTGAGGATCTTTGTTTTCCTAGTTTGTTTTAATATTGGTTGATTTTGTTCCCTTTGTCCTTTCCTCAAGGGAATAATGTGATATTACATCCACATCACTAGATTGTAATCCCTTTTAGGGGTCAAGTCTCAATTAGAGTTACGATGTCCCTCTGCAATACTGGAGTACGATCCTCTGTCATCCCTAGTAGAGTTTGTGGAATTAGTGTGACCTTCCTATGTAGGAAATTGAACCTGCATCTAGCGGGCCACACCAGTATTATTTGTGGAATCATTATAATATGACCCCCTACATAGAGGGTTGATCTAAATTGGGTTCATGGTATGTCTTAGTGGTTCTGGGCCTGACCCCCTCTCTGTGTATCATAGTCTTCTCAGACCAGTAACATCTCTTTTGGTGGGGAACAAATGAGTTAGACCTCTTAGTCAATTTTATATGATGATATCATATCTTGAAGAGTGATTTATCGCGAAATGAGTATGCTTCAAGTAGAATCATGTGTCTAGAGGTTGGTTATGACTGCCTAATGGCATGGTGTGTCTCATAAGTATATCTGGGATTTTTTGTACATTGTGTTTCTTTTGTCCAATGTTATATTTTTTATTGTAGTTAATAATATTGGTGATTAGTGTTTAGTGTTTTTTAGGTTTCATATTGGGTATTGTTATACTCACCCCTACACAGACTATTCTTGCAGGTATCATGTCTTCTACAGATGGTGTCCCTTTTGACTGTATAACTGGAGGACCAGGAATGGGAGAATAATAACTTGAGCTAGGCAGACTGAGGTGTTTACTAGTAGTGTGACTTTTACATTGTCCTCATCCTTGGAGTAGGTTCGACTTCTATAGTTTTAGTTAAAATTGTGTTACATACTATCTTTGTGGTGCGATTGTATTTTTCCACATTTACTTCTTTTACTTCCTTTAGTACACCGGTTTTGGGATCTTATATGTGTGCATGAGTTTTTCGGGGTATTTACATTTCAGTGGTCTGTGGCATGAAGATGTGTGCGGGTGTACAAGTACTTTAGTGTAATGCCTCCCATTTGTGGGAAATTCTTACTCGGTGCTAGTCATCGTCCCCAAGCCTATATAAGGTGGGATTTGGGTAGTCGTGGAACTAGCCCCTTGGGGACCAGCCGTGATATGGTATATTGGAAGGAGCTCCTAGTTAACTCTTCCTTCCACCGAGCCTCAATTTCCAATCACTTTTCAAGAATTATGTTTATTATTTAAACTGAATTTTGGTTTTTTATGATATTTTAGATTATTAATAATTGGATTTGGGCTGTGGGAAGAACCCATGATAGGTTTTCAGAAATTTTTAGTTTTAGGGTGATACATGGGTCAAAATTAGAGACACACAGTTTAGAAGTATGGTTAGTAGAAACACTAGGAATCCATTATGACTAGAACTATATCTTTAAAGTTTTGTTTCATATGATTGCTTCCTAGATCATCTAAATTGGTGTCCACATCCTACAAAATATAAAAATATTTAAAACTTTTGATGTTTTTCCCAAATTTTTATTTTAGTTTTTTTTTCATGTTAATTCCATGTGTTTGAGACTTATAATAAGATTTTTTATGGTCTATTTCATGTTTATTAAGATTTAATTATGTTTTAATTAAGTTGGTGTATTGGGTTTTATAGATAATTACACCTACAAGGACCTCTTTGAGATTAATGGAGGGTACTAAATAGCATGTTCCTCAAGATAATCCTCCACTTGACTATTATTTAGTTGAGTTTGTGATAAATTCTCTCAAATATCATGGAAAATGATTAATATTGTCAAATGTAGAAACATGAACATGATCAAGAGTTTACTAAGAATAATTCCTCAATATTCCATGGTGATAGAGGTACCAATGAGATTGAGGAATATATTGAGATAATAAACCATATATTACATTTTGTAAAGACACCTAAAAGTGAGAATTTAGTCTTAAATAATTAAAATTTTATAGTGATGGGAAAGAAATTTTCAGACTCCATGGTGCATGTGAGGAAGCATGAGGATCTCACCATGTCTAACATAAAAAATGATTTTATTAAAATATTTTATTCTCAGACATTGAATGAGGTTTTGGACTATGATTTTATAATACTAGATCAAAGATACCATTTGGTTATGATACATGCTATGTGGTTTACTATCTTGGTTCATTTTTCTCCCGAGCTCCTTACAAATGATTATCTCAATGTAAGGCATTTTGAAATGGGTTTTAAGGTTGAGATCAAATGGATTCTTATACCCCTTTTCCCAAAAGGTATTATAATGTTGTGGATAAAGTATATATGGTTTTGGTTAACTTAGTAGTGAATAAAATCCTCAGTTCAGTTTCATCAAAAGTGGCTAATAGCTTGAGTTCTACCTATATCCTGAAATGAAAGTGGGATGAACCTCATTGGGGTAGTGTCATGGGGCCCAGCAGTCATCACTCTTAACACTAGTGGATTATTAAAGGAAATATTTGGTGAAATTTATAGAATTATAAGAGTTATGACCATACCATACCAAATTTCACATAGGCTTAAATGGTGTTACTTCCACGTTGGCGTCCTGTTCATCTTCAGTACATCTGTATGGACTCCCTTAAAAGGAGTGGATTTGGTTCTTCATTTTATAAAGGTTCATAGGGGAAATTTGATGCCGTTAAATTTTCTGGATCTCACAATCAATATAATGGGTAAAATCATGAATCTAATATGGCTTATGGTAATTCTTATTCGAGATGTATTTATATAGTTTATGTGGAACTTGAGAACCCTAAATCAGGGCCATCCACCATGAGTGGTACATTTTTTATTTCTTATTATATGAATTTATCCTTTTTTTATATGGGTTCTTCCAATTCATTTATATCATTAATTTTTATTGATGTTTTGGGTAGGTGGTCCAAGTTTATGTAATTGGTGATATATATTTTTACCATGTTGGAAAAGATGATGATATATGGTTTCAAGAGACCAGAGTGTCATGTTTTGGTTTCTAATGTGGTGTTCATATGTGACTTAATTATAATAGACGCATATTATTTTTCTCATCATCAGTATGAATTTGAAGATATGTTTTAGAGATCATATTTAATGTTATCATTATAGACTCTAGTTTATGACTCTTGATGGGAGAACTCATATTTTCCTAGGTGAGTTGGATCTATGTTCAGGAAGAAAAATTCATGTTGCACTAGATGTCATATCTAATTCTTATCAGTTATATAGTTATTTCATTTATTAATTATAGTGGGGGTTGTATTTACATTTTTAAATGGTTGTCGATAGGTACCATATTTTGTTTTTAATTGATATTTCTAGGTTTCTTCCCTAGTGATAGGTTGAGTTCACTATAAATCTATTAATTGGGACAAGAATCATTTATTTTACATTAAACCTAATTGATAGAAATATGCTAAGGGGGTTGAAGTCTTAGATTAAGGATCTTGAACGAAAGGAAATTATCCATCCTAGTGTCTCATGTTGGTCATCACAAGATTTATCTAAAGAAAAGGTAGAAGGGTGCATCTATCCTTGTATAAAAAATAGCATGGTGAATCATATGACTATTAAAAATAAATAAACATTTACTATAATTGATGATTATTTTGAACAACATGAGTGAGATTAGTGATTTTTAATGATTTATATGAGGTTAGGATACCATCAGTTAAAACTATAAGAATATGATGTCTCTAAGACCACATTCTGGACTCAGTGTGGGAACATTGAGTAACTGGTTATGTCATTTGCCCTTAGTAATGGTAATATAACATTTTTGTAATTGATTAATTTGATATTTAATAATGTTTTCATGTCCTTCATATTTAATTTTTTTGATGATATTTTGGTATATTCAAAGATGTAGTAGGTCTATGGTGACTATCTAAATGTTATTTTAGGAACCATAAAATGGAATCATTTTTATTCCAAGTTATCCAGGTACCAATTTTGGATCAAATAAGTGATGTTTATTGGAAGTTTTATTTCTGGGAAAGGGTTTTCTATGGACCTCAAGATGGTCTAAGAGGATATTTCTTGGGTTTTTCCCATGAACATGTTTTATATCATGATATGAATAGTATTTGATAGTTATTATAGACATTCTCTTTAGGAATTCTTTAGATTATCTTCTCTCTTGATATTGTTGACTTAAAAAGTGGTAAATTTTGATTAGAGTGAGGAGTGGAACATTATTTTTAAATATTTTTAGGGTTCATTGAAATTAAATCCAGTCTTGAATATTAATAAATATAGGATGTGATATGTAGTTTATTGTTACTTTTTGAGGGTGGGGTTGGGGTTTGAGATGATGCAGGAGGATTATCTAGTGGCTTATTCCTCTCACTAGTTATGCAGACATGAGATTAATTACCCCACCCATGACCAAGAGTTAGTAGATATAATGTATGTGAAGAAAACATAGCTTCATTACCTCTTTAGGGAGTAGTTTAAAGTATACTCATTCATAAGATCCTGATGTATATATTCATACAAAGGGATATGAAACTCAAATATACATGATGGGTAGAGTAAATGTTTACCATTTATTCTGATTTTTATTATACAACTATGTAGGGGAATTTGGTCAGTAATTCAGCAAGCATAAATATAATGATATATCTCATTAAAGAATCAATGTATCGGGGGAGTTTGTTGGGTTTTATTATTTATCTTCATCTATATATGTTGGATGATATATAGGGGGTTTCATTTACCAGTGTTGAAGTCACTTCCTCTCTTGATAATCGGGTCTAGTGTGAGGTGGAATCCATCCCTAACATATAAAAGAATAAATGATATATTAATGGTGGTGATCCCTTTGGTTATTTGTCTCAATCACCAGAATGTACCATCTTCTTCATGATGTAGGTAGTTATTCTATTGACCTTGAGGTTGGAGGTGATGCACAATGTTATTTATTCTAGTTATTCCTTTAACCTATGGTATAATAATAAGTATTATACAATAATGATTCGGTACTAGGATCCTAGGATTAGATGTTTGGTAATGGATTGTGTATCATTATGCTTCACCTGTTAGTGAATCAAATAACAACATCATAGGATATCTAGGTTACATCATTCTCATCCCATTTCAATGTTGTAGTGGTAAAATATCTCCACATAAATTGTGATCAGTCTAACTCTTACTATTAGTGGGAAATATTCTATTTGGATGATTATATATCAGTCGAATAAATCATCCCATTTTCTTTCCATGTGGGAGTTTATGATGGAAGAGGGACAAGGGAACCTATATGATGGGAAGAAATTAAAGCTTCATGGGATGCCTTCAGTGATAGTTTTCGACTGCTATATCTATTTGACTTCTTAATTCTAGAATAGTTTCTATGAGACCATAAGATCCTAGTGAAAGTTGAACATGAATTAACATGCACCGAGAGATGGTCACACTAATTTAGAAATTATGATTCTTGAGGAAATGATTCATGCATGTCTTTTATACTTTAAGAGTTTATATAAAATGTACATCTCATTATTATAATTTTAGTACAATAATATACGCCAGACCTCAATTGGGATGGCCCATATTTAGGCATTGCCTAGGCAGTCTTGTCATTCCCAATCAGGTTTGGTTGAGTTGGGTGAGTATACATTATTTCGACTAATCCTATTCTAGAAGATAATGATGAAATTGAAATTGATTTAAAATATATTAATTATATATCATAGTCACCAAAAATCATATGTTTATCATCGTCATTACTCTCTTTATTTTTTGGTTTGTGATCATGCATTACTACAAGTATCAGTTAGACTACGACATTATCCCTTGACAAATAAAGGGTTGTAAGATACAAATTATATCAGTTTACATCATCTTATGGAGTATCTTGGGAAGTTATAAAATCAGTTGGACTAGTCACCATCACAAAACACAATCATTAAGTCCCCCACATATCCTAGTTGAAGATGTATTATTCATACCCATATCAGGTGATAGAGTGGGAGGACTTGGAGTTAGATATTAATACCACCATGATATTAATACATATTAATATCCTTAACTATCATATAAAGGTGTTATATGGTAATTTTATCAGTTTAGTCTATGTGGTTTGGTAGTGTGGTGGTGAAATCTATGAGATTTGGGAGAATGAAGTTTCGGGGAGGGAGTTGTTACCTCACTTGTTTTCATCTTATGATCCTTTAATACTTTCAAGAAATAGATTGTGGCATGGTGGGGATAATTGTGATTACATCTTGGCCAATGGTATGTTTTCTTTTAAGTTTTTTTATTTATTACTGAATTTTATAAGAGTTTGAGGTTGAAAACCTCATGTTTTTTAAGAAACATGCCCTCAAGCTCTACTAATAATTCGTTTTTCTAACCATGTGGATCCTCGTGTGAGTAAAATTTTATGGAGATAGTGGTATTTTTCACAACTTGAGCATGGTTTTTCCATCCAACTGAGGATCTCTATAAATTATTAAACTTTTTTTTGTAGAGACAATGGCTCCCACATAGTTGGAGTATGATTTTCTTACCTATGAATCCAAACCTAGTGGTCTATTTAGGACATTAGAAATGAAGATTTTGATTCGTTTAACTAAATATATTTAATTCCCCATGGACTCATTTCTTCCTCCACGCATAAAAAATCCTCTCTCTTAGTGTTGTATTTTATCCCCTCTCTATTTGTGAGGATTTTTCGTAGATCCTTTGTGGTTTGACCAATGGGAAACCTGATTTCTTCATGATTTCTACTCTTTTTCACCTTATAATTCATTGTTTATCCATTTTCATATATTATGAAAACCCTACATTTAATTTTAGAGAAATGGAGGATTTTTTATGGGTTTTTTGGTTTTCTTATTTGTGTTTTTGGTTTGTGAGGACCACACATACTTGATTTAATTTTCATTCATTTAAGGAAACACGTTTCGATTCAATTTCATATTGGTGTCTCTATAGAAGAGAATATTTCCATTAATTTCAATTGAATATTGATTTTCATTGGTTTTTTATTTTAAAATTTCCTGTAATTTTAGCTATTAGTGATGGTTAATCCATTATTTTTTTGATAATTGATTTGGGTTGGAGAATTAATAATTTAAAATAGATTTTCAATGGGTATTTTCTTTGATTCACTCAAAGTGTTTGTAAAACTGGATCAAAGAATATTTATGATTTTAAAAGGATTTTAAAGTGGGTCTTAAAAAAATTTACCTTTGGGAGAGTGTATTATTAATATTACAGTTTTTTACCTCGAGAAAGTTTTTATTTTAAAATTATCGTTTCGGTTGATTAAATTGGATTTTGAAATTAGATGACATTTATGTGTTTTACATATGATTATCACATGGGGAACTGTCACGACCCCCTCCCACCAAAGATGCCCCTCCTGAGCTGGCAATGGTGAAAGGGAGATAATGACCCCCGAGTCCCGCCTCCAATAGGCCCCGAGGTGGTGACTAGCACCAAGGGTATGAGTTTTCATAAATATGGGAGGCATTACCTATTTTATTATTTAAGATCGGGAAATAGGGAAAGTCAACCACCAAAAGGAAAAGAACAAGTGTATAGAAATAAACCTAAACCAATCCCACATGTATGTTTAAATTGTTCTAAAACAAGGTACAAGTACAAGAAAGCTCAAAAAGTACACTACCAAAAGAAACAAGAGTACAACAACTGCAACAACTCCAACTGTCCCGACTAGTAGGGTCCCGCACGGCCCTGGTAGTCCTCCAGGAAACCTGAAAGTAAACGTAGGGTGAGAAAACAAGTATACTCAGTAGGGAAACCTAAATCTCTCATGCACAAGTGGGGAGACATCCTAATGTCCCATGAGAACAACAGAAGAAACCTAGAAAGGAATTCTATCCACCCAAACTCACCAACCACACTCACTAAAACACAATCACAACAGGTAGTAGTATATAAGAACAAGAGTATTGTGTACCCCACACCATTTCCCACTAGTTAGATGCTCTTCATAATGGCAAACGTCCTGACACTGCACAATCTCACCGCCAACACACACCTGGGCCTCACAAACCACACATCCTGCCCGCACACACCTGGGCCTCACAACCATGTATCCCGCCCGCACACACCTGGGCCTCACAACCACGTATCCCACCCGCACACACCTGGGACTCACAACCACGTATCCCGCCCGCACACACCTGGGCCTCACAACCACATATCCCACCCGCACACACCTCGGCCTCACAACCACGTAACCCGCCCGCACACACCCGGGCCTTAGAACCAGGTATCCCGCCCGCACACACCTGGGCCTCACAACCACGTATCCCACCCGCACACACCTGGGACTCATCCCAAAGATTCTTGGGAAACAGTAAAACATGCCCCAAGAGTCTTGGGCTAAAACCACCCCAATCGAAACCTACCTGAAGGGTCTTAGGTGTAAGGTCGCCTCAAGCCATCACAGCGTGGGGAAGAAGTATCAGGAAGGAGCTAGTAACTAAGCGGAAAACACCCTCTCCCATGAAATGGGAGTGTTCGGCACTAAGTGCTCAACATGGGTGGGGTGCAATAAAACACAAAAGATAGAGATATATGTGTGTATACCAAACACACAACCCAACCTATGGCTTCTAAACAGAAAAACTGAGCACGTGCCTCAGCACTGCTACTACGAAGCATGCACACAACAAACAACACCAACCCCATTTAGGTTTTCCCATTTCAATAGAATTAGTTTATTTAGTTCCTTATCTACTGGGAAACCAACTGCAACCAACCATATCAATCGTTCGTGAAACATATCCCTGTCATCCACAAATCAAGTTAGGAAAACACAAGCAGCACAACAAGTCCCTTCTTATTAACCAACCAACCCATTGATTATTAATCCCATTCCATTACCATGACCCACCATTCATTAACTCTTCCACTTTTTATTTATTATTCACAACCTATAGTTCGTTCACATTCAAGCCCATCCCTGCAGCCCCGCTGCCGACCACCATAACCACAAAAACCCACAAAACAAGATTCGTGCCACATCATTTCCCCTTTATCATCATTTACCACTGCCCCACTGCCCATACCATCTGTAACAACCTAGGATTCACCCCCATCACATGCCACGTATCCAAGCCAACACCCACATGCTCATTATTCCATTGTTTTCAACCAGGGTGATCACACAAGGGTTCCAGATTTTAAATTAGCCAACTTTACATGATTAACCAAAATTTCCACATTCAACGAAGTTTCCATCCACAAAAATGGTCTAGAAAGATAGGGAAACATTTAATTGCGCAAGCGAAGGCCCCCAATGACCGTGATTTTTAGTAGGCATAAGCCTATTCAATTCACAACATAATATCACAGGATATAAATATAAACACAACAACTTACCCATCCCCGTTCATTAAGCCAGTTATTATCTTTATTAAACCGGTTCAAATGTGTTTCACGTAAGAAAGATGACACCCACCCCGCATGTTGCACAAATTTAGAGAGACAAAGGTAATATCCTAACCTCAACAGGTTCTGATCACAACGTTCCCCCAGATCAACTTTAGAAGACGTTCGTCAGTGTCCGTCACTTCTGTCATGTCCCGGAAAAACCTCCTCTGGTGGAAGTTTGAAAGGAAAGGCCGAAGGAAGGACAAATGATCCAATATCATAAGTTCCGCCTCGTCGTTACGATCTCGTGGCCGCTGACGGATCATAAATCGGAGCTCGGACGAAAATGTTACGGAAGAAAAGGCGCCTTCGAGTCTCTTTGGAGAGATCTGCTCAGAGGAATGGAGAGGAGAAGGGTGAGTTGAAAAGGAGGAGGGGACCCCTCCTTTTATAGGATAGAAAAATAAAAGTAAACGGTGTGTACTTTATGGTACACGGCGTGTACTCAGCCATTCCACACGGTCCCCACACAATTTCCAACACGGCCTTCAACGTGGCACGCGTCCGTCACACGGTTTGAGGGTAACACATACGCGGGGAGGGACTATACGGCGTGTAGTATTGACTACATGGCGTGTACTCATTTATTTCACACGGCAAGGACACGGCTCCAACATGGTGTATACCCGGAGAGGGGGTACACGACATGTACTCACACTACACGGCGTGTAGTATCAAAATTTTGGAAAGTATAGGAAACGTCTATTTTACCCTCCAGAACACTTCGTGACCTTCTTTTTGACAAAGGAATGGGACAGAGAGGTCCGGGGCACTGCATCAGATACCTCTTAAAACATTCTCGTCTCTGAGAATTCAATAACCAGCCCAAAGGAATCCCAATAAGATACTTCTTAGGGTCCTCGTTATAATAGGAACCCGACCAACAACCCTAATCATCGGTGTTAGGAATTCCCTCTCCTATGTCAAGATATTATCAACTTTAGGTAGAACTGACCCACCTGCATGGGTTTAATCGCATCCTCATTAATGCGTCTCGATTAAGGATTGGGTCTTCTCCTATGTCGAGATATTATCCTCTTTAGGCGGCACTATCTCGCACACATGGCTTCAATCACATCCTCATTAATGCGTCTTAATTAAGAGTCAGGTTTTTTTCCCTTCCCACACATTCGGACATGCTACACACTTCCAGAGAACTAGGAAACAAAAGGTATCATAACCGGAAATCCATGCATTGCATATATCAAAGGTACATAGTATAACATCAAAACAAAGCTCAGAAGAAGAAGGGAAAACACAAGTCAAAACAACTCCGGGTACTGAGTGTGCATCTGGGCCTCCCTCTCCCAAGTGCTCTCCTCGAGGCCACCATGCCTCCACAACAGACGAACCAATGGAATGGTTCATCCACGGAGCACCTTCTCTTTACGATCCTTGATTCTGACTGGTTGTTCCTTGAAGGTCGCGTTGTATCCCATATCTAACTCTCCCCTGTCGATAACGTGAGAGTCGTCGTGTAAGTATCGATGTAGCTGGGATATGTGGAAGATGTCATGAACCTTCTCCAACTGAGGTGGAAGGGATAGCTAATATTCCACCTCACCGACTAGCCTCAGCACCTCAAAAGGTCTGATGAACCTAGGTGAGAGCTTACTCCCCTTCCCGAACCTCCGCTACCCCCGTCGAGGGGAAACCTTCAAGAACACATGGTCTCCCACCTCGAACTCCAAAGGCCTCCTCCGACAATCAGCATAAGACTTCTGTCGGTCCTGATCCGCTTTCATCCTCTCACATACAAGCTGGACTTTCTCTGTGGTGATCTGCACTACCTCTAGCCCAAGAGCACCTGTCTCACAAACCTCTGCCCTGAAAATGGGTGAATGACATGGTCTTCCATACAAAGCCTCAAACGTTGTCATGCCAATAGTAGATTGGAAGCTGTTGTTGTAGGAAAACTCTACTAAAGGAAAGTGTTTACCCATGATCCTACGAAATCCAGAAAGCATGCTCGCAGCATATCCTCCAACGTCTAGATAGTCCGCTCTGTTTGCCCATTGGTCTGGGGGTGGAAATTAGTGCTAAGGTGTAGCAAGGTTCCAAAAGCATGTTGTAACCCTCTCCAGACTTGTGAGGTAAACCGAGTATCCTAATCTGAGACGATAGTCTTTGGAACTCCATGCAACCGCACAACCTTGTCTACGTACCGATGTGCTAAGGTACTCACCGGGCCCAACTCCTTAATTGCTAAGAAGTGAGCTGATTTCATTAGTCGATCCACCACTACCCAGATAGCATCATAGCCACCCTGAGTTCTGGGTAGTCCTATGACGAAGTCCATTGATATGTCATCCCACTTCCACTCGGGGACGTCTAGAGGATGCAACAAACCACTGGGAACATGGTTTTCAACCTTCACTTGCTGAAACACTAGGCATTTAGCCACAAACTCCGCCACTGCTCGTTTCACCCCGGGCCACCAAAACTGTTCCCTCAAGCCTTGGTACATTTTTGAAACTCCTGGATGTACCTCCAAGGCTGAGCTATGGAACTCATAGAGAACTCCCTCATGCATCGTCTTCGGGACAAAAAACCGTCCATGAGAAGGAATCTGATGTCGGCTATCCTCTGACCATCCTTCTGGAGCGTTCCCCTGATCGATACGATCCCGTATCACTTCTTCCTCGGAGTCCCCCCACTGAGACTCTTCCACTTGCTGCAACAAGGAGGACTGCATCGTCATCTGAAACAAACAGCCTCTAACACCTTCTACCCTGGCATCCTAGTTCAAGTCTACCAACTCTCCCATCACTTTGCAAGCATCATCAGATTGCTCAACCACTTCCTTACGTGACTTCCTGCTTAGGGAATCAGCCACAACATTGCACTTACCTTCAGTGTAAGATATCTCTAAGTCATAGTCTTGGAGGAACTCGACCCATCTCCACTTCCGTAAGTTCAGGTCACACTGAGAGAAGATATAACACAGGCTCTTATGACCTGAGAAGACCACAAAGCACTCCCCAAAGAGGTAATGTCTCCACAACTTCAGTGCGAACACTACTACAGCAAGATCTAGGTCATGGGTGGCATAGTTACGCTCGTGAGGGCGTAACTTCCTAGACCCATAACAGATCACTCCCTTCTTCTACATCAGCACGCACCCCAGACCAAGCCAGAAGCATCATAAAAAACCTCCTACAACAACCCTTCCTCTGGAAACCCGAGTACGGGAGCACTGACCAACTTCTCCTTCAGGTAGTCGAAATATTTCTGGCACTGCTCGCTCCATAGGAAGACCTGGTTCCTCCTAGTCAAAGCTGTCAATGGAGCAGAAACTCGAGAGAAGTCCGAAACGAACCTCCAATAGTAACCTGCTAACCCCAAGAAACTACGAACTTCTACCACGCTCTTGGGTGCTGCCCAAGAAACAACTGCCTCCACCTTCGACGTGTCTACTGACACTCCATTCAGAGACACCACGTGCCCAAGGAAGTGTACTTATTGCATCAAGAACTTACACTTCACCAATTTCCCAAAAAGCTGGTGGTGTCGAAGGACTTCCAAGACTGCCTTGAGATGCTCAACGTGATCCTCCTATGATCTTGAGTAGATCAGGATGTCATTGATAAACACAACGACAAACTATTCTGGAAACTCTCGGAAGACAAAGTTCATAAGTCCCATGAACAGAGCTGGTGCATTCGTAACTCCAAACGGCATCACTACAAACTCGAATTTCCCTTACCTGCACCTGAAATCCGTCTTCGAGATGTCACTGTCCTTTACCCTCAGCTGATGATATCCTGATCGTAGATCAATCTTAGAAAACCAAACTTCTCCCCTCAGTTGGTCGAAGAGATCATCTATCCTTGGAAGGGGGTAACGGTTCTTGACCATTACCTGGTTCAACCTTTAGTAGTCTATGAAAATCCTGAGACCACCATATTCCTTCTTCATGAAAAAAACTAGAGCACCCCATGGAGATACACTAGGTCGAATAAAAACCTTCTCCATCAGATCATCAATCTGAATCCGCAAATCCTGCAACTCTGAAGGTGCCATCCGATAAGGGGCCATCGAAATCGGATGGGCACCAGGCTGTAATTCTATCCTGAACTCAACGTCACATCGGGGGGTAGAGTCACAAGCTCCTCAGGAAAAACATCGAGGAACTCCCCAAAAACCTCCGGGGCATCCATCAACTCTGTATCAGCTGGAACCACTGATAACCTGTCTAACAAGTAAAGGAGATGCTTCACACGCCGACTTCCCACCTAATAGCTCCTCTTTCAAACAAAAGATACATGCTGCCTATCCACGTCGGGGAACACGACCCTTATTCGGAAGAATTAAATAATGTAACTAATGGAAAACAACCCATCAATGCCTAGGATGACATCGTATGGCTGCATCTGTAAGAAAAGAAGGTCCCCACTAGATCGATGTGGTTCCAACGTCAGCACACATCCCCGACAAACGCAAGATACACTGGTCTAGCCTCCAACTTGTGTACTCAAAACCAGTGGTATCGAAGGTCTCTCTACGTCTAGTCCCAAAGCATGGGCTAGACCAGGTGCAACAAAGGAGTGTAAAGCTCCTGAATTGAACATAGCAGAAACGAGAGTGCTGAACAAAAAAATCGTCTCTCGGACCACCTCTGGTCCTGCCAGAGCTGGCATCTCTGTTGCATGCAACTATCCACACCCAGATCCTCTGCCTCTATGATGTCATCCACCTCCCCGACCACGCCCTGGTCGAGGTCCCTCAGGGGCACCCTAAGGTCGGCCTCCTCCCGCAAAGTCTGCCCTTGGAGGAGCATGGTCCTGCTGCTGCTGGAAGGGCCTCGCCGGCAACTCGTGCTGCTAAGGTGGGCGTTGAACCTGCCCACCTCCACCGTACTAAGTTTGGGTCGGGCACTGACTCTGAATGTTCCTGAAACCTCCACAAGAAAAAAACTTTGGTCCTGGGCTCGTGAAAAAGGGATGAGGACCTGAAAATCTGAACTGGAACTGTTGGGGCCTGCTCCCCACTGGCCTGAACCTGGAAGGTCCCGTTGCAGGAGACCTGCTGCTGACTACCTTCCCCTTCGAAGAACCTGGATGGATCCCCTCACGTGGTTCACCTCCCTGCATGTGCATCCTCTCTAAAACCTTTGCCTTCTTTTGTTATTACATGTACGTCGGAAGGGTGAAGGGGGTGACAGCATACTGGAGCGAAGGAAAAAGCGCCTCCTCCAAACGTCTCGCCCGAGACTCCTCATCCGGAAAGAGATCTTGAGAAAAGCGCAGGAGATCGTTGAACTTGATCCCCAACTCTTGTACTGACATACTCCCCTACTGAAGGGAGAGTAACTCCAGCCACTTCTCTGCCTTGATCATGGAAGAAAGAAATTCCTCTCGGAATTCCTTCTCAAAGTCAGCCCACTGAACCTCTGTCTTTATCCTCTCTCCGAGGTAGAGCGTCCACCACTGACGCACCACCCCTCTCAGCTGACTGACTGCTAGGGGAACCCAGTACTCCCTCAGATCATACATCAAAGTAAAATCGATCCATAGCTCCTCAAGCCACCCATCCATCTCCATATCCTAAGTACTACCCTCGTACTTCTTGAGGGTCTGCCGCTAGAAAGAATGGAGAGTCCTCTTCCACTGGTCATCTTCCTTTGCTCGGTCAATCCTCAAATGGTTGACCGCCTGAATATGCTAAGCCTCGCCCGTCTAAGCCACCCGGGGATGATGTCCAGGTTCCATAGCTGTACGGTAAAAAAAGATCACCTAATCCCAAGTAGTAAGGAAATTTCTCAGGGTTATCATTTTATTTCAATTTCTTTCCCAGAACACCCAAATCAAGTAAAACACAATCCTGATGATGCATGTACCTTCCCTAGGGTATCTACCCTGCAATAAATATAGTCTCACTTAGTCATTTAGTAGGCACAAGGTCCTTGCATCGGATCACGTGGGGCCCTAAAATCTCGTGTCCTAGCCGGTATTCTCTGGCCTATGTCACGCACCAAGATTAACCAACACTGTTCCCCTACCATCCCATGCAATACTCACCATGCCTAACTCCAGACTCTATCCTATCTCTGAACCATCACCTCTGATATCATTCTGTCACGACCCCCCCCCCCCACCAAAGATGCCCCTCCTGATCTGGAAATGGTGAAAGGGAGGTAATGACCCCCGAGTCCTGCCTCCAGCAGGCCCCAGGCTAGCGACTTGCACCAAGGGTATGAGATTTCACAAATATGGGAGGCATTACCCTTTTAATTATTTAAGATCAGGAAATAGGATAAGTCAAACACCGAAACCAAAAGAACAAGTGTATAGAAATAAACCCAAACCAATCCCACATGTATGTTTAAATAGTTCTGAAACAAGGTACAAGTACAAGAAAGCTCAAAAAGTACAGTACCAAAAGAAACAAGAGTACAACTACTAAAACAAATCCAACTGTCCCGACCAGTAGGGTCCCGCACGACCCTCATAGTCCTCCTGGAAACCTGAAAGTAAACATAGGGTGAGCATACAAGTATACTCAGCAGGGAAACCTAAATCTCTCGTGCACAAGTGGGGAGAAATCCTAATGTCCCGTGAGAACAACAGAAGAAACCTAGAAAAGAATTCTATCCACCCAACCTCACCAGCCACACTAACCAAAACAAAATCACAACAGGTAGTAGTATATAAGAACAAGAGTATTGGGTACCCCGCACCATTTACCACTAGTTAGCTACTCTTCCTAACAGCGAACGTCCTGACGCTGCCACACTCTCCCCGCCCACAAACACCTGGGCCTCACAAACCACACATCACGACTGCACACACCTGGGCCTCACAACCACATATCCCACCCGCACACACCTGGGACTCACAACCACGGATCCAACCCGCACACACCTGGGCCTCACAACCACGTATCCCGCCCACACACACCTGGGCCTCACAACCATGTATCCCACCCGCACACTATAAGGCCCTAGCCTTAAACCTTACTAAATATTGAGTTATTACAAGATTACCCATTGAGGATCGTTTCGGGTTTAGAGTTTTAGAGAATTAGATCATAAAACTTGCATTACATTCCACATATAAACAAAGTGGTTAAATAAAGATAGTATTATTCTTTCCCATCAATGGAAACATATTTAAAATAAAACATGGATTCTTTCTTGACACTTCCTTGACACTATCATCATATCATGTACCTTTCCCTTGACCTGTGAAAAACATTTAAAAAAAACTTGGGATGAGCATAAAAAGCTCAGTAAGGGATATAAAAATATGGAAAGGAAACATGAGTACATATATACATAAGAATGAAATCATACTTTACCCATAAAACATAAGCATTTTAACACACCTCATCAAATCATGAATAAATCATAGAAATCATAAGACATAAAGGTAACTTGAGGCATTCATAACTTTCTTACGTAGGGAGTAAACCTCTTGGTTACGTTTGGAATACCCATCATAGTATATTCCCTAAATCTCTTCGGAGAAACCATAACGTTTCACTCCTTTGCATTACCCAATGCATTGGGGAGCTATATCAGGCTCACCCACCCTTAGTCTATCACGGAACCACCCGTCTTCATAATAATGCCCAAGAACCTCAACATAATCGTATCACATAAAAAATGCATAAAGGAATCATAATATTTCCACCTTTCAATCACAAGATATCAATACAACACATTGATATAAAAACATTATGAAAACAATTTTCAATTCCAAAATAAAAGAAAAGTAAAACATGGTATTTATTTTTCTTTTTTAAAAAAAGGTATGGCTTGTAGAGGAAGACGAAACTCAAATAATAGTCACGGTGGCGGAGAAGTCATTGTCGCCGCATTCATACGACAAAAACATTCCCCTTTGTCGTTTAGTAAACGCTTCATATAAAAAAGATTCATTTTGAATAAACTTAAAACTCAAAGGGGTTTATACACCATATAAAAGAAGGTTGTGTATAAAACAAAATATGCCTCAATGAAAGGAGATTGAGACGAAGTCCCATACCTTGGGTCCGACTTGACTAGGTCGTTCTTTAATCTCCTGAATAATAAACTTGACTTAATTTCTACTTGTTTAAGAACCTTTTTCAAGTTCATTATTCCTTTTATATCACTTATTTCCAGGTCATGAACACTATGTAATTATTTAAGTTAATAATGGTCATTTTAACGATCATTGGAACTTGAGTAAAAAATAATCCTTTTATAATTACAAGTTGTTCATGTATCAATTATATCCAGAATGGTATTCATGATTTAGATATCATATATGTCATATATATCCAGTACAATCATGCATTTATAATATTACATAATCATTTAGAGGTAAGAAATGAAATGCACTGTTCATGGAGACGGTAAGCCGTACATACGCATGAACGCTACTTTCATTTCTATTTCATATTTTATAGAATGGAATCATAATGATATTAAGGTATATTATAATTCCAGTATAATATAATATATAATATCATAGTTCCATCCTTTATACATCCCACATATGGTATTTAACGAATCAAATCACTTTGAGGGGGCGGTAGTCTGCACTTCCTTAAATGAAGATATCGCGTTTACCCATAATGGAAACCATAAAGGTATGCCCATAATGAAAAATACAGAAGCTTAAGGAAAACATAAACATATTATATATCATATATAAATATAGTGTCATCTTAATGGCCGCCTTTTAAGGTGTTAAAATAATGTTGAACAATCATCGTTTCGGGAGGCATAAATTCACCATCCACGGAAACCGTATGTTCTTTAACCATTAGATGTAGGTGTGTGTAAGTGTAGCTCGAATAATTCTTATAACAACATCCTAGTATATTGAAGATACTGGAGTTGTTAGAAAAGAAATGAATAAAAAGATTTTAGTGGGTTGGAGAAGCAAAATAAAACAAAAGGACTCAAGTGAAGACAGTACCTTAAAATCGGGTAACTCCCTTTGGTTTGAGCTCAATGGCTTCCTTGGGAAGACTTCTTCCCAAAGTGAGGCTTTAAGGAGTAAGAGAGGGAATTGGATAGACAAAATGGGCAGGGGTTGTCCGATCCAAAGGCTTTGGTAGTGTGGGTAAGGAGGTAGAGCTGGGGGCCTTTTATAAGAGGAGAGGAGGGGCACTCTTGGAAAGTAAAGAAATGTTACATTATTTTAAAATGATTTTCAGATTCAAAAGGTCCCACATTGATATAATTAGAGGTTAAGGTGATAAGGGTTCTAAATCTACCCATAAAATAGGTCTTGGACATGTGTAGTTCATAGATTTTACATTATCATTTAATTTTATTTAAATCCTTTATTAATGAGGTAATAGCTCCATCATCATGATGTCATAAATAATTTAATTTATTTAAAGTATAAAAATTATAAAAAAAATACTATGATGTAGAAAATCTTTTTATCTTTCCAATTACTATTTATAATAAAAAATATGACTTGTATAACCCCATTTAAAAATTGTTTTAGTAAAACATCTCATGTTTGTGTCATTTTTACTTCAACATTAAATAAAAACTTATTTATGTCATTTCCCAACCAAAGTGGCTCCATGGGGTCCCCAAGTTGACCCATGGATTTTATTGGTCGGCCATGACATATCCAATGAGGGTAGGACATGTGTCAAGTTCATCTCATATTATTAAAAAATTATTTTTACCTTAAACTACACTAATTACCACTAATCGCGATTAAGAACTTAAATGTTACTATTCACCAAAAAATTATTTTAATCTCACTGAACAACATTTTAATTCTTAATGACAACCATGTATGTCAGATTTTTGAAAATCAAATCACAGAAGTGGAAAAGTTTCATTTAAACGAAAAATCAGTTTCTTTAACTACCACTTAGTGGTTTCACTATTCATCAAAAATTGAAGTTTTTCCGAAAAATACCAAAACTTCACCCTAAGATATATTTGATATTTCGAATTCAAAAATGATGCCTATTTTACAAAATTCAAAACATGTAAGTTTCATTAATTAATTTAATAACTAATTCCCGCTGTCATGACAAATAGCGTGTTTTTATGAAACAATAAGTATCAGAAGATTGACACTAGTTTAAGTCCAATTTCAAAGTGAAATTGATTCCAATGACCACCATTGGATAAAATGGTAATAATATATTCTAATTTCACTTCAAAACCAATTCAAAAGATAATCTAATCATATAAATAATTTAGATTAAAAATAGGTTTTGAATTAAAATACAACATTTTTCATTATTCATTAAAAAATGAACTTTATCGGAAAAATACCAAAAATTCACACAAAGTAAATTTTGATGTCCCAATCATAAATAATAATATTATTTTGACAAACATAGATTATAAAATTGTCAAAAGATAGATTTAAAAAGTGTTTGCCATCAAAAGGCAGTAAAACAATCTTTTAAGAATATTAGTGTATTCCATGCATAAGATTGTATTTATTTTCATTTTAAGCCTCTAAAACACTATCTTAATAATTAATATACATAGATAAAAATATCTATTATTCATTACTTACTTGGGATGTTACATCCTTCCCCCTTTAGAAAATTATGTCCCCACAATTTATTTACTTATCGAATAAATGGGGGTACTTATCCCTCATTGCATTTTCAGATTCCCATGTTGCCTCTTCCATCATGTGGTTTTTCCAAAAAACCTTTACCTGATTAATCACCTCATTCTGTAACACTTGCTCCCTATGGTCAAGAATCTGGACCGATTGTTCCTCATAAGATAGGTTCTCTTCCTGCTGAACTACCTCTGGACTCAAAACATGAGATGGATCTGGCATATACATTCTCAACATCGAAACGTGAAAAACATTGTGTACCTGAGATAAACTCGGAGGTAAAGCCACTCGGTAAGCAACAGATCCAACTCTCTCTAGAATTTCATATTGTCCAATGAACCTTGGACTCAGCTTTCCTTTCTTACCAAATCGCGTCACACTTTTCCATGGTGATACTTTGAGAAAAACATGATCACCTACCTCAAAAGAGAGATCCTTCCTCCTGTTGTCCACATAACTCTTCTGCCAACTCTGAGCTGTTCTCATGTGTTTCTGTATCAGCTGAACTTTTTCTGCCAACTCTTCTACCAATTATGGTCCCATCAACTTCCTTTCACCCACTTCATCCTAGAAAGCTGGAGTTCGACACCGCTTCCCATATAATGCCTCAAATTGTGCCATCTGTATACTGGAATGAAAACTGTTATTATATGAAAATTCAACCAAAGAAAGATGTTGGTCCCAACATCCCTGATAATCCATCGAACAAGCTCGTAGCATATCCTCCAAGGTCTGAATTGTTCATTCTGACTTCCCATCTGATTGAGGATGAAAAGTTGTACTAAAATTTAATTCAGTACCCAACGACTTCTGAAGGCCTTTCCAAAAGTTAGAAGTGAACCTGCGATCACTTTCAGATACAATGGAGAGAGGAACTCCATGTAACCTGACTATCTCTTTAAGATACAAACGGGAAAGTTGATCTAGGGAAAAAGTATCTCGTATAGCAAGGAAATGAGAAGATTTAGTCAAGCGATCAATAATAACCCAGATTGCATTATTACCTCAAGATGTATTCAGTAATCCCACAACAAAGTCCATGGATATACATTCTCCCATTTCCACTCTAGCACTGGTAAAGGCTGAAGCATCCCTTTTGGTAATTGCCGCTCTACTTTAACCTGTTGACATTTCAAACACTTCACAGTAAAATCAGCAATATCTCTTTTCATTCCATCCCACCAATAATACTCCCGAAGATCTCTGTACATCTTAGTACTGCCAGGATGAACTGAAAACGGATAACTATGAGCTTCACATAACAACTCTCTCTTCAACTGTGAATCACAAGGCACACACAATCTCTTCCAAAATCTCAAAATGCAATCATTATCAATGTTCAATTCAGGAAACTTACCTTTCTAAACCAGCTCTACCTTTTTCTGCAACTCACTGTCTTGCTTCTGTGCTTGCTTGATTCTATCTGATAGAGATGATCTCACTGATACCTGAAAAAAAAACAGAAGAACTTCATGCACCAACAAATTCTATGCCAAAGTTAATCAAATCCTTAACCAAAGGATCACGTTCCAAACACAACATTGTTAATGAAGCATTACTTTTTTTACTCAAAGCATTAGCCACTTTATTTTTTTTCCCGGATGGTAATGAATTGTACAATCATAATCCTTGATTAATTCCAGCCATCTCCTCTGTCTCATGTTTAACTCTTTCTGAGTGAATATATACTTTAAACTTTTGTGATCAATATATATTTCACACTTTACTCCATACAAATGATGCCTCCAAATTTTTAAAGCGAAAACAACAACAGCTAATTCTAAATCATGTGTAGGGTAATTACCTCATGAGTTTTCTACTGTCGTGAAGCATAAGAAATTACCTGATCATTCTGCATTAGGACGCAACCAAGTCCTTTCAATGAAGCATCACTTTAGATAACAAACTCACCATTCCTGGAAGGTAGTTCCAAAACTGGAGCTTTCACCAATCTTCTTTTCAATTCCTGAAAACATTCATCACATTCTTTTGTCCAGATAAACTTAACACCCTTCCGAGTTAGCTTAGTCATTGGACTATATAACCATGAAAACTTTCTAACAAACCTTCGGTAATTGCCTGCCAAACCAAGGAAACTACGAATCTCTATTAAATTTGTGGGTCTTGGCCATTCTTCAACAACATTTGTTTTTGCAGGATCAACAGTTATCCCATATTTAGAAACAATGTGACCAAGGAAAGAAATTTGTTTCAATCAAAACTCACACTTGCTGAATTTTCCATACAGTTTCTTTTCTGTTAAGGTTTGCAAGATAACCCTTAAATGTCTTTCATGTTCTTCTTTACTTTTAGAAAACACCAAAATATCATCAATGAAAACCACCACAAACTTATCCAAGAACTCATGGAAAATTCTATTCATTAAGCCCATGAATACATCAGGTGCATTAGTTAGCCCAAAAGGCATTACCACAAATTCATAATGGCCATATCTTGTACGAAACACAATCTTCGGAACATATGCTTCCTTTACCTTCAGCTGATGGTACCCCGATCTCAAGTCAATCTTTGAAAAATACTGACCTCCCTGGAGCTGATCAAACAAATCATCGATATGAGTAAAAGGATATTTGTTCTTAACAGTGATGTTATTCAAGGCTCTATAATCAATGCAAAGTCTCATTGAACCATCTTTCTTTTTAACAAATAAAACAGGAGCACCCCATGGTGATGTGCTAGGTCGAATGAAACCTTTCTCTAATAAATCTTGAAATTACTCCTTCAACTCTAAAAGTTCAATTTGACCCATTCGATAAGGGGGTTTTGAAATTGTCTTAGCATCAGGAACTAAGTCAACAGTAAACTCAACTTCTCGATCTAGTATTATTCCAGGAAACTCATCAGGAAAAACATCAGGATACTCATTTACCAATGGCACATCATTAATCTGAACAGTTCCTTTATTTTCAACGATGTGTGCAAGGTAACATTCATTTCCATCTTTTACAAGTTTCTTGGCCTCTTGATAAGTTATCAATAGTAAGGGTTCATTCTTGTACACAAACTGGAAGTCTTTCTGAAAAGAAACTTCTTTAGCTCTACAGTCAATCTTAGCATGGTAAATAGAGAGCCAATCCATACCCAGGATAACATCAAACTCTACTAGAGGTAGAACAATAAGGTTTGCAAGTAGGTTCTTTCCACATATAAGGATAGGAATATTCTTATAAATTCTTTTTGCCTCAACATTTCCCCCAGGTGTTTTTACCAAAAGTTCAGGAGTCATTTCTTGAGATGGTATTCCCATTTTACTAGAAAAGTTTTCAAAGATGAAAGAATGTGTAGACACCGAATCAAACAAAACACTGGCATAATCTGAAAAAAAACAAAGTACCTGATACAACTTCATTTGATGGCCCGACATCTGCTGAAGTAGTTGCAAAGGATTTCACCACCCCTTTCTGCTTGTAGTCTAACTGCTTCCCATCACTCAAGCTCTTTGTCAGACACTCGTTTGCATAGTGACCCATCTCATTGCACTTATAACATTTCACTAACTGTAAATAAAATTTGGTCTTACCTTCACCTTGATCCTTTTCAGTGCAATCACAAGCCTTATATCCCATATTACCACATCGGTAGCACTTTCCAGAATTCAGAAGACATTCCCCAGCATTCCTTTTTCCACATTTATCACAAACTGGAAACTTAATTTTCTTACCATCAGACTTTTTTGAAGAATTATTACCTTTCTCCGGCCACCTCGGTCTCTTCTTCTGTTGGTTGTTATAGAACACTTGATCATCGACAAACTCCATTTCCACCTTCTCAGAACATCGAACAAGCTTTTCATAACTTTTAAACTCACAAGAAGCTAATGCCCTTCGATATTTTGGCTTTAATCCTGAGTAAAAATGATTTATTTTACTATCTAGGTCTAGGATAAAATTTGGAGCATACCTTGCCAATCGAGTGAACCTTTCTTCATAGGTAGCCACTGAGTCTTCCTCTTTCCTCAATTCCAAGAATTTATTTTCCATCCTAAGTCGAACAGCCTTAGGAAAATACTTCTCAAGAATCTTACCTTTGAATTCATCCCAGTCAAGAGCATCAATCTCATCGGCATCCCTGATATTTTTAACCATAGACCACCATTGATCTGCCTCACCCTCCAAACGGTAAATATCAAGACTAACCTTTTGATTGTCTGAACACCCCATGACATTGAAAATCTTATCCAGTGCTTTAATCCACCCTTCAACTAACACAGGGTCAGATAATCCTCTGAATGATGGGGGATGTTGCCTCATGAAATGTTCCACCATTGACATGTTCCTCTGTGGTTGATATGGCTGATCTCGTGCATGGATACCACCACCATTTATCGCTTGAGTAAACTGTGCCATTACTGCAACAAACTGTTCAGTTCCAATTCCGACCATCTCAGGATGCTGATTCGGAAGGTTATTTCCTTCTGCATGCCTTCCTAGCACTGCTTCCCTGTTTCCTCTGTGGAAAACCATTCTGAACAAACATGTCTTAGATGAAGCAACATGGTAATCTTCAAATACTATATCACTTCAATTTGACCATAAAAAAATATTTTTGGATAATCATTTAATAGAATTATAACTCCTAAAGTTATCTAAACCGACCTCTCATACCAACTATAAGGCCCCAGCCTTAAACCTTAGTAAATCTTGAGTTATTACAAGATTACACATTGAGGATCTTTTCGGGTTTAGAGTTTTAGAGAATTAGATCATAAAACTTGCATTACATTCCACATATAAAAAAAGTGGTTAAATAAAGATAGTATTATTCTTTACCATCAATGGAAACATATTTAAAATAAAACATGGATTCTTTCTTGACCCTTCCTTGACATTATCATCATATCATGTACCTTTCCCTTGACCTGTGAAAAAATTTAAAAAAAAACTTGGGATGAGCATAAAAATCTCAGTAAGGGATATAAAAATACGGAAAGGAAACATGGGTACATATATACATAATAATGAAATCATACTTTACCCATAAAACATAAGCACTTTAACACACCTCATCAAATCATGAATAAATCATAGAAATCATAAGGCATAAAGGTAACTTGAGGTATTCATAACTTTCTTACGTAGGGAGTAACCCTCTTGGTTACGTTTGGAATACCCATCACAGTATATTCCCTAAATCTCTTCGGAGAAACCTTAACATTTCACTCCTTCGCATTACCCAATGCATTGGAGAGCTATATCGGGCTCACCCACCCTTAGTCTATCACGGAACCACCCGTCTTCATAATAATGCCCAAGAACCTCAACATAATTGTATCACATAAAACATGTATAAAGGAAACATAACATTTCCACCTTTCAATCACAAGATATCAATACAACACATTGATATAAAAACATTATGAAAACAATTTTCAATACCAAAATAAAAGAAAAGTAAAACATGGTATTTATTTTTCTTTTTTAAAAAAAGGTATGGCTTGTAGAGGAAGCCAAAACTCAAATAATGGTCATGGCGGCGGAGAAGTCGTTGTCGCCGCATACGTACGACAAAAACATTCCCTTTTGTCGTTTAGTAAATGCTTCGTATAAAAAAGATTCCTTTTGAATAAACGAAAAAGTCAAAGGAGTTTATACACCGTATAAAAGAAGGTTGTGTATAAAAAAAATATACCTCAATGAAAGGAGATTGAGACGAAGTCTCATACCTCGGGTCTGACTTGACATGGTCATTCTTTAATCTCTTGAATAATAAACTTGAGTTAATTTCTACTTGTTTAAGAACCTTTTTCAAGTTCATTATTCCTTTTATATCACTTATTTCCATGTCATGAACACTATGTAATTATTTAAGATAATAATGTTCGTTTTAACGATCATTGGTACTTGAGTCAAAAATAAGCCTTTTATAATTACAAGTTGTTCATGTATCCATTATATCGAGAATGGTATTCATGATGTAGATATCATATATGTCATATATATCCAGTACATGCATGCATTTATAATATTACATAATCATTTAGAGGTAAGAAATTAAATGCACCGTTCATGGAGACGGTAAGCCGTACGTACGCATGAACGCTACTTTCATTTCTATTACATATTGTATAGAATGGAATCATAATTATATTAAGGTATATTATAATTCCAGTATAATATCATATATAATATCATAGTTCCATCCTTTATATGTCCCATATATGGTATTTAACGAATCAAATCACTTTGAGGGGGCGGTAGTCCGCACTTCCTTAAATGAAGATAGCGCGTTTACCCATAATGGAAATCATAAAGGTATGCCCAAAATGAAAAATACAGAATCTTAAAGAAAACATAAACATATTATATATCATATATAAATATAGTTTCATCTTAATGGCCACCTTTGAAGGTTTTAAAAGAATGTTGAACAATCATCGTTTCGGGAGGCATAAATTCACCATCCACGGAAACAGTATGTTTTAACCATTAGATGTAGGTGTGTGTAAGTGTAGCTAGAATACTTCTTATAAAAAATCCTAGTATATTGAATATACTGGAGTTGTTACAAAAGAAATTAATAAAAAGAGTTTAGGGGGTTGGAGAATCAAAATAAAACAAAAGGACTCAAGTGAAGACATTACCTTAAAATCGGGTAACTCCCATTGGTTTGAGCTCAAAGGCTTCATTGGGAAGACTTTTGCCCAAAGTGAGGCTTCAAGGAGTAATATAGGGAAGTGGAGAGACAAAATGGGCAGGGGTTGGCTGATCCAAAGGCTGTGGGAGTGTGGGTAAGGAGGTAGAGGTGGGGGCCTTTTATAAGAGGAGAGGAGGGGCACTCTTGGAATGTAAAGAAATGTTACATTATTTTAAAATGAGTTTCGGATTCAAAAGGTCCCACATTGATATAATTAAAGGGTAAGGTGATAAGGGTTCTAAATCCACCCATCAAATAGGTTTTGGACATGTTTAGTTCATAGATTTTACATTATCATTTCATTTTATTTAAATCCTTTATTAATGAGGTAATCGATGCATCATCATGATGTCATAAATAATTTAATTTATTTAAAGTCTAAAAATTATAAAAAAAATACTATGATGTAGAAAATCTTTTTAGATTTCCAATGAATATTAATAATCAAAAATCTGACTTGTATAACCCCATGTAAATATTTTTTTAGTAAAACATCTCATGTTTGTGTCATTTTTAGTTTAACATTAAATAAAAAATTATTTGTGTCATTTCCAAACCAAAGTGACTCCATGGGGTCCGCAAGTTGACCCATGGATTTTATATGTCGGCCATGACACATCCAATGAGGTTAGGACATGTTTCAAGCTCATCTCATATTATTAAAACATTATTTTTACCTTAAACTACACTAATTACCACTAATCGCGATTACGAACTTAAAAGTTACTATTCACCAAAAAAAATTTAATCTCATTGAACCACATTTTAATTCTTAATGACAACCATGTATGTAGGATTTTTAAAAATGAAATCACAGAAGTGGAAAAGTTTCATTTAAACGAAAAATCAGTTTCTTTAACTACCACTTAGTGGTTTCACTATTCATCAAAAATTGAAGTTTTTCAGAAAAATACCAAAACTTCACCCTAAGTTATATTTGATATTCCGAATTCAAAAATGATGTATATTTTAAAAAATTCAAAACATGTAAGTTGCATTAATTAATTTAATAACTAATTCCTGATGTCTTGACAAATAGCGTGTTTTTATAAAACAATAATTATCAAAAGATTGACACTAGTTTAAGTCCAATTTCAAAGTGAAATTGATTCCAACGGCCACCATTGGATAAAATGGTAAAAATATATTCTAATTTCACTTCAAAACCAATTAAAAAGATAATATAATCATATAAATAAATTAGATTAAAAAGAGGTTTTGAATTAAAATACAACACTTTTCACTATTCATTAAAAAATGAACTTTATTGGAAAAATACCAAAAATTCACACAATGTAAATTTTGATGTCCCAATCATAAATAATAAGTTTATTTTGACAAACATAGCTTATAAAATTGTCAAAATATAGATTTAAAAAGGGTTTTCCATCAAAAGGCAGTAAAACAATCTTTTAAGAATATTAGTGTATTCCATGCATAAGATTGTATTTATTTTCATTTTAAGCCTCTAAAACACAATATTAATTATTAATAGACATAGATAAAAATATCTATTATTCATTACTTATTTGGGATGTTACACACACACCTAGTCCTCAAAACCACGTATGCCGCCCACACACACCTGGGCCTCACAACCACGTATCCCGCCCGCACACACCTGGGCCCCATCCCGAAGATTCTTGGGAAACAGTTAAACCTTCCCGAAGAGTCTTTGGCTAAAACCACCCCAAAAAAAACATACATTAAGGGTCTTATGTGTAAGGTCGCCTCAAGCCATGATATCCTAGGGAAGAAGGATCTAGATGGAGCTAGTAACTAAGGGTAAAACACCCTCTCCCATGAAATGGGAGTGTTCGGCACTAAGTGCTCGACATGGGTGGGGTGCGATAAAACACAAAAGATATAGATATATATATGTATACCAAACACACAACCCAACCTATGACTTCTAAACAGAGAAACTGAGCACGTGCCTCGGCACTGCTACTACGAAGCAAGCACACAACAAACACCCCAACCCCATTTAGGATTTCACATTTCAGCAGAATTAGTTTATTTATTTCCTTATCTACTGGGCATCCAATCGCAACCAACCATATCAATCGTTCATGAAACATATCCCTGTCATCCACAAATCAACTTAGGAAAACACAAGCCGCACAACAAGTCCCATCTTATTAACCAACCAACCCATTGATTATTAATCCCTTCCATTACCATGACCCACCATTCATTAACTCTTCCACTTTTTATTTATTGTTCACAACCCATAGGTCGTTCACATTCAAGCCCATCCCTGCAGCCCCGCTGCCAACCACCATAACCACAACAACCCAAAAAACAAGATTTATGCCACATCATCGCCCCTTTATCATCATTTACTACAGCCCCACTGCCCATCCCATCCGTAACAACCTAGGATTCACCCCCATCACATGCCACGAATCCAATCCAACACCCACATGTTCATTATTCCATTTTGTTCAACCGGGGTGATCACACAAGGGTTCATGATTTTAAATTATCCAACTTCACGTTATTAACCAAACTTTCCACATTCAACGAAGTATAAATCCACAAAAACGGTCTAGAAAGATAGGTCTTCATTTAATTGCGCAAGAAAAGTCCCCCAATGACCGTGATTTTTAGTAGGCATAAGTCTATTCAATTCACAACATAATATCACAGGATATAAATATAAACATAACAAATTCCCCATCCCCGTTCTTTAAGCCAATTATTATCTTTATTAAACAAGTTCAAATGTGTTTCACATAAGCAGGAGGACACCCACCCCACATGTTGCACAAATTTAGTGAGATGAAGGTAAGATCCCTACCTCATCAGGTTCTGATCACAAAGTTCCCCCAGATCAACTTTAGAAGACGTCCGTTGGTGTCCGTCACTTCTGTCGAGTCCCGGAAAAACCTACTTGGGTGGAAGTAGAAAAGGAAAGGCCAAAGGAAAGACAACGAATCCAAGTTCATAAGTTCAACCTCGTCGTTAAAATCTCATGGATGCTAACGGATAATAAATCGGAGCTAGGACGAAAAAGTTATGGAAAAAGGAGCCTTAGAGTCTCTTGGGAGAGCTCTACTCAGAGGAATGGGGAGGAGAGGGGTGAGTTGGAAAATAGGAGGGGACCTCTCCTTTTATAGGTGAGAAAAAAAGTACATGGCGTGTACTTTATGGTACATGACGGGTACTCGGCAATTCCATACGGTCACCACGCGGCTTCCAACACAGCCTTCAACGCGGCACGCGACCGTCACATGGTTTGAGGGTAACGCATACGCGGGGAGGGACTACACGGCGTGTAGTATTGGATACACGGCGTGTAATCATTTATTTCACATGGCAAGGACATGGCTCCATCACAGGGTATACCCGGCAAGGGGTACACGGCGTGTACTCACACTACACGACATGTAGTTTCAAAATTCTGGAAAGTGTGGTAAAAGTCTATTTTACCCTCCAGAACACTTCGTGACCTTCTTTTTGACAATGGAATGGGCCGAAGAGGTCCGGACCATTACAGGAACCATTTTATAGTTGTGAATGGATTTGAAATGTGTATTTTCTAAGGTATTGAGATAGTCTTTAGTAGGAAGAATTTTTGAGAGTCCAAAATGGGTCCTTGAGGACCAAGAGTTCTTGTGGAATTATTGTTGGGCATGGGGAAGACAGAGAGAACATCCAAATTTGTAAAAAATACTAAGATCAATAAAAAATTTACTTTAGACTAAGTCACACAATACCCTTATGTTTAGAGCCCATGTTTCAAATCACTTTTGACCAGTTACTTTTTATATGTGATGTTCATGAATATAGTTCCATCTTTTGTTGTGATATATTCTGTACTTGGGAATATTTTATCATTATATTGTAACATAATGATTTTTGTGCTTATTCCCATTTTTTATAATATGGTTATATGATGGCTGTTATTATATTCCATTGTTTATTCCATGTTTGGGTGTTTTTATCCTGTTTATAACATGTGGATTTTTTTTATTTGATATTTTATTACTATGATTGAAAATATGGTTTTTTTCTAAGAAAACCAAATGGATTTCGAAAGTTTTATACTAAAGTGAACATGTTTTCAAAGTAAATTTTGTCATAAAATGAATTTTTAAAATATACTTATTATTTTATATAAGCAATGGAATTACATAGATAAATGGTGGTTTTCTATTATTCGTTGTGCCTCATAGCTTGCAATTTTTTTAAGTGTGTGTGGACCTTATTTTACAGGACATGGGTAAGGGAAAAAGAGCCATGTTGTTCTTTGAAACTTCCTGATTACCTAAAACTGTAGTGTTTTAGAGGATATTAAAGGCATGGAATCATGGAGTTCTTTCATTTAGAGTGGTTTTATGATTTGGTATTGTTGGTATAATGTATTTTCCTTTTTTTTATTCCATATTTTTGAGATTGAATATGTATATCATTTGTATATGTCTTGGTTATGACTTCAAATGATACAATGTCTATTATTAGAATTTTTTGTTTACATTAATTTATATTTTCATATGTATTTATTATCTTGTTGGTTTTCATGGCCAACCAATTTATTGATGGGTCAAGTCGAATTTTTAAGGACCAAACCTTTCCAAATTGTTTATTTGTGATATCTTAGTGCTTGTCGGTGGACTGTGGTTATTGGGAATGAACTTTAGGCCTTATGGTGTTCCATATTGGATAATGGGTTTGTTTGACCTAGGTTAGTTTGTTACACCTTATTACCCATGTCATATAAAAAAGGAACTATGTTTTATTGCCTAACTCATAAACTATGTCTAACATAAGTCAAATTTCACAGGGAACACCTCGACTCCCATCTCAACTATCACCAAGAAACTTGCATGCCAAAGTAGCCAGATGAGGGTTCACACACACACACACAAACATATATATATATATATATATGGGGGGGTATCAGTAATCACATGCCAATGCATCAACCCACTCCAGCGAACTAATCCTCCATAGTAACTACATATAGGGATACCCCCCTCAAGGATCAAGTTCTCATCCATTGACATATAATTCCATTTATCTAAGATGAACAATATTAAGGAAACCATATTCATGCACTATTTAAGTCTAATTAAACCAATAATATATACAATAAAACAACATATAGTATATTATTATATAATTAAACAAACAACCCCATTTCCATTATCCAGATCCAATATCATAATTACCCACAAAGGATTAATCATCAAGGCATTCAAAGCATGTACATACCCAAAAATGATCACTATACGCCTCTTAAAATTGGAACTATATAGTCATAATCATAGAAAATCCCCCATAGGATTCACATAACAAATAATTAGAAAAAATATGATATCCTAGAGAAGTATATTTCCACCAATAATTTATCTGGGAAAATTCCATATAAGTAATTATTGACAATTGAAATAATTGAACCCTCGTCACCTGTGATATAAATCACACACAAGAATGTACATGTCTTGTTAATACTATTTGATCAGAATGTTACATGTGCATATAAATTTTTCAAATGAGATAAGATCAAAAACTAGAAATATCAATCTCATATTGAATATGTATATCTATAGTAACTATGAAAACCTAGAATAGTAAACCCATATCCCCGGTTATCTAAACATCCTATCAAAAATATTCTTCAAGATGCACCAATAAAAGTCATATAAGAAGATCTAACACATTCCTATATCACATATATACTATCTAACCTAATAGTAATAAAAAAATAAAAATGTTTCACTGATAAAAAATTGTACCACCCCACCCCGGTTCACTGTAGATTAACCAAAACAATGTTTCATGTGATCATAGTCATTCCTCATAATACTCAAGGGGATTTAGACTAGTATTATGGGTATAGGGTGATACCAAAATATATTATACCCTCATATTATAGTAATAAATAGTTGATTTAAAAAAATGCCCACAATAATAAACAATCAAAGCATGTAGAGGCAATAAATATGAATCATTATAAATGAAATTTAATATATAATCAAAAATTAATACATCACAAATATTAAACCATTTGTCTGAAATAATATACAAAATAAACAAAATATTAATATAATGGGAGGATCTACTACCATCCTCGAGGAACATCCCATACTAGTCTACAATCTATGTCAAGATACACTAGTTCAATCATGTGACACTTTTCCCCTGTCCAACCTGAACTTAAAAAAATGTGGTCTTCTCAGGTACCCAATTTATATTTATTCCCAAGAAGGGTGTGAGTCAAACTCAATAGGGATCCTCTAATGGGGTACCAACATAAAATGTAATAAAATATATTCACATGTGATATGCTTAGAATAAATAATCTAGTGTGGTTAACAGATAAAAAAATCATCAACAATCCTTAGGTTCTAAGGTGACACTTTTGATTAACCATACATACTATAGTTAGTACTATGGTGTCTCTATATAAGTACATAATCTATTAAGAATATACATATTCTTCCCCTAAATAACATGAATTTATTTTTAGGAGTAAATTCTAGATTCTGGAAAATATCCTTGACATCCCAGATAGATGTGGTTTCCAAGCTAGATCCCATTAATTATCTCATGCATCTCATAGTAGAAAGTATCGTAGTAATCTCATCAAATTAGGCATAAAAACTGAATCCATGGTAGAATCTTATACATAAGATATAGGCACAAATGGTAAATTCAAGGTAATATCCTAGGCATTCTATTTTGTAATAGGAGTGAACACCAGTTCCTTGGAAGTACCCTATGAATCAATATATCATCATGTTGAATAACTAGATCCTAGGTAATATCCAACAAATATCATTGTCATTGGGTGTAGACTTCATATCCCAAGATGTCTCTATGGTAACTCATTCATAAAAAACTCATTGTAAGACCAACCCTCCTACAAGATCTCATGTAATCACATATATTTAGGGGTCAGTATCTAAATGATTTCATCTCAATAAATATAAAATGGGTTGGCCATCCATCCATACCCATCTCACATATCCAACTTTTTCCACTAAAGCATGAAACCTACATCATTGACATCAGTTGTGGATTTCAAATGTTCCAGTCAAAATCAATTTTGCAATTTCCTCTCCATAACCCCTCTCAATTGACAATGTAATATATGGGCCTCCACTATGGTCTCGTAAGTCACATCACAATAAAGAAACCCTACCCGGGTTCCAATATTTCATACTAACATATTGGGATAATCCCATAACTAAGAGGTAATAACATTCCTCATCATTACCCTAATAATATCATTGAATCATATGAAATATCACACTAGGATCACTTTATTAAGATGGTGGAATACCCATCTTACTTCTCGAGCCATCCAAGGTCAATCCACTACCGGAATGTTTCTATAATACTAATTAGGAAATACCTACCTTAGTAATTATGTACTAGAGTGGGGGTGATATATTAATGCCCTCTATAACCATTAAAAACTATGCTATAATAAATCTCTATATCTCGTCATATTTTAATCATTCTAATCATCTGAGTCCAATGCTCTTATTTATATAGAGGAATCCAAAGAAACATATATTAAGGACAACATGTTAAGTCATTTTATTTAATTTATACACCGAAGGGTTCTTTCATCACAAAAAATGAATTTTTATAATCATGACCTTCTACAATTTTGGTCTGGACATCAAACTAGTGTCCAAGAGTACATCATTCCTCTTTTAACTCTCTTTATCTACAAGAATTTAACATTAATTAATCATTTTTTTAATTTTATGTATTGATCACCCACAATAGTGAGAAAATATATCACATGTCAGATTCTAAATGTATAAAACATGGAGAAATTCATATATACTATATGCCTCTTCTAAGACCATTTCCTTTAATTATAGACCATCAACTCTCACTCAAGCGCATCGAAGTCCAACCATCATTCATCACGATTCCATTTCTCAAGACATAACACCCAGAGTAATTAATTATAATTTTTTTTAAATTTCACTATTTAATTTCATTAATAATAAATTACCAAATCTCATTTAGCATCACTTACAACCCAAAACCACAACCAATGGGGTGTGGTTTTGTAACAAAAAGACCCATTTTAACCCAATATGTAACTCATTCTAGCTCTCTATAAGTACCAAATAACATTCTTGATCCACATGAGATTGAGAGAAGCATAATGGTATAAAAATTAGCCATTTGAAATGATTTCACTATCATAATAAAAATAACCATCACATAGATTCCACTAAAAAATATGATATGACCTATCTGTAAGTTGGATTCCCACGCAAACAAATGAGATGTTTCAAGATATAAAAGAAATACAACATAGTATAAGTAGAAATGAGATACCAAAAACTCATAAACATCATACCATGAAATAAATAAAATTAAAATTATCATCCATATATAAAATGAAAAAAATATAGTTAAGGAATAATAGATTGATATAAAATAATTCAAGCACCATCGAGGATCCCCCAAAACACTCCACTTGTCCAAACTCTTTGTTACCCTATCATCATCAAAACACAATACTAAGGAAGGGAAACAAGAATCAAAATGATACAATTAACTACATGGAGGCCTTACTCTTACTCATATCCTAAAAAACCAAGTTTACATATGTCCATCTTCATATTTGGGTGTGATTCAAATCCCAATAGGATGCCACTATGAATATACAAAATTATTTTCACCATGAAATCCATTAGTTCTTGTATCAAAATATTATTTAAAAAAAACATTATTTGAAAAAATGAAATAAATTCATTGGATATGATAAAAGGAATCTAAATTCTACAATAATATGAATGAGGAAAACACAAATTAAAACTACTATACCATAGCATGAGATATATCAAAAACATAATAATGTAATGGTTAATTAGAAATTATAACAATAAAACCATGGGTTCATCCTTTGGATCTAATGAAACTAAAAATTTTCATAAGAACACTGTCAATGAAACATAAAACTATCCATCCATTCCTAGGAGATCATACCTCCCATCAGATTACTAATATATCCAAAAAGCGCACTAATTCCAACCTAAACACTAACCCTAGAAACCTCTACTATAGTAGTTGAATCTATCCTGGGTATCAGATCTCCCAAGGTATAAAATGTGAAATTAATCATATATAATATATATAATCAAAATATTATAACCAAATGTGTAATAAAAAATAAATACCAGGAAAAATACCCTCAAAAAGTTATTGGAAAAACAACATGACACTATTTTTCTTCTTTAAAACATTTAATCAAACATGTTTTCAACACACACAAAAAAACATTCTTGGAAATCCATTTCAACATAAATTTAAATCCAAAATATTCTCATAATAATAGTAAATATTATAATACTTTTTGATAGCTAGTGAAAATTAAAATTTATGGAGTTAAACTACTATAAAATCAAGAAATAAATGATTAGCCTGGGAAAGAATGATTATGTAGAGACACCTACCAAAAAATAAATTAAATATCATCAAAATAACTTAAAATATCTATAAATTTAAGAACTGGGTACACAAATTCCTATATCAAAAAGAAACTTAATTAAAAACCCCTTTCTAACCCTAGGGTCTACCCCTATGGTGAACTGGGTTTGAAGAAGTTAGAGAGGAGAGAATATCGAGGAAGAACAGGGGGAGAAGAAAATAATTCATAAATAAAATTAAGGTTCACCTTAAATACTTCACCTTAATCAAAGGATAAACACTAAGGGATAATGGTTTGGAGGAGAAACACAATTTGGAGATGCTAGGTTGAATGAAACGGGTGAAGAAGAAGATGAGGGAGAGTTAAAATCAACATGGTTATAATGGTAAATTCATAATTTTATATAAACTAGTTGTGTAACATGGCTTGGCCATGAAATTTGGAAATCCATTAACCCAAAATGTAGGTAACCCACTACACATAAAATATGTCACATTGTATTCCAATAGATTCCTAATTATTTAAAAAACTATTCTTGAAACACTGATCTAATCTACCCCATCTCACAGTTTTAAGATCATAGATAACACTAACCATGTTCTAACTATACAGCCATGCCTATTTAATTTGAATCATTAAATTCTATCCTAAAAATCTAGAAAGCATAAAAAATTAATATAAAAATACAAATACATCCTAGTATCCTAATGGGGTCATAATTCTCATCATCAGGCCACTTCTAGCCCCCTAAAAGTCATTAAGGTTGTGAATCCGTATAATGTTGGTTCCACTACTCCATCACCATCACTACATGTTCACAAGTCTCATGATTTTTCCAACAACAATTCCATATCATTATGACTAAGGGAATAAATTTACCATAAAACGCCTTTTTTATAATCTATAATACAAATTTATTTCTAAAAAATAGATGTGTCGGGATCCACTTCTAAATCCTCCTACCCAATCATATGTCGTGGTTCTATATAGAACTTATTTAGTTAGGACACCTGTAATACGGTGTAAATATTCATAATCTATTTTTCAAGGCCAGCAGATATGATACCTTCAAAATGTGTTCCACAAACTCAAATGGTCCAACATAACACAGTAAAAACATCCTTGCCTTCCCCACCATCAATGTCCCAACCCTGGAGAAACCCTCCGACATGCTTGATCTCTACTCTCTAATTCCATGAAATTATACTGATAGTCTTCATATGATTTAAATTGAAATTTAGTGATCCCCAGTGCCTCTTAGATCAAATACACCATATATATCATCCCTTTGATAATACTCTTTCCCAATAAATAGTATTCACCCAAAAATATTTCTTAATAGAGAAGAAACAATGGCCACCCATACAAAGATTCAAAGGGATTCATCTTTATTTAATAATGATAAAATTTATCATAAAAAATTCATTTAAAAATAGATGTCTCTCCCAAGATTTTTTGAAATCAAGCTTGCATTCATAAATAGTATCTTTAAAGAATCTGGATGGCCCTTCCTGTGTGACCATTCTTTTATAGATGATACACCATGATCATTATCATCTGAGAGCCTAGTACTTCCTGTAGGCCTTTCTATAATCCAGATTTGAAGTGCAGTTATCAATCAAATAAGATGGATAAGATAATTCCATGGAAATTCATTATACCTCTAAGATATTGGTGTAAAATATCCTCAATAATATACCAATCCTAAATGTGTAGTAAAATGAATCACATTATCAACCAATAAATAACCTCTTAGATAAAATTATTCCCACACATATTTTAGAGGTAGATGAATGAAAACATCCATATAAATATCGTCACAATTCCATAATAGAATAGTGAGGGTCTATAATAATCTCATTGTACACTAATTCTCAAATTCGATAATTTCTTGATTGAGACATTGACACACAAAATATGTAATTAATCCCCTCACCCCAGGTGAAAAATATCAACCATTCAATTTGTAAAATATTTTTGTATCTCCAATGTGAACCGACTAGCTGGAAAAAGGACCATATTTTACCAACCCCATATCATTTCCAAGGGATCAAAAATCCTCTTAAAAAAAGAATAACACCATCATAATATTGATAGAAATCATTAGTGAGCTCCCTGCAATTTAAAATAATTCGTATATGCCTACAATCTGCATCAATCACTTTCTCATGCGGAATCCAATCATCCAAGGATGGAATATCTTGATCACAGTCCAAATACATTGGATCACCTTTCTCTATTATACCCAAATTCATTTAAGAAAAATAAATCCATCATGCACCATTTATACTCTGATTCTCACATTTACTAAGAGGGTAATTTCTTACATAAATCCTCAGCCACCATATTTACCTTCTCGAAGTATTATTTTATATATATATATATAAATTATAGAGATATTCCACCCAACCTATCTACTAAATATTCATATATCTCCATGCAAAGATATAATTTCGACTTTTATGATATGAATATATCAAAAATCACGCCCTTAAAACATAGTGGGACCATATATCCATAGAAGGAAACATAGTATTTAGATCAATGTCATGAGTGTGGAGATTTCTCTCATGAGTGTATAATTGGTGACAACCATAAACCACTAGGTTGTCCCCTTTCATCAAAATTCACCCAAACCTCATACCTGAGGCATTGTAGTACACCATATAGCCTATGCCTGAATAGAGAAAAATATAAACAAAATTAGAATTCAACCTCCTTTTAAACTCCTCAAAATATCTATAATATATATCACTAAAATAATACTTCTCTCCATTCAATTCAAAGCAATTAATTGGGAATCCAAATTTGACAATTCCTAAATAAATCACTTATAATACTCAGCTAAATATGGGAGGATTCTAGGTTTTAACCTAATTTTGGCTTCTCAAAATTCATTAATTATTGGATATTATGAGTATTATCTGAAATATTATTTGTTAGATACCATGTGACCTAAAAAAACCTCACTTTCTAATATTAAAATTTACATTTAGACGGTTTTTCAAAAATTTGATGCTCTTAAAAGGATTTCAAAATAATGTCTAGCCAACCTTGATATTTCTCCTATTTATTGGTGTATAAAATGATATCATCAATGATAAATACTGTAAATGTGTATAGATAGTGGTGGAAGATATGATATATCAAGGAAAATAAAACTTATAGGGAATTAGTAAGGCATGATGGAATAAATAAATACTCATATTGGGAGTACATTTTCTATAAAGAATCTTTAGGGATGTCCATATCCTGAACCATGAACTTATAATATCCCAATATCAAATAAATCATGGAGAACCACTAGGATCCCCAAAACCAAGACAAAAAATAATCCATTCTATGAAATGAAAATTTATTCCTGACAATTACCTAGTTATTATTCTGTTATTCTGTGTAAATAAAAATAATTTTATATTCCTTCTTCCTAAATAGAACTCATAATTATCTCTGTGATTTAATCATTAAAAAAACTCCTTACCCTTGTGATATTATAATTGGGACGTAAAATATTTTTTTAGTTGGGTTTATTAGATATAATAAAAAATATACTAGGATTATATTGATATATAGGTTGATTAGAAACTCTATCTATAACCAAGGTGGAAATCCTAAAAAACACATTTTAAAAAACCTCAAGATACCTTTCAACCACCATAGAATGCTAATTAAACTTGGATCCCTCACATAAAAGATAAATTTGGAAAATTGATAGGAAATCCCTATAAAATATAGAAAAACTCTTCCTACCCTCCCATACCAATGATCCAACTCAACATAAATTATATGTGTGTTCTAATCCAGTGAAAGTAATTGATCATAATGATGATGATGGTCAATATAATCCTTGAAACAAATTATCTAATATGTGAATATAACTATATAAAGAACATTCAAGTTAAGTAATAATGAATCCAACAAAATATTCAAAATATTAATTATAACTAAGTACTCAAAACACTTAAATACATTCTCATTCTTTCTTCCCAAAAAAGTGTAAATATCCATCATAAAAAATATCAATACCAACAACAATTATATGCAATAAATAAAAATTGATGATATAAGACAATGGGATATACATGTATCAAAAAAGTATAAGGACATAGAAGAATATAAAAATTCCAAACCTATTTTGATAGACGAGAAAGCATCAATTTCCTTAGGAACATTCTCTACTTCAAACAGACACCTGATATTAGTACCAAAATACATATTCCTAATAGGGTGAGAATCACATTTACATTAAGACTGGAATCCCACACCCTTAGATATTTCTTACTAAACCTGTTATCCTGAGGAAAATTAAGTCTCACTTATACTCCACTATAGAGAATTCATATAGAACTATTGAAGATGACCCTTATTCCCACACCAGTGGCACATCCTAGGCACTTCTCAAAAATAAGTTTCAGATACATCTACATTTAACCACAAGAAATAGGTTACCTAATAGTTTTTATAAGATAAAAATAGTATAAAATATGATGATAAACAAGAGCCTCCACCAAGACCTCTTTAGGTCTCATCTCACATCAACTTTTGGTCAGATGCTGAACTTTGACCACCACTATTTCCAATAGAGTCACCACGTAATCCAATAATGCCTGGTATAATAGTCTGTTTCATCTCAATTATATACACCACATCTACATAGGTTTGAAATCACATAATAACAAGTCTTGATATGATCTTTTGATTTACCCCATTTCAAATCATATATTTTATATAATCATTTATGATGGGATCATGGGAGATTTGAACCAATTTAGTGAACCAAATATCATAATTTATTATGGAATGACCCCCTTGATATAGGTCCATGAACTCCCAATCCTTATTTAACCTTAATGTTTCTTGTGAAATTTATTGATTAAATATATTTTTCAAAAAATATTGGATGAGGCTCGTGGGAAAATTTTCTTGAATAATATATTCCCTCCATTTCCTTATAGGACCTTCCAATATATAGGTGGTGAAACCAACTCAAAAGTTCTTCTGGGTCTAAAATAAATATAATATATTATCTATCATTTTGATCCAATCCTTGTTTTCTGGGTCACTTTATCACCATGAAATTCTAGTGTATTTTTCTTTGTATTCTTTTGATCATGATTTACCATCCAGGTTTTATCTCTTCCACTCTCTTGTCCCCATGACATAATGAATGATTCCATAATAGAAAGGTATGTAAGAGGGTTTAGCTATAGGACATGCTATGAACCTCTATCTCTTTTCTTTACAGAGGCATTTATGGGAGGCATCACTATAAAACACATAACATGAAACTCAATTAACGACAAATTTCAATTCCAAAACAGAAAATTTAATAAAAAACTCATCCAATTAATTTTAATGAAGTAATTATAATAATATTAGAAAATCCTTAAGGAAATGTTTGAAAAAATAGAAAATTGAAACCCTTTAATATTGTGCATGGTTTAGCCTCAAAGTCTAGCATAATATATTTCAACTATAGAAAATTTATGTAAATTAAATATAGGCATGACTATATAGAAACCGTATCATTTTATATACCATGCACCTAAACCGCGTGCCTCTATTTTTTCACCATGTTCCACTATGAAACTTAAAATTTTCATTCAAGGATGATAAATCGTTAATAAAACTATTAATAAATATTAAATAACACCTAGTATTACAAAAAAATTCCAAAAAGTATTCTTAAATCCAAGACAAAATTTCATACCTATAACAGTAACTCGAGTTTTGAAATGAAGAGAAGTTGTCCATGCACTTCCTCATGCTTGCCTAATGAGTTTCAATAGTCATTATTATGTTCTAACATGACTCTACTAATAAAAATAGGGAAACAATAATAATTTTTAATGAAATAACCTGGTTAAACTTGACACACACCCCGTTTTGGATCTCCATAAGGCCTGATGTGTGTTCCCAATAATCACCATCCTTTGATAATCCCCAAGGTATCAAAAAACAACAATGGGAATGATTTTAGTCTTATAATTAAAATAAACTTCACATAGATTTCAACCAAAAATATATTATGATCTATCCATAAGTTGGATGACCATAGTAAGAAATAAATAGTTTCGTGATAAAAAATAAATAAAATAGGGTATATCCAATGAAAACATATCAATGACTCATAAACATCATGGAGTTCAAATATATAAAATAAAAATTATCGACCACATAAAAATGAATAAGAATATTTTCAAGGCTAAAGGATTCGATACAAAATAACTCGAGCATAACCATGGATTCCAAAACACACTCCACTTATCCAAACTCCTTGGTACCCCAGTGTCACCCCAACAATAGATCAAGGATGGAAAGCAATCATCATAAATACCCACCAAACTATATGGCGCTCAATCCCTTATATGTATCCTATAAAACCAAGTATGCATTAAACTAAGGATATATGAATGGTTCAAGGACAATATCTATATGATTACATCATAAATATATATAATTTTTTCACCATGAAAATCATTAATTATTTTTAGAAAATATTGTTTTTAAAACTATTTCTTTGAAAACATGAAAAAAATTGGTTAGTTATCAAAAAGTGAACCTAATATCAAAAACAATATGAATGGGTAAAATATAAATATAAATGTGGGAAACATGGAATAAGAGATATACAAAAGAATTAATGAAATAATAAATTATAAATTACAATATAAACACCATGGTCCTGACCTATGTATATATGGAAACTATGACTAGTCATAGGAATACTATACTGAAAATAAGAAACCTGGTCATCCATATATGGGTTCTCAACTATATCATAGGGATACTAATCCATCCTATAAGAACACTAAATATAATCAGGACACTAATCCTATATGGTGATTAATCTATACTAAGGGTATCATTTATCTATGTTAACAACTCTTCAATGGTCTCCCATTTTCAATCAATCTTAAAACACACATAAAATCATAGTATAATAAGCTAATGAATAATAAAAAAGTATAAGATAAATTCCATTTAAAATCACTTTGTAAAACATAATTAAAACCATCTTATTATTTTACAAAATATCATCATACACTTCATAAGAACAAAACCAATATTCACGGAATATCATTTGAAAATTTATTTCAATAAAACACATGTTGATAATAAAAATGAAAAATTATACAACACTCCTCACATGCTCATAAGAACCATATTTAAAAAAGTTAAACCAAATGAAAACCAAGAAATAAAATTTTTTCTGGGGAAAAAACCTTTAGGTGGAGACACATACCTCAAAATTGATAAAATTTCATCTCCTTCATTTGAGATGACTAGAAATGGAAGAAAAACATCCTCATAAGACAATATCAATACAAAAATTCATTTAAACCCCATTATTAACCATTTATTTGGCCCCACTAGGAACTAGGGTTATGAAAGTTAACGAAGATAGAATAAGGGGAGGTAATGATAAATCCTTGAGAAAATAGATATTTATATTGATGAATTTACTAAAATTAATGTAGGAACCGTAATGTTGAAAGGATGGGGAAGCTTTATAGTTTTGAGAGGTTGGGTCGAATGAAATGAGAGAAGAATGAGGTGAGGGTATGTTAAAAATGGAAATTTATAATGTTAAATTCATAATTTTAGGTAAACTGGGTGGGTTTCATGTTATATATAAATGATTTAGAAAACTATTCACCAACCATGTTCGTGACACCACACAAATAAAATAGTTCAAATGGTTTTTGTGGATATTCCATACAATTTAACCTATAACTCCTAAAAACTCTAAAAAAATAAAAAATAAAAAAAAATAATTATTATATACTAGTGGCATGATAGGTTAAATAAGACCACTCTCGATATCATTATAGAAAAATACACTATCAAATAACATGGATTAAAAAATCATTTATTTGAAATGAAATACCTTAGAAAATTTAGCATGTTATGTACCATCATAAAAACTATGAAACATCATGTCCTAAACTTCTCTGAATGTCCTAAATCCTCACCAACAAAAATACCCATCATATAAAAAATATTCCACCCCTAATCCAGTGGAATAGTCAATTGAACACTTTCTATAGACAACAAAAAATGATTCCAAATAAACAAATAAACATAAAAGAAGGGAGTAGAATCATACCATTAATCATAATTAAAATTCATACAAAATCACCCCAAACCATTGGGAATCAATGTAGGTAAGGGGAAATAATAACTCCATGGTTTAGTGTGAATTAGAGAGGAAAATGGAAGGGGATTTTCTTTTAAATTAAGGGGCTGAAAAATTATTTCCAAAATTTTAATGAAACATATATTCAATTTATTTTTATATGGACTTCCAAACCATGAGCCAAGCAAACAGTTTCCACTATCTCAAGTCATACCACCTTTTATAGTTTAGCTGCATCATTTAAAAAACCGTGAACCAAACATATATATCCCTCTAAAACATGAATTATAGTTTTTTATGGTTTTTCAACAACCATGCCAAAACAACCCCAATCTAAACCAAACTACACGATTTTCCCTAACTATGGGTTTACCATGCAATAATTGAAATACCTTCTACAAATTTCAAAATCAATCACAAAGATCCCAATATCCACTCAATCACCTAATATGCCACTTGAGCCTCAATAAATATCCAAAAACATCTCCATAGATTTTCCAACTCTTAGAATTGTAATATGAATCCATAATATCAAAAAAATATGTATTTCAGAGCCAAAAGACCGAAATTCATTTTATAATTTTCAACTCATAAAAGAAATTTAGTTTTATATATGTACCAAAAAAATATATATACCTTACTATTTGTTGATATATGAACCTGGTACGGTGGGATTTTTGAGATAGGAATGGGTTTGTTTTTTCAATTATAGATGTGGTTGGTACCACTAATAGTGGGATGAAATGGATATCAAAAGATGATCGGTGGGATTTCTTGTTCTTTTGATAGTTTTATTTGTGATGTTAATGGTTTTTCTATATAGGGATGATCTTTTGATTTTCTAATTTTTCTTTTTTTTTCTCGGTTGGTTGTTGAGATTACTCCCTACTATATTTATATTTCTTATTCATTCTATAATTATATCTATATGATATGGGTTTTGTTATTCATTAGAATACCCATGAATATTAAATCATAAATGAATTTTGAATAATTAATTGTTTTTGTTGTTTATGTTGAATATTATTAAATTAAATGTATCCCTGGATTGGGATAGAATGTATCCTCTAAGAGTATGGGTTGGAATCTAGAAATCATAATGTCGAACTCAAAATTACTTTGGTATTAGAGGAAATGAAATGAATAATTGAGAATTGATGATGTATGTTTAGTAAATGAATGGTAAATTCTAATTGATAAATAAATTTAGTGGTTGGTGGAGTTTCAATATTGAATTATTATGGGATATTTATCTTTCTAAACATTAGTGGTGGTAGTTGAGTTGTCCTATGTGATGATTACCGTAATTCATATATAATTATAGGTAGTTTCACCATGTTTTTGTGTGTTTGATGTATCCTTTATGTTCCATTATTTCATATGATCCACCACCGAAGTCAATATAGTTATAGATATCTCTATGGCATTAGGTTTTATTGTATTCTCTATATGTAGGGTATTGGGGATAATGACTTATGAAGGGTGTTGGAGAACCAGGATATAAGACATTCAAATGAGGGTGAATATTTTAGTAATAATATTTATGTAGGTTTCCTTTCTTATAAATACTTATTTTGATATTATTCTATGTATTTATGTTATATTATTGGTGAGAAAGCCTTGATGAGGTCAGTATATCCCTAAAAAATAGAATTTATGGATATTTTTTCATGGATTTATTTAGGAAACATCACTACATTATGGATGTTTCCTCACAAAAGTATCTAAATTAGTGATGCTTCCTCACAAAAATCATTAAATTTGCGATGTTTACAAAAATGAAGCTAAATTAGCACCATTTCTCAGGAAATATCTCAATATATATATATATATATCATTTCCCAGCATCGATGTAAATATATATTTAGATATATGTATGTATATAAACATAAACACATATATATATATATATATAAGCCACACACACAAATATATATATATTTATATTTATTTATATTTATATAAAAAACACATATATATTTTTAATTTAGTCACATTTTTTAGAAAACATGTCTATTTTTGTGAAATTATTACCAGTGGTTCAAAACGTGGATAATTATACATACATATATATATCATTGTACATGTGTAAATTTATTATTATTGTTATATATTTATATACACACACACACACACATACACACAAAAAAAACACACAAACACACAAACACACATAAACATATATATATATTAATATAAACACACACACACACACACATATATATATATAAACATATAATATATATATATATACACGTATATATAAACATATATATATAATATATACACGTATATATAAACATATATATATAATATAAACACTCACACAAATATATATAATGTAATATAAACACATAAATAAACAAAAGAATATATACACAAATATATATATATATATAAACATAAAATATAAAAATATGTGTATATAAGATAAAGATATATATAATATTAAATATAAATATATATGTAATATATAAGCTTGCATATATATAATGTAAACACATAAATATGTATATATATAATACAATCATATATATAAACATAAAGTATAGATATTAATATATGTATGTTAATATATACATAAATATTTTTAATTTTTAAAAACTGAAATCTTTTTACTTATACAAATATATATAACCTAATACAATTAAATATTTAAAATCTATTCTCGTTTTAAAGAAAATGTTACTATTTTAGTGATATTTTTACGAGTGTTTTAAAACATTCTTAATTATATATATATTTATATAGATATATATATATTCGTAATTATAAATATGTATATGTATACACACTCATATATATATATAAACATATATATAAACAAATATTTATTAATATAAACATATTTAAAATATATATATATATATAATGAAAATATATATATATATAAACATAAAATATTAAATATTAAATATAAACATATAAATTTTAATATATTAATATATATATATATAATATTAATTCCTTAAATACTAAAATATATTTATATATATATAAACACATCATAAAACAATAATTTAAACAAAATAAGAATAGTTGAGTTGGTCCGAGTATTTTTTTCGGACCCTAGAGGTGTGGGGATCAACTTCTGTGAAGCCTGATTTCAACTTTTGGCATGTGTGGAAGTTCAGGAGGGGTAAGGTATGCATAAAAAAGGTGGATTACAAGATAGTATGTGTGGGAAGCGTGGTAATATGTGAGGGCGGACAGTGGGGGAGAGGGAGCAGGGGTGTATGTGAGGTATCGTATGGACATTTGGAAATCCTAGGATAATGGTTAGAGGGTATATGGGAGGGTGGGTGGCGGGGGAGAGGGTGATGGGTAGTTATGGGAGGGGGTTTTGTTGTGGGAGTACTGGAGGGAGGTTTAGGAAGCTTGAGTGATTAGGGAGGGGTGTTGGGGATATATTGAAGGGGGGCTGGGTGAGTTGGGTCTTGTGTAAAAATTATTATTAAATAATATTTAAAATATGAATTTCCAAAGAAGAAAAAATTTACTGAGGTTTTTTTTAAACAATGATAAATCACACCTCACTTACATATGCTTTTAAAAAAACATCGGTAAATGTGGTGTCGTTATTTACCAATAACTCTAAATATTTCTAATTTGAAGAAATTTATAAACATCTCAAATTTTGTTACATTTATAAGTGTCACTAATAAATTTAATTTAGAGAACATTATAAACATCTCTAATTTGTGTTTTTTGGTAGTGTATAGTTCAATTAATTTAGGAAATGGGTTGGTTTCCTTTGTTTATTCACTAAGAATTAGTAAATTATATTCATGTTATGCAATTTTTATTCCCTTACTGGGATTTATAGCACACCCCTTTCCTATATATTTCCCCATGTTATCAAATGCAGTTTTAAGCTCATGTATGTTAAAGATGTTTTCAATAATAATGTATTAATTCTTGCTTAATGTTTCGATTTAATGTACCTAAATCCCAATACACTAGACTTATAAATCTATAAGGTTATATTAAGTGTAATTTTATGTAATTAAATAATGTATTAATTTTTAATAAAGATAATGTTTGTTATAGGATCCATGAAACTTCTCTAGGTAATCTTTTAAGGCAGTCTTGTAGTCACTGAGCAGGAGCACGGTAGGCACATGAATAAGTCGAACCATTTGAATAACCATGTGAATTGTGAGTGTTGGGGAAATATAATTACATGTTTATCCTATGGTTTTTAAACCATGCAACACAGTTGTGTGACCCCTATAGTGTTGTCTAGTAACACTCACATGGTTAGCACACAGTTTGTAAAACTATGCGGGCTAATCATGGGATGTTGTTTAATAACATATGAAATTTGAAATCAATTACATTTTGTGCTAAAAATTCTCATTTTTCTACCATTCACCTAATCAATCAATCTAGATAACTCCTTTAGTTAATTTTGGAACTTCCCTTGGAATTGGAACCATGTTTTGATAGATCTAAGTGAATTAAGAATCTAAAATATATGTTAATTCTATATTTTCTTTCATTTCTTTCATATATATTAATATCCTATAAAAAATAATGTTATAACTTATCGATAGTAGATAAATATATATTCTATATTTTTTTTGATGAGATTTTGATTGTACCTAAATAATTTTTGAGTATGAATATGGAGGTTTTGTTCTACCTTTCATCAGTTTTGTGACTCTTTAGGAGTTAGATGGATTCTTTCTTTTCTCCACATTTTCTAGAACACAATACCTTGGATATATAAATTAATTTATATTTATTTCAATGGGAACACATGTTTATTTCTCATTAGAAACCCTATTTTCATTATGATTAAGAAATTTTATATTTTAATAGTTTTTTCAATTCATTTTTGTTCTAGTCTCTTAATTATAAATTATAGATGATGCATGAAGGGTTACTAGTTAAATTATTTAAAAGTAAATTTTAATTCATGAAATCAAGTGGTGTGAAAACTTTTTATAAAAGGGTGGTGTTTATTCATCATTTCATTATGTGTAGCCTTTATATTATATACATTCCATAAGGGTTATACTAGATGAAAATGAAGAAATATTAACTACTGATAACATGGTGGAGTGATGGGTAACTGCTCATAAGTGTGGGACTATAACATGATATTCATGTGAGTTTTGGTGAAATTTTAGGTGTTTTGGGTACTCCATTTGGTATGAAATGATAATTTTTTTACTTTTAAGTTATGTCTTTAAATTGGTGAAGTTCTTGTGATTTTCTATCTTTGTCTTAAAATATATTATGAACTACAAGATAATGTGTTCTTGTTCTAGTATAATAAATTGGAAATTTTCTTATAGAAAACCTACAAGGTATGATTAATCACCCCTTCATATTCACTTTGGTGAATATGGGTAGTTTTTTTCATGACATAGTTAAATCAAAGGTTATTTATTAAAATTTTGGAATATCGAGATACTATATTCTCAGGATGGTGGTTGGAAATTGGAGTTCTCTTATGTAGTGGTTGGAGTGATACCACGTCAGTGTTGATGTGTCATGATATCCTTTAGTTTTCTTTAGTAAATTTTTTCCACATTTTTTGTTATAGCATGTATTGTTTTTTGGTATTTCATTTGAGTTGTATTGTTTATAATTCATGAATCATATAGTTTGGTTCGGTTGATTTTATTTTTCCTTACTAGGTTGGGGTTGTTAAAAGTTAAAATCATCCCCCAAAATTTTCAAAATCCCTTGGAATTTATTTCCATCCTTTGGTGTCTTGAGGAAATCACCTATGGTTAGTGTCATATCATTTCATTCTAAACTAATCGTTAGGGTCAGGATATTACAAACGGTATCCATTTTAGTTGGTAGGTCATATTTGCTTGGCAGAAAAGAGATAAAAAAGGTTTTAACATGAAATGTATTGAATAAAAAATATATAGATAACCTATTTATAATGAAACTTGTGTTACAAGGGAGGTCTGAGTACATAATTTATTTTTGAAACAATGATAAAATATGTATCATCCCATTATTTTGGGTTTTTCCATTGAGTGTGTCATATCATGAATTGGTAATGAGTTTCCCCACTATGACTCTATTTCTCATAGTATATCTGATGATTACTTAAATTTTTTTATAATGATTGTTTCTAATGAATATTTGGGTTATTTTAGGCCTTCAATATACTAGTTAGAAATTAATGAATGGATTATTTTCTTAATATAGAGAAATTTAAAATAGAAAGATGACCTAGTAACCCATTAGAAGAGTCCATATAAAAAGTGGTTTCACATGAAACATAGATGAAGAAATAGATTTTCTAGATAATTGTTCAATCTTTTTCATGATATTGATAAGGAAAATTGAAAATATGAAGTAAAACATGTGTATCATTCTATGCAGTTTCAAAAACTGTACCCACCACTGTTTCAGGGGGATTTAGAACATCAATAGTCAAAAACAAGGATTATAAGAATTAATTGGGTCTTTTATTTCCTTGGAACCCTATTTAATATAAAGTTAAAGTTAGCAGTCTATATGTTAGAGGATTTTACATGGAAATGGTTTGATTTATCTTTCCAAGATAAATTTTACCAAGGCCATTTGTGGGAGATATTTAAAGTATTTTTCAAAAACAAATACTACCCACACAACTTACAGATATAAAAAATTATATGTTTCATCAGAATTAACAAATAAATTTTTTAGTGATAGAATATATATCTTTGTTTGTGAAAATGGTATATTTTTCTCTAAAAGTATCTATGAGTGCATCCCTGATGGATCATATATTAGAGTTTGGAATTCAACTAAAAAACACATTTTTAAGTATTTTTGTGTTTTATTAATGACTATATGATCATTGTTAATATATAGATAGTGGAGAAAATAGATATTACTAGGAATCCCAATGGAGGAAGTACATTTCCCTATAAGAGAATAGGTGGGAACACTAATGCTGGGAAAAAGTGGAAGATGGGAATCAACTTCCAAGGGTTCATAACATTATAGATTCTGGTCACTAACTTGGTTAACATTTCTCCACACCCCAATAGAAATAAAATATGTTTCTAATGTTTTCAATTAGAGAATAAAGACTTGTATCTTGTTAAACCACGTAGATTGTCATGACTTCAATCAAATAGGATATCTATAACATTATATCCCAAATACAACCAAGTTGGTTGATGTTAATACATCTCTTGTATCTAAAATATCTTATGATTCAACTGAATAATCATGTTAGAATAGTTTCCACCCTCAAAACAAAGAAATTTGATTTGATTCTAGAAACTCCTCAACTCTTTAGAAAATGAAGCTACAATAGGAAATCAAGGAATATATTAAAATGATTAAGTAGTTATATGGTGTTGAGAAGATTATGATGGAGGATCAATTAGGTCCTTTGACTATACGATGTACCATTATTATTAACTTAGTGATTAAAAAAGTTTTTTGTGATACTGATGTGTTATACTCTTTTAATTATTTACATGTTTTTAATCAAATGGATTTTAATTTTGAGGTGATGCCATGTGTGATGGGGATCAAGACTCTTATCGGGAAGAAAGACTTTATGGGAATTAAATTTTAATATTTTTCAATAACCATTGATGTATTCTACTTTGTTTGGGATTTTTTTGGAAGTGTATATTGTTGAATTGATCCTAGGAATGGATTGGTTAGCTACTTTCAAGGATCATATCAATTGTTACTAATAGAGAGTGATGTTTACATCATCTTATGGGATATTTCATATATTTAAAGTGGATTGGGATGTGAATGTGAAAAAATAGGACCTTTAGCACCAATGGTTGTATCTAAAAAATTATAGGAATTAAAGGTTCAAATAGATTAATTATAAAGAGATTTATTCATAATACCAATTATGTAACCTTAGTATGATCCAAAAATATTAATAAAGAATGATTATTTTATATGATGCTATATTAATTATCCTAAATGAAATCAGGTTATTATAAAGAATATACATCATCTTAATTGAACTAATGATCTATTTAATAAATTAAAAGGGGAAAATGGTTCTATAAAATTGATTTCAAAGTTCAAGTATCCCCAACACCAGATTAATAAATAATATATTCTAAAAATTTATTTCAAGAGTTGCTAAAATAATTATAAATACTTGGTCATACCAATTGGTCTCAAAAATGTACCAGTGGTTTTCATAGAACTTATGAATCCTATCTTACATCTATACCAAGACACTTTCATTGTGATATTTGGGGATGAAAATATGGTTTTTTAATCAAAAATATCCTGAAGAACATTTAGAGATTGTGTTGAAAATTTTTTGAGATCATCGGTAATATTAAAATTTATATAATTGGTTTTTTTTGTTAAAATAAGTTCATTTATGTGGCCATGTCCTTTATGGTAAGGGAATATCAGTAGACCTTTAAAAGAAAAAATTCATTTTCTATAGTAAATTGCTAAAGAATATCCTTTATATATGCATCTTTTTCAAAATTTAAGGTTATTATCATTACTTTATTCGATACTTATCATCTATCATATCACATATGATACTTCTCATGAGAAATAGAACCACATTACACAAGAGTGATTCCTGTCAACAATCCTTTTTGTAGATAAATGTTATACTCACTTCGACTTTATTTTTTGTCTTTCCCTAATAGATGTAATGTTATTTGGTTATTTTGACACATTTAGATTATGAATTGGTTAACTAATAATATAATAAGATCATGTAATATCTTAAATATCACAAAAATTATGAATTATTGAATGAATTATCTAACCCATGTGTCAAAATTTGTTCTGGGGGTTCATGTTTTGAAAACATTTTATCATTATCTCTTTAGAGAGAAGTTCACAATGTTCATAGAGTCTAAAATTTTGAAACACATATTTTTGAAATGTTTTTTGAAAATGAAATAAATAACTTGGACAGAATATATCTATGTTTTCAACTTTTAATATTTTAATACAATGGGAGAAAATAAATTCCATAACTGATGCATTAAGATAAAATTCATATATTCAAATGATAGGAGAAGCTCATGATCAGTGGTAATTTTTTATTATGATAGAAAATATCCATTTTTGGATTTTACTATGAATAATGAATTTGAAATATTTTTTCTGGTCGGACACTTACTAAATTTGGTTTAGAACGTTAAGGATGCTAAAATATTAGATAATGATTAACTTACCATTACACCAAAATATAATAGTGGAGAAACCATTGATATAAGGAAAATATATGGGAATTCTATGTTTTTTCAAGATGACATAGTCATTACATCCTTTTTTATTAAAAAACTACTTTTTTCATTATCATTTTTCTAATTGGTAAACACATCCTAGAATAAAAAATTTTTAAAAGGCTCAAAGGTCTGATACTTGATAGTTATTTATGAAATGATAGGTGGTTAATTATGATTCAAAATTCCTAACCAGTCAGTTGGTCAAGCCTCAACATAAATGGGTAGTTGGTTTCCTATAATCATTACTTATACCCAAATGAAAATGGAAGTATATCACTATGTACTTTTTCATGGGTTTACCAGAACCTATTTGGAAACATGATTCTATTTAGGTAATTATAGAATAAATCAAAAAAAACCAGACATCATACTAATTCATGAACCCTATATGGTAGATGACATTATAATGATCCATATTAAAGAAGTTTTATAATATCATATAATACAAGTTAAAATTTTCTTATACCAATATCATTATTTTTTCCCATAGTTTTGGTGATCTTTTCAACAATATTTGTATACTTGTTGGACTATAAGAATAGTGTGTAATCCTCCAAAATATGGGATGATGGAACAAATGATTTTGAAATAAATGATTTAATATTATGTTATGGGTTTGGGTGGATCAATGGGAAATAACATTCCCTTAATAGAGTTTTTATATATTAATAGTTATTAGGAAACAATAAAAATGGATATGTTTAAGGTATTGTTGATCAATCCATTTCAATATCCACTTTTTGGGTAAAGGAAAAAGAAACTACACTTTTGGGGCTAAGCCTCATTCATGAAATGACTAAAAATATTTTTATGATTATGAAAATGATGGTTTCAACACATGGATTTCATAAATATGATGTGTGTCATAATTGTTTACAATTATCCTTTATTGTGAGAGATTATGTGTTCATTAATGTAAATCGTAGACTAGGACATTGTTGATTGGGTAAATAAGAAATATTTCCTCCTCAGTATGTTAGAGCATTTGAAATACTTGAACAAATTTGTGATATTTATTATTGGTTGGATTTACCAACGCTGTTCAATTTGGTTCATAATTTCGTTCAAATTACTCAATTGAAGAAATACCAACCCAAGCCAAGACATGAGATTTGATGGGATCATGTTGTTCTAGAACTAAATGATATATTTATTCATGCACTAATCTGTATAATTTATATAAAATATAATTCCTTCTAAGGAAAAAATATTTCATTGGTTTGAGTATTATAGAAACATGGGTAAATTAAAGAGGATACATGAGAGAGTAAGAAAGAGATATCGGATAAATGGACAAAACATTTTCAAAGCACCTAAAATCATTATCTTATTGGGGATGGAATGCCTAGTTTTTGTGATAGTGTAACATCATCATTATTAATTTATTAAAACATTTATTATGTATTTTTATGTTATATAATATTTGGGTTGAGTTCAAGGAGATTATAATTAGTTTAATTTATTTTAGAAGTTGTATTAAGGTTCAACGATTTGATCATAGTTGGTGGAAACTGTGATACTTATCTAAGAAAATGAGAAAGGGAACCTATGATTATCTCTATAGGTTCATGGTTGCTACACAGTTTGGCCAAACTATGTAACTAACTATATTAATTTGGAGTTTGGGCACCATATCATCGCATATTTTTTTCATAGTTTCAAAACTATGTAGAAAAATCATATGTACCTCTTGGTGTTTTCCAATAGATATACATAGTTCATGCAAGGTTTTTTAAACCACACAACCCAATCATGAAATTCACAATAATTACATCCAAACAATTGGATTTAAAACCAATTTTCAACTAAAAACCTCATTTTTCTCTCATTCATCATGGATGTCAAACTAAAGAAATCTTATATGTGGTTTTTGTGATTCCCTATGACCTGGAAGCCTATTTTCATAGATCAAAGTGCATTGGATATTTAGAAGCAAAAACTTGTCTCTATTTTATTTCATTTACTTATGATTAATTTATTTCCTAACATATAGAAAATATTATCTAAACTATAATGGATATATATGTGGACTATGATATGTTTTTAAGATATTTTTATTGGATCTGTTGAAGGACATAATATTTAAACCCATATCTATTGGTTTTTTTGAGTGATTCATTAGTTTCATCGCTTATTTTGAGGTTGGTGGATTCACCCTTGTCACAAAATTTTCTAAAACATGATGGATTGAATATTTAAATAATTTTTTTTGAATTTTAAATGAATATAATGTTATTTTTTCAAGGGAAACCCCTTTTATGGATGATTTGTAAATCCTATATTTAATAGTTCCTGGAATAAAATTATTCAAGTTTTTAAATTTTATATTTGATATGATGAATAAATAATTTTTGATTTAATGATTTAGAAATAAATATTGATTTAATAAATGAATTTGTGAGATAACATGGCATTTATGGGAGGTGTGTGTTCATGATTTCATTGGATCTGACCTTTACATTATGGAGTTTTCATGAAGTCCTGTACTAGAGAAAACTAGAGAATAGTAACCTATTAAGGAATTAATGGTTCAATGATTAAATTCTGATGTGTATTGAACTATCATCTATAATGTATGTTTTTGTATGTAAGAGGACATGGTTTGGGTGTTCTAAGTAGAATAAATGTATAAATAGTTTCAATTTTATAGTTATTTTTTTTAAAAAAATTATCTTATATTAGTAATTCCCTCTTTTGTCTTAAATTAAATTTTTATCTTTAAGATAACATGTTCATGTACTAGTGGTGTGAGTTGGAATGTCTCTCGGGGAAAAACATTTGGGTGTGATTACTCACACCCTACATATCCTCTTTGTTACATATAAAAACATTTTTCTTTGTGGAATATAGAAAAAATATTCTATTATATTGTATATATATTATCTTGATGAAACATAATATGTATGTTGGTTGGATATTGGATTCATCTTATAGATTTTTTTGTATTGATTCCACATTTGTGTTGTTGAATATTGATGTCCTTTATTTTTCCTAGTTCACCTAGTTTTACCATTTTGTTTCTACTCGGATATTTTTTTAGAATTTATTTTTATTTTTTTGTTTATAAATCATGCATCATATATTTTATAATTGTTCTTTTTTTCATAATATATTTTTCTTGATAAAAGGAAAAATTACCCCCAAAATTTTTAATAATCCCATCAATTTTTTTTCAATACATTGGTGTCTTAGGGATGACACATAAGGTTAGTAGAATCTTATCTCGTTCCAATCCAATAGATAGGGTCAAGATGATAAAATTAACATGATTTTTCAATAATAAGTAAATAGTTGAAGTTAACCTAATTAATATAACAATCTAAAAGGTTATAATTTGATATTATTTTAGGGTCATTGTGATTCACTTTCTTGTATTCTTTAACCATAATAGTTTCCTCATGTGATTTTAAAGATAATGTGTTTTATCATTTTTTTGATTATTTGTGTTTTCCTATAATATTTTACAAGATTAAATTAGTTAAATAATTCAAATTAGGTAAGGATAAGTTAATATTGAATAAGGCATATGAATTTAGTTTATCATCATTCTTGAAATATTGAATACAAAAGGTGATCATTTCCTTTATTGATTTTAGTTATTTTAATTATTTAATACTGGGTTTATTTTGGAAGAAAATTTTCAATAATAAATTGGTTAATGTAATAGTATTTTTCCTCTTAGTATGTTACTTTGTCAGTTTTGGGTTTTGAAGTTGTTCCAAGGATATTAAGTGAGTTTTCACTGGATCTGGGGGTGCAACAAAGCTACAACATGAGTTACACCTCATGTAACTATATTACTCGATGTGAAATTCGGTTTCATGACATCCCTAGGGTTGGTTAATGGTGTTAAATGTTTCAAGGTATAAGATTCAAAATAAATCGAAAGGAAATGGGTTTTTCGGAGGAAGTCGGCCACACGGAATTACACGATGTGGAAGGGTGTTACACATCGTGTAATACCCCTCTACTATAACTTTTAACTGTGGTTCCAGCTACTTGGGTTGTTAGTCCCTATGGATGTATTGATACTTCCTTAACCTAAGGAGACCATGTAACACCTATTTATTGTTTTGAGGATTTATAAAAAAATGATTGATTCCTAGATTCCCTCCATTTATCTATAGTGATACATCTTCGATCAAATGTGTTTTCTTCCTCCATTTTTTATTTTTTTCGATTCAGCCTATTTCCTCTCCAATTTATTCCATCCATGTGATGGAATATGATATCCCATGTATCTATAGGGGATTCTATTTGGTTTTGTTGTATAGTTGTATCACGGAATCCTCTGCTGGATACAGATCTTATGAGAGAGGTGATTAGAAATCCTTTGTGAGGATCATTCTAGAGTGAGGAACATCAACACCCTTTCGATGTAGGACTTCCTTTATTTCTATTTATTTTCACATCATGTGTGGGGGGTATAGTTATTTTCACCTGTGGTTCATGTTTTTTTTAGGATAATTGATTCAATTTAATTAATAAGGGTAGGGGGTTTGATTTTTTTTCCTTTTTAGTTTTGATATAATGATGGTGATATTTTTAATTACATGGCCTTGATACCGCACTGAAAATCATGGACTTTGGGTAACTTCTGGTCAAAATAAACAGGGTTTGTGTTTTTTGGTTCATATCAAAGAATTATATATATAATTTTTTTAATAACATAATTATTTCTATTTAATTGGTTCCCTAGTGTTAGGTTTGTGTGATAACACCCTTAAATAATGAAGTAGAATTGGATAATTGTCCCCCTTTGAAAATATAAAAATCTATTATGTCGTGGTTATGTGCATGGGTAAATGTAATGTGAAGTGGCTATGTTGTAATGTTTGTTTTTTCACTGGTTTTGGATATGGTATGTCTCTGAGCATGGTTGTCTGATTTGGGTTGGCCTGGGTGGGGTTATTGATGTACATGTAGATGATACATCAACTAGGCTATGTAATGGAATATTAGGTGAATATATTGATTAGTTATGGTATGGATCACAAGTTTAGTGCAATAGGGTGGTGAGAATGGTTCTATGGTAATGTTTTATCAGTTGGGGTTGTGAGTTGGGGGTTGGTACACTTGGTATGTTCCCTGGATGGGATGAGTTTTAAGGAGAACATTAGTTATTCATATCGGTAATTCACTCGGAGTTTCTCCATGAGAAACATGAAAAAAGAATCACCCTATATCTAAGAGATTGATATATGATATACCATTAATAGTTATTAAACATACAGAACATGTAATGATGTGTCTTTGACATGGAGCTGCCTTAATTTATCAGGATCTTCACATTATGAAATAATTTTTTCTAGGATGTTTGTGGTGTGTTATTCTTAGGTTTTTCCCATGTATTGATGGAATAAATAAATAATTGATTAATAAATCCTAGCTTGGTTTGGTTTTGTCTAAAAATATGGAAATGGTTAATTAAATTGGTCGAGTATAGTGACCCATCGATAACATAAATGAATATTACATCATTTTAGATGAATATTATCATATTTCAAAAATGGATTACCAAGGTCCATAATGGTTTAGTGTAGTTGGAATCTTGGAAACAAAATCTCATATTATGGTGAATGATATTCAACATCTTCTATAGTGATCTACATCATTATCCCAACTAACTAAAATATTTTTTCATAACCTAGAGAAAGGAATCATAATAAAGGGGTGAGCTCAGATTCTCAATAAGGGTAAACAAAGGATACATGAAACCATAAACCTGAACATAATAGTATGACAATGCGATTATAACATTAAGAGATCATAACCTACATATCAATTTTCATAAATATGTGATACGGGATAAATCATTATAGTTCATAAGATATGAATCATAATGAAATAATCCTCATGATCAATGGAATCATAACTATGGAATGAGGCATAGTATTTGTGGAATACCTATAAGAATAGAAATTTTATGTTAGTTCTACCTACTGAGACCTTAATAACATGTTAGGCTTGTTCTATGACCTGTGTACCTATTTTGGTCTTGGGCAAGCAACCTCTTATCCCACTTTATTTTAGCCATGCGAAACAACCCATTTACCTTTTTGTTTTCGAGATTGGGCTACTACCAGTGTACCTTCTTTCATTTTGGCTTAGGTAACAACTCGAACACCCTCTTTCTTTTTGGGCTTGGGCTACAACCCATACACCCTCTTTTTGTTCAAGCTTTCGCTACAACTCATGTACCCTTTGAGATCATATAATACATATCATTACAAAATTCATTATATGAAGATATAGGTCCCAACCATCTCATAGTAAAATCATTCACACATGTGCCACAAGATAACAAAACATTCATCATATCATGACCCAAAAAAACATATATTACTTATAAAACTCAAATAATAAACCAAAAAATGAAATGTCTATCATTAATATTTCATCTCATCATAACCTATGATAATTAGATAGGTTTCATAACCATTTCGTCGAAGAATAACTCATGAAAGGAAAACTGATTTCATAAAAATATTACCCATGAAAGAGAAACATGTCTCATAAAACCATGACATTAAGCGTAAACTATTCATAGAAAGGATATAAATAAATCCTTTATAGAATTTTAAAAAAATGGAATGATTAACATCAATGGATATCATCTTAGATAGAAAATATTTTTTAAATATCCTTAAAAAATGATTCTTGATGACAATATCATTTCTTCTTTGCAAAAGGATTATTATTACATAAAACCATTTTAAAATAATTCTCTCATAAAATTCCTTGAAAACATATAAAGAAGATTTGAAAACATTTGTCAAATAATTTTCTGTGAAAATTACATTTTAAACAGTTTCTTAATGATTGACCTTTGGAAAAATGAATTGTAATCTTCATAGGAATTACTGTGGGTAAATCCGTAAAAGTCATATGAAGTAATAAAGGAACATTAATTTTGCATGGTAAAAAGGTTAGAAAGAATGAGTCGTTTATAAAGAAAAAGAAGATTCCACTAAAGAGGTTGGTAAAAGAAAAACCGGTAAAATTTTATCTAAACTCTTATAGGATACTGGTATATTATTCTTTGAAAAAACATTCCTAAAACATTGATTTCTAACTGAAGAAATGGTAAAATTGAGCGTTCCAAAAATGATTTCTTAACTATATTATGTACCAAAGAGTATAATATGGTAATAATAAATTTTTATATAATGAAATAAAATATGATAAAGAAACACATAAATTTTATAGAGATATTTTTCATATTATATCATCAAGGGAAGCGAAAACATAAACAATATCATAAATAAATGAGATTATCTCAATAAACTCTTATAACTCGGTAAATTGAGATCATAATATCCATATAAAAAAATTAAATGAATCTTAATATGTCATAAAAATAAGTATATTCATGTTATAATGTGTAAAATTCAAGTGTATAAACCATGAAGGATAGTTTAGGTTCATATCAAAACATGAATCTCAAAGAATGAAAATTGAGACAAAATTATTTTACCGATTTGGTAACTTTTGAAACATAATCCCCATGGAAGAAAGATCATAACATGAGAATGTGAGAAACAAAAATTTTAATTACAATATAAATATTATACAATAATTATAATTACATACAGTTCAATAAAAGGAATTAGTGGAAAACATAACTTTAATCTCACAGAAATTAAAATTTAGATGAAATCCCCTTACTTTGTGTCTGGACTCTCTCTGTACTTGTACAAGATTCTTTTATAATAAATATAAATTTATTATAAATATTTTTAATAAGAATATTATTATATATATTACCATAAAAATTTTTATTATAAACTTATATTACACGCTTTTTTAAGATCTTAGGTTAAGGTTTCACTTTGGGTAATATTCACCATGCTCTTCGCATGTGTATTAATTTATTAAATCTTTGTTCCTTATAATTATATCATGATTATAGAACGTATAAAATAATATAAAAATATTTTATATTAACTATAATTGTATTATAATAATCAATATCATAATGATATAAGTAATGGAATACACCGTTAAATGGGATGGTGATTCGTACGTACGCATGAACATTGTTTTCCGTTTTTATTATCGTTATTGAAAGAAATTATGTAAATGAAATATTTATATATATGTATGCATATATATATATAATATTTATATTATCATTAATATATATTATATATCATATAATATCATTAAACCCATCCTTAATACATTCTATGTGGTGTGTGAACGAAACAAATCACTTTAAGGGGGTGGCAGTCAACACTTTCTTAAATGATATTATCGTATTAACACCAAATTGAAGGTGAAATGATGTGATTTGGAAAAGGAATAAATAATAATAAATAAATAATAATTATAAAATATTAAATATATAAATAGATAGTTCATCATAATGACCACCATGATTGGTGGTTAAGCAGAAATGAACAATCATCGTTTCGTGAGGCAGTAGTTCGCCGTACACATAAACAATATGTTCAACATCCATTATATTTTGGTGTGTTTATGTGTAATTAAAAACCATTTAATAACAAAATAATAGTATATTTAGGATCTTTATTTCAAAATATAATGTTATAAAGAGTTTTTATTGTTTAGAGAAGGAAAATAAAGGAAATGAGCATGAGAGAAGACATTACCTCTTAACCGGGTAACTCCCTTTGGTTTGTGCCAAAAGGAATACTTGAGTGGGATTATTCACAAAGGGAGGCTTAAATTACAAAGTTTGGATTGATGGGAGGCTAATTTTTCCAATATTGGATGAACCAAATTGTTTTAAGAGATGCGAGGAATGAGTAGTGGTGGTGGAATTTTATAAGGAAAGAAAAGGAATCACCTGGACTTTTTTAGAAAGAAATTATGTGTGCACATGTTCTTACATAAAAAAAGTCATCAAAACAAAATAAATAATTTAAGGTTTATTTAATAAATATGTACATCCAATTGGTGTTGTAAAAGTTTCTAGGTCATTTGGGAACTTAATTTTAAATTTTAGTCCCTAATTAATCTTAATTTGGCCTTAACCACTATGATTAATTTTAATCACTTTTACTAATAATTTTGGACAAAAAATAAAACAGAATTATTAGACTCTAAATATTATACTCAATATAATGTTTTATGTTTTATTTTTTAAATTATAATCTGAGATGTGGGAAAATTAAGATTAGTGTTACTCCCGCTGATGGGACGAAATAACAGGCTTTTAAAGTGGGAAAAGATCAAAAAGTTTGTTAAATTTTCTATTCAGTTTAAAAGTGAATTTTATCCAAATTAATTTCATTGTATTATTATATACAATATTCATCTAAATTTACCTTAAAACATGTTTATAATATCATTTATCACTAATAGTTAATCAGACAAAAACGTAGTTTTTAACTACAAAGTAGTATATTCTACCATTCCTCAAAAAATAAAGTTTCTCAGAAAAATCACAACAATTCACCCTATGAAAATTTTAACGTTCGGATTTGAAAAAAAATTATTTTATCAAATTAAATATCTAAATATTTGTAAAATTAAATTCATTAGAATTAAATTAAAAGCAGTTTATTCGAGAAAACTGTATTTTTAAACAGAGAATGACTTTACCAATAATCTTATTTTTTATTATCAGTATGTTTAGTTTATATAAAAAAATATAAATTTTTTAAAAGTATTTATTACTATGAATATTATCTTATTTAATTATTTTCAATAATAAAAGAAGTTTTTTTGTAGAAACATAGTGTTGCGTGTATCGTACACCAACTCAGTGTTGTGTGCATCGTACGCAAGGCCAGTGTATCATGTAGCACACACTAAGTTCATATTATGTGTAGTACAAGACTAGATGTTATATATAGTGAAAGGAATGATTGAATTATTATATTAATATATATATATAAGGAACTATTTCGAGTGTCATGTGAAATAAAAAATATTGAAAAATTAAATTAATTAAAAAAAATTCTCAAATTCACTGGCTGTTAAATTGAGAATTTGAATCAGGTTTCTTGGTTTATTGTGTGTTATTTTGCATTTAGAGGTAGAAAAAAAGTTTTAAGGGTTGTGAATTTTTTTTTGTTTTTATAAGATCTCATTGGTTGGGATTGAGTTTTTGTTATCATATACGTATACACTTGTATTTTACTTGTGATTTCTATATGCATTTTGATGCCCTAAAAAACTTATGTATGAAATTTTTATTTGATATCATGTATGACATACTACACAAATACTATAAGGTAATATAATATCTAGACACATTATAATATATTTTGTATTTAAAATAGATTATAAATATTTCAATACATGAAACACCATGTTATTGTGTGTTACACAAATGATTGACCTTCCTCGACAACTTGAGTACCATGTTAGAGTTACCTTCTTCAATGGATTGCATTATATGCAAGACTTAGTTTCACCATACAATGATATATTATTAAAATATTATTAAAATATGATATATCATAGAATTTATGTTCTCAATTATAAATAGTATTAACTAACATATAAAAATATGTGGTTTATATAAATAAAAAAGGAATTCATGGGTCACCAATTAATAGGAAACAAAAATTAGAACCAATTTGATATAAAAAGAAATATTATTATATTTTTACTTCTAAAAGAGTTTTTACCTAATAAAAATAATTAATTACAATTATTGAATTATTTTAATGAAATATATATGTTATATATTCAATCAAATATTTTTTATATTCATCCATTAGGTTTTATGTGCATAAGATAATAACAAACCCTATTTCATACATAAAAAATGTATATATTTTATAAAGTCAATTTTACCATCTTTTAATAGATAACCCATTTTAAATTTTAATTTTGTAACCTTAATTGATTTAACATGTCAAAATGAACATTATATATGAAATAGAAACCTAATAATTATGGTGAAATTTTGGTCTTTTTCTATGGGATATCATTTTTGTGAATAATTAAAAATACTACATTTTATTTCAGAACCACTTTTAAATATAATTTAGTTATACGGATAGATTATAATTTTAATGGGTTTTAATTTTTAATTATTTAATATTTTATCAATTAATTCAATTTATGTCATTGGAATATATTTCACATTCAAATGGACTATAAAAATAGACCCAACTTTCAGATGTTTTTGGTTCCAAAACATGCATTGTCGTACCGTCTGCTGAATTAATTTTAATTTAATTTCCACTAGTTATGTGATTGGAAATTGTAAAAGTTGATTCCATGCTTGGAATTAGAATAATTTATAATGTCTAATAATAACATATTTGTTTCTGAACAAAAATATTATTGAAAGTGAATAAAAATAATTACAATTATTAAGGAAAAATTATCTTAATAAAGGACTAATCCTTTAAGTAAAGTGCTGAAATGACCAAGAAACTTGTCCAAAAACCATTGTATTGACATATGTTGGAATTTAACATTCCATTATTGTGTTTTTTGGTAAGTATTTTTCATGTAAGAACATGTGCACACCTAACATGTTTCCAAAAATTCCAAGTGAGTCATTTTACTTCCCTATAAAAGGCCACCACCTCTCCCCATTCCTCACAAAACTAAAACCACTTAATTTTGGAAAAATATCTTCCCAAATATATTCCCAAAAATCATCCCCTATTCCATGAATCCTCCATTATAGTAGAAAGCTTCATGTGGAATCTTTGGGTTCCAACCAAAAGAAGTTACCCAATTAAGAGGCAACGCCTTCCCTCAAACATTTTAGATTCATTTCCTCTCACAACATCTTATACACTTATTAATATAATATTAAATTAAAAAACAGTATCCTACATATAATAAGATTTTTCTATGATAAAAATTAGACCTAAAGTTGCACACACCTTGATCAAATGGGAAACAAACATACTATTTCTGTATCTGGAGAAATACTCTCTCACGAAACGATGACTATTCAATTTTCCCCTACCACCTATTATCAAGGAAATTATGATGGAAAATATTTTTATATATGAAATATAAGTTATTTATAATTTATTTATTCTTTAATAATTTTTATTGATAACATACCTTTATACTTACCACGTTGTGTCAATATGATAATTTTGTTTGAGGAAGAGTGGACTACGACCCCCTTAATGCAATATGACTCATTCATTCCATACATGGAATGTTTAAAGGATGGAGTAAATAAATATATGAAACATATATAACATATATATAATACTATAATTATAATATAAATATTTATCATTTATTTTTATTCTTTTAATACGAAAATGATGTGAAGGTTCCATCCATGCGTTCGTACGGTATACCGTCTCTATGAACAGTTCACTTAATTTCTAAACTTCAAATATTATGGACTATAATAAATACATATTTATAGAATATATTATATAATTTATTCATTTTTAACATTATATATATGGTTAAACCTTGATATGTTTAATAATAACAACAAATAACAAGTTAAAGAATACTCGACAAACTAGGAAATTTACACCTGAAATAGTTAAAATAATGGAATATTGTTATCCAATGTGTAATAATATATTATAATAAATTAATATAAGTTATTATAAATATGAAAATGTTTCTGAATAAATTAAAAATTAACATATGTTTGTTATACATGATATTAAAGGAAGTTCACCTGAAAGGAAACACAAGGTAATAATTCTCATCTCAATTTTTACATTTGTGAGATAAATGTAATATTCACCACTTAATTCTTTTATATGGTGTAACTACATCCCATTTTGATATATTATATCATCAATTAATTTATATTTATTCTATAGTTATTTTTCATTGGATTATTATCACTTTTGGTTCTTTCGATTCATATGTAAGGGATTCTCATCTAACTCTTTACATCTGTGAGATACATTCAATGTTCACCACTTATATCTTTTGTGTGGTGTATTTATTACACCTTTTTTATATTATATCATTAATAATTATATCTTAATGGTTTTTAATATTTTATTTCATATTATTTCATTATGAGTTTTATAATTTAAAATGTTTCAAAGTGGTATGGGACACTTTGGAATGTTTAATGTTTATCTTCCTCAAGACTAATAATATTGATTTTTCAATGGAATTTATATTAGATGAAATTATGTAACCATTTTTGAATAATATATTTAGCTATTATCTTGTTATTAATGAAAATTTTCATGTATTGGTACCATTTTTCACTCTTTGGTACTCAATGTTTTTGGAAAATGTTTTAAAGAAAACCTGACAGCACTTCTCTCTTCATTTGGAGAACATGTTTTCTTCTAAAAAACATGTTTTATTTAATTTTTTTGAAAAAATATTTTAAAATTATTTGGTAAACTATTTTTTACCCTTTTTTATTTTACCAATGTTTTCAACAAAATATTTCTATCTCTTTAAAAATGACCAATTTTCTCACCTTTTATTGTATAAAAGGAATATTCTTTTTACCTCATATAACATGTATAGATTTATATACTGTCATTTATTTGAAGCCTATTTTTCAAGTTCAAAACCTTTATCTTTATAACCATAATATTTTTTAATTTCATTTTCAAAGAAAAATATTTTAAAAATCTTTTTCAAAAGAAAAGAATATTTTCCTCAAGAATATTTTTTAAAAGTTATTCTTTAATTTCATCAAAAATAGAATCCCCCTATTTTTACTCCATATAGGATTTATTTTATTGATACCATCCTTAATCATCCTATGTATGTCTTATGATTTATTTGGAAAAGGATAGTATTTACATTCACTTCCTTGATTTTTTTATTCCCCTTGAAATATTCAATCTTCTATTATCATTGAACATTTAATTTCCACTAAATTATCCATTTCATTTATCCTGGATATTAATATATCCTAAACCACATACCATTTTACCTATGGTGTCTACTTTGATCTTTTTTTTATAATTTAGGTTAAATATTGATACATATGTATACAATATTCAGTACAGATATTTGATAAGGAATATTATTTATTAGATATATGTTGATGCTTTGGAAATGAAATAACTGGGTTGGAAAATGCCTAAGGAAAGCTCTACGAGTTGGGGAGAAGTTAATTAATGCACCTCGAAGAATTGGTAGGATCATGGGATGAATTAGTTACGCAAATTGGTGTAGGTAAACTGTCTATTAAAAGCACTTGTTCCATTTACCCGAGAAAACGTGGCATCTAATAACTAATAAGTATCCCTCATTTAGATTCACTTATTTTTGTTCCACGACATTTTGTATTGACATATCTATGGAAACATTTAATTTATGAAATGACATGTGTTTCAGATTATTAGATGGATTATAGTTATCCTCAATGTTGTTTATTTATTTTTTTAAAAAAATTATGTTGTAATTAGTTTATTTATTTGAAATACAAGACTCATTTATGTATCTATTTTTCCAAGAATACTAAACTTACATGTCCTTCAGGGAATGATTCCTTATAATAATTCCAATATAATTAATATAAGACTCAAAATTCAGTCTATCTAGGGTCGGCCTACTGTAGTTGTTATCAAAGGATGTTTAGTAAGAACCTTGGGAACTAGATTTAGGAAAACAAAAATTTGAGAACATAAAACTAAGAATGAAATTTTGGACAAGTATAGATAAAACCACTAAATTTTGTTAAACAATAGATTATGTGGGTCTTTCTAGAAATTCATCCCTATTTGGATACTATAAGAGGACGTGGGTCTAGCACAAATTTACCTTGGAGTAACAACTCTGACATGGTGTTCAATTCTTGACTTTTGGTAACCTAGTACACTAAAATGTGCCTTAATGTGCACCTAGTTTAATACTCTCAGGGGATATTCTTAGCATAATCCATGTTTTATTTATAAAGCATTATGAAGATTTTAGAAGGATTTTTAAAATGAATAATCAAGGATAAACCTAGGGTGTTTTATATTTATGATATGGTGTCATGATTTAGAAATAAAACTAATGATATTTTGGAAAAACTCTATACCATGGAAGGATCTATGGGGAAATAGGTGGATGATGTATTTATATATTGAGGTTGTATTGAAAACCAAAGTTAAATTTCTATTTAGTGGTTAAACTAATTTCAAGGATTTCCATCATATATATTTTGTAAATTATATTAATATAGTTTTATAAAACAACAAACTATAAGATAGGTGATATCCAATCAAATATATCAAGGTTGTAGTTCTGGAACCCATGATTGAAGGATGATAAGGGTTTCACCCATACCACTGACCTACGCAATGTACTTGTTAATTTTTTCATTGGTTTAAGTTGAATTATTTGTCCAATAAATGTTAAGGATGAACCACTAATATCACTTTTTAGGATTAGAGATTAACTATATTGGTTTTGGATGATATTTAAATACAAATAGTTTGACTTGTCACACCATTATAGGCTTTGAGATCCTTTAAAAGTTTCTTTAGTGATTCATGCATAAAAAATTAATTATTGGTAATTATGTTCTTGGAGTAAAAGGATGAATTAGAATTTGATCGAATAAAAACGAAAATTTTGTATTTTTTTGTGAAATTGAAAGCAACAAAGTAAGAGTGTTTTCTTATATTCTTGGATAATAAAATAATTACCCAAAAATTAGGAAAATGTTATATAAATAAAAATATTATCCTAATATCTTAAATTTTTTGAACCAATGGTCTTCTGAATCAACATAGATTTATGGATTTGATGCCCTCAACTTCCCATTGATCATTCAAATGTTTGTGATTGACGACCTAATTAACTCACCATAAATATTTACGGTTTTTTACAAGAATGTATCTATACTTTCTACTAATTTTCTCCAACATTGAAACCTAGTTTCATGGTATTACATTTGACTTTTGTACTTTTGATTTTCTCTTTTATATAGGATGACTTATGAACCCTTATCATGATGTATGATTTCAATCTATGGATTTATCCAAATATGTATCACCATAATTGATTTTAAATTATGAGGAAGCTATTTAAATAAGGTAGGGAGAATGTGATTCCCTGAAAAATAGAATTAAGAAATTATTATTTGATAATGTGTACGAAACGTTATACTAAGACCGGAAAGTAATATAATATCCAGATACATTAAAATATATCTACTATTTAAAATAGATTATATATATTTAAATTCATGAAACACAATTTTTTCATGAACTACACACAGGATTTACCTTCCTTGAAAGCTTTAGTTACACGCAAGAGTGACCTTCCTCAATAGCTTGTATTATACAAAAAAGTGATTTTCACCAAATAATGATATATTTTTAAAATTTATTATAATTTGATATATAGTAGTTTTTATGTTAGGAATTATAGAATATTTTTAACTAAAATATAAAAATATATAGTTTATATAAATATAAAATGAATTCATGGGTTACCAATTATTGAGAAAAGAAAATGAGAAACAATTGAATATAAAAAGAAATATTGTTATATTTATGCTTCCAAAGGAGTTATATCCTAATAAAATTAATTAACTATAATTAATTATTTATTTATTGAAATATATATTTTATATATTAAATCAAATATTTTTTATATTCATCCATTCGGATTGAGATGCATAAGATAAGAACAAACTCTATTTTACACATAGAACCCAATCTTTTTAAAGCAATTTTACCGCCATTTAATTGAGAACACAATTTAAATATATATTTTTAACACATAAATGGAATTAATATGTAAAAATAAACTATATATTTTAAATATAAACATACCAATAAGGATATGGTGAATTTTTGACATTTTTCTATGACATTTCATTTTTTTAATGAAAAGTTAAAAATATTGAATTGAAGTTCAAAACTGCTATTTAAACTAATTTATTTATAAGTATAAAATATAATTTTAATTGGTTTTAAAGTATAATTATATAATATTTTTATAAATTAATAAAATTGAGTTTATTGGGATAGATTTTCATATTGAGATTGTTTACAAAAACATAGCCAGCTTTTAGACGTTTTTACTCTAAAAACCCACCTTGTTGTCCGATCAGCATGATTAATTTTAATTTAATTTCTAATGATTATATGAAAGTAATTTGAAAAATAGATTACATATAATTAATAATTAAAATTTATTATTTATATTATGACAAAATTATTTTTACCAAAAAGATAAATAAAAGTAATTAAAATTATTTTCAATAATTAAGGAAAAATTAAGCTTAATAAAGGACTAAGACTTTAATTTAGGTGCCCAAATGACCTATACAGTTTTCAAACTCGCATTTTCTATCCATATCTGATCCATTAAACATCTATTATTTATTTATTTATTTGATTTTTTCTATCTTTTATTATGTAATAACATGTGCATGCTAATGTTGTTTCAAAAATTCCAAGTGGGTCATTTTCCTTCTTTATAAATGGCCACCATATCAACCCATTAATCACACCTATAAAACCACAAAGGTTAAGATAATATATTACCAAATATATTCTTAAAAATAAATTCCTATACCTTGAATCCTCACATATGTAAAAAATTCTCCCATGTAAACTTTTGGTTCAAACCAAAAGAAGTTAACTGAATAAGAGGTAATTCCTTCTCTCAAAATTTTTAGTTTCACTTCCACTCTCAACATCCTATAATCTTATTATTATATTATTACATAATATACCCAGTATAAAAAAATTTATAGTATTTTTTTATAATAAAAATTATATCCAAACTTACACACACCTCTATCTAATGGCCAATGAACAAATTGTTTCGGTGTATGGAAAAATACTGCCTCACAAAAAATCATTGTTCAATTTTCCCCTACCACATCTCATGGTGTCCATTATGATGGAAACTCTATTTATATATGATATATATTTTATATATAAATTCCTTATTCATATGAATTTTTTATTTTGAACACACATTTATGTTTTCCATGTTGTTATAATACGATAAGTTTGTTTGAAGAAGTGTGGACTACCGCCCACTCAATGTGATGTGACTCGTTCATGCCATATAAGAAACATATAAATTATGGAGTTAATAAATATATGTAACATGTAGAACATATATATGATAATATAATTATAATATACATATGTATCATTTAGTTTTCATTATTTTAATACAACAAATAAAAGAAATTAGCGTTCATGTATATATACGATCTACCTTCTCCATGAACGATGCACTTCATTTAAAAAATAACAATATTATGGAAAATTCTAAATACATATGTACAGAATGTATAAAATAATTTATTCATGGTTTAAATTATGGAGTTTATTAAACCATGATATATTTAATAAGATCAACAATTAAAATTTTAAATATTACTCGACAAATTAGGCAATTAACACCCAAAATAGTCAAAATAATGGAATATTTTTAACAAAAGAGTACTAATATATTATAAGAAATTAATATATGATATTATAAATATGAAAATGGTTTTGAAGAAAGTATAAAATTAAAATAAGTTTATTATGCATTATTTTATAGGATTTTCTCCAAAATGTAAACAGACGGTAAGGATTTCCATCTCACTTTTTTCATCTATGAGATAAATGCCATTTTAACCACTTAATTACTTTATGTGATGTACCAACTGGCCATTTATATATATATATTATCATGAATTAATTTTTATTTTAGGTATATTGGTGTTTCATTTGATTATTATTACTTTTGGGTCTTTCAATTCATGTGTAAGGGATAATCATTTCACTCTTTACAACCATGAGAGAAATTCTATGTTTACCACTTACATATTTTGGGTGGTTTAAATACTTCACCTTTTATTATATTATATCATAAATCATTTTATATTAATCATACCATAAATATTTATTTAATTTTATTCCATCATGTGGTTTACAATTAAGAATTTTCAAAGTGTTATGGGACACTTTGGAATTTTTAAAGGTTATTTTCATAAAGACTAATCCTAATGATATTTCAATGGAATTTCCATTTGAGGTAATTTGATAAACATTTTTCAATAACTTATTTCATTATTATCATGTTATTAATGTACTTTCTAAAGTATTAGTACCATTTTTACACTCTTTGGTACTCAATGTTTTTTAAAAATGTTTTAACGAAAACCCTACTTCACTTCTCTCTATATTAGGAGAACCTATTTTCTTCTAAAAACCATGTTCTATTGAAATTTTCTCAAAAATATATTTAAAATTATTTTTTGATGAAATATTTACCATTTTTTCTTTTACCAATGTTTTCAAATATATATTCTAATATCTTTCAAAATGAGTAATTTTCTAACCTTTTATAATTTTAAAAGAATATTCCTTTTACCTTGTATGATAAGTATGGATTTATCCACTTTATTTTTTTGAAGCCTCCATTCCATGTTCAAAAGGGTTATTTTTTTATAGAATTTTTTTAAATGTATTTTTAAAGTAATGTATTTTCAAATGGTTTTTAAAATAAGAGGTTATTTTACTCAATATTTTTTTAAGAAATTTATTCTTTTATTTAATCAATGGAGACAACCCTATATTTGTAATCCACATGGGATTTGTTGTATTGATACCATACATAATATTCCTCTAGATTTTTTATGATTTATTTTTCTAAGGATAGTATTCACATTCACTTCCTTGATTTATTTTTTATTCCCCTTGATATATTCAATATCATATGATCATTGAACATTGAATTTCCCTTAAATTATCTGTTTTTTTATCATGGATATTACCATTTACTAAACCATATACAAATTTACTTAAGGTGTCTACATTTACATTTATTTGATTATTTTGGTGAAATAATGGTAAATACATATACCATGTTCCATAAGGATATTTGATAAGGCATATTATTTATTTGATATAGGAGGAATTCTTTGGAAATTCAATACACATGTTGGGAGTGTTTTGGGAAAGCTACATAGGATGGGGACCAATTAATTAAATCCCCTAGATGAATCAATAGTTTCATGGGATGAATTATTTTCAACAAATGGTGTAGGTAAACTGCATGTTGATGGTACTGGTTCCATGATAGAATTTGGTTTTCAAACTGAGTATAAAAGTATTCTCACCCTATGTTTATAAAACTATTTTTAGGTTTTTGAGATGCTTTCTTGGACTGTGATAGACCCTACTAAGTTGGACCTTGATATTCTTTGTGTCACTACATAGCTTTAATTTTGATATTTACTTTTGAGAATTTTGTAATTTAACATTTCTATAGTATATATGATTTTGGGATGTTTTGTTTCTTTATTTCATATATAGATCTTGGATATTTTTTGGGATGAACCATATTACCTATTGATATCATTTCCAAGAATGGATAATGCATACCATTTTTTTAGAATTGTATGCCCTTGTTTCTAGTCTCAAAACTGGGGTATACTGAAGGCAGGACTCAGGAGTCATTAAATTCCTTTCTTCATTTCCAACCCAGAAGGGGAATCTTTAGAATGAGGGGGTTATAACTAAATGGTATCAGAGTAGATAGTAGAGACATATTATGATGTTTTAGGTTGGGAACAGTGAGGATTTCATGGGATGATAGGGAAACAATATTAGGTGATCTTGTTGTGTGACATATACCATGGAATATGAGCTATGACATGAGATTTTAGGGACCCCATTGATCTGATACAAGGACTCTGAGCATACCGAATGACCAAGTGAGGCTACACCATTTGCAATGTAGAGACCCTATAATAGAACAACAATCATAATGACTTCTGTTATAACTTGGATTAGTTTTTTTGGGATGTTTAAAATTAATAAAAAATGAGTTAAATGAGTTAAAATGAATCTTAAAAAAATCATACTACTCTATCGTAGGAACTATGTTTTTACTTTATAACTATAGATCCTAGTCATTTTCTGTGTCTTGATTTGGAAGTTGAGGCTTAGTAGGATGATTTGGTTGATCGAATAATAGTTGATCCAGTTGAGAAGGATGACCAATGGTAGAGTACCTTATGTGCCTTCCAGCGGTAGGATTTGGTAATATACAAGGTAAGTGTTTCAGACTTTGAGATATAAATATATCTTGAGGAGAATTAGATCACCATTAGTTTGATCTAGTCTACAAATGATAATTGGATTCCTTTGTAAGTCAATCATATGAAAGGTGATTCGCACCAGTAGTGGAAGATTTATCTAGGGAATTGTAAGGATTTAGAAATTTTGTGAGTCAACTTTGAGAAGGTCCTTTGAGAAGAGTTCCATTCATCAACCATGAAGGTTGAGAAGAGGCATGAGCTAATCTCCCTACTGTATGGGACTATGTTAGTGCAGGATATTGGGATTATGTTCAAGGGCCTCCATCATTTTTCACCAGACATCTTTTAGGGTCAGTATTCTCATGCAGTACATCTTCAGAAGGAGCTTTGTCCTTCGATCCAGCATGAAATTACTCCATTTAGGTTGAGAATGATCTTGGAGGCTTAGAAGAAGGAAGAGGTGATAAAATGGATGCACTCACGAAGAAGTATACCACAAGAGGGGAGCCATCTGAGTTATTCACATGTAACAATTACAATCGGTAGGTCTCAAGTACCAGGACCTTTGAGGTTTTGACCGGTAGGGAGTCAACCTATGTAGTATCTTTTTTAGTCTTATGGTTCTAGTGGTTCCTGTGATATTTATGTGGGCTTGGGTTTTAAGTTTTTCTTAGGGGGAGATGACATCCATCATTAAAACCAGTTCCCAAATGTAGATTGATCTCAGTATGGTGGAGGTGGATAGGATCAACACTAACCATAGTAGAAGTTTCCAGTGAGATTGTTTTAGCAGAAGGGACAATAGGCTTTTTCTCTGCTGAGGGGGGTAGAGCAGGTATAGGATGACCCCAAGATGTTCCTTGTATTCATGGGCCTTGAACTGAGTTTTTTTGTGGAGGTTTTATTCAACATAGAGACATAGGACCCATGCATGGAGTATTTCATGTATTAAAAGCAACAGTTTTAGTAGGGCTATAGAACGTTATATGTATGATCAATTGGTTTAGTAACATTGATTGTACATTGTTGGATTCGAGTAATTCACACTCCATTATTACAACCACTTTAGCCCTTTCTCTAGGACTAGATGTAGGGAGGACTATTGTTCCCCTACTGTTGATTACGCTTGTCATAGTTTAGACCATATTGTTTTATGTGTTCTAGAGATATTGACTGATGATGGGACTAAAAAGGTCTCATGGGTATGTTTTATTTCTGAAAATGAAACAATGATATGTCATTATCTACATCAACTGATTGTAATCTTTTCTTGTGGTTATCAACTATTTCCAAAGGAGAGTCCTGTTTTCAGACATGGATCGCCAGTGCACAGTTTTCGTTGGAGTTCAGAGTTATCAGATGTGCAGTCAGTGTGTGAAACCCCACCTCTTCTTGTTGGCTAAGCTGTAAGTGGAATTAGTGGATGTGGGGATGATGGTTGCCCCTAGGGTCATTGGGGAGTTTCTGAATATTTTTCATAAGGAGGTTGTGATGCTACCACCTCGATGTGATGTTGATTTCGGGATATATTTGTATCTTGGTGCATCTCTTATTTAGATTAATCCTTATTGGATAGAACCTTATAAGCTACAAGAGATAATGATTCAGATAGATGATATCATAAAGAATGGTTTTATCTGTCCCATTATGTTACTTTGGGGTGATTCAATGTTGTTCTCCAAGAAAGAGGATGTTAGTATAAGGATTTTTATATACTACTTCAGGTTGAATTAGGTAATGGTCTAGAATTGTTACCCACGTTTGCAGATATATGATCTTTTCAACCAATTGAGAGGGGAAATTTTATTTTCTATGATCGATATATAGTCTTAATACCACTAGTAGATGGTGAAGGAGGGTGATATCTTAAATACTTCCATCAGATGTAGGTATGGGAACTTCCAGTCTGTTTTCATGCCATTCGTTGTTACGAATGCACAAAATGTGTTCATTGGGAATATGATCTCTGTATTCTATAAGATCTTCGACCAGTTCATTTTTTTTCATTGATGATATCATAATCTAATCTAAGTCAGCAGAGGAGCATGCTGAGAATCTAATAACTATCTTGAAGGTTCATCAATTCCACTAACTCTATTAGTATGTTTTCCAAGTGCATGTACTGGACAAGAGAGGTGAATTTCCTCCGGAATGTGGTGTGGCAGTAGACCCCTCAAAGGTTGATGTAGTTATTTTTCATATGGAATCCAAGAAGTTGGTATAATTTCACAGTTTTTTCGGACTGCAAGGATATTATGGAAGGTTTGCACCCCATTTCACTCATGTTTCTACTACGTTGAATGCTTTGACAAAAAACAACCAATCATTTGTGTAGAGTTAGCAGTGCTAGGAGAAATTTGTTTATATGAATGGGAGGTTGGTTAGTTCCCTAGTGATATAGTTTCTTGGTTAAGGGTTAATGTTTGGGGCATTCTGTGATGCTTTATATTTTGTCTTGGAATGAATCTGCATGAAATTGTGAGTGGTGATCTCCGGTGGGTCTTGATAGTTAGGCCCCCACAAACGTAACTATTCCACCCATGATCTGGAGTAAAAAGTGGTGGTTTTTCATTGAATTTGTGGTATAATTACATTATTTGGGAGCACTTTGTGGTCTTTACGGATCCTAAATTTTTGAGGTATATATTTTCCTAGTGATATCTGAGCATGCGAAAGTAGAGGTGGATGAAGTATCATCAGTTCCATGATTTTGTGACCTATTACACCTTAGGAAAGTTGAATGGTTTGGCTTAGGATTTGAGCAGAAAGCACCAAAAGGAGGTTTTTCAGGAATATTTAGATGGTTGGAAAACAATATAGGAGTTGGAAGCCTCGTATTTAGATGCAATAGTGGATGGAGGTAGAGGATGTTTGTTTTAGATGATGGTGAAGTCTTCTATGATGCAATAGTTGGAGGAGTCTCAATGGGGAGAATCAAATGTATAGGTGATGGGTGATCTTTCTATCCATGGTAATGCCCGAGAGGGATGGTCAGAGGATGGTCGAAACTAGATGTTGTTCTTAGAGAAGTTGTTTGTTACGGTTGTGATGAACAAGGGGTTCCTTTATGGGTTTCATATATCACCATTAGTAGTACACCCAAGAGTTTATAATTTGTACTATATCATTAGTATGTAGTTTTGGTGGCCTAGGATGATGTGGGAAATAATGGATATTGTGGAACGATTCTTGGACTATCAGTAGGGAAAGGTGATGCACTATGTTCATAGTGGTTTGTTGCAGCCCTTGGATGATCCAGAGTGGAATTTTGATGATGTCTCGATGGATTTCATCATTGGGATACCCAAATCTCAAAGAGTTTGTGATTCTATCTTGATATTTGTGGATCAACCGTCCTTTACTGAGCTTAGAGAGAAGAAAGATTCCTTAGTATATATTCTCATGAGACAGAAAATATTGGAAAGAGAAAGTGCTCGGGTGAGATGGATTCGGGAGGAATATCGGAATTCAGGGTACTTCCATGCTTGCATTAAGGAGCATCGGAGAACATAGAGGCCATACATCCGGAGGGAGGATGGATCTTTTTCAATAGATTGGGAGGAAATTGGGTTTTTGGCAAATGAAGAGGTGCAGTCTCTGATGGATGGTCCTAATCTGAGCATGGTAGGGGGATACTTGAGGGGGGAGGAGGAGTTTTTTTAGGGTACTCCCACTATTGTTTTGGGGGTCATTGGTGAGGGCATGAGGTGACTTCCGGTGGAGGATGATGTGCATGAGGTAGTTTGGTCCTTGAACCCGGACAGTGCCCCGGGTCCTGATGGTTTCCTGGGTCTTTTTGTAGGGCGACATGGGAAATCATTAAAGGTGATCTGATTCGGGCTATCCAGGATTTCTTCTAAGGGGGTATCTCCCTCGTATTTCCTGTGAAACTAAACCGGTACTCATTCCTAAGGTTAGTAATCCTTAGTCCATTGACCAATACAGGCCCTATTAGCATGTGTAACATATCCTACAAAATCCTAGCCAGCATACTCAATAAGAGAATGGCCACCCACTTGGACACATGGATTAATCCTGAGAGGCATGAATTCATTAAAGGTAGGTCAATCCAGGGTACGATCAGTTTGGCCCAAGAAATGATAATTGGGATCAATAACAAGTCCTTTGGGGAAATATTGTGGTCAAATTGGATATGAGCAAGGTGTATGATAGAATGGAATAGTGCTTTGTACTAAAAGTATTAAAGTGCATGGGATTCTCCAACTGGACAATTGATCTCCTCTTTAGTTGCTTCAGATCAGCGTGGATCTCTTCCTCATTCATGGGTAAACAATTTGTCTTCTTCAAGGCCTGTTGGGGGCTCAGGTAAGGGGATCCTTTGTCTCCCACCATCTTCATTCTTTCTCAAAATTCCTTTAGTTTCTACATCAACAAGGGCATTGACACAGGGCAAATACTTCCCTACCATAGCAGGCATACCATGAGAGGCATCTCGCACTTGATGTTTGCCAATGACACAGTTCTGTTCATTAATGGTAGTAGAAGATCAGTGAAATGGTTGAAGAGGGTTCTTAAGGAATATTGCAAGTGGAGTGGACAAGTGGTAAATTCCGACAAAAGCCTCTTCTTCACAGCAAGGAGTGCCTCTCCGAGGAGGGATCAGAACATAAGGGCCATGCTGAATATGAATAAGGGTCATTTTCCCATGGATTATCTGAGAGCTCCATTCAGCCCATCTTGCATCAGGGTGAAGCATTTTGATAAGCTCGTTTAGAAGCTTACTAGGCATATTAAAAACTAGAAAAATAGGTTTTTATCCTGTGGAGGTCGTATCACTCTGGTTAACTGTGTGTTAGTCTCCATGACGATGCATGTTTGGTCTACCTTGAAGGTTCCGAAAACTGTGTTTTCAAACCTGGACAGAATTAGGTGTCCTTTATTTGGGAAGGGCAGATGGAGGGCCGTCATCATTGGGCTTCAGGTAAATGGCTGTCCAGAACCCTTTCAGTGGGGGAAATAAATTTAAGGAGCTAGCCCTCAACCATTCAAGGACTGCATGCCAAGCTCGCTTGGGAGGTCCTAAAAGGCAGAACTCTATGGGGTAGAACAATACAAAATTTTCACGACCTTAATGGGAATATTCATAGAAGGCATCCTTCAATGATATGGAACCTGGTTCAACCGTATTTGGAAACTCTGCAACAACATTCTCGTTGGATTATCGGAAGGGGGGGAATAATCTTCTGGAAGCAGGATTGGGGGGTAGGGAGGTTGTCATTCTTGGGCTGTCCGGTCCAAGATATCACTTTTAAAGAGGCTTCCTTCCATATGAGGTTCCTCAAGGCCATCATCGACGGAAACCAAATGGAGATGTTTAAATCGGTTTTTTCAAATGACGACGATGACCGGTTATTTGTCACAGGTACCTCATCGGGTGCTTTCTCCATCAAAGACTTTGATATCTTGACAAGAGAGGTGGTGAACATCGACCGGTGGGGGGAGACTCTGTGGTGTAAATTTATTCCTTCCAAATTCAATTTTTTGATGTGGAGAGTGAGACACAAGGCTCTACCAACGGATGCTAACCTTCAGCGAATGGGGGTCCCAACGGTCTCCTGGTGCTGGTGCTGCAGGTGTCCGTGCACAGAATCTGTGGGGCACTTTTTTACGATAGTGAATGGGCAAGGGGGGTCTGGAAAACCTTCAGGGACTTTTTTAGATGGAATGACTATAATGGAAAATCAGAGGTCTTTCTTCATTCCTGGTTTAGGGGAGCTGAAAACCAAGGTGTTGAAAGGAAAGAAAGGGTACTCATTCTCACTGCTCGGTGATGGACTATATGGCAGGCCCGAAATAACAAGCGCCACAGTATAGGATCAATCTCTCAGGTTAGTATTCATTTTAGAGTTAAAAGCACTATGCTGGACCTACTTAGGATGTGGCCAGACTGCAAGTCGGCCCCCTCTTTACGCGCCATTACTGCTGGGTGTGCTGAAGATCATCGGGCTGGCTTTCTTGGACTTGGGCAGTGGGTGAGGTGGTGGGCACCGCTACAGGTATTGAAGCTTAATGTCGATGGCTCACTGATCAGAGGGGCTATGTGGGGATGGGGCATCATGCGGGATCAAACCGGCTCTGTACATGTAGTGTTTTCTACTTCCTTTGGGGGAGGTGATGTGCTTCAGGAGGAAGTCAAGGCTATAGAAGCAGGTTTGCAGCTGTGTGTGAGAAGGAATATGATGGTGTCTTCAGTGGACACTGATTCATTGGTTTTGTTCATTGCACTGCAAAACAAAAGCAAGATACCATGGAGCATTATTTATACAATCATGCGCTGCCAAGATGTTATTGTGGTGTTCATGGAGATCTCTCATACCTAGAGGGAGGGAAACATGGTGGTGGACTTTATGGCGTCTACGACAACATCAAACAGTACTTTTTCTTCCTTCTCATATTTGGGGTCCTTTCCTGCTGAGGGTTTGAAGTTTTTCATAGATGATGCTTTAGGGTTGCATTAATTTTGACCCCTGTGACTTCATTCCTTGTATCTGGATTATTGATTGAAATAAAAATGTTAACTTTAAAGTCAAGTCAAGTATTGCAGAATCAAGGAGTTCTGAGATCCATTATATTGATCAAGAAACATGTTCTACCACATGAGTCTATATTGGATTCCATCATTCGTTTGGAACCCATTTATCCCTCAACACTACTTTCTACCCACATACATATGGGCCGATAGAACATATTGTTCAGACATTAGATGACATGTTGATGGCATGCATCTTAAACTTTGACAGATCTTGGGTATGACACCATCCATTGGTAGAATTTTATTATATTAATATATATCACCAATTCATTTCCATGGATTCGTTTGTAACATTTTATGGAGTTCCATTTCATTCACCATTATGTTGTACAGAAGTTAGGGAGACAACTATTCTTTGTCCTGAGCTAGTACAGAGCACGATAAGGATGGTTTAGCTTGTTTATGGTAATATGAAAGAATTACATGACAAGCATATGTTGTATGTAGATCCTAGGAGGAAGCCCTTAGAGTTAGAGTTTAGAGACCATGTGTTATTGAAGGTTTCCCCTTGACATGGGTAGTGAAGGATTGGTAGAGGGAGTGAAGTTCCAAGGATCGAATAATAACTGAGAAGGGGGGTTGAATCAGTTGTTTAACTTTTTATAAGTTTCAAAACTTTAAGAAACTTAACCCTTGCAACCTGTTAAGATTTATTTCATTATCAACCTTTAGCAAGAAACTAAAGCATGAAAGAAAGGTAAATCAAGAAAAGAACACAAGATTTACAAGGTTCGTCCTCAATAAGAGAACCTATGTCCTTGCCATAGCCATTCCCATGGGTCTATGGAAATCCAATATAATGAAGAAGTGAATACAACTTGTGCCAACTCCCATTGGACACTTTCTATCTTCCGATAAGAAAGATTATACTGACTCCCGTTAGTTTACAATGTTTCCTTAAAGAACAAATGATCCAAACACAAGAATAAGAACTTTGTTAAGTTTCTTCACAAATGATCACTCTGAATCTTCAATCTGATTTCTTGAATCCGACTTTTCTGAAACCGGGATTCTCAGTAAGATAAGATGATTCCACAAAAGTTACACTATGAATCTTCAATCTGATTTCTTGAATCCGAGTTTTTTGAAACTGATCTTCATAGAAAGATAAGATAATTTTGATTCTATTGTTCTCAAACACTCAAGGAAACTTCTTCAAGATGGTTGGAACTTTTAACATAGAATTCTCCAGCGCTCCGCCTTTTCCGTGTTTTGTAAAAGTTACAAATGAGTGAATGATCTAAGAACATATTTATAGGCAACTCAGAAAACAAAGGCAGGAATCTTGAAAAACATACCCGCTTCCTCAAATCTCAAAAAATCAGCAAATCTCTCACATTTAATCTTCAATATTTGACTTCTTCAAATCTCCTTAAATTTCTCCGAGATTTTAGTAAACTTGAAATTCGTGTTTTCTTGAACTCTTTATATCTTCCTCAAAATGATAAGGATGGATATTGGTTATGACTTTAGGTTCAGGAAACAGGCTCATGAAACACGTTCAAGAAAACTGGTTCAGGAAATCTGGTTCAGGAAAACTGGTTTCGGAAAACAGGTTCCAAATTTTAGGTTCAGGAAACAGGTTCAAGAAAACTGGCTCAGGAAAACTGGTTCAGGAAAATAGGTTTAGAACATTAGGTTCAGGAAACATACTCGGAATTTCTGGATCAGGAAGTAGACTCCAAATTTCTGGCTCAGGAAGTAGACTCCAAATTTCTGGCTCTAGAAGTAGACTCTGAATTTCTAGCTCAGGATGTAGACTTAGAATTTATGGCTCAGGAAGTAGACTCTGAATTTCTAGCTCAGGAAGTATACTATGAATTAATGGCTCAGGATGTAGAATCCGAATTTCTGGCTCAGGAAGTAGACTCCGAATTTCTGGCTTAGGAGTTAGACTCCAAATTTCATTCTCAAGAAGTAGACTCTGAATTTCTATCTCAAGAAGTAGACTCTGAATTTCTGGCATAGGAAGTAGACTCCAAATTTCTGGCTCAGGTTGTAGACTTTGAATTTATGGCTCATGAAGTAGACTCTGAATTTTTCTCTCAGGAAGTAGACTCTGAATTTATGGCTCATGAAGTAGACTCCGGATTTCAGGCTCAGGAAGTAGACTCCGAATATCTGGCTCAGGAAGTAGACTCTGTATTTCAGGCTCAGGAAGTAGACTCCTAATTTCTGGCTCAGGAAGTAGACTTCGAATTGCTGGCTCAAGAAGTATACTCCGAATTTCTGGCTCAGTAAGTAGATTCCGAATTTCTGGCTCAGTATTTTTCTTGATGAAAAACAACAATCCTATTCACCATTTTTCAACAACTTTTATCATGAAATTTTTCATGATTTGTGAGAACTTTAAGATTATCAAAGTATCGTCTGATTAAGTTTATAAAGTTTGAGACACTTCCTTAACTTCTGACTTCGTATTCTTCAACATAATCTTCTTTAAGGAAATCTTCAGAAACCAGCAACTTCAACTTTCTGTAACTCAAAAAAAACTCCTTAACAAAAAGATTAGTTTTCAACAAATAAAGAACTTTTTTAAACAGAACACCACAAAGGTTATTCAATCTCCCGCTTTGGATTTGTTGGAAACTCTTGTTAATAAGTTTTCACCTCTCAAAAAATTTACATCTCAAGTTATTGAATTTTACGAAAACATAGCCTTTCTCAAAAAGAGTGTCATGACACCACACTACTGGATAAAGTAATGTTTTTGAAGGATTTCCATCCCTCGGTGACAAGAAAAATTTTCGGCCCTGTAAAGATCAACTTCACCTTACTCAAACTCCCCGTCAACTTTTATCTTTATCTTTCTCACTTTTATTTTCGTCTCTCATTTTTCTTTCTCTCTCCCCCATTATATGATAACCACAAATTTAGATTCATAAAATAAAACTTAATCTCCCCCTTTGTCAACATAATCTAAAGCACGGTGGTGTAACTTTTTTATGAGGATTAGGAAGTCATGGGAGGAGGCTGAACATGGAGTTGCAGCCTTAGTTAAACAAACCTTTCCTTTGACATTTATTTTGTAAAAATATCAGCAATATGATATTCCATCAATGGAACTTTGATTATCACAGAGTATCTTCAAAGGTTTAGAAACTTTCACATTCAAGTCTTCTAGCGGAACATCCATCTACATCATTTGAGTACAAACCTGAGTAGCTGAAACATATTTGGATTCATCTGTACTTAAAGTTAATGAACTTATTTTCTTGTTATTCCAACTTACACAACATTCCCCTAAGAAAAATGTTCCTCCTGATATTAATTTTCTATCTTTACAATCACCTTCCCAGTCAGCATCAGTATAACCATGAAACTTCATCTCATTGTTTCTCTTGTATAAAATCCCATGTGAAGTTGTTCCTTTAACATATCTCAAAATCCTATTAACTGCCAATATGTGTGATTCGTTTGGATTACTTTGATATCGAGAACAGAGAGTCACAACATAAGCAATATCAGGCCTTGAAGTTGGAAGATAAAGAAGACTTCCTATCAACTTTCAAAAGTCTTTCTCATTCACACTATTCCCTGACTCATCTTTTTTCAACTTTGTGCTCAAGGATATAGGAGTTTAAACTACCTTTGATTCTTCCCTCCCAAACTTCTTTAAAAATTCCTTAGTATACTTTTCTTGGGACATGAAAATGTAGTTTTCTTATTGTTGAACTTGTAATCCAAGGAAGAAAGTTAATTCTCCCAACATTGACATTTCAAAAAAATTCTTCATCTCTTCAGTAAACTTTTCACAGACCTTTTCTTCATCTTCAGAAAAAAATATATCATCCACATAAATGATTACAATTAATGTTCTGGAGTCAAAAACTTTAATATACAAGTTTCTATCAGCCTTTCCTTTAGAAAAGTTCATCTTTCTCAGCAAAATGTAAATATTTGAATACCATGCTCATGGTACTTGTTTCAGCACATATAAGGCTTTCTTCAATTTGAAAACATTGTTTTCATCCTCATCATGAAAAAACCCACAAGTTTGTTCAATGTAAACTTCTTCCTCAATCTCACCTTTTAAGAAAGCTGACTCTACATCCATCTGATAAACAGTGTAATTCTGATGAGCAGCCACTGCAAGAAACATTCGAATTGTTTCCAACCTTACAATAGGGGAAAAGGTTTCATCAAAATCCACACCTTCCACTTGTGCATACCCTTCACACACAAGCATTTCTTTGTTTCCTGTAACTTCTCCACGCTCATTCAATTTATTTCTGTAAACCCACTTGGTTCTGATAAAATTCTTATTTTATGGCCTTGGAACAAGTTCCCATGTTTCATTCTTATCAATATGACCTAGTTCTTAATTCATAGAATCCACCCATTCATTATGTTGAGTAGCTTCTGAAACTGATTCTGGTTCAACTTTTGAGATAAGGGAAGTCTAATTTTTAAATCATAACTTCCTTGTATTCTGAACTAGAGCCTTCTGATCCCCAATAATATTTTTAGATTCAACATGTTTTTTTAATATAGGAAAACTCAAATTTACTTTCCCAGCATCACTTTATTCCCTATGTGACTCATCTGAGTAACTTTAACTATGGTAGGGATTCTCTAATTTATCTTCCCCAGTATTCGTAACAGATTTTTTGAAGGAACATGGATTTTCAATTACCTTTACATCATATGAGTCCACCAACTTCTTTAAACGTTTGTTCCAGCATTTGTAACTTCTTCCATTCGGTGAATAACCCATAAACATTCCTTCTTCAGCTTTCTCATCATACTTTCCTAAGTCCGGGTTTTTGATTTTGAGCATGTATGGACTTCCAAAAACATTGAAGTAATTAAAAGAAGGTTTTTTGTTATACCACATCTCGTAAGAAGTCATGTTGGATTCTGGTCTCAATTAGCTTTTATTTTAAACATGTACAACAGTGCTAACAACTTCTCTCCAAATGAATTTTGAATGTTTGTATTCTGATAACATACTTCTTCCCATTTCCACCAAGATTTAATTTTTCCTTTCTGCAACTCCATTTTGTTGTGGAGTATAGGAAGCACTATACTGATGTTTTATACCATGATTCCTTAGATAAGTTTCAAAATCATTGCTTGTGAATTATGTACCATTGTATGTTCTCAAATTCCTTATGGAAACTCATAATTCTTTCTCAACATCTCTTCTGAAGAATTTAAACATTTCAATAGCCTCTGACTTATGCTTCATAAAAATGATGTTTGTCATCTGGGTGAAATCATCAATAAAGGTGATAAAGTATAAATATCATTTTGTTTATGATTTATCATCAGCCCACACAGATTGGAATGAATAAGATCAAGTGGTTTTTAAGATTGAATCTAAACTCTTTTATGACTTTTGTTAGTCATATTTCCTTTCTAGAAAGTAATACAAACATATTCATCTCTTCTTTTCAGTTCTGGAAAATTTTGAACAGCATCAAATTTAGAAAGCTTACCCATGTTCTTCTTCCCAATGTGTCCAAGTCTTCGGTTCCACAACTTGTTTTAATCTTCAGCGCTCAAATAACAAGAGTGATTGGATTCTACGATTTGAAAGAGATTCTCACTGGTTCTTTCTCCTTTTGTAATCACTTTTCCATTTTTCACACTTTTGATGACACAATAATCATTTCTGAAGATAACTTTTTTTCCATCATCCCAAAGTTGACTTACACTAAGTAAGTTGTGTTTTATCCCATCAACAAGTAAGACTTCCTTAGATTTCAGTTTCTCTGGTTCAATCTATGCCATTCAGATTCCCTTAATTTTTAAGGAACTATCATTGCCGAATGTAACTACTCCTCCATCATGACTTTCAACATGCTCCAAGATTTTTATATCACCTGTCATGTGTGAGGAATAACAACTATCAAGAATCCATGGTTTGTTCCTCTTACTTTCTTTCAAAGTCGTCTCAACAACAAAATCTCTTTCATCAACCTCCTTATTTTCAGCTTTATTTTCTTTAATATCATAGGAAACTTGTTCTGGAAGGAGAGTCATACATCGTTCGGCATGATGACCAGACTGATCACATCTTCCTTAAATATCTTCTGAACACTCAAATTGATTCTTTGTTAGAATGTTTCTGACATCTTGAGAATTCACCTTTTCAACATTCTATGAGTATAAAAAGTTACTCATTCTTCTTTCACTATTTCTTCCACTTTTCTCAAACCTTCTTCTAGGTATAGATAAATTGTGCCAAAAATTATAAGCTCTATGCCCATAAATTCCATAACACCAACAATAGCCCTCAAATTTTGATTTTTTATTAAAGAATGATATTTCTTTATAGAAACTTTGTTGAGGATGATAACTTCTTATATCTCTAGAAAACATAGGATATAGGCCATTTCTACTTTTGAGTAAGTTTTATACTTTTTTAAGATTGATAGGTTTCTCACATCCTTTCTCCACCCAAGTTTTACTAATTCTTTTTCCATAATATGAAATGTTAGAATAATCATACAAAAAATTATTTTTGATAGGAGAAGATTTCACCTGATTCTCATGGTAGTCCGTCTCAGTAATCTTGGAAGTCTTAGATTTTTGGAGGTTTTCATTCATCTTCCTTAGGGAATTTTCAGATTCAATAACTTTTGATTGCAACTTATTGATCTCTTCTTCTTTAGATTCTAGCTTCTTGTTAATATCTTCTATCATCTTTACTTGTTTATAAATTCTATGTTTGTAACTTAAAATTTCTTGAATGTATTCATCTTACTTCTTGGTAACATATTTACTTCCATCATGAACTTCTTCATGATTTTTCTTCATCACTGGAATTTCATTCTTGAGAGATTTGTTTTTCTCAAGAAATTCATGAAGTTTGGATCTAAGATGATATTCTCTTTAAGATTCTTCACCACCTTCTTCACTTTATGAGGAAACATTTGTTTTCTCAACTTTTGCAATGAATGTTCAGAATATTTCTTTACTTTAATATTCTAAGGAATCATTTTCAACTGATTCTGATTCAACCTTCTTGCTCAACATACTTATTTTCATTCCAGAAAACTTCTTCTTGAATTCTTTCTAAGTCTTCTTTTCTTTTTCATTCTTGTTATACTTCTTCTATCGAGGATTCTCATTAGAAACATCTTGATATTCTCCAACATTATTATTAGGGAAATTCATTTCAAAGTCTCTGATTCCACCACACTCAAAACATTTGAGAGGAAGTTTCCCTCCATACTTTCCTCTTCCTATTCGATAGTTCTTGGATATGAGAGACATCATTTTTTTCATTCAACTCTTCATCTTCCTTATCAATGGACTCGCAAGGATCAACTTCATCATCATATTCTATTTTCATCTTTCTCGTAGCTTCAAAATCCATTTCATCTTTCATGTTATTCTTAAATATTGGAGCTTTCCTTATTTCATATGCAACAAGAAAGTTATGCATTTCATTAAGAGATAAATCATCCTTATCTACTAAAGCTGAAATTTTAGAATCAAACATGTCTGGAAAGTTTCTCATATGTTTCTTCAAAATTGTATAATCTTCCAAGTCTTCTCTGAATCCTCAGATGTTGCATACAATTTCATTATCTCTTGTGAAGTATTCATCAATTGTTTCATCATCTCTTTTCCTGATGTCTTCAAAATTACTACACCAGATTTGTAGCTTGGCCTCCTTGACTTTTGTGTTTCCTTCAAAAACACTTTCCAGGTTATCCCACATGCTTTTTGATGTTGTGAGGCCCATCAACTTCTGATAAACATATTTTGATAAGGACGTGAGAATAGAATTTCTAGCCTTTCAATCAACTTCAATGATCCTTTTATCAGAAAATGTCATAGGATCATTTTTCTCAATAGGTGGAAATCCAATAGTAACAGCATCAACAATATCAAGGCCAAGAGACAGGAGATAAGGAATCATCATATTTTTTCATCCATAATAATTCTTCAAATCGAAAGTAGGAAATCCTATACTGTTGACATAATTGATATTCTCCATGTTAAGGATTAAATAAGGGAACCTCCATTTGATACCACTTGAAGTTGCAAGGATCGAATAACAACCGAGAAGGGGGGTTGAATTAGTTGTTTAACTTTTTATATGTTTTAAAACTTTAAGAAACATAACCCTTGAAACCTATTAAGATTTATTTCCTTATCTACCTTTAGTAAGAAACTAAAGCATGAAAGAAAGGTAAATCAAGAAAGAAACACAAGATTTACAAGGTTCGGTCTCAATAAAAGAACCTACGTCCTTTCTATAGCCACTCCCGTGGGTCTATGGAAATCCACTATAATGAAGAAGTGAATACACCTTGTGCCAACTCCCATTGGACACCTTCTATCTCCCGATAGGAAAGATTATACTGACTCCCATTGGTTTACAATGTTTCCTTAAAGAAAAAATGAGCCAAACACAAGAATAAAAATTTTGTTAAGATGCACCACAAATTCTCACTCTGAATCTTCAATCCGATTTCTTGAATCTGATTTTTCTGAAACCGGTCTTCTCAGCAAGATAAGATGATTACGCACAAGTGGTCACTCCGAATCATCAATCTGATTTCATGAATTCGATTTTCCTGAAACTAATATTCCTAGAAAGATAAGATAATTCAGATTCTCTTCTTCTCAAACACTCAATGAAACTTCCTCAAGATGGTATGAACATTTCAATTAGAGTTATCCAGCGCTCCACCTTTTCTGTGTTTTGAAAAAGTTAAAAATGATCGAATGATCTGAGCACATATTTATAGGAAACTCAGAAAACAAAGGCGGGAATCTTGGAATACATTCCTGCTTCCTCAAATATCAAAGACTCTACAAATCTCTCTCTTTTAATCTTCAATATTTGACTACTTCAAATCTCCTTAAATTTCTCTGAGATTTTTTGCAAACTTAAAATTCGAGTTTTCTTGAAGACTTTTTATCTTCCTCATAATGATAATCCTAGATCTTCGTTCTGATTTTAGGTTCTGGAAACATGTTCAGGAAAACTGTTTCAGGAAAACTGGTTTAAGAAAATAGGTTTCAAATTTTAGGTTCAGCAAACAGGTTTAGGAAAACTGGTTCAAGGAAATAGACTCCAGATTTCTAGCTCAAGAAGTAGAAATTGAATTTCCGGCTCAGGAAGTAGAATCTGAATTTTTGGATCAGGAAGTAGACTCCGAATTTCTAGCTCAAGAAGTTTACTCTGAATTTCTAGCATAGGAAGTAGACTCCAAATTTTTGGCTCAGGAAGTAGACTCCGAATTTCCGGCTCAGGATGTAGAATCCAAATTTCAAGCATAGGAAGTGAAATCTGAATTTATGGCTCAGAAAGTAGACTCCGAATTTCTAGCTCATGAAGTAGACTCCAATTTCTGACTCAGGAAGTAGACTCTGAATTTCTGGCTCAGGAAGTAGACTCTGAATTTCTAGCTCAAGAAGTAGACTCTGAATTTCTGGCTCAGGAAGTAGACTCCGAATTTCTAGCTCAGGATGTAGACTCAGAATTTCTGGCTTAGGAAGTAGACACCAAATTTATGGCTGATAAATTAGACTCTGAATTTCTTGCTCAGGAAGTAGACTCCAAATTTCTGGCTCAAGAAGTAGACTCTGAATTTCTAGCTCAGGAAGTTGACTAAGAATTTCTGGCTCAGGCAGTAGACTCCGAATTTCAAGCCCAGGAAGTAGACTCCGAATTTCTGGCTCAGGAAGTAGAATCCTAATTTCTATCTCAATAAGTAGCCTCCAAATTTCTGTCTTAGGATTTTTCTTAGTGAAAAACAACAGTCCTCATCACCATTTCTTCAACAACTTTTATCATGAAATTTTTCATGATTTATGAGAACTTTAATATCAGTAAACTTTATGTAACTCAAAAAACATTATTTAACAAAAATATTAGTTGTCAACAAATAAAAAAAATTGTTAAATAGAAACCCACAATGGTTTTTCATTGTGTAATCTTTATCAAATTTTTTTGGACCCTTTAAGGTATTAGGGTGAGATGGAGAGGTGTAATACTAGTTGGAATTGCCACTGTAGTTATAGAGAATCCATTACATCTTCCATGAATCTCATCTTCATCAGTATCTTCATGATGACTCTGATGTCCTTGTCTAAGGAGATTATGATATCAAGGATGATGTGACATTCATGGAGTAGCCAATAGAGATCTATGATCATTGAGAGAAAGTGACATAATGAACAAGAATTCCCTTAGTTCATGTGTTGTGGTGGCCTAGTGTCATAGAGGAGAGTACTTGGGAATAAGAAGTGTAGATGTGTGCCCAGTACCCATCTTTAGTTGGAGTATTCTTTCTTTATTTTTATTTGTAATGTGACGCTTGGATCCATTTGTTTTATGAGATTATAAGTTTCATTTTGTGTTGTGTTTTGTGATAAAGACTAGATATGTACAAAGGGGAGGAATTGATTCTTAATCAAGGCTCATTAATTGGGATTCAATTAAACATGTGTGGGTTATTCAGTGACACATAGTGAAGATAGTATTTTTACAAGGATGATGGAATTCCATGATATCTGTGTTTGGGATAATGTCATTCATTGATGGAAGCCATTGTTGGTTTGGGTTGTGTATAGGGTGATATGTTAGTTCATTGGTTATGTGAAGTGTGTGTGTGGTCCTTTGAATTGTTGTGTTTGGTCGGTGGTAGTGATTCTGGAGTGGTGGGACTGTTGAGAGGTAACTCACAAGGTGAGTGTTTGGACCCCTTATTCCTTCTAGAATTGGTTTTGGATTCTCGAGGATGTGAATTTTTTGATAGGTATATAATGTAATGATTTGTTCCCTCTCATCCCACTATTTTCTTATCTTTTGGTGCTAAAGTTATTCGGAGGAGGTTGGGGAGTTTTCAAAAGAGCTAGGGGTGCAGGAAAGCTGTAGAAGTTACACGTCATGTAACTATATTACAGAAAGTGAAATTCAGTTTCACAACTTCTCAAAGGATGGTTCATGGAATGAAAAGTTTCAGGGTCTGAAAAATAAAATAAATCTAAATACTTCAATATTTTAAATGGAATTCATCCACAGGCATTACACGACAAGAAAGGGTATTACACGTCATGTAATAACCAGATGTTATAACTTCTATGTGTTTTTTCAGCTACTCAGCCTGACAAACTCTATCGATGTAGTGACCCTTCCTTGACCCCGGGTGACCCAACACCCCACATTCAATGTTTTGAGGATTTCTATGCCATGGATTGATTCCTAGCTTCCCTCTTTTTATTTTTAGTGATCTATATTCAATCTACGGTGTGTTCTTCTTATGTTCTTGCTGTTTCATATTCTTTGGTATATTTACCCTCAGGTTTTTTGTTTCCATTTGATAGAGGATGGTATCCCATGGTTTTAAATGAGATTATCTTCAATTTTTGTTGGTGTATTGGTGTCACAGCATCCTTGTATGGATGAATATCTTATAGGAGAGGTGAAAAAAAATCCATTGCATGGCCCATTCTTCTGTGATGATCATTGACACCCTTTCGAGTTAGGATTTATTTGGGTTATCTTCATATGTAAATCATTTGGGAGGGATCTAATTTTTTTCAACTATGTATCATGGTTTTTTCAGGATAAAAAAATATAGTAATCAGTTAAATGAAATTAAAATGGTTAGGGGGATTTGATTTAATGCCTTTTTTATTTTGATATTAGGATTATGATATTGTGAATTATAAGATCTTGATGCCCCATTAAAAATCATGGTTGTTAGGGGACCTTGATTTCACACTAAATAGGTTTAATGTTGTTTGGTACCTTCTGAACACTTACATATGGAAATTGGGTAATCATGTAAACATTACTAATGAATGGGTGCTCTAGGATTTGATTTGTGTGATAATGCACTGAAATAATGAAGTGAAATTGGATAAGTGTCCCATTTTCTAAATATGATTTTTTTAAATTGTGGTATGTGATGTGTTGTGTGTAATGGTTTTGTTTTCATGAATGGTACTAATTTAATGTGAAGTGTAAATGTTGTGATGTGTGTGTTTTCTCTAGTTTGTGATTTGGTATATCTATGAGGACGGTTGTGTGTTGTGGGTTGCTAGGGTGGTGTTATGGATGAACTTGTTGATTATACATCAACATGGATATGTAATGTAATATCCTATTGAGAGATTGATTTATTGTGGAATGTATTAGAAGTTTTTTGTAGAGAATATTCGAGACTGGTTGTGCAGTAATGTGTTATCAGTTATGGTAGTGAGTTGGGGTTGGTTATGTTGGTATGTGGACTGAGTGGGATGGGTTTTAAGGAGAACAATAGTGATTGGTATTGGTAATTCACCTAGAGTTTCTCCATGAGTAACATGAAGAAAAATTCAACCCATATCTAATATATTTATTTATGATATACCTTGAATGGGTATTAAACATGGATAACATAGAACAATGTGTATTTAATTTGGAGTCTCCTTAATTTACCAATCTCTTAGCCTTCTAAAATGACTGTTACTATGATGTACGTATTGTGTTGTTCTTAGTGGTTTCATGTGTAGTGATGGAATAAATAAATAATTCACTAATAAATCTTGGAATACCTTGGTTTTGTTTGGATAATAAGATGTTAATGGTTTTGGAAATTTGTTATGAATGTGAATTGTCTTTCGTGTCTTGTTGTGTGGTATTGTGCATTTAGAGGTAGCAAAAAATTTAGCAGTGTTATGATTTATTAGTTTTTCTGAGAACCTGTACTTTGGGCGTGAGTGTTTGTTATCATATATGTATGTAATTGTATTTTCCTTAGGATTTCAATACACACCCTACCTTATTTGAGCACTTTGGGCCGAACACCTCGATGTTCATAGAGAAGTGTGTGGTTATCAAACATCCAAGTGGTCCGATGAATGGATGGCCACCCGATCTTCCCTACTCCCTCTTCTAGGTAGTGAAAACACAAGATTATTTAGGTAGGCTGGGGTTTGAGAGGACTAGGTTTGTTCCAGTGAGTATTTCTTTCCCAGGTGTCTTTGGGATGAGGTGTCTTGTGCTTTACCAGGAGTCTTTGAGATGAGATGTGTTTTTATTCCCCAGGAATCTTCAAGATGATATGTATTGAGCTTTCCTAGGTGTCTTTAGGATGTGATGTTGTTTGTGTCCCAACAGTATGCGGGCAGGGTTTGATGTGGTTTGTGTTCTATGTGTTTTGGTGTGATATGTGATGTGGTTTGGGGATTAGGTGTCTGCAGACAAGATCTGATGTGGTTTTTCTCACATGTGTTTACAAGCAAGACATGAAGTGGTTTGTGGTCAAAGTTTCTATGGGAAATATGTGATGTAGATTATGTCCCATGTGTGTGTGGGTTGGATGTGATGTGGAATTTTTGAAAGGGCTGGGAGTGTGAGGATGTTTTTCATTAGGCACAAACATCTAATTAGTGTTAATTGTTGTCTGGTACTCTATTATCGAAGTGTTATATATTACATTACTTCAATTGTGTTATTTGGTGAGCATTTTTTGTTAGGTTGGGATGGTTAGTATACTCATTTGGTGTTGTTTGTTTCTACTATTATCTCACAGGGGAATTAGTATGCTTCTTTTTCATCTTCACAAGAGGCTTTGGTTTTGTACTGAGTATACATGTATTCTCACCATAAGTATATAAAACTATTTTTAGGTTAGAAGGAGTATTTCACGGACCATGTTGGCCCATACTACCTTGGACCTTGATAGTTGTTATGTCACATCTTAGATTTACTTTTGATATTTACTTTGGAAACATTTTTACTTGTAATAGTTCTACTTTATACATGGATGTGGGTTGGTTTTTGGATTAATTTCATATATAGATCATAGATTTGTCTTCGAGATGAACCATCTTATCTCCCGATCTGGTTTCCTATAAAGGGTAAGGGCTCCCATTTTGTGAGATTTGTATACCTTTGGTTCTAGTGGCCAACCCAAGGCTTATTAGAGGTGGGACATTGGGGTAATTACATCCCTTTCTCCATTTACATCCCAGTAAGGGAATCTTTGGAGGGAGGGGGTCATGACTGTTGATCCACGATATTAGTGAAAAATATATTTTTTGGAATTAATTTTTGGGATGTTGAGACGTTTAGAATTGTTTGGTAAAGCTTGTGTGCCTTGATGGGATGGTCTTGGATCACCCTTGAATTTGTATTATAGAAAATATAAATTTTTCCATTTGTACATACAATAGGATGTTTTAAATATTTTTTATTTTTATATGTGAAATTTGTATGATAGGATGATTGAAAGTGGGATAGGATGGTTTTCCTAGTTATAATGATGACTTGATGTTAGGGACAGTGGGATGAAATGGATGCCATCGGTTTAAATTTGGGATTTCATGACTTCTAGATCCTTAGATTGGGTATTTGAGAGGTTTTTTGGAATGGTCTGATATATTTTCTTGTTCCTTTTTATTTTATTTTGTTTACATGTTATGTACTATAATTATATCATGTTTTGTGAAATTTTCATCTTCCTTCAGAAATTATATCTCCATGATATGGTTTTGTATGCATCTTATGAAAATTAATTATATACAATGATAAATAAATTATAAATAACTCATGATGTTCGAGTGTGATATTTGTAAAGATTAAATGAATGGAAAACCCTGATTTGGTATGAATAAAGGAACAAAGAGCAATGATTAAATTCTAGAAATCATAATGTTCAGTATAAAACAGTTTTGTTCATTTCAAGGTATGAAAATTTTAAACAATAATTGATGTTGGGTTTAAATAAATTAATAGAAATTAATAATTTTTAATTTAATATGGTTGATTATGGACTATGATTCTTATATTCTTAAATTAGATCTATACTTATAGATCTTAGAGGTTGAATTTGATTTGTATTGTGGTATGAAAACTACGATTCAAATATAAGGCTATGTAGTTTTCCTGAGTTTTTTGTGTGTGGTATATTTTTTCTTTTATATTATTTCATATTCTTCACCACTCAAGTCAGTAGACAATGCATCAAATATATGAAATTTAGTTTCATTTGTTTTGTCCAACATGCTTAATGCTAACGATGTTGAAGGATAACCTTAATTGCGGAGATAATGATAGTAGCTTGACCTAAGTTATCTTTGAGTGGGTGACTATTTCATTGGGAAAGTGGTTGTGTGTTTCATTATTATTTATATATATATTTCTTTCTTTCCTTATTTTTATATTATGTTATATATTTATATTTTTTTTCTTAGTAAGTGAGCCTTGTTGAGGTTGGCATGTAGTTCACATGATTTAATAAATGAGTTAGATTCCACTATTTATTCATTGGGATTTAGAATTATTATTTCACATTTTCATGGGAGGTTTCAAGGAGAATACTATTGATTATACTTGTATACTAACTCCTATATATAGAAACTAATTTTCAGACCCATTGGATTAGGCTTTGATTGAGTATGGAGTTACTAGCTCATAGTGGGTTTTCATGAGGTGCTAGAGTTTTTTTATTTCTAACAACGTGAGGTTTTTGGTTTATTTTTCATTTACTTCCACATTATCAGAAATTAAAAGTATTGCAATTATCTATTTATTTATGTGATGAAGTGGAATGGTTAATCTTATTAGTTATCTTGGAATTTACATAATCAGGGAAAAACCTCCAATTTTTTCATCTTTTATACACTTGGTGATAGTCTCCAACCCATAACCTACTAGAGGCAGGCTTCAGGGGTCACTTATCTCTTCACCCTAGCAGAAAAGGTGTACTAGTGTAGGTAAGTCATGATATATATTGATTAGTTTCTAGTAATAAGTGAATAATATGTTCTAACAAAATATTTTACATTTAATTATCCTCAAATAAATAATTTTAGAATAAAATAAAATTATAATTAGTCTTTTTTTAAAATAAATTAAATTTTAATGAAAATAATTTTTTACTTAATCTAATTTTAAGAAAATTTATTAGTTTTAATATTTCATTTTAATAAAATTCACAAACTAAATTTATGTAATTATAGTAAAATAAGTAAAAAAATTCCAATAAAAATTTAAGGAGTTATAAGGGAACAAAATTTAATGATTCATGGTCAACAAAAAATGTTTTATTCAAGAAATATTGCTTTTAATATATATCATATTTTTTCTTTAAAAGTTAATTTCCTCATATTTAGTGTATAAAATTTTATAAAATTTATTATTTATATAAGGAATAAAATAAATTTACATTCATATAAATATTATTACTTTTTATAAAATATTAATAAAGTCAACTATATTATTAAAATTTATTTTTCTAAAAATTATCCTTGTTTATTTTTCATGTTTGATTTAAATATGATTTTAACAATTTTTTTAAATTAAATTTTAAAAAATATTATTTTTCAAATTGGATCATTTAAATTATATAAGTGTGATAATGTTATTTTTTTCTAGAAAAATTAGTTACTATGGACGGTAAAGGTAAAAGAAGGTAAAGGGTGTTAAATTAAGGGGTTGATTTCTAAAATATCTCTAACATTATCTCTAAATGGATTTTATGGAGGGATACATGACCCCTATATATTATATTTACTATCTTAATCTACTTTCCTTGTAAAATGGCACCCCATACCCATTAATGAATTTGTATATGGGTATATTCCACTCAAACTCACCAATAAAAGACACCTCTTATACCCATTCAAAACCGCACATTTTAATCAGTTTTATCTTGAATTCCAACCCAAATTCCATCTATTAAACTATTATTACATGTTTTGTAGTCTAAGCTCTCAATAATGGGGAATATATACTTCATTTTGAAAGAGCATGTTTCAGGAATAAGGCAATCTATCAAAATAATTTTTTAGTTATTCCCCATCATTTTTAATTTCATCATCATTTCCATTAATTATAAATATCATTAACCACTTGAATAAAATTCTAGTAATAACATTGTCCTTATTTATGTATTTTTTGTAAATAATATAACTCTATAATTTCACTTATCCATTAGTATAACATATTCTTATTTGGGTCGGTCAAACCACCTACACGAATGATGTTATTTCATCTTCACAGTTTCAAACATTAATGGGTATAAAAAAATAATTGTAGTAATATATGGAAGTAATGAATAGCTATTTTTATGAATATGGTTCTATACTATTGAAAAAAATGAATTTCAATTATAAAGCAATTATTTGTTATCATTGAATTACATGAAACATAATTATCATGAATTACATTCTCACGAACCATACCAACACTTTGAATCAAATAAATATGAAAATATATAAATAAATTATACTCAATCATTTTAATATCAAAAATAATCTGATAATGATGAAATTTATGTAAAATAATTAGGATCAACATCTCCATTAATAAACTATTACAAAATAATAATAATTACTAACATATGAGGATGAAAATAAAAACTAATCACTTAATATATGAAAAATAACTTATTATAATTGAAAATTATAAAATTTATTATATATTTAAAATGTTAAAAAAATTAGTGATCAATATTTTTATGTTTAATATATATTATTTTATAGTTTTTCATGGGAATTATTTTTAAAGGAATGTGTTTATTTTCCAATCTCACTTTCAAATCTGGTTTTCCTATGTCAAAAAATACCTTTAGGGAAAATTATATATTATTTCTCCCAAAAAATCTACTTTACATCTTACCCTATGGGGTTTTCTATGTTTTAAAATCTTATTACCAATTCCAATCTCTTTTATTCCTAATTCACATGAAATTTAATTGGTAATATTAATTGCTTTTGTCTCTTATTTTCATTTAGATTATTTTTTTCCTTGTACATGATTTTTATTTTGGTTTATTGAAGTATTATCCATCAATATATTTTATTATAATATTTACTCAGGCCACTTTTTAATGATTTTTACATTTTTTAAATTTTTTTAAAAATGTTTTTTTATCATTCATCCATTATTTTTCTCACTCAGTTTGTTTTCTCTTATAGTATTATTTAGTTTTGTTTATAAAGCTTCCATTCTATGATTTCATGGTTCCTCATTGTAATTTATATTTTTTTTATTGTTTTTATAAAAATATTATTTTATAAATTATTTTATTTTAAAATAAAAATTCTTAAAAATTCAACGGATTTTTAGTCTTATTTTCTAAAAAAACTCAATTTTTTATAAAGATTTATAAATTTATGTCAATTAATTTTATTGTATTAATGTTTTACTGAGGATATTCTTTAATTAAACCATCCAATTTATTTCACTATATTCATTATTTATGATTTTTGGAAATTTCCACGAAGCCTAATTTTTTCTTAAGGATTTTTTATATAATGGTTGATTGATGAATGTGATAATGTTCATGTGGTAGTCATGATTATTGTTTTAAATATGTGATAACTGAGACTAGAAATATATATCCTTAAAATGCATATCATAAACTTTATATCTCTTGATATTTTATGCTATGGGATATAGGTGGATATCTCAGCCCATTATGTTATGAGAAATAAGATATTATCCTAGTCTATAATGACATGAATGTATTGGTGGTCAAATTTAACATAAGTTATCATTTTTAAGCCTTCTATTTTTGTGACCTTTATAAGTTATGTATGTGTAGCCTCATCTACGACCCATGATCAAATTTGTGTGATATTTATTCCCTCATATAAGTGATCTATTTTTATTTATTCTAAAACAAAAAATAGTCATCCCCTAACCCATCTTTATAGGTAGAAAATATCACTTCCATTTGGAATGATATATTTGGTTGAAACTTCAATGTGGGACTTCCAAAATCTATGACAATCATCAAATTCATATAATATACCCATCAATTCTAATTCTCTTTTTATATCTTGGATCTTATTCCACTTATCCTTTTTGTTAAATCCTTGCTCAATTTATTCTTGCCATTTTTCTTGAACATAATGTTTTCTACTATACGTGATTGTGAACCACTTGGAATTCAGTTTTTCATTATTTACCATGATCTCCTTAAATTTACTTAGTTATTCCTCATATTATTTTATATTTATCTCCTTTAAAAAAAATAATGTATTCTTTAGGATTCATTATTGAATTATTTATTATAGTTTTCAAAATCTCAATTGAAATATGTTTGAGTTATGGTATGTGGACATCATATTATCAATATGTCTCAAATGAATTGAATCCAACTTGTTATTGTAACTGATAAATGGATATAATTTAATGTGTCATGGTCTTCCTCAGTGAAATATGAAGTGATGTGATCTCTTTATTATTCCCCAAACCTCTTCAAAAGAGAATCACATTGCACACCCTGTTGACCATATGTTTCTGTATTAATCCAAAATGAATATGATTTTACATTGATAAAATTGTATTTGATAGAAATCCAGATAGAATCATAAATTTTCCTTCCTAGATGATTTAGGAAAATAGTATCAGATCACTTTTATTTTGAGTTGCATCATAGAAAACATTATTTATATGTCTCTATATATTTTATTCTTACTATTTCTATTGAAAAGTGGATGTCATATCAGGTATCGTACAATATAGTTGTAATCCTATATGTGTTTCTACCTTGGGTAGTGTTATGGGAAGTGAAATGGTATTCTCTTTATCTATAAATTTATTATTACTTAATTAAATGGAAATAATGATATATGATATATAATATCATTGATTTTGAGATGTATGAAATAGTAAAATCAATTATCTACAATCAATTAGCTTTTTTTCTTTATAATATAAAAAATTAAATGTTTAAATGACATAAACAATCATATTTAAAATGAATGAATTATAAATTATACATAGTAAAATATGAATTATGAAAAAATAGTAATAAAATAATTTAAAAAATAGGTTTATTAAATAGAAACCCATCCAAACAAATAACATAATCTCTATCCATCTAAAATAATGTTACAGAAAATCCCATGGGTAATCTCAACATAGCCCAACACAATGATTAAACCATTTCGAAACAAATTATATGTTTATTCAAAGAAAAAATTAATGCTTTCCATAATAAAAATATGTTTTCAAATATATTATACAAAAAAATATGAAATAATCACATTAACACACAATATCTATTTAATTCTTTAATACAATACTCCTTGAAAAATCAAGAAATTCATTATCCCTCAATATTTATTTAACTATTTTATATATAAAATAATTAAATTTAGTCATATATTACTATTTCCCATTATTTACATGAATTTAAAATATTAATTTCTTAATTAAATTCCCTTTTATTTACCTTAATGTATGTTCTATTTATTACTTCAATTACCTTAATCATGATATTATTACCAACACTCGTAATTTGTTTTACAAATTCCATCACATAAACTCCAACCAAATACCCCACCCATTTCCTATTTAATATTACACTTTATTATCTATTGTAAATAAGGATAGCTGTAAATATAAATGGCCAACATACTCATTAATTAAAATAATACAACAAAAAATTCCCAAATTATATTTTCCAAAATAGTCCTATTTATCATTACATTCTACCTAAAAAATAATGTAACACAACATAAATAGTTCAACTTATTCTAAGAAGCACAAGAAATATTACTAATATTTAAAAAGTACATTCCCTTAAGAGATTTGATAAAAATTTCCCTTCCAATCATTCAATTCATAATCATAATTTATAAATAGAAAATTATAATGAATTAAAAAACCAATTACTTTTTAAAAATAAATTAATCAATCATTATTAACAAATACCATTCCAAAACGTATTCCAAGGAAACATCTAATTCAATTCCAACCACATAATAAATCTAACTAATACATTTTAGTCCTCATTAAAACATTAAAAAATAAATTATTAATCATCCCTATGAGTATATCATTTTTAGATTTATTTATAAAACTTAAAACTATATAACCATCCATTAACCGCTAATAAATCCAATCAATAAATTTCCCATTGAAAACCATTAACATACACTTGAGTTAATGAAACACATTTATAACACATAATTTATTTCAAGGATAATAAAAAATAATATGTTAGATTTCTTATAACACAAAATAAAAAAATCTCATATTAAACCTCTATATAAAACTCCCTCTATAGACCTATAGTGATCTAATTACCCAATTCTAATTCTCATACCTAATTTATAAAATTAAAAAATATATTTAAATAATTACTTAATAATATAACATAAATATTGTTTTCCTTCCATAAAAATTAAAAGAAACATTTATAAAATCATTAATGTACCAAATGTGTCATAAAATAGTTTTAACTACCCATTATAATTAAATAATGATTCTTTATCGCATAAAAAATACTTTCATAATCAAATTACAGAATAACTATAATATTTTTAATGTATTCAATTAAAATTTAATACTTTCTTGGACTCTAAATATTTTATCCATGATTATTTTTATTTATGAACATAGAATTATTTTTAAAAATATTATACTTCTATGTTCAAAATTGAATTTCAATGTAATTAATCCATAAGTAATATTGTGTTCAAAAATGAACATTAATTAATAACATATCCCATTTTTTGGTTTAAGGAATATTAAACACATAACAATTTCAAGACAAATACATAGATTAATTTCACATGAATTTCACATTATAAATTCATATAAAATCTAATTATTATTTTTCTATCGAATTAAAAAGAAAATTCCATCTCAAACATAAATGCCCAGTCGATCATGTAATCATGCTGAGAGTGGGGTGAAATAGTGAGAACATGTTTTAATGAATGATTTTTCACTTAAATTATACCCCTTTTTATTATTCAATCTTATGAACCAATTAAGATAAATTAATCTCATATTTTCATGAACACATTCACACCACATGCATAATATAATGTAAATAAATAATAAAACATGGTATTTTTAAAAGGTCTAATTCCAATGTGGGTATCTACTTTTTATTATGTTCAGGTCTAATATAACACACAATGATTGTCACTATGTTAGAATAGTGATTGAAATGTGTTCTGTTGTATCATCCTTAACTTAAAACCTATAATTTTTCACTATTTCTCTACTTGAAACCATATGGAATGTTCAATATCCACTCCCATATTGGAAATCACTATCTCTCAATAGGTTTCTTCACTACTCCCTTCTAGTCACTATATCTCAACTGGTTATTTATACTAGATCTTTCCAATTTATAATAGTAAGCTAAAATAAAATGGGTAATATTATTTATTTTTAGGATTCTTCCACAATTTTTCTACTTCTAAAAAATTATGATTTTCCTATAAGACTTGACAATAATAAAAATTATCACTTTCTCATTTATCCTAGATATCCAATTTTTGGAATTTATAGAGCATCAATTTCATTGATCATTCTCATTTCTTCATTTGATAAACATTAAAACTATAGGATGGGTCACAACATAAATCTTGAACATTATCTTATGGAAAATATATTTCTATAACTTCTTCTTCTTCAAGTACTTCAACGTTCTAAATTTTTACATGTTACTATTTAATATTGGTCTTTATATTAATCTTCTAGTTTCTAAACATCTAAAATCATCTCACTAAAACATCTCAAACCTATAATACATTCTACTCGTCTCTATGAACTTTCAAAACATCTTCTTATTCTTTTAAATTGATTATACTTTTGAATATACTAATTAGACTCACTTCTTTGTATACACTAAATGGTCTTTTGGAACATGTAAGTGAGTTTTTATCTGTAATAAAAATACTTATCTAATCTATAGAGACTCACTTTAAATGATATATACTCATTTGGTATCCATTTTCAAGGTTTAAACTTATATTAAATACAATAGAGAATGATCCTTGGATTACTCCTTCTGAATTTTAAACATTCTCAATTATACGCTTCATATAAATCTGTCTTAAAAAGACTTATCAAAATTTAACTCCTAGATAATACTCCTAAATTAATTTATTGAATAAAAAATTAGGAATTATGATATTTTAGATCTCTAATTAATTCTCATCATTATCACATTAAATTTTCACCAACATAGGGATTCAAACTTCCATATCTTCTTGTTGACCTTACAAAAAATTTAGATGAATCTAATGTATCCTTTATATATACATAGAAAATCAAACATAAATACTATGATTTCCATTTTTTGAATTTTTATCACTAACAAAAATTATAAACTTTATCTAGGTAAATCATAATCTACTTCAACAAAACTAATCCTCTAAACTTCTACATTTCTGAAATTTCAAGCATTAAAGCTTCTTCAACTTCCACTCCAATAAAATTCTAATCTCATTGACATAATATTATTATCATTTTGAAACACATAAATGAATCCTATAGACATCATATTTACTTATAATCTTCTATATAATATGGATAATTTAATTATACTTGGACTAGTCTAACACTTTTGGATTGACATTGGAAAAAAGTTATTAACATTACAGATTTATTCATGCACATGTCACAACTCATAATCCCAATGGAAAGTAATATTTTTGAATAATAAGTTTCCATAAATGATTTTATACATTATTAAATTTAAATATTATTAAATGATAATTTTTGGGTAAACCACTATGATATCTATTACTTTGAGAGAGCAGTGTAACATTTCATGAATTATTTATTCTAAATTCCCCCATTGAAACATATTACAAATATTTTACCATGGTAAACCATAAGGTCCCACTTAATTAGAATTCTAAATATTATATTAAGGTAATTTATTATTTACCCAAACTTTTATAATTCATGATAGCTTTCAAAATCATCATAAATACCAACTTTCTTTCATAGCTCCAACTTAATATGTAACTCATAGATACCCTTTTGTATGAGTAAATAAATCATTCAAATCCTTCAGTATTTAATAATAACTCTTATATATAGAGTTAAAATCTTGAGTGCCACTTCCATACTCATTTCATATTCAAAATGAATCTTATGTATAGATTCATTTGTAAATTTCTTCACTAACCTCTAACTTAGAATTTTTCCATCCAATTAAACTTGAATCTCTGACCAATTTTTATTGATTTTTCAGTGCAAAAAACATTTACAAATTGAAACATAAATAATTAATATATTTCTTAATATATTAGTCATACATAAAAATTATATAGGTCGTGAGAATCATTTTCAATTCTTCATTATCCAAACATTACCTTAGTGATGTTAATAGTCACTCAAACTCTCCATATTCCAGAACTAGACTTCTATTCATATTTTTCAGAAAAAATAATATATTTATGGATACCTAATGTATTTTGGAAGATACGATATCACACCTCATACACTGTTCTTCTTATTATGTTATTTATTTTCTGTTTTTTATATTTTTTTCACAATATATTGGATTCCAAATATTTTTCGGTTGCAACACCTTGAGATTTTAAAAATAGGAACATCAAGTTCGATAGTGTGTATGACACACAACACCAAGCATAAACAAAGTATAACACCCTGATACTTTATCAGATATTTATTTAAATACAATCTCTTTGATATCTTGTAATGCCCACAATTTTGGGTTTATTAAATTCAATAATCTATTAAAATATTATTATTTAAATATGACCATTATAATCTAGCTGGTAAGATGTTGGTTATAAATAATAATAACTAAATTGTTAAACATATATGGTTTAAAAATGAATAAAATAATTTAAATAGTTATCTATTTATTAAAATAAAATAATAACAATTTGAAAGGGAAATAAATGTTTTTTGAACAACAATATTTTACTAAAAACCAATTAGTCAAACATTGTGCACAAAATTTAAAATAAATTTTTATTAACTTTAAAAAACACATTTGACAACATAAACATAATTATTTGAATTATACATTCAAAAATTATCATTGGGTGAATTTTTGAGATTTTTTATAAAATATTATTTATTTGAAGAACAGGGGAAAATGCTGCTTTTTTTTGAAAATTGCCAGTTTATTTAAATAATTTAAATGGTTAAATTATATTGTTTTTAAAGTAACACCAGTTAAATTATTAAAAATTTTAACAAATATTTATAATTTTAATAAATTTAATTTTGAATTTTTATATTGAAACACTCTATATTTAAAAGAATTTTCTCATTGGATAATAGATCTTTCGTCGTGTCGAGAGTTTAATTTTAAATTAAATATTGCCACTTCTAGGTGTTGAATTTGATAAAATGGGCACCATAATTGAAATAATAATAATAATAATTATTTCTAATAATGTCAAATTATTTTTTTATCATAATGAATAACGAAGAAAGTAAAAAATAATAATTACCACAACTAAGGTAAAAATGAGTTTAACATGGAGTTAAACAAAAAGGATAAGTGTTAGAAATGGCCTAAAAATTCACAATTAATATTTTATCGAAGTAATTTGATCCATATAATGTTATTATGTATTTTTATGAGTTTGTTTTACACAATACGTGAATGTAACCTATATAATAAATTAAGAAAAAAGAGAAAAAATGTCACCCTCTTGATTTTAGTTTTCAATTAGGTGTTCATATAGGGGCAAAATAAAGATATGAATTAATATGGATGACCATTTTTAGAATATTAAAATTAATTTAAGGAGATTAATTTATCTTTAATTTATAGTGACCGTATAATTATTTTAAATTATTTACCAATTCTAATGTAGTAATTGTTTATTTAAGATAAAATAAAAAATAAATGATTCTAAAAATAATAAAATTAAAATAAATTGAATGAAATATTGTGTTAAATAAACTTTGAAAAAAAATATTTCAGGTTATATATTTTTTAACATAATATATTCTATTTATATCACTCTTTTAATATTTTCTAAATTCTAATTTTATAAATAATATCAAATTTTACATTAATGTGATTTTGTAATAAATGATATTTTATAAAAAGATTAAAAATTCATGAAAATATTTTATTTTGAAAATTTAATTTTTAAAGATAAAAAATATCAACTATGGTTCATTAATGGAACAATTTTTCTTCTATAGTGAATATATTTACCCTAATAGAGTAAACATGTTGTTACCATGATTAAGTTTAAAGAGGTATTTTCATGTTTCATGCTCTTGTGTTAAAATTAATTTTCAACACACAAAGAATTTTTAATTGAGAAGTTGGATGTAATATTTAGATTAATTGGATAAAATTTATATAATTAGGATAATTTAATTTTTGTCTTAAATAATTAATTAAAAAGGATAAAAATTCTAGTTGTTGACGTGAAAAACAAAAATGTAATATGTAAGGAAACATAGAAGTTAAAAAACCTATTTAAAACATGTTTATTATTATATAGAGGAGGTGTTTGTAAACCATATAATCCGTACAAAATTTTTATTATCAATTTTTATCCACTTTTCATGAGAGTGACTTCACATTATTGAATAGTTTTGGGTATTTACAAAAATACTATTCCTTATCAACTATAAAATAACCCTCACTCCCCATAATTATTCACACATCAAAATACATTTGGCTCAATAAAACCCTACCATAATCAATCCAAAATATCCTTATCCACATTCAAAAGATTTTGTTTTTCCAAAAATATCAACCCCCAGGGTCCTTCATAGGATGTTTAATGGAGGTTTCTCTAACAGAAGTTAGTTATCATCACAAAACACAATATTCTTCATTTTTATTTTAAAAAATACAATTATTTGTTAACACATGAAATATAAAAAAACCATTTAATACCATATACATAGATATTATTATTTTTATTTCATAATATTTATCCATCTCTACTTCCATCAAATGGGGAATTAACTCTTCAAATTGTGTGAATGAGGGATTACCGCCTCATGAATCGATAAAAATCATTTTCCATCAACACTTACAAAAGTTGGACATAATGTAAAATTTATTATATACATAAAATATTTATTATTTAATTATACTTGTAGTGTTATAATATCAAGTATACCTTCTTAAATTCTATTCTATTAAAAATTGAATAATATTTCTCATGTTTAGGGTGAACTACCACCTTAGGAAAAGATGTCATTTATTTTGTAGCTAATCTTCACATGGATTCTAATAAAGAAAAATTTAGTAAATATATATTATATATATGAAATTATATAAATTCCATAAAAGTATTATATCACAAACTTTCTTAACCTTTCACCCTTTGAGGGAATGATATCATTGCTCGTGCATATGTACGACCTACCATCTCCACGACGTGATGTGATTCATTTTCTATGTCGAATTTTAGAAATTGGATATAAATTTATATATATATATATAAATTGAAAAAATTAATATTTATAACATTAATATGGTTTTAGTGATGATTTAATTATATCCTATTTACAATAACTATAATTTTCTTAAAAAACATGCATAAGAAAATAATGAAATTAACACCCAAAACAAAGAAAATAATAAAATTTTATTAAAGAAGGTTATAAAATGTAATAATAGGATTATATATCGTATGATATATATGATTCTATTTTTATATTGGATTTATAATAAACCAATATTTATTATACAATATGTTCAGATATATACAAAGGGCATCAAACTTGAGGTAAGGGTTTCACATCGCACTTTTACTTCAATGAGACATACGCCATATTCACCACGTATTCCTTTGTGCGGTTTATATAGGTCATATTTAATATTTTATATCATTAATATCTTCTAATTCATGGTATTTAATGTTTAATTTGATTATTATTTCTTTTATCAGTCTTACAATTAAGAATTTACCAATGTTGTAAGAGTTTATTTCAAAATCTCATCATTATTCATGATTGTTTATATATAATTATTATTTAATTTTGTACTTAAAATGATTGGTAAAACGATTTTAAGAAAATCCGACTTTATTTCACTCATCATTAGAAAATCCTTTTTTTAAAAAAATCCTTTTTTTCTAAAAAAGTTTTTGAAAAATTATCCTTTTAAAAATGAATTACTAATGAAAATTTTACACATTCTGACCCAAAAAATAAAAGAATCTTCATTTAATTTTGATAACAGGGCCACTTTTACTTTTACCAAAAATGTGAAAGGAATATTTGTTTTAATATGAAATGCATGAATATAATTTTCCTCCATCATGACCACTAACTATTTTAAATATTATTTTATAATTATTACATGGTTATTTTAAAATAAAAATATTTTGAAAAAAATTATCTGAACTTTTTGTTTTAAAAAAATCAAATTAAAAAGTTTATTTTCATAAAAACTATTTTAATGAAATTTTTATGGTATTTATATTCATAAAAAACAACCACTATTTATTGTGAAAGTGATAAATTGTAGATATGTTGTATTTATATCATAATTATTATTTCTCACCATGGTTTATGAACAGTTTTACTGAGGATGAACAGTTTTATTACCATTCACCATATTACTCTACACGGTTCATGATTATGTTAATTTAATTGGGGTTATTATTAACATTTCGTATGCTTGGTTTTCAATATGAATTCTTAAATTGATTATTTTTTACCCCTTTCATATAATAAATTCTTTGGACTTGGTAAGTGATTGGTATTGCTTAATTATAGATAGACCCATGATTCATCGTCTGGTATGATGAGAAAAATCAGTTGTCCGAAATAGATGGGTTTATACCCATTTATTTTATGTTTCTTATGGAAGGCCTTGATAGCATGTTTTGGATTTTTTATATTATGAATTCCATAATTATAAATAAATTATTTATGTTTATGTGATTATTCGATTAGCTTGAATATTCATGGATATGTTTCAAGAATATGTGATTATTTTTATAGCTTTATTTGATCATCATTTATTCCTACCATATTATGCTCAAGTTATTATTTGAAATCACATGTGTTTCAGTTATTTACCTTTCAATATTAATTATGATTATTTATTCAAGATTTCTCCCATTTTACGCATACAATTAATGGAAATCTGAGCTCACCCCTTCATTAGATTTTATTTTCCATAGGATACTAAGATGTGGTTTATGATTGAAATCCATTGATTTACTATGATGAATAATTTCATTCTCAACGAATTTTGTGTGTGTATATAATTCATTGTAATGTATTTAAAATTCATGTATGTATCTTTTTTATTAATAAAATTAAACTATTTCGTCCTTCAGGATGTGATACCTTGTATCTAGTTCTAATGTAATAATGTAACCACTGACTCTAGATTACTTGGGTTGGGATTTTTACAATTGGTATTAGAGGTTGTTTAGTAGAATCCTTAGGAACTATATTTAAGAAAACATATATTTTAGAATATAATAATATGATAAAAATTAATTATAAGTATATAATAATATATTAAGGTTTTGATAAGTAAGATATTTTGTGTTATTTACAAGTTATACATCCATGTCTAGATACAATAAGAGAACATGGTTCTGAAATGGATGTACATAGGGGTAATAACTCTAAAAAGGTGCATGTAGATTAAGTCAAGTATTACATGGTGCATGAAAATGATCATTAATATACACCTAGTATGAAAATCCGAGAATATATTCTTAGAATAATTATGATTATCTTTAAAAAAACCATTAATGATCTCAAGAAAAATGTTATTTGGAAACTTTTTGAAATAAACCACTTTTATGATTATGAGATTAGACTTGCATAATTTTTTCAATTTATGTTAGGTTTTACAATAGTTTTTGGATTTAAAATTATGATACACAATTTCATGATTTAATCTAGTTTATTATACTATTTTTAAATTTCACCTAACAGAAGTAATGAGAATCATATAATGCATGTAATCCAAATACTAGTAATGATAATTTTCTTGATGGACTTAAGAAAATCATTCAAAGAGAACTAGTCCCTCAAAAATTCTCTTTATCCAAGGAGATATTATCATATCCTATCAAGACTAATAAATAGTTATCTTAGTATTATGGCTTTGAATAGGACTAGGATAAGAGGATTACTTTAGATTAAAAAATAAATAAGGGGAATAAGTGAAAGGAGGGTTTTCCAATAAGTGAAAAATTTGGAAAGAAACACCTTGGTGATTTCTTGAAGGGAAGGATAATTTTCGTTAAGTATGAAGAGAAATTCCTTAGGGATCATGATTGAATGGTTAAAAAAGAAAAAAATTCATCAGAGTTTTAACATAAAGGATATGGGTCACTACACAAACAAATTTTCTAAGCATCAAGGGAATATACCTTAGATGAAACTAATGTATAAAGGTCAAGATGAATCTATTACTATGGCTGAAGTTGAATGGTTAAAGTTATTTTGTATTTTGATTCATTAATTATGATATAATTATATTTTTATCAATGTTATTTGTTTATAAGATATATGAAATGTGTAAGGATTTTACTGAATTACTTTTTCTTTAAGGATTTGAGAACATATGTTGAATGGTATTGACAGCCAAGAAAATTGATTCAGTGGACAGTTTGTATTTATTTAAAAATGTTATTGGCCAAATATTACACTAAATAAGTATCCTATGCTGAGATAATAATGATAAATATATATTTATGATATAGTATTAGTGACCATGAAATTGGCCACATATTTGATGGTTTATCTTATCATTGTTGGAGTTTATTGCACGTTCGAATTTGAGAAATGTTTTTACCAACCTGATATTTTATTATTAAAAGAATTCATATTTTAATTATGGTTTTATTGTGATCAATTTATTCACTTAATTGGAATGTAACATTAAAATCCAATTTATATTGTATAGGGGAATATAATATTGATTTTTGTGAACTTCCTTCTAAATTCGATCAAACATATTTTTGATGATTATTAAGGTTAAATATTGATGGAATGGATTGGGATAAAATTTTGGAGTTATTAGATAACTTGTATTATCCATTTTACTAATTGAAAATGTCTAGAGATAGCAGGGGTGACTTTTTGTTATTTTATAGAGCTAATTATTAGTTAAAATTAACTCTTAATGCTTCATCCATGAAAATTTCATCTTGAATACTCAAAATTTGGACAAAATATTACATTTTGATGGAAATTATTAAAGGATGAGATTTCAGTTGTCAACTAAGTATATTTCCCTATGTTCCAGGACTATAAAATAATTGAAACCATAAAATTTAGAAAAATCATATTAAAATAAAAAAACCTTATTACATTTATATCTGAGTAATAAATGGTCTTTTGACTCATCACAAATTTATCATTTTTTTATTATTTATATTCTATTAAAAATTCACATTATTGTGATCAATAACCTATACTTCCCTCCATCATTATTTGGGAATTTCACATTTCTCCATTATTCATATATTCACTTCCCACCAATGTTCCCCTACTTGGAAAATAAGTTATGTATTTATTCCAAATGACCATAATACTTCAAGGGGATGTTCTACTAATCCATTTTGTGAAATAGGTTTCAAACAATGGTATTTTCAAATGAAAATCCCAAGATTATCTAGGTTGACATTAAATTGTGAGAATGTAATTTATTTAAAGGGGGTCGAATGTAGCACACCAAGATTTTGGAAAGAGGAATACCATGTTCAATAGAGAGTATGAAATGAAACCCCAAGATTATAATAGAATATTATAACCAAATGATTTATTATATATTTCTTTAAAAAAATCTCTTTCGTAGCCTTTAATGAATTCAATACAATGAATGTCTCGTCTAAACGAAACACGATAAACTATGAAAATATTATTATTTAGACATGACCATTATAACGTAGTCATAAAGATAGCTACTATGAATAGTAATAACTAAATTATTAAAATTCTATGTTTTAAATATTTTTAAAATAGATCCAATGTATATCTATTTATTATAAATAAAAAAATAACAACTTGAAATGAAATGAAATGTTTTCTGAAGAACTACTTTTTCTAAAAAAGAAGGTTAATCAAACTGTAAAAAAATAAAATTAAATTAAATTTCACTAATTTTATAAATATTTTTTGAAAAAAATAAAATTTATTTTTGAAAAATTCTTTTCCAAATTATATTTGGGTGAATTTTTTATAATTTTCTAAAAAGAATAATTTTATAATGAATATTAAATATTATTAAAATTTATTCAAAAATAAATTTTCATTTTAATTAGTGTAAAGATTAAATTACATTTGATTGACAAAATTTTTTTAATTTTATTTAAAATTATATAATTTAGGTAATTGGAATAAATTTCATTTTGAATGTTGATATTAAAATATTCTATACTAATTAGAATTATCTCTTTGTAAAATCACACTTACTTCACATCTACAGTTTTATTTTAAATTAAATATTACCAATTTAGTGAGTTTAATTTGATAAACAGAATTACATATTTTGAATAATCATAATTAATAATATATAATAAGTTAAACATATTATTTGACCATAATGAATAGTGAAATTAAAAAAATTAATTACCATGGTTAAAGTAAAATGAGTTTACTATAGGGTCGAACTAAGATGATAAGGGTCAAAATGACCTAAAAACGTTTCAAATGCCTATTATTTGGCCATATTTCTACTCATATTACCCATGTATAAATTTTTATTATTTTTGGGGACACTTTTCAATGAATTATACTTATATAACAATTTAAGTAATGAAAAAGTCCAAATCTCACCCTCTTGCTTTTAAATTTCAATTATTTATTCACATGGGGATAGATAAAATGAATCGAATGAATATATATGTAAATTATCAGAATCTGAAAATTAATTTCATTATGTTAATTTTTTTTAAATTTTAGTTATTATATAATTACTTTGAATACATAATAAACACCGACACATTAATTAGAAAACAAAAATAAGATAAAAAATAAATGAAAATAATAGATTAAAAAGAAAATAAAATTAATTAATTATGGTTTTACATTAATTTTATATATTAATATATCATGTAATATAGGATTAACTATAATATATTAAAATTAAATTATTGTATTGATATTTTGGAAATTCAAATCAAATGAATATTTTTAAAATTGAAATTAATGTTATTTTATAAGAATTGATATTTTATTAAATGATTTAAAATTATGAAAAAAACTATATTCTAAAAACTAATTTTAAATTTTTCATATGCATAAAATATTTTCCCTTCAGGGACCAATTTTTCTTTTATAGTAATTATATTGACCCTTAATGAATAAATGTTTTTTACAGCGATTATGTATAAAGAAGTGTTTTTTCACATTTTATACGATTTTGTTAGAATTAATTTCCCACACACATAAGATTTTTGTTTGATGAAATTTATATTGAATTTATAATCATCGAGTCAAAATTATCTTATTAGGGACAATTTATTTTAGGTTTAAATGAAAATTTACTGAGGTTGAAAATCTAGTTACCATAGTGAAAAACTAAAATGGTAAAAGTAAGAAAACTTATAGGGTAAGGAACAAAATGTTTAAAACATGTGTTTATTTTATGGTGGTGTAATTTCAAGATAATAAAATACCTCCACCCATTAAATTAATATTTTTCCCCACTTTGGGTGAGAGTGACCTCCCAATAATTAATAGTTTTGGGTATTTACCAAAATGTCACTCTTCCTCAACTACAAAAGGGCACTCACTACCCTCACTTACCCACACCTATAAATAAATAACCTAAAAATACCCCTAAAAATATTTATATATATTATAGAGCTTATTTTTTCCAAAATATTAACCGTAGTGTTCTTATGAATAGATCTAAAGGAGGTTTCTTTGAGAGAAAGTAATTTTCATCACTAAGATCATTCTTTCTTTTTTGTTATATTAGTTAATTTAATTATTTCTTAACTCTTAAAATATATATATATATATCATATATAATTATATTTTATTATCATAATAGAATAATATTTTTCCATCTCCACATCAATCATATTGAAACAAAATCATCTAATCATTTGTATGGTGGACTACTGCCTCATGAACTAATATTTCTCATTTTCTATCTACAATTCAAATGGTTGGACATAATGATTTATTTATAGTATGAATATATTCTTTATGACATAATTTCACTCCTGGAGTTATAATATCACATACCTTATTACTTTCCATTACATTGAAAAAACGACAACATCGCTTGTATGTACAACATACTACCACCATTTGAAGCCATATGTTTTATTTTTTAGTTACATTTACATTAAAATAATTTGGACAAATTTGATAAGTATATGTGATATATATGAAATGTTATAAATTATATAAAATTTTTATATCATAAACTTTCTTACCCTTTCACACTATAAGTGAATGACATCATCGCTCGTGGGTATATATGGCCTATTATATCGATGAAGCATTGTGATTCATTTTCTATGTGTAATTAACAAGTATCATTAAAATGATGTATCTAATGAAAACAATAATATTTATAACATTAATATCATTCTAGGGATGATGTAACTATATCCTATATACAATAACTATTTCATTCATGACAAAACAAGCATGATAAAACAATGCAATTGACACACGAAATAATGAAAACAATGAAATATTATTAAAAAGGGTGGTAAAATGTTATATTCAGATCATATATTGTATCATATATATGATTATGGTTATAAAATAGATTTAAAATAATATATTATTTATTATATTGGAGGTTTAGGCACATACAATGTGATTCAAACCTAAGGTAAGGATTTCTCATCTCACTTTTACATCTATTAGACATATTCCATATTCAACACTTAGTCCTTTTTGGGGGTGTATGTACTTCCACATTGATATATTATATCATAAATATATTTTTCTTAATGTTATTTATATTTTCATTTGATAATTTTTTCATTTTTGGGGGTTTTGATTCAGATATTACAATGGGATAATGGTTTATTACACAGTCTCATCATTATCCAACATTGTAAGTATATACCAGGAGGTCAATCATTATTCAACATTGTTATTATTTAAGTCCCCAATGGTTAAATTATTTGATATTTATATCCTAAAATCAACTATTCTTATTCTATTATAGTCACTCATGAACATTTTCAAGTAATAGTACTTATTTTTTGGTCTTTATCACCTAAAATGATTGAGAAAATGTTTTTAAGAAAATATGAATTTATTTATCTCCTTATATTAAAATATTTTTTCCTCAAAATCCATTTTTTCTGTTGGGAAACAATCCCTCAAGGCATCATTGAAATTTTTTTGAGTAGATTGTGTTTGTTTACAAAGTGAACATTTGTGTTGTGATTGTTGACAATGCAAACCATGACATACAAATTTTTTGACAAAGGGGATTCCATGGTGGAATATCGAGTTCAAGAGCTGTGGTTAACGATCCATGTTTGATTAAAGAACGTAGATAAAGAGATGGATGATCTGGAGGTGGTATAAAAAGAACAGACACAAGGTGGCGCTGTGGTCTTGGAGGATAGGAAACTTGTGCGCCATATGTTTTTGAAGATCAGATCATCAAAATATGGAAAAGGGATAAGGATCGGGCAAGTATTGGGTTGGTCGCGCAAGTGACTAGCATGCCATCAAAGATACTTTCACGCTGATGCCTTGGAAGCTTGAGAACTTGTGCGCCTATGTTTTTTAAAGATCAAAAGGTCAAAATATGGAAAAATAAAGAGGTTCACGCAAGTTTGGAAGTGGGTCGCACAAGTGACTTACAGGGGAAGAGACTTGAACACCGAGACTTGTGCCCCGAGGGAGACTAGCGCGCCGCCGCGCAGGGTGGTCAAATTGCCTATAAATAATGGACCACCCCTCCTCATAAGAACAGAGCTCAACACATAGAAAAATCAGAGCTCCCATTGCGCAGGTGTGGAAGTCGCGTAAGTGGTGGTGTGTCGCACAAGTGGGACTTCTGCGCCAGTGTTGGAAGTTACGTGCCATGTGTTTGTTGTCAGCCTAAGGTGGTTTGGGAAGCAAAGGAAGTGTGTCGTGCAAGTTTGGAGAAGCTTAAGCTTGAGTCGTGCAAGTGTTAAGAAATACTTGTGCGACCGTGTCGACTTGCGCGCCAAGACATGCGCGCCGCCTTAGAGAATGGCGCCATGTTCGCTTGATTTCCGGCAAGGATCAGGGCTATGTGGAAGATGGGGGCTTGCTCGATACTTTCGGTGCAAAGAGAAATTCATCTATGGGTGAAACTTGACCTTCAACAGAGCATCTAAATACAAGATAAGATGTATTCATTCATGGAAATGAAGAGACCTACAGGTCTATAAACTGTGAGTGGCTCCTTTCTAGAGTAGTGAGAGAAGGAAGAGGAAGAAGGTGATCCTCTCCACTGGCAGTGAGGCAGAGTGAGAGAAACAGGGAGTGACCCTTGGGAAAGAAGTGAGCTGAACCTAAAACATTATAAAGGCAGTGAGCCTGTGAATAGAAGTGATCTATCACGAACCTTTCTATCCACATCTAGTGAAGAATAGTGGAATTTGGTACGACCGGAAACTTGTCGGCGTATGCTCTTTGGACGTATCCCAATGAGGGTGAACCAAGTAAAAATATTTGTGTCTGCTTAATTTCTTCCCTGCATTACATTTAAAGCATCATCATCAGATAAAGAAGAAAATAAGTGATCATAATAAACACACAAGTGCAAACAAAGTGACCCTTGTAACAAAGAGGTCAAGATCCAGTGGGGCAGGATGAACTTTGAAAAAGAATATCCATACCCTGATTCACCCCCCTCTCAGGGTATATAAGCCCCTATTGGTCCTAACATTTTCTGTGAATGTATTCAAAATAGTTTTTTACATTTGATAAATTATTTATTAAAAATAATTTTCCCCATTTTAAAATATTTTTTAAAAGGAATATTCATGTCCCATTTGGATTTTACTGAAAATGTAAAAAGGAATATTTGTTTGAACATGTATAGCATAAATGTGATTTTCTTATGCCATGTACACTCAATGTTTTAAATATTATTTTCCCTTTTTTCAAAGGATATTTTGGAATAAATTTATTTCCAATTTTTTGTCATTTTTTTAATATCTTCAATGAGAAAATTTAATTTTCCTTAATAATGTTTTTTATGACAGTTTTATGGTATTTAAATTCATCAAGATCATCAAACCCTTATTATAATCATGATCCATGGATTATATGTTGTATTGAATTCAGCTGTATTCTTTATTTTTATGTTAGATGGTCATTTATACCAAGGATTTAAAATTTTATTACCATTTATCATATTAATCTGGATGGTTTAGGATTGTGTTTATTTGATTAGAGTAAGTATTAAAATTTAATTGGTTATTTTTCAATTTAAATGTTTATTTGGATTATTTTCCACCCCTTTCATATGAGGAATACATTGTAATTATTATTTAATGGTTGGTGTTCAGTTATAGATAGCCCCTTGATTCATATATATGTATCATGATACAAATCAGTTGGTCAAATTAGAAGAGTTTCTACCCACATACTCAAACATTCATATAAAAGGTATTGATAGTATATTTTATATGCATCACATTATAAATTACATCATTATGAATTTTTTATTTATGAAAATTTGATTATTCTTTTTATTATAGTATCAATGTATATGTCTCATTCTTATGTGATTATTTTTATGGATTTATTTTATAATAATTTATTCCTGTCATATTATGCTGAAGTTATTATTTTAAATGACCCATGTTTCAATTATGTACCTTTCCCTATTGATTTTTATTATTAATTAATTATATATTTTATTATACAAATACCCATATTTAGTATATATTCTAATCCATTTATTATGTTTTATTTCCCTAGGATTCCAGGGATTTTTTTTATGATTGATATACAAGGATATTCTTTGGCAAATAATAGAATTCTCAAAGAAAAAACTTTGTGTATTAGATATTTTCAAATTAATGTAAAATATAATTATTTATTTGGATTAAAAATACTAATTAACTATTTAATATGTCACAATGTGATAACATATATCTAGTGATAATGTAATTAATTAACCACTGCCTTTGTGTTACTCGATTCAGGGTCTTTAAATTGTTGTTTTTGGAAACCTACCATTTAGAGAAACTGGTAGTCATGTCAGCAACCAGGATAGTCCCACTAAGAAAGGGCCATTTTATAGGAATAAAATTTTGGATTACATCCATAAAAACCATAAAATAGTGTATAACTCCCTAAAGTTACCTTGGGAATTGATTCCCCGATTATTTTGTAGGGGTATTCATAGCATGTATAATACATCATGACATCGATGTTCCCAGAAAAGACATTTAATTTTATTAAATTAATTATTTTTATTCTCGTGTACCCTCCTTTTAGGGAATCGATCAAAGTATTTCATCCTTTTTATTTTTATTATTCAAGGTAATATTATCCATAATTGTTTGCCTCCTTATTGTATTCTATATCCACGTTGTTCAATCCTTAATATGATTTTGGTAACTTAGGGATTCATGTGATTTGAAATTTATTTCAGGGTTTCATTATTCTAGTGTTCCCTTTGGCCTTATAGGAATTATATAAACTTTATTAAAGTTAATTATTACAATTAATAATGGAAGTGACAAATTTAATTTATTTTACCCAATGCATTATAATTTAAATTTTAAATCATGATTGCTTGTGATTTCTAGAATAAGTTTTAAATTCATGATAAATCATATCAAGTATGTGTGATAGTCTTTGAAAATAATATTTAGTCACCTTTGGAATTAATTGAATATGAAGGGGTTTTAACTTTTTATATGAGGTTTACATCTATTTTTCATAGTCCATGCACACCTATTATTTGTTAAAACACCTTGTTGGATAATCTAGAAGATTTTTGTAGTTAAACAGGGGGGTGTGATGATTTTAAATACATTTAACTTTTTCCTAATAAAAAATGGAGGATTTTATTAGTTTATACAATGTTATTATATACACTAGAAAATTTTAGTGTTTTATGGGGATTGTAATATTTAGTTTTAAAGGTATATTTGGTTGAATTGGTTTCAAAAAATATGAATCCTAAGGATCAGTTTTAATTTTTTGAAATGGTCTTCTAATATGGAGACCCTTGAATCATGACCCTTCGTATGTTTTGGAATGTTTATAGAACATAAAATTTTATAATTTGTTGTGATTTTTCTATGTATAAGGAAGATATATTGTTTATATATTCTTAAATGATGGTAATGTTTATATAAAGGGTGTTTATAGGTGAGGGTTATATTTAATTACTTATTTGTATGATTATATTATTATGTTTCCATTTTTTAACTCACCTCCATTTTTTTGACATGGGTTGCTATGGGTGGTTAGCTGGAAAATCTATAGACACATTCTACACTAGTTTATGTTCATTATCTGTCTAGTTTCCCTATGTTTATCTCTTTTTTTCTTAGGAAATTTCCGACTTGATTTTCCCTGATAAGGTAGGACTGAGTGTATTAGAAGGTTTTTTAGTATCCATATTTGGTCAGTATTTATTTATTTTATGTTATATTTCATTCTATATTATCACCAAATATTGTAGGTTCCCATGATACTTCAAATTTTATATCACTTATATTTGTTTTTGTTTTTGGATATCATACTCTATATTTACTTCTCTTTATTTACCCTCACAAGTGAAGTCTTTTAATTATTATATTTTTTATAGATCATTCCAAAAATCAACTTCTAAACCATTTTAAATATCTATAAATGGGTTTTTCCTTTAAAATAGGTTAAATAAATGTTTCTTTTTGAAAAATTGTTCCATTATAATGCCTGACTGGTGATTTTAAAGGAAATTAAATTGATATTTGTTTAAAATAAAAAATTTAAAACATAATCTATTCTTGAATTTTAATCTAGCATGAAATTGTGTTATTTATAATTTTTATACATTGGATATGGGGATGATACCAACTATGGATTTTAGTCCCATGCATACCAAATTATAGGCTTTACTCATGTTCTAAATTGATTCAGTGAATAATATTTTTATTCACATTTAATAATGGAAGTAATAGAAGATGATTCAATTACACATGAAAATCAATTTTATAGGTTGTATGTGAATCTAAATGTATATTTTTGATCTCTTATTTTATAAGAGACCTTATCTTTCACAAATCTATTTGGTCATATAATAGTTTATTTTGTCTTTCCTTGTATTAATTATTTTTTGTATAATTTATGATAATGTTAATTATTCTTGTGACATGTTTGTATTTTTTTTAAATTTAAAAACTATTGATTTCTATGGAGTGTCCATTCAAGGTATAGAATGGTTATGTTGAATTTGTGGTTTTAATTTCATTTTTTCTTTATTTTTGTTTTTGTATCATGTGAAATTATTCCCAATATAATCATTTTTATTCCCTCACACTAGCTTCTAGCATATAGGTATCAAGAAAGATTGTTGGACAATGTCAGGGGTCATCTGGAGTTCCCAATTTAGGGGTGGCATGAGTTGGTTTGTAAAAATGGTATTAGAACCCATTTTTCAATTAGGGAGTTATATTATAAATTTTCTTGTATTATTGGAACTAAAGAGGTAGGTGATGAGAAATTAACTACTCACTGCCTCTTTGTGATCAAATGTGAGATTCCATGGCTATCTAGAATGTATATATCTTGAATTTGAGACTGATTCTCTTTATTTTTGATATATATAACCTTTATTTGATTATTTACATTTTCATTTAGAGATTCATGAGTTATTTTAGAAAAATCCATATTTTAGAGTAATAACGGGGAGAAAAATAGTGTCAAATGGTTACAGTGTAGATCAAAACAAACCATACATAGACCACATGACATTCTTTGTGATGTTTATAGTGGACATCTACCAGTGGAATTTGGTGGATAGATTTGGTGTAGACAAACCTCCCCTTCACTTATTCGAGAATTTTTTCACCTCCTAAGGAATGGATGCTTTAGTGTAGGTCTAGATTCTTAACAAAAAATAATTTTGTGTGGTTCTCAAATCCTGAAAGTATTTTTGGAAGGCTTGGTCTTAGAGCCCTTGGTTTGAAGGAAAATTGTGTTTCAATCTCTTTTAATGGTCGATGGAAGTTCATTTTGGTCATGACTCCCCTTAGACTGTTGTATGGATAAATATTTTGGGACTTCCCCACCCCTTTCATGATCTTTGGTTTCTCCATGGTATAGGAGACATAATTGGTTCATTCCACTGTATTTATGATAACACATTACCACTATAAGATGCAAAAGTATCATGGATCTATGTTGAGATAAATTTATCTCTCCTTCATCTGATCTACATTTTTCTCAGGGCATTAATGGGATCTATTGATTTCAATACATATTTTACCTTCATCCTAGTTGTTTCTACACGAGATATAATATCCAAGGTCACTCTCTGACTATTTTTCTGAAGCACTTATCCAAGATTTTTGTTCCTTACCTAGATCAACAACCAATTTCATGCCACCTAGAATCCTTGATGGAGAAGGATCTAGTTATAGTGGATGAAGACACTTCAGTTGATTCAAACCATATCTATGTTCTATAACCTCTTAAGTCCTCCGTCTTTGTTGTCACTCCTCTTTTCCCCTCCTCATTCTCCATCTTTCTTTGTTTAGGGGTCCAATTCTAGTTAAAAGGAAACAAATTCATGAACATTATGGAATTCTTCCCACATTTGGGTACCCCTCCTTGTCTTTCATTTATGAATGTATCTCGTCAGACCATTGCTCGGATACATACCTTGGGAAGATGGAATCTAAATCAGTAAATCTAGTACTTATCCTTCATCGTGGAAAGGATCATGTCCTCCCAATCCACCAACATAGAGACCCAAGCACCTCAACCTCATGTCCCATTTATCTTGAAAATAGATACAGTGAATTATTTTATGTGGATTCTATAAAGTATTTCCTTGGAATTTATTCTCCTCCCAGTGAATCTCATACCTGAGCTCATGTTAAGAATTAACTATTCTCATCTTTTTCTCTAGAAAAGTTCTTGTTGATTTTTGAGGAAAAATCTAGGATTCTCTCATATCAAGGAATTCATTCCTTATATGTAATGATTAGGAACTGGTGGAATGAGTGAATATGGATTTACCTACATCTAAGATTCTCCATAAAAAGGTTTAATTATTGTTTTTCCTTGAATAAAGGAAATTTTCCCGTAAAATTCATGAATTTCATATGAAGTCTGGCATTGGAAATTACATGCAAGGAGATCCATACATCCAAAAACATATATTTTTTTGGACAGTTCTATTATTATTAAAAAAATAATTGTATCTACCCGTTATATTTCCACTTATATTATTTTAGTTAATTTCATCTACTCTCGTTCCTTTTTCTACTCCACATGTGATGAAAAGGAGAGAGAATTTCATTGGTATGTTTTGACGAACATCAATTTTTGGGATATGAAATAGATTTTATATGGGGATTTTAATGTCATCATATAATATTTGTAGAATAAATTTATATAAGAAGAAATAAGTAAGAGTTTTCTAGATTTGTGTCCAAAAATGGACTTTTAGATATGGAATTTTCTGTGGATAAATACACATGGTGTAATAAAATAAGATAAATTCATCCGAATTGGGGAAACTAGACTATTACATCACTAGTATCTAAGAGATATCCTCCTTCCCTAATAATAACGTGGATAATTTGGTCTGAGAACTATCTAATCACTCCCCTATCCTCTTCTATCTTGATGACAGTGGTGCAACCATTGAGAATTTTTACTATTCAAGTCGATGGGAACAAGATCCCAACTATCACCTAATTACATTTTTATAATGGAAAAATCACATTGACAGAGCTCTTAGGTTGGATTCCATAATAAACAAAGATGGTTTAAATAGGATCTCCAAAACTGAGATCCAGTAATCCCACCCATTATATCTATTTTGAAAAAAATAAGGTCAATATTGAACATGATTAGATGGGCTTGGAAACTAAATGGAATGATGATTGTTTCAATAATATAGTCTAAATGAAGAATAATTTGGACATGTTTCTTTATGAATGGGAAATATCATCCATTGAAAGATCCATAGTTACTTTATTGATGGAGGGTGATAGAAGTCCACAATTTTTTCATGCATGCATCTAGAAAAAAATGATCCATTTTTATGATAATTCTTCTAGATTATGGATCATTCACCAATGATCTCAAATGGTTGAATGTGTGATTGCATCCCAATTAATTTCTCTACTTGCGATTGATAAACCACACATGCTGGATGGCTACCCTAGAGGAAATTAAAATCTCTTTTATAACATCCCAAATGTTTTATCTCCGAATATCAACCATTTTTTGTGAAAATTCTAGATAAAGTGGAGGATTAGGGGCATTTCACTAACCTCAAGTCTAGAAGTTCCCCCAGACCTGATGGGTTCTCAGACTCTTTCTATATGGTTTTATGGGACCTCATAAAGGAATATATTTTGTGTATTATTCAATAATATTTTTGGGGAGGAAGATTACTCGAAGTGGCTCATGACACTTATTTTAAACTCATTCCAAAATTTAAAGACCTATAATATATTAAATAGTATATTAAAATCAGTTTTTGAAACTTCCCCTATAAATTCCTTGTAGAATTTTATCAACAAATATCTATCGATACATATTAACATATGGATTTTTTATTGTAAATATGGTTTCATCATTGGAATATCTACCCAATATTCTATTTCTATAGCCCATGAAATGATCTCGGATATCAATAATTAGACTATAGGGTCAAACATCATCTTGATGCTCAATATGGAAATGGAATATAATAGGGTGGAGTGGAGATTTATTGTCCAAGTCATGAGCTGAATGGGTTTTTTTGAATGGGTTGTTGGAAATTAATTAAAATGAAATTGATATCCTTCATTTCTAGCCACATTCAAGCGACAACAATGTCTTATTCATGTTAATGTGCGGGCTATGTTAAGGTGACCCTATATACCCAAAATTATTCACTCTTTTTTAAAAACATTTTAATATATACTTATATAAGAGCATCAATAAGGGAAATCTTCATCCAATTCAATGTATAAAACATCTAATGGGGTTTAACACTTCTTTTTTAATAATATTATTATTTTCATTAGATTAATTAGAATATATATTTAGGAGTTCAACCATATTATTGATGAATACACCTTGTGGTGTGGACATCTGATCAATATAGGGAAATATAATGTCTATATTTCAAGTTATGTTTAACTGATAATGGGAATAGAATTAAAAAAATTGGATTCCATATTTGATATTTTAATATGGAATATATAGGTTCTCTAATCTCCTAAGGTATAATTATAATTCATCATTTTTATAGGATTTTTCAAACAATTTATAATCATACACTCACCTGGATAACCAGTTCCTCCCCTTCAGGGAATGTATCACCCTAGTTAATAATTTTCTCTCTTCCATACCCATGCATGTACTTTAGGATACCAATGTACAAAAATAAGTGCCCATAAATATTGATAAGAGTCTTTATGGGTTCATCTAAGATGTATAGGGGGATGGTAGACATCACTTGAAATCATGTAATAGGATGTACCATGAAATAGAGGATAGAGGCATAAATCTAAGAAGTATTTCAAACACTATGAATTTAATTTAATCTATACTGATCTGGGATATCATGTATGGATTATGTTTTTGTGAAATATTTTTCATAAACAATATGGGTCTCATCCACACTGATTGAGGGGAAAAGGTTTTAAACTCTGACACTCAATCGGCTGACATATACATGCTCTTAAATATAAAATGCATTAGATTATTTTATGTTGATTACTCAATTTTTGAGACTCTAAAAAGATGGGGGCCGAACCAAGCTTCCCAGGATTACATGTTTCATAAATTTTCTTTTCACAATCTTATTTCTTTCCATCTATCATCTACCCTGCTCTTTTTAAAAATAACATGAGTTTTATATAATCATAACGATAAATGATGAACATAAAAAACTATTTTTTATTTACTCTTTGGTAGTCCTATTATTAATGAATTAACATAAAAAATCCGGTAGGTTATGAACACTATTAAAAGAGAGTTACACTATGGTTCCATGACATTCCTACTAAATTCAACGTCTTTTTTGGAATATTCATGGTCAGGTTGTCCCTACAGATGATGGGGTGAGACATAATGGGATATCCATTGTTTATAAGTGATACTATTTTTGTATTTCCATGGAGGATTAGGCTTACCACATTGTCTTTTAAGGTGTGTGAGCCTGTACATCTTGGCATGGAATTTTTTCTTATGATAGAATAGATGTGAAAAGAACTTTTATTGTTTTATTCCTTCACTCGCGGTTTTATTTTATGGAAGATATTACAAACAAGAATAAGAAAAGTGGATTGTTATTGGTGGTCAGATACTTTAGTAATATTTACTACACGTGACATGGTCAGTAATGGGTGGCTTCCCTACTCCTGTTTTGTAGTGACAATCCAAGATAGATCTCTATCATCCAAGTTGATTATCTTCCAAAAGAAGTGAGAGTTCTCTCCAACCATTTTGTTCAACATGGGTGGTTGAGTCTCTATTTCTATGGCTAACTGAATGTCTAGTAAAGGTAATTAGTCTCACTGGATACCTCAAGATAGTGGCCTCAAATTAAATGTTGATGTTTCATGCACTACTAGATACATTGAAGAGGATGATCAATTTGGGATAGAACAAGTTTTTTCTTATTTACTTTTACTAATTTCTTCATCCACGAGGATTCTCTCATTGATGATTCTTTGGTATGGATCAAGGGATGGGAACAATGAAACACTCAGGGTATTATTATAAAAAAGATTAAAAAAACACATATATTCTTCTAAAGTTAATTTAGAAGAATAATGTTATCCCTTAGGCTATTAATTAATCAGCTCGAAGATGCAGAAGTTTTCTCAACATCCACATGGATATCACCAACACATGGTAAGAAGGAAACAAGGTCACTGCATTCCTTGTTGTGCAAACCTCTCCAAGTAATCTTTTCACTATATTTATAATCACACGATCCCTTTCCCATAAATATTTTAGTTTAGTAAAATCTAATTCCCTTGGATTGTATTCATTATACCCCCCTTAATTTTTTTTGTCCTTGGTCCCCTTTCATGGTATAAAATTTACTAACGTTAGATGGATGGTTTCATTTTGTCTTAAAATGGTGGAATTTAAAAAATAATAATATTTTTTCACGAATAGTTTTTTAAAATATATTTGAAATCATTAAAGTTTTTTTGTATAATAAAGAAAATTTTATGACATTTATTACTTTAAAAATAATTTTTTTGGCCTCTATAAAAAAATATTTTATCCTTTATATAATGTTTTATAAAATCCATCTAGTTTCATTAAATGATTTCTGTTAAAATATATTTTAGAAACTAGTTTTATATTTTTTTTTAAAACCCTATTTTATGGCTTTTTTAAAAAGAGTTAGAAACTTTTGGATTATTCAAAATTTTTATGATGTTCTAACAAAATTTGGGTAGTAATTTGAAATTATGTAGATATTTCTAAATTATTTTAAATTATATTATAGGAATGTGGGAGATAAATTACTGTGGAAGTTAAAAATAATTTTTTTTAGTTTTCTAATCAAGATAAAAATATTTCTATAGTAAATATTATTTTTTTAAAGGGATGAAGTCTTTTTAGGGTTTAATTGAAATTATTAAGTAAGTTATTAACATGTGAAAATGTTTGGTTTGTTTTAAATGAAAAATTATACTTTCAAAAGTTTTTTTGTCTTCATGAGTAATGTTTCTGGATTTTTTCCTTTATTTATTTTGGGAATATTTTATTTCAATTGTAAATAATGGCTTATCAAGGTTATTATCTTATGTTATTTATAGTATGTATACTAGAAATGTATCGATAAAGGGGTAGAAGTTTATCTATAGGGATGAATCCTTAGGTTGATTCCTCACTTTTTCTGGGTTTTAATCTCCTGGTCAATGTCCCCACCCCAACTGAGAAAAGAGTAGTAGAGTTGAAAACATCTAGATCCTTAGATCATCCTTATAGATTATATAAATTATAAATCAGTGGAAAAAAACCATTCAGTAAATCATTTCTATTATGGTATGGTTACCGGTTTTAGGATTCATTTTTTCTATCTTTAGATAAGTTTGGGTTTTGAAGTGATTCTTTTTTTTGATTATTTAGATGAACCCCAGAGTTATTTTTCTGAAATATTGGTTTTTTCTGTTTTTTGTTTTGTATTTTAATTACATCCATGATTAGTTTCCCCCTTGAACATGTATTGTTTTGGGTGGTTTTATCCACGGGATATATTTTTGTTTCAAAAAGATTATGCTTTTGAGGTATTGGGTGTGTGATTCAGTAACTGATAATAGTTTTTCCTCCATCTTATGTTATGATCACAGAACCCTGTGTACTTTGGGGTTCTAAAAATACTGAGGCACATGGTATTTTTGGGGGGAGAATCAATAATTTAGAAATGGTAATTGATATTGGATTTATAATTGTTTTAATAACTCAAAGGGATTCTTTGTATATATGGAACATGGATCGAGAGGCTTTGTGAGTGGTTGGGTGAGAATTGGGAGCCTCAAGTTGAAATTTGGGAGATTTATCTCTTGTATCATGTTTTATGATTCAAGAAATTTTTTTAAATCATGTTGAATTATGTCCTAAATATTTAATTCATTTTGAAAAAGAATATTTTGTTTACACTGATAGTTCATGGTTCTGGGAAATCCATATATATTTTAAGGGAAACCATGAATTCTTGTTTTTTGTTGGGGTTAACATGTTGTTGGTACATTTTTGTAAACAAACCATGAAAAATGTATAACCGTGTGTACAAATGGTTTTTTAGGATTGTCAAATGATATTTTAAACTATTTGGAAAATCATTTGTTGTGTTTGGCCTTGAATAGTGAAGGATACATAGTTAGCACAATGTCTGAAAAACTATAACACTAAACAATGAGAATACCCAAATTTTATTAAAAGGGAAAATTTCCCAATTTCCCCAATAAAATTACAATACCCTCCCCAGTTTATTTCTCCATTATGCATCATTGGACAAGGGGGGCCTATCCCCCTCTCTTATCCTCTTTTCCCTTTTTAGTTTGGGTGATTCTTGTTTGTTTTTTCAATGATTTGAGGTGATTCCCCCACCTTTCTCCTCTATTCTTCTGCTAATCTTATTTCTTTCTGATTTCAACGAATTATATTAATTTTTAGTGATGATAACCATCAAATAATGGTAAAAATATTTTGATATAAAGGTAATTGTTCTGGTAAAGGCTACAGAACATCTTTAGATAATGTTTTCAATCCATTTCATGCCATTTTGAGGAAGGTATGATTCCGTGTTTATATTCATAGGGTTTTTCTGAATAAATTTATATTTTCTAATGAATTGGGTGATTAAATTGGGGATTTTGTGGCATAGGATTGTTTGTGTGTTGAGGGTGTTTGGACCTCATTGCTCATATATTTGGAAATAATATTTTCTCAATGAGTTTTTCTACATTTATTCCTATTCATATTAAATTGAATTAAATTAATTTTAAATTTTTATTATTAATTGAAATTAATGTTATATCTCTAGATAGGTGCTTGAAATATAGTAAGATATTGGTATAAGACATATATGTTCATGGTGGAGTGTAGTTATGATTTTTCCAAAAGGAAATAACTCCAAATAAGGTTGGGTGACCTTTTGAATTTACCTATAGTTTATGCATTTTATTTATGAAACACTTCTGTGTGGTCTCACCACTCTGTGCGATTAAACTTTTTAAGATAAATAAATTATTAAGACATAATTAAATATCAATAAATTAATAGATGATATGTTAGGGGCCATAATAGACCCTTGATATTTTTCTTAATTCCTCAGTTTCCAATGGATAATGCATTGATTATAGATTTATTCATAATGATTTATGGACCTCTAGAACTACCTTGGAACCTAAATGGGTGATGGCTAGGGGATTCATCATGATAATGATCTTCAATAGATATGGGACCCAAAGGGTTATAAATTAAACGAAATGAATGTTACATAATGGACCTCATGATGGATGTATTATACCACTTGAGTAGGGATCAGTGATACACTAGGAACGAATGAATCGCATAGGCAATGACATAACCATAAGACTCCATAAAACTATTATGCTAAATGATATGGGGATGGGATTATTACTCCTCCTCCACAATCATGTGTGTTCATAGGTAGGTAGACCATTGGTTGATTAAGAATATACTAGGAGAGTGAAATAAGCTTGAATGACATGGGATGAGTGATGTTCATTGTTCTATCTTCCAAGAGTAGTGATAGTGAGCCGTATAATATGCTACCAAAGTGGCTCAAATCTGATCATGATGATATTGAGAGATATTATATTTTATGAGTGATAGGCTTATCCCAAGAGATGATATTGAGATAAGGGAACCTGTGTAAGGTGTATGTACTATTATGTAGCCTAGGGGACCTTGGAGGGTTCACATGTCTTATATAACAATTGAGAGGGTTAGTATGGGAATGGATATTGATGATTTTAGGGGTTGCATTAGATCTTGAATTGATGGTGTGAGAAAAATATGACAAAAAAAGAGAAGAGTTCATGCACATGAGTGAACAACTACAATTATCTGTAAAAGTATTTGGTGGAAGTCCAACCCTTATTATTTTATTTTAGATGTTTCTGAGTGGATGAAATCCCAAAAAGTGAATGATGTTATAGTATTCCTAGTGATTCCTAGGATTAGGTTTTTGATCCTCATGAATACATGGTATGAAAAGGGTTTCTATAATTTTGTGGATGTAAATTTTGATAATCCGATAGATTCCTAGTGATTTCTAGGATCTATCATTGTAATTTAAATGTACTTATAGATGAATAGTGATTCATATGAAATAGTGTTATATCATATTATGTTGGTATAGATGTTGAGTGATTCCCAGGATCTGGAATTGTACATATTAATGTTGGGAGAGATTATATGTGATTCATAGGGCTTTCAGTTGTGCATTTTTATGTCGAAATAGACTAACATTGATTAATTGGGTCTTGTGTGATACCTTATAAGGTTATAAGAGATTTCATTTAATTCATATGATTTGTAATTATTCCTCATGATTGTTTTTCGTAGTGACAAACTATACAAGTGGGGTTCATTAAGTTACTCAATATAAATTTCTGTTAAAAATGATTTAAAATCCCTCAAAGATGATTAAAAACCCCAAATTAATTAAAAAGAAGAATAATATAAGTTTTATCTTTCAAAAGATTTCTCAATGTAGGATTTAGGATCAGTTCAAAAATTATTGAAATCAATGTACCTTTTGAAACCAATTTACTTAATACAATCCTTTATATGATCACAATTTAATATTAACTACCAAATTAAATGTTTTTATATCAGTTTTAAATAACAAATGCAGTTTCATTTTTGAAATACAGAAAGAAAACTAAAAGATCAAATAATAGAATAGAAAAGAGGGTTTATCCTCAAGCAAAGACTTAATCCCCACTACATGGAATTCACTCACTACAAAAAAGATTATTATAACAATAATCATATCCAAAACCTAGATTATAAATACAAACAATTATATACATGAAGTAAAAGATCAAATCCTCTTAAATAATTAGATATCGGATTAAAAAGTAAGGCACACAAGACCTATTCTATAATTGTCAATGCTATAACAAATATAGAAATCCAGGATAGTGTGTCTAGTACAATATAGTTAAAGAAGAGAATAAAGTGTGAATGAATAAATAGATAAAAGAAACAAACTACTAATATGTAAAGCATATAATAGAGAGATAAATAAGAAGTGATAGAAAAAAGCGGTTTTTCTTTGTCCGAATAGCTTCGTATGCCTGGAGGTATTTATATTAGATTATTTGGAGATCTTGAAAAGGTTTCTATAAAAATATAGGAAAACATAGTTTCATAGAATATTGCATTTTTTATGTAGATTCTATAAAAAAACTAACATTTTTTTCTTGATTTAGTGTATGAAAGGTTATTAATCTTCTGCATATTCCACACTTTAACACTAGCATGTCTTTCAACATGTATGTGAAATTTTAAAGAGTATGTCAGAAGTGATGTGAATGAGGAATATATTTATAATATATAGCTCTTCAAGTATAAATATCCTTTGAAGAATAATTGAAAAGTTATCTTGAATCCTTATACGACGTAAAAAATCAGGAAAAATCTAACTTGGTCTTCATGCATTTGTGGAGTGGTTTAGTAATAATCATTAAAAAATCCATTTTAGGTTGTCTGCATTAACCCATATAAACTAGCAATTGGAGGAATTAAATTCTAATAATAAGTAGAAATGATAGTAAGTTGAAAGTTGATCATCTATAACGGTAGCATAGTCTAATGGTAGAATAATCTAATAGTAGTAGGGTCCAGTGATAGCACATGCCAATGGTAAGACAACCAGTATAAGTACATATAGTGGTAACATGTTTGGTGGAATCATGTTGAACTTACAGTATCACAAGTACATCTAATAGTAGAATGTCTGGTGGTAGAATTTATGGTGGTATAAATTTTTAATGCCAGGTGTTATTAAGTCTGAAAGTAGCATAATTTAACTAATGGTACCACTACTTCGGAGGTAGCACAGTGCTGGAGGGAGCACAACAAAATCTATAGCACAGTTGAACTAATAGTTTCACATGTCTTTATTTAGCTAATTTTCATCTAATATTATTTAACAAATAATATACTAACATAAATCAGTAATCTTATTAGTGACATAATAATCATTATTCATGATAATTAAAACAAGTAGGTACCAAAAATTTCCCCCTTTTGACCATCAAAAATCATGGCATTTTATAAACATCTAATAAAACAATGTATGCATAAGTTTGTTAATTTGAAAGGTAAGTATATATTATTAACATTTCAAAGTGATAATGTGATATATTTTGAAATAGTAGCACTTGAAATAGAATTAAAAATTTGAACATCAAGGTAAATTCCATCCAAACTTGTTTTCCACCATTAGGGATTATCAAAAAGATAACAAAAGAAAATAAAATCAATGACTGATGTAATAAAAGATGACTGGAATAAATATATCAGTGAAAATATCACATCCCAAAAAATAAATACATGGAAAAAATAAAATCTCTATCAATGAGCTATCCTAGCCAGATTCACTCTCAAATATATCAGATGAAAGATCAATAGGTCATGTTCCTCTTTCAGAGGTATGAGGCTCTAAAGAAGAATATGAGGGTGCAGATGTAGTGGTAGGAATTTCCAGAATCACCACTCCTCTAATATGTGAAATACCTCAGCTAGTAACATACTGAAGTGTGGAAACTAAGGTTGTAGAGGTGCATAGGATGGTGTGGTAGTGAGAGATAACATAGGGATGAACTTAGGTACTAAAATTATTATACTAGATACTTAAAAAATTATTTATGAGGTTCACAAAGTCTATGATTATGTTTCCACCTCAATCCATAGAATAAAAAATATATTTCATTACGTATATAAAAAATATTAAGCATAAGAGCCAATAATTTGAGCTGGTCTAGCTATTCCTTGGATGACCTAGTCATAAAAGGCATTCTCAAGTTCTCATATAGAAACATAAAATGGAAATTCAACTCATTCCTTGTATATATTCTAGAAACGTATAACTTGATAGCCTTAGTAATAGTTTCTCTATCACTTTGAGCCTCATTCAAACACAATATTACCATTATATATATATATATTCAACATGCTGTCTAATTTTCCATAGGTCTTCCCAATGAGATGTATGAAAATCACCCATGATTGCATAGAAGTCCACTTTAACTATCAATATCATCATCTCACCATCAATAGAGGATGTAAAGAGTTGGATCGTAGGATATAGATGCAATATCAGGTGTCCAGGGTGCCAAACTCTCTAAAGGTGTAGTGTATCTAGTAGAAAAATCAACATTAATCTCATCCATTATATACTTCATTAAAACCATCTCATTAGAAAAATGTCAATTTTCAATTTCAACTTATTGAATCTTTATAATCATCCTGGGCTAATAATTAAAAATGGATATCTCATTGATATGATGTGTATTATCTAAAAAATCTGAGTAACTGTGGGATATATATATCCTATAAAACCCTTAAAATCTGAAATAAACCTCTCTATGAATGTTTCAAAATTAGATATGCTCACATAATATTAAGGTACAAAGGTAGAAGTAGGTAGAGGGGAAGAAAATTTCCCTAGACTAGGAATAACAGCCTCTGCATGCTCTGATCCAATAGTGGGTGTATTAGTATGAAAAGTTTGAAGCAGACCAAATCCATCAATTCTTTTAATAAGATATTCATTTGGACCTATTTCAATAACTAAGACAGAAGGACCACCATGCTCTGGTGGACTATTTTGATTATCATCTCTATCATCCTCACCATATTAGGATGGATAATAAATTCTAAATAGCATTGAACAAGGAGATAATTCCACCATGGATGTAGCTCAATTTACTTTAGAGAAAGAAGTCTCATCCCTATGGACTGAATTCTTACTGAAGGAGTTACGGTATTCCTCCCAATTAACAGATTACCTTATCTCACCTCTAATAAAGGAAGCATCATTAGCATACAGAACAGAAATTGGTCTATGCACAAACAGTGCTGAAACTGAAACAACATGAAATGAATTGTATAAATGATCACTCTTAACACCACCAAAATCATCAGGACCTTCAGTGTCATGTGGTCCATCACCCCTCCTATCATCACCATTATTTCCTTTCTCATTGTTAGACACTTCCACTACATATTCAGATTTATATGAAGTACTCTGAACATGTTCTTCCCATATGTATTTAGTCTCTTCTTCTTCTCTTTTAGTCAAAAACCTCTCACTAACCATGGGATATATAGAATAGTTAATATTTAAAAATGATACATAATGACTCTTGAGCACATATGGGTTACTTCCCTATTCAACGTAAATAGTAACCTCTTCTACAAATTTAGCTTCCTTTTATTATTTTTCTTCTTCCTCAATAAAAACTGCAATTTCATCTACCTCCATGATAGGGTCAACTACAATCTTGTGCCCTGTAGGATGATTTATAAATTTAAAATCCCCATAATGCATGTAATTATCCTCAACGCATTTATTAAACATGGGATACTAGTTGAATTTCATTCCCTTATAGGTAATTTTTCTTAAACAAAAACCACCATAACATACCATTTCTTATTCATTCCCACCATCCAAACAAATGTTTCCAACATAACTGATATTATCTTATGATAAATCATAGATTTAGACCATGAATAGGACTTGTACATATACATTAATTTCACTATAATATATCTATATAGATTAACTTTATTCCAACTTTTCATAGGAAATAAAAGGAAGAGAACATGAAATATCCTTGTACTAAAATCCCCTATCTAGGAATATAGTGTATACTATATAAATATGAACATGAGTCTATACTCTCCATATAGCTATGTAGTAGTAGGAATTTCTATTGTACTACTCCCAATTAGTTCCAGTGGTACATCCTCATACACAAATAGATCACTATTACTTAGTATAAAAACTTTGTACTCATTAAAAGAATCCTTAGTGAGGTAAATAAATACACTAATCCTATTTCATTGAATAAAATTTAATATCTTGACAATCAATTATACTATGAATAATATATTTTTTCCTACAAAAGATGTACTCTACATTTTGGTAAAATGGGTAAACCAACCTTAGATAAAATGGATTATTGTTCCACGAACCACCATTCTAATCATCCATGGTCCTGAATCACCTTGAGTACCATTTAATTTCTACAAAACATCCACTCTGCATCAATTTCATTCTCTAAGACAACTGCATGAGTCATAAGTTGAGTATTTTTTAGTTGAAATGCTTCATGGCTTGATTCCCCATGAAATTTCTCCACAAGAACATATCCATCGAGAGATGAATCTGAGGGGCTCATAACTCTCACCATTACACAAAATTGAATGGTGAATGAAAATTGTGAGGAAGGTTGAAGGCCTGGAGAGAGGGTAAGTCTAAATAGTTCAATGGGTAGGCATGAGTGAGATTAGACCAAATTAAATTTAAGTTCAATTTTTTTCAGTTGGGGATTTTCTATTGATAATATATTAAAATATAAATAAAAAAAATAAAAATTTTAACATAATAAATAATGTTGATAGGAAAATAGTGACTTATCCAATAGATTCCCTATGGTGGACCCTTCAAATGGTGGATCACCTAACACTGGAACACTCAATGTTGGACCACCCAATGGTGGATCACCAATGGTGGATCACCAACGCTGGATCACTAACAGTGGATCACCCAATAGATGATCACTCAATGGTGTATCAACAAAGTTGGATCACCATTGTTGGATCACTAATGTTGGATCACCAATGGTGGATCACTAATTGTGGATCACTAACGATGAATCAACAATAGTGGATCACCAAAGGTGGATCACCAATAGTGGATCACCAATGGTGGATATTTCAATGTTGGATCACAAATGTTGGATCTTTCAATGGAAGATCTTCCAAGGGAGGATCTTCCCAAATAATGGAATAACATAAATTTATTATTCCTCTATCATGTTTGATATAGATTAATCCCTTTTAAATCAAGTTATTTGTAAACAAACAATCAAGATGATATTTAGTTCCTATGAATTAAAAAGTTATAACACCTTTTTTGAAATTATCTCTCAAAAACCGATGACTTACATAAATATGTTTTTCCCTAGAATGAGATATAGGATTATTATAAATATTTATCTAACTTGTATTATCACAATTTATTGGAACATGTCTAAATTGATATACATAATATTGAAATGGTAGTTTCATCCATAGAATATATGTATAGAAACTTCTTGAAAATATATATTCAACCTCACCAGTACAAAATGTAACACAATTTTCTATTCAACTACACAGATATATTAGTGACTTTACCAAAAGGTGATGTGTTTTAGAGGTGGTTTTTCATTCAAACTTACAATGGAAAAAATCCATATCTAAATAACTCACTAATTCAAAATTATTTTTCTTCTAGGATTTAAAAATCCAATATTGGTTGTATATTTGAGGTATTTTCAAATTCTATTAACATAATGTGATTGTGATTATTTAAGTTTTTCCTAAAAACCAAAACACATACACACACTAAACATAATTTAGTGTAAGTTATCTGTTATCTATAACAATATTCTAATCATGAATATGTATTTTGTTTGATCCAATAGTTTTCCATTTTCATCAAGATCCACCTTATATGTGGTACTCATGGTAGTATCCGTACATTTATTTCTATCCAAAAAAATAGAAGGTATTTAAAGTACTTACATTGATTCAAAATAATTCCATATTTATTTTAAATTTTTTTAAAAACATGAAAGAATTTAGGTTCGCCCATTAAACTGATTTCAAATTTTCTTTACATCTTTCATTAAAATCATTACATAAATAATTTTAAGAAGATCCAAAAATAATATCATCAACATAAATATGAACAACTAAAACATCTTTTGAAATTATTTTTATAAAAAAGAGTTTGATCTGATATTATTTTTAAAAAATATTTTGAAATTAAAAAAGTAATGATATTATAATACTAATATCTAGACACCCACTTAGTGATAAGTGTTAGAGTGTATTTATATCTAAATACTAGTTCTAAACACTATTTTATTAAAATTGATTAATTTTCTCTTGTATTTACATCACCATGAATTCATTATTAATTATATCATTGATATTCTTAGGTTCAAGCAATGACATGAATGATTAATGTTTAACCTGATTTCCAATAAAATACCATGTTTATGCATCTCTATATAGTTATCCCTCTATATAATTTATAGGATGTTATCTATGAGTCCAATAAGTTATATGAAAATAATCACTGGAATTATCATGTTCAATAGGTTTAGGTTCAGGTTGTTCCTCATAACAGTATAATTTCTATGCTTGTTTTGTTGAATTTTTAGAAGATTTTGATTTGTTATTAATATTTTAAGGATCATCCTCAAGGCCATATAAAGGGTTATTAGGATAATTTGGATTTTTTAATCAAATTTAAATTTAATAGATTCATTCACATTAATTTTAATTTTTTTAAACACCCTATAAGATTTTCCAGAAGTTAAATATTGAAGGAAAATTACTTATTCTTAGTATTAATAAAAAGGATTCGAAACAAAAAAACTATAATTTAATTAACCTTCATCTTTCTAAAATTCCAAAATTCATAATAATTTTTTTTAAGAGAGGTCTAACTAAAACTCTATTTATTATATAACAATGTATATTTATATTCTTGACCCAAAAATAAATAGGTAATTCACACACATTAATCATGGTCTAGGAAATTGTTTGAAGGGTCAAATTTCTTCATTCTACAACACCATTCAAATATGGATCCCCATGAGGAGAAAACTTATTATTATTGATATTTTTTAGAAAAAATATTCAAAGTATTGCTTTTTAAACTCATGGTCATGATCACTTTATATGGTCATAATCTTAAGTTTAGTAATATTTTCTACAAATTGACCATATTTGATAAAATAAGAACAATCATCACTTTTGTGAAAAAAATGAATACCCATGTATACCTAGAAAATTAATTTACATTAACAAAAAAATATTTCTTCCCATTGAAGCTAGAAACTCTATATAGTCCAAACAGTTCCATGTGAACCAAATCTAGTGGTTGATAACACAAAACTAATTTATTTGATTTGAAATATATTTTGTGTTCTTTCCATTTTTTACACGGGTCATATACTTTATCATTTGAGAGTTTATGTCTGGGCAGAACATTGAAAAACAATTTCCAAATTATCGTTTTAAGTGAATGGATATTACAATGTCTTAGTCTCCTATGCCAGAGATATGATTTTATGAAATGCAATTAGATATGAAATATTTTGAGAAAATAATGAATCTAAATTAATAGAATAAACATTATCATTTCTTAAAGAAATAAAAAAATTAAAAGGTTTTTAGAATCATAACATTATAATAATTATTTTTAAAATTAACATGAAAATAATCATCAAATAACTATGAGATTCTAAGAATTTTATAATTTAATCCAGCTATAATGAAACATTAGAAATTAAAACATTGTAAGAGTTGTGGAATTGACTAAGTCTAATTATTTTTCCTTTGGTATTATCACATAAAGTGGCATTTCTACCATCCAAATTGATTAGGACCTTAAAACATGAATAATATCTAGTCATGTGTCTATAATATTTATTTTCATGGAACCATAAGTTCTTACTCTATATTTCTAATTAGGTTTCCTACAAAAAAAGTACACCAAAAATGGATTTAGTAACCAAATATCCATAGGTCATGTAATATTAGTAATCAATGATTTAGGAACCCATAATTTCATAACAAGTTTATAATAAGAGTATTTTAGACTTTTATTAATAATAATGTTGTTAATTATATAAGAATAAAAATTATTTAATGGATTTTTAGAATAAATACAATGAATAAAACTATTTTTAATAATTTTTTTCAAGCCAGGTTGATAGCCTATTCTGGTAGTGTGCTTGGCAGAATTTTCCCTTCCAATAATCTATTCATGAGTATTACTCCCACATTTAAATATTTCCATGTATTTATTTAGTTTCTCATTAGAAAATATTAACTCATTTTTCCCTTTTAATAGCTGGTCATTTTTATATTTCTCAATACTAAAATTAGTTTGAAAACATGAAGTTAATGTATGATTATTCTTTAAAATATTAAATTTATATTTAATATCATTAAAATTATTTTTCCAATATATTGCGTTATTTGTACATTTCATCATTATACATGTTCTAATCATTATTTTAATCTCTATAAGAATTAGAAATATAAACAAGAGACGTATAAAAACAATACAGTCCTCATATGTGTTTTCCATAAAACACATATTAGCTCTGTCATTATTTTTCTGTTGAGTTTTTTTAAATCACTCACGTTGTCCTTTGAAGAACTCCATGTTTCTTCCATGGATTTATTATATCCCTTATCATTTTCACCATAAATCTTCTTGAAATTTAACTTAAAGAATTCAGATTCAACATGAACCTTCATCTTACACTCATAAAAAACTATTTCATTCATAGTATCATATTGATTCAGGACCATTCTACAATTTTATTAATTATCATATTTTACATTAAAACTAGGTTTCCTAAAGAATATATTGCCTTTGTAAAACATTTTTAATCTTCGGGAAAAGTGGGAAATTTCTTAATCACTGTCAATAGGTGACTCTTTGTCACTTTAATTGTGAACATAGATTTTATCCTTTATCATAAAGTAGTGGTTTTGAATGATCAATATTACCTTTTTGGTTCATCATCTACTTTTATGTTTACCTTAAGTTCCGCCTCATACAATTTCATAATTCTTATCATCTTCTTAACATGTAACTTTCAAGCATCACACGACTCTCATATTGACACTAATGATCCTATCCGTCTATCTAATAGACGCCTTAATAAGTACATCACATGATCTTTGTAAGAGATAGGTTTTCTCAAAGAATTCACCGTGTTCATGATCTCATTAATCCTAAGATACATATTAGAAAAAGGTTTATCAATTTTCATCTTAAAAGTTTTATACCAATAGTATAAGTATTTAATCGGATTTCTTTGATATTATATGATCCTTAGTGAGAAATAGGTAATGTATCCCAATTTTCAAAAGAAATTGTAGTGGAAAATTTTTATTAAATTTCTTATCTTCAAAACAATAGAAGAAGTAATTCCTCAATTTATAATTCATATTATAACAATCTTTAGTAGGGTCATCGTAATTTGATAAAGTAATATTGGGTAATTCAAATATATTTTCAATGATAGTCCAAATATCAAAACTCATGCTCCCAAGATGTTTTTTCATTTTCATTTTACCCTAAGTATAATTTGTTCAACTAAAATATGGAGACAAATTTATCGAAGGTACATCTTTTTAATTGTCCATAAACAAATAAATTAAGAAATAAAAATAATAATATCTTAAAAGGATAACTAAAATTTAGTTTAAAATATATTTAAGACTCCATTAATACCAAATATTGGGAAAAATGACTAACTCCAAAGGGGGTCAATTGAGTCACCTAATAAAACGTTTTGTTAAAAACAACATAAAAAATCACCCATGTTAATTAAAATCATCCAGTTAATAAAAATTGTATAATAATATAAATGTTTGATCTTTCAAATTATTTACAAATTTGTATTAGGTCTCAATTGAAACAAAATTTGAAGTCACGATAACTTTAGATCATAATTTACATAATCAAATCCTTTATATAAACACCATTTTAGAATGAATTTCAATGTTAACGTTTTTAAAAAAAATTAAATAACCAATGAATTTTTAACTTGAAAATATAGAAACAAAATTATATGATCACATGGTGGAATAAAATAATGGTTTTATTATAAAAATGAGATGTATTCCCTTGAACATAGAAATCACCAGCTAACAATATGATTAATATAAAAATAATTAAATCCACAACTAGGATTGGGTATAAAAACAAGATCTCATAGATTATCCCATCATAAATCCTATTCTATAGTAATATATGGGAATAAAAAGTAGTCTGTTTAGGACCACTTTCATAGTTTTCATGGTTATAAAAAATAGTGAAAGTTTAGAGAGTGTGTTGAGTAAACACCAATTAAAGCATAGAATATAGTGTGTATGAATAAATTGAGAAAATAATTACACTTATCTAATTTAAAGAATAAAATAGAGAGGTCAAATAAATATAGAAAAAAAGAAGTGGTGTTTCTTGGTTTGAATAGCTTCAAATTCTCAAAGATCCACATATAAGACTTTATGAAGATATTAAACACATTCCTCTCAAATATTAAGAAAATAGAGTGTCATATAGTTTTTTTTATGTATTTATATGCTCTAAAAAACTTCTTAAATAGATCTCTTGATTCAATGTATGAATGGTTATTTATCTTTTTTATTTTATTGACATTCACACTAGAATTTATTTCATCATGTATGCAGTTTGTAAAATCGAATGTCTGTAATGATGTTCATGAAAATGATATTCATAATATATATCCCTTTAGGTCCAAATATTTGTTTGAGAATAATAATAATGATATCACGAATCCTCATAAAAAACTGAAAGTCAATAAACCTCTAACTTATACTTAGAAGCATCATTAGAGTGGTTTTTGGACTAGTCATTAAAACATATACAAAGAGGTCTTCTATATTAACTTTCATAAACTATTCATTGAAGGAATTAAATTCAAAATTGAAATAGTACTGTTATAAATATGACAGTGGATCATCTCTATTTTTAGTATAGACCAATGTTAGAGTAATCTGATAGTACCACTATCTAATGGTAGCACGGTCCAGTGGTAGCACAACTAGAGGTAATAAATATGGAGGTATCATGTATAACAGTATAATATTGAACTAAAGGTAACGCATGTACATCTCGGGGTAACATGTTTGGTGGTAGAAGTTCTGGTGGTCTAGAGGTAGCACATAATATTGAACTAAAGGTAACGCATGTACATCTCTGTTGATCCCTATTTGATTAATGTATATTCATAGAAAATAATTTTGGGATTTTATTTGATTCCTCCTCCTTTTTCCACGATTTTTCTTTCCCTTTTGTTTCTCTTTGATTTTACGCAGTCAATATAGGTTTTTTGATGATATCTGTTGAATAATAGTGTAAATCATCTAATTTTAAGGTGATTTTTTTAACATGGAAGCAGTATATTGCAAGATGTCTTATACTGGCCACCATATACTGTTTCAATAAATGTACATATCCTAATGGTTTTTTGTTGGGATTTTTAAAAATTAAATAGGATTGGTCATTGAATTGGGTTTGTAAAAGGTGGTATGTGTGGTCTTCGTATATGTGCATGTCAAGAGTAGAAACACCCTTTTGACCATATTTTTGGAAAGAAGATGTTTATTCATGAGCATTAAAAAATTTGTGCCTATTTATATTTAATTAATTAAAACAAAGAATATAAATATAAATTTTAACAAATAATTGAAATTGGTTTCGTGGATTGAGATGGGTTTTTGAAATATTGTCAGTATTTTTACAAAGAGGCATGGTGATTTTTTTATAAGTAGTTAAATGAAGAAGGAACCTAAAATTAGAAGGGTTTATCAAAGACTTATCTTTTGTTTTCATAAGATAAATCACCATACATTGTTTTATATTACATAAAAGGTTATTAGAAGGAGTGTATTTGTCTAATTTGATAATCTAGATTCTAGTTCCAACTGATTATCCATGTTTTCTATCATGTACAATTAGGCGGAATGTTCAATTACGTTCCTAAATCTATTGATTGTTTTTTGAAATTATAATTCCAAACAGTATGAAAACTAAAAGTTTTCATGATCAATGCTTAAGTCTAAAGTGGAGTTTATGGTGAAGTTGTACTAGGAGCGTGCTATAAATATTTATAGAGTATTCCAATATGATTTTACCAGTCCATGATGATTCTTTGTATGGTTTAAATAATAATGTTACAAAATTTCATGTTTCCATGTTTGAAGGTTATGATGATGTTATGTTATCATGGTATAAATTTTCAGTACACATTACTTTTTAAACATTCATATTAGAGGAAGTTCATAGATATATCATATAGAAGTAACTATTAAATGACATCATTTGAGTACAATCAGTCGAATCTTGAAATTTTGATATGTTAGTGTTCTTCAGAAAAATGAACAGTTTTATGTCCATTGAATGATTATTTGAAAACCCATCTAATAGAAATTTTTTGAATGAAGCTCATCAGAGAGAACTAACAATATGAAGTTCATCAGTCAGAGGTTTCTAAGAAAACTAAATGGTTTAAGGTTTTTACAAAAGTCATTAGTTGAGTTAATATTCTACAAAAATAATCATTTAGAGATATTCCTTTGAAATTTATCAACAACAATGGTTATAATATCATCATCCAAATGGATGTTATAAGGATGTTTTTGGATGGAAGTTTCGAAAGTATTTATGAATTTTTTATAAAGACGTTATATTTTATAATGTTAATATGATCATAAAATGTTCTAATAATCACAGATGAAGATAGTGACTCTTACTAAGCCTTAACAAAGTATGATGAATAAATTTGATGTAGGGTATTTAAGAGAGATCGTACATTTTATGAGTTTCAATGTATTCAAAGGAAAGTTATTTCTGAGAAGGGTATCTGATGTTTTAGATGGGTTTTTTAAATTAAATTTTGTGAATTTCCTAAAAAAATTGGAGGAACTCTACCTATATAACGGGGGTTAATGCATCGAGGAGCATAGTGAATTGTTTTGTACTTGGGTGAAGTGTTTCTGAAATGGAGAGTCATTTGGATGAACATATTAAAGTATAATCAGTATGAATTATGCTATATAGAGTCTTCCCATTTGTTTTTATTGGAAATATAGATTAAAGAATAAATCAAATGAAAATGTTGAAGGGAGGGTAGACTTATTTTGAAACTATACAATCACTATAAATGGAGTGATTGTCCAAATAGAGTTTATTGGATGAATATGGTACTGGAATTATTTTCATCTAGCTATGCATATCAAATGGTGAAAATATTGGAAAAACATTTTCCTATAAAATTAAATAATGACGTTCATGATCATTATTATGAAATAATGTAAAGAATAAAAAGTAAGAAAATAAAGTGTGGATAATGTTCAAGTAGCACCGTGAAAACATAATTTGGCATATTACTAAATGTTCTTATAGTTTTTACAAAAAACATTGATAAATTATTAATAAGTGAAAGGATAAAATGCATTATCAATTAACAATTGTGCTATGTAATGTAAAATTTATTTCTTGCTTACAGTAACCAAAAAGGATTATTTTATAGTGATTTTTCTGGTCTTTGATTATATAAAAACCATTCCAAGGACTATGTACTATTATTGAGTAGAGAAAATTGTAATTATTTTAGTTCTTATGGTTGTTATTTTTTTATTATTTTCTCAGAGAGTAATTTATCACTAACCAAAAGAAAAGGTTTTTCTTAAAAAAGAAAAAAATTGAAATAAAATATCATTTATTCACCACTCCCCCTCTCAGTAATCACACAAACCTTGATTTTTTTCATTCATGTGGTATCATAGTGAATGTTTCCTTTAGTTACTCTTTATAGAATTTTCAATAATATTAGAGGGATCAAGGATTGTGAATAATATGTAGAAACACATATTTTTTCAGAATAACTATCATATATTAAATGATATAATGTTACTATATTTTATATTCATTGGTTATGAAGTTCTTAATGAAACTAAATATGGTTTCCATACTCCTAGTGAGGGTCTTCATTTTATAGTTTTTGATAAAATGAATATATATAATTTTTTGAGATATAGTAATTCTATAATGTCCTCGCATTTAAAAGTAGATTTCTAAGTGTTAAAGGAAATGGAACATCTAAAGCCACCTGGTACAAGCTAAATAAAATCTCTGAGGAAAATAAAAAATTAAATAAATTGATGTAATATATCAAGAGATTAAAAAATCAAAATCGTAAAATGGATAAATATAACTTTTAGTTGAATTATTAAATTGAATAAATGAAATTTTAATAATAATAAGATGTTTCATTGAAAAGTTTGAATATTTAGAAATTATTGAGATGATTCTTATATTTCTTCAAGAAAAATATGATGCTTTGGTATCCTCATTGTACTATAGAGATATTAAACATATATATTTGGATGATCTTGATATAATTCTCACTACTTGTGTAATGTGAATATAATAAGTTATTAATAAAAAAAGTAATGTATGATCAAGATATTTATTTAAAATCTACCTAGTAAGGAAAGTCAATTAATGTTCTCAAAGAAGAAGTCTATAAGGAACCAGCCTTAAACATTACATAATCTAGTTTATTCAACTATAATTATCTTTCTTACATTCTTTAATATCTTTTAGGTTTGTATTTATATATATTTAGGTCATAACCTCATACATAGAAATTCTTATTTTAAAAATAATACACTACTTTTAAATATACATTTTTTTACAATATGAAACATTTTAAAGTAAAACATTCATTCTCGGTGTAACAACCATGATAAATTTAATCATGGAATCTTATTTTAAATTAACCATACATAATCCCAATGAAAAATATTTTAAAACATGGGTTTATCACAAAAATAAGATTTGGGGACAAGGAAAGTAAGGAAGAACCCATTATTCCAGGAATGAAAACATTTTCACAAAGTTATAACTTTAACACATAAAACATAATCACTTCAGCTCCCTATCAAATCATAATTTTCCTATAAACCAATATAAATCATATATAATTAATAAAAGGTAACATGTGTCATCATTTTCATATCACTCTAACTTATAATGTGTCTATCCCGACTATATAAGGAGTAACAATCATGGTTTCACTTTGAAAAACCATCGTAGTATATTCCCATTGTCTCTTAGTAGAAACAGAACTAGTTAACTCCATCCCTTTGAGAAATTCAATGGAGAGCAATGATATGCTCACAAACCCTTGGTTTATCACAAAACCAACCATCATCTTAAAAATTTCAAAGAACCATGACATGATCATAACACAAAAAATTTTCATAAAATAAACATTCATGAGGAAAATAAATTTTCCATTTTGAAATCACTTTTCAATTTTTAAGAAGCTGGGCACATATAAATGAAAAAATATATTTGAAAAAAATAGTAAACATGTAAAAGAAGCATCGAATAAATAAGGCTTCATGAAATTGAAAAAATTCAATTATTTTATATATGTAAATAAATCTATAATAAAAGGGTTTTAACTTGAAAAGATGATTTTTAAATAGAAATTCTCATAACTTATGTACGAATATGTTCAGTACTTGAACGTAATTTCCTCAATAACAAAATTAGATTAATTAATTAATTAATTAATATCATTTTTTACATATATTATAATTATTAACATATTATTATTTTTATTTATGGCCATTTTGATTAATTATAACATTCAATATTATTGATCTTAGAGTGTTTGTTTCATAGTTTTATGGTTATTCCCCTTGAGTATAATAATGGGACATCATGTAAAATTAATGAAAAAAAATCCATAAGTGGAAGGAAATGGTATAAATATGATTCTATAATTTTAAATGATCTGATATATAATTTTTATGATATTAGCATGATTCATTAAATAAACCATTAATGATAAATTTTTGGTTTATTTTGGGAAGATTTTTCAACCGTCACAAACATGTTTTTTTTTATTTAATTTTTAGCCTATAAATGATTTAAAGAACATTAAAATAGTTTTAATGTACATATTGAAATATTATTTAACCCTAAAATTGGTTTTATAGAAATCCTTGAATTTGATAATGGAAAATGAAAACTCATTGTCCCTGAAATTAGTGAATCGACACATCACAGATAACGTTTTCATTTTTTAGAATAAGAGGATGAGAGAAGAGTTTTGAAGATGCGTATTCCATTAAAATAGTAAAATTATATTATATATATTATAATGGAGTTTTAAATACATTTTAAATAGGGTAGTTGAAGATAAGGTATAAATAAATAAAAAAATAAATAATTTAGAAGAAAAATAAAGATGATTTTACCTCTTGAATATCGTCTCTTTAAGAACTTTATTAAGTCACTTGGTTTTGGACTTTTGGTGATGATGATATGAATTTTACTTGAGGAAAAGTCTTGGGGAGTTAATTTCACATATTTTAAAATCTATAGGTATTTTAAGGTTTGAGTAGAAGGAGTAGTGAGGGGAGGTATTTATAGGGAGAGGCTAGAGGTATTTTTTATTTTTTATTCATTTGTTTATTATTAGGGATCAAGACTATAAATAGTGTTTATTATTGACTCTAAGTACAATAAATAGTGCATTTTATTTTGAAATAATGGGTTATTAAATAATATATGACTCAAAAATTCATTTATTTGGCATATAAGTGTTAAATACTGTAAATTATCATATTTCACTATTCACCTAAAATTCCACATTTCTAGAAAAAATCCAGAAAAATCACCCTAACCATTTTTTATGTGTAGATTTCTGAAATGGAATCAATTTTTTTTAAAATAGTTATATAAATATGATAGATTTAAATTTTAATTAAAATCATCAATTTTTCAAAAAAAATACTAATTTTAATATAATAACTGATTTTATCACACTGTTAAAAATTAATTATATTATCATAAAATTATATTTAATTACAATACAAAAGAATATTAATTTATGAATCTATTTTATGAAAAATTAATTATATTTTAATTCATTATATTAATTATAAAATTGTAAATAAATCTATATTCTTTACAAAAATACCAAAACATTATTAATAATTTTTTAAATAAAATTATTTTCTTTATTAGATTATATAAATATATCACATTTTAATTTATGAGATACATAGTTGTTATATATACTTTGTAAGGTTATGTTACTATTCTATTGTCTAAATTACTATTTCTAACAGTCACATTACTATTCCAATAGTCATGTAATTATTTCTTTAGTATAGATTCCTTAATAAATACAAATTATTTAATTATACATTTATAAGAAATATAACTATTTAATTACAAAATAAAAAAATTATTCTATATGTACATGGGTTTTATAATTTTAGTGAATTTGACATGAATGATGAGGAATGTAAAAAATATCTATGAGTTATTTTCATTTTTCAAAAAAGTGTGAAAAGGGAAACATGTAGTGAAAAAGTAAAGTACCCTATAAAGTGACTTAGATGTGCAGACATTGGGTACTTTATTGTAAGTTGTTCATGGTGAAAGGAAGGTGAAGAAACTGATTTTGTAATGACCTGACCCTAGTTACCCAGAGTTAGTGCATTATTACATAACATTGGCATGATCAAAAGGAAATCATGTCCCAAAAGACAGATCAGTTCAGTATTATTGGAAACAAGATTCATTCATATGTTCAACTTTACAACTTGAAAAGAAATACAACACTAATTTATTCTATTAAACACATCCAACCCTCCTAGATTAAGCCTGGAAGTCACTCATAATTAACTTCTTCATATCCTGGGAAAATGAAACATCAGAAAGGGGTGAGATCAAACACTCAATAAGGGTAAGAAATACAGAAGAAGATAACATAAATATTAAGCATGGTGAATAATTGAAAACACATGTCTTTACCAGTAATAAACATGAACACTTTTATGGCAGGAATATGAGTTTAGTAAATAATTCCATAATAAAACTTAATAATGGGTATTCTACTAGTTGAATGACCACATGAACCATCATTATTATTTACATAATGAGGGAATGTATAATGCCAGACATTCTGAAACACAATGTCAAGGCCTCGGCCAAGACGTCTAAAAATGATTAAGGCATAATCCAAAACTATATATCAAATTGGGAAAGGCCTCGACCAATTCAATGTCTAGTTGTCTAAGGGGACCTACTGATGCATCGAAGAGCTATAGCGATCTCTACACATCACATACTAAGTCCAATACATTCCTCATATGAAAAGGTTGAAATATAACATAAACATTCATATTAAAACTAGCATACGAAATGTCAATACATTAACCATAAAACATGAATTGTATAAAAATAACACATCCATAGTCAAACATATCACAAAACCTTCAATAAAATATAGAAGATTTGTATCATAATGAATCAACTTCAAACAAGTATAATATCCATCAATGGATGTTCACATAGATGAAATCAGAACTATTTGAGAGAAATATATCTTTCATTTTTGAAATCATTTAAAGTTACATAATTATAAAAGAAAACATTTATTTTAAAAATATTCTTATTAGATTTTAAGGGAATCTTTGATGATTTTATAATGGCGTAGGATAACCACACCCACCGTATAAGTAAAAAAAATACATTTTTACCTTAATTTTGTCGAAAATGTCGTAAAGTATCTTGTTTAGAAAATGACTGAAAGATTCCTTTCAAAAAAATATAAGTTAAAAATAGTTTATAAATTACTTTTACCCATTTTATAGTAAATAGTATAAAAAATTCAAATACATTTAAAAAAAACATGGATGTGGATGATAAAGAGGTCTTAGTAGATACTTATGTAAAAACAACCTCGGATAATAAAGTGATTGTAGAATTAACCCTTACCTTGTAGTTTTCCTTGGTTGATGGTAGGTTAAACTCCTGTATAATGGTGAAATAATTGTTAATAAATTATTCAAGAACTATATACATTAATATGATATCATTTATGATCTTCTAATATTTCTTTGCTAATAATATTTTAGTATTATCATCGTTTCGGGTGTTAACTGATTCGTTTTCCTTTATATGGTTATTTACGTAAGTAATGTATTTTTAGTATAGGATGTATATTATTCATATTCAGAATTATATTAAGTCTTTAAACATTATTTTTAATCATCAAATGAAATTTATTCTTGAATTGATGCGATGTGGAATGAATCTCATCGTGTTCGTGAAGACGGAAATCCCAACGTACGCATGAGCAAAAATATCATTCTTTTGATATTAAAATAATATATAATTGGATGGAATATCATATATACCGAATCATTATCATGTTATATTTATTATTTAAATCCAGTATACATCATTATTATACTCATCCAAATAATAATGTATTGAATAACAACTACACCACGATGTGGAGACGGTAAGCTCTACGTACGCACGTATGGTGACATGTCATTCAAAGGATGGATAGAATAATGGATATAGTTTTACCACATTATAATAAAATCAAAGTATATATAAGATACTAGATTTATTATTTTATAATGGAAACAACAATGAAATAGGAAGTGGGAGAAGAAAGGAACTTGAAAGAGGTGATGAAATATTTACCTCGTCTTTGGGTTCTTCCTTTTGATTTGATCAAAAGGGCTCCTAAAGTTGGCTTTATGACTAAAGAAAGACATCTAGGATGAAGGTATGACATTTGGGAGGATATTTAGGTATGGTTTTTCTGATCCATATGGATTTGAAGGTGTGAATTTTAGAGAAGGTGAAGTGCATTTTATAAGAGGGGTGAGGGGAACCTTAGGAAAAGATTGAAATATTATTTTATAATAAATTCATTTTCAGTTTATAATTTCTCCAAAATGAACTATTTAATGGATAAGGTTGGTATGGCTCGTAAACCACTCAACCAATAGGTTTGAGATATGTTTGGGTTACTATATTAACCTTATCTTCTAGATTTAACTCTTAGTTAAATAGTTTGACATTTACCATGTCTCTTTGTATTTTTAAATTATATGTTTAATAAACTTACTATAAACTTAAAGAGATCCCCAAGTTGTTCATTTATAAAATATATAATATAATTTAAGCCCTTTTTCCTAACATTATATTTTTAAGAATAGAATACAAATTAATAATATAATATTGGTTTTAAAAACACTTTTATGTCAATTTTGACACTATTTGGTATTTTCTTTTTGATAAATTCATTACTGGATTATTAAATTAAAACAAATTCATTTAATCAACTCTAAGAGTTCATATTAACCTATAAAATTAGTTTAATGGATAAAAAAATTCTCCGATTACATTTATTTGGGTATTTATAATATCAATTATTTTAATATTTCATTAATAAGGTAATTACTACATCATCATTGTGTCATAAATAAATTAAATTATATAATTTATAAAAATTATAAATAAAATATCATTATGTATTAAATCTTTTTATCTTTATAATTAATATTTATAGTTAGAGAGATAACATATATAACCCTATGTAAAAATTATTTTACTAAAAGATATATGGTTATGTCATTTTTGTATTTACTTTAACTTAATTAATTCAAAGTATCATTATCACCTACAAGTAGCTCCATGGGGTCCCCAAATCTACCCAAAGATTCCCATGGTATGAAATGTATCAAAAAATAGGGTTAGTATAAGGGTTAGGTTAATTTAATATTATTATAATATTATTTTCTTACCCTTATTTACCGGATTTACCCTTTAACCATGGTAAATAAAATATTTACCGAAGTAATTATTCAAAATGTCTAAAAATAAAAGTTTCCAATTTAAACAATTTGGACCTCCTAATTATAAATATGGAATCCATATTTCTAAATTCAAAACATAGAAGTGTCATAAATTAATTTAAAATTAATTCTTGTTGTCAAAACAAAAAGTGTGTTTTTAAGAAATAATAACTATCAAAAGATTGAAACTTGCTTGTGTCTAGTTTAAATGTGGAATTACATCCAATAACAAACATTGGATTAAATTGTAAAAATATAATCTAATTATACTTAAAAACTACTCAATAATATAATTTATCACTATAAATTATTTTGATTAAAAAATTTGTTTTAATTAAAATTTAGTGTTTTTCACTATTTATCCAAAACTGAATGTTTTCATAAAAATACCAAAAATACACCCTAATATAATTTTTATTTTAAGAACCAAAAAATTAAGTCCATTTTTAATGTTAAAATTGATAAAATTTCAAAAGGTGGGTATTACTATTCATAACGGCTAGTTGGATTGGCCGCGATGTATTCGAATCTCAAAGTTGCGTACAAGGAAAGATATTGCATTATTCAAATAGAAACATACCGTGGAAGCTTGGGTTGTTACATTCTCACCTTCTTCAAATAATTGAGTCCTCAAAATTTCTAGAATATTAATGCATAAAAATATTCTGGTGGTTCTTCACCATAAGTTCCTCAGGTTTCTACGTTGCCTCTTCCATTTTATGGTTTCTCCATAGAACTTTTATTAGACGAGTCTTCCGGTTTCTCAACACTTGTTCCCTTGTATCAATAATATTGATAGGATCTTCGTAATAAGATAGATCAGGTTCTAGTTCTAATTCTTCCTAGTTGAGTACATGTGTTGGTTCAGGGATTTATTTTCACAAAAGTGATACGTGGAACACATCTTGAACATTGGAGAGACATGGCAGCATTTTCAAACTTTAATCTACATCCCAATTCATTCTAGAATTTGAAAAGGTATAATTTAGCTGGGACTCAATTTACCCTTCTTACTGAATCGTACAATTCCTTTACATGGAGATACCTTCAAGAAAACATGATCTCCTACCTGAAATTTAAAATCCTTCCTTCAGTTGTCAGTATAGATCTTCTGGATACATTGAGCTTCTTTGATGTGGGTTTGGATTACCTTCACCTTTTCCATCATTTCCTCAACAAGTTCTGGGCCTATAAGTTTTCTTTCACCAACATCATCCCAACAAGTTGGTGTATGACATATCTTTCCGTATAACGCTTTATATGGTTCCATCTAAATAATTGAATGGAATCTATTGTTATAAGAAAATTCTACTAGAGGTAAATATTGATCCCATATACCATGAAAGTCATGTGAGCAAGATCTCAACATGTATTCCAAGGTTTCAATAGTCCCTTCTGATTTTCCATCAGTTTGAGGGTGGTCAGTAGTGCTCAAAAAAAGTTCAGTATCCAGGGATTTCTAAAGACTTTTCCAGAATATTGATATAAAATGGGGATCACGATAAAAAACAATTGATATGGGTACTCCATGAAGTCTTATAACTTCATTAATATATAGTCTTCCTAAACGTTCAAGTGGTAAATCTTCTCTTATAGCAAGAAAATGTGATGACTTAAAAAGACAATAAAAAATGATCCATATTGCATATTTCTTTCTAGGAGTCTTTGGTATTCCCATGACAAAGTCCATCGTAATATTATCCCATTTTCACTCAGGTATGGGAAGAGGTTTCATGACGCCTCCAGGATGTTTCCTTCCAGCTTTCACCTGTTGATAAACCATAAATCATAACAAAAAATCAACAATCACCCTCTTCATGTTGTCCAATGAAAAATGTTCCTTAAAATATCTATACATTTTGGTGCTCCAAGTGTGTATATAGAAATTGGAGCTATGAGAATCAACTAACAATTCCCTTTTCAGATCAGGTATACCGGGAACACAAAGTCTTTTCCCAAATTTCAAAATCCCATCTTTATATACGAAGTCGATCAATATCCCATTGTTCATAGATTTAATCTTCTTTTGAAATTCCTCGTTATAATCCTGAGACCTTTTTATCCTTTCTATTAAAGATTTTTTGTCAACCATTTGAAAAACAATTTTTGTTTCACCTTCCATGGTTATTCCCATATCCATATTTACTAGATCCATGAAAATAGGATCCCTTTAAACTCTCATCTTGTTAAAAACTCGATGATCCTTTCTGCTCAAAGAATCCACCACCTTATTTTCCTTCCACAGGTGGTAGTGTATCATTCAATCATAATTCTTGAGTAGTTAAACTCATCTTCTTTGCCTCATATTGATTTCCTTCTGAGAGAAAATATACTTCAAACTCTTATGATCCGTATAAATCTCACATTTTTCACTATATAGATAGTGTCTCAAAATTTTCAAAGAAAATATTACAACTGCTAACTCAAGATCATTAGTAGGATAGTTTTTCTCTTGAAATTTCAGCTATCATGATGCATAGGCAATAAATCTATCATTCTGCATAAGGACACAAACAAGTCTTTTCTTTGAGACATCCCTATAAAAAACAAACCCATCATTCGCCAATGGTAGAGTCAAGATAAAAGCATTGAATAATCTTCTATTCAGTTCTTCGAAACATTAATCACACTCTTTTTCCAAACATATTTAACCCCTTTACGTGTGAGCTTCGTTAATGGGTTAGCCAATCATGAAAAATTCTGGACGAAACATCGATAATAACCTGCTAAACCAATAAAACTGCATACCTCATTTATACTTTTTGGTGTTGGCCATTCTTGGATTGCCTTTGTCTTAGAAGGGTCAACATAGATTCCATCCTTAGAGACAATATGGCCATGAAAAGAAATCTTCTGAAGCCAATATTCACACTTTCTAAACTTCCTATATAATTCATTTCTTCTAAGGGTTTTCAGAATGGTGCGCAAGTGATTTTCATGAACTTCATAGCATTTGGAGTATTCTAGGATATCATCAATAAATACCACTACAAAGTCGTCAACATATTCCTTGAAAACCCTATTCATTAGATCCATGAAAATAGAGGGTGCATTAGTTATCCCAAAAGGAATTACTATAAACTCATAATGCTCGTACCTAGTTCGAAATTCTGTTTTCAGAATTTCTTCCTTCTTCACACACAACTGATGATATCCTGATCGAAGTTCAATCTTTGAAAACTATTGAGCTCAATGAAGTTAATTGAATAAATCATCAATGCGAGGTAGGTGATACATGTTCTTTATTTTTATAGCATTTATCTTCTTTTAGTCAATGCAAAACCTCAAAGATCCATCTTTCTTCTTAACAAAAACACAAGGGGCTTCCCATGGAGAAACACTAGGGCGAATAAATCTATTATTGCTAAATTAATATAGTTGTTTTTTTACTTCCACTAATTCCATAGTGGTTATTCTATAAGGGTTATCCGATATAGGAATTGAACTATGAATTAAATCAATGGAAAACTCAATTTCTCATTCTAGAGGATGTCCAGGTAAATCTTCTAGAAACACATCAACATATTCTTTCACAATAGCTACATCCTTATTTGAACATTATTTTCCTCACCCATAGTTATTTCATTCTCTTTCCCTCCAATAATTTAATTTAGATGAGCTACTGGGTGTGGGTCCAGATAAGAATGAGGTGGTGATGTTTCTACTCTAAAGATAATGTGTTGTTTATCATCATCATCAAAAATCATTACCTCCTTCTTTTTAAAATAATTTTCTGCATCATTGTCTGAAATCTAATCCATACTGGGGATTATATAAAAATAAATCATGGTTATTATGATGAGATAAGTTGATAAAGAGCATTGATATTCCCTAATGGGAACTAATTTACAAAACATTATAGCAATAATAATTCCCTTAAGATTTTTGACTGAAAACACTCTTGTTAAATAAAATTGGAAATATCTAATTTTCTTAGAAAAATGGGATGATATGAAACAATGTGATGATCCAGAATCAAATAAAGAATTGGCTAAACTTGAGGAAACCATTAAATTACCTTCCACCATGTCTTTCGGAGATTCAACCTCAGCAGTAGTGATCACATAATCTTGGCCTTGATCTCTTGGACTTTTCTGAGGTATGTTTCCCTGATGCTTAGGACATTCATTTGCATAAAGTCCCATCTCTTGAAATTGTAGCATTGAACATTGGTAGAATCTTTCTTTCCCTTACAATCACCATCAAGATGGCCTTTCTATCCACATTTTTAGCATACTCTTTTTCCTTTTAGACAAGCACGAGGGTTTTTCCTTCCACAATTATCATAGGGTGGAAATTCAATTCTTCCCATCTTCCCCTTTTCTTTATTTCATTTTACAGAGTGTTCAGCTGATCTCTTCTTCTCTAACTTTGCTTTAAATTCATAATACATAAAAAATTCCTTTGCTGTCTTGATAGCACATGAGACAATATCTTGGTACGATGAGAAGGATTGTGATACTAATGCTCGATGGATAATTAGTTTTAACCCATATATGAAATGGTAAGCCTTACTTCTTGGGTTACGTTTATAATCTACATCATACCTTACTTACCTTGTAAAGTTAGCTTCATATTTTGCAACATTGCATCCTCTTTTTGCCTCAGACTCAGAAACTTCTATTCCATATCCGCTCAATGGTCACGAGGAAAGTATTTTTCTATGAAAAGTTCTTTAAATTACCTTCATTCCATACTAGACACTTCTATATATTCCTTTCTATTTTGAATTAATGAAAACCATTGATCAGCATCTCTAGTGAGGTCATAAACTACCAGGACAACTTTTTCCCTTTCGCTACTCCCCAAATCATGAAATATTTTCTCTATCCAATCTATCCATTGCTCATCCACTAATGGATTTGTACTCCCATTGAATGTTGGTGGTGTTTTCCTCAAAAAGCGGTCTAACATTGATCCTCCGCATTGTGGATCACAGTGCTCCATACAGGTAAGGTTATTATTCATAACCTGTGTGAGTTGTTCCAGTATGGTGATAAGCTGATCAGCACCAGTTGCATCACCTCCTCCTCTATAATTATCTTGAGTAGGAGGGAAATCCCTACATGGATTATGTGCATTGATATGGTTTCCATTCCTTCCACTAGGCACCATTTCTAAACAATTACAAAAACAAGATTAGTTTATGAATCAAAATATATAATTCCAAGCTTGTAAAACACTTAACGTAAACTGAACATTTTATGGATATAATCCATTATCATAAAAATGTTTTCTTTGAGTAAGTATAAACTCATAAACCCATCATAATGGTTTTTAAAGAAAATGATAATTATACTAATCATATCCCCCAAGAGTGTCGTAACCAAGAGTTCAGCAAGGCCCATTGTCGTCCACTAGTTCCCGTTTGAATCTAGATCAAAGCGGTGTTTTCGGGTTTTACCACTAGGTACATCTATGCAAGAGCTGCCTCTACCTGCTCGTATCCAGACAACGATGTACAACTTGGAAAACTCACAAAATCTCTACATTACCAAAATTCTAGAATGTTATTCTTATACAAGTCTTCAAAGTCTATCTTAGGGCTATGTTCCCTAATCTAAGTTTATCTAAATCTAGTTTCCGAGGATTGTACTAAACATCCTCTGATACCAACTGTAATTTCTGAACCCCAGTTACCCAGAGTATGTGCATTATTATATAAAATTGGAATGATCACAAGGAAATCATGTCCCAAAAGACTGATTAGTTTGTTATTATTGGAAACAAGATTCGTACACTTGATCAACTTTACAACTTTAAAAGAAATAAAACACTAATTCATTCCATTAGAAACATCCAAGCCTCCTAGATTAATCCTGCAAGTCACTCATAATTAACTTTTTCATATCCTGGGAAAATGAAACATAAGAAATTGGTGAGCTGAAACGCTCAGTAAGGGTAAGCAATATAGTGGAAGATAACATAAATATTATGCATGCTGAATAATTAAAAACACATGCCTTTACCAGTAATAAACATAAACACTTTTATGGAAAGAATATGAGTTTAGTAAATAATGTCATAATAAAACATAATCATGGGTATTCTACTAGTCAAATTACTACATGAATCATCAAAATTATTTTCATAATGAGGGAATGTATAATGTTAAACATTCTGAAACATTTTTTCAAGGCCTCAGAAAAGACGTCTAAAAATGATTAAGGCCTCGTCCAAAACCATATATCAAATTGGGAAAGGCCTAAGTCAATTCAACGTCTAGTTGTCTCACGAGACCTACGGATGCATTGAGGATCTATATCAGGCTCCACCCATCACTTACTAAGTCTAATACATTCCTCATATGAAAAGGATGAAATATAACATAAACATTCGTATTAAAACTAATATACGAAATGTCAATACTTTAACCATAAAAAATGAATGGTATAAAAATAACACATACACAGTCAAACATATCACAAAACCTTCAATACAATATGGAAGATTGGAATCATAATTAATTGACTTCAAACAGGTATAAAATCCATCAAATGATGCTGACATAGATAAAATCAAAACTATTTGAGATAAATATCTCGTTCTTTTTTTAAAATCATTTAAAGTTACATTATTAAAAAAGAAAACATTTATTTTAAAAATATTCTTATAATCTTGTAAGGTAAGCTGTGAAACTTTTATAAAGGAATAGTATAACCGCACCCACTGTATACGTTAAAAAAAATACATTCTTACATTAATTTTGTCGAAAAGGTCGTAAAGTACCTTGTTTGGAAAATGACTGAAAGATTCCTTTCAAAACATATAAGTTCAAATAAGGGTATAAATGAATTTAACCCATTTTCTATTAAATATAAAAAAAAATTGAAATACATTTTTAAGAAATATGGATGTGGATGATAAAGAGGTCCCAGTAGATACATACGTAAATACAACCTCGAATAAAAAAGAGATTGTAGAATTAACCATTACCTTGTAATTTTCCTTGGTCAAGGGTATGTTAACCATCTATATAATGGTGAAATGATTGTTATTAAATTATTCAATAAATATATACATTAATATGATATCATATATGACCATCTAATATTGTTTTATTAATAATATTTTAGTACTATCACTGTTTAGGGTGATAACTTATTCGTTTTCCTTTATATGCTTTGTTACGTAAGTAATTTTTGTTTTGGGGAGGATGTATATTATTCATATTCAGAATTATATTAAGTATCTAGACATTATTTTTAATAAACAAATGAAAATTATTCTTGAATGGATACGATGGGGAATGAATCTCATCGTGTTCGTGGAGACGGTAATCCGTACGTACACACGAGCGACAATATCATTATTTTTATATTGTAATAATATATAATTGGATGGTATATCATATATAAAGAATCATTATCATGTGATATTTATTATTTAAATTAATTATACATCATTATTATACCCATCCAAATAATAATGTATTGAATAACAACTACACCACGATGTGAATATGGTAAGTCGTACGTAAGCACGTATGGTGACATGTCATTAAAAGGATGGATAGAATAATGGATATGGTTGTACCATATTTATAATAAAATCACAATATATAGAATATACTAGAGTTATTATTTTATAATGTAAAAAACAAAGAAAGAGGATGTGTAAGAAGAAAGGAACTTGAAAGAGGTGATGAAATATTTAATTTTTCTTCAGGTGTTTCCTTTTGATTTTCTCAAAAGGGAATCTTAGGACAGATTTATGACTAAAGGAATTCCTCTAGGATGAAGGGAGGATAGTTGGGAGGATATTTGGTCATGCGATGGCTGATCCAAATGGAATTTAAGGTGTGAATTTGAGATAAGGGTAAGTTCCCTTTTATAAGAGGGGTGTGGGGCACCTTAGGAAAAGATTGAAATATTATTTTATAATAAAATTATTTTCTGTTTCTAATGGCTCCAAAATAAATTATTTAAAGTATAAGGTAGTTATAGGTCTAAAAAACTCAACCAATTGGTTTTAGATAGTTTTGGGTCACTATATTAACCTTATCTTCTAGATTTAACTCTTAGTTAAATATTGTGACATTTACCATGTCTCTTTGTATTTTTATATTATATGGTTAATAAACTTTCTATAAACATCCAAGATCACCCCAAGGGGTTAATTAATGACATATATAATAGTATTTATGCCCTTTTGATGAACCTTATTTTTTAGGAATAGAATACCAATTAATAATATAATATTTGTTTTAAAAACTCTTTTATGTCAATTTTGACACTATTTGGTATTTTGCTTTTTCTAAATTTATAACTACATTATTACTTCAAAAAAAATTCATTTAATCAACTCTAACATGTCATATTAACCTATAGAATTAGTTTAATTCCTAAAAATCTTCAAATTACATTTATTTGGGTATTTATAATATCAATTATTTTAATATTTTATTAATAAGGTAATTATTGCATCATCATTGTGTCATAAATAAACTAAATAATATAAAGTAAAAAAATTATAAATAAAATACAATTATGTAGGAAATAGTTTTATCTTTATAATTAATATTTATAGTCGAAGAGAAAACATATATAACCTTATGTAAAAAAAATTTACTAAAAGATATATGCTTATGTCATTTTTTATTTACTTTAACTTAATTAATTTAATGTGTCATTATCACTTACAAGTGGCTCCATGGGGTCCCAAAATCGTCCCAATGATTCCCACGGTCAGACATGTATCATCCAATTGGGTTATGACATGTTTTGGGGTAATTTAATATTATTATAATATTATTTGTTTACCCTTATTTACAGAATTTACCCTTTAACCATGGTAAATAAAATATTTCCCGAAATAATTAGTCAAAATGTCTAAAAATAAAAGTTACCTATTTACACAATTTGGACCTCCTGATTATAAATATAGAATCCATTTTTCTATTTTCAAAACAAAGAAGTGGAAAAAATTAATTTAAAATTTATTCCCGTTGTCAAAACAAAAAAATGTGCTTTAAGAAATAATAATTATCAAATGATTGACACTTGCTTAGGTCCAATTTAAATGTAAAATTAATCCCAATGAAAAAAATTGGATTAAATTGTAAAAATATAATCTAATTATACTTAAAAAAACTCAATATTATAATTTATCACTATAAATTATTTTTATTAAAAAAGTTATTTTCAAATATAATTTAGTATTTTTCATTATTCATCAGAAACTGAATGTTTTTAGAAAAATAAAAAAAAATCTACCATAAACTAATTTCAATATTCTGACCCAAAAAATGAGTTCCATTTTGAAAGATAAAATTTATAAAATTTCAAAATGTGGGTATTAATATTCATAACGGCTAGTTTGATTGGTCGCAATGTGTTAGAATCTCGAAGTTGCGTACAATGCAAGTTATTTAATTATTCATAGGGAAACGTAACATGGAATCATGGGGTGTTACAATTTTGATTATGTAAATTCTAGAATATCCAATAATAATAATTTATAAAAATAAAATTCATATTCAATAGGAAAGGATAATATGTTATCTAAATATAATAAGAGTTTTTATTCAAATATGAGGAAGATTAAAGATGAAAACTCCAGTGATGATGTTGCTGAAAAATTATTGATCATGAACATTAATAATGAATATTTAACCTATAAGAATAGAATTATACCTAATAAATAATAATATAATTGGATGGAATTTATTCATAATATAGAGATGAAATAATGTCTATAAAATATTTTTAGACTTGAAAAGGAGAATTAAAAGTTAAAAAAAACCTTTAAAAATAGTTTAGAATATTATTTTGATGAAAAATCCAAGATTCTATATGATATTTATTATCTAAGGAAGTTACTTGATTAAGATAAAAATAAAACATAAATCTTGAATACTCGATGAAGGTGAAGTATAAATAGTATTATCTGATTCAATAAAAACTTGTTGAAGTTGAGGGAGAAATATAAAAATTATAAAACTCTTTTTTATAATTTTGTGACGATTTTTATAAATTTAAACCATATAAGGATTAAAAAAATCAACCTCGAAGTGTAAATATGTGGTTCAATTTGTTCATATGAAAAAACAAGGTAATAAGATCTTATATTATCCAAAAAATCATATTTCAATATCATTAAATTTATATGTTTGAAAAGAATAAACCAAATTATTCTCCTATTGAATAACATGTTAAGGTTTATAAGAAATATATTCTGAAGAATTATTTGTTGAGGGGATACTAAAACATTGTTATATAATAAATTTCAAGGATTTATGGTAAGAAACATAATGGAAAACTTGTAAATATTTCTCAACAATATGTTTATTGTAGAGGAAAATATTCTTCCTATGGATATTGTTTTTACAATGATTTATTTAGGAATAATGTGGATATTTATTATTCCAATCATAAAAAACTCCAATTAATCTATGAAAAACCGGATTCATCGTTTGAGGGGAACTCAACCCACACAAAGAAAACAACCTGAGAAAGTCAATTTGAATATTGAAAATATATTTTAACCTTTGGAAACAATTTATGAGACATTTGAAGATCCATTACAAATTGATAAAATTTGTCTAGTTATGCTACTACCAAAAAAATATTATATTAAAAATAAAAAAATTTGTACGAGAAAAAAATATAAAGGAAAAGGCCTATGTTTTTCAAACCACTATCAAAGATAAATAGAATAATATGATTGGATATTGGTAAATGGGTATTATTAATATATTATATGATATTTAAAGTTATTAGAAAATATAAAAGATTAAAAATATGGTTTAATGATATATATAAATGACGGCTCCCTTATAATCAAAGGCATTGGATCTGCAACAATTGGGGAAGAAAAGATAAAATCCAAAAGTACCTTATTTTTTATTAGCTGAAATAAACTGTTAAGTGTTCCATAAATTTGTAGTGAATAAAGTGAATTTGTGTTAAAAATTGATCTTTTTTTTCTCAAATGAATCTTATATCGTAAATCTATTAAAAAAGGAAAATTAACAAAGGGAAACTTGTTTTATTTTGGGGATTCAAATAGTACATAATATCTGTTTGTGATGGAAGAAAATTAGCTATGGAATATGATGATGGTGAATATCTGAAAAATAAATATGAACAAGTAGTAAAAAAGATAAAGCTTGAATTAAATTCTTGTAATGAAAATAAGAAAATATTACTGTTATTCAATACACTGAGAGGGATGATTGCATACTCTCTATATAAGAGAGTTGATATACAATCCATAGAGATCATACATTCAGACACATCTATAATGTCCAAAATACATTATCTATTTTATCTTGTGGAGGAAATAAAAAATGGATTTAAGTACTTTATTTAATTTATTAATGATTTTAATCACATTATATGTATAATGTTTTTAAAACAAAATGTAAATTTTCTAAAAATCTTTATGAGTTTAAAGGGAAGTGCTTAAAAGTAATGTGTTTATTCCCTGAAGAAGAATAGAATATAAAATGGTGTTGTGTATACAAATAGGAACATTGTATACTATATTGAGAAAAAATCATTTTTCATGACTTTAGTGCATTGTACACACCAAAAAAATTGTGTTGTTGAATAGATAAATAGATTCTTCGATGATATATAAGTAATTATATTGATCACACATGATACTTCTTGATTTTTTAAGAGGTAAGCTATTGGATAAATAGTTCACATTGATAATCATTATTTCTATAATTCAGAATCTAATATGACCCCTTATGACAAATATTACAAAGAAATTCGTAGTTTTAAATACCTAAGGTTGTTTGGAAGTCCTCGAATTATCATATTCAAGGGAGTAAATTGTGGGAATTTTGAAAAAAGATGTTTCATGAAAGTTTTCTTGGAAACCATCGTAATGGTATAGAATACATAGACAATAAAAATAAATGATAAATATTGTTTAATATATGTATATGAATTTTCTAAAAAAAATTGAAGGGAATGTTTAAATGAAAATTATAGATACAGAAGAACGGGGAGACAAAGTGTTTATAGTTAAACAACGGGAAACATTTCTTGAAAATAGTAATAATGTGTAATTGTTTTTGGATAAAGAATCTATCTCATACATCTCAAGAAATGAGGAACAATTAAACTCATCTCAACCTATGCTAACAAATATATTTGAAATAGAAAATAACATTGGTGATTAAGGACAATAGGATTAAACCATAATAATGATGAGGATATTTTTACATACTTACTTTCATTCAGAGGTTGATCCATGAGATGATGAAGTAGCTTTCAAGAATCAATAGTGGATTGATATCGTGAATTTAGTGTCATATCTTATTTAAAGAATGTAATTTTGAAACTTATACCCAAACCAAAAGATAATAATTATATAAGGACAAAATGGGTGTTATGATAAAAGATTAATTAAAATGGTGAATTGATAAGAAAAAAGGAAGGGCTAGTTTGTAAATATTACTCATAAATTGAAGGAATTGTTTTTATGTGACTTTTTACCTAATAGAAAATCCTGAATCAATTAGAAACTTTTTTATCACTAGATAATAGAAATAAAAGATATTTTATATGTATTTAAATTATTATTTTTTAAATTATATCTTAATAAAGAATTTTATGTTAAAAAACCTAGTATATTTGTGTTTAGTTAATATTAAAGTTATATTTGAATGTTGAATAAGGCTTTATATTTTTTTTAAAGAAATCACTCAAATATTGTTACTTGAAATTGTATACTATCTCATCTAAGGTGTATTTTAGGAATGAAAGATTTTATAATAACCATTACATAAATTAAAATCAATGTTTTCCCAAATTATGATTATTTATATTGATGATATCATATATACAGGGAATGATGATGTATTGAATAAAAACATTTCTTATGAGTTGAAGTTGTTTGAGATGTCCATTCTCGGTGAAATTTATTGCTTCCATGGCTTAGAAATATCTAAAAATGAGAATTACAATTCCCTATGTTTGGATAAGTATGCCAAGGAACTTCTAAATAATTTATCCATGGATAGTTAAAATCCTTTTTTCAAAGATATTTTAGTGGGGATAAATTTAAAAAAAATATGGGGAAGGAACAGAGGCTGACCTTAAATAGTTTATAATGTTTGTTGGAATCAAGTCACATCTAAATGTGTTAAGGATAGATATTGTGTTGGTTGTTTCTTATTGTTCTAGGATTCAATGTGATCTATAATATTTTCATCATATAGATGAAAAAATAGTTCATGGATGTGTTAAATTCACAATTTATTTTGGAATAAAATTTATAAACATAATAAATATTGATATGCTCGATTACATAAATATAGATCGGGTAGGTTGTGTTAATGATAGAAGATATACAACTAACGGAGTTTTATTTTTAGGAGAAATATTTATCATTCAAAATAAAAATAATAAAAATTTAGTAACTCTCAACAATATAAACACTGATTTTGTAACATCCACTCAAGCTACAACATAACTTGTATGGATAACGACGCAATTTGAATATTTTTTTAATTGATGTGAATTTTATCCTTCTTTTGGGTTGTTATAATCAATGTATTATAAATCTCACTATAAATATAGTACAAAATTCATTATCTATGAACATTGATATCAAATATCAATTCATCAAATATCATATGGAAATAAATAAACTCAGGTTGAAGTTTTTCTCTAAAATGAAAAAAGCTATCTGTATATTTACTAAAGCATTTTTTAAAGAAAAAATTTCAGAACCTGAGGTTAATAATGGGTGCATAACCTCACTCCTATTAAGGATATGGTATTTGAATCTCTATTTCCTCTCTAATCATTTCATTGTATTAATTTTTTAGATGGGGAGAAAATTTTTAACATAAATCTATTCATTTTTATGTTCTTAACTTTTTGAGGAGGTGGATGTATTTAGTAGGATATTTTAAAAGGTGTAAGCAATGAATTCAGGGTGTGTGAACTATATTAAAACCATGTTGAAATGGATTTGTGAAGTTGTTTCTTATAGGTTCCAAAGTGTGATAGTGGAATTATTTTTTTTAATCTTCTTAAATCACGACTTGGGGATAACATGGTACTTGTGTTTAATAATTCATGTTTTATAAAAATAGTTCTCTAACATAACTCTAGAATTTTTGGATAAGTAATCTATTTCATTCTTTTCAAAGTTTTAATAATTTATGACTCATGTTTAATAAAAAAAATCCAATGTGGTAAAATTTTAGGAATAATAATCATAGAGATATTTTTAGAATAATATAGATGAATTTGGAACCTAAACGAATAAGGGTTTCTCAAATAGTTCACTATTTTTGTCTAAACATAAATCAAATTACACTATTTTATTTTCCATCAAAGGTGATCAAATGGGGTTTAATGGTATGATGTTATTATATAGAGTTCTAGTAATGATTGTTTTTCAATGTTTTCTATCATGTTCCATCAGATTGATTTTTTGTTGAATCTTATAAATGTGGAAATTCTTTTTTGTTCTCATAGTTCCAAACATCATCACTACTGAAATTTTTTATAATACAAGATCAAGTACAAGGGGGGGGGGGGTTGGAGGTTGTACTAGGATCATGCTACAATGTTATACAATGTATACTGGACTTAAGTTAATGGTCCAAGGTTTGGTTATGAAAGCCTCAAATATTGATTCTATAAAGTTTCACATTTCCATATTCAAAGTATATGATGACATGATGTTCTGGATGTATGAGTTTTTATTGGAAAAACTATTTTAATATAGTTTAACAGAAAAATTTTATAGAAGTATTGGAAAAAATTTCTGGGAAATGACATCAGGTGAAAACTATTTGCTGAATAGTACAATTTCATCTTTTGGAGTTCTTTGGATATAGTAAATGTTACTTTTTCTATGTGTATTTATTTAAAAATTCATTGTATTTATGATTTTTAATGAAGATCATTATATAAAATTAATTGTATGAATTTTATCTGTTATATGTTTGTAAGAAAAGGTAATGGTTGAAGGCTTTTGATACAAGTTATTAGTTAACAAAATAGTCTTGAAAAAGAATTTTTATATATTCCTTAGGATTCTGTAAATTATAAGGGTTGGAGTTTCATTATTTAGAAAAAAATTGTGAAGATGTATCATATAAAAGGTTAAAAATAATTTATGATGTTTTCATTAATATATTAAATGTGATGATGATAATATGATATTTTGATTTTAAGAATCTCATAGGAATATAGTGATTCTCCTTAAGGCTTAAGAAATTTTGAAGAAGAACATTGATGTTGGGACATAAAGAAAGATCATAATTTTTCTTAGGTTTTGAGCTTATCAAATTAAGGTTATGTCAAAATGGGAGGTTAAAACTTTTGATTGGGACACTTGAATTATAGTTCATTTTCCCTAAAAACACATATGAACTCTTCAATTAAAAAGGGGGTTGATTCCCTGATAAATATGGTGATTGGTTTTGTAGATGGGTGAAGTGCTTCCAAAGAATGGAATCGATCAAAAAAATGGATCTAAGTTTCATCGGTCTAAAAGATAATGGATAGATTCTTCCTGTCAATTGGTATCAGATGAAAAACCTATAGCAGTGATCTGACAAATATGTTTAAGAGGTCGTGGGAGATTAGTGAGAAGAGTAAATTAGACTAATAACAGTGATTAGTCGACCATACCTAATTATATGAACAAGGTATGGAATTATGTGTCATCAAACTGTATAAACAATATATAGAAAATAACAGACAGATATTTTCTTATAGAAGTCTGTGAAGAGGTGCTTTCTCATTTTAAGAAATAAATTGAATAAGAACTTATAAGAAGATCATTTGTGTAGAAAGTTCCAAGTATCTAAGTGACAACACAATAAATCTTGATAGAGAATTTTCTTATAGTTGGTATAAAAAATTGTTATATCATTAATATATGTGAGTTTTACATGAACTATCAATTGAATACAGCTCAAAAAAAGTTAAAGGATATTCCCTACTAACTATAACTAGTAAAATGATTATTTTATAAAGGTTTATGTTATCTTTTTTTACTCCCAATCGATTCTAAGGACTAACTACACTTATTGACTAGTGATCCTTGTAAATATATGTGTTCCTATGGTAGTTATTTTTTTAGAAGACCGATTTCTAAATAAACAATGAAAAACGACATCTCTTAATAAAAAAACAAAAAAAATAGATGTTCATTGATTAACCCATCACCATCTCATTGATCACATAGATCTTTATCGATCCTTTCTGTAAGATCTTGGTATAAGAATTGGATTTGAATGGGTGAGATTTTCCAAGATTTTATCAAAACAGAATAACATTTTAGGAGGTGGGTGGTAACACTATTTTAAAATATAGATTATTTGTTTTTTATAAAACATTTGATTTGTGAATTAACAAAAACGGTCAGTTAACCTTTTTAAATTAAAAAAATGATTACAAAAAAATGAATGTCCATAAATTAATGGATGAAGTGTAAATTATCATGATAGACCCATGAAAATTGTATTGATACCTCAGTATTCGATGGATAAGGCCTTGATTTTGAATCTATTATTTGAGATGTATATACCATCAACACTACATTGGAACCTCGTCCAATTATGGTCAAGTGATTAACCATGAGAACAATCCATAAGAGAAATGGAACCCTAAGTGGAATTAATTAATTGAAATTTAACTGATGTAGTGGGCCCTGTGATAAGTTCCTTGGTTTTATTTAGTGGGGACATGTGATGTAACTGGATTGATGGAATCCTGTATTCTATGATAGGATCTTCCGATTCGGTAAAGACATTATGCTTAAAAAGACAATAATGGGAAATTACTCTTCCACCACTAGTATTTGAGTACCCAGATGGGAACATCCTAAATAGATTGGGGGTAGTTTAGGTGAGAGGACCAACCTATGATGCATTGGGATGTGATATTATAATTATGACATCTTCTAGGAATTGTCCCAATGGGGAATATCCTTTGAGGCCAGTGGGGGGGAACGTCATAATCTTGATTTCGAGGGATGTTATGCCTTCCTAGTGATGAGTTTTTTAAGAGATAATATTGATATAATTGATCCCATGTGAGGTGTAATTTTCAAAATGTGGCCTAGGTAAACCTAGAATATTCTCCCATGTTTTGTGACCCACTAGATGGTTAGTGTGGGAATGGATAATGATGATTTAAGGTGTCACCAAAGAGTAAAAATTAATGTTCTGATCCTAATATAACTATAATGGTGGGGATAGGTTAGGCACATGAGAGTTTAGCCCCAGTAATGTGTAATGGGTTTTGGAAAATGGAAACCCATTATGATTTTATATTAGTTTTTCATGGGTGGATATGGGCCCCTAAAAGTGAATGATGATATGGGATGCCAAATTATTCCTAAGATATGTTAGTTAAGGAAAAGGATTATATGGAATTAATTGGGATCCTAAGATATATTAGAGGTACATTATGATGTTAGGAGTGATTCCTATGATTTGGTGTTATACCTTTTGATTTTGGGTGAGATTTCAATTGATTCCTAAGATCCGGTGTTGTAACTTATGATGTTGGGAGAGATGACTAGTGATTCCTAGGATCATCCATTTCAACTTATAATATTAGGAAATTTTATTAGTTACCTATAGGATCTATTAGTGTACCTAATGAGGCCAGTAAAAATGCCAAGTGATTAATGGGATCTATAATTATACCACATGATGGGGGAGAGATATATAGTGATTCATTGGATATGTTCATTATTACTGATGATGATGGGTGATTGGCATTGTGATGATTAAGAACTGACAATGGATCCCATTTTTATATGATATGCCTAATAAATCACTAAGATCTAGTAGTTGGACTAGACTCTATGATATACCTACAATGATTTATAGGATTTGTTATTCGCACCTCACATATCCATGCTCATAATATTCTGTGGTGAAACATTTATACCTTGAATTATTACAAAATATAGTAGGAGACAACCCAACACTAGTTGAAGAAGTTATATTTTATCCCTATTGTAGACTAAGAACCTGAGGATTGAAGGTCATTATTTATTTATTCTTCCATGTTGTAATAATTTATTTATTCATTTTCACTTCTCAAATTTTTACAAAATACTTTGTTAGTTATGTTTGAGACCCCATTGGAGGTACTTTGCGGAGTTATAGTTGCACCCAACTTAGGTATCTATGGAACATTAGAATCTGATAAGACTCTATTGATTAAATGTTCATATAGGGTAGATGCCTTGTGTTTTATGAGTGGGTGGGATAGCTCATATGGATATGGAAAAAGGGATGAGGTGATGCATCAGGATGGGAATAGATCCTCTTATACATTTGTTATTATTTTTATTTTTTATATGTGATCAGACCACAGGATGACCAATTGACATATACTTGTATAAATATGAATCTGTATGACTGTATGATTCCAAATTTCATTTGATATTCTATTTTATGTTTTATTGATTATTTGTACTGTTATTATTTGTGGTGGATGATGTTTGGTTTATTTTTTGTTGTGTTTAACTTGGATATAAAGGTATAGAATACACGTGGTAAAAACATACACATGTACTACTAGTTGGTAGCCTCTAGAATATAGGGAGATGTTCCTGAGGTTTAGTAGGGACCACCAATATTGAAAATAGTCAAGTGATCTTGGTAAGCGGGTTATTATAGTGTTTTAGAGGTTCTCTAATTTTTATGAGTTAGTGTTCTGAGAGTGAGGTTCTAAGTTATTCTCTTTTATTTTTGTACCCAAGTCTAGATCCATATTTTTCTTATTATAGCATGCCCTTCTTGAGGTGTTTTAAACTATATATTTCTCTTTATACCTAATCAAGATTTATTATCATCATTTGAGGTCATGGATGTCAAGATATTTTTTATATGGAGTATTTAAATCCTATTAGATTTCATATGTAATTTTGGTATTTCTCAATTATTAGTGATTATATTATAAGCCTTTTGTTTATGTGGATTCAATTGGTTCTGTGGATATTTTTTCCATCTGTAGTTCTTAGAAGTGATTTGGTTATCCTTAATTAGTTGATGTATTTATGGAGATATTATATGGTGGTGAGACCACTAGGGATTATACATTTTTCTTCCTTTCTTGAGAATATAGTGATATGGAACTACTAGATAATGTCTTCCATTTACCCAAGATAAACCTACCTTATATCTAGTTACATTCTCATTTACCTTGTGGTTTTTCCTATAATTTAATTTTTAGTTCCATGTGATTACTCATATACGGAATATATGAGTTCTTATGGTATGATCAAATATTGAATTGATGATCTAGTAATAGTTTATTGGTTTTGATTTTGGAGATCAATAAGGAATTTAATGGATTTTAGTTGTCTATTTCATATCAGTTTTTATTGTTGACCTTTATCTAATATATTTTGAAGAGTTACATGGATTTTTGAAATTAAATGATCATGAGAATGAAAATTTTAATCTATAGTTGTGAAAACCTATTTTATTTATACATTCTATGGGTTGAAAGTTTTATGATATGAAGAATTATCACACCACAACATCTATTTTGCTTATAATTTTTACTGCTTTTTATCTTTATCATCACAATTTCACAGTTTTTTGGAGTTTATTTTGATTTATGAAACAGAAATTTTAGAAAAATAGGTTTTTTGGGTTGTGACCGTGGTGGTCACACTACAAAAATTACATCCCATAGGTCTGAAATTTTGTAATATAGGTCCTTACATCCAAAACATAGGGAGTCATTCCCAGACGTGCCCTTGGGTAGTGAGGACCGCGTTCTGCTAGATGTCCATTATACCATGGCATGGTGCATTACACAATGATGTGTTCTACGAGGAAATCGTGATGCTATAAAAAATACAACATGTTCCTAGAATTATGATAATATGATTTTAATTTTGTGAAATTTTAGTTTTTCCCTCTTCAAATTAGGATCTATTAGAGTCTATTTTCCAATTATTTCAAATTCCATGTCTCTCAACAACCACACTCTAATTTTCCCACCATATAAGGTCTTTATTAATGGATTTATTTGGGGTTCAAGGATTATTATTCCAAAAAATCCAAACTCTGCCTCTTCACATATTTATTTTCTTCCACAACCTCCATATTCTTTCCATAATATGGGCTTGTTGATCTAGGGTTTATGGGATTTTAAATTTATTTTGTGTTTTTTTATTTTTTTGATCCACATACCCTTTTATGATTTTCATAGACTGTGTTGAATCATGTTATTATAATAATTGGTGTGATGTGTGAATTTAATGTAAGATTCCCCATGAAAGATTATTTAAATTTGAAACCATGGTGTATTGTGATTTATAGAATAAGTTTTAAATATTTTATGAATATTATGAAGAATTATAAATATTTTTCTCTAATATAATATAGTTTTATTTTGATTTAATTTAATGAGAAAGGGTCTCCTCTTTATATTTATGTTTTGAATCTATTTTTAAATTCCCATGAACACCTACTGTTTGTTAAAATTGTTTTTGGTTTTTATAAATTTATTTTATAGTGAAAGAGGGTGATGATAGGATTCTCAAGTTGGTTCAACGGTTTATCTTCAAAAAAATTGTTTTCTACGATTATTCAATTTAATTATATACTCCTAAACTATTTGAGTGCTTAATGGTGTTTATGTGATTTTCTTTCAATGGTATTTTTTTAACTGGTTTTATAAAATATTAATCCAAAGGCCCAATTATAACATTAAAAAATATATGAAAATGTTACCATTGAATCATGCCCATTATTATGTTATAAAAAGTTTATGGAAATTAAAATTTTAGAAACATTTTTCATATTTACCCATAGAAAGAAGTCATATTTTTTACTAATCCTTGATTGAAGGGGTCATTTCTGTGAAGGGTGGTTAGAGGTAATAGTTACATTTAATTACATGTTTGTATCATTATATTGTTATGTGTTAATTTTTTGAGTCACGACTATTTATATTTCATGGGTATGTAACACCACAAACTTTCACGATACGCTTCTCTTTCAATAATGCAATAGCTTGCATTGTACGCAAGTTCGAGATTGTAACGCACCGCGACCAATGAAAATAGCAATTATGAATAGTAATACCCACTTTTTCAAATTATATATATTTTATATTTCAAAATTGACTTCATTTGTGGATTCGGAATATCGAAATTAGCCTATGTTGAATTTTTGGTATTTTTCTGAGAACTTCCAATTTTTTATGAATAGTGAAAAATACTTAAAAACAATATTTTTAATAAAAATAATTTATAGTGATAAATTATACTATTTTTTGGTTTTAAAGTATAATTAGAATATATTTTTACCATTTTATCAAATGGTGTTCATTAGAATTAATTTCACTTTGAAATTGGACATAAACAATTGTCAATCTTTTGATATATATTGTTTCTTAAAAACACGCTATTTGTTGTGACAGTGGGAATTAATTATAATATTAATTAATGCAACTTATATGTTTGGAATTTTTTAAAATAGACATCATCTTTGAATCCAAAATATCAATTATAGCTTAGGGTGAAATTTTGGCATTGTTCTGAAAAACTTCAATTTTTGATGAATAGTGAAACCACTAAGTGGTAGTTAAAAAACTAATTTTTCGTTTAAATGAAACATTACCAATTTTGTGTTTTGATTTTCAAAAATATGACATACATGGTTGTCATTAGGAATTAAAATTTGGTTCAATGTGATTAAAATAATTTTTTGGTGAATAGTAACTTTAAAGTTTAATTAATCACGAATAAAGTTAATTAGTGAAATTTAAGGTAAAGATAATGTTATAATAATATGAAATGACCTTGAAACTTATCTTAAACCTATTGGATGATTCATGGCCGAGCAAGACAATCCATGGGTCAACTTGGGGACCCCATTGATCCACTTTGGTAGGAAAATGACATTAAAAACTTTTTATTTAATGTTAAAATAAAAATGTCACAAACATGAGTTGTTTTACAAAAAAAAATTAAATGGGGTTATACAAGTCATATTTTTGACTATAAATATTCCTTATAAAGATCAAACTATTTCCTACATCATGAGGGTTTTTTATAGTTTTTAGAAATTATATAAATTAAAATATTTATGAAACCATGAAGATGCAATGATTACCTCGTTAATTAATGATTTAAATAAAATGGAAAGATAATGTAAAATCTAAGGCATACACTTGACTAAAACCTATTGTATGGGAATATTTCTAACCATTATCACCTTATCCTAGAAATATATCATTGTGGTACCTTCAGAGTTCGAAAACCATTTCATAATAAAGTAACATTTCAATTATTCCAAGAGTGCCCCTCCTCTCCTCAAATAAAAGGCCCCCACCACTACCACCTTATTCACACCTTCCAAGCCATTTGGCATGGCCAAACTCTGCCCAAATACTCTCTTAACTTTCCTCTCTTACTCCTAGAAGCCTCACTTTTGGCATAATTCTTCCCAATGAAGCCTTTGGATCAAATCAAAAAGAGTTACCCAATTTTAAGGTAATGTCTTCTCTTATATTATTTTGTTTTATTTTGATTCTCCAACCCCTTAAACGCTTTTTATTCCTTTATTTTGTAACAACACCAGTATATTCAATATACTAAGATGTTGTTATGATAAGGATTTGATTTACACTTACACAGACCTTCGTCTAATGGTTAAAGAACATACTGTTTCTGTGGTTAGTGAATTTCTGCCTCACGAAACGATGATTGTTCAATCTTCTTTTAACACCTCTAATGATGGAAATTATGATGACACTATTTTTATATATGATATATATTATGTTTTTATTTTCCTTATGATTATTTATTTTTCATTTATGGCAAACCATTATGATTTCCATTGTGGGTAAACACGATAATTTCATTTTAGGAAGTGCAGACTACCGCCCCGTCAAAGTGATTTGAATCATTAATGCCATATGTGGGATGTATAAAGGATGGAGTAAATGTTATTATACATTATATTATACTGGAATTATATTATACCTTTATAAAATTATAATTTCATTCCATTAAATATGAAATGGAAATGAAAGTAGCGTTCATGTGTACGTACGGCTTACCGTCTCCATGAACGGTGCATTTCATTTCTTACCTCTAAATGTTATGTAATATTATAAATGAATGTATAAACGGGATATATATAATATATATGATATCTATATCATGAATATAATTCTGGAGATAATGGATATTCTACCACATAAACAACTTGTAATTATAAGAAGTTTATTTTTGACTCAAGTACCAAAGATCGACAAAACGACCGTTATTAACATAAATAATTACATAATTTTAATAACATGGTAATAAGTGATATAAAAGGAATAATGAACATGAAAAATGTTTTTAAGCAAATATAAATTAACTCTAGTTTATTATTCAGGGGATTAAAGAACGATCGAGTCAAGTCGGACACGAGGTAAGGGAACTTCTTAACCCAATTTCCATTCTTTGGGTTAATCTCCTACTTTCAAATTATGTCATTATATTATTATGTCATATCTTGTATTTTTACATTCTTTATGTGTACCTATAGTGAATACACATAGTAGATCTATTTTATTTAAAAAATGATCTTTTTAATGGATTTTGTCTCAATCTCATTTCATTGAGGCATATTTGGTTTTATACACAACTTTCTTTTAAACGGTGTATAAACCCCTTTGACTTTTACGTTTATTCAAAAGGAATCTTTTTATACGAAGAATTTTACTAAACTACAAACATGAATGTTTTTCTTGTTGTATATATGCGGCGACAATGACTTCTCCACCACCGTGACCATTATTTGTGTTTCGGCTTCCTCTACAAGCCATAACTTTTTTAAATGAAAAATAATTACAAAGTTTTAATTTTCTTTTATTTTGGTATTGAAAATGGTTTTTAAAATGTTTTTATTATATCAATGTGTTGTATTGATATCTTGTGATTGAAATGTGGAAATGTTATGTTTCCTTTATGCATGTTTTATGTGATACGATTATGTTATGGTTTATGATATGTTTAAACCTGTTCATATGAGGAATGCATTGGACTTAATAAGTGACGGGTGGAGCCTGCTATAGCTCATCGATGCATCGGTAGGTCTCATGAGACAAACTAGTGTCTTGGAACGAGGCCTTGACAAAATCTTATTTGTAGTCTTGGCACGAGGCCTTGGCTACGTGGTTATGATAGTCTAGAATTATGCATTCCATCATTATGAAAGTGTTTATTGATATTGCATGTGATTATTCGACCAGTAGAATATCCATGAGAAGAAGTAAATTTCATTATCTCATTTTACTTTTGCCATATTATGTTGAAATTCAAGTTTAAAAGGATTTTGTTTTAGTTATGCATTGCCTTAAATGTTTATGTTTATTGATCGAAGCTTCCTCTATATTGTTATCCTTATTGAGCATTTGAGCTCACCCCTTCCAATGTTTTAATTTTTTCCAGGATGTGAAGAAATATTTTATCACTGACCTACAGGGATATTCTGAAGGGGATAGAAGTGTGGACTATGGAGACTATGTTATTTTTTATTTTTAACTTTATGATGTAATGTAAAATTTATGAATGTATCTGGTGTTTACAAGTCTACTAAACTAATCGGTCTTTCGAGACAAGATCTTTTGTGATCATTCCAATGTTACGCAATAATGCACCGACTCCGGTTAACTGTGGTCGCGACGTTACAATTGGTATCAAATGCAATTTAGTACTAACCTTGGAAGCTAGATTTGGGATAAACTCTGATTAGAGAACATAGCCCTAAGATAGAATTTGAGGATTAGTATAGAATAACTTCCTAGAATTTTGGTATTATAGAGATTTTGCGAGCTTTCCAAGTAATACATCCCTGTCTAGATACGAGCAGGTAGAGGTGGCTCTGGCACAGATGTACCTAGGGGTAAAACCCAAAAAAACCGCTTTGAGATAGACTCGAACAGGAACTAATGCTTGACAATGGGCCTTGTTGCACTCTTGGTTACGACACTCCCGGAGGATATGATTAGCATAATTATCATTTTCTTTACAAACCGTTATTAAGGGATTATGAGAACATAATTCTTCAAAGAAAACATTTTTATGATTATGGATTACATCCATAAATAGTTCAATTTATGTTAAGTGTTTTACAAGTATGGAATTATGTATTTTGATTCATAAACTAATCTAGTTTATGCCATTGTTCCGAAATGGCGCCTAGTGGGAGGAATGTAAACCGTATCAATGCACGCACTCCGTGTAGGGATTGCCCTCCTGCTCAAGATAATTATTGTGGAGCTGGAGATACAATTGGTGCTGATCAACTTATTACCATACTAGGACAACTCACTCATGTTATGAATAATAACCTTACTCGTATGGAGCACCCTGATACGCAACGTGGGGGATAAATTTTAGACCGCTTCATGAGGCAACAACCACCAACATTTAATGGGGGTACAAATCCATTAGTATCTGAGAAATGGATAAATTCCTTAGAGAAAATATTCCACACCTTAGGGAGTAGCGAAAGGGAGAAGGTCATCATGGCAGTTTACCGCCTCACTGGAGATGCCGATCAATGGTGGTCGCTGATTCAAAACACAAAGGAAGATGATGAAGCATCAAATATGGAATGGATGGAGTTCAAAGAGGTTTTCATAGAAAAATACTTCATTCGTGACCATCGAGCAGATATAGAAAGGAAATTTCTGAGGCTGAGACAAAAGGAGGATGAGAATTTCACAAAGTATGAGGCTAAATTTACAAGGTTAGCAAGGCATGCAGCAAATTATATACATAACCCAAGAAGTAAGATTGATCATTTCTTTGATGGGTTAAAACCATTTCTCCATTGAGCATTAGTATCATAATATTTCTCGTCATACGATGATATTGTCTCATGTGCTATCAAGACAGAAAAGGAATTCTATAAATCTTATGACAATAAAGTAAAGCAAGAGAAGAAGAGAACGGTGGAACAAGAGATAAATAAAGGGAGAAAGGGAAAGAAGGATTTTCCATTATGTGATAATTGTGGGAAGAATCACCCTGTTACTTGCCTAAAAGGAATGTGAGTTTGTTATAAATGTGGAGAAAAAGGTCACCAGGCTCGTGATTGCAAGGGAAAGAAAGAGTCTATCAATGTTGAATGTTACAATTGTAGGGAAATCGGGAATTATGCAAATGAATGTCCTAAGCACCAAGGAAACATACCTCAGAAAAGTACAAGGGATCAAGGACAATCATATGTTGTTACTATAGTTTAAGAAGAATAATTAATGTATTGGTGCTTTTGGAAACAAGGATTATATTCTGGTTATAAGAATAATGTGATATATATAAGGATTGTATTGAAGTACTTATTGTTTTCATTAAGGTTTTCATATGATGAAGGTAATCATATTTTTAGTATGTGACAATAAGAGAAACTTTACTTTGTTTGAGGAATCTGATGTTACAATTGATTTTGGAATTTAGAGACCTTTTAGAGAAAGTCAGGGTGGAGTTATTTTGGATAACTATAAAGGTTGGAATGGATTAAGATGAACTTTGGATAGAATTGTTTAAGGTTAAAACATTTCTGAAGATTACTTTTGGAATATTATCATTCTATATTTTTAGGAAAAGGAAAACCTGCAGGTCGAGGGATAACCCACCGCGTCGGACAAAGCTGGAGGAATTGAACACACAACCATAGTGTGACAGGCCTTTATTACCTACCACTAGCCTACAGGAATTTCCTAGTTATTACAAAAACGTTTTCCTAATCTAAATGGTATGTTTTAATATTTGGAACCTTATACAATTATGACAAATAGAATATTTTTGAGTTCTATTACCTTTTGGAGTGAAAAATGGGTTTGTGGTAAATATTTATTAAAGAATGAAAGTCTACATGACAAGTAAGTATATTTCCTTATGTTCTTAGTAAATCTCCTAAATAAATTTCTCAACTTTATGAAAGGTAACTTAAAACAAAAATGTTGTCTGTTAACTTTTCCAATTGGGGAATCAATGACCGTTTAACCAATCACAAGTTTGTGATTTTCTTTTGGTTAACTTTCTCCTAATCCTTTTTTCTACAACTCTCCATCAGACCTTGATGGTTTTTTTCTCCTCCATATCCATATTTTCATAGAATCCTAGTATGGGCTATCTTGGGTGACCTTTGTACTTCTCTTTATTTCTTTTAATGTTATATTCTTATTAACCCTATTTCCGATGTGGGTTTTCCACAAAGGTATTTTCTATTTTCAACCTTTTATTTTCAAAGAACATTTTCAAATTGCGAGGATGCAATTTATTGAAGGAGGGGAGAATGTAACACCCCAAGCTTTCACGATACGCTTCTCTTTCAATAATGCAATAGCTTGCATTGTACGCAAGTTCGAGATTCTAACGCACAACGACCAATCAAAATAGCCATTATGAATAGTAATACCCACTTTTTGAAATTATATATATTTTATATTTCAAAATTTACTTCATTTTTTGATTCGAAATATCGAAATTAGCCTGTGTTGAATTTTTGGTATTTTTCTGAGAACTTCCAATTTTTTATGAATAGTGAAAAATACTTAAAAACAACATTTAAAATAAATAATTTATAGTGATAAATTATACTATTGATTGGTTTTATCGTATAATTAGAATATATTTTTACCATTTTATCGAATGGTGTTCATTATAATTAATTTCAATTTGAAATTGGACATAAACAGTTGTCAATCTTTTGATATATATTGTTTCTTAAAAACACGCTATTTGTTGTGACAGCGGGAATTAATTATAAAATTAATTAATGAAACTTATATGTTTGGAATTTTGTAAAACATACATCATTTTTGAATTCAGAATATCAATTATATCTTAGGGTGAAATTTTGGCATTGTTCTGAAAAACTTCAATTTTTGATGAATAGTGAAACCACTAAGTGGTAGTTAAAAAACTGATTTTTCGTTTAAATGAAACATTACCACTTCTGTGTTTTGATTTTCAAAAATCCAACGTACATGGTTTTCATTAGGAAGTAAAATTTGGTTCAATGGGAGTAAAATAATTTTTTGATGAATAGTAACTTTTAAGTTTAATTAATCGCCATTAAAAGTAATTAGTGAAATTTAAGGTAAAGATAATGTTATAATAATATGAAATGACCTTGAAACTTGTCCAAAACCTATTTTATGAGTCATGTCCAACCAAGAAAATCCATGGGTCAACTTTGGGACCCCATGAGGCCACTTTGGTAGGAAAATGACATTAAAAACATTTTATTTAATGTTAAAATAAAAATGTCACAAACATGAGTTGTTTTCCTAAAACAATTATTAAATGGGGATATACAAGTCATAGTTTTTACTATAAATATTCATTAGAAATATAAAACTATTTCCTACATCATGAAATTTATTTTATAGTTTTTAGACATTATATAAATTAAAATATTTATGACACCATGATGATGCAACGATTACCTCGTTAATTAACGATTTAAATAAAATGGAAAGATAATGTAAAATCTAAGGCTTAAACTTGTATAAAACCTATTGGATGGGCATATTTCGAACCCTTATCACATTATACTCTAAATATATCATTATGGGACCTTTAGAATCCGAAAATCATTTCATAATAAAGTAATATTTCAATCTTTCCAAGAGTACCCCTCCTCTCCTCTTATAAAAGGCCCCCACCATACCACCTTATTCACAAATTCCAAGCCATTAGGCTCGGCCAACCTCTACCTAAATACTCTCTCAACTTCCCTATATTACTTCTAGAAGCCTCACTTTGGGCATAATTCTTCCCATGGAGGCCTTTGGCTCAAATCAAAAAGAGTTACCCGATTTTTAGGTAATGTCTTCTCTTATGTTATTTTGTTTTATTTTGCTTCTCCAACCCCTTAAACTCTTTTTATTAATTTCTTTTGTAACAACACCATTATATCCAATATAATAGGATTTTTTTATGAGAATTATTTTATTTACACTTACACACACCTTCATCTAATGGTTAAATAACATACTGTTTCTGTGGTTGGAAAATGTCTACCTCACGAAACGATGATTGTTCAATCTTCTTTTAACACCTATCATGGTGGCCATTATGATGACACTATTTTTATATATGATATATATTATGTTTTTATTTTCCTGATGATTATTTATTTTTCATTTATAGCAAACCATTATGATTTCCATTGTGGGTAAACACGATAATTTCATTTTAGGAAGTGCGGACTACCGCCCCCTCAAAGTAATTTGAATCGTTAATGCCATATGTGGGATGTATAAAGGATGGAGTAAATGTTATTATACATTATATTATACTGGAATTATATTATAACTTTATATAATTATAATTTCATTCCATTAAATATGAAATAGAAATGAAAGTAGCGTTCATGTGTACGTACGGCTTACCGTCTCCATGAACGGTGCATTTCATTTCTTTCCTCTAAATGTTATGTAATATTATAAATGAATGTATATACTAGATATATATTATATATATGATATCTACATCATGAATATAATTCTGGAGATAATGTATATTCTACCACATAAACAACTTGTAATTATAAGAAGTTTATTTTTTACTCAAGTACCAAAGATCGACAAAATGACCGTTATTTACTTAAATAATTACATAATGTTCATAACATGGTAATAAGTGATATAAAAGGAATAATGAACATGAAAAATTTTATTAAGAAAATAGAAATTAACTCTAGTTTATTATTCAGGAGATTAAAGAACGATCGAGTCAAGTTGGACACAAGGTAAGGGAACTTCTTAACCCAATTTCCATTCTTTGGGATAATCTCCTACTTTCAAATTATGTCATTATATTATTATGTCCTATCTTATATTTGTACGTTCTTTATGTGTAACTATACTGAATACACATAATAGATCTATTTTATTTAAAAAATGATCTTTGTAAGGGATTTCTTCTCAATCTCCTTTCATTGAGGCATATTTGGTTTTATACACAACTTTCTTTTATATGGTGTATAAACCCCTTTGAATTTTATGTTTATTCAAAAGGAATCTTTTTATACAAAGCGTTTTACTAAACGACAAAAAGTAATGTTTTTCTTGTCGTACGTATGTGGCGACAATGACTTCTCTACCGCTGTGACGATTATTTGTGTTTTGGATTCCTCTACAAGCCATAACTTTTTTAAATGAAAAATAATTACAAAGTTTAAATTTTCTTTTATTTTGGTATTGAAAATGGTTTTGAAAATGTTTTTATTAAATCAATGTGTTGTATTGATATCTTGTGATTGAAATATGGAAATGTTATGTTTCCTTTATGCATGTTTTATGTGATACGATTATGTTATGGTTTATGATATGTTTAAACCTGTTCATATGAGAAATGCATTAGACTTAATAACTGACGAGTGTAGCCCGCTATAGCTCCTCGATGCATCGGCAGGTCTCATGAGACAAACGAGTGTCTTGGCACGAGGCCTTGACAAAATCTTATTTGTAGTCTTGGCACGAGGCCTTGGCTACGTGGTTATGATAGTCTGACATTATGCATTCCATCATTATGAAAGTGGTTATTGATATTGCATGTGATTATTCGACCAGTAGAATATCCATGTGAAGAAGTAAATGGCATTATCTCATTTTACTTTTGCCATATTATGTTGAAGTTCAAGTTTAAAAGGCTTCTGTTTTAGTTATACATTGCCTTAAATGTTTATGTTTACTGATGAAATCTTCCACTATATTTTTATCCTTACTGAGCATTTGAGCTCACCCCTTCCAATGTTTTAATTTTTTCCAGGATCTGAAGGAATATTTTATGACTGAACTACAGGGATAGTCTAAAGGGGATAGAAGTGTGGACTATGTAGACTATGTTATTGTGATTTTTCACTTTATGATGTAATGTATCATTTATGAATGTATCTAGTGTTTCCAAGGCTACTAAACTAATCGGACTTTCGAGACTTGATCTTTTGTGATCATTCCAATGTTACGCAATAATGCACCGACTCCGGGTAACTGTGATCGGGGCTTTACTATATCATCCAGCCTTTTTATCACATAATATTTCCTTACATTATACAAAACTGAGGATCTTTAAGGTTTAGTGTCTTTGAAACCAGGAACTTAATACATGAAACAAAAAAACATTCTTCTTAAACACTTGAAAGGATTCTCCTTATGTTCATCCTAGGTTCATTACTGCATCTCATAACCTGGGTACATACATCAAGAGAAAGTGTGAGCAGAAGGCCCAGTAATAGAAACAAGAGAAACATTTTACATGTGAACTTGAGATACTTCAATAAGGTCATGAAAAGAACTTTAAGGCATGAGAAAGAAATCATGAGATATAACATAATAAAAATAACATTTTTCATAACATGAAGATGTGTCTAGGTCATTTAACATAGACAATCATGAACATATCACCAAGGTCCATCCCCAAGGTTTCATTTGAAAATTACCAAGGTTATTCACCAAGATATCCTGAAAATTGTAATCTCTAGTGGTTTCATCATTACCCAATGCATTGGAGCGCTATGAGGGAGCACCCTTAAATTTGCCTTTATTGTCATGTGAACCACATATATCATCATCAAACATTTCATAAATAACCCATATAGCATAAGATAAATGGATTTCATTTCATAATCATAACGTTTTGAAAACTGCTTTAAAGACATGATCTTTACGTCACTTTGAACCCACGGAAGGGGAGAGCGGGTCTCATGTATGTAAATACCAGAATTTAAAATAGAACATTTTGATATATATGAGAATACCCCTTTAGAAATAATATCTTTGATTATTCAATTAATAGCATAAAATAATTTTGAGAAAAGAGAGAGACATTTTGAGACGAAAATTCTGCAGCATAACAGCTACGTTTTGGGGTTTTAGAAAACATTGAAAAGAGAGGGGACATGGGTCAAACATTCATAAATGGCCCATAAAACAGTAGAGGGACAGAATATGAAGGATATATGAACATGGTAATGAAATTCTACTGATATACCATATGAAATGAAGAACTTGAAAGGAAGACAAAAAATAAGATTTCTCTTATGAGAATTCGGTAGCCTAACGGCGTCACTTAAAACTTCCAAAAATGGATTGACGAGATCAAATAGGATCTCTCATAATATGAACATAAATGATCAGTATGATAGATATAGAGATCATACCCCAATAATAATAAAAAGGAACTTGAAATACTTGACATGAAAGTAGATCTTGAAAACGAGAAGGGTGAAAGAACCCCTTAGAAATTTGCCAGCCTAACAGCGCCACTTAAACTTCAAAAAAATGAATTGATGAGATCAAATAGGGTCTCTCATAATATGAACATAAAAGATAAGTATGATAGATTCAGAGATCATATCCCAACATAATAAAAAGGAACTTTCAAGACTTGACATGGAATTAGAACTTTGAAAAAGGAGAAAAGTGAAAGAACCACTTAAAAATTTGGCAGCCTAACGGCGCCACTTAAAACTTCAAAATACTCAATTGAAGAGATAAAATGGGGTCTTTCATCATATGATCATAAAAGATTAGTATGATAAATTTATAGATCATACCCCAACATAAAAAGTAACTTGAAATACTTTACATAAAAATAGATCTTAAAAATGAGAAGGGTGAAAGAATCCGTTACAAAACTTTCGACAGCCTAATGGCGCCACTTAAACTTTCATAAAATGAAATGATGAGAGTAGGAGGGGGTCTCTCATCATATGAACATAAAAAGGGAAGTAATATGAATATAGAATAATATCCTCCAACATAAGAGCATGGAGTATAAAAGAAATGACATAAAAGAGATTACTTGAAGATAAAGAGAGCGGTCGGATCCCTTACCTTAAAATGTAACTCTTAAAACTCAAAGGTTCGGACCTTGAGGACTTGGGCGCACCTTGGGAGGACTCCTTGGGCGATAATGAGACCAGAACTTCGTTGAGGATGGTTTTGAAGTCGAATGGATGAGAGGAGGGCTAGGTATTTATAGGGAATGTGAGGGGACAAGGCATTAATGGCCAAGGGACACCTCACAAGTGATTTTCTCAAAACCATGTGCTCTCCCTTGGCATTTACCATGGAGTTAGGCCACATGGGGCCCCCAATAAAATAATTCATTTTTTTCAGAAAAAACCCCCAAAATTTACCTTAACATAATATCGATTCTCTGAGTTCAAAAATGAAATCCATTTTATAAAAATAATTATCTAAATTTTTTTATTTTAATTTTTAATTAAAAAACACTATTCACCCGAAAAATCCAATACTTGACTAATAATTTATGAAACCGTTATTTACCCATTTTATTGAATCTCATTACTTAATCAAGGTGTCTAAATTATATTAAAATTTTCTTTAAGTGAGAATACTAATCCATTTGGACACATTACTAATCCTAATAATAAAATCACTATTCATAATTTACTATTCATCAAAAAACAAGTTGATCTTATTAGACTCTAAATTTCGTACTGAACATAATTTTAGATGGCCATTTTTTGAAAATCATTACACATTTTTATTTATTTAAGGTTTACATAAACATTTTTAAAATATCCTTTCTCTAAAATTCATCAACAATATGCATACTATATTTATCCGGACATTTGAAAATTCATAAACTTCATCATAAGAAGAAATCAAAATTTTTATTTAAAAAAAATGGTTACAAAAGGCAGTTACGGTCTCCTTACATAGCCCCTTATCACAGCAGCAAAGGACCTAACTGTAAGGTGTGCTAAGGTGAGAGAATCCGAGGGAGGCTCAGCCAACATCGCACGAGTAGTAATTTCTATCAGTTTGAACTTCTCGCAAAGGCGATTCCGTTCTAGCTTCACATGATGAAGTTCGGCTTGGGTTTGGTCCAGAGAAAAGCCCAGTGGTGCTACCTCCTTCCCAAGTTCTGTAAGATGGGCTTCGATCGGTCCAAGACTTCTGAGTGAGGCCATCAAATCTTCTTTCTATATTAATTACCCAAGATTACTTGTATTTACAGATAATAATCAAAACGTTTAGTTTCCAATGGACATATTGACCAATGGTCATATAACAGTGAAAACCCAACGGTCTCATTTTAATTATACTCATGTTATCAAATGAAACAGTTTTGTTGAGTATCAAAAATAAAATATCACACAAAATTAGGAAACAAGAATTATTCAAAATTTCGGGTCGTTACAATCTTCACCCTTATGAAATTGTGTCCTTGCAGTTTTTAAAAATTGGGTTTTGAAATTTCATTGAATGTCCCACAACGGAAAAGGAGTCAGAAAATCTATTACTTTAAAAGAAAGAAAGGGAAGTACAAAGGTCACCAGAGTTAACCCATACTAGGATTCCATGGAGGAAAACATGGATATGGAAGAAAAAACAAAGGGTCATGTTCTGGGAGAGAGTGATAGAAAACATGATTAAGAGAAAGTTAACCATAAGAAAATCCCAAACTTATGATGTGTGTAAATGGTCATTGATTACCTAGTAGGAAACCTAAACCAACAACGTTTTTTTTACGTTCCTTTTCATAATTTTGAAGAATTCATTTACTACATAGAACAAAAACATAAGAAAATATACCTACCTTCAAGTAGAGTATCATCCTTTAATAAGTCTCTACCAAACCTAATATTTTCTCCAAACGATGAGAATTAAAAAACACTTGGTCTCATCAAAAGCACAAGAATCATCTTCTAGAGAGTCACATAATCCACAAAAGATTAACTATCTATTTCTTCTATATTTAAACATTATCCCAAAAACATAAAGGGTAAGGTAAAACAACTCTTTAAAAAGAATGAATCCCATAGGAATGGAAACTACTTTTAAATCTTCAAAGTTCTATGGTACTACCCAAAGTTCATCATAGACCATTCCATAAATAACGGTCCTTAAAATTCCTCAAAATAAACCAAACTAAGATTGAAACCCAAATACAAGAAGGACTTGATAACATAGTCTTCCAAAATAAACTTCAGTGTTCATCTCTAAACAACATCAACCACACCTAACATCTTATAACAAAAGTAACTAACCTAAACATATTTAACCCAAGATAGGTTAATCATTTCCATAAGTAACCTAAATTACTATAAGTCCACCTTAAATTCATTTATTCTTCAAAATACAAGTCAACCTTAACTCCTCAAAGAAAATATTGTAGTAATCTATTTACCTTGATCAAATTGGGTTCCCAAAATAGTTAACGTCTTCCAAAATAATAATCATCTTTTAGTACCCTAATCATCTCTGTCATATTAATATGACAATAGTCGCATTTCCTATCACATTGGTTGTTGGGACATGTTCTTACATTTCCCACCATTAACTAAGAAGAGAAAGTATAATTAGGGGCTTAAATACTTAGCCAATAATCATGAAAAGAAACTTAATGCATATAAGGATAACATGTAGAAGAAAAGTATACCCTAACTTTTGATCCCCTAGGTTCCCATCTAGGTTATCCATGATCATATATTATTATGTGAATCTTTATTTTATTTTATCTTTGTTCCTTTAACAATGGTTCATACTAAGCTTATGAATTTACCAAAGCATATCCCCCGGGAGTGTCGTAACCAAGAGTGTAGCAAGGCCCGTTGTCGTGTACCAGTTCCCGTTTGAGTATAGCTCAAAGCGGTGTTTTCGGGTTTTACCCCTATGTACATTTGTGCCAGAGCCACCTCTACCTGCTCGTATCCAGACATGGATGTATTTTCTTGGCAACCCATTACTCAATACTCACCAAAATACCTGGAAGATTACCTATATATAAAATTTTCTATAGGCTTCTTCCTAAAGTTTTCATATCCTAATTTCCACAAATAACTAAACCATCCTTTTATACCAACTATAGCATCTCACCTTTTATCACATAATCTTTCATTACATTATACAAAACAGAGGATCTTTAAGGTTTAGTGTCTTGGAAACCAGGAACTTAATACATGAAACAAAAAAAAAATCTTCTTAAACACTTGAAAGGCTTCTCCTTATGTTCATCCTAGGTTCATTACTGCATCTCATAACCTGGGGACATACATCAAAAGAAAGGGTGACCAGAAGGCCCAGTAAGGGAAACAAGAGAAACATTTTACATGTGAACTTGAGATACTTCAATAAGGTCATGAAAATAACATTAAGGCATGAGAAAGAAATCATGAGATATATCATAATAAAAATAACATTTTTCATAACTTGAAGATGTGGCTACATCATTTAACATAGAAAATCATGAACATATCACCAAGGTCCATCCCCAAGGTTTCATTTGAAAATTACCAAGGTTATTCACCAAGATATCATGAAAATTTTAATCTCTAGTGGTTACATCATTACCCAATGCATTGGAGCGCTATCAGGGTGCACCATTAAATTTTCCTTTATTATCATGTGAGACACATATATCATCATAAAATATTTCATAAATAACCCATATAGCATAAAATAAATGGGTTTCATTTCATAATCATAACGTTTTAAAAACTTCTTTAAAGACATGATCTTTACGTCACTTTAAACCCACGGAAGGGGAGAGCGGGTCTCATGTATGTAAATCCAAGAATTTAAAATATAACATTTTGATATATATGTGAATACCCCTGTAGAAATAAGAGCTTTGAGTATTCACTTAATAATATAAAATAATTTTGAGAAAACTGAGAGGCATTTTGAGACGAAAATTTTGCAGCATAACGGCTACGTTTCGGGGTTTTAGAAAACATTGAAGAAAGAGAGGACATGGGTCAAACATTCATAAATGGCCCATAAAACAGTAGAGGGACAGAATATGAAGGATATGTGAACATGGTAATGAAATTTGACTAATATACCATATGAAACGAAGAACTTTAAAGGAAGACAAAAAATAAGATTTCTCTTATGGGAATTCGGCAGCCTAACTGTGTCACTTAAAACTTCCAAAAATGGATTGACGAGATAAAATAGGGTCTCTCATCATATGAACATAAATGATCAGTATGATAGATATAGAGATCATACCCCAATCATAATAAAAAGGAACTTTACAGACTTGACATGAAAGTAGATCTTGAAAACGAGAAGGGTGAAAGAACCCCTTAGAAATTCGGCAGCCTAACGGCGCCACTTAAACTTCAACAAAAATGAATTGATGAGATCAAATAGGGTCTCTCAAAATATGAACATAAAAGATAAGTATGATAGATTTATAGATCATACCCCAACATAATAAAAAGGAACTTACAATACATTACATGGAATTAGAACATTGAAAAAGGAGAAAGGTGAAAGAACCACTTAAAAATTCGGCAGCCTAACGACGCCACTTAAAACTTCAAAATACTAAATTGAAGAGATCAAATGGGGTCTCTCGTCATATAATCATAAAAGATCGGTATGATAAATTTAGAGATCATACCCCAATATAAAAAGTAACTTGAAATACTTTACATGAAAATAGATCTTGAAAATGAGAAGGGTGAAAGAATCCGTTACAAAAATTTCAGTAGCCTAACGACGCCACTTAAACTTTCATAAAATGAAATGATGAGAGTAAGAGGGGGTCTCTCATCATATGAACATAAAAAGGGCAGTAATATTAATATATAAGAATATACTCCAACATAAGAACATGGATTATAAAATAAATGACATAAAAGAGATTACTTGAAAAGAAAGAGAGAGGTCGGATCCCTTACCTTAAAATGTAACTCTTAAAACTCAAAGGTTTGTACCTTGAGGGCTTGGGGGCACATTGGGAGGACTCTTTGGGAGGTAAGGAGACCAGAACTTCGTTGAGGATGGTTTTGGAGTCGAATGGATGAGAGGAGGGCTTGGTATTTATAGGGAAAGTGAGGGGACAATGCATTAATGGCCAAAGGACACCTCTCAAGTGCTTTTCTCAAAACCATGTGCTCTCCCATGAAATTTACCATGGAGTTAGGCCACTTGGGGCCCCCAATACAATAATTCATTTTTTCAGAAAAAACCCTAAAATTTACCTTAACATAATATCGACGCTCTGAGTTCAAAAATGAAATCCATTTTATAAAAATAAATTTCTAAATATTTTTAATTTAATTTTTAATTAAAAACCACTATTCACCCAAAAAAACTAATACTTGACTAATAATTTATGAAACCTTTATTTACCCATTTTATTGAATCTCATTACTTAATCAAGGTGTCTAAATTATAATAAAACTTTCTCTAAGTGAGATTACTAATCCATTTGGACACATTACTAATCCTAATAATAAAATCACTATTCATAATTTACTATTCATCAAAAATCAAGTTGATCTTATTAGACTCTAAATTTCGTACTGAACATTATTGTAGAAGACCATTTTTTGAAAATCATTACACATTTTTATATATTTAAGGTTTACATAATCATTTTTAAAATATCCTTTCTCTATAATTCGTCAAAAATATGCATACTATATTTATCTGGACATTTGAAAATTCATAAACTTCATCATAAGAAGAAATCAAAAAATTTATTTAAAAAAAAGGGTTTTACAAGGAAGTTATGGTCTCCTTATATAACCCCTTATCACAGCAGCAAAGGACCTAAGTGTAAGGTGTGCTAAGGTGAGAGAATCTGAGGGAGGCTCAGCCAACATCTCACGAGTAGTAATTTCTTTCAGTTTGAACTTCTCGCAAAGGCGATTCCGTTCTAGCTTCACACGATGAAGTTCGACTTGGGTTTGGTCCAGAGCAAAGCCCAGTGGTGCTACCTCCTTCCCAAGTTCTGTTAGATGGGCTTCGATCGGTCCAAGACTATTGGGTGAGGCCATCGAATCTTCTTTCTATATTAATTACCCAAGATTACTTGTATTTAGAGACAATAATCAAAACGTTTAGTTTCCAGTGGTCATATTGACCAATGGTCATATAACAGTCAAAACCCAATGGTATCATTTTAATTATACTCATGTTTTCAAATGAAATAGTTTTGTTGAGTATCAAAAATAAAATATCACACAAAATTAGGGAACAAGATTTATTTAAAATTTCGGGTCGTTACAGTTACAGGGTATCCATGGGTATCGATATGGGTAATCAAGAGACACATGATGCACAAATTTATGATCATTACCTAGATAGTGTCTTTGAGTTTATAATTTACTCTATTTAATTTATTTTCCCCTAGTAAGGATATGAATGATAAGATCCAATGTTAGGTCAGGCTATTAGGTATCTGGTATCATCATATATTAATTGATGTTATGTTATATCTTTCATTGATTATCCATATTCATCCTAGGATTACCTGATGCATGTGATTATATTTCACTTTTGTTTGTTTTTATTTGGAGATATTATAATCTAGATTTACTTTTCCTCAACTATTGTTACAGGAAAAGTATTTTATTTATTTATTTTTTTGTGTATCTTTCTAAAATCGATTTTTAAATTGTTTTAAACATATGTAATGTTTTCTTTTCTATTAAAACTGATTAAATAAATGCATCACTTTTAAAAATGGTGTTATTATTATTTGTAAATTATGATTTAAAAAGTGTTTATATTAATACATATTTTAAATGAAAAGTGTAAATAATAATTTATACTTATATTTAAATCTAGTAATAATTTGTTTTTTTAATGTTGATGAATTGGGTATGTGAATAAAATATTCTTGGTGGTTTGTGTTCATACTTATCAAATTATAGGATTAGTATAGATTATAATTTTATGTGGAAGATGATATCAGGATTCAGATTTCATAGTGAAAAAAGTGAATTTGCATCACCTTCACATGAAGATGGATTTTAGAGTTGGTATTTATATATAATGTTTTTATTTTGGGCCATCTATTATATTAACCACCTTGACCTTTCTCATATTTATTTTTTATTGTTATAGTATTTTTTATTTTTTTTATACACTATTATTTTCTCTATCTTTTTGGATGATTTTTATTTTTCTTGTTCCTTGATTAGATTTTGTTTAATTTTAAAAATATTTATTCCCATTTCATGGAATCTCATGTTATGGAATGGTTATCTTGGACTTTTAGATGGAAGTACTTTTTTTATTGGATGAAATCATTCCCATTAAAGTACATTTGATTCCCTAGAACTAGTTTGTAGACCATGGGGATCAGAAATGCCTATCAAACTATTTCATGGGATGGCTTGTGGGACTATCTTGGAGGTACTATAGGTGGTTACTGGAATACATTAAATCACTTTTCAAAATATGTGTTCCAAAAAAATAATAGGCAGATCATCTATAACATAAATTTGTCCCTTTTAAGCACTTTTACATATTCAATTACCTTCATGTCAACAGTTATGAGGTATATAATCTTCTCTATAGAAACTCCAAATTCAAGATTTGGATGGATTAACTTAATTAAATCTCAAAATACACTCCCTTCCATCATTTAGATCAATCATACATGCTTATAATCTCATTCGGGTTTAACATTTATAAGTAGAAGTGGAATCTACCTATAATTAAATTTAGTAACTTCCAAAAAAATATATGGTTCTTTTAGTTAAACTAAATTTTTCTTAGATACCTTCAAAAAATATTGAATTTACTTCTTTTTAACTTTACTTCTCATTAAAACAAATACAACACTCATTATAAAAATCTGTTTTGGTTCTTTAATCTACACCTTTAGATTTTTTGTCAATTCCCATTTCAATTTTAAAGTCAATATAATTTTTCTTCTTTACAGTAGGTTCTCAGATTTTATCCCCCTTATTTAAAATAAATAAAATTATTCTTTTATCTCCTTACATTAATATTCTTTAATAAAGTAAAATTATAATATTCTCATACTCTATTCGCAACTGAAATTTCATCTCCTCCCTTTATATTCTTTTGTGTTGAATGAAAAAACCCGGTTTACTTGAGATAGATATGTCATCGCATTTCATAATGAAATGAACCATAATTTAATTATCTCTATATTTAAATGAGAAATTCATAGGGTAGAAAAAAATATTGATTAACTTATAAATAGAAGTTTTCCATTACTAATTCATAATGTGATACCAACTCTCAAATCATCCATCATGGTCTTTCAAAATATATTTAACTTATTTCCTAATTAGTGAGGTGTTAAATCTATAAAATTTCAAAAAAATAATATCATTATATGGGATCTCTCCATTTAAAATCTCAATATCATGAACTCTAATGTTCAAAATCTCAATTTTATGGTATTCAATAATTACATTCCTTTCACATCACTTAATAAATTTTATAAACCACACATTTTATCACATTATAAAATTTTATATATACATGAGGTATTGATAGTTGGAAATTACTATACCCCCACCCAATATTAAGATGCAACACTGCTACAAAACTGACTTTTAATAGCACTATAAATTGCATTTATCAGCGCTAGAAAATTACTGCCGGTGTGAGGACATTAAAAGCCCATTACTCTAATTAGCATTAAAAAATAGCTGATAAAGGGAACATTTATCAGAGTTTTGATTTAGTACCACTAATGTAATCCTTTATCAGTGCTTTTATAAGCACTGATAACGTATACCATTATCATCATTTTTAGAACCACTAATAAATGTTTCCTTTATCATCTTTTTAAAAGTACTGATAGAGGGACATACTATGGAGTGCTATAACAACCACACTATAGTGTGCAGTAATTGCACACTACAGCACCAAGAGCACCAATAAACACACCAAAAACACTCTAGAAACACACCAGATATCACCAAAAAATGTCCCAACACAGAATTTATATGAAATTAAATTTACAACACAAATACAAGAAAAAACACTATATTATAAACATTTAAAACATTGGATTGTACAATAAAATAAATAACAATGATTACAAATGTTAAAAATCATTCCTAACAGTAAATGTTACCATGATTTCCACTTACTTTCTTTGTCGAACATCCAATAATGCATGAGTAGCTTCAAACAAACCACATCGACTAAAAAAAATAATCCACCATTATAATAAAATATTTATTTTGAGTATTACTAAAAATAAATAAATTAAACATAAATAATAAATATTACATTAATTCTATGTATATAGATTTTATTGTGAAAATATCAAGATTACCATTAAAATTGAGTAGGGGTGGCGGCATTTCTCTTCCTGAAAAGGAAATTGAGAGAACTCAAAAGAAAGTTATAAATGAAACACTATAGGGTTGAAAAGGTTTTGATGGGGAATACTCATTAAATTTAGACTGAGCACCCCAACTAGAATAATGTAATCCACCTTTATAAGAAAACAATTATTATGTGAGTAATACAAAAAAGAAATAAATTAATAATAAATATGAAACATTGCATTAATTCTATGTTAAATGATTTTACTATGAAAACATCAAGATTACCACTATGATTGAGTGGAGATAGTATCATTTCTCTACTATAATGGCATGAAATATGGATAGAAATCTTATCAAATAAATGAACTCTTCCAAGGAATAATGAAAATTAAATCAACCTTTAATTATTTATTTTTTTGGTAAAATATAGAAAGTAAATTATAAAATTACCTTTATATCATTCCAAAGGGTTTCTTTGGTCCAGATGTAAGTAATATGAAAACTAAGGATTCTTTGTGCACTTCACTACTATTGGTTATCTACCGTTTAGAATAACATCTGACATGAACTTTCTACATCGCATCCCCATGATGCTCTCGTCCCACACATGATCACCACCATCTCTATCATATCACCATTTATCATTGACTTTTTCTTCTCTTCTAGCACCCATTTACTACTTGTAAGGATAAATGATGCATGAAACTGAATGAATATAATAAGTGGGTGAAGGAAGAAAAGGAAAACTGAATGATTAATGGTGATATAATAAAGATGGTCACAAGCATTTGTGATATGAGAGCTTCACGGGGATGTCAAGCAAGAAGTTCATATCAGATGCTATGATAATCTGTAGTTAACCAACAATAGTGAAGTGTATAAAGAAACCTTAGTTTTTATATTAAATTTTTGATTGATTCATAACCAATCCATATTTATCCTTCATCGGTCGATAGAGACAAATAGACATCCATATTCTTCCAACCCACTATATTTGTAGAAACAGTAGTATAAATGAAGAAAATACAGAAGATAAATAAACCCATAAACAAGGAAAAAAGATCGAATCCCACAAAAATAAACAACTCTAAACAATCACGATAGAAATAGGAGAACTAATTAATGAAAGGTTAATGATTTAAAAGATCATATTAAAAACAATTAGAACTAAAAAAGTATAATTTTATCATAATTTTATAATTAAATATGAACTTACCAAAGCCACAAAATAAAAATGAGGAAACTCTGAATGTCTTCACCACAACATGGGAGACAACAACAGAGCCAATGTGTTTATGGTTATTTCACAAAAAATAAACCAAAAATGCTTCCGCCAAGAAATTATAAAAATTTAAATCCTTGGATAAGAGGACTAACTCCTTCATCAATGGATTAATATCCTAAATGAAAAGATAATCATTCAATAGATCATGTGACACCACAACTGAAAAAAAGAAACCAACTCTTTCAAGTGTTCAACATAATCCTTCATTGTCCACTGACCTTATTGTACTTTCATGACATCTTCCATTTTTTTCATCTATATCTCCCCAGGCATAAACCATTGGACAAAGAGGGATATAAAATTCTCACACTTCATCCGAAATTACATGAATGGATGGAAAACAACTATTATTCTTCCAAAACTGGACCCCCAAGAAGACCCAAAACAACACGAACACTAACATGATTGGGAGTTTCAAACACACTAAATTTATGCTCAACTTCTTCAATGCATATCACAACCTTTAATGAACCCCGATTTCCACAGAAGATGGGAAACAACTGAGGAGAACCATAAATATGGTGAGACCCACTAGAAACATCAAGGACCTTTCTAGGCGGCATATTTTGAATAACAAAAAATCATAAAATTAGGTTCATAATCAATCTAAAACAAAAGTGAAATGAATATCTCGAGCTAAAACAACTTTCTCACAAGCCTAATTTCATAGAAAACAAGAATTATCTCTTTAGAAACCACTGTTTATTTTTAATTTCAAAACACATTATTCTAAGGACACTTTTGAAAGCATAATTACACACATTTTTAATGAAAATCCAATCCTAGAAATAATTTTTCCCCTTTCAAAAAGCCATTTCTGAAAACCAAACGAACATGATCCACAAAACAGAGTATTCACAATGGCCACAATGGATGAAGAATGGGTCAAAAATCACACTAATACAATATTTCTTATGCAATTATTTTCATATTGGTCATCAATCATCTCTCTCCATGCTTCCATGATGTTAAACTACACAAATTCATCCTAGAAAAAAGAAGTGAAATTTTATAGTGTCTTTCATCATGTTTCATGATATTTAACTTCATAAATTTGTCCTGGTAGAAAGGCGTTAAATTTCCCACAGCATCTCATCCTAGTTATAGAGGATAAACTACACAATTTCATTCTAAAAGAAAGATGTTAAACTTCACAAAATTTCTTATCATGGTTGCATGAAATTTAACAGTACAAATTCATCCTGGTAGTAGGAAGATAAATTGAACAATTTCTCTCATCTTAATTGCATGAATTAAAACTACAGATATTTTTCTTATCACCAAGCCATTAAAATTCATAGGGATTTGCGCCGACAGCGGCAAGGAGATGAGGTGTAGGGTTTTTAATTATTATAAACAGCGTAAAAACAAAAAACACGAAACCCAAAAGTTCAAACAACGATATTGGAAAAGTAGAAAATAACATATATTGGATTTTGAAATTGATCCATCTAATAAATCAAAGTGGAGTCATGCTGGAAGAAGAGGTGTTTTGTGAGAACTTCAGAATCATGATGACTGAGTACGAGTTAGTGTTCTTTTAAATAGATTAACTACATTTTTAAATGTGCTTTTAGAAAAGCGCTAATAATGATCCCTTTTATCATCATAAAATTAATATGTGTAGATAGAAAGGGTCTTTATCAGTGCTAAAAAATTCGAATAAATCTAGACATTTATCATTTCTTAGAAAGCATTGATAAAAAATATCTTTATTGTGCTAATATTTTAGCGCTGATAAAAATTCTTTTTAACGGTGCTTTTTAGTGCAGATAAATATAGATCTTTATCAGTACATTTTTAGCACTAATAATGGATTATTCAAATAAATTTATTATTATTTTATAATTATTAAATATATGTAATTATTTATTTATAATTATATAAATACTTATTTAAAAAATAATATTTATTTAATACCTATAATTATATATTTATAATAATTATAAACTTATAAATTTATAAATATAGTAAATATACATTTATAAGTATATTTATTTATAAATATTTAATTATAAAGATATTTATAACATTATTAGTTGTTATATAATCATAAATACATGCATTTTAAAAATGAGTGAAATTGAATAATTCAAAATTAGTGTGCTTTAAAAATATTGAAAAATGGATAAGTTTTACTGATTAAATATAAATTATTTAAAAAATATGGATATATATATGGAATTATAGATGAATACATATTGAAAATACTTAAACATAATAAATATATATATATATATATACAGATATAATAGAAAATGATCCAATTCAAAAATAAAATAAAAAATAAAAAATTATTAAAAATGAATTCCCTAACTTTTATAGTATTAAAAATAAATAAATAAAATTAACCAATTAAAAACATAATACATTAAATTTATCAGGTTAAAAATAAAATTCAAACATATACTGAAATTTGAATAAATTACATAAATATTAAGTGTATGTGTTTCTATATATTGGGTAAATATATTTTTGTGTGCGTTTTCATATGAACTGCATTAAATATTTATATACATATATATATAAGTATGTGAAATCAATGTAACACATGAATGTTGATATATGTTAAATTGAAAAATGAATCAACATTAAAAATGAATAAGAGGTTAATATGATTTTAATTAACATTTTATTCATTTTATATATATTTATATTTAATATGTATTATTTATACTATTTATAATTAATATATATATATTTATATATATATTATACTCTTTAATTTTTATTAATAATTTTTTCATTAATAAATTTTTAAATAATTTTTAATTTATAAAATTCTAATATGTAAATTTTTAATTTTTTTGTTAAATTATATACTTATTTAAATAACTACATTTATTGTATAGTATTTATCAATATTTAAAATCTATATATATATATATTAAATTTATTCATTTTTATCTATAATTAATTAATTAAATAAAAGTTTAATATATCTATTAATTAACTCATTTTAAATTTTTATTTGTTTAATAATTTCATTTTCTATATTTTACATATCTATAAATTAAATATATATTATTTATTAAATTTTAAATTTTGTATATATTTTTATTCATTTTTTAAAACTATTATTCAATTAATGTAATTTTAAATTTTATTTTAATTTTATTTTATGAACCTTTATCAGTGTTAATGAAGCACTGATAAAGGTTACCATTTATCAGTGCTTTATTGTTAATGCTAAAAAAGGGTAACTTTTTACGGTGCTACTAAAGGGTAACCTTTATGATTTCTAAAATAAAGTGCTACTTAATGTGTCATTTATCATTGCTAAACAAAATGCATTGGTAAAGGGTAACCATTATCAGTAATTTTATTTAATTCTAATAAAAGTAATCATTTATCGGTGCTTATTTTAATGTTGATAAAGATGGCATTTATGATCACATTTTTCTTGTGCTGATAAATGTCGGTGTTGGTAATGCCTTGTTTAGAAATATAAACTCAAACAATATTATTTAGTGAGGCTGATACCAAAAAAAATTATGGTTCATTCCAATTAGATTAAATTAATCTATGATGGGTATCAAATGATCTTAGGTATTCATAGTTTTTAATCTCTCTTTATGTTCTCCCGAAAAATTAGGTAACCATTAATTCATTTCACGTTGAAAATAAACCAATCCAATATGGAAGTAAGGTTGTCTATCCTTTACTCATTATTGAGAACAATTAGTTTGAGAGTTATTTTATAAACCAAATACTCCATTCAATTCATCTCCCAATTTATGAGAAATATTCATTCTTATACTAAATTTTAATCTATAAACATGTATTTTCTTGGGATGTATGGCATATTCTTCTTTTAGTATTTCTTCACCTGTGAAACATCCTTTTTCACAACAGATAACATAACACTCTCACATTCTTATTCTTACGTAATTTTATTTTCCTATTCAAACTATTCTATTCATATAATTAATCATTCCTGGTAAATTTCTAGATTTTTTGGATCACCAAAATTATTTTCTCAACAGTAAAAAAGTTTCTTACTCTAATAAAATTTTCATGTATTTTAACTTCTTCTTCAGTGAGATGTCTTTCACCAAATTAATCCCATTATTTCATAATTATATTTCTTTTCTTAGGTGTCCCAATATTATTCATTTAATAATAATGTGTGTGCGTTACTTGTAACTACCCATCATGTGTAATTTTCTGCTATAATATAATCATATTCACTTTGGTGTGGTATCTTTCATCATGAATTTCAATCTAATTTTGTGTAACCATTAGGAATAAGAACAAAACACTATCGGTATTTTGGATTGTTAGATTTTTGAACACCTATTGTGCTTTTATTTAAACTTCATTATTCATCTACACCTTCAATGCATATTGACTTTAATTATCATTATATTTACTTCACCTTGACAATAACTATTGAAATCTTTATCGCAATCCATTTGATTTATTCATAAACTACCAAAATAGGAGTATATTCAAGTATAAATCATCCAATATAAAGTAAAGTGATATTTTAGAACCTTGGTGAAGGTTGATGAAATATACCTCAAGATATGACAATATATCACATGTGGAATTGAAGCCTAATTCTTCCTCATTCAATTCTATAAGAAAAATAAAAGTTGGAATATATAAGATACAAAAACTTGATTCCATTCAATGAATTGATGGGAAATATGATCCACTCATCATATTAAGTAAAATGTAATAAATGGATAATTGATCCAATAATAAATGAAGGATAATTCATTAGATGAACTTTGAGAAAGACTTAGAGATAATTAGAGGAAGAAAACATGAGTTAATGATTCTGAGAAAAAAATATCAACCTAAAACCCAATATATATGAATAAGAAATTACCAAACATCCCCCATTAAAAAAATTAATTCAACAAGTTCTCAATTTTTGGACACCAACCTCCAGGGGTAACCTGATTGGATACCCAATGGTTGAATTGAGGAAGTGCCCTCTTCTACCACAAAAAACAGGTACCAGAAAAAAAACATATTGGGTACCTATGGGTTTCCTCTACTCGTCTCTAGAAAATACCACCAATTCTGCCTCCCTAGATTTTCCATCTTCACTGAAAAAAATTAATTTTCAATTAACATAATCCATTTAAAATATTAAAACTCCCGATTAAAAGCGAATAATTATCATGAGGAAACCATAGTTGTTACATTACTCACACCACCCCATGACATAAAAAAAATTATAATTATAAACAAATCACACTATACATTAAATAAAATATTTAACAAAATAAAACATTAAAATATCCCAAAAAATGATAATAATAATTTTAGAATTATTCAATACAAAAACAATAAAATTTTAATAACCTTGGATAACCAAAAACCATTTTATAAATTAATGAAAAAAATATAATATTTTAAAAAGAATAAAATATTGTATAAATTAATTATATACTGCTAAAAATTTTATTTCAAAAAAACCTTCTAAAAAATGTGTTTTCTAAAAATTGTAAAATATCACAGTCACTTACCATAGTACACTACAATAAATTAAATATAAAAACTTCTCAAAAATAAATTTATTCTCTCATACTTATAGAATTAAAATCATGTAGATATCAAAAGTAATCAACTCATTTTAATTTTGAACTTTGTTACAAAGTTGATAGATATATGTTAAGAAATAATACAATGACATCCAAAGTGTAAATTAATTTGACTAGAAACAACATCCATGACTAATACATATAGTAAATCATCAATATAGAGGGTTTTATATGGACTTATTGATTCCTCTAAATAGCATGTTGTTAGAAATCAAAAAAAATATCAAATGAAATAAGTATAGGGATAAAAGAGAGAGGATGAAAATAACGGTGAACAATTCACCTTACTCAGAAAACACAGGGTGGTTGAGGCGGATGGAGAATAATTATGAGGATAATAAACCTTTATTTTATAAACATGGATCACCTGAAACACATAATATATGGGTATGTTCCCAATTTTATCTATTCAATCGTTTAATAATAATTAGGAAAATTGATTTATGACACAAAATGATAGAAAAAACCCACATACCTTCATAAGATCCAATTAAACCGGGATACAAACCCCCAAACAGATGGCTCATATAAAATTACCCAATTTTCAAAAAGGGGTCCAAATAAAAATATTTAACCAAATATAACTACTATTTGAAACTACCTATAATGGGTAGCATTTACAATAATGAATTATTCCATTAAAAATCTAACCATGTATCCCTAAACACATGTGTGTTCCCACAAGAATATTTCTTCTATGTTATGGACTACTAGATAAATTCACTTCCTTTATCCTTGATGGAATGTGTAATGAATTGGTCTATGATTTCATCTAAACCAGAATCTGAAAAGGCTCACCATTGGCCCAAATGGAGTTCCAATTCTTCATAGGCTATAAACTAGTAACTGGGTCTCAAGAATTATCTTTTGAAATAAAATCACCTACATACATCAATATAAAATGGACACTTAATATAAACAGAAAAACATCAAACCATCAAGGAATAATAAAATATCCAAAAAGGAAAATCATAAAACCAAAATAAAAAAGTCTAAGAATGAACATAAAAAAACCTAAAAAAAATGGTAAATATAATATTTTAAAATCAAACAAAAGGGAAACAAAACCTGAATAGATCCATCAATATCCACTACTTACCATTAGTCACTCGCCACATCTTGCTCATCCATCTATGGATAAACCCAAACCAAACATCTAAAATAGATATTGGTACTAGGAAAAGGAAAATGATCAATATATTTTTGATATAAATATCGGAGTAGGTATCCACATGCTAAGATTATGGAATTCCCCTTAGTGATATTGTTCCTAAAATGAATGTTGAACATAAGATGAAAACATTGTTTTCAAAAGCTTAATAAAAAAGGCAATAAAAATTCCTCATTAAAATTTAGAACCCTTTTATAAATTAAAAAATTATGTTTTATATTTAAATCAAAACTTTTTAATCCAAATAAATTGGGCCTTTAAACCATAGAAAAAGTTCTAAAAATCTAGTTATCCTACTTTCCAAAAACCATTCTTAAAACCCCATTTTTATAATTAACATTAAGGAAAAATCATTTCCTAAAACTCATTTAATAAATAACTATATCTTTTTCCTTCAAAACTCTCTTTTATACAATTTAAAAACAATACATTTGAAATTAAACTTTTACGCCCTCAATTTGATATATAAATCATGGAAAGGAACCATAGCATCAAGGAAACACAATCAAGGAACACAACCAAGAAATGGTTTCTACAGTCAATGAACTTGGGGAATAAAATTTAATCATACAATTAAATTTGTGAATGTTTTATATGAAGTACCTTCCATCATGATCATCTTCTCTATCATGTAGTAATAAGGACCAGAAATTGAAACAGAAAACCTAGGTTTTCACTACTGAACCTATCCATGTTCTCAATAATCTTGTCATAATATCCAAAAATAAGGATCCATGGATCTCCTTCACTACAATAAGAATAAAATATATTTTTATCTCATACAACCTCTGTATCATCTAGACTTTTTGATAAAATTTCATTTCAATTTAATTTAGTCTTTTTGATATTTTTTTCATTTCACGTAATGCTAAATATAACTTTTGTATTATGAAAACACTAAGATTGACTTTCATTCCATGAAAAACCAAGTTAATCTTTCACTAAAGACAACACTTAGATTAATTTTTGGTATATGAAACACAATGTTTAGATTGTGTTACATACAATGTTTATTTCCCTCAACAGCTCGTTTCACACACAAGACTAATCTTTACCAGAATACAACATACTATTAATATTATTTTTTAAAAAGTTATTATAGATTCCATGTTTCAATTTTGAGGTATGTTATGATTAAAATATGGTTTAACCACATGAATAAAATTAACCCCTTTATCTATAAATGAATGTAAGAACTATTTGAATATGAAGAATTCCCTTTCTAAAAAATGAAATTAATATGTAAAAACACCATTTTTCTAAATAAATTAAAAAACCACTATTAATGATTGTTATTAATATATTATGTATTTAATAAAATATTTTTACACTCATAATATGTGTTTTATATGCATAAGATAAGAATAAATCCAATTTTATGAATAAGAAGATGTATTTTTCAAAAAGGTAATATTAATGCCTTTTAATGGAAAACCTATTTTAAATATGATTTTTGACACGTTTATTATTTTTATTTGAAAATATAAAATTCATTTTCCTAATGATAAAATAAAATTTTAATTAAGTTTAATTTTTTATATTTTTCTATGATGTTTCATTTTTTATGAATAGTGGAGAACACTGATTTATAATTCAACAATGTTTTTTTCATCTAATTTATTTATAAAGTTAAATTATATTTTTGATTGGATTTAATGTTTAATTAGATATTATATAAAAAATATCCAATTTATTCCAATGGAATTAATTTCAAATTGAAATTGGATATAAAAACAGAGAAACATTCTGAACGTTTTTACTTTAAAACGCAGCATTGTCATCTCATCTGTGCCATTAAATTTAAATTAATTTCTTCCACTTCAATGATTTTAATTTGGAAAATTTTATTATATATTTTTAATAATAATAATTTATAATTTTAAATGAGTTAAAATTAATTTTTGACCAAAAATATTAGTTAATGTAGTTAAATTAAATAACAGTGATTATGGTACAATTAAGCTTAACAAGGGACAAAACCTTAAACATAATAGCCAAAATGACCTTGAAACTAGTCCAAAATCCATTGAATGGCCATATGTAGAGTTTATACTCCCTTTTAGTTATTTTTGTTCATTATTGGATCCATATTACATTGAAAAAACATGGGTGGAATTCCCTTTTTAAAAATTTACAAGAATGTCACTCCTCGTCCACTAAAAACTTAAACTCACCCTTCCCACATATTTAAATCTCAAAAGACGTTTTTATTTCCCAAATTATACTCAAATAATACCCAAAAATTCATTTCTTCATTCTATAATCCTCCATTTTATCAAAAATAAATCTAGGGAATCTCTTTGGTGCAAACCAAATGGAGTTACACAAAGAAGTGGTAATATCCTTACTCAAGATCCTTTGTATTATTTTCATTTTCCATCCCCTAAACTACTCTTATTACAATATAATATGGTAACCATATTATCTAAAATATAATGATATTTTTATGTTATAATTTATATACTTAACCCACACACACTTCCATCTATTCGGTAACTGACATACAATTCTTGAGTACGGTGAACTGCTACCACATGAAATGATGTTGTTCGTTTTTCCTTTATCACCACTCACGTTGGTGTATTTTGATGGAATCTATGTTCTTATATGATTTTAATGATATTTATAATTTATTTAAGCTTATTTAATCATTATATAAAACATACCTTCATTCCTTCCATTTTTTGTAAATATGATAACTTCATTTATGTACATGTGGACTACTTCCTTCTCAAAACAATGTGATTGATTCAAGCCTTACAAAGAATGTATTAAGGATGGGTTTAAAAATATAATATGATATATATAGAATAATAATTATATTTTAATGATATATATATATATATATTCATACATATCATTTAATTTCTTACATTCATTGCAACAATAAAATGAATATAGCTTTCAAGTGTACATACGGCCTACCATCTCCAAGAACGTTCTATTCCATTTCATAGTTATATATTCTGTTGATTATTAAAAATACACATGTTTTAAATATATATTATATCTATATAATTTTATTACATTATGTAAATATGTAAATCATTATCTAAGTAAGAGTACCAAGAATAACATATCAAAACATGTAAGAAAAACAAGGCGGTTATCATTTGAAATGTAACTTTAACAATGAGTTATTAATGAATGAGTAAATAATTTCATAATTAAATCATATATGATATTTAATACATGAATATAGTTCTGTGATGTATTTATAACATACTTATACTTATTATACCGGAGGTTTTAAAGAGTATGATGAGATTCCAAACCTAAGGTATGGATTTTCTCGTCTCACTTTTATTTTCCATGAGACACAAGACATGTTCACATCCAATTACTTATATATTGTATATATACTGACCATGGTTGTATTCAATGATTATTAAACTGAAATTTATGAATATTTTCATATTCTTTTTATGAACTTAATTTCTTTGGATTTAAGTTTCAAAAGATACCAAATTGGTAAAGTAATTGGTCTCAATTATCCTTATTTGAGACACATGTATTATTATGACCCGATATTTTAATATGAGGCATATATATTTTATTCGACCTGTTATATAATGAATATCCTTATTTTAATGATCTTTTAATATTTATTTAATGTGATTATTTGTAACATCCCAAGTAAATAAAGAATATGAAGTTTTCATATTTATTAATATTTTTGAAATAAATATTAATTTTAGTTTAAATGGGATGTTATGTTCTATGGCGTACCTGATACACAACAACATGTTTCTTTGAAATCTTATGTTGCACATAAATTTGGGTCATACTGAAAAATAAAAATATAATATTGTTTTAAAGGGTAATAAACGCCTAGTTGTTGTAATGGTGGGAGTGAACAGGACTAAATAATAAATTATTATACATGTTTTTTAAATGTTTTTCATATTTATCCAATTAATTTTAGAGGCTTAAAATAATAAAGAATCCGATTTTAATCATAAATACTCTAATATTATTTAAATGGTAGATTTATTGCCTTTTGATGGTGAACCCTATTTAAATATATTTTTGGTCACTTTTATTTGTTATATTTGACAAAATAAAATTCTTCTCAAGATTCGGGACATCAAATTTTACTTTGGGTAAATTTTTGGTATTTTTCTGATAAAATCAATTTTTTTAATGAATAGTGAGAAATACTATATTTTAACTCAAAATTTCCTTTTAATATAACTTATTTATGTAGTTAGATTGTCTTTTTAATTTTTTTTTAAAGTTTAAGTAGATTATATTTTTACCTTTAAATCCAATGTTGGTCATTGGAATTAATTTCACTTTGTAATTGGTCATATACAAGTGTCAATCTTTTGATAGTAAATATTTCATAAAAAACATGCTTTATGTTTGGACAATGAGAATTAATTTTAAATTAATTAATCCAACTTCTATGTTTTTAATTTGGAAACATTTACACTATTTTTTAATTCATAATATCAAATATATCTTGGGCTGAATTTTTGGTAGTTTTATGAAAAACATCAATTTTCAATGAATAGTGAAACCACTTAGTAGTAGTTAAAAATTGACCTTTTTATTTAAACGAAATTGTTTCGCTTCTGTGAATTGAATTTCAAAAATCCGACATACATGGTTGTTATTAGTAAGTAAAATTTGGATCAATAAAATAAAAATAATTTTTCGGTGATTAGTAACTTTCGACTTTTGTTTATCGCGGTTAAAGGTAAATAGGGTAATTCAAGGTAAAAATAATATCAGAATACTAAAAAATTACCTTAACACTTGTCATAATATTATTGGATGAGTCATGGGAAACCTTGAGCTTCCTTGGGTCGATTTTGGGACCCCATGGAGCCACTTGGGAGTGATAATAACACTTAATATTAATTAATTTTAATTAATGACAAAAATGACACAAACAAATATCATTTAGTAAATTAATTATTACATGGGTTTATATAAATTATCTATTAAACTATAAATATTCATTGGAAATATAAAAATATTTCCTACATCATGGTTTTTTTAGACATAAAATAAATAAAATTATTTATGACACAAAAATGATGCAGTATTTACTTCATTAATAAATGATTTAAATAAATAAGATTATAAATATTAAACTAACATCCCAAACCTATCCAATTCTTATTAGATGAATTTATTTAGACCATCAGTCATCTTATCTTCAACCTTAATTAGTTTTGGACCTTTAGAAACCTAAAATCAGTATATAATAAAATAATATTTTCACACATTCATAAAGAACCCCTCCTCCCCCTTATAAAAAGATCTCACTTATAACTCATTCCTCACAACTCTGAAGTCACTTGGCTAATCAAAAACCTTCTCATATAATCTCTAAATATCCCTATATTCCTCTTAGAAGCCTTACCTTAGGCAGAAGGGACTTCAAGTGATCCTTTTGGTTCAAACCAAAGAGATATACCCAATTTAAAGGTAACATCTTCTCTTAAGTCCTTTAATTTTATTTTACATCTCCAACCCCCTAAACACATTTAATTACTTTATTTTATAACAAAAACAGTATGCTAAATATACTAGGTTGTTGTTATGATATGGATTCTAACTACACTTACACACACATCCATCTAATGGGTAAATAACATATTGTTTGTGTTGATGGAAAACTAACGCCTCACGAAATGATGATTGTTGAATTATCTCCTACCACCTCTCATGGTGGAAATTATGATGGCACTGAATTTATATTTTATATATATTATGTTTATGTTTGCTTTATGATTATGTATTTTTAATTTATATCATACCATTATGGTTTCCATTACGGGTAAACATGATAATTTCATTTGAGGAAGTGCGGACTACCGCCCCCTCAAAGTGATATGACTCTTTCATGCCATACGTTGGACTTATAAAGGATATAGTTAATGAAATTATATATTAAATTATACTTGAATTATAATATACCTATTTATAATTATTTTTCATTCCATTAAATACAAAATATAAATGAAAGTAGCGTTCATGCGTACTTACGGCTTACCGTCTCCATGAACGGTGCATTTCATTTCTTAACTCTAAATGATATGTACTATTATAAAAACATATATATACTGGATATATAATATATATATGATATATAAATCATTAATATCATTCTGGAGACAATTTACTTTTGAACAACATTACAACCTGTTAATATAAGAAGTTCATTTTTGACTCAAGTACCAAATATCGACAAAATGATCATTATTAACGTAAATGATTACATAATGATTATAACATGGTAATAAGTGATATAAAAGGAATAATAAAATTGAAAAAGGTTACTAATAAAGTATAAATTAAATTAATTTTATTATTCAGGAAGAAAAAGGAACAAACGAGTCAAGTCGGACTCAAGGTAAGGGATTTCGTATCTCACATTTAATTCTGTGGTAATTCCATTGTTCACCACTTATTTCTTGCATGGGGGTATTTTGAACTGCCATTTGATATATATTATCCTGATTCTATTTATATTTATGGTATTTTGTGATTCAATTAATGGTTATTAACTTTTGGTCATATGACTCAATTGATTGCTACATGGTAAGGATTTTTCATCTCAATTTTTATTCCCATGAGATTGATGATATATTTTCCACTATTTCCTTTTGTGTGGTGGATTTACTAACCATGATTGAATTATTTTTGTAATATACTTACATTATGGGTATTTACATCTTTATTTTATGATCCTTATACCATGGGTTGTAGGTTTTGTAATTTACCAAATCGATAAGGGGACATTTCACCCTCCTCTTTTTAAAAGATTTCTTTTTGTTATGTAATTTAAATTACATCATCTTATGATGAGATATGTTCTTCTATATCCTTATTGCTATAAATTTTATATTCAAGTGATTAGATACCCTTTTCTCTCTTATTAATTCATTTTTTAAATTTTAAAGTGATGTTGTTAGGCTATCAAATTTCTATAAGGGAACTTCTTAACCCAATTTCAATTCTTCGGGATAAACATATACATCTTGATTATATCATGCTATGAATATGTGTGAATAACCTATTATTTTTTCACACTTAATATCCCATTATAATTTGTGTATTCTTATTTTTTACACAGTATTATGTAATTGATTTATCCTTAATCTTAGGATACAGTTTTTATAAGGGATTTCGTCTCAATTTGCATTCCATTGAGACTTCATTGTTGTTAAGCACCAATTAACTCTTACGTGGTGTATATACTGTCCTTTGTAATATTATATCATGAATCCTTTTATTCTCATGATATTATAAAGTTTTGATTAAATTTTATTCCTCAATTATTTGTATTCAAGCATCTCTCATTTGGTTAAAAACTCTTTAACTAAAATATCATTTTAAATGTTTAGATGATTTATTCTTCTAAATATTTCCCATTAATGTCTATGATTTCAAAATGGTTTTTATGATATATTTATATGGACAATAATGTTTTAAAATGAAAATTCATTTAAAATCATCAAAGTGGTATGGGACCCTTTGATTCAAAAATCTCTTTTTTAAATATTTAAAATGGTTTGGAAAATCATTATATAAATCATTGTTTATTTAAATATCATGATTTTATATATTGTTATTAGAATATGGAAGTGTTATCTTTCCTTTATTCTTATGTTATGTGTTATGAATATTTTATGGTTATTGGGGATTGTTTACATATACGGGTGGTTTCGTGATAAACATATGGCGGGTGTGCCCGAGATAGCTCTCCAATGCATTGGGTAATGTGAAGGAGGTTAACGTTAATGTTTCTCCTAATAGATTTAGGGAATATACTGTGACGGGTATTCTAAATAAGAATTTCTATGAAGATGTGATAGCTACAATGTATGTATTTTATGTATACCATAAGTTACCTTTTTGATTTATGATTTCTTTGTGTTATTCATAAATCTTATGATTTCATAAGGTATGTTTTGATTGAAAAGTATGGTTTCATTGTTTTGTATTTATGGATGGGCTAATATTTTTATTCCTTATTTTATATCCCTTATTGAGCTTTTAATTCTCATCCCATGTTTTTGAAATTTTTTCCACAGAAATTAAAGATGAATACGAGTCAAGGATGAGATCAAGGAAAAGTCATGTTGTATAAAACATGAAACTAGACAAGTTTATTTTTTTTATTTTATGAAAAAACATTAAACTGAGTAGAAGTGTCCACCTTGTAATTTTTTAGAAGTAATTTAATAGTTATGAACTAATTCTATAAAACTCTAAGCCTAAAAAGATCCTCAAGATGAATTCTTTATTTAATCCAAGATTATGTGATGTTTTAAGTTCGGGTCCTTATAGTTGGTATTAGAGGTCGGTTTAGACAACTGTAGGGTTTAAGAGTTTTCGTTAGACACATGGTTAGTCATTGTGTCTATTATTTCAGTTAGATCCTTGTTTTATAACTTTTTAACATCAAAGAATGTCAGTTACAAATGGAAGGATGAGGATCTCAAATTACATTTCTATCGCTTCCGGATGTCTTTCTTGCAATAATTATTACAAGGTCATGTTCAAATGATTGTGAAACTTTTTATAGATTACAAGTCACTTGAAAGCAGTTGTTTGAGATATCAAACACCTCCACTATACCTCACTATCATCATGGATCATGGGTTGAATATAGATAAATCCTATTTTTAAAATATTCTTATATTTTCAAGAAAGGTAAATATTTTGAAGGAATTTTAAAATATTTAACCTTATAACAAGATTTTGAATCATATTATGATTTTGAAAAAGGTGTTGATGAAGGAGACCCTTGTGAAAACTATATATATTTTCTTTTACAATATAGTCTTTCATCACATACCTATGGTATTTTAAACGGTCCATTAATTGAATGTTTCAACTCAAATTCGGTTGGAATGAATTATAGAAATCATGTTTTATCAAATGTTTTTAAATTATATTTCATACATGATTATTTTCCAAAACTTTTTTTCTGTGAACACCCATATGACCCATGTTTTAAAAGGTGTATTTGGATGAAGTAATCAAATGATTTTGGAGGATCTCTAAATCATTGTTACAATGCACAGACCTTATACCTATGTGAACTAGATGACGATGAAACCAAGTGGACACCATGATCAAGGTATGATGTTTTTATTTTGGGGATTGTTTTATTTTATCATATGGTGGTTAAATAAAAAAATTACAATATATATAATCCTTCAAGAATAAAGATGTTGAGATTATATTGAATTGGGATGAAAATGAGAGGTATAAGGAAACCATTGAGGTTAAAACGTGTTGGGGTTATTTTGAGTTTTATAAAAAGGACCACACGTAGGTCGTGTGACAACCTGTTGCATCGGACAACGTTGTAGGAATAAAACCCACAACCAAAGTGCAACTGGGATTTATTGCCTACCACTGGACTACGTGAAGCCCCGGGTTCAAATGACTAATTATTTTTAGTTAAATGATTTTATGAATCAAGAATAAGTTTATTTTGGGTTATCTATGGAAATTATTAACCTATCATGGAGATTATGTGATTAGGTTAATTAATTTTCAATATGAGACTTTAAGAGTAACTGATGTTATTTGGAGATAAATGTTAAAATTTATCTTGGAAGACTATGTGATTAAATCATTCTGAGGTTTGGGTTTCAATCTTAATTTTGATTACTTTGAAAGAATTTTATGGACAGTTGTTTATTTAATGGTCTTTCTTGAACTTTGGGTATTGTTTGACAAATTTGGGTGATTAAGAGTAGTTTTTCTTTTTGTAAAGGATTATCCATTTTGGGGATTATATAATCTCGTATTAACCATTTTTTTATTAGTTGATGTCTAAAGACAAGGGAAATATATAGTTCTTTATTTGTGGATTGTGTGATTTTCTAAAATTTGATTCTTGTGCTTTTGATGTGACCAAGTCTTTTTGAATTCTCCTTTTTTAGAGAAAAGATTAGTTTTCTTTGTAGAAACTTATTAATGGATGAAACTCTACTTGAAGGTAAGTATATTTCTTTATGTTCTTATTCTATGTACTAAATTAATTCCTCAAAAATATGAAAAGGAACATAAAACAAAAACGTTGTTGGTTTATGTTTCATACTGGGTAATCAAATACTGTTTAACACATCATAAGTTTGTGATTTTATGGTGGTTAACTTTCTCCTAATCATGTTTTCTATCACTCTATATCAGAACATGACAGTTTTTTTCTCCCCTATATCCATGTTTTCATACATGGAATCCTAGTATGGTTTATCTCGGGTGACCCTTGTACTTTTATTTATTTATTTTAAAGTGATAGTTTTATTGAATCTTTTTCTGATGTGGGACATTCAATGAAGTTTCTGTGCCCAATTTTAAAATTCTGAGGACACAATTCCCAAAAGGGGGGAAGGATGTAACATCCCAGGTAAATAAAGAATATGAAGTTTTCATATTTATTAATATTTTTTAATTAAATATTAATTTTACTTTAAAGGGGATTCTATGTTTGATGGCGTACCTGATACACAACAACATGTTTCTTTGAAATCTTATGTTGCACACAACGTTGGGTCATATTGAAAAATAATAATATAATATTACATTAAATGGTTATTAATGCCTAGCTATTGTAATGGCAGGAATAAACAAAACTAACTAAAAAATGATTATACGTGTTTGTTAAATTTTTTTACATTTATCCAACAAATTTTAGAGGCTTAAAATAAGAAAGAATATGATTTTAAGCATAAATACTCTAATATTCTTTAAAATGTCGATTTACAACCTTTTGATGGCGAACCCTCTTTAAATCTAGTTTTGGTCACTTTTATATATTCTATTGAACAAAAAAAAAATATTCTTTAGAATCGGGACATCAAAATTTACTTTGGGTAAATTTTTTGTATTTTTCTGATAAAATTCATTTTTTTAATGAATAGTGAAGAATACTGTATTTTAATTCAAAACTGCCTTTTAATCTAACTTATTTATATGGTAAGGTTATATTTTTAATTTTTTATTAATTGTAATTAAATTATATTTTTACCTTTTAATCCAATTTTGGTCATTAGAATTAATTTCATATTGAAATTGTGCATAAACAAGTGGCAATCTTTTGATAGTTAATAATTCTTAAAAAAACATGCTTTTTGTTTGGACAATGAGAATTAATTTTAAATTAATTAATCCAAATTCTATGTTTTTAATTTGGAAAAATTGGTATCATTTTTTAATTCAAAATATCAAATATATCTTAGGCTGAATTTTTGGTATTTTTTGCAAAACATCAATTTTCGATGAATAGTGAAACCACTAAGTAGTAGTTAAAAAATGAATTTTTCATTTAATGGTTATTTTACCGCTTCTATGAATTGGAAGTAGAAATTCCGAAATACATGGTTTTAATTAGTAAGTAAAATTTGGTTCAATAAGATAAAAATAATTTTTGGTGAATAGTAACTTTTGACTTTTATTTACAGTAGTTAAAGGTAAATAGGGTAATTTAAGGTAAAAAGAATTTCCTAATAAAACAAATTTCCTTGACACTTGTCCTAACCTTATTAAATGAGTCATGGCCAACCATGGGCATCTTTGGGTCGATTTTGGGACCCCATGGAGCCACTTGGGAGTGATAACTACACTTTAGATTAATTAATTTAAAGTAATGACAAAAATGACACAAACAAATATCTTTTAGTAAATTAATTTTTACATGGGGTTATATAAGATATCTATTAGACTATAAATATTCATTGAAAAGATACAACTATTTCCTACATTATGGTATTTTTTTATACATCAAATAAATAAAATTATTTATGACACAAAAATGATGTAGTATTTACCTCATTAATAAATGATTTAAATAAATAAGATTATGAATGTTAAAATAACATTCCAAACTTATCAAATTCTTATTGGATTAATTTATTTAGACCATCAGTCATCTTATATTCGACCTTAATGGGTTTTGGACCTTTAGAAACTGAAAATCATTATATAATAAAATAATATTTTCACAGTTTCGTAATGAACCCCTCCTCTCCCTTATAAAAATACATCATTTCTAACCCATTAATCACACCTCTAAATCCCCTTGGCTCATCTAACCCCTACCCAAATAATCTCTCATGATCACTCTCTTCCTCCTAGAAGCCTTACCTTAGGCAGAAGGCACTTCATGAAATCCATTTGGTTCAAACCAAATGAAGATACCCAATTTAAAGGTAACGTCTTCTCTCAAGTCCTTTTGTTTTATTTTACATCTCCAACCCCCTAAACACTTTTTATTCCATTATTTTATAATAAAACAAACATCCTAAATATACTTGGTTTTTTATGATATTTATTCTAAATACACTTACACACACCTCCATATAATGGGAAAGAACAAACTATTTCTATGGATGACAAACTAACACCTCATGAAACGATGATTATTCAATTATCTTCTATGGCCTCTCATGTTGGCAATTATAATGGAACTGTATTTATATTTTCAATATATTATTTCTATGTTTCCTTGATGATTATTTTTTCATTTATATCATACATTTATTGATTCCATTATGGGTAACCACGATAATTTCATTTGAGGAAGTGCGGACTACTACCCCCTCAATGTGGTATGACTCGTTCATTCCTTATTTGAGAAATATAAAGGATAGAGTTAATGAAATTATGTATTATATTATACTTGAATTATTATATACCTATGTATTTTTATTTTTTCATTCCATTATTTATAAAATAGAAATGAAAGTAGCAGTCATGCGTACGTACGGCTTATCATCTCCATGAACGGTGCATTTCATTTCTTACCTGTAAATGTTATGTACTATTATAAATACATATATATACTAGATATATATGATATATATGATATATAAATCATTAATATCATTCTTTAGACAATGGATATTTGACCACATTGACAAATTGTAAATATAAGAAGTTCATTTCTGTCTCAAGTACCAAATATCGACAAAACGATCGTTATTAACTTAAATGATTACATAATGTTTATAACATGGTAATATGTGATATAAAAGGAATAATAATATTGAAAAAGGTTATTAAGAAAGTATAAATTAACTTATGTTTATTATTCAGGAAGAATAAGGAACAAACAAGTCAAGTCAGACACAAGGTAAAGGATTTCTTATCTCACTTTTAATTCCAGGAGAATTCCATTGTTTGCCACTTATTTATTGCATGTGGTGTATTTTGTACTGCCATTTGAGATATATTTTCATGATTCACTTTATATTAATAGTATTCAGTGATTCAATTGATGGTTATTAACTTTTGGTCATACGACTCAATTGATTTCTACGTGGTAAGGAGTTTTCATCTCACTTTTTATTCCCGTGAGATTCATGCTATATTTGCCACCATTTTCTTTTTTATTATAACATCCCACCTTTTTACCACATAAACATCCATTACATTTTACAAAACTGAGGATCTTTAACGTTTAGTGTCTTGGAAACCAGGAACTTAAAACATGAAAACATAAAACATTATTCTTAAACACTTGAAAGGATTCTCCTCATGTTCATCCTAGGTTCATTACTGCATCTCATAACCTGGGGACATGCATTAAAAGAAAGGGTGATCAGAAGGCCCAGTAAGGGAAACAAGAGAAACATTTTACATGTGAACTTGAGATACTTCAATAAGGTCATGAAAATAACTTTAAGGCATGTGAAAGAAATCATGAGATATATCATAATAAAAATAAAATTTTTCATAACTTGATGATGTGGATACATCATTTAACCTAGAAAATCATGAACATATCACCAAGGGCCATCCCCAAGGTGTCATTTAAAAATTACCACGGTTATTCACCAAGATATCGTGAAAATTGTAATCTCTAGTGGTTACATCATTACCCAATGCATTGGAGCGCTATCAGGGCGCACCCTTAAATTTGAATTTATTATCATGTGAGACACATATCATCATCAAACATTTCATAAATAACCCATATAGAAAAAAATAAATGGGTTTCATTTCATAATTATAATTTTTTAAAAAAACTGCTTTAAAGACATGATCTTTACGTCACTTTAAACCCACAGAAAGGGAGAGAGGGTATCATGTATGTAAATCCCAAAATATAAAATAGAAAAACTTGGTATATATGTAAATAACCATATAGAATATAGATCTTTTATTATTCACTTAATAAAATAAAATAACTTTAGAAAAAGAGAGAGATATTTTGAGACGGAAATTCTGCGGCATAACGACTATGTTTCGGGGTTTTAGAAAACATTGAAAAGAGAGGGGACATGGGTCAAAAATTCATAAATGACCCATAAAAGAGTATATGGACAGAATATAAAGGATTTAAGAACATGGTAGTGAAATGTTAAATACATAGCATATAAAATGAATAACATGAAAGGAATACAAAAATAAGATTTCTCTTATGAAAATTCGGCAGCCTAATGGCGTCACTTAAACTTTAACAAAAATGATTTGACGAGATCAAATAGGGTCTCTCATCATATGAACATAAAATTTCAGTATGATATATATATATCATACCCCATCATAATAAAAAGGAACTTTAAAGACTTGACATGAAAGTAGAACTTTGAAAAAAAGAGAAAGGTGAAAGAATCCCTTAAAAATTCGGCAGCCTAATGGCACCACTTAAACTTCAACAAAAATGAATTGAAGAGATCAAATGGGGTCTATAATTATATGAATATAAAAGATCAGTATGATAGATTTAGATATCATAACCCAACATAATAAAAAGAAACTTTAAAGACTTGACATGAAAGTAGAACTTTGAAAAATGAGAAAGAAGAAATAATCCCTTCAAAATTCGGCAGCCTAACGGCGCCACTTAAAACTTCAAAATACTTATTGAAGAGATAAAATGGGGTCTCTCATCATATGATCATAAAAAATCAGTATGAAATATTTAGAGAGCATACCCCAACAAAATAAAAAAAATAACTTGTAAGAATTGTCAAGAAAATAGAACTTGAAAATGAGAAAGGTGAAAGAATCCCTTAAAAATTCGGCAGCCTAACGGCGCCACTTAAAACTTCAAAATACTGAACTGAAGAGATAAAATGGGGTCTCTCATAATATAATCATAAAAGATCAGTATGATAGATATAGAGATAATACCACAAAATAATAGAAAGTAACTTGAAATACTTGATAAGAAAATAGAACTTAAAAATGAGAAGGGTGAAAGAATCTGTTACAAAAATTTCAGCAGACTAATGGTGCCACTTAAACTTTCATAAAATGAAATGTTTAGAGTAAGAGGGGGTCTCTCATCATATGAACATAAAAAAGGAAAGTATAATGAATATATAAGATAACATCCTCCAACATAAGAACATGGAACATAAAATAAATGACATAAAAGAGATCACTTGAAAAGAAAGAGAGGGGTCGGATCCCTTACCTTAAAACGTAACTCTTAAAGCTCAAAGGTTGGGACCTTGAGGGCTTGGGGGAACCTTTAGAGGACTCCTTGGAAGGTAATGAGACCCTAAATTCGTTGGTTGAGAGAGGGGAGTCGAAATCTAAAGGAGGAAAGGGTGGGTATTTATAGGGAAAGTGAGGGGACAAGACATTAATGGCCACGGGACACCTCACAAGTGCTTTTCTCAAAACCATGTGTTCTCCCATGGAATTTCCCATGGAGTTAGGCCACATGGGGCCCCCAATACAATACTTCAAAAACATTGGTCTGCCAACCCATAAAATATCTCATGAAATCATCATGACACATTTATGATGTCATTAAACATACCGAAACCCTAAAACTGTAATTTTTCAATTCACTGAAAATTCAACTTTCTCAGAAAAAACCCAAAATTTCACCTTAACCAAATATCGATGATCTGATTAAAAAAATGAACTCCATTTTATAAAAATAATTTTCTAAATATTTTTAATTCAATTTTTAAATAAATACACTATTCACCAAAAATTCATTTTTTCAGAAAAATCCCCAAAAATTACCATAACATAATATCGACGCTTTGAGTTCAAAAATGAAACCCATTTTATAAAAATAACTAATTAAATATTTTTAATTAAATTTTTAATTAAAAAACACTATTCACCTGAAAAAACTAATACTTGAATAATAATATATGAAACCGTTATTTAACCATTTTATTGAATCACATTATTTAATCAAGGTATCTAGATTATATTAATACTTTCTTTAAGTGATATTACTAATCCATTTGGTCACATTACTAATCCTAAGCATAAAATCACTATTCATAATTTACTATTAATCAAAAATCAAGTTGATCTTATTAGAATCTAAATTTCATACTGGACATAATTGTAGAAGACCATTTTTTTAATATCATTACACTTTTTAATTATTTAAGGTTTATATAAACATTTTGAAAATATCATTTTTCTAAAATTCATAAAAAAATATGTGTACTCTATTTATCCGGTCATTTGAAAATTCATAAACTTCATCATATGACGAAATTGAAATTTTTATTTAAAATAAAGGATTATACAAGGCAGTTACGGTCTCCTTACATAGCCCCTTATCACACCAGCATAGGACCTAAGTGTAAGGTGTGCTAAGGTGAGAGAATCCGAGGGAGGCTCGGCAAACATCACATGAGTAGTAATTTCTATCAGTATGAACTTCTCACGAAGGCGATCCCGTTCTAGCTTCACACGATGAAGTTCAGCTTGGGTTTGGTCCAGAGAAAAGCCCAATGGTGCTACCTCCTTCCCAAGTTCTGTTATATGGGCTTCGATCGGTCCAAGACTACTGGGTGAGGCCATCGAATCTTCTTTCTATATTAATTAACCAAGATTACTTGTATTTAGAGACAATAATCAAAACGTTTAGTTTCCAGTGGTCATATTGACCAATTGTCATATAACAGTAAAAACCCAACGATATCATTTTAATTATACTCATCTTATCAAATGAAACATTTTTGTTTAGAATAAAAATAAAATAACACATAAAATTAGGAAACAAGATTTATTCAAAATTTCGGGTCGTTACAATCTTCCCCCCTTAAGAAATTGCATCCTCTCAATTTTTAAAATTGGGTTTTGAAATTTCATTGAAAGTCCTACATCGGAAAAGGAGTTAGCAAAACTATTACTTTAAAATAAATAAAGGGGGGTAAAAAGGTCACCCAGGTTAACCCACACTAAGATTCCATGTAGGAAAACAGGGACATGGAGGAGAAAACAAAGGGTCAAGTTCTGAGGGAGAGTGATAGAAAACATGATTAGGATAAATTTAACCATAAGAAAATCCCAAACTTATGATGCATGTAAACGGTCTTTGATTACCTAGTAGGAAACTTAAACCAACAACGTTTTTGTTTTACGTTCATTTTCATAATTTTGATGAATTCATTTACTACATAGAACAAAAACATAAGAAATATACCTACCTTCATGTAGAGTTTCATCCTTTAATATGTTTCTACCAAAACTAATCTTTTCTCTAAATGATGAGCATTCAAAACTACTTTGTCTCATCAAAACACAAGAATCGTCTTCCAGAGAATCACATAATCCACAAAAGATTTACTATATATTTCTTCTATCTTTAAACATTATCCCAAAAACAGGAATGGTAAGGTACAAAAACTCTTCAAAAAGAAAGAATCCCGTAGGAATGCAAACTACTTTTAAATTTTCAATGTTCCATGGTATTACCCAAAGTTCATCATAGACCATTCCATAAATAATGGTCCTTAAAATTCCTCAAAATAAACCAAACTAATATTGAAACCCAAATACAAGGAGGATTTGATAACATAGTCTTCCAAAATAAAGTTTATTGTTCATCTCCAAAACACATCAACCACTCCTAACATCGTATAAAAAAAGTCACTAACCTAAACATATTTTACCCAGGACAGGTTAATAATTCCCATAAGTAACCTAAATTAATATAATTCCACCTTAAATTCATCGATTCTTCAAAATACATGTCAACCTTACTCCTCAATGAAAATATCGTAGTAATCTATTTACCTAGATCATATAGGGTCCCCAAAATAGTGAACGTCTTCCAAAATAATAATCATCTTTTAATACCCTAATCATCTCTATCATATTAATGCGGCAATCGTCACATTTCCTATCACATTGGTTGTTGGGGCATGTTCTTCCATTTTCCACCATTAACTAAGAAAAGAAAGTACAATTAGGGGCTTAAATACTTATCCAATAATCATGAAAAGGAACTTAAAGCATAGAAGGATAACTTGTAGAACAAAAGTATATCCTAAATTGTGATCCCCTAGGTTCCGATCAAGGTTATCCATGATCATATATTCTTATGTGAATATTTATTTTATTTTATCTTTGTCCCTTTAATAATGGTTCATACTAAGCATATGAATTTACCAAAGCATATACCCTGGGAGTGTCGTAACCAAGAGTGCAGCAAGGCCCGTTGTCATGTACCAGTTCCCGTTTGAGTCTAGCTCAAAGCGGTGTTTTTGGGTTTTACCCCTATGTACATATTTTCCAGAGCTACCTCTACCTACTCGTATCCAGACAGGGATGTATTTTCTTGGCAACCCATTACTCAATACTCACCAAAATACCAGGAAGATTTCCTATATATAAACTTTTCTAGAGGCTTATTCCTAAAGTTTTCATATCCTAATTTCCACAAATAACTAAAACTACCTTTGATACCAAATATAACATCCCTCCTTTTTACCACATAAACATTCATTACATTTTACAAAACTGAGGATCTTTAACGTTTAGTGTCTTGGAAACCAGGAACTTAAAACATGAAAACATAAAACATTCTTATTAAACACTTGAAAGTCTTCTCCTCATGTTCATCCTAGGATCATTAATGAATCTCATAACCTAGGGACATACATTAAAAGAAAGGGTGATTAGAAGGCCCAGTAAGGGAAATAAGAGAAACATTTTACATGTGAACTTGAGATACTTCAATAAGGTCATGAAAAGAACTTTAAGGCATGTCAAAGAAATCATGAGATATATCATAATAAAAATAACATTTTTCATAACATGATGATGTGGCTACATCATTTAACATAGAAAATCATGAACATATCACCAAGGTCCATCCCCAAGGTTTCATTTGAAAATTACCACGGTTATTCACCAAGATATCATGACAATTGTAATCTCTAGTGGTTACATCATTACCCAATGCATTAGAGCGCTATCAGGGCGCACCCTTAAATTTGCATTTATTATCATGTGAGCCACATATCATCATCAAACATTTCATAAATAACCCATATATCATAAAATAAATGGGTTTCATTTCATAATCATAACGTTTTAAAAAAACTGCTTTAAAGACATGATCTTTACGTCGCTTTAAACCCACAGAAAGGGAGAGAGGGTCTCATGTATTTAAATCCCAGTATTTAAAAAATAAAAACTTTGTATATATGTAAATACACATATAGAATATAGAGCTTTGAGTATTCACTTAATAAAATAAAATAACTTTAGAAAAAGAGAGAGACATTTTGAGACGGAAATTCTGCGGCATAATGACTATGTTTCGGGGTTTTAGAAAACATTGAAAAGAGAGGGGACATGGGTCAAAAATTCATAAATGACCCATAAAACAGTAGATGGACAGAATATAAAGGATTTAAGAACATGGTATTGAAATTTGAAATACATACCATATGAAATGAAGAACATGAAAGGAATACAAAAATAAGATTTCTCTTATGAAAATTTGGTAGCCTAACGGCGTCACTTAAACTTTAACAAAAATGATTTGACAAGATCAAATAGGGTCTCTCATCATATGAACATAAAATTTCAGTATGATAGATATAGAGATCATACCCCAACATAATAAAAAGTATCTTGAAATACTTGACATGAAAGTAGAACTTTGAAAAAAAGAGGAAGGTGAAAGAATCCCTTAAAAATTTGGCAGCCTAACGGCGCCACTTAAACTTCAACAAAAATGAATTGACGAGATCAAATAGGTTCTATCATTATATGAAAATAAAAGATCAGTATGATATATTTAGATATAATAACCCAACATAATGAAAAGAAACTTGAAAGACTTGACATGAAAGTAGAACTTTGAAAAACGAGAAAGAAGAAAGAATCCCTTCAAAATTCGGCAGCCTAACGACGCCACTTAAAACTTCAAAATACTGATTGAAGAGATAAAATGGGGTATCTCATCATATGATCATAAAACATCAGTATGATATATTTAGATATCATACCCCAAAAAAATAAAAAAAATAACTTGAAAGACTTGTCAAGAAAATAGAACTTGAAAATGAGAAAGGTGAAAGAATCCCTCAAAAATTCGGCAGCCTAACGGTGCCACTTAAAACTTCAAAATACTGAATTGAAGAGATAAAATGGGGTCTCTAATCATATGATAATAAAAGATCAGTATTATAGATATAGAGATCATACCCTAAAATAATAAAAATGAACTTGAAAGACTTGATAAGAAAATAGAACTTGAAAATGAGAAGGGTGAAAGAATCCGTTACAAAAATTTCAGCAGCCTAATGGTGCCACTTAAACTTTCATAAAATGAAATGATTTGAGTAAGAGGGGGTCTCTCATCATATGAACATAAAAAGGAAATTATAATGAATATAAGATAACATCCTCCAACATAATAACATGGATCATAAACTAAATGACATAAAAGAGATCACTTGAAAAGAAAGAGAGGGGTCAGATCCCTTACCTTAAAACATAACTCATAAAACTCAAAGGTTGGGACCTTGAGGGCTTGGGGGAACCTTGGGAGGACTCCTTGGAAGGTAATGAGACCAGAAATTCATTGGGTGAGAGAGGGGATTCGAAATCTAAAGGAGGAAAGTGTGGGTATTTATAGGGAAAGTGAGGGGACAAGACATTAATGGTCAAGGGACACCTCACAAGTGCTTTTCTCAAAACCATGTCCTCTCCCATGGAATTTCCCATGGAGTTAGGCCACATGGGGCCCCCAATACAATAATTCATAAACTTTGTTCTGCCAACCCATAAAATATCTCATGACATCATCATGACACAATTATGATGTCATTAAACATACCAAAACCCTAAAACTGTATTTTTTTCAATTCACTGAAAATTCAACTTTCTCAGAAAAAACCCAAAATTTCACCTTAACCAAGTATCTATGATCTGATTAAAAAAATTAACTCTATTTTATAAAAATAATTTTCTAAATATTTTTAATTTAATTTTTAAATAAATACACTATTCACCGAAAATTCATTTTTTCAGAAAATTCCCCAAAAATTACCATAACATAATATCGACGCTCTGAGTTCAAAAATGAAACCCATTTTATAAAAATAACTTTCTAAATATTTTTAATTAAATTTTTAATTAAAAAAACACTATTCACCTGAAAAAACTAATACATGAATAATAATATATGAAACTGTTATTTAACCATTTTATTGAATCACATTATTTAATCAAGGTATCTAGATTATATTAATACTTTCTTTAAGTGAGATTACTAATCCATTTGGTCACATTACTAATCCTAAGCATGAAATCACTATTCATAATTTACTATTCATCAAAAATCAAGTTGATCTTATTAGACTCTAAATTTCGTACTGGACATAATTGTAGAAGACCATTTTTTTAATATCATTACACGTTTTTAATTATTTAAGGTTTACATAAACATTTTTAAAATATCATTTTTCTAAAATTCATAAAAAATATGCGTACTCTATTTATCCGGTCATTTGAAAATTCATAAACTTCATCATATGAAGAAATTGAAATTTTTATTTAAAACAAAGGATTACACAAGGCAGTTACGGTCTCCTTACATAGCCCTTTATCACACCAGCATAGGACCTAATTGTAAGGTGTGCTAAGGTGAGAGAATCCGAGGGAGGCTCGACAAACATCGCACGAGTAGTAATTTCTATCAGTTTGAACTTCTCACGAAGGTGATCCCGTTCTAGCTTCACACGATGAAGTTCAGCTTTGGTTTGGTCCAGAGAAAATCTCAGTGGTGCTACCTCCTTCCCAAGTTTAGTTAGATGTTCTTCGATCGGTCCAAGACTACTGGGTGCGGCCATTGATTCTTCTTTCTATATTAATTAACAAAGATTACTTGTATTTAGAGACAATAATCAAAACGTTTAGTTTCCAACGGTCATATTGACCAATGGTCATATAATAGTAAAAACCCAATTGTATCATTTTAATTATACTCATGTTATCAAATGAAACATTTTTGTTTAGTATAAAAATAAAATAACACATAAAATTAGGAAACAAGATTTATTCAAAATTTCGGGTCGTTACATTTATGGTGGATGTACTACCCATGAATGTATTATTTTTGTAATATAATTTAAATTACGGGTATTTACATCTTCATTTTATGATCCTTCTTTCATGGGTTGTATGTATCGTAAGTTACCAAATCGGTTAGGGGACCTTTCACCCTCCTCTTTTTAAAAGACTTCTTTTTGTTATATCTTTTAATTTACATCATATTATAATGAGATATGTTCTTCTATATCCTTATTACTATAAATTTTAGGTGCATGTGATGAGATACCCTTTTCTCTCTCCTTAATTCATTTTCTAATGTTTAAAGTGATGTCGTTAGGCTATTAAATTTCTATAAGGGAACTTCTTCACCCAATTTCAATTCTTTGGGTTAAACTTCTACTTCTTGATTATATATTGCTATGAATATATTTGATTAACATATGATTGTTTCACACTTAATACCCACTTATATTGAGTGTATTTTTAATTTTCACACATTATTATGTAATTGATTTATCTTTAATATAAGGATTCAATTTTTAAAAGGGATTTCATCTTAATTTACATTCTATTGAGATTTCATTGTTGTTATTCACCAATCAACTCTTATGTGGTGTATATACTATCCTTTGTAATATTATATCATGAATCCCTTTATTTTCATGATATTATAAAGTTTTGATTAAATGTTATTCCTCAATTATTTGTATTCAAGCATCTCTCATTTTGTTAAAAACTCTTTAACTAAAATATCATTTTGAATGTTTATAAGATTAATTATTTTAAATATGTCCCATTAATGTCCATGTTTTTAAATAGGTTTCTTGGATTTATTTATATGGAAATTAATGTTTTATTATGATAATTCATTTAAAAGCTTCAAAGTTGTATAGGACACTTTGATTCAAAAATATCATTATTAAATGTTTTAAATGTTTTTGAAAATGATTTAATAAAGCATTATTTATTTCAATATCTTGATTCGATATATTGTGATTGGAATGTGGAAATGTTATCTTTACTTTATGTTTTTGTTATATGTTAGGAATTTGTTATGGTTTTTAGGAATTGTTTACATATATAGGTGGTTCTCTGATAAGCATATGGTGGGTGAGCCTGAGATAACTCTCCAATGCATTGGGTAACATGACGAAGGTAAACATTAATGTTTCTCTTAAGAGATTTAAGGAATATACTATGATGGGTATTCCAAATGAGACTACTTATGTAGTCGTGATAGCTATAATGTAATTATATTATGTATACCATAGGTAACCTGTATGATTTTTGATTTATGTGTGTTATTCATAAATCTTATAATTTCATAAGGTATGTTATGATTGAAAAGTATGGTTTCATTGTTTTGTATTTATTGGTGGGATTATATTTTCATTCTTATTTTATATACCTTACTGAGCTTTTTATGATCATCCCATGTTTTTGAAATTTTTTCCACATGAATTAAAGATGAATAAAGGTCATGGATGAGATCAAGGAGAAGTCATGTTATCTAAAACATGAAACTAGACATGATTCTTTTTTTATTTTATGAGAAAAATTGATACTAAGTAGAAGTGTCTACCTTGTAATTTTTGAGATGTAATATAACAGTTATGGCCTAATTCTCTAAAACTCTAAACCTAAAAAGATCTTCAATGTGAATTATTCATTTAATTCAAGATTATGTGATGTTTTAAGGTTGGTTCCTAATATTATTTTCATTTTAATATGATTTGAAGTTATCGAAGTTGTCACGACCCGACCCTACCCGGGCTCGAGCCGCAACTACCCCAGGCCCGCCTCCATAGGCCAGGGGCTGGCGACCAGCGCCGAAGGCACAATAACTCGTGGAGGCATTTGCCTAAGCACTTGTACACACACACACGTATCACACTCAATGCAAAATTGTAGAGTAAAGAGAGAACAAGCAGAGTAAAAAAGAAAAACTGCTATATATATAAACCACAGATGTGCATCGACCTCTAAACAGTACAAAGTACGAGCTGAAAAGAAAAGGGGAAAAACACGCACCCAACCAAAAGTGCCACAACCCGGAAACAGGTAAACAAAAAGAAACAGCTGACGGGTCTCCCACCTGGAACCCGGCCATGACCACCGCACGCGGTCCAAGCTCCCAAGCTTCTATGCTCCACCGAAGTCACGCTCCACCTATCCATCGTCTCCAAGGTCACACCAAGTGTGGGCAAAGCCCAAGTAGGGGTGAGTATTAAAATACTCAGTAGGATACCCCGAAGGCTCGAGGGAGAAACAAAGTAGGTACCAAAGGGTGAGTAGTAGAGAGAACAGGAGAAAGAAAAGGGAGTACAACAGAGAGTAAAGTAAAGAGTAACAGCACATCAGAGAGTCCAGCTCAACCCAACAAGAGAAAGGAAGTAGTCTCGTCCAGGCACAAGGATCTGGAAACGGTGATAAGATGAACTTCCCGTTGATTATTCGCTACCTATAGTAGGAGAGTATACTCGTCCAACCCTGAGAAGCTAGACATGGAAAGCACGTGGCATACCCCGCGCGTCTTCGCCTCTCCTGGAAGGAGAGTAACCAAACCCAAGAAGTGGGTGCTAGAACAAGGTATATACAAGTCCATATGCTCAAAAAGAAGCCCAAACAACGTCGTAAGGGGATCTTCGTCCCATAGCTCAGCCCAAGAAATAGTATCCAACAGTCCCATAAGTAACACCACCGATGCCCAGCATCCCGCATGTCTGCCCCGAACCGCAAGCAAAGGGGCTCAATCACCGCACCTCGACACTATCCTCTTTGGGTGGAACTGACTCGCCCGCACGGTTTTAGATCGCGTCCCAAGAACGTGTCTTGGTGGGGAATGTGCCCCTCATACTTGAGAGTTCTGGGGGAACGTCAAACCAAAACTCATCACTGCCCCGCAGTCAAGAGGTATTCTCAAAGTCAAAACTGTTCCATCACCGACCCGTACAACCAAGGGTCCTGCTCCGGTGATCATGGAGGAAATCCACAGACTAGCCTAGTAGATAGGTCTAAGTCTAGAATGTCAACGGGTGTCCCACTGCCGAGCCCCGCTGGAGGGTAAACCATAACACATCATCAGGCAACCCACTGCCCAGCCCCGCTGGAGGGTAAACCATAACACATCATCAGGCGACCCACTGCCCAGCCCCACTGGAGAGTAAACCATAACACATCATCAGGCGACCCACTGCCCAGCCCCGCTGGAGGGTAAACCATAACACATCATCAAGCGACCCACTGCCCAGCCATGCTGGAGGGTAGACCTGGAATATGTCGACAGGCGACCCACTGCCCAGCCTTGCCGGAGGGTAGACCTGGAACTAGACGACTGGCGACCCACTGCCCAGCCCGGCTGGAGGGTAGACCCTAAGAGGTTGTCGAGTGACCCACTTCCCAGCCTCTACTGGAGGGTAGACCCTACTAGCGTCGGGTGACCCACTGCCCAGTCTCTGCTGGAGGATATTCCCTAATAGCATTGGGTGACCCACTGCCCAGTCTCTGCTGAAGGGTAAACCCTAGAAGTCAGTGAGCAACCCACTGCCCAGACCTGCTGGAGGGTAAACTCGAAGAGTTCGATGAGTAACCCACCGCCCAGCCCCACTGGAGGGTAGAACTCATAATTGCCCTGGCCATCTCCACTGGAGGGTACAACACTGGCCAACCGAACACGGAGTGGGCACCGCGCAACCACCCAACTCCAGCACAACTCAACCAATAGGGTTCAGCGCCTGTCCCATCACTAGTTGTCACTAACACTGCTACCGGACGATCCATCAAGAACGAAACCAGGGGGAGACCACTCAACCCTGCTGGTCAAACAAACGAGCACAGAGGGACCCTCTATGTCGCGAGAGGTCAAAGTACGCAAAGCAGAACACGGCACGCAAATGGGGAACACATGATGTGTGGCCCCAAGTCAACACCAACCAAGCACACGAACGTCTCAGGTACAAACCACACGTACCTCCAAGCACTCTCGTATACTCCCAAAGTATACCTCGTTCCAGCCCAAAGGCTAACGTGCACACGGCACCCAACATCAATGTGAAGGTGTGACGTAACAACTCTACCTCAAAGGCCTAGGCACGGCCAACCACATCTTGTGGACCAATAATATCACTCTCCCAAGAGTGCATGATCACACGTTAAGGGTCCTCTATAAACAAGGTAGGATGAACCACCACCAGAGCACCTCTCATGCTCCACATTTAACAAGATCGCATAAAAGGCTCCGCACCACCAAACAGATCGCACCGTTGTAATCCTCGCAGAAAAACATGCGATATCGACTACATACTCTTCTCCAACAGATATCCGACGGAAAAGTCGCCAACACCGCCTCACGCCCAAACGGTGTCTCGTGATCCCGAGCCTCGGCCACAAAAACAATCGGGCACATCGCACCATTGCGATCCCCTCGGGAAAACACGTCAAAAGCACTACTCACTTGACTACAACGGATATCCGGAGAACAAGGTGCATCCCGGCGCACCGCACACGAGTGGTGCCACGTGGGACCTGCATCCCTATCCCGAAGCTCAACGAATGGATCGCACTGTTGCGATCCTCTCGAAAAAGTACACGAAATGGACTATTCACTTGTCTAAAATGGTCGCCCGGTGATTAAGATGAAAAATCATCGTCGACGCTCAAACGGCCCTCGTGGGCCCCGCACCATCATGTAGAATTACAGCGGGCAGACTTCGCTAACACGATGCCCTCGGAAAAACACCCAACATCGACTGCTCGCACGCCCCGAACGGACGTCTGAGGAAAACGTCGCTACTAGCTGCAAGCAGCTCAAAAGACGGGCCATGGGGCCCGCACCTCAACTTTGGCCTCAATGCCTGAAACCACCCTGGAAACCTCCGCCTCGATGCTAGGGTCCCAACGCCACTGACGGCGCTCAAATCGGACGTCGGACGCGTCCGCGCCGTCCAAAACAAGATTCCCGGAAAGACGTCAAACCACTTAATGACGCGTCGCGCCTCTGCGACCCCTCGTTTCGGGATTTAAAAATTCCCAAAACCATCTCAAAAATACCGTCTCGTCATTTCGGATCTACTTCCACAGACGGCACGTCAAACGGACACGCCGTTTGGAAGTTGCGGCCTCCCGAAAACAAGGGGGCCAACCGGGCCGGTCCACCCCGGTCGGCCCGGTCCGAACCGCCGCGGCCGGCTGGCCGCGGCTCACTCCAACTGCACCGGACCCGCCTCGGGTCCCATATTATTCCCAGAAGACCGGCCAGAGCCGGTCTCCACGTCGCGCCAACAGGACCTGCAGGATGCGGGTCCTTGCTCCCCCGCGTCGCCGCCGATGGCCGACGACCCCGCTGGCGCCCCCCTCGCCGACCGCGCGCCCTGGCCAGCCGCCACTGCCCTCCGTCGCGCTCGCCCGACGCCCATGAAGCCGGCCACCTCCGCTGGCCGCTCGCCTGACTGAGCCACCGCGCCACCCTGGGAGCCGCCACCGCCGCCTCAACCTCGGACCGCCGTCGCCTAAGCCGCCGGACCGCCGGAACCCGCCGGAAACACCCAGAACCTTCCGAATTTCCCGCAACATTCGGCGAACGATTGCGAACGCCTCCGAATTCCAATTTCAAAACCGAAGCAAGACACTGGAAGAGAAAATTGTATACTACGCGTTCACGGGCTTCATTTGAAAATCGGGCAGCAAATCGACAGGATTAACCAGGCTCGAAGTATGTGCGGAAAAACAAAATGAAACGACACATCCTACCTCGCTGGGCTTCGCCCGAAGCTTCGCCGCGATCCGTCGGAGCCGCGCTTCGCCGGACCATCTTGCTAGATTCGCCTCTCCGGAGATGGAGAGGGGAGGGAGAGGAGGGGCTGGCAGGGGGTTCAAGGGAGAAGGGGGAGGGAGAAGGGTTTAAATAAAATTAATTAACAATTTAATTAATTTAAAACCCCCGAAAAGACCTGCATCTGAAACTACTGACGGGATCGAGGTTAAGCCTCACCTATGGTAAACACCACCACCCGAGCACAAAGGGGGTCTCGTAATTTTAATCTGAGGCCCCGTTCAAAAGTTATTAAACTTAGCGCCTGAGGCTGCCAAATTATGAAAACGCCCCTGGGGCCATTTTTCACAGACGGCCCTCGCCCGCAAAACATACACCCCTCCTAGGGTTAACAGCACGCTCCGAACTCAACGGTGCCCTCGGTTATCCAATTCGAGCCACTGTTTAAGAGATACCTACGTCTCAACATTAAATGAATTAATTAATTAATTAATTTATCCGTTTAACCTTCCGAAAGCGAGCGAGGGGTCCAAACATCCCGCACCAACATGATTTATGTCGTTCCTAGGGTAAACACCCCATTCCGGACCCGTCCGTACACTCGGATCTCTGATCTGAAGCACTGTTTAGGAGTTATACCATTTATTTTGCGTTTCCAGGGTGAACGCACTGAAAATTTAATTCCGGCCACTCCGGGGCTCGGAATCGCATGCCGTCTGAAGGCACTGCTCTGGAATATCATCAAGAATATTCCAAAGTATTTCGTAGAAAAAACCGGGTTCTTACATCATTCCCCCCTTAAATATTTTTATCCTATAAAAGCAAAACCATGGAAGAACACATGGTACTAATCCCACACCTGGTTTTCCCATACCGAGAAGAACTCACGCACAGCTCTGCGTCACTAGACACAGACCAAAGGATTGATCTGTTCACGCTAGGTCAGCCCTTGCCGACGTCGTGCACCCACTCCAGACTTTGGGGTTAAGGAAAAGTGGTAGGGTACCTCGCCATCCCTTTGCACAATCTCAAACATCCTGTAGGCCCTCGGGGGTAGCTCACCTCCCCGTACGAACCTCTACGTCGCACGCCGCGACTGGAATCACCGCCCGCACCTAAAACAAGGCCCGGTGATTCCCTCCTTCAGAATATCCATATGGTGGAACACCCAAGGATATCTGATGATGCAAGACTCCACAACCGAGGCTCTCTTACACGCTCGGTGAGCAATGGAGTCGACACCATCGACTAAAGGAAAAGGTCCCCCGCCTTTTTCCTTACCAACACAGGGTTACACCTGACGCCCTGCATCACCCTGGTAACACCTTAAATAATGAGCATGGAGAAAATCCTTTCACACACAGAGCCTAACAATTCTACTGCAAAAATTAGAAGAGTCTCAAGGGGTACCTCTCATCATCCCATGCTCTACAGGATCGTAGACATCCAAGCTCACAGCTGTCTGTGGTCCCAATTGTTAGCTCCCGGGGCCTGAAGTGGACCGACTAGCGGTGGTGGGAAGACCTCGTAAAGTCGTCCTCCACCACCAGCTCCTCCCGCTCCTCAGCCAGCACCACCTCTCTGGGAACTACTCCGGTCACGGCGCTGCCTCTGTCGTGGTGGTGCACCTGCTGCCTGCCTGAAGCTCTCAGCAACTCGGGTCGGGCAGTCTCGTGCCAAGTTACCACGCCCGTCACAAGAATAGTACCAAATCTCTCCGGGCTGCACTGGTGCCCTCTGGTGCCACTATGGTGTACGACCACGCCCCTGAGTCCAGTTGTCAGAAGGCCACCTGCGTCGAGGTCTTGCTTGCCGACACCCGCTAGGTGTGGCAGACGTCTCGGCTCCAATGTGCCCGCTGCCACCACCAACTCTAGTACGTGACAGGAATCCCTCTGTCACCAGCGCCTGCTCTAGCACCCCGTCATATATGGAAATGCCCAAGGGTACTACGACAGCATGAATCTCTCGACATAGACCCTGCTCAAACTTCTGCGCTCAGATGTTTTCGTCATGGACCATGTCCGGGTAAAAGCGTGCACGGTCTGCAAAACTAGCCGCATACTCGGCCGCCGTCATCCCTCCCTGCTGAAACTAAAGGAGCTCCTAAATCCGAACAGAGCGCAAGCAGGAGGGGAAAAATCCTCATGAAACAACAACTGAAAGTCGTCCCACGAAAGTGACGACTCGCCAAGAAACTGAGTCACCAGACTCCACCAACGCCAAGATACTCCACAAAAAGGGGTGGCTGCCAAAGCCACTCTCTGATCTGTCGACGTCTCCACAAGCCCGAAAAGGAGAACCACTGCCTCTAGCCAACCCTATACTGCATGAGGGTCTGGCTCACCATTGAACCTCAGCGGTCTCTGCCGCTGGAACTCACGGAGCGCGCTCAACCTGCGCTCAAGCTCAGCCTGCTCTTCTGAAGTTGTCTGCTGCTCAACAGGTGGGGGTGCTGCTACCAGCCCACCCAGAGAAAGGGGCTCGCATGATGGATCCTGGACTGTGGCCTCGTAGCTCACAAGGTCGTCGTCACGCACCCAAAGCTAGTATCCTGGCTGGCTGTCTTCGCGGAGACATCCTGAATATTATCAAGGAGTACTGCGGTCAGATGAGCATATATGTATATACCAACAACAACAACGATGGGTAGCTGACTCAAGAAGGACAGTCAAGACTCAGTCCTATGTGATGCACAAACAAATTTTCCCTGCAACAAGTATTTCAGCATGCCGAGTCGACAAGCAGGTTACCAAGGTCCTGGTGAATGGATACGTCAGTCGACGCACCATCACTGGACTCCCTGTCCTGAGAGCCTCTCTCGAGACACGTCAACATTGTTGCCCTAAATCCTAACCAATTCCTATTTTAGGGACGTCCGCACAACGTCCTAAGGAACGAACCACCTCTGATACCACTTTTTCACGACCCGACCCTACCCAGGCTCGAGCCGCAACTACCCTAGGCCCATCTCTATAGGCCAGGGGCTGGCGACCAGCGCCGAAGGCACAATAACTCGGGGAGGCCTTTTCCTAAGCACCTGTACACACACACGCAGCACACTCAATGAAAAAGTGTAGAGTAAAGAAAGAACAAGCAAAGTAAAAAAGAACAATTGCTATATATATAAACCACAGATGTGCATCAACCTCTAAACAGTACAAAGTACAAGCTGAAAAGAAAAGGGAAAAAACACGCGCCCAACCAAAAGTTCCACAACCCGGCAACAGGTAAACAAAAAGAAACAGCTGATGGGTCTCCCACCTGGAACCCGGCCATGACCACCGCACGCGGTCCAAGCTCCCAATCTCCTACGCTACACTGAATTCATGCTCCACCTGTCCGTCATCTGCAAGGGCACACCAAGTGCGGGCAAAGCCCAAGCAGGGGTGAGTATAAAAATACTCAGTAGGATACCCCGATGGCTCGAGGGAGCAAAAAAGGAGGTATCGAAGGGTGAGCAGTAGAGCGAACAGGAGAAAGCAAAGGGAGTACAATAGAGAGTGAAGTAAAGAGTGACAACACAATAGAGAGTCCAGCTCAACCCAACAAGAGAAAGGAAGTAGTCTCGTCCAGGCACAAGGAGCTGGAAACGGTGAAAAGATGAACTTCCCGTCGAGTCTTCGCTACCTATAGTAGGAGAGTAGACTCGTCCAACCCTGAGAAACTGGACACAGAAATCACGTGGCATACCCCACGTGTCTTCGCCTCTCCTGGAAAGAGAGTAACCAAACCCAAGAAGTGGGTGCTAGAACAAGGTATATACAAGTCCATATGCTCAACAAGAAGCCCGAACAACGTCGTAAGGGGATCTCCGTCCCATAGCTCAGCCCAAGAAAGAGTAGCCAATAGTCCCAGAAGTAACACCATCAATGCCCAGCATCCCGCATGTCTACCCCGAACTGCAAGCCAAGGGGCTCAATCACCGCACCTTGACACTGTCCGCTTTGGGCGGCACTGACTCACCCGCATGGTTTTAGATCGCGTCCCAAGAACGCGTCTTGGTGGGGAATGTGCCCCTCGTACTTGAGAGTTCTGGGGCAACGTCAAACCTCAACTCGTCACTTCCCCGAAGTCAAGAGGTATTCTCAATGTCAAAATTGTTCCATCACTGACCCGTACAACCAAGGGTCCCGCTCTGGTGATCATGGAAGAAATCCACAGAATAGCCTAGTAGATAGGTCTGAGTCTGGAATGTCAACGGGTGTCCCAATGCCCAGCCCCGCTGGAGGGTAAACCATAACACATCATCAGGTGACCCAATGCCCAGCCCCGCTGGAGGGTAAACCATAACACATCATCAGGTGACCCACTGCCCAGCCCCACTGGAGGGTAAACCATAACACATCATCAGGCGACCCACTGCCCAGCCATGCTAGAGGGTAAACCTGGAATAAGTCGACAAATGACCCACTGCCTAGCCTTACTGGAGGGTAGACCTAGAACTAGACGGCGGGCGACCCACTACCAAGCCCTGCTGGAGGGTAGACCCTAAGAGGTCGTCGAGTGACCCACTGCCCATCCTCTACTGGAGGGTAGACCCTAATAGCGTCGGGTGACCCACTACCTAGTCTCTGCTTGAGGGTATACCGTAATAGCATCGGGTGACCCACTACCCAGTCTCTGCTGGAGGGTAAACCCTAGAAGTCAGTGAGCAACCCACTGCTCAGCCCTGCTGGAGGGTAAACCTGAAGAGGTCGATGAGTAACCCACTGCCCAGCCCTGCTGGAGGGTAGAACTCAGATTTTCTCTGGCCATCTCCACTGGAGGGTACAACACTGGCCAATCGAACACGGAGTGGGCACCGCACAACTACCCAACTCCAGCACAACTCACCCAAAGGGGTTCAACGCCTGTCCCATCACTAGGTGTCACTAACACCGCTACCGGCTGATCCATCGAGAACGAAACCAGGGGGAGACCACTCAACCCTGTTGGTTAAACAAACGAGCAAAGAGGGGCCCTCTATGTCGCGAGAGTTCAAAGTACGCAAAGCAGAACACGACACGCACATGGGGCACACACGACGTGTGGCCCCAAGTCAACCCCAACCAAGAGCACGAACGTCTCAGGTACAAACCACACGTACCTCCAAGCACTTCCGTATACTCCCAGAGTATACCTCGTTCCAGCCCAAAGGCTAATGTGCACCCGACACCCAATGTCAATGCAAAGGCGTGATGTAACAACTCCACCTCAAAGGCCTAGGCACGGCCAGCCACATCTCATGGACCAATTATATCACTCTCCCAAGAGTGCACGATCACACGTCAAGGGTCCGCTACAAACAAGGTAGGACGAATCACCACCAGAGCACCTCTCATGCTCCACATTTAACTAGATCACGCAAGAGGCTCCGCACCACCAAACGGATCGCACCGTTGTAATCCTCGTGAAAAAACACGCGAGATCGACTACCTACTCGCCTCCAACGGATATCTGATGGAAAAGTCGCCAACACCGCCTCACGCCCAAACGGTGTCCCGTGATCCCGAGCCTCGGCCCCGAAAACAGTCGGGCGCATCGCACCATTCCGATCCCCTCGGGAAAACACGTCAAAATCACTACACACTTGAGTGAAATGGATATCCGGAAAACAAGGTGCATCTCGGCGCACCGCACACAAGTGGTGCCACGTGGGACCCGCATCCCAGCCCTGAAACTCAACGAACGGATCACATCATTGCGATCCTCTTGAAAAAGTACACAAAATAGACTTTTCACTTGTCCAAAATGGTCACCTAGTGATTAAGATGAAAAAAGACCGTCGACGCTCAAACGACCCTCGTGGGCCCTGCACCATCATGCAGAATTACAGCGGGCAGACTGCGCTAACACGATGCCCTCGGAAAAACACCCAACATTGACTGCTTGCACGCCCCGAACGGACGTCCGAAGAAAACGTCGCTAATAGCTGCACGCAGCTCAAAAGGCGGGCCATGGGGCCCGCGCCTCAACTTTAGCCTCAATGCCTGAAACCACCCTAGAAACCCCCGCCACGATGCTAGGGTCCCAACGCCACTGACGGCGCTCAAAACAGACGTTGGACGCATCCGCGCCGTCCAAAACAAGATTCCCGGAAAGACGTCAAACCACTTAATGACGCGTCGCGCCTTTGCGACCCCTCATTTCAGGAATTAAAAATTCCCGAAACCTTCTCAAAAAGGCCATCTCGTCATTTCAGATCTACTTCCATAGACGGCGCATCAAACGGACGCGCTGTTAGGAAGTTACGGCCTCCCGAAAACAAGGGGGCCAACCGGGCCGGTCCACCCAGGCCGGTCCACCCCGGCCGGTCCACCCCGGCTGGCTCGGTCCGAACCGCCGCGGCCGGCTGGCCGCGGCCCACTCCAACTGAACCAGACCCGCCTCGGGTCCGGTTTTATTCCCAGAGGACTGGCCAGAGCCGGTCTCCGCATCGCGCCAACAGGACCCGCAGGATGCCGGTCCTTGCTCCCCCGCGTCGCCGCCGATGGGCGACGACCCCGCTGGTGCCCCGCTCGCCGACCGCGCGCCCCGGCCAGCCGCCGCTGCCCTCCGTCGCGCGCGCCCGACGCCCCTGAAGTCGGCCGCCTCCACTGGCCGCTCGCCCGACCGAGCCACCGTGCCACCCTGGGAGCCGCCGCCGTCGCCGCCTCAACCTCGGACCGCCGCCACCTAAGCCGCTGGACCGCCGGAACCCGCAGGAAACACCCAAAACCTCCTGAATTTCCCACAACCTTCGGCGAACGATTGCGAACGCCTCCGAATTCCTATTTCAAAACAAAAACAGGCCACGGGAAGAGAAAATTTTATACTACACGTTCACGGGCTTCATTCGAAAATCGGGCAGCAAATCGACAGGATTAACCAGGCTCGAAGTAGGTGCAGAAAAACAAAACGAAACGACACATCCTACCTCGATGGGCTTCGCCTGAAGCTTCGTCGCGATCCGTCAGAGCCGCGCTTCGCCGGACCGTCTCGCCGAATTCTCCTCGCCGGAGATGGAGAGGGGAGGGAGAGGAGGGGCTGCCAGGGGGTTCAAGGGAGAAGGGGGAGGGGGAGGGTTTAAATAAAATTAATTAACAATTTAATTAATTTAAAACCCCCGAAAAGACCTGCATCTGAAACTACCGACGGGGTCGAGGTTAAGCCTCCCCTAGGGTAAACACCACCACCCGAGAACAACGTCAGTCTTAAAATATTAATCTGAGGCCCCGTTCAAAAGTTATTAAACTTAGCACCCGAGGCCGCCAAATTACGAAAATGCCCTTGGGGCCATTTTTCACAGACGGCCCGTGCCCGCAAAATATGCTCCCCTCCTTGGGTAAACAGCATGCTCCAAACTCAACAGTGCCCTCCGTTTTCCAGTCCGAGCCATCGTTTAAGAGATAGCTGCGTCTCAACATTAAATGAATAAATAAATTAATTAATTTATCCATTTAACCTTCCGAAAGTGAGCGAGGGGTCCAAACATCCCGCGCCAACATGTTTTATGTCGTTCCTAGGGTAAACACCCCATTCTGGACCCGTCCGTACACTCGGATCTCTGATCTAAAGCACCGTTTAGGAATTATACCATTTATTTTGCGTTTCCAGTGTGAACGCACTGAAAATTTAATTCCGGCCACTCCGGGGCTCGAAATCGCATGCTGTCTGAAGGCACTGCTCTGGAATATCATCAAGAATATTCCAAAGTCTTTCGTAGCAAAAACCTGGTTTTTACAAAAGTGTTAACGATTTATTTCTACAATATCATAATTTATCAAGATTGCTTATGATTATGCTTCCATTGATAAAATATTATGATCCATCTCTCAAGAACTCTCAAAAATGTTTTTATCCTATGTTTATTCATGTTATATACAAGTAATTGATCCATTATTTCCACTCTTTGGAGCTTAAGATAATTTAAAAAAGTTTTTAAGAAAATATGAGTTCATTTATCCTTTCAGTCAAAAATCTATGTTCTATAAATATCTTATTTTCTAAAAATGTTTTTAAAAATGTTTTACTAGTAATCTATGATGGATAATGATAAATTTAACACGTGTATTTCCTTTTAAAAATGGTTTTAAAAGGAATATTCTTTTTATTTTTTTATCAAGGAACTTTTCTAAACTTCTAAGGTGCAAAAGGAATGTTTGAAATAGGCGAACTTACCCACTGTCAGGACATTCATGTCTTTGATAAACACATTGTATGTTTACAGGGTTACTTTTTTAAGAAATTTTGTTCCTTAATATTCTATAAATTTTTTTATTTTAAAATGGTTTCCAATTAAAAATAGTTTACAAAATTTATTTTATGTTTTAAAAAGTGTTTTAATGATTTTTAAAAGTTGCTTTATATGTTTTCCAAAGGTTGTTTTTAAATAAAACGATTTAAATCATCTCAAACCTTATTTTATAGGTTTTTAATATATTTTATTGGAAAACATTTATCAAAATGTTTTTAAGATTTCCATATAAGTTTCCAAATTATTTTCAAAGAAATGGGTTTCAAAATATTTTCAAGATTCTTTTATATGTTTACAAGGAAAATGGTTTTAGAAAAGTTTTCAAGATTTCTTTATAATTTTTCAAAGTATTTTCCAAGAAATATTTTTAAAAAGGTCTTAAATATTCTTTTATATGTTTTCAAGGAAAATGGTTTTCGAGATGTGTTCAAACTTTTTTTATATGTTTGCAAAGTATTTAAAAAGAAAAATGTTTTCAAAATGTTTTCGATATTTTTTATAAATTTTCAAATAGAGAGGTCATAGAAATGTTTTTAAAGATTAATTTATATGTTTTCATGTTTATATTAAAGAAAATAGTTTTCAAAAGGTTTTATGACATAAAAATAATTTTTCAAAGAATAAAGGATAATTTCCTCATGGAATTTTTTTAAAAGTTAATTCCAAATTATTTTCCATATAAGATGACATCTGTTGGTGTTACTCATGAATTTCTAGGGAAAATATCCATAGGTTCTATTAAGATTATATATTTGAATGGTTTGTGTTTTGATGGATGATATTTATGAAACACAGTTCTCTTTTAGGGGTTATATGTTGATAAAAAACATTCTATATCATGGGATATATATTTATGAAACCCATTCTGATTTAATGGGTTATAAGTTTATGAAACCCTCTTCTTATCAAGGGTTATAATTTGATGAAATTATTAGGGATTGAAAATATTTTCCACATGTTATAATACGATTACATGTTTAGGTTACTCATTTAATTTCATGGGTTATGTCATGATTGTTTATGATATTGTGAAACACCTATGTATGATTTCATTATGATATTTGGGGGACTGATATCTCCTATTATTGCAATGGATGAGGATTTATATCTCATGAGATATACATGATAGGAATGGGAAGTAAACTCAGTTCAGTAATGGTATTTTCTGCCAAGATGTTCTTTGGAGTGAACCTTGACTACTAAGATGGTCATGGGAGTGAACTATGACTACCAAGATAGTATGAGAAGTGAACCCATACTACTAATATGGCCATAGTAGTGATTCCTTGACTACAATGAAAATAATTTTACATGGTTATGTGTTTTCTAGAAATTATATATCATATTCATGTGTTATGGTCTCATGGCTTATTCCCTTGAATTTATTATGATTCGTGACTTTTGAACAGTGAGTATTTATTCCATGAATCTTGTATATGATTCTTGATATGCAATGAATGATCATCTAATGTTATTCTCAAGTTCTAATACTCTTATTCTCATTTTATCCATATATATCTTCTTTTTTTACCCTTACTATACATCTAATCTCACCGATTTCTAATGTTTCCTTTCCATAGGTTATTTAATAAGTTTTTAAGTATAAGTAATAAATTGTAAGATATTTTCGGGAAACATAGAATATCGCTCACCATGATAGATGATTTTGTTCCAAGTTTCGAAAGACACTAAACTATTAAGATCATCAGGCATGTATTTTTATAATATGATGAATATTAATCTAATATACTATAATATTCATGTATGTTAATCCTATGTCGCTATAATTTAATATCAACATGGCTTAAAACAGGGGGTTTAGTTGATAAAAATTCCCAAGGTATCCCAATACGATGAACCAAGGGTTTCTCTCATAAAGGTCACCCATTATCTAAATTGGACTCCTAAGATAGGTCAAATAGATTTGAGCATAAATAAACCATCACATATATAAAATATAAAACATCTTTAATATCCCATTCCTCATGTGCCACACCCTCACATGAAATATCCCAAATAAAATTCATGCATAAGAGTCAGACAAAGATACATCAATAAAAAGTATCCCCTCATGGGATCACAATCCCCCTTGGGCATAAAAATTATTTCAAGTGGCTAAAGAGTGTCCTATAGATTTAAAATAACAGTATCCTTAATTTTTCCACTGGGATTTCTGAAAGATTTAAGGAATCCAATCTATTTTTTCACCCTTTTAAAAACACATTCCAAATTATATTTAAAACATATTTACCACACCTCCCTTTGAAATACAATATGCAAACCCAAATCTTTCCAATAAATAAAATTAAATGGAAACAAACCCCTCTTTAAAGGAAATAAAATTGTGACAAGAAACCATTTTAAAAACAACACTTTACCATTTTAAAAACATTTCAAGACACCATGATACACATTGTCTCAAAACAATTTTAAAATGTTGAATGAAAAATCCTTTTGAATTCTAAAACAAGCCTCCAAAACATTACATAATGTTTTTAAAGAAACAATTGGTGTAAAACACCGCATTAAACACTTAGTAAATTTAAAAGAATCCATTATGGAATTTTAAAAACCAATTGGAATGTGGACTAGGTCCAAGAATAGTTTTTCAACCATTAAAATGCTAACAAGAGTTTAACTTAAAAAAATTCCATGAAGAATCATTTTCAATATCTCCACTTAGTCATTTTCACAGTATCTTGGCATCTGATATGTCCATACATACCATAAATTGCATTTTAAAATACTTTCTATCATACTATTGAATAATAACATTCCTTTAAATTCATAATAAATAATTTAAAATAAAAAAAAATTATAGTGATCATTATAAGAGAATTCCATTAAAATTACTACTTTGATTAATGAGAAAATATATGAAAACCCTCACCTTTGATGGTTCATTCCCAACTGAGCCATGAAACAAACTTCTCAACCCCAGAAAATAAAAATCCACATCATTATATCCTACTTGAACCCTAATGTGAACCCAAATAATGGTTAGGCTTCACCTGAGTGACATAAGCTGAGAGAAAGGGAGAGGGGAAGAGAAGAGAAGGGGAATAAAAGAGAAATAGGAGATTGCAACTTAGATTCTAATTGAAAACAAAATGGAGTTATATTAAAAAGCATAGAGTATGGAAATAAATAGATCCTCTTGCATTACCCATACTTGGATGAACTAAAGGGGGGAATTTTGATACCCAACCCATCAAAATAAAAAGGGGTAAATGGGTAAAAACACCATTTAATGAAATGCAGGTGAGCCTCATGGTTTGGTGGAATGTTTTTTCAAATAGTACACTAATTGATTGGTGTCTACATACTAGACAAAAAAGCCACCTATTTTCTTACTTAATCATTAAAAAGTGTACATGAACCATGAAATACACCTCTGTTATAACTACAGACCTTCTTTCTTACTTTCCAAATAGTTTCCTCTAAACTAGAACAAGTCATGAACCGGTACCCATACCCGAAGGTGACTCACATTTCATCCCCTAGGACTTACATGGTATAGACTAAACAAAGTGTAACATATAAAAACCCACCATGTTTATAGAAAAACAACTAGAAAAGTCTGTATTAAAGATAGTCACACTGTTTACCCCAAACAGTGTGTGTAAACCATGCATAGAGGGGAAAACTCTAATATTATCATGTTTCAGAATGAAACATACCATAAATTATTATTACCCAAATGTAGAAGAAAATATAAAATATAGTTCATTGTGTCATATAGATGTCACAATTATCCACACCATGACACTTTCAACCCTAGAAAATCCATAGTCAAACAAAATTAATGGATGAATGGTAAATTCCACCACTCATTCAAAAAAAAATTTAATTTTTTGTAATGAAATAGAATATCATAGGACCATACAAGGCTTATTATCTAAACAACTCGTTTAAAACCTAAAATAGCATGAGCAACCACAAATAAAAGAGAATCGCAGCATCCAACAGGTGACTCTAAATGAGGGGTGACCAAATAGGGTGTCCCCACCATTTATAATAGATTTAAATGGTGTATCATCAAATAAAAAATCCTACAATAAGATCATGACTAAATAAACTATAATTTTTTTCAAAACCATAAGATAAACCCTTAAATTCTACTAACCATGGACATCCTCAAACTAGCTCATCTACAAAAATGAATCATGCACTATGAAACACCTAGAGGACTCCAAATAAAAAGAACATCCTATATCATAAGATAAAGTCACCAAATGATCCATATCTATCACATACAGAACAACCAAAGGTCATAAGTCCAGGTTAACAAATCACTACATCTTGAAACATTCAATGAACACAACCATAATTTCATGACATGAGGAATGAAATTAAATATCTCTAACCTTTGATCAAATACCAATAAAGTACACTAGGAATTCATACTCATGTTAACCTTCCATGGTAAACCAAACCAAATTTAAACTAACACTAGCTTGTGCATAATATTAATTGGTTCCTTGTGTATCCTAGTTATCCCAAGAACACATCCCAAGGTAATCAGTTGTATAAAAAATGATCCAAAAAAATACATGGATCTTAAAACCAAGAAAACATCACCAAAGCATTCATACAAGGAAAAAATAAAAATGGGGCATAATAACACACAAAACAAACACCACTCATATCAGAGAAATGAAAAAAGGACCCAATGGATCACACTGACAGAAGATACATCAAGGCTAATAAGAACTACACTAATTGATCTCAAATTCACAAAACTATCTATCACCCCAAAACCCCAAGGGTATTAGTCCTTACGATATCTCCCAAATAACTAGAAAAATATCAACTATAAATTCTTGGAGTGGATGAGTCTATCAAATTTAACTAGCATAGTTCACCATGAGACCACAAGAATGCATCCACAAACACTAAAGGTGTCCAACTAGTAGCGAGTGTCCTAGAAGGTGTCTTGGTGGGGATATACCACTTTTATTTGAGAGAAAAATCATGATTAAATGAGAAAATTTCATACATAATGTAAAACCAACAGAGTACTCTGGATAAATGAACTATCCAAATCATCATCCTATACCATGAAAAAGGAGTTCAATCATACAATGAAGATCACCCACCAAGCCAATCCCATATTTAAAAAAGATAAAATGAAAAATAAAATATTATGCAAGAGGATAAACTACACCCCCAAGACTCTGTTCAACCTGTTTTTTCAATGCCACTTCAAAATATCCTGCTCGTTCATCAATATTAGGCCTCATCCCAACCTATTCATGAAATGACCATGTTGGTTTTCTTAGTAATCCCTGTGCAATGGCGGACAAAGTAGGGTTTGATTTGAAAACTCGGTAGGATAACGAAAATGAGGTCCTTTACATTTGGAGTTTATACATATACCTTCTAGATCCAACACTGAGCTCCAATTCTATAGAAACTAAAAATGTATAATTGCTCTAAATCTATAGAAACCCATCGGTATCACATCATCCTTGAGGGATCATTCCAAAATATATTGTAATTGCTTACGGGGTGAAATCCAAAAACATCATTTTCAAGACCACCCTATCCGAGACTTCCATATCCCATCCAAATACACTTCTCATCGCATACCAAAGGTCTCTACAAGAATAAAGGCACTCAACTTAGTGTTCTATATCACAATATGGTCTCTCTATCCAATAATCATCACTAGTGGAAACTAAATATCTTGATTATAGAATAATATCCCACACTCATCACTTAAGGAAACCAAGAATATTGACTATAGAATATGTTTTACATGATCCTAAGGTATCACATTATTGTTCGAAGACAGAATGATCTTAAGTGATGGGGAACCACCCATCTTAATTTTTGTGGTAATATTAGGTCAGTCTAGTCACATAACCATCCTAACATTCCTAGTATTAGGTTACTTGGGACTAGTCACATCAGATAGGAGAGTGTTTCACATTCCTCTCTTATCTAAATAACCCAAAAACTAAAATTCATACAATGTCCCTTCAATGATCCACTATGTCTAGGTTCTATAATTCCACACCCCCATCCATTTTGGAAGCATATCAACCATGGTCTCATAAGGCAATGTATCACACTAAGTCTTATGTCACCTCTCAAAAGGTATATAAGTGACAAGGTATCAAAAGGATCCCACCAGGACCTCTTTATCTAGTCACTTCATGTCATAGTTCCCCTTCCTCAAAAGGTTATCTAGGGATCCCACCAAAGGGATGATAAGTCTCAAAAGTTATATTCACCTAAATGAATGGTCCAAGAGTTACAATACATATCAATGTTTCAGTCCTCAACCATTGGAAACCACAATAACAGTCCAATACACAAGGCCAAATGTGTACCCTTTCACGTAGTTTAGTTCACTTCTATTACTCAAAAAATTTATTCATTTAACTGAAAATTTACAATTATTTTTAACCAATTACTTGAATTAACCTAACTTGGAACTACATCTAGTGTAGATACCCCACACCTCATGACACATAAATAAATCATATAAACTATGTGGTTAGCACACAAGATCACCTACCTCATTTCAAATATCTTCCCCTTTTTTTACACCGCCCATAAACTCATTGCCCAACCTCTCCTAAGATTGCCTTAGTTAAAATAGTCACTTCACACACTCTAAATTACATATTCCACACCAATTCACCATAAATTATTAATTATAAACATTTAAAATTCTGTAAAAAATTTAACCAAATTTGAATAATCCCCAATTATACCTGACCAATTTCATCCGAAAATAACCACATCCAATGGAACCCATGGGTTAGTCTTGCATCTCCAACCATACACTGAGTTCAATCCCCCACAAACAATTAAAAATAAATAAGAATTTCAAATCAATTTTATAGAAATACCCAAAATATATTAACTGGAATACATAACTCGATCAAATCAATGATCAAGGATAGGACAACACCCTCGTGGGATGTCCTCTATGGGAGTTGAGAAAAATCACAATCTCAATCAGCCAATTAAACAAAGATCTAGTGGATTCTTAATCAAAACCCCAACTGGGAGAACATGAAATTTTGAATTAGAGAAGGATAGGATTAGAAAATAACGATGGATGCTTATATGTACCTATGATCAGTGCTTAAAACAACCAAAAACCCAACCCTTGAGGGTTCTTGAAGGGAACAAGATAGGGAGAGAGACCACTACCACACGTGCATAGGAAAAGGAATAAGGTAGGATCCCCCCCCAACCCACAAAAACATAATGAAAAAATGATTATTTGAACCTTTAAAAACACTATCATCCAGCTTTAATTGGTCCACTAGATATCGAATGGAATCCCTTATAGAGGGGGTTCTACTAACTTGCCATCAGCTAGAATGTGTCTTACCGGTGTCTTGTTGGTTGTTACTACAGTTTTCTATAGTAGTCCCACTACCACAAAACAGGGCATCGGAAGCACTGCCCTTTATCAGTGCTAAATAGAATGTTCTGATAAATGGGTATTCATTTATCAGCACTAGTTAAAATCGCTGATAAATCTAAACTTTATCAGCACTAAAATAAGCGCTGATAAAGGTATACCCTTTATCAGTGCCTTTTTTAGCGCTGATAAAAGGCCACATTTATCAGCACTTATTTTAGCACTGATGAAAGTTTTTATTCTTAATTTATATAACATTATAATATTTATCAGCGCTAAAATAAAAGTTCTGATAAAACATAAACTTATCAGTGCTTTTTCAATGTGGATAAAGAGATACCATTTTCAGTGCTAAAAAAGCGCTCATAAAATTCCTATTTATCAACGCTATAATTATAGCACTAATACAGGTATCTCTTTATCCGCACTGAAAAAGTGCTAATAAATTTATGTTTTATCAGTGATTTTATTTTAGCGCTGATAAAACATAAATTTATCAGCACTGATAAAGGTTCCATCTTTTTCTATTTAATAACCCTAACAGGCCTCCTCTCTCGCACATGGTCAAGCTTTCACGGAAGCTGAACCAGGCCCCTATGCCGCCACAACCTCTCCTCCTCTTCCTCCTCCTCTTCCACGTCTGTGTCCTCCTCCTCCTCCTCGTTCTCCTCCTCCTATTACTCCTCCTCCTCCTCCACCGCTTCTGTTGGGTTTTTCTCCTCCGCTGCTGCCTCCACCACCGTTGGGTTTTGCTCCTCCACGGCGACCGCCACTTCCTCTGCTGCCGCTGGGTTTTCCTCCTCCGCCGCAACTGTCGCTCCCTCCACCGCCGCTGCCTCCACCGCCGCTGGTCAGTGTAGGAGTATTTTCTCTTCTCTTGGGTTAATATAAATGATAAATGATGATACTTGAATGATTATAATGACTTATAGTTTTTATATAAGTGATTTGAACCTATGTATGGGTAGTTGGGGCAAGAGTGAGAGCCCAGGTGGTGAGACCCTTATATTGTAGGTTGTTTTAGATAGCAGGATACTATCATGCTACATTTTCAATTTGAGTAGTGAAAATAATAGTTATGATATGTTATGTTGAGTTATGATTACTTATGACCCTTTTGGGTTTATGTCTGGCCTAAAAGTGTGTATGATTGATTGAACTTAAACATTGTTATGTGTAATACCCATAGTTAGTTCCCTGGGAAGATAGTACTCAATGATGATAAGTATATGGGTGTGTGAGAACCTATAGTAAGTGGTTGGTTTGGTTCACTAGATGATGTGTGTTTTGAGGTGGGGATAATAGGGGAACCCATGGGTTAAGGATTGTGTAAGAACTGATGTAAGAAGTTTGTGTGAGATCCCAGTGGTCGTTAGCATGTGACTCAGGATGGTAGCAAGTTAGTGAGTTTTGGTGGTTGGGGGAGTCTAATTAGTGGGGTTATCTTGGTGTTATGAATACCTTAGATACATAAATCTAGGGTAGATTCTTTGACATGATGTATTGATACATAATAGGTGCTATCAAGTTGATAGCGAAGGAATGGTCATGCCTTGGATTTGTATAAGGGAATCACTCTCTATTCTTGAGTTTTGGTGTTATGACTGGGTTGAGGGGCATGATCATTTCTATTCCTAACACTATTGATTTATAGCATGGTTTTAATGTGACCACCACTATTGAACCTAGATGGATGGGTTTTGGGTAATGAAGCATGGGTATATTTCTTTGGTTTTTGAATAATGTAGGGTAACTTGTGATCGTGTGGTGAGTTTTGGCATGGTGGGATGTTAAGATTGGAAAAGAGTACTAGGGGTGCCCCATTGGAAATATGTGTGTTCCCCCTAATTTTTTTCATGATGTACGTGTAGGCTCATTGAGTTTGAATAGGGATATGATCCTACTCACTAGATACCACGTGTTGTGTTGGGAAAATTATTATGGGGAAGTGGGGATATGAACCTTCTCCTTATGATCAATAGATCTTAATTCCTAGATAGATCTCATAGATTCTTGGATCTAAGAGATTAGGGAAGGGGTCTGTATTATAGTTCCCTCAACAGAATTCTAAGGGTTAGTGGTCACATGATGTTGGCGATAGTGGCTATTCTTAGGATCCCTACTCGGTGACCCTTGAACTGAGCTGAGGTCATGGATGACTTCTTGATCCACCTTCCTAAGATAAGTAATATAATGAATACCATTCTCTAGGGATAAAATTTTGAATTAATTAATGGTGGTGGTAGGTTTCACTTTCTTTATTATAATTTCCCTATAATGGGGTGGGTTGTGAGGATTCAACACGTGAAGACCCTCATATGAAACATCAAGAGTAAGGACAGTACTATGTTAGTGGTACCCCCTTACCATCATGTCATCCACCTAGTTTTGAGGTCTATGAATAGGTGATGTATTCCTTTGGATCATGGGGGTCGTAGATTTGGCAGAAATTGAAGCATGGGAACATCATGTTTATGGTAAATAGTTTGAGGTTGTTTGAAGAGATTTTACCATGAAGTTTAAAGTCATGCGATTAGGAGGTATGTTTCATGAAAGGTGTGATAACAGAGGATTGATTAGGGCTTACTCATTTGGGATATTCTATCTAGAATAATCTTGGGGATTATACCTAGTAAGGAGGACCTATTGGTCAGGGCTTACCCATTGTATGTTCATATTTTATATTTTAAAAAGTCTGTTGAACTCATTCCATCGAAGGTGGGTTCTATAAGTCCTTGTTATCTTAAGGTGTGTTTAACCATGGTGTGGGTTGATTTTGGTTTTAGTGGTTTCATGGGGTTTGTGGGATGTGGTAAATGGTGTACTCGGTTTTAGATTATTTTATTCTCATGGGTTTCCCCTATTTTATGTTTTCTTTTCAGTTGGAAATCTCCTCTATTGTGAGCCTCTCCTCTGCCACGTACGCACCTCTGTCGTGTTCTTAACGACACCTTCACGGTGAGTTTTCTCCTATTACTCATTGGTTTCCTCTTGTTCGCATGTTATTACTATTTGATATTGAAGGTTATAATGGGAAATGTACGGGCTAAACACCCCACTGAAAATCGTGGTTGTAGGTGGTCCTTGTTTGCACACTAAATGAATCGCATGTTGGTTGGTTCTTGTTGAACATTTGAATATAAAAATTGGTAATTTACGTATACTTGACTTATGGATGAACGCCCCAGAATGATAAAACTTATGTGATAACCCCTAAATTAACAAACAAAATTGAATAAGGGATGCTTTTTCAAATCTAAAATTGTGATTGTTTGGTTTGTATGGTGTTGTGATTGTGAGCACGATTGTGTTTTTGTATGGTGATGAGGTTATTGGCATGATTGATATGCCATTGGTTTTCCATGTTGTTGTTCTTCCGCCATTGAATATAAATCCACACATTACCCATTTCAATGGAACCACCACTTTGTTACTTGTGCATTTACATTAAATCCAAAAAAACCACTTCTAGATGACTCTATGAGACACATTATGGTGTGAAGATGATGTTTTTCAGATTCTATATATTTTTAAAATACATGGTATGTGGTCTTGTTAAATGGAACATGCTTCACCATACATGGATTTCATATAGATTTTAATGCAAGACAACATTTATCTCCAAAATTTACACCACATGACTCATCTTCTGACTCAAACTTGGAATAAGTTTTATTTTAAATGTTATATGTCATGTGAACGTAGGTCACACACAATGTATCTCCAATATATATACTTCAGCATGAAACCATGTACATGCCATGAAATAATGGTATAACCATATGATATGTGTTTTACTTCACTCACACCATGTATAGATAACATAGAAACTTGATGTGTATAGACTATACACCCCTAGTGGTCATGTAAGGACTACACACCGTGTATTCCACAAAAATGTGATGCATAGCTGATGAAGTGACTCATTTTGTATCTAAAGTACACACCTTTATCTCAATTTGTTCTATATGTCATGTATTTTCAAAGGCATCATGCAGTCTTTGTAAGAATAACTTGGAATTAATTTGATATATGTTAGATTAAAACAGGTATCTTATCCATAGATGATGTTCACCCTACTGGACACACCATGTATATGGATTTCACATGAGTTTAGAAATGGTAGTATACAACCAACCTTGACTGAGAACCCTGGAAATTGTGTATCCATTGAACAAATTGTGTGCTATGTTAATTTCATTATTATTATTTATTTTTCACTTGGATGATAATATTTCATGTATGAGTAGCCCATTATAAATATCTTCTCATGTAGATCGCAATATTATTATTCCCTCATTCATTGGAAATTGCACATGATGTGGTTTGGATATTTTAATTATCTTCACTCTGCTTGAGAGTTGACAAGTGACAAGTGAGATGTTTGGAGAAAATATGGAGTATGGTACTCCCCCATGTTTTGGTGAAGTGTCCTCCATGTATAGGTTTTAGGTACTCCATGGAGATAATCAAAAGAAAGGTCACAGTTCCCCCGTATATAGATAGATTTCAAGTACATTCACATGTTTTGGGGTAGGTTCCTCTATTTCATTGTAGAGGAATTTGTACCATGATTTTTTTATAAAACCCAAACAATGATAATTGATTAATTAAAGCATAATATTAGGAAAGTTAGGGATGAACCAATAAAGACAATGAATAAGAATAAAGAATGTATGAATGCCAATCGGTTGAAAAAATAGTATGAAGATGGTGTGAAATAGTTTATCAAGTTTTCAAGATATCATGCATGTGACCCTTATCAAATCCATTGTCCATGTTTACGTTGTTGTTATTCAAGAAAAAATAGTCCATAGGAGTTGGAAGAACACCTGATCTTTCATGGAATAGATCGAAGTTATACATGTTGGAATAAAAATGGGGAAAACGAATGTAGGTAGTGGCTTAGATAACACGATGTTTTATGGAAGATATGATATGATTACAAGCATGAACAGTGAAGACGATTGTTTGGAGGGTGTGATTATAGATGTGAATGATGATGAAGATCATATTGAGGAAATGACAAGGACAATTTAAGATGAACTTTGTGATTGCACAAAATTGTTTGAGAAGACAAAGAGTTGTGAAAAAATTCCATTGTATGCTGGTTGAACTAAATATACAACATTGTCAGCCATATTGAAGCTGTATAATTTGAAAGCAGGAAACCGGTAGAGTGACGCCAGTTTTACGGAACTACTTGCTCTCTTGAATGAAATTCTCCCATAATATAATGAACTCCCAAGCCGAATATACGATGCCAAAATAATGCTATGATCAATGGTTATGATCTCTGAAAGAATACTTGCCTTCCCGAATGACTGTATATTGTTTCTCATGGACCACAAATCACTTAAAGAATTCCCAAAGTGTGGTTCTTCTTGATACAAGAAAGATGATTCTAGTCCTACGAAAGTTGTATGGTACTTTCCAATCATTCCATGTTTTAGGTGCCGATATGGAAGTGAGGAGATTGCAGGACAATTGACATGGCATGTAGATACAAGAATTAAAGATGGGAAACTATGCCACCCGGCAGACTCTCCTCAGTGGAAGGGAATTGATCACGAGTATCCTGAATTTGGAAACGAGCCGAGAAACCTTCGTCTGGCATTATCTACAGATGGGGTAAATCCTTTTGGTTTTCAAAGAAGCAGTCACAATACATGGACTGTTATGTTGGTAAATTAAAACATACTACTGTGGTTATGCATGAAATGAAAATACATCATGTTATCTATTCTTATATCAGGAACAAAACAACTAGGTAATTATATTGATGTTTATTTGGATCCATTGATCGATGATTTGAAAATATTGTGGGATTCAGGTGTTACGTTGTATGATTCTTACGAAAAATAATATTTTACTTTGAAATCCATGTTTTACAGGACGATAAATGAATTCCCTGCTTATGTAAATTTTTCATGATAAATCATTAAAGGAACTCAAGGGTGTCCCATTTGCGAACAAGGTACACAGTCAATAAGGTTGAAACATTCATCAAAAACCGTGTTTTTCGGACAACACAGGTTTCTACCCCGATGGCATAAGTTCTGATCCTAGATGACATCATTTGACAGATGTTCAGAAGAACGTACAACACTGTCTCCACTAATAGGTGATCAATTGTTTGAGAAGGTAAACTATTTGAAAACTACTTTTGGTAAACCATTTTTGAAAAATCTTACGAAAACTAGTTGTAAAAAGAGAACAGTTTTTTTTAATTAACCTACTGGAATAGTTTGTATGTCATACATTTTATTGATGTTATGCATATTAAAAAAAATGTATGCGATAGTGTCATAAGAACATTGCTAAATGCACCCGGAAAAACGAAGGATGGAATTAAGGCTAGATAAGACATTGTTGATATGGGAATATATGAAGAGTTGGCACCAGTGAAGGGTGAAAAATGAACAATTTCTTCCTCCTGCTGCTTACACTCTTTCCAGGCGGGAGAGATATCAGTTTTTCAACTTCTTGAATGACGTAAAGGTTACAAAGGGGTATTCATCAAATATCAAGAACATTGTGTCAATGAGAGATTTAAAATTAAAGGGTCTGAAATCACATGACTGCCATGTTTTGATGTAAGATCTAATTCCTATAGCTTTACATTTCATTTTTTCCAACAATGTCCGCTATACATTAATGAAGCTCTATTTATCCTTCAAAGCTATATGCAGCAAAGATATAGACCTGGCAAAATTTCTAACTATGGAAAGAGAAATTGCCGTCATATTATGTGAATTCGGAATGTTCTTCCCGTAGAAATTATTAGACATGATGTTTCATTTAGTGGTTCATTTGGTGAGAGAGATTCGACTATGTGGTTTTGTACATTATAAGTGGATGTACCCCATTGAACGGTATATGAAGATTTTGAAAGGGTATGTCAAAAATCGAAGTCGGCTAGAGGGTTGGATTGCGGGGCAATATATTGTTGAGGAAGTCCTTGAATTTTGTACAGAATACATGTCTGGTGTGGAAAACATTGGCCTACCGAAATCTCATCACACTGAGCAGCTTGAGGGTGAAGGAATTTTTAGAAGAGAGGTTGTCACAATCAATATTACAGATCGGGAACAGGCTCACCTTTACGTTTTGCATAACAATTTCAACATTGACGCACATATTCAAACCCACAAAGAAATTCTTAGGCATTTGAATCCATCTAGGGATGAAAAATGGATATCAGATACACATAATCAGAAGTTTATAGGATGGTTTCAGGACCATATTTTGAAGCAGTTAGATGAAAATCCAGACTCAATTTTAAAATGACTTTGATGGCTAGCCAGAGGAGCAAGTGTGTATGTATTATCATACAATGCTTATGCAGTTAATGGTTATACATTATATACTACTGAATATGATAAAGACAGTACCATGTAGAATAGTGGGGTTATACTTGTGGCTGAGGAGATGCATGTTTCCAGTGCTAAGGACAAAAATCTAATTTATGCGAATATGACATACTTTGGAATCATCAAAAAAATATGGGAGTTGGATTATACGAAATTCAAAGTGCCAATTTTTCAATGCAAGTGGGTTGATAATAGGAGTTCTGTTAAAATAGATGAATTAGGATTCGTGAAAGCTGATTTCAGTAAGGAAGGGGAGAAAGATGAACCATTTATAATGGCATCATAGGCGGTACAAGTATTTTATGTTCCAGACCCCACAAACCGAAATTGGTCAATTATTCTGTTATCGACCAAAACAACAGAAGGGTCAGATGAAAGTACAATGGAGGATTACCCTTTTATAGGGACTTCACAATCATTTTGCAGCGGCCCCAAAGTAGATGGTGTTTTGTATGTCAGAGGAGACCACGATGAAGGGATTTACATAGTCAATAGATGTAGAGACCCGTATCCTGACGTACATGGACATTACATTACATTTGCGGAATACTTAGTACATAACAAAAACACACACTAAAGGATCGTAATAGTTTAGTGTCTTTGGAAACTCGGAACATAATCTTCTAATCCTGGTGAAAGATCTTCAATATCTCCCGTAAAGATCTTCCATTTTTTTTTTACCTAAAACCTTTCTTTATATCCTGGGGAAAAGAAAACATAAAAGGGTGAGCTCAAATGCTCAGTAAGGGTATACAAAAGAAATAAAAATCATATCATATCTTTTTGAAAATCACAACCTGCAAAAGAGATCATAATATCTTAACATGGAACAAATCATAGAAGTGAAAATGAGATCCCCATAATCATAACATGAAACTTGAAACTTTGTGGCATGCACACATAATCATGGAAAATCATTTCTTGTTAGTCATGACTCATTGCCAAGACTATCTTAGTGGACAAAGTCCCTTTCTGAACCGAGTTCACCCCTCGTTTCAGTCCTGTATCACTGAACCGAAATAACCTTCCGTTCCAGCCATGTCTATCTCATGAGATATAAAATCTTTACCCAATGCATTGGAGGGAGATATAGGTCCCACCCATCTTATAATGAATCCTTTCTTATGTGTGCCACATAATCATAAACCATACATCATAGCGTAACCCATGTAATAAAAATGGAATTCTTAAACAACATGACATCATAAAACAATTCATATAAGATAAAGGAATTCATAAAAATATTTCCATCACAACATAATCAAATCCATGTTATAATAGGGATAAAAACAGAACCCTTTTATTATCTTAGATGGAAAATAATTTTGATAAAATACTTGAACTCCATTTTTGAGGAAAATATCCTTTCTACTTTAAAAACATTTTTTTCCTTTCATAACATGTCATATGACTTTAAAATAAAAGAAGTTGATTAAAAAGTAAACTTGAAAACTTGTAAAGGAAGCTTCTTGGAAATAATGTTTTAAAAATCCATTCATGCCGTATAAGTTAAAAAAAACATTCTTCGTACTTTTGTCGGAAAAGTCAAAAAGTACCTCGTACGAAAAATGACAAAAGATTCCTTTCATATCTTTTACAAAAAAACTTACCGAAGGGTAAAATTGGATATAAACTATTGTAGAAGGATGGAAATAATATTACATATTGAGGTAACATGGATGTGGATGATAAAATACACCCCAGTAATTACCAAAGTAAAAACAATCTCGGATAAAAGTGAGATTGTGATATTTCCCTTACCTTAGGTCCGATTAGCTTTGTACGTGTCCGAAGCTCCTGTATAATGGTTTAAATAATGTTATTGACTTATTCCAGAATCATACATATTGATATGAGATCATATATGGTCATATTATTAGCTTCTTGTTAGTAATATTTCATTGTTACTTGTTACTCGGGTCTTTATAACTTTTTGTTCTTATGTGTGTTTTGTCGAATAAATTCTTATTCTTATATTTAGGTTATAGATAATTCATTTCCAGAATGGTATTAGTGTAGTATATACCATATTCATTCATTCAATTCATTTATACAATCATTATGAAATGAAGATCATGTAGAAGGAGTCGCATCACATCGTGGAGACGGTATTCCGTACGTACGCACGAGTGATGATATCGTTCCTATGATCGTGGAATTGTATTGGAGTTTATATATATATTATTTCAGTATCAATATTACTTAATAATAATCATATATAGTTACTCATTACACCATTATACCCATCCTTGTAAGGTGATGGTGGAAAATAGATTACACCACGGCGTGGAGACGGTATTCCGTACGTACGCACGCGCGGTGATTTCATTTTTCCGTAGGATGGATAGAAGGTGAATTAGGGTTGTTTCATATTTATAATAACATACCAGTATGTAAGTAATACTGATGTTCTTACTTTATCATGAAACAACTAAAGAAGAAGAAGTTGAAGAAGAAAGAAATTGAAAAGATCGGTAATGGATATTACCTCTTCTTTGGAACGCCTCTTTGAATCCTCCACTTAAGGAACTAAGATTGGTCTTTGGAGAAGACCAGAACCTCTAGGATTATTCTAGGAAAGTGGAGAGGAGAAAATGGCAGGGGTTGGCCGAGCTTGAGTGCTCAAAATTGGTGTGAGGAGGAGGGGGAGGAGGTGCCCTTTTATAAGGGAGGAGAGGGGCACCTTAGGAATTCTTAAAAATATTAATTTATAATAAATCTAACCCCACTTAAAAACCTCCAAAAATGACTCATATTCTAAGATTAGATGAGATAGGGTTGTAATCTCATCAACCAATCAAATTTAGACATGTTTGGATATTATTTTAAACCTTATCAATTATATTTAACTCTAAGTTAAATAATTTAACTTTTACCGTGTCTTTTTGTTTTCTTTCACTATATGGTTAATAAACTTACTATAACATGCCAAACGAACCAAAAATTGTTTATTATTAATATATATATCCTTATCTAAGTCATTTGGCCGAACCTTAGATTTTTAGGAATAAAATAACAATTAATAATATAATATTTGATTTAAAAACTATTTTGTGTCAATTTTGACACTATTTGAGATATGATTTTTGTGAAAGTCATAACAGAATTATATGTTCGAACCAAGTTGATTAAATCAACATTAATATATCATAGTAACCTAGAAAATTAGTGTAATTCATAAAAAATCTCAAATTACATTTATTTTGGTGTTTATAACATCAATTATGTCAATATTTCATTAATAAGATAATTACTGCATCATCGTTGTGTCATAAATAAATTAAATTATTTGATGTCTAAAAATTACAAATAAAATACCATCATGTAGTAAATCTTTTTAGCTTTCTAATGAATATTTACAATCGAATTTATCTTATGTATAACCCCATATTAAAAATGATTTACTTATTAAACTTTGATTTTAACTATTTTAACCCTTCTTTAAATAAATTCATAATAAATGTCCTAATCTAATCCAAGTGGGCCTAAATGGTCATATTTTATTCCTAAGTTTGTTTTTGGTCGAATTACACTTGTCCAATAGAATTAGGACATGTTTTAGGGTAATAGTAATATCATATTTACCCTTAGTTACCCTATTTACTATTAACCGCGGTAAAAAAAAGTAAAAAGTTACTATTCACCAAAAATTATTTTCATCTCATTGAACCACATTTTAGTCCTTGATATTAACCGTGTCTCTCGGATTTTCGAAATTCCATTCACAGAAGTGGTAAAATTAAGTTTTATGCAAAATTCAGTTTTTAACCTACCACTTAGTGGTTTCACTATTCATCAAAAATTGAAAGTTTTCAGAAAAATGCCAAAATTTCATCCTAAGCTATATTTCATATTCCGAATTCAAAAATGAAGTCTATTTTACCAAATTCATAACATATAAGTTGAATTAATTAATTTTATAATTAAATCCCGCTATTAAAACAAATAGCGTGTTTTTACGAAACAATATCTATCAAAAGATTGACACTTGTTTATGTCAGGTTTAAATGTGAAATTACGTCCAATGACCAACATTGTATTAAATTGTAAAAATATATTCTAAATATACTTTAAAACCACTAAAATTAATAATTTATCACTATTAATTATTTCGATTAAAAAAGTTGTTTTTTAATTATAATTTAGTAATTTTCACTATTCATCAGAATATGAAAGTTATCCGAAATGTACCAAAATTTCACCTTAGGCTAAATTCGATACTCCGAATCCAAAAATGAAATCCATTTTGAAAAATAAAATTTTAAAAATTTCAAAAAGTGGTTATTACTATTCATAACGGCTAGTTTTAATAGCATATCGCTGTTTAGTGAAACTCGTTATTGCGTACTACACACACTATCGAGGAAGGTTGCGATTGCGTGTAATGCAAGGCAAGTCAAGGATGCGTGTTGTGCAAGCTCCTTTTGGTATAGCGTACAACACAAGACATTAATAAAATTAAAAAGAATATTTTTCATAAAATCTTGGGCTGTTACATTCTACCCCCCTTAAAATGAATTTCGCCCTCGAAATTCGTCGGGGTTATAAATGGTTTTCTATTCGAAAGTTTCCCACATCGTAAAAAGGAATACCAAAACTTGGCTTTAAAAACTAAAGTATGAAATGTAACGATTACCCAAATAAACTAATTGTTGGGTTTCCACATAGGTAAAAATATGGATATGGAAGAAAAATCTAACCATCATGTTCTGATGGAGAGTGGTAGAGAACATGGCTATGGAAAATCCAAAAATCACAAATCCATAAATTTGTGATGATATAAGGTACCATCTGATTCCTCAGGTATAAGATCACTAGGACAACATTTTTGGTTTTCAAGATCATTTCCCTAAAGTTGAAAATTTGAATTAGAATAAATACTTACTTTATTTTGGTACAATCTCACTGTTGTTCGTGCCTTGAACAATTTCCACTTCATCTCTTAAATAAATGAAGTTGAATTTGTTATTCGTGAAGTGTTAGCAGATAATGTGATAGAATGACGGGTCATTCCATCTGTCTCAAACAAAAGGTTAACAAAAATTATATGCATAAATCGATCTATAGTGAGATTAATCATATATGGTTCCTAAAATGGACTTATACTTCATATATCATACTGCTTAATATAATAAAACTAGTTTCTACTAAATAGGGACTTCCTGTAGGTCAGTGGTAGGCGATAAAGGCCAGTCGCACTTCGGTTGTGGGTTCGATTCCTACAGCCTTTTCCGAAGCGATGGGCTGTCGCCCGTCCTGCAGGTTGTCCTTTTTCTAAAACTATATTACTATAACATCCCATCAATAATATCGAGAAAACTTCGATCCTTAAACAATACTCACTTATTTCCAACATAATCCATTTCAATCTTTAGGCTTATCCATAATACTGCAGTCCACTCTCATAATATAGTGATAATGATTACCAGAGATTTAATACTGTCATTGATCCCCACATATCATAAGATATGTTTTTTTGGTCACATTCTAAACATTCAAAGTCCTTAATCATGTATTCTCTTGAATACCTTAGTGAAAACATGAATGCAGTTAAAAGTTAACACTTTCCACATACCAAAATCCTCAAAATTCTATATACTCAATCCATGATATCACTTAGTCCTTATATCAATCATGAGCTCATGAATATTGTTAAACATTTAATTTTCTTATTTTCCCTTCATTATGCGCATATCATCTTATTTCCAAAAATATCTCAATCACTTTGAATACCACATTAAACCAATACATAAATATTCCAATACTCCATGATACAACATTATTTTGGAATCCCATTACATAAACACTTAATCATTCCACCACATCGTTATCATATTCAACATTGCCAATAGTGATCGCATGTGATTTCCCTTTGTCCTTTGCCTTCAGTGGTTGCTCATGTTGATCATCACTAACCCTTGGATTAGGGCAATTATTAGCATAATTCCCCATTTCCTTGCACTTGAAGCATTGAAGTGTTGGCGGTGCGTTCTCGGCAGTGTTTGCTTTATTCACATCATTAGAAACCCTTTTTCCATTACTTCGACACTCAGCTGCTCGATGACCTTATTTTCCACACTTAAAACATTTTCTAGTTCCTTTAAGACAATCTCCACCATGCTTCTTTCCACACTTTGTGCATAAGGAAACATTCATCTTCTTTTCACCATTATTATGAGATTTCTCCTTGAACTCCATCTTTCGTTTCTTGTCAAAACCATGAGATGGATATGTAACACCAACTTCCATTTCTACCTTGATAGCACAACGCACAATTTCTTCATAGCTACTGAAGTCTCTTATAGCTAATTCCCTTCGAAGACTTGGTTTTAAGCCACTGAAAAATCGATCAACTTTACTTTCAGGTTGGATGATAATGCCAGATGCATACCTTGCAAGTCTTGTAAAATTCGCTTCATATATACCAACAGATTCATCATCCTTCTGCTTCAGCTCAATAAACTCCTTTTCCATCTTTGTTCGAAGAATACGAGGGAAGTACTTACTGAAAAACAAGTTCTTGAACTCGTCCCATTCCATGGACTCAATTTCATCCCTTGGCCTCGTATTCTTGATAAGATTCCACCATTGATCAGCTTCACCTTCCAAACGATATACTGCTAAGATGACTTTATCATGTTCAGAACATTGAAGAACTGAAAATATCTTTTCAGTGGTACTGATCCATTGTTCAGCAACAAGTGGATCGGAAGTCCCACTGAAAGAAGGTGGACGTTGCCTCATGAAGGACTCAATAGAATATTGTTCCCTTCTCTGCTCATTTGGAAGTCCAGAATGATTCATAGCTTGTGTAAGTATAGCAATAAGATTTTGCACTCCATCTCCCATAACATTTGTTTGTTCAGGAGGGAAATCATTGCATTGTCCATTGCATTGATCAACACGGTTCCTTCGGGTTCCAGCCATCGTCTAAAACCCAAAAAGAATAGTGTGAGAGGCAAAAATCATGCTAGGGAAAACAACATAATAAAGGGGGAGTACCTTCAATATCCAACATCTTAGGTTTAATTCTATGATCATTAGCGTAATTCTATTACTACAACCTATACGTATACTTATCCCTAGGGACATCCCTAGACATACCTTAGAAATATCTCTAGGGATCTCACTAACGTTTTCGCATCCTAGTTTCCAAAGGTTGACTAAACCTTTCCTCTGATACCAACTGTAGAGACCCGTATCCTGACGTACATGGACATTACATTACATTTGCGGAATACTTAGTACATAACAAAAACACACACTAAAGGATGGTAATAGTTTAGTGTCTTTGGAAACTCGGAACATAATCTTCTAATCCTGGTGAAAGATCTTCAATATCTCCCGTAAAGATCTTCCATTTTTTTTTACCTAAAACCTTTCTTTATATCCTGGGGAAAAGAAAACATAAAAGGGTGAGCTCAAATGCTCAGTAAGGGTATACAAAAGAAATAAAAATCATATCATATCTTTTTGAAAATCACAACCTGCAAAAGAGATCATAATATCTTAACATGGAACAAATCATAGAAGTGAAAATGAGATCCCCATAATCATAACATGAAACTTGAAACTTTGTGGCATGCACACATAATCATGGAAAATCATTTCTTGTTAGTCATGACTCATTGCCAAGACTATCTTAGTGGACAAAGTCCCTTTCTGAACCGAGTTCACCCCTCGTTTCAGTCCTGTATCACTGAACCGAAATAACCTTCCGTTCCAGCCATGTCTATCTCATGAGATATAAAATCTTTACCCAATGCATTGGAGGGAGATATAGGTCCCACCCATCTTATAATGAATCCTTTCTTATGTGTGCCACATAATCATAAACCATACATCATAGCGTAACCCATGTAATAAAAATGGAATTCTTAAACAACATGACATCATAAAACAATTCATATAAGATAAAGGAATTCATAAAAATATTTCCATCACAACATAATCAAATCCATGTTATAATAGGGATAAAAACAGAACCCTTTTATTATCTTAGATGGAAAATAATTTTGATAAAATACTTGAACTCCATTCTTGAGGAAAATATCCTTTCTACTTTAAAAACATTTTTTTCCTTTCATAACATGTCATATGACTTTAAAATAAAAGAAGTTGATTAAAAATAAACTTGAAAACTTGTAAAGGAAGCTTCTTGGAAATAATGTTTTAAAAATCCATTCATGCCGTATAAGTTAAAAAAAACATTCTTCGTACTTTTGTCGGAAAAGTCAAAAAGTACCTCGTACGAAAAATGACAAAAGATTCCTTTCATATCTTTTACAAAAAAACTTACCGAAGGGTAAAATTGGATATAAACTATTGTAGAAGGATGGAAATAATATTACATATTGAGGTAACATGGATGTGGATGATAAAATACACCCCAGTAATTACCAAAGTAAAAACAATCTCGGATAAAAGTGAGATTGTGATATTTCCCTTACCTTAGGTCCGATTAGCTTTGTACGTGTCCGAAGCTCCTGTATAATGGTTTAAATAATGTTATTGACTTATTCCAGAATCATACATATTGATATGAGATCATATATGGTCATATTATTAGCTTCTTGTTAGTAATATTTCATTGTTACTTGTTACTCGGGTCTTTATAACTTTTTGTTCTTATGCGTGTTTTGTCGAATAAATTCTTATTATTATATTTAGGTTATAGATAATTCATTTCCAGAATGGTATTAGTGTAGTATATACCATATTCATTCATTCAATTCATTTATACAATCATTATGAAATGAAGATCATGTAGAAGGAGTCGCATCACATCGTGGAGACGGTATTCCGTACGTACGCACGAGTGATGATATCGTTCCTATGATCGTGGAATTGTATTGGAGTTTATATATATATTATTTCAGTATCAATATTACTTAATAATAATCATATATAGTTACTCATTACACCATTATACCCATCCTTGTAAGGTGATGGTGGAAAATAGATTACACCACGGCGTGGAGACGGTATTCCGTACGTACGCACGCGCGGTGATTTCATTTTTCCGTAGGATGGATAGAAGGTGAATTAGGGTTGTTTCATATTTATAATAACATACCAGTATGTAAGTAATACTGATGTTATTACTTTATCATGAAACAACTAAAGAAGAAGAAGTTGAAGAAGAAAGAAATTGAAAAGATCGGTAATGGATATTACCTCTTCTTTGGAACGCCTCTTTGAATCCTCCACTTAAGGAACTAAGATTGGTCTTTGGAGAAGACCAGAACCTCTAGGATTATTCTAGGAAAGTGGAGAGGAGAAAATGGCAGGGGTTGGCCGAGCTTGAGTGCTCAAAATTGGTGTGAGGAGGAGGGGGAGGAGGTGCCCTTTTATAAGGGAGGAGAGGGGCACCTTAGGAATTCTTAAAAATATTAATTTATAATAAATCTAACCCCACTTAAAAACCTCCAAAAATGACTCATATTCGAAGATTAGATGAGATAGGGTTGTAATCTCATCAACCAATCAAATTTAGACATGTTTGGATATTATTTTAAACCTTATCAATTATATTTAACTCTAAGTTAAATAATTTAACTTTTACCGTGTCTTTTTGTTTTCTTTCACTATATGGTTAATAAACTTACTATAACATGCCAAACGAACCAAAAATTGTTTATTATTAATATATATATCCTTATCTAAGTCATTTGGCCGAACCTTAGATTTTTAGGAATAAAATAACAATTAATAATATAATATTTGATTTAAAAACTATTTTGTGTCAATTTTGACACTATTTGATATATGATTTTTGTGAAAGTCATAACAGAATTATATGTTCGAACCAAGTTGATTAAATCAACATTAATATATCATAGTAACCTAGAAAATTAGTGTAATTCATAAAAAATCTCAAATTACATTTATTTTGGTGTTTATAACATCAATTATGTCAATATTTCATTAATAAGATAATTACTGCATCATCGTTGTGTCATAAATAAATTAAATTATTTGATGTCTAAAAATTACAAATAAAATACCATCATGTAGTAAATCTTTTTAGCTTTCTAATGAATATTTACAATCGAATTTATCTTATGTATAACCCCATATTAAAAATGATTTACTTATTAAACTTTGATTTTAACTATTTTAACCCTTCTTTAAATAAATTCATAATAAATGTCCTAATCTAATCCAAGTGGGCCTAAATGGTCATATTTTATTCCTAAGTTTGTTTTTGGTCGAATTACACTTGTCCAATAGAATTAGGACATGTTTTAGGGTAATAGTAATATCATATTTACCCTTAGTTACCCTATTTACTATTAACCGCGGTAAAAAAAAGTAAAAAGTTACTATTCACCAAAAATTATTTTCATCTCATTGAACCACATTTTAGTCCTTGATATTAACCGTGTCTCTCGGATTTTCGAAATTCCATTCACAGAAGTGGTAAAATTAAGTTTTATGCAAAATTCAGTTTTTAACCTACCACTTAGTGGTTTCACTATTCATCAAAAATTGAAAGTTTTCAGAAAAATGCCAAAATTTCATCCTAAGCTATATTTCATATTACGAATTCAAAAATGAAGTCTATTTTACCAAATTCATAACATATAAGTTGAATTAATTAATTTTATAATTAAATCCCGCTATTAAAACAAATAGCGTGTTTTTACGAAACAATATCTATCAAAAGATTGACACTTGTTTATGTCAGGTTTAAATGTGAAATTACGTCCAATGACCAACATTGTATTAAATTGTAAAAATATATTCTAAATATACTTTAAAACCACTCAAATTAATAATTTATCACTATTAATTATTTCGATTAAAAAAGTTGTTTTTTAATTATAATTTAGTAATTTTCACTATTCATCAGAATATGAAAGTTATCCGAAATGTACCAAAATTTCACCTTAGGCTAAATTCGATACTCCGAATCCAAAAATGAAATCCATTTTGAAAAATAAAATTTTAAAAATTTCAAAAAGTGGTTATTACTATTCATAACGGCTAGTTTTAATAGCATATCGCTGTTTAGTGAAACTCGTTATTGCGTACTACACACACTATCGAGGAAGGTTGCGATTGCGTGTAATGCAAGGCAAGTCAAGGATGCGTGTTGTGCAAGATCCTTTTGGTATAGCGTACAACACAAGACATTAATAAAATTAAAAAGAATATTTTTCATAAAATCTTGGGCTGTTACAATAGAGGAGTCAAATATCTTCAGTATTTAAAGAAAAAAAAGAGATTACAATAATGAGGTTATTTTTTTATTGTAATAAACATTGTGTTAAGTTATGTTATTATCTGTCAGCTACTGATTTTATTTAATCTAAATTAAATGTTAAACCACTTCTATAGATAATGACTTCTGCACCTGTTGATGCACCCAATACCGAGGCACAAAAGGTCTCTCAACCACCTGCTGGTGGTCCCAGTGCAGAGCAAAAATAGTTTTCTCAACCAGCTACTGGTGGTCCCAGTGTAGAGCAACAAAAAGTTTCTCAACCTATTTTTGCTGGTCCCAGTGTCGAGGTGCAACAGGTTTCTCAACCTGTTGCTTCTAGTCCCAGTGCTGATGCTAGTACTCCAAAGAAATATATTGATTATACTTCTGAGGAAATTGTAGGAAGTGATACCCTGAAAGAGGAAAAAAAACAAGAGCACCTTAGTTTGACAGTGTTAGCCAAAATCTTTAAGGAAAAAGAAAAAGTCATCAAATTTGAGGTGGGATGGAATAAGTGAGGCCAAAATGTTAACCCCGACAAAGCCATCTATAGTAGCTACATTGAAATCGTCACTCGGTAACACATGCTGATTGATGTATAGTCGTGGCACCATGTTGTCACCGGTATTAAGACACTAATGTGGGAAGAGATTATGGAAACATTATGATATCATTTTTTTTTAATTTATTAGAATAAAATACCAAAACATTGACTTACTCATCATCATCCATTGCAGAGTGCATTTATAGTAGATTCCTCACACAAGGAATATGTATTAACAGTTTTAGGGAGGATTAATAGATGTTTCCGCACAATTTTAACAAAATATCATCTTAAAGATGTTGAAGGGGAAATCAAGCTGCACACACCTCCTCTTTATGCACACTTGATATCCCAAGGAGCGTGGGACATGTTTAGCAACAGTCGTGGGGAGAAGACTTTTAAGGTACATTGTGTGGGGTAATACGTTATTTGACGTTGCTTGTATTCATCACTTTGATTGACAGTTTTTTATTTATGAAACAACAACTGAGTGCTAAAAATAAAAAACACGCAGCAGAACCAGCGTACCCTTACCATAAAGCAAGGATGTTGCATTCTTCACTTGAGAAAAAATTGGTAAGTCTTTTAAATCTACTGTACTACTTATATGTGACATAAAAAACCATAACCATGTTTCTATGTTTATATGCATATTGATGAATCAAAATGGAAAGACATATCCATCCCACACCATGTGTTATGGAAGGAGGCTCATGTAAATAAAGAGTGGATACTGATAGATGAAAACACACAAAAAGTGTGGGAAACATGTGTTAGTAGGACATAATATAAATTTGATTTGTTTTAAATCGCTATTACATTACAATGACTACTTATTTTTCTATATTTTCTATCTGACATGGTCACAGGAATCAACAACACCCACACCATATGAAAAATTACTTTCTGCAGCCTTGAAGTAGCCATACCAGTATGGCCGCATCAGAGGTGTGGCTTTTGGGGTGACACACAGAACATATTTTCAAAAACCAAAACAAGCATAGGATCAAAATGAAAAAAATGGAAAAGCTGCAAGAAAATTTATCTATTTTTCAAGAAGAATTACAATACCAGAGAAAGATGATAGCAACATTGATGGGGAGAGGCAAAGAGAAGAAACAACTCAACAACAACCCATGCGTGACGATCCCGCCCCACCCCCACCAGCTTTAAGGCAAGTCATTCCCCTAAAAAACCTGACTTAGCTGAGGTAATCAATGTTTAAATAATTTTTTCTGTAAAATTTGATTCACATAGACACTGATACCTTTCCTATACTAATATTATACAGGATGAAAATGACTGTGATTTATATCTATCAACTCCCACCTATCGCCTTGTAGCAAGGGCTATGGTGTTCAATACGCAGAACGACATGCTACACAACAGACAGCTTCCAATAGATCATTTCAAAGTGTCAATTAACGTAGCTAATGATCCGGGTGTCGAGCTACATGTTCCAAATGATGATGATGACATTCATATAGTTGAACAAGCTGTTGGAACATTCATCACTTGGCCATAAGTTCTTGCAAAAAATCATGTCGACGAGGAGGTATCCATTTGCAATTTATTTTTCAGGCTAGACCTTTAACATTTAATGAAAAAAGGTATGAACCGATGAATGTTATTACAGAACGAAAAAGAGAAGGGGGTGAAACGAAATATCAGCTCAAAACTATCTCAAGGATCAACCAATTGATTGAAACGATCTACTGAGAGCACCTTCACCCCACTCGTTCTATATCCATAGTTAATATCATTGTAGGCTCATGTGAATACAAAGTTGATAGACAGCAATGCTCACACAACTGATTTTGAAAAAAATATGTACGGAGAGGAAACATCAGATTTCATTAGTGCTGAAAATGTAAATGAAATCCTAATGTATGAATGGCCAGGAACCTCAGTTGTAAATGTATAAAATAGGTATGTTTTCATGATTTGATTTTACAAAAGCTAATATACTCTGATAATTATAACTAAATACATTTTATATTTTTCGCAGGCATTTATATGAAAAAAATGATGGGAATTCCCCATGAACAAAAATTTGGACTCATTAGTCCTCACACCACCACTTCAAAAGAAGAAATAGATTCTGATAAAGAGGCTGCAATAATTTCATCCATGCTCAAATCGTTTGAAAACAAAATTACGGATGACATATACTTTTTAATACCAACGATGCAGGGGTAAAACTCTAAAATTTAAACATATCAACTATATTTTCATTTCTTTATTTACTTATTTATTTTTGTATTTTTAGGGAGCATTGGATGCTGATTACAGTCAATTTGGATACTCTAAAGATTTATTTTCTGGATTCAACGCATGGATATCCAACAAACTGACCACACATAATGGCGTTTGTTAATTATTAATACACTAGATCCAACATTTTAAAACTAAACATCTAGTTATATAATTTATGTTATCTTTTAATGAGAAATCTATTATGATAGGGCAGTGCATCAATATCGTCTAATTCATGGAATGAATCCAGGACATAAGGATGAGCAAGCCTACAAGATCTACAACTGGAAAAGTATCTGGGTATATATAATAACATTGCACTATCCAAACACATATCAAAAAAATTACTTATTGTTGTCGATGTTTCTGCAGTGTCCAAAACAAACAAACGGAAAGGACTGTGATTATTATGTTTGTAAATTTATGAAAGAGATCGTATTTCATCAACAAACTAGCATCCCTGACGAGGTATTTTCAAAAATAATTTTGTGTTCATTTAAAATATCTATTAATCCTTTGTGTATTTATATTTTTTCAGTACTACCATGACTATTGAAAAAACTCATATTCATAAGATGATATAGATGTGTTTAGAAACGAATGGGAAACATACCTAATGGAAGATTGTACAAAAATAAGATGAAGGTGAATTCTTACTAATGTTAACCATATATGATCATTGATATCTCCCTTGTTTACACTTATTGAGCATATATGATCACTCTTTGTTATGTTTTATATCCTTGGGTTATGAAGAATGGTTTTAGGTATCATTTTTCTTTCTACTAAAGTATAACTCATTGGACTACATTGGTCGATAGTGTGGAATTCGACTGATGCATAGTCATTCAGTCCACTCACGAGCATCTTAAAATCTTGATGGGAACCAATATCTTGGATTTTCAATTATAAGTGGGGTGTCCAGGAGGGGAGGGAGATCTCTTAATCTAATTATAAGAAGGAAATTCTCTATGTCACACTTCACCAATACCTATATAGAATATCCTACTAATCACACACACCATGAATCTTATATATCCTTAAGAGGGTGTTCCCCATCATACGTGATATATAAAACTATATTATCCATCTTCTTTAGGCCTAAGACTCTAATACCTACTCAAATAGCCTTCGAAAACCTAACTAGGTTATACAAATCTCATACTAAACCCGATACTCTCATAAACACAACTAGAAACCTCACCTCCATGGAGACATAATCTATGGATGATCACAAATTCACAAGCATTCAATAGAACCCTCACTCTATCTCTTGGTGGATCAAAAACACCCTATTTATTTACCTAGGTTGCTCTTGATTTCTATCCCTTTCACTGGAACACATATTCTCATGCATGAATGCACAATAATGCATAAATTGGAACATGGTTTTGTATTATAGGTTCCACCTACCTCAAAAAATGGAGTAACCCCCTCACCAAGATCAACTTATCCTCAACCAAGACTATACATGCCTTATCTAATCTTGTACCAATGATTGAGACCCAATCTCAAGGCACAATTCCCAAATAATTAATTATATAAACTTATAATTAATTATTCACCTTAATATAATTAGGAATAATCTTTTAAAAACTCACTAGGAAACATAACACCACCTAAACCACACAAAACGTGGTGTGTTCATCATACGAGGATAACCTCCAGCCAATACAAAAAAAATCTACATCATCTGAATTGATTTGATGATGATATAGTAAAATCATCACACAAATCGTAGTTAAAATCATCCCAAATCATAGGCAAATAAAGGATAATTGTAATGGAGGAAGTATGAGGGAATAACTCACTAACGCAGTATAAAAAACTCCCAAGAACCACCCCCCATTAGGGGGGATCAAAGAGAGGAAGAGAATGGATGAATCCCAAGAACCACCCAAGATTTGCTATTAATGAGCACACCCCCCCACTATTTTTAAATTATCTTGTTTTTATCTAAATTATACTCATATTCCATCTCCTCTAACCTATATACCCATCCTTTGGATTTGAAATAGGATGAATATAAATAAATAATGGATGAATGCCAATCGGTTGAAAAAAGAGTATGAAGAAGGCGTGAAAGAGTTTATCAAGATTGAAAAAGATCATGAAAATGAATTTGGATCGTTTTGATACTTTAGGACAATGATCCATGAGTCATTTTTGACGTGTACAAATCAACCTCACCTCAATCAGACACACGGTTTGACTGGTATGGCTAAAATGTCTAATATCAGTTTGAAATTGATATAAACTTTAGAAAACAACACTACTAACATACGTAAAACCGAGAAAATGCATTTGCATTGTCTTGATAATTTATGAAAACTATAAATTAGTCATTTTTGACATGTAGGAATCAACCGTACCTCAATCCGACGCACGATGTGACCGGTATGGCCAAAAGTGTCTGATATCAGTTTGAAATTGACAATAACTTTAGGAAAAAACACAAGTGATATACGAAAAACCAGGAAAACGCATTCATATTGTTTTGATACTTTAGTAAAATGATACATTATTTATTTTTCAAGGTGTATGAATCGACCGCACCTCAATCCGATGCACGGTGTGACTGGTATGGATTAAATTGTCTGATATCATTTTCAAATTGACATTAACTTTAGAAAACAACACTAATGTCATACGGAATACTGAGCAAACATGTTCGGATTGTTTTGATACTTTTGGACAATGATCCATAAGTCATTTGTGATGTGTACAAATCCACCGCACCTCAATATGACGCACAGTGTGACCGGTATGGCTAAAAGTTTCTGATATCAGTTTGAAATTGACATAAACTTAGAAAACAACACAAGTGACATACGGAAAACTAAACAAACGCATTCAGATTGTTTTTATACTTTAGTAAAATTATCCATGAGTCATTTTTGACATGTACGAATAAACCACACCTCAATCCGATGCATGGTGTGATCGGTATGGCTAAATGTGTCTGATATCAGTTTGAAATTAACATTAACTTTAGAAAAAAACACATACGAAAAACCATGAAAATGCATTAGGATTGTTTTGATACTTTAGGAAAGCGATCCATTAGTCATTTTTGAGGTGTAAGAATTGACCTCACCTCAATCCAATGCATGGTGTGATAGGTATGGCTAAAAGTGTCTGATATCAGTTTCAAATTGATATTGACATTAGAAAACAACACTACTGACATGCAGAATACCGATAAAACATGTTCAGATTGTTTTGATACTTTAGGAAAACAATCCATGAGTCATTTTTGATGTGTAAAAATCAACCACACCTCAATCCGACGCATGGTCTGACTGGTATGGCTAAAAGTGTCTGATATCAGTTTGAAATTAACATAAACTTTAGAAAACAACACGAGTGACATAAGGAAAACCAAGCAAATGCATTCGAATTATTTTGACACTTTAGGAAAACAATTCATAAGTAATTTTTGAGGTGTACAAATCAACTGCACCTCAATATGATGCATGGTGTGACCGATATGGCTAAAAGTGTCTAATATCAGTTTGAAATTGACTTTAGCTTTAGAAAAAAACAAGTGACATACGAAAAACCAAGAAAACACATTCGGATTGTTTTGATACTTTAGGAAAATGATATATTAGTAATTTTTGAGGTGTACAAATTGACCTCACCTCAATCTGACACAAGGTGTGACTGGTATGGCTAAAAGTGTCTGATATCAGTTTCAAATTGACATTAACTTTAGAAAACAACACTACTGACATATGGAATACCGAGCAAACGCATTCTTATTGTTTCTATACTTTAGGACAACGATCCATGAGTCATTTTTGACGTGTACGAATAAACTGCACATGAATCCAATGCACGGTGTGACCGGTATGGCTAAAAGTGTCTGATATCAATTTGAAATTGACATTAACTTTAGAAAAAAAACAAAAGTGACATATGAAAAACTGAGTAAATGCATTTGTATTGTTTTGATACTTTAGGAAAATGATACATTAGTCATTTTTGAGGTGTAAGTATCGACCACACCTCAATCCAATGCACGGTGTGACCGGTATGGCTAAAAGTGTCTGATATTAGTTTCAAATTGACATTAACTTTAGAAAACGACACTACTAACATATGGAATACCAAGAAAACGCATTTGGATTGTTTTGATACTATAGGAAAACGATCCATGAGTCATTTTTGAGGTGTACGAATCAACCACACCTCAATCCCATGCATGGTGGAACCGGTATGGCTAAAAGTGTATGATATCAGTTTCAAATTGACATAAACTTTAGAAAACAACACGAGTGACATACGGAAAACTGAGCAAACATGTTTAGATTGTTTTGATACTTTAGTAAAATGATCCATGAGTCATTTTTGACTTGTACGAATCAACCGAACCTCAATCCAATGCACAATGTGACCGGTATGGCTAGAAGTTTCTGATATCAGTTTGAAATTGACATTAACTTTAGTAAAAAAAAAAGTGACATACGAAAAACCAAGAAAACACGTTCGTATTGTTTTGATAGTTTAGGAAAACTATCTATGAGTCATTTGTGAGGTGTAATAATCGATCACAACTCAATCCGATGCACGATGTCACTGGTAAGGCTAAAAGTGTATGATATCAGTTTCAAATTGACATTAACTTTAGAAAACAACACTACTAACATTCGGAATACCGATCAAACGTGTTTGGATTGTTTTGATACTTTAAGAAAATGATCCATGAATCATTTGTGACGTGTAAGAATCAATCTCACCTAAATGTGATGCATAGTGTGACCATTATGGATAAAAGTGTCTGATATCAGTTTCAAATTGACATAAACTTTAGAAAACAACATAAGTGACCTAGGGAAAACTGAGAAAACGCTTTCAAATTCTTTTGATACTTTAGGAAAACGATCCATGATTCATTTGTGACGTGTAAAAATAACCCGCACCTCAACCCGACATAGGGTGTGAACGGCATGGCTAAAAGTGTCTGATATCATTTTGAAATTGACATTAACTTTAGAAAAAAACAAAAGTAACATACGAGAAACCAAGAAACCACATTCAGACTATTTTGATACTTCAGGACAACGATCCATTAGTCATTTTTGAGGTGTAAAAATCGATGAAACCTCAATCCGACACATGGTGTGACCGGTATGGCTAAAAGTGTTTGATACCAGTTTCAAATAGACATTAACTTTAGAAAACAAAATGACTGACATACAGAATACCGAGAAAACACATTTGGATTTCTTTGATACTTTAGGAAAATGAACCATAAGTCATTTGTGATGTGCATGAATCAACCGCACCTCAATCCGATGCACAGTGTGACCGGTATGGCTAAAAGTGTCTAATATCAGTTTCAAATTGATATAAACTTTAGAAAACAACACTACTGACATACGAAGTACCAAGAAAACACGTTCGGATTGTTTTTATACTTTAGGAAAATGATCCATTAGTCATTTTTGATGTGTACAAATCAACCGCACCTCAATCCGATGTACGGTGTGACCGGTATGGCTAAAAGTGTATGATATCAGTTTGGGAATTGACATAAACTTTAGAAAAAAACAAAAGTGACATACGGAAAACCGAGAAAACGCGTTCAGATTGTTTTGATACTTTAGGAAAATGATCCATGAGTCATTTTTGACATGTACGAATCAACCGCACCTCAATCTGATGAACGGTGTGACCGGTAAATATTTTCATTAGATAAAGAATCAGTATTTATTAAATGAGGTAAATCATCCCAAAACATATAGATTTTACATTATTCCCTTTCATTGTTATCAGAATGAAAACATTTGTGTTTATCATTTCCATATTTTAGTTACACATTTCCATATTAATGTATTTGTTCAAATTAATGTTTTAATTTATTTCATTATTGTATTACTAACATAATATTTGTTTTCTTATAATCCTAACTCAATGAAAAAAATTCACCTAACAAAATATTTGTTTTCTTATATAGGTGAGTTATTTTCCTTGAGTTCGGATGCTTTGTTCGGGAACAAATACCAAGGACGAAAATTTTTGAGAGAGGATCACGGATATCAATGGATGAAACATTAATGTTTATAATTGTTGTTGGATAATTGTAATTGTAACCATGTAAAACATTGTTTGAAATGTATATAGGAGTGTGTGTTTTTTTATTCATGATTTTAAGTAAATGTATATAGCATTGTTTGTCAAAATATTATGTGCGGGTGCTATTTTGTATAGGTGTGCAGGTGCTATTTTGTGAAGGTGTGTAGGTGCTGGTTTGTGCAGGTTTGTAGGTGTTGGTTCTACAGGTGCAGGGGAAGGTGCCTTTATCAGCACATTTTTGAGTGCTAATAAAGGACACCTTTAATAGTGCTAAAAGAGCACTGATAAAGGGCCCTATTATTAGCGCTCAAGATAGCACTGATAGAGGCACCCCTTTATCGATGCTAGAAAAGCATTGTTAATGCCTACATAGATAAAGGGGTCCCCTTTATCAGCACTCCGAAAATTACTGATAAAGACGACCTTTATCGGCGCTTTTCGAAGTGCTAATAAAGGGGACCCTCTATCTTCGCTAGCATTAACAGCGCTTTTCTAGCGCTGTTAATGTTGGTTTTTAGTGCTGATAAAAGGCCAAGTTGTAGTAGTGTCCTATCATCCCTCAGATCCCATCTAATGTTATAATGATCCCTTGTGTCACATACTAAACCATATTCCATGTGAAAAAGGTCACTTTTTAGGGCTTTTAACCTTCAAAATACAAATTTAAATTCTGATTTAAAATATTACCAGTTCAGTAGTTTGAAATTTCAAATTTATCTTAAATTTAAATTCTCAGTATGGAAAAGGAAATTAAAAACACCCTACTATAACTTTTCTCATCATAGATAAGTATCAGTGGTCATTCGAAAAATCACCCAACCTATACAGGTCATCACCTCATCATAAAATCGCTATGTTTCATTCTTTTTTCCAAACACACTATTATGTATATGTTTAATTTCCAAGGTGATCATGCCATAAATATTCATTCCAAAACTTTTCAACACTACTGATACATTGATATGACACCTACCTAATCTTTTATATCAAATAGCATGATTATACTAATTTATAAATAATCATCCACCCTATGGTTTCCCCCCACTACAGATCTAGGCATAAAAATACAATTTTTAATGCTATAGCACTGTCGCCAGTAGACTTTACTATTAAATTCCAATACCACATTAAAACGAAGCACCTAGAATTGTCCCCAACTCATCTTACTCATTCGTATATGAGAAATATGGTTCATGTTCTCAACTCTGGTATTAATTGTTTGAATTATGATTTCCCAAGTTCATAATAGATTGAACCGAATTTTCCATGAAAAGCCTTATATGATATTGAAAAATCTCTAGTCACATCACTTATGATGTTCTAAATGTAGTTTTTAATTGACTATATCGTATTGAATGATATAATACAAGTCAGACCACATATGTCCATCTTTTCTCGACAACGATCAGTTGCTCACACTAACACATCACTAAAATAACCAATCATGGTTCTTTTAGTGAAAAATGACCATTGTGATTTCTTGATATAGCCCACTATTTCCATAACCTAACTCTCAATTAATTTCCTTGACTGAATCTTCCACAAAATAATACTTTTTTCATGTAATACCTTGATTATTAGGGTTAAACCTATCTAGAGCACCCCAAATTTTTCCCATATTCAACCCCAAATGGATGCCAACACTCTGACTCCAACCAACATCACAAACTAATCCATATCTATAATTAACCAAGGATTGTAGAGAATTTTATTTTTAAATCACCTGGTTGAAACACCTCTATAATTATTCATCATCCCATTACATAATTCTACATCCCTTCTGACTTTGGGGGGAGGGGGTTCATACCCCCATCAGCGATATAATGCTCTACAACATAGAAGTTTTCTTATCCACACTCCATAGAAAATAACTCCAATCACTCAAGACCAAACACCCATCCATAACTATACATTATGAAAGGTGTATCCAAGTTTGATTGTACTTAGTTCCCCAATCAAGCATCCTCCCACTACTAGTTCCCAACTCATGAAATGCCATACTGGGAAACCACTAAAACTCACCTAAAGAGAGGTTAATGACAACCCTATTGTTTTCCTCACATATAATATTGAGTTAAATTCCTGATGTATCCAATATCTCATGTGTTTTAATCCTCTCAATACATTCTAACTATATTATTAATACCTTCCAAGGATCATCCCAGATAAATAGTGTCACCACACCCCATATAATTCTAAAGCCTCTAATAAAATGGTGGGAGATTCCCATTTGATCCAAGCATTGGGAAACTAAGCCTCCCTATACATTAAATTCTAATCAATCCTCATTACACATATGACTTTGACCAATTTAAGTCTCAAAAGGTTCTACACATGACAACATGAATTACCTCAACCTCCATGAAAATAACTAGTTCACGCTTCAATACCAACCAATCACTAAAACCCAAATCATGATCCTATGAGATGGATCACACCAATACTAGGCTAACATTCCTAAGTCAATAGTTGACCATTCCTCTTCCATTTAATTTTCAACCTACCAAAGAATCCTGAACACTATCATCCTAAAACTACTTACAATTCCCCTACCATGTATCAACTCCAACTATCTAGAAGCACCCTAGGAACTCCTCGTAAAAATACATAACCTCAAAAGTTCCATATATACACAAATAACCTCCCTCAAACTAGAATTATTCAATACCCACAACTGTCTACCCACAATCTCAATGCATAAAAAATATATTTATAAATGAGTGGTTCTGGAAAATAAATAGTCTAGCCCTTGAAAATTAGATTTCATACTAAAGCAGTCAACATTATTTATCAGGAAATTAAGTTATCTTTATTACTATACAACAAACCCAGAGCAAATCTCGTGCATCAGTGTCAAATAAAATCACTGATTCATGCTTCCCATAACTATGAAATAATTAAAACAAGGCTAACCCATCTCATATATTATCATGTAAACCACTAGCATCCTTAACATCAAACCACTAATTTACACTGCAAGGTCTCTAGTTACTCTCACCTATATCACAAAACAAATTCACCAAGGTCTATACAATGGAAACCAACATAATTTCATAACTCATCATACATCATCAACACTCCCATCACAAATATCCCAAAACAACACACATGTTAAAACCCACTCAATATTTATCTTAAACATTCGGCAAGCGTCACTTGCCCAAGAACACCACCCACTATTAGGGTACTAATTTCCATTGGAATCCTTTTATAGAACATTTCCTAAGGAATCCTAATGCTATTGATCAACTGGTATATGTAAATCGACATTGTCCTAGATGGCCTATATCAAATGACCATATACATAGAGTTCATTTATATGTAATTTCATTATAAGATATGTAGGAAAATCCCATATTGGTTTTTATTGAAGAATTAAATAACTGAACATAAATAATAACAGCCTAAAAGGGTTCCAAAGAAAATAAACATCGGCCAATACTAACCAACTAGGGTATGTTCACCTCTTTTTCACATAGGTTGCATCATCATTCTCATCATCAAGAATCTCATAATATATTCACAAAAACTACCATTAGAAGTGAATAAAAATACAATTCATCCCATATGAGTATAATTAGACCATGTAATCATATTAGAAAATTTTTTATGAGTAGTTTCCAACAATTTAAATAGATAAACCTTAGCCGTTAGTGAAATCTCACACTACCAGGCTTATATGCCATGTGAATCCAATATGCCTGATATGATTTATGAGATATCTCTTGACTCTACAAACCAATAGTAAAATATAATCACTATCATTTTTCCAATGGGAAAAGATCCAAAAATTACAACTAATAACCAGTCCAAATATCTTGTTTATTGATCAGGGACAAAATCATATCTAACAATGCCAGCACAAGACAAAAATATCAACGAAATCCCTCGTAACATGGAATTTAATCAGAAAAGGATATATTTATGCACGAATATATGTTCCATCACAAGATATAGCATAGTAATATCTCTATGGTCTAGAAAATAATGGAATAGTAATGAAAAGATAAAAATAAAGCTCAAACACCACATTGTAATGTCTTTTCCCATCTTACATAATGTACAATAAGAGGACCAGTTCACCAAGAGACCTCAAGAACAAATCCCCTACTATTAGAGTCCTTTAATTAATAGAAGGGGTCTAGAGAGGTACTATTAGGAGTTTATACCCCCATATTAGAGTTCATAATAATGTTTGAATAATCAAATATTATAAATCAGAAAAAAAAAATTTCCTATGATAAATGAAACATACAAAACAACATGCCACGCCATGCATAAGAATTATAATCATAAAATAATTATTTTCCATCAGGATGATCAGAAATAGAAATAAATATATAAGAAAGAATAAGAAATGTGTAGGCAGTTCAAATAAATCCTTAATACCCTCCTTAATCCTAATGTCAAATACCACATGAGATGCTCCAACTTGATCGTTAATACCAGATTATATCCCAACATGTGCCAGCAATTACTACCTGAGAGCTACTCATATACCCATGTGATGTGCTGGACCAAGGGAAGCACTAAAATACTCACATATTAACCACCATATGTAGTGATATGTGCATACAACATTCTCAAATAAATAAATAAATTTTGAAAAGAAATAAACGAATAACCATTTTCAATCCTTAGGTATGTGACACTAATCGGTTGTACCTACTTATTAAAATGTTAAGGTGTCTTTAAGCACGTCGTGATCACCATCACATCCGAGTAACATGTGGGATCCAAAATATATTGAATCCCTAACTATATCCTAATGAATTTGGGGGCCCATCCCTTAGTTGTTTAAGCATCCGAGCTCTAAATCCACAACATCCCCAGCACCAATCTCCAAGTTTATCAGAGCTCCAATGATATTAAAACTCTAAATCCAAGGAATCCCAAACATATTTATAGATCTAAATCCATAGTATCCCTAACTGTATCCTCATTACTCATGGGAACTATCCCATAGTAGTCCATCATCTGAACAGAAAATCCTTTATAGCTCCAACACTGATCTGTGAGTCCATAATAGATCCAATTGTATTTGAACTATAAATATTTTGAATCCCAACTCTATAACATCATCTATAATGGTTTAATCTATAAAATTTCATAATCATCAATGGTATGGATGCCATAAAATCATTATCAAGACTATCCCAGTGGAATCTTCTATATCACATCCAAAAGCACTCCACACCACATCCCCTTGGCCTCCGCAACAATGAACGCACTCTACTAACAATCATCATTCTGTGTCTGGTATATTAGGTCAACACCTTTCACTTAGAGACACCATGTATCTTTTCTATAGCATTATATTACCATAGTTAGTATCCCTCACAAGTGTGCACCACGTCGGCATAGTTTGTAGTGATGCCTCATGACCCATCACTATCTATGTTGTTTCCCAAGGTTAGTCCACTCACTTGACCATCCCAACTCACATAGGATTTTATTGTGTAGTCATGGTCACATTGAACAATAAATGGTTTATCATACAACTCTAATCTTGATAACCCAATAGATCAAATGAACATAAGGGGACTTCTAAGGCCCATCCATTCGAGGTACTCAAAGTCTACACTCACCTAGAATTTAGAAGTGTTCCAATCCTTGGTGAATGGAGTAATATGTCTCACCACATCTAGATTCACCTATAAAGTGTTCTAAAAGTCACCATGTATCTTAACAGTCTAATTAGGATCATTGTTCTGGTAACCTCATGTCACAACACTCCTTCCCCAAGAGAAAATCAAGGGATCCTACTTAGTGATTATAAGTCTCATTAGGTCTAGTAACCCTATTCAAAGGTCCAATGTTCATAATAAATCTCAAAGGTTTGGTCCATGTCCATTGGTAAACATGAAATTAGTCCATTGAACAAGGCCCTATGTGGTCCCTCTCACATAGATTGATCAACTCATGGTGCTCAATCAGCTTCCACATTTAACTTAAAATAAACATTTAATTTAAATAAATTGAACCAATTAAGAAAAAATGAATCAACTACATTGGACATTAAACACACTTAATACCACATAAATAAATCATAAGAACAATGTGGGATGTACATGAGACCAGTTTCCTCATTTTGAATCTCTTTCCCCATTTTTACACTTACTAGAGACTTGCTGCTCGACCACTCTCATAAATTCCTTTGTTAAATTAGTGACTTCACATGCTCTCATATACTTAGACCACATCATAAAATCATACATAATTAATTATATCCAAATATAATTAATTAAATTAGTTTAACTAAATAGGTATAATATTCAATTCTCATAGAACATTTTCATTCCACCAGAACCACATTCAATCGCACCGCAAGGGTACATCTCAAACCCCGGACCCTACATTGAGTAAAATCACAAAAAAACACCAAATAAATAATAATTTAAATTAAATTTTTAATTAAGAATAAATTCCTTGGAAAACATACCTCATTTGAATTAGTGAGTGATGATAAGTGGACTTTAACTCAGGATGTCCTCTATGAGGGCTGAAAAAAATCCCAATCCCATTTGGAAGATTCTAATAAAATTTCATGGATATGAATCCAAATGCGAACCAATATAAGATGAAATTTAGAATGATATGTGGAGAGTATTAATAGATAATTTTGGAGTCCAAAACATATATAGGATCATCCTTTAAAGTTGGAAAAAAACTCTTCCACTTAGGGTTCTTAAAGTGTATATGATATAGGAGAGACCCAGATTATGCATGGTATATAAAAAAGAAGGATAGAGTCTCCACCCCACCACCATTAATATTAAAGGGGGTAAATTTTTTTATTTATCCAATTAATATTCCCCAACAACTATACAGTATATTCCCACTGACTATCTAGTGGTACCCCTATTCACAGGGGTGCCACTAGCCAGCCACCGACTAGCTGGTGGATCACATGCGGCTCACTAGTGGCTGATGTAATTTTCTACAACAACCCAATAAACCCCTTTCTCACCTCTAGTATTATCTTGACCCCCTATTTCACATCCAAAAATTCATTCCATGTATAAAAGAGAACATTTTAGGGGTTCCAACCTTCATAATCCAAATTCAAATGTTGGTTTAAAATATAAATAATCTAGTAATTGGAAAGTTCAATTTTTTTTTGCAGTTTCAAATAATCATACAGGCAAGGTAATTATACACTAAGGATAGTCCACCAATAAACAATAGCTAATACTCCACAATTTCATCAAAGAGGATAATAACACTCATCAATCCACTGATAGCACAATCAAAATCCAAGAACAAGGGAAGAACTCCGTATAAAAAAACAATCAACCTTCACAAAGAAATTTCCAAGATGCATACATTATATAAAATGAAACAAAAACCCAACTTAGTCAAATTTAACAAATCACATAAAACCTTACAAACTTGTAAGAAGGAAAAAGGTCCAAAACACCATGAAAACAAGGCAACTCAAATTCCAAAAATCGCATTTCATAAAAAAAACTACTGGATTCTCAAGGGAGTAAAATCCATTTTTGATAAACATGTATGATTTTAAATGCACCCAAACACTTCGAAAAAATATTATTTCTTTTTTCCTAAGGGAATTACAAAAAATATTACCTTATTTAAGAAACAACCAATTTCATTTTAAAACATAGATTCCACCGAGATTCTCAAAGGTCGGTAGTAAAATTTCTTTCAAAACACATACCACATAAATTTCATTAAAAAAATAAAAATAACCTCATAGGGTCCCAGTTTCCATTTTAATTGATAAAATAATGAGTTTCAAAATAAAACATGGATTTCATAACTAAACCAAAAAATTAAAAAATCCCAATAAAATTTCAAAAAAAAAACAAATTAAATTTTATAAATAACCTAGAGGGTTTAACCCCAAACCCATATTAGTTCATGAAATTGAAACTTGTTTTATAAATAATCCCAAATTATTATTTTAAAACAAAAACCAGTTTCATTAAATCCTCCTTTTTTACAAAATCCCATTTTATAGAACCACCACACCAAAAAAGAGGCAAACCATAATGATAAACAAAATATGATCTAAATGTCCAACATATCATAAGACCAAAATTGACTCATCCCTTTCCCTTAGGGGTCTATCAAGAGAAATCAAACTATAACCCAAACATGATATAGAACTATTATTAACTCAACCACATGGTTTGACAAGCTATGGTATAGTCATGCAAAAATCCCTATTATGTTTTCAATTTTTAACATATTATTCAATTTTTGGTTTATCAAACCATGAAATAGGACCTCAAGCTACCAATTAACTTTATTTTACCAGCCCAAAACCCAATAAAACCACTAATAAATCTTTAAAAATGCCAATAAGGATAATCATATAATTAATAATTAATCCATCTAAATTCTAAATTCATGAAATCCAATTCCACTTCCCATGGAAAACCTGGGGTCATCATGAATGATGATGATCATGCACCCACTCATGACCAACCACATGAGTCTCACAATAATCCTAACTCAATCCTACAATGAAACCCTCATATAATTATAGACTGACATAATAACCTAGTTCCCTACTAAAAAATATAAGTTAAAATACCATTTTTAATTAATCATCTTAGGAATCTATCTGAACTGACACCCAGCATGGTTCTCCACTACCCTGAAGGGAATTTCCAGTCCTCGTGGGTCGTAAGATAATTATTGGGTCCCTAGAATTAAATTTGGGAATGATTTCACTCAAAAACATCAGTATAAAATTAATATGAAGTGAAAAAAAATAACCATAATAGAACAATGAAACATCCAAAAATGAAAATCATATAACAAAAATAAAGACAAATAGAATCACATAAAAAAAATTTATGATAAAAATACCATCACAATATCCTAAAATATAGAAAAAAAGGAAAACCCGAACATCTCCAATAATCTCCAGTCGTGAACCTTGATCACTCACCAAATCCCGCCCATTCATCCATTTAAGAACCCAAATCAATGAATTCAAATAGTTATGGGTACCAAGAACCTAAAAATGACCTATATTTGAATGATGTAGATATCCTAGTCGACCAATACCAATTGGAACTATAGAGATACCATTAGTAATATAGTTAAAAAAAATTATGTTTGAATAGAGGATAACAATAGATTATTCACAAACTTTATAAAATAGGGCCAATAAACATTCAATGTAATTTTTTTTAAAAAAAATACCTTTATAAAACAAAATTATATGGTTAATTATTAATATTAAAAATTTTGAATCAGGGAAAGAAGTCCTTTAAACAATAGAAAATGATCCAATGTACCTGTTATCCATGTTTCCAAATACCATTCTTGAAAACATCATTTTCATAAAAAAATCAAGGAAAAATCATTTCATAATTCTTCTTATGAAATAAAAAAATTATTTCCCTATAAAAACTCATTCAAATAATTATGAAAACTCATTTGAAAGTAAATCAACACAAGCTCAAAGTGATATATAAATCATAGAAAGGAACCCAGACATCATGGGAATGAAATCCAAGAACAAAACCTTGAAATTGTTCCAATATTCAAATAACTAGTGGGAATGAAATTTATTCATGAAATGATATAACCTAAATCATATTATAGAGTATCTAGAATTATTTTCATTAAACCTAGGATATACTAATATAGACATGAATTAATGATAATGAACATAGTATGACACTACTGAACCTATCCATGTATTCCATATTTTGATAGAACTATCCATAAATAAAAATCCCTAGAGATCTTTTACAACTATTAGAATAGAAAACATTTCTAGCTTACATAATCCACTGCCCTCTTTTCTTAATTGATGGGGTACAGCCAAGAAAAATTCCATAAACATCCCACTACTACAAACTAGGGTTTTCTCTCATGTGGGTCACATGTTATATACCTTGGACAGCCATAATAATTCAAATAGAGGTGGTCACCAATAAATGACCATATATATCAGATATAAAAAAATTAAATAACCCATACCTAACCTCCTACACCCTCATAAGAAACATCACCAATCACATCCATTCATAAGAAGAACACAAAGATGCATTAGGTGAAACAATCCCCTCATAGAATCATAATTCTATATTAGATTAATTCCCATATTATTCTTCTAATAATTCTTTTTCTGAACATTCATACTTTTCATCTTTATCAGATTTACAGGGTAAATTCAAATATGATTCATCTATTAATTTTGTAGATTGAGTTTTCTCATTTTGATCTTCCTCTTTATCTTCATCCTCTTCATTATCTTCATCATTATTAACCCCCTCATTCTCATCTTCTTCTACTTTTTTATTTTTCAAATTATTCAACATCTTCATATTCACTTTTTTCACTTATTTCATTTTCTTCTTTCCCATGTTTATCAATTCCTTTGACATCTTCATCAAATACTTTATGAAGCTAATATTTGATATGTCTATCAGCTCTTAAATCACATTTTCCTAGTTCTTATTCTTATTCCTTTTCTGTAGAATCAGGTGCCGAGTTTTGTTAAAAAATATTTCCTTTACATTTATGTTCCACATATGAAGGATTAGAATGCACAACAACAGTTTTGGAGAAAACAGCCCAGCATTAGGGTTTAATTGAACATTTTGGGAAGTATATGGAACTACATTCTTGGAGTCTCTCTCTACTCCCTTTAATAAAATTTCAAATGGTTGTGCATTTACCAATATTTTCTTTCATTTACTTTTCTTTTCTTATTTCTACAAAGCATCAGCAACATGAATCACTATGGACTTAGCCTAAAAAATATCAATTCAGATTTGTGGTTCTGTAATAACCCAGATTTCTTCCCTGGCCCTTCCTTTGGAAAAATCTAGTTTTGAGGTGTTCTGAGAGATTTCAGTGGCTTACTTTAATAGTTTTCCAAATTTCCATTTTTTCCATCAGCATGTTAGTGCGTCGGCATGTCAGTGCTTCGGCATGTCAGTGTGTCGGCATGTCAGTGCATCAGTTAGTCATGGGGCATCGACATTGGTAGATCAAGGGTGTTAGTGTTAGTGAGTAGAAGGTGTTAGCATCAGTATGATAGTGCGTTAGTAGGTTATGGTGTTAGTAAGTTATGGGGTTAGTAGATTCGAGTATAGGTGGGTCAGGGCATTGGTAGGTTAGGGCATTGGTAGTACATGGTGTTGGTAGGTCAGGGAATCAGTAGGTCACCACGTCGGTAGGTCAGGGCGTTAGTAGGTTAGGGTCGGTAGCTCAGTGTCGGTGACTCACCCATCAGTGACTCAGTTCATGTTTTCTGATTATTCTCAGTTTTCCCCTGGTATGCGTATTTCTCCACTTAAACCTATTCTATCTACTCACAGTCATCTGTTGGTCTGTATCCACTGTTTCTGAGGAGAATTATTAAATATAATTTAATTCCACTATGTGAAATTTACAAGACTCTTTTACAAACCATGACCTAACTTTCATTTAATTCATAATGGTCTCTCTAGTTATAGGATCTGGCCTCTTCTTAAGCTGAGATCCTCTTTGTAGGTTATGGGCATAGTGGAAGTGCATTGGTGGGTGTACCCAAATATAATTTTATTGTTAAAAATGATCAATATGAGATCTGTCAAGATAATAAAATGCCAGGTCATTAGAATATAATAAAGAACAAAAGAACGAAAGGGAGTCCCAGAACCATATATAGGATCATCATATGTTGGTTATAATTAATTTAATTAAAAAGGCATGAATTGCCTAGATGGAGTTATCTCTCCATTAATGTTTTCGCTAACGATATTATGTGATCCATCATTGCATCGTAGAATCCAATTATAGGATTCCTCTAGAAGTAATCCACACATGCTTCACATATCTATGGACTTCACAGAAGGGATTTCTGAGTTCTAGTGTATAAGATCCATTACCTGCGATGTCCACCTTAGATCTCCTTGAGAGTCGCTTGCAATGAGCTCTCCTTGATCCAATGGAGAAGAATATATCTCTTGGATTGAGAGTGTTCTTGGAAGAAAAGAATTCATTCCTAGATTGAGATCATTCTCTAGAATTGTTGTGCATAACACACACAAAAATTACTAGGCTAATGAGAATTATATAATTGGGATTTTAATTATATAGTATAATAAAATGAATTAATTACCATAAAGAATTTATTAATATCATTTAATTCATATTAAGACCCCATGTCTAATAATAACAGTTGACAATTATTATTACTTGACATGCATCCCTCAAATTACACTTAATATTATTTAATTAATTCAAAAATATTATTTCTCACAAATCCACAGAAAAACTACATGGCGCGTATATTAATATACATGGAATGTACATTTGTTTTTTTTCATTTTCATTATTTCATCCACCACATTTATTAGAACTTGAATAATGGATATTTATTTCTTAAATAAATATTAATACATTACTCGTTAATAAATATATTATGTCACCCAAAATATATTCTCTCAAATAACTAGTCTCGAAATAAATGCTATCAAGAATCCTTGAATAACTGTTAAACCATAATCGATAATAATATTTATTAAACTTTTCAAATGAATATTTAACTAAGATACTTGGACACACTTAGTCTGTAACCCTCTAGGACTCTTTCTCAGTGACATTATGCGAAGCCTACCTAAAGTGAAAGGTTAGCATCTAGAAAAACGCCAAGGCACCCATAGAGAAAGAAGTTAATGCTGAAATGATATGTTACCTCCTATGAATGGTTACTTTTAATTGTAATACCTTTTTCCTGATATCTCTAATCCAGCGGGTTGCATGCTAGTTCCATCAAATCATGTGCTTGATTATTCATTCTTTGACATCTTGGAATTGAACTTGCCCATTCCTTACCATGGACATGGATTTATTTAGGCTTCATCAATTCCATCCAAGATTCTGAGATATCTACTTCCATTATGGAATTTAAGGGAAATTTCATTTCTTATATTATCTATTAATGTTGTATTACTCATCACACACCCAACATATCCTACCTCACTACGAACAGTGTGTTGTCATAGTTTTCGTCAATACATCTAAAAGCATGAGTTATAAAAACCATTAATAATAATCTTAAATTCTATGGACCAATACACACACATGTAGATAGGAACATCCAATGACACTATAAAATGTGTATTTCCTACTGGAGGGTCTCGTTCTCATAATATCCTCCTACATATTACCAAGGGATCAAACCATGAGAAGGTGCCTCAGTGTTTTATGAGTCCCCACCACTAATGGCCTATATTATTTGTGTCCCTCAAATAACATCATCTGGCCATAGAACATATATTCAAGAATAGTGTTATGGTACTTCCTAGTTCTCCTGAAAGTAGGGATCCACTATGACCTTTTGGTGCAACAACTATCTTTAGGACAATATCACATGCATTTTCACGTAGAAAAACAATAAAGATGTGATATGTTATTTATTAACAAATAATGTAAAAAGTAGTTAGTTCTAGGACACAAACTCCAACAGACTCCCACATAGACTACAGCCAAATGCTAAAAACTTTTCACCCACTAGCTCTCACACGATATTCATGCTTCTTCTAATATAGGAATTTAGTCATGGGGTCTGCCAAGTTCTCTTCTATGGATGCTCTTCTCACTGTAACCTCACACCTTTGATAGAAATTCTTCAAGAAGTGATACTTATGGATTATGTGATTTGTATAGTGATGTGACCTTGGTTATTTTTCAAGATCCACCACTACAGTATTATCACAATACAATGTCATAGGATCTTTATTGGTAGGAACCTCATCAAGCACTTATACAATGTTCTGAATCCAGAAGGCTTCCATGGATATATCAGAAGCCCCCCCCTATTTGGATTATACTATAGAATCGGAGAAAACTGGTTGCTCTGAACTCTTCCTGCTCACAAATCCTTCGTTGAGACAGAAAACATATCCAGATTTCAACTTCAGATCATTATGAACTGTCTGAAAACTAGCATCTTCATACCCTCTGATGAAAATCTCCTTGTCTCCTCCATACACCAAGAACATATCCTTATTTCTTCTTACATAATTTAGGATAGTATTAACAGTAGTCTAATGTTTCTCTCCAGGATCTGTTTGATATCTTCCTACCATGCTCAGTGCATTGAAAACATCAAGCCTGGTATATAACATGACATACGTGATGGATCCTATAACTGAAGTGTATGGGATATTACACATTCTATCTTTCTCTTGTTGTGTGTAAGGACAAATTTTCTTAGAAATATGTAGGCTATGTGACATTGGAACCAATCCCCTATTATATTGTTCCAAACTAAATATATTTGCAATATAGATAATATGTGTACCCTGACTTAGTCCAAGTAGCTATATTGATCTATCACGAATGATTTTGACCCCTAGAATTTAGGCTGCTTCACCCATGTCCTTCATAGAGAAACACTTGTTCAACCTATCCTTGACTTACTATAAGATTGGTATATCGTTTCCAATAAGTAATGTGTCGTCAACATATATTACTAGGATAATGATCGTATTACCATTAAACCACTTAGAAACACATGGATCACATTTGTTGTTAATGAAACCAAATTCCTTTATGGATTCATCAAATTTAATGTTCCATGACCTGGATGCTGGCTTTAATCCATAAACGGATTTCTTCAACTTGAAAACCCATTTGGATTCACCTTGTGTCACAAACCCTTGTGGTTGTGTCATACATATATCTTCCTAAAGGTTTAAGTTATGGAATGGAGATTTTACATCCATTTTCAAAATCTCGTAGTCATGGAAACCAGTTATGGAAAGTATGATTCTTATAGATTTAAACATGGCAACCAGTGAGAAGGTTTCATCATATTCAATTCCTTCATGTTGTCTGAATCCTTTAGTCACTATACTTTCTTTATAGGTGCTAACATGACCGTTCATGTCCATTTTTCTCTTGAATACCCATTTGCATCCAACAGGCTCTAAATCAACTGGCTCATTAACCAGATCCTAGAGTAGGTTATGATATATAGAATCCATCTCAGAATTCATAGCTTATAGCCATTTTGTAGCTTCTGAGCTATCTACAGCTTCCTTGTATGAGAGAGGTTTTTCATTTTCTAACAATAATGATTCACCATCCTTGATGACTAGGAATCCAAATTTATATGGTTCCCTTACGTCTCTTGAGATCCTACGTAGTATTTGTGTTTATGGAACCTATTCTTTGGGGACTTGTGCAATGTGTTCCTATACCAAATCATGTGTATCCTGAGCATTAACTTCATTGAAGTCAATATTGCTACCACTGTCATTTTTGAGGATGTTCTCCCTCTCAATAAATACAGCTTGTCTGGCGATAGTGAATTTCTTGTCTGAAAAATTATACAGGTAATATCCTTTTGTTTCCTAGGGATATCCTCTAAAGATACACTTTGTGCCCCAGGGTTCTAGTTTGATTCCTGAGAAGGCATTAACAAAAGTCTTTCATCCCCATACATGTGTGTGTGATAGAATGGGTTTCATTCCATTCCATAACTCAGAGGGAATTCCATTTGTTTCCATAGCTGGTACTCAATTAAATGTGTATGTTGCAGTTTTTAATTCATTTCCCTGAAAAGATAATGGAAGATCTGCATGACTCATCATCAACCTGATCGTGTCCTACAAGGTTCAGTTTCTCCTTTAACTAACACCATTCCACTATGTTGTATAATGAGGAGTGAGTTTAGATAGAATCCCAAACTCCCATAAAAGGTCAATGAACTCTTGGTTCAGATATTCTCCACCTCAATCCGATATATGTTTTTTTATCTTCTAACCAAGCTGATTCTCTACTTCATTCTCGAATTCCTTAAATTTATCTATGGACTCTAACTTATACCTCATTAAGTAGACATAGCCATATCTACTCAAATCATCAGTATAAGTAATGAAGTAAGAATATCCACATCTATCTTCTACTAGAAATGGTCCACACACATCAGTGTGCACCAATCCTAAAAGCTTTGTGGCCCTTTCAACATATCAACCGAAAGGTGCCTTGTCCATTTTACCTTGTAAACAATCATGAAATCGGTCACATGTTTTTATCTCACAAGATTCTAAATAACCATCTTGGCATAGATTTTTCTAGTGCTTCTCATTTACATGACTGAGATGGGGATGACATAACTTTCTAATGTATGAGTCATGTGAGTTTGTTTTAGTATTGATTTCCAACACTTCATTTTCGTAATTTAATACATAAAACCCATTATTTAAATGTGTCATACCAAAACATATGTTGTTCTTATAAATGAAACAACTCTTATTTCCAAATTTAAAAATAAATCCATCCATATCCAAACAATATACAGAAATTATGTTCTTTGTAACACTAGGAACATTATAGCAGTTACGTAAAACAAAATGAATTTCAGTTGACAATGAGAGAAGGTAATCGCCAATGGCCAATGCAACCAGCTTCGCGCCATTGGAAGCTCGAAGATCCATCTCTCCTCTGGAAATATTTCTAAATCTACTTGGTTCCTATATTTAAATACATATGTGATCCCCAGAATCGGAATCTAATACCCAATGTGTAGAAATGGAAAGATTACACTCGACAACGAACACACCTTTAGCGTCCCCACACTTTTGGTTGTAGTTACCCATCCAGTGGCCTTGTTTTTCACATGCAAAACATATTGCCTCTCGTTCCTTCCCTTGCCTCTAGACATTCTCCTTCTTGGATAGACAGTGCTTAGGGGCTTCAGACCATTTATGAATATTTGGACCCTTTTCTTTGTCCTTCATTTTCTTATTCACCAAAAGGACTACAGGTTTGTCACACTCCATGTCCTTATCTACCTAGAGAATTAAGGTTAGAAGTTCTGATAGACTCTTCTCAATATTTCTCATGTTTTATTAGACAATAAAGCTAGATAATTTCTTGGGCAGTGATGATAGTATAATATTTGTACGCAACTCATCCGTTAACTTAATACCTAAGATGTCTAATCATTTAATGTTGTCAATAAGATTGACTACATGAGGCCTAGCTGGCACAGAATCTCCAAGAATAGTTGGATAAAAATCATTGGAGATCTCATATCTCTCCGGTATGGGCTTCTCTTGATAGAGATCCTTAAGGTGATACAACATGTTATAGGCGTCCATTTTTTCATGTTTCATCAAGAGATCATTAGACATGGCCAATAGCATGAAACATTGGACATTTGTGGCATCATTTATATGATTCATATAGAGAGATAGTTCCTTGTCACTGACCTCTTTTCTTGTAGAAAATGAAACAGGCTCTTCCAACACATACAATTTCCTCTCGTGGTGAAGGATGATGCTTAAACACCTCTGTCATTCCTAGAAATTGGTGTTGGAGAGAAGATTTTCCTTCTCGAGTATCGTTCGAAATGATATGATTGAATTCATTTTTATTGTCATTTCTAGAAATCAATATGACCAAAGGTTTAGTAATTTATCATGATAAATATGAGACATATAAATTAATACTTACATTTCTCCCACTATTTTATAAAAATCCAATCACCATCACCATTGACATTGAAATATAATGTTGCCTGAGTATTCTAGTGTAAAGGATCCATCTTTCCCTTAGAATTACCCCAACTAGGGTTGTTCGAGAAACTTTAAGGGATTTAGGTAGGCATTCCAAATTCCAAATTCATTAACTCATATCTCCTTGATCTGCTGAGTGGACTCCCCAATCTGAAAATCTTGTTATTTTGGATTTCCACAACCTTTACCTCTTGGTCACACCAAGTCCTATTGTGGTAGTAAACCCATGATGTGAATAAATCAAGTCAAACCAAAACCAAGAATTAGAATTTCCTGACAAATAAAATCATCCCAACTAGCATTGGTCAAGCATTTTGAACTATAGTCTAATTTGAACCAAGATAATGGAAGGCTAAATCGATTTAATATTTCTTTGGGGGATTTTATCTTGATATGTAAATTTCCATTTTTTATCTGTGATTACATTCTTTTTGATATTATGTGAGATATAATTAAGTTATTAACCATGTCAAAGATTATATATATGTATAATTTGGTCTTTTTTTAGTTCCATCTTGAGTACTTATTTAATTACTAAATTATGTGATCATGATAACACACCCACAATAAATGAACCATTCAACTGACAAAAATAAAATAAATGGTATTATCATGAGCTTGTTCCATTGGTTAGTTTATCTATCGGTTGATAGACTAATCTAATAACTTGGGTATAAACACCTTGAAACTTTTGGTTTTTTGTTTACAGCATTCCACTTGTCCACCTTTATGTCTCCTTGGATTGGTTTTACCTTGGCTCCTTACTTGAGCTTCCTCCACTAGCTTTGGATCTTCATCCATCACATATGATTTTATCTCACTCGCATGTGAGGGGTAAAATGGGGTTTTACATAAAATAAACTTTGTCCATGAATTCCCAATATATTAATGAGAAGAAGAATCATAGGCCCACAAATTTAATTTAAATAAATTAATTAAAATAAACCATTCACATACGAAGGTCTAGGTCAAGCTCATGATCATCCATAAATGCAATAATATTTACATATAAATAAAATCATCATTCAATTATTTAATAATTATTGTTTAAGATAAATCATAATAAAATCAATTAATTATCTTTAATTAATAAATCCTTTTATCTTAAATTATTTTCTGAATTTCCTTGAGATTCTCATCCATCGTAATTTTAAACAAATAAACTCATTTAAAATTATCTTTTCATGTAAATTGTACCTTGGAGGGAACGTAGTGTATTCTCATTCATAACTACCCAATGATTAGAAATAAACATTACACATATGTTGAATTAAATACACACACACATATATATATATATGTATAACACAGATCACGTGTTGTGGCTCAGCTTTATTCATGCACTATGGTGCACGTCTCAAGGGTTTGTATAATATAATAATAAATTTTCATAAATCTACATAATTTGGATCATTACAAGGTGTGTAGTTCCGAATACAAGGCATGTGATTTTGTTCACCATCCATCTGAAGTACATGACTAAGGACACGACATGTAGATGTACTTCAGAAATAATCAGAGTACATGGAATGTTCAATGGGACACACGCCGTGTAGTATCTGTGTTACATGGTTTCTGGCCAGGAAAGCTATGTACAAGGTACATGGTCCAACCCTTACCCTAAGGGACTACATGCCATGTTCAATGGGCCACATGATGTATAATCTAAAAATTGTATGCCACCGGTTTCTAGACAACACACATAGTAATAAAGGCTTCCATAGAATCCCATGACATGGTTTGGTTTGGCGGAATTTCCCAGTGATTGGAACCTATAGTACATGACATGTACTAGTGAATACACACCTTGTGTTCTGGTTTTGTATGTACAAGTATCTTTGGAACCTCTTTATGAGATCCTATGTTTTATTTTAATCAAAATTAAAAGAAAAACATCATTTTTATAAGGTGAACGAGAAACGAAATGGGAGGAATATATCTCAAGATTAAGATTTATAGAATGATTAACTTGAATTGAAACAACTAAATTATTAAATATGTAAATCACTAATGAAAAAATAAAATAATAATAATCAATTATATAACCTACATTTGATACCACTTGTAGGTTTCGAGCACAGTGGAAGTGCATTGGTGGGTATACCCAACTATAATTTTTCTGTTAACAACGATCAATCTGAGATCCTTCATGATAATAAAATGTTGGATCTTCAAAATAAAATGAAGAAAAAAATAAATAAAGGAAGGCTTGGAACCATATTGTGGATCATCAAATGTTGGTTATAATTAATTTAGTTAAAAATACAAGAATTACCTTGATGGAATTATCTCTCTGTTGATTTTTCCAATCATGATCTAATATGATCTGTCATTGCGTCATAGAATTCAAGTATAGGATTCCTCTAGAAATGATACACAAGTGCTCCATGTATCCCTGGATATCACCGAAGGGATCTTCTGGTGCTAGCATGGAATATCCTTCATTTGCGATGTTTAGCTAAGATCGCCTTGGGAGTCACTTGCAAAGAACTCTCCATGATCCAGTGCAGGAGGATCTCTCTCTAAGCTTGAGAGAGTTCTTAGTAGAAAATAATTCTCTTTTATCTTGAGAGAATTCTCTAGATCCATTGTGCATAACACACACAAAAATGGATAGGCTAATTAGAGTTATATAAGTAGGATTTTAATTACATAGAATAATAAAATGAATTACTTACCCTAATGAATTTATTAATTTCATTTAATTCTTTGTAAGACCACATGTTCAAAAATAAATGTTGACTATTATTTTTACTTGACATGTTCCCATCTAATTACACCTAATATTATTTAATTAATTAAATAGTATTATTTCTCAAAAATCCCCAGAAAAACTACACGGCGTGTATATTAATATACACAAAGTGTAATTTTGTTTTTTTTCATTTTCTTTATTTCATCCACCACATTAACTAGACCTTGAATAATGGATATTTATTTCATAAATAAATATCACTGAATTAATTTCTAATAAATATATTATTTCACCTAAAATATATTCTCTCGAATAACTAGTATCAAAATTAATGCGATCAATAATCCTTGAATAATTATTAAACCACAATCTGGGATAATAATTATTCAACTATTCAAATGAATATTTAACAGAGGTACTTGGACACACTTAGTGTGTGACCCTCTTGGCCTCTTTATCAGTGGCATTAGGTAGATCCTACCTAAAGTCAAAGGTTAGCATCTAGAAACACTCCAATGCACCCATAGGGAAATAAGTTAATCCCAAAATGATGTGTTACCTCCTAAGAACACTTACTATGTAATTTAATCCCTTTGTCTTGATATGTCAAATCAAGCGGGTTTCATGCTAGTTCCATCAAACCATGTGCTCGATTATTATTTCTTTGAATTACAATAATTTGACTTTCCCATTCCATACCATGTACATAGATTTATTTTGGATATATCAATTCCATCAAAGGGCCTGAGATATCTACATCCATTATGGAATAGAAGGGAAAAATCCTTTCACGCGTTATCTATTAATGTAGTATTACTCGTGATGCACCCAACATATCCTACCTCGCTACGAACAGTGTTTCATCATAGTTTTCCTCAATAAATCTAAGTGCATGAGTTGTAATACCCATTAATAATAATCTTAAACTATAAGAACCAATACACAAATCTGTAGATAAGAACATACAATGACACTATGAAATGTGGATTTCCTATTGGTAGGTCACTTTATCATAATATCCTCCTAGAATTTACCAAGGGTGCACATCATGAGAAGGTGCCTCGTAGTTTTATGAGTCCTCACCCCTAATGGATTTTATTATTTATGTCCCTCAAATAACATCATCTAGTCATAGAACATATATTTAACAATAGTGTTATGGCACTTCTGGGTTCTCGTCGTAGAAGGGATCCTCTATGTAATTTTAGTGCAACAGTCATCCTTACGATATTATCACATGCATTGTCACGCAGAAGAAAAAAAGATGTGATAAGGTATTTATTAATGAATAAAGTACAAAGTAGTAGGTTCTAGTCCACCAACTCCAACACTCTTCCTTCTTCCTTTTTGTTTCACTTTGTGTACCTAGACACTTCTTCCCGATATGAGTCATGTACCCATGTCGGAGCCCTTCCTGCTCAATCTTTGTAGAGTTATTAATACCAGTATTTCCATTCCATGTTCTTGTCACAAGAAGGAAATTTGATTCCTTGATCAAAAAGTAGGGACCTTATTTTTCTTCTCTTTAGTTCCACATCATGTGGGGTGGGTACATTAAGGTTTCCTTGTAAGGAACAACATGATACTCTTACTGAAACCAGAATTAAACAAGAATTAAATCTGATAAAAAGATAATAGACGTAAATAAAATAATGGGAATGGTGTGGTTTGATGTTGGTTTCCAATTTTATCTTATTATATTTGATTCTTTTATATTTTTTATGGTTGTATGCCTTCTGAAAATCATGGTTGTTAGTGGTCTATTTTTGTGAAATGGTGGTGTTCTATTTCATTTCAATGTTTTGATTTACAGATGTAACATAAAATCTAATTAATCATGTATACTAAGTTAAATAAAGGTATTCCCCATAATCAAACCAATTCTTTGATCACCTCGGTTATATTAAAGTGTAAACTAAAGAACCCATGTCAGTTAGTTTTCAATAAACTTGGTTTGATGGTTGTGGTTATATGTTGTGTGTTCTGATCTGGGTTCTATGGGATTGGTAAGTGGGGTGGTATAGGATGGGGTGTTTTGGTGTCTTAGTTTGAGAGAACGAATGTTGTAGAATGGATAAACATGTAGAAGCTAGGACTGTCCTTTGTTGTTTTGGAATCTCAGTTTGAGAGATTGATTGAATGTGGAATGGAGGGACTTCTAAGAAACTGAACTGAATTTTTGTTGTAATGTGGTCACAAAATGATGTTGAGAAGTGGGATTGTGGTATGTTTATGGATCCGTTCTGCAGTGGGATTAGATTGGGAAATTGTTTAGGAAGTGGGACTACAAGTCTGGTTTTGACCTCTATTTTGATATGGTTATGGTTTTTAGTTACCCGGTAGTGATGGAAATAGATTACAGTGAACCCCCCCACTTAATAAATGATAATGTGGTTAGGGGTACCCAAATATTTATGTTCTTATATTATTACTTTACTTGACTTTTGTTACATCTATGAGTGTTACTTGATGAGGTTGGGCTGGTTAGTCTTCCTTGGTAGGTTCTTGAGGTTTTACTATTTTCTCACAGGTACATTAGTATTCTCCCTCACTTGTGCATGAGTACCTTTACATTCCCTATTGAGTATACTTGTATGATCAACCTACAAATATAAAACTGTTTTGAGGTTTCCAAGAGGACTTTGAGGATCGTGTTGGACTTTACTAGCTCGAGTGTCAAGATAGTTGATGTTTCTACTTACTTTCATTTCATTTAGTAAATTTTTGGGATCTTTTCACACTTTGTATCATCATTAATTTAGAACATCCTTGTGGGAATGGATTCTTGGCTTTACATTTACCTTTAGTCATTGGTGTTGCTGGGATTTACCATCCTATCTCATATTCTTGTTCTATAAAAATTGTAATTCCTTCAAAATTATGTGAGAATCTATATCCTTGGTTCTAATTGCCACTCTAGGTCCTAATAAAAGAGGGAATAAGGGGTCACTATCTCTCCTTAATATTGAGGAAGGAATGGAAGGTCACTTTTCCATCACTTCACTCAACTTGAAGAAGGTGGGTCATGACAGAATGGTATCAAAGGGGTTGATGGTTGAGAGATAGGATGGAATTCGGGGTTAGGAATAGTGAGGATTGCATGGGATGGTAGGGAAACAATGTTTGGAAATCTTGGTGTGTGAAATAGGCCATGGAATATTTGCTAGGAAAGGGGATTTTAGGACCCCCTATGATCTAATGCAAGGATTGTGGAACTATTGAACAACCAAGTGATGCTATACTAATTGCAGGTTAGATACCCTAGGGAAGGTACAAGAATCATAATGTCTTGTGTTATTGTTCATCTAGGGTGCTTTGATAATTTTAAATAAATAATGAGTTAAAAATATTAAAAGACATTCTTTACACTACTCAAGCATCGAAGTTCCTTGTTTCTCTTTTTAGCTACGATGCTCAGACATCGTACCCGAGTGGTACGAGGAATCGAGGCCCAGTAGGTTGTTCGAGTTGAATAGTGGAGGGATGATTGAGAGGAGGAGGATGACCAGTGGTAGAAGACACTTCGTGCCTTCTAGCGGTAGAATCTAGGAAAGTATGAAGGTAGCGTCTCGTACATGGAGATAGAGATCTTCCTCGAGGAGTTGGTGATTTCTTTCAGCTTGATCTAGGATCCAACAGAGTACTGGGTTCATTTGGAAGTGATCTAGATTTTAGGATCATCACATCAATGGTGGACACATTACCTCGGGAGAGGAAAGAGACTGATTTCTCATGGGTTGACTTTGAGAAGGAGTTCTAAGTGCAATTCCTTTCTTCCATGATGATGGCTGAGAAGAGGTAGGAGTTTCTTTCTATCTTGTAAGGGAGTATGTTTGTAAGGGAACATGGGATCAAGTTCAAGGATCTCGTTTGAATTGCACGAGACCTCTTCATGGATGAGGATTCAAAAGAAAGACGCTTAGAGAAGGCACTCCAACCTTCTCTTCAGTATGTTGTTACTCTCTTCGCTCTACCAATTTACTTGGTGGTTCAGAATAAGGTTGAAGTAGTGGAGAGGATGGAAATTGTGGGAGGTGTTCTGTGAGAGGGGAGCCATCCAAGTTCATCAAAAGTAAAGGTCGTCAGTAGCAGTTCTCCAGTGTCATGGCCTTCTAGGTTTCATTCCGCTGGGAGTAGGCCTCAACAGCTCTAGTTCTGATCTATCAGTCCTCACCCTTTCTCCAGGGGCCTAGAACTGAGGTGGTTTCTCTATGGCAGCTATTGGAATCTTTGGAGTCAATGCCCAGTTCGAGTGCAGTACAGTGGGGGAGGGAAGGTTCAGCTCCCACCTCAGCCGCAGTGGATGCCAGCTATTCCATTCCAATAGCAGGGGTAGTAAGATCTTGCTGCAATGAGTGCGGATGGTGTATAAGGAGGTAGATGATAGGGTGATTCTCAAGGACCTCGACTAGGGCGTGGTCAGGGAGGCAGTCGACAACTGAGGGGATGAGGGGTCAGGCGTGGGTAGTTTCACGCCACAGAGGTAGCAGTTCCATTGGGGCCAGAAGTTGTTCGAGGTATGATCAGTCTGTTTAGTACTCTTTCTTATGCCTTGTTTGATTTAGGATATTCCCACTCCATTATTTCACCCATTCTATCCCATACCTTGTTTCTAGAAATATAGTGACTTTCCATGTCCTTGCTGTTCTGTACACCTTTTGGAGGTCAGACCAACCAAGTTGATGTTTTCTGGGAATGTAAGCTGATGTTGGGACCACATTAGTCCAGTGGGGATCTTCTTCTGCTACAAGTGCAGCCCTATGATGTCATACTTGTAATCGACTGGTAGTTTAATAAGTACACTATTATTGAATGATTTTGGGGAAAGGGTTGTGCTATTAGATATGTGCTGCTAGCATGTAGCTTTCGTTGGCGAGAAGAGTTGCAAGGAGGGAAGCTGGCATGTGAAGCCACTTTTTTCGTTGTTAGCCAAACTGTCAGTGGAATCTTTAGACTCAGAGATGGTGGAAGCCTCTAGGATTTTCGGTGAGTTCTTTTAGATCTTCTTCAATGAGGTTGTGACTCTACCCTATCGATGTGATGTTGAGTTTGGGATTGACTTACAACCTGTTACTCATTCGATTTCGATGGCACCCTATCATATGGCACCTTATGGGTTATGAGAGTTGCGTATTCAGGTTGATGACCTGATGATGATGGGTTTTATCTAAAAAAGTGTGTCACCATGGGGTTCTCCAGTCTTGTTTGCGAAGAAGGCCGGCGTTGGTCTCAGGATATGCATAGACTACTGGAGACTGAATCAGGTGATGGTCAATAACCGTTATCCACTCCCAAGGATCGACAACATTTTTGAATAGTTAAAGGGAGTAGGATGATTCTCTAAGATTGAAATGTGGTCTGGATATCACCAGTGGAGGGTAAAGGATGGTGACATCCTGAATACTACTTTCAAGTGCAGGTATGGGAACTTTGAGTTTTTTGTCATGTTGTTCGGAATTTCTAACACACTAGCTATATTCATGGGAATCATGAACTCTGTTTTCTATTAGTATCTAGAATGGTTTGTGTCCTTGTTCATAGAATACATATTGATCTACTCAATATCAGAGGTGGATCACAACAAGCCTATACTAATAGTTTTCAAGGTCCTCTGACACCACCAGATCTTGAGGAAGTTGTCCAAGTGAAAGTTCTGGACAAGATAGGTGTTCTTCCTTGGAAAATTGGTGTCCCATCAAGAAATAAAAGTGGGCCCATCAAAGGTTAAAGTGGTTGTTTCTTGGGAAGCACCCAAGAATGTGTTATAGGATCATAGTTTCCTAGGTCGGGCAGGTTACTACCGGAGGTTCATACCCGATTTGTATCACGTTGTGGATCCAATGATATCGTGGACCAGGAGAGACCATGCCTTTTTTTCTTTGAGTAGTTTTAGGAGAATTTTTTCTACCTGAAGGGGTATATAGTCAGTGCCCCAATGTTTCGGTTTCCAGAAGAACTGGTGGTGTTTGAGGTGCTATGTGATGATTCCAAGATAGGCTTGGGATGTGTGCTGATGCAGTGGTGATGAGTAATATCTTCTGTGTCTCTGTATTTACGTCCCCAGAAACATAACTATGCCACCCACGACTAGGAACATGTAGTGTTCGTGTTCTCAATGAATTTTTAGTGGAATTACCTCATTGGGGAATGCTTCGTGGTCTTCACAGATCACAAGCGCTTGACGTATATCTTCTCCCAGTGAGACCTGAACATGTGCTAGCTGAGGTGGATGGCATTTCTTTAGGATGAAAACATTAAAATCTCTTATATATTAGGAATGGGGAATGTTGTGGATGATTCCTTAAGCATGAATCCATAGGAGGATGTAGTTCGGGAGTCTACAGATGCTTGGAAGGCATCATAGGAGTTGGATGTTGTACATCTAGGCATGAGAGTGGATAATGGTAGAGGTTGTCTGTTTCAGATGAAAGTGCATATTTCCTTAGTATGGTGGGTAGAGGAGTCTCAGTGGTGAGACTCATAGGCATAAGTGATGCGTGATCATGTTATCCATGGTGATGCTCCGGAGGGATGGTCATAGGATAGTCAGAATTAGATGATGTTCTGTGGGAAGTTGTTTGTCCCAGTGGCGATGCGCAAGGGAGTTCTCATCAAGTTCCATTGCTCACACCTGGAAGTACATCCAAGAGTGTCCAAGATTTATTGTGGATTAATAGGTCAGTTTTGGTGGCCCATAGTGAATTGGTAAGTGGAGCACTTTGTGGCATGTTTCCTAGTGGGTCAGCATGTGAAGGCTGAGCACCGTGTTCCTAGAGGACTGTCGCAGCCATTAGACATTCCCGAGTGGAAGTTGGATGATATATCAATTGATTTCTTCATTGGAATACCCAGAGAAAAGGGAGGTTGTGATTATATCTGGGTAGTGGTGGATTGATTGATAAAATTATCTCACTTCTTAGTGGTTAAGGAGTCGAGCGCAGTAGATGCCTTAGCATAAAGGTATGTGGGTGAAGCTGTACAGCTGCATGGAGTTCCAAAATCCATTGTTTTGGATTGGGATAAATTATTTAATCCACAAGCCTGTAAGGGATTACAAAATGATTTTGGATCCAATCTATGCCTCAACACTTCTTTACACCATCAGACGGATGGGAAGATAGGGAGGACCATCCAGATGCTGGAGGATATGTTGTGATAATATGTTCTGGAATTCGGTGGATCACGAGTATGAAACTTGAACCTATTGTAGTTCACCTAAAACAATAGATATCACTCTACCATCGGCATGGAGCCGTTTTAATCCTTGTACGAAAGGTTGTGTCATTCACCAGTAAGTCGGACAGAGGTAGGGGAAACACCCCTTCTCAGATCACAGGTAGTGTAGAGCACAACGGAGAAGGATCATCTTGGGTGTGAGAGGATGAAGGAGTCTCAAGACCAGAAAGAATTTTTATGTCAATCATAGAAGTAGGACTTTGTAGTTTGAGTTTTGGGATCACGTGTTCTTAAATGTCTACCCTCAGTGTGGACAGCGGAGGTTTGGTAGGGGGACCAAGCTTTCACCCAGGTTCATCAGACCTTTCGAGGTGTTGAGACGAGTTGGTTAGGTGGAATTTCAGTAGGCATTTCCACCACATTTTGATAGGATCCATGACATATTTCTTGTCTCTCAGTTACGTTGGTATCTACATGATGACTCCCACATCGTTGATTGTGGAGAGTTGGATATCGAGGATGATACGACCTTCATGGAGTGACCTGTAAGAATCAAGGATCATGAGGAGAAGTTATTTCATGGATGGACCATCCCCTTGGTTCATGTTCTTTGGAAGCATATTGGCCTTGAGGAGAGTACTCAGGAGCAAGAAGCACATAAGAATTCCCAATACCCAGAACTGTTTTGAGTTTTTCTCTTCTGTTTTTCTTTTTTGCCTTTGTTTTGATGAATTCCTGAACTTTTTTTCTATGAGATGAGTTATTTCACTTGTTCTCTTAATGTGTGTGAAAATTCATGTCGTGTGGGATGGGAGAACCTCATCCTAAATCAATAATCATTAATGTGGATTCAAGTAAACCCATGTGGGTGAGTCAGTGCCACCCAAATAGGATAGTATCTTTATAGGGAGGAAGGATCTCCCAATTCCATTTGTCTGGATTGTGTTACCTTTGGTATTTGTGTGATTGATTAGGGAATTGGAGCCTTAGTGTCTCCTCATATGTTTAGGAGATAGATATCAAAGAGGTGTTCCTAGATTTTGGGTTTTCCCCTCCATTTTTCAACACAAGGTGGTTAAATCCTAAGGGGTATCTGAAGGGATGGTAATTCGGACCTCTTTTTCTTCTAGGTTAGTTTTAGATTCTTGAGGATGAGAATGATTTTAAAGGTATCTGATGTAATAACCTAGATTTTTTCATAGGCCCTTATATTGTGAAAATCTAGTTTTGAGGTGTTCTAGGAGCTGTCAGGGGCATACGTCAAGAGTTTTCTAAATTTCCAGATTTTCTATCAGCATGTTAGTGCATTGGAATGTTAGTGCATCAGCATGTTAGTGAATTGGTGATTCAGTGGGTGTAGGCATAGATAGATTAAGGGTGTACGTGTGGGTGAGTCGAAGGCATCATCATCTATATGACATGGCATCAGTAGACCAGGACGTCAGTAGGTCAGGGTGTCGGTAGCTCAGAGCCTCGGTAGGTCATGGTGTCGGTAGGACATGGTGTTTGTAGTTCAAAGTGTAGGTAGGTCATTGCGTTGGTAATTCATGGCGTCGGTAGCTCAGTATTAGTGGCTCAACATCAGTGACTCACCCTTCAGTGACTCATTTTCAGTTTTAGGAGTTTTTTGAGTTTCTCCCCTATTACACGTTTTTCTCCACTTAAAGTTAATCTACCTACTCACAACCATCCACTAGTCTGTATCCACCATTTCTGATGAGAATTATTAAATCTCAATTAATTCCAACCTGTGAAACCGCCAAACTGCTTGGTCAAACCATGATACAACTTTCAAGTACTTCTAAATGGTCTCCCTGCTTTTAGGATCTGGCATCTTCTAAAGCCGGTATCCTCTCTTCCTAATTCTTTTTCATTTATCGTGGTGCACCTCAATAGTTCCTCCCGAGAAGAGTTGTGAACCCATGATAAATCCTATCTTGGTTAGCCTTTATGGATTTTTTATTACATGTCGCACCATCCCATGTTCTTTGCGCAAGAAAGAACTTCGATCCCTTGATCAATAAGTATGGGCTTTATTTTGCTTATTTTTAATTATGAATCATGAGGGGTTGGTATATTTATTGTTCTTTATAAGTAATGGCTAGATATCCTTATTTAAACAATAATTAAACAACAATTTAATTTGATCAAAAGATAGTATGTGTAAATAAAATAATGGGCATGGTATGGTTTGATGTCGGTCACATGTTTTATCTTCTTATCGTTGATTCTATTAAGGTTGTTGTAGTTTTATGCCTTCTGAAAATCATGGTCATTGGTGGTATTTTTTTTTGAACCAGTAGTGTTTTGTTTTATTGTTATGTTTTTTTGTACAAATGTAACATAAAATCTGATTAATCGTGTACACTCGGGTAAATAAAGTGATTCCCTATGAACAAACATGTTTTGTGATTAGACTTTTCATATTAAAGTGGAAACTAAAGAAACCCTATCAGTTAATTTTGAATACACTTGGTTTTATGGTTTTGGTTATGTGTTGTGTGTTCTAGTCTGCGTTCATGTGGGATTGGTATGTGGGGTGGTATAAGAGGGAGGTGTTTTGGTGTCTTAGTTTGAGAGACTAATTGTTGCAGAATAGATAAACTTGTAGATGGTGGTACAATCTTTTGTGTTGTTGGAATATCAGTCCAATAGATTGATTTATTATGGAATGGATGAACTTATAGCCTGCTGAACTGAATTTTTGTTTTTATGTGGTCATGAAGAGACATCGAGCAACGGATTTGCAGTATGGTTATGGACCCATTCTATAGTGGGACTAAATTGGGAAATTGTTTGGACAGTGGGACTGTAGGTCTATTTTTTACCTCATTTTTTATATGGTTATGGTTGGTAGTTTCCTAGTAGAGTTGGAAATATATTACAGTGAACCCCCCTTAATTAATAAATGTGAAAGTGGTGCGGGGAACCCAACTATTAATGTTCTTATATTATTACTTTACATGACTTGCGTTACTTTGGTGAGTGTGCCTTGGTGAGGGTGGGCTGGTTAGTCATCATTGGTAAGTGCTTGAGGTTATACTATTTTCCCACATGGACATTAGTATGTTCCCTCACATGTGCATGTGTATCCTTTGTTTCCATACTATGTATACTTGTATGCTCACTCTATGTATATAAAAATGTTTTCAGGTTTCTAGGAGAAATTTGAGGATCTTTATGGAATTTACTAGGTCAAGCATCAGGATAGTTTTTATAGCTCCTTAGTTTATTTTCCTTTGGTACATTTTTGGGTGTTTTTTCATACTTTTTATCAAATTTACTTTTTAATTTTCATGTGGAAATGGATTATTAGATTTCCTTTTTTTCCTTTAGTCTTTTTTGTTGCTGGGATTTAATATCTTATCTCCCTATCTTGTTATATAAAAAGGGTAATTCCTTCCAAATTTTGTGATATTCTGTACCCTTGGTGCTAGTCACCACTCTAGGGCCTACTAAAGGTGGGACTCCAGGGTCACTAACACTCTTTTATCTTGAGGAAGGAAGGGCAGGGAACTTTTTCATCCCTTCCCGCAACATTAAGAATGAGGGCCATGAAAGGTTCTATTGATTTTACTTCTTGTTTCTTCATATCCACTCATTATAAATATCATCCGGTACTCTCTTATATTTCTTCTAATTTCTTTGGTGGGGAAGTTCTAGATTTCTTTTTCTTTTTCTTTTCTCACATTGCTCAGCTTTACATCAAGGCTCAACTTCTGAAGTGTCATCACCAGGTTTGTCAAAAAACCATTTAGCATTATCATCAAACATCATGTTCATAATTTTCATCCTATCATCACTTAAGAATAAAATTTTGACCCTCATCAAAATTTATTTATTCGAAATCATGAAATAATTCATTCACTCAACCAATAATTTTCGTATCATAACTAGAAACATGATTAAATTTGACTTGAAATATCTAGTCCTGATATTTTCAATGGTATGAAATATGAGTATGAAAAGATTTATTTTTCTCGTGTTCACTAAATAATCTAATAAAAAAACATGAAAAACACTAGGTTTATACTGATATTTTCTTTATCATTGAAACAAACCCTTACATCCAGGGGTCAATTATGTGATTGTCTGGTGTTAGATGCATTAACATTCAAACATTTTTGTAATGTTTAAAAAAATAATATTCCTACTTTATCCTATTAAAAGATCCAAGATCATAAATAAGTTTATGTGAAGGATAATATTTTTTCTCTTCTAATGGTACTCTTACCAAACAAGTTGGTTTCCAATAAGATAAATTGTATCTCATTCCATTCATATAAAAAGAAAACAAATTCAATTCCATCTCCCTTGAAAAATCAAAAAGAGTCATAAAAGTATATAAAATGATCTGGGTAGAAGATATCAAAATCAATTTCATGTTTTTTAAGACATACAGAATCCCAACCTTGAGAATTAATTATCTTTCTCAAGGTAGAATCATTTTATCATAGAAATATATTTTTGACTAACCTTCCTATGAAAATGAAAAATTTCTTGTAATATTTATTAGAATCCCTCGAACAGACACTGAATCTAGTGAATCAGATGAAAATATGATCTTTCAGACTAACAAACATAAAATCTAATTGAAGGTAGGATAATAATATCTATCCAACTGATATGGTACACGGGGGGGATAGGTGGTCCCTCCTTATATAGGTTCTTAGGGTGTCAGTTCATCTTCCAAAATCAAATCAATGATAGAGATTTAACCCTACTTAATCAAAATGTTGATAGTCATCTGAAGTGATTTTAAAGAAATGTTGAACTCTTGATGTTTTTTTAGAAAAAATTATCATATTTATAATCAATATTATTAAAAAAATGAAAAACATAACAAAAATATTTTTATAAAAAAGAAATTTATAACAATAAAAATTATCAACTAATTATAATAAAATAATAAAATAATAAAATAATAGAGAATTGTCTTTCCATGTGAAGGAATAAATTAGTATGAGTAATATGTTCTTCTTGTTTTTTTATAAACAGAAGATATTATGATAGTATTAATTTTGAAATACTAATGTTTTTAACCAGAAAATAAACTACAATAATTTTGAATCGGAAAAAAATTTAAGTATAAAAACATTATTAATAATTTTGATTCTATAAGTTTTCACAATTTTCTTGAGTTTGGAAATCCTTTTAAGGATTCTTAATATAAATAATTTAAAATTAATATGGTTTTAGAAAACTCATTACCAAATAATTTTTAAGAAAACTAAAAGTTTTGAATTTTTTTTAAAACATAAACATATGTACTCTCACTATGAAATGTAATATCTTAATGTAAGTATATGGGTAAAAAGAATTATATATGGATGATTAATTTATATTGATCATTAAAATATTATGTTTAATATATTAAAATCTATCAGAAGGAAGAGTTTTCATAAAAATATCAATAATTTGATCTTTCATTTCGATGAATTATAAAATGCATCTCTTTTAAGAGTGTCATACAAAATTAAATAGTGTCTTGTATGTATATTCTTATAATTTGAATGTTGTGGTGAGTTTTTACATAAAATAATGGAACTAGTATGATAATATAGTACTTTAGTTATATTAAAACATAATTCACAGTCAGTAAGTATGTGTTGCATCCACAACACTTGATCATAACAAATTCTAGCTTCAACAAATTTGTCTTCAGTAGTGGATAGTTCTAATGAGTTTTCTTTCTTACATGACCAAGAAAATAAGGAATTATTTAAGAAATGAACATTTCAATATGTTCTTTTACTATCAATTAAAAAAAATACAAAATTCAGAATCTGAAAACATTTTAGTTTAAAATAATTCCTAGTAGAATATAAAAGTCCTAAATCCATAGTTCCCTTTAGATAATGAAAAAAAATTACTACTTTTAGAAGATAATTTTATTTATTTTCTTGGTTTATAGCACATAATGATATAAAAAACTTTAAATATGGATGACATGTAGTTAAGTAAAGAAAAATTCCTATCATACCTCTAAAAGTATTTTGATTAAATAGTTGTTAAGACTTATCAAGATCTATTGTAATGGAGGTTCCAATAGGAGTACTAATACTTTTTTTATTTTCATATCAATATTTCATAATAATGTATTTAATATAACTATGTTAAGATATAAATGTTCCTTATAGTTTTTTTGATATTTAAAATCCATGAAAATATGTTAAGTCTCCCATCTTACTCAATTAAAACTCATATTTCATAATATCTCTAAAAGAATATGTTAAAATTGTTGGGTTGATCAAAATATAATTTCAGTAACATAGATTTGAAAAATCATAATATTGTTTTACTTATTTTATAATAATTGTTGGATCCACAGATCCCATACCAAAGTTCTTTTATAAAAAAATCATACTAACTTGTCATTCTAGGCTCTTGGGGATTGTTTAAGTCTATATATAGATTTGGTAAGTTTATAAACATATTCTTGATGTTCTTTATTTTCTGAACTAGGGGTCGTTCCACAAAAACATCCTCTTAAACATATTCATTAATGAAGTCACATTTTACAACCATTTGGATTTTTTTTAAATTAATAAATGCTATAAAGGCAAGTGGAAAATGAATAACTTAAATTCTAGCTAATAGTTCTTAGGTTTATTTATGTTCTAAGTATTCTTGTTGATTATAACCATTATCAAAAATTATATCTTTATTTCTGTCAATTATTTAATTTTCATTTACAAAAATTCTAAAACCCTATTTTACTCCAATTATATAAGTTTCTTCAGGTCATTCAACTAAAGTCTAGACATTGTTCTTCCCAAACTCACCGAGATAATCATTCATTGCCTTAATCCAATCTTCATCACCTAAAGCCTCATCAAGATTTTTATGATTAAATTGAGATAGTATTTCTAGATGTACAATTTAATTCCTTAAGGAACTTCTCGTCGAAATTGGTTGATCAACAACACTAGTGATATTATCACTATAATGATTCATAAGAAACAATTGAATTCTTGGATTTGGAAAAATGTGTTATTCAACAATAAGTAAAAAAATTCTTAAGGAATATCTTAAAAAACAATTTCTTGAGATGAATGCTTACAATAATAGTCTTTTAAAAAAGGTTTAAAATTTGTTTTAGAAGCCAAATCTATGGATGTTGATTGAGGTTGTTTGAAAAAGGGTCATTTTCAATAAATATAACATGTACTATTTCCTTTACCATAATTTAATTTTTAGTAATAACTCTATATTCAAAAGAAGTAATGGAATAACCTAATAATATTCCTTCATTAGAGTAGGGTGAAAATTTATATAAGTTATCTTTGTTATTTAAGATGAATACTTTGCAACCAAAAACCTTTAAGTAAGTCACTTTTTGTTTTTTTCATTTCCATAACTTATAAGTAATTTTTTAAAGAAGGGTCTAATTAAAACTCGGTTTATAATATAGTAGTAAGTACTAACTACATGATCACAAAAAAATTACCAGTTGAGTATTCACCCAACATGGTTTTAGTTATTTCATAAATAATTTTATTTATTATTTCAACTGCAGCATTCTGTTGAGGGGTTCAATAAGCTTAAAAGTTATGTTCAATACCTTTCTTACTAAAAAAATTTTCAAAATAAGAATTTAAAAATTCTCCACCATGATCAATTTTTTCACATTATAATCTTTGGTTATAAAAAATTTAAAATAAATAAATCTCCAGAATTATTTGTGTGAAATAGACCATGTATATCTATAGTAATAGTCAACTATGATATATATATAATTTTTTCAACAAATACTCCTTGTTTTTTTAGAACAAATACATACATATGAAAAAACTATAAAGCATCCAAATTTTTCACTGAACTAATATTTTTAAAAATTAACTAATGTTAATTACCGTATTGACAAGGGTTACAGACTTTTGAAGTATCTAACACATATTATAATATATCTTTAGCTTGTCCTTTATTAGACAAATCAGATAAGTTTCTTAGTTTACAATGTTTTAACCTTATATTTAATAACCGATATTTATCTTCAATTTCACTAAATCAAGGTAATTCTTGACTCCAAAGGTCTTGTATATTAAGTATATAATCATCCTTATGTCGATGGATAAAAATAATCAATTCATCCTTAGAACTATGTATTAAACACTTTCAATTTTTATATTTCATAAGGTAACCTTCATCACATAAACAACTTCTTCTTATTAGGTTTTGATTAAGACTTTAACAAAAAAAATTTGAAATTAAGGATTTTATAAGAAAAAAAATATTACATATATGGATAATCTATCATTGAGAAGTATCTATAAATGTGAATTCTCCACCTTCCATATTAATTATCTTATAGAAGAAATATTTATTACCAATACTATGCTCATAACATACACTATACATGCTCTATATATTCTTTTTTTACTTTCTTTGTTTTCCTGAAAACAAAAAATATTATACATTCTGCAACCAAACCTACCAAGTTCCAATATTTTTAGAAAATAAATCATTAAGTAACCACATTTATTAGATTTTATTTTTGGAATATTTCATTTATTTTAAAAAACTTTCTTTATGAAATCATTGTAATTTATATTTATTTAAGGAAAAATTATTTTTCCAATGGTCACCACTTTGACACTTTTTAGAAAAGTGTATTTTTTATGAATAAATAAATTATTACAAAAAAATGGCTTTTTATAAGTATAACCCATTATAGATACATTTCCATGTGGAATGATTTGTTTATACATATTTTCAAAACATTAATTTCCATTGTTAATATTAGATAAAAGATTTATCAATATTAATATTTATTATTTTCATTTTATAGCTAAATATTTATCTTCATTAGTATAAATTTTAGAATTAATTTTAGTTTGTAAAAAATAATTCTGAGAAATTAACTTTTTTTGATCTTTAGAAAAGGTTTATTTTTCCAAATTAGTCTCTCTCAATATATTTTGAAATATATGATATTTAATTTCTCAAAACATAAATCCTTTAATCAGCATAATCAATTTATCTTTAGCATTATCATGTTTATTTACAAATTTTACAATTTTAATTTTCTACCAATTTAGAAAATCTTAAAACTTATTTATAAAAAGGAAGAGTATTATCTTCATAGTTTGATAAAGATTCTCCATATGAGGATGTCGAATTTTTTTCATTAAGATATTTTTCACTTAAGGGCATATTTTTATAATTCTAAGCACTTTTTACCTTGTCCATTAAACATTGATTTAATTTCGGTACATTGACATACATACATATGTTCCTATGACTTAAACTATGATTTTATGAAGAAGTATATGAATAATAACCTCCACTAGAACACCATATGTCTAAAACATTAATCCCTTTCTTGCCTTTAGATTAATAATGATTTGTAGTACTCCTCTCTCAATTCTTTTCTTTTCAATCTTTCCTCTTCATGTTTCGACCATCTGGCCTGATCTGTCCAACATTAATGCATTTATATAAAAGTAACTTTATCTTTCTCATCACTTATATCCTTATTACATTTATTTTATTTGTATTGGAAATATTTTGTTTTAACAATATTATTTATCTTTCTGGCCATGTTTTCTAACTCATTTGTAGAATGTTCTGAAACACTTGAATCAGATTGAATAACCACATTATTCATTTTGGAAGGCATAATAAACTTTTTAGTGTAATAAATTTTATGAGTTAAGGTAGATATTGAAGAAAATTCAACACCCCCGTTTTTATTTTTTATTTTTCATAGAATATCTATTTACTCTTCCCTCATATTGCATAAGAGTTCCAATAATTTCATCAAGAGTAATATTATTTTACTTTCTAGTTTCATCAAAAATAGTCCCCCTAAATTCGCACTCATTAGGAATGATATAAATTATCTTCTCAAAAAGTATATCATCATCTATACCTTTCTCTATAATACATTATAAACTATTAATAATCATTATGATTCTCTCATTTATCTTAGAAACTAAGTCACTTGGATGAAAATTAAGGGCTCGATAGTCTACTATTAACAAAGATCTTTGATTCTCACTAACTTTAGATGAACCAAAATGTGGGATGTTAATAATTTTCAAAATATTATTGGTAACTGCATAATAATAAATTTGACTATAAATTCTTCATATCATAGAATATAATAAAGTATTTCTTACTCTATAGTATAACTGATATTTCTATTTTTCTTTATGATTAAAAGATTTAACTTCCTTATTAGGAATTTTATAATCAATAGTGAGCATTAAAAAATTGTCAAATCCTATTTTCATAAACAAATTTTTCATCCTATCCCTCCATTAATCATAATCATGACGATAAAAAATAAGTGATCTGTTGCGATTCAGATTATCTAAGTATCTTATGTTCATTCCTTCAATATTTAAATTTAAAAAAAAAAATCTTTTCCATAAAACATGTTTGTATAAAAAAAGTTCTATTAGAAAAAAGTTTATAAAAAAACTTCAAAAAATTTAAAAAAGTAAATAAAGTAAAAAATTAATCAAGTATATGAGCAGTGGAATCCGACTCTGATACCAATTGTTAGATCAGTATTATAGTACTAATACTAATTAGCATCATAAGAATATCTTTAGATGGAAGACAAACAAGTGGGGGTCAATTGTAGTTTTAAAATTTTATTTTAATTGAATTTAAATAAAAAATATACTAAGCCTCTTAAATTATGTTATCAGACAAGGCCCTCGGTATGATTATCATAATAATAGAATCAGAATCCAGCTATGGTCTTATTAAATCCGAGTAAAATATTGGTATCACTATGGATCTGATTGTTAGAGTATTGTAATCATGATAGATATGATTAAATCAAATATATTGTTTTTATTTTCATCATATTAAAAAAATATAACAATCATAATAGAAAGATAAATACAATGTAGCATTTTCTATTATATGCATAGAAGAAATATAAAAACTTATAATAAATAAGTAATATAATTTTGTACAAAAAGAATGAATTAATTTTATGAAATTAAAAGGGTAACTATTTTAACCATAAAATAATGTTTTTCTATAATCCAGACTAAAGGTATAATTTGTTTTATATGTACAAAATAAGTAAGTCTTCCCTTACCAGGGAAGAACTAAATACAATGATCGGAATGCCTCTATCTTCCTATCCACATAAGCACTTGATATGATGATAGGATTCTCTGTTTACCTATTCTTGGTAGCACTCGATCTGATGGATCAGATTATATATCTTCCTATCCCTATAATCCATTGATCATTACGATGATTTGATGCAGAACAAATTGTGAAAAAATTATAATGTAGTCATCCTAGAAGGGTTTATATAAAATTCTAATGACAAATAAATAAAAAGATTAATAATGATCTATTAACACATATTATTCTTCCAAAAATTCTAGATCACATGTAATCAACTAGCTCCAAACTCTTTAAATGACGTCATATTTATTGTAATCTTCCCAACGGTAATCTTGATCTCCTAATGGTCATATTTTATTTGAGTTCATCATATCAAATTGGACACCTTGAACTAAATGGACATCTTGTAATAGATGGACCAACATCGTACTAGTATATACCATTATTGTGTAAAATTTATTCCTTAAATTAGAAATAATTCTTTTTAATACAATTATAAAAATAATTCAGTCTTATTGACTTCCATAAAATTTACATTATGATTTCCCTTATGAGTATTAGTCTGATGTTTATTATTTCCAATGTCAATCTAATGTATAATACTTTTTCAAAAATTAATACATGAAAAAAGTATAACATCCATTCTAATAAAGGTGAGTCAGATGTTTATCAGAAACATACTCATTATGATAATCGTAATGAATAATTACAAGTTTATTTTCATAAATCATTAGAACTTATTCTAAGTATGGTAAAAGAATATGTTTCTTACAAAAAAAATATAAAAATATTTAGATATATAAAGTTAGTAATCATGCTTTTAAGAATGTGTTTTTGATTTACAAAACCAAAGTAATGGAAAATTGGGATATAGAATTTCTAAAGCAATACACACCAGTATTTAAAGTAAGCCAAATGGTGAAACAAACCCATTTTTAAAACCATACATTCCCTTTTAATATAATTTCAAGCCACCAAGAGACCCACGGTCTCCAACCCATTTTAAAATATATAATTCCAAAGATTATTGATATCTAAAACATGCAATTAAAACACCACACACATGTTTTAAAGATAAAAATAGGGTCGGACAACCCTTTAATCACTTAATCAGCATTAGAAAGTCCACCCTAGAAATTTAATAACCACATGTAATATGAGATAAGTTAATTAAAAGTATTTAAAACATTTAAAAACCAATGAATTTCCAATATGGGTTTATCATACATAATAAATCCTTTGATGAACCATTTTCAAGAGGTCCTCTAGGCCATTTTCACAATAGATTGGATTGTGACACATACATCTCATGAATAAAATCCTTTTGTAAACAATTTATATCTTAATAAGTGATTACAAAATGATTATAAAATGATTATAAATCATTTAGAATCATAGAAAAATCGTATAACATAAATTACAAGGCAAATCCACAGAAACAACAAACACATTTAATGTGGGGCTATCTAAAAATCATCACCTTCATTTGTGAATGCAGAAACAATATAAAAAACAACCTTATCAGCCCAAGAGAACCCAAATCCTCATAATTATATCCACTTCAAATCATCATATGAAGCTAAACTATGGTTATGGATCATGGGAGTGGGAGAAATCAAGAGGAAGGGATAGGGGAGAGAGAAGGGAAGATGAATTGGGGAGAAAGAGAATCTTACCACATGGATTCCATATAAAATCTAGATTAAGTGTGATTGAAAATAATTGTGGAATAAGTGTATGATATCATTCATGCATGTTAAACTCTATGTTGAATGAGAGGGGAGAAAATGGGTTCCCTCCCCTTTAAAATTGATTTGGGTAAATGGATAAAAATATAAATCCATGATGTTTTTTGAAATTGTTTTTCAAATAAATTTAACCTTTTCAATATTTTGAAGGACACACAACACCATGTTCATCTTTCCTTGAACAAAAAACTTTTTTATCTTATATTACATGTAAAAATGAGTTTAAATGAAAAATAAAATTCTATTAAAATATTATTATGATGGTTGTCGACTATCTATTGGAATGGTGGGTATGAATGTGACTAACTAAATTATGGAAATATATGGTTTAAAAATGTATATAAAATGAATTATTTGGTGACCAAATAGTTATAAATTAAAACAAAATCTATTTAAAAATAAATGAAATCATTTTATAAAAAACTATTCTTACACACACAAACATATTTTACCTCAGAAAATTAAACAAATAACTTTTTGTGAAATATTATATTAAAATTTATATATTATATATTGAATAAATTTTTTTAACGTTCATATTTTTTATAGATAAGATATAATAATAAATCCAATTTTATTCTTAAAACTATATTGTTTTAAAAATAGTTTTGTGACCTTTTTTTAACTTATTTTTAAAATTAATTTTTTCAATTTAAAAAAATTATTTGAAAAAACATCTTTTATATGTTTTAATATTAATATAATCCTATGGTGAATTTATGGAATTTTTTTAAAAACAATATTTTTTTGAATAATAGTGAAAAATACTTGTTATTATTGAAAATTTATTTTTTCATTCAAAGCATTTAGAAGGTTTATTTTTTCATTAAATTGGGTTTAAAGTTAATATAAATTTAACTATGTTTAAGTTAATCCAATTTATTTCATTGTAATCATTTTCATATTGGATTTTGATATAATAAAATTTTAAACATTTAAACATATTTCTCTTTGAAAACCTGCTTTTCATTGCGTGTAACACCCCAATCTTCCATGGTACCTTTCCCTTTGAATAATGCAATATCTTACATTGTATATAACTTGGAGTTTTAACACACCACGACCAATCAAACTTGCTATTATGAATAGTAATACCAACTTTTTGAAATTTTATAAATTTTATTTTTCAAAATTGACTTCATTTTTTGATTTAGAATATCAAAATTAGATTAGGGTGAATTTTGGTATTTTTCAGAAAATGTTCAATTTTTTATGAATAGTGAAAAACACTCTGTTATTACATAAAACCGACTTTTTATTTAAATAATTAGTTATTTTATTTAAATATATATTAGTTAAAAATAGATACATAATATCTATATATGTTAAATGTAATTTATTGGAGTCATTTTTATAATAATATTAGATATATAAAATTTTATTGAACATTTTACCGTCTTTTACCCACCTTCTAGGCGCATTTCCAAATTTTCATAAAACATAATTTTACCACTTTAGTGAATTGAATTTCAAAAATCTAAGAGACATGGTTGAAATCAATAAGTAAAATGTGGTTCAATAAGATAAAAATAATATTTGGTGAATAGTAACTTTTGGATTTTATTTACCACTGTTAAATGTAAATTGGGTAATTAAAGGTAAAAAATGATCTCAAAATTACCCTAAAAATGTTCTAATTCTATTGGATAAATTATTTTAGACAAAAATAAACCTTAGGAATAAAATATTATTCTTTTGGTCCATTTGGATTAGAGTAGGAAATTTATTATTATTTTATTTAAAGAAGAGTTAAAAGTGATAAATTCAAAGTTTAATAACTAAACCAATTTTAATATAGAGTTATATGTAAGATAAATTAGACTATATTTATTAATTTTAAATATAAATATAAATATATTTCCTAGATAATATAATTCTTTTTATAATATTAAGACATTATATAATTAAATTTATTTATGACACAACGATAATGTAGTAATTACCTTATTAATGAATGATAAAAATAATTGATACTATAAATATCCAAATAATATAAATTGTGACTTATACTGAATTTATATAATTATATAGGATAATATTAAATGTTAGGGTCGATTAAATAAACTTTGTTTGATGTGATAAAGTTTGTAACACATTCACAAAAAACTACCAAAGTGTCAAAAATTTACATAAGTGAGTTTTTAAAATAAATACTATATTATTAATTGATATAATATTCACATAAATATAAGGATTGGAAAAAGGTCGTAGATAAGGTTATATATATTAATAGTGAACCACATGGGGATATCTTAGATTTTTGTATTATGTTTATTAACCATTTATTATAATAATACAACAATACATGGTAAAAGTTAAACTCTTTAAATAAGAGTTAAATCTATAAGATAAGGTTAGTATGGTGACCTAAACATATCAAAAACATATTGGATGAGATATTTTCGTCCCATACCCACCTTATCTTCAAAATAAATCATTTTGGTGCCATTATAAACTGAATATGATTGTATAATAAAATAATATTTCGAGCTTTACCTAAAGTGACCCTCACATCTCTTATAAAATGGGACTTCCACTTCTCTCAAAATCACACCTCCAAAGTAATTTGGTTCAGCAAACCCCACCAAAAATATCGTTCCAACTACCCTCACTTCATCCTTGAGGCCTCACTTTTATCAGAATTCCAAACTAAGGAGACCATTAGATCAACTCAAAAGGAAACACCCAAAAAAGAGGAAATAATTTCACCACCTCTTTCAAAGTTCTTTTCTTCTTCCAATTCATCTTTATTAGTTGTTTCCATACCAAAATAATAAATCCAGTACCTTATATATACTTTTATTTTATTATAAATATGTTTCAACCATATTCATTATTCTATTCATCTAATGAATGATATGTCACCAGACGTGCATACGAACAGCTTACCATCTCCATGTCATGCTATAGTTTGTTATTCAAACACATCATTATCTGGATCGATATAATAATGAGTATAAATGTTTTAAAAAATAAATATAACATGTTATTGATTATTTATATATGATATACCATCCAATTACATACGATATCACCATCAATTGAATGATAATTTCGCTCATGTTTACGTATGGATTACCGTCTCCACGAACGCGATGAGATTCATTCCCCATCGTGATCATTCAAAAATAATTATCATTATATGATTAAAAATAATATTTAATAACTTAATATCATTCTGGATATGAATCAAATAAATCTTATCCATAACAAACATGGATTACGTAACCAAGAATATAAAGGAAAATGAATCGGTTAACATTCGAAACAATGATACTATTGAAATATTATTAACAAACAAATATTAGAACATCATATATGATATAATATTTATGTATGTGGTCCTTTTATAATTTAATAAAAATAAATTAAATATTATACATGAGGTTAACATACCCTAAATCAAGGAAAATTACAGCATAAGTGTTAATTCTATAATCTCTTCATTATCCGAGGTTGTTTATACGTGAGTATCTACTAGGACCTCTTTATCATCCACATCTATGTTTCTTAAAAATGTATTTCAAAACATTTTTACTACTTAAGAGAATATGTTTTAAATTCATTTATACCCTCTTTTTACTTTTTATAAAATCATTTGATTGGAATCTTTCCGACGTTTTCAAAACAAAGTACTTTATGACCTTTTCGACAAATTAGGGTAAGAATGTTTTTCTTAACTTATACGGTGGGTGCAGCTATTTTCCACCGTTATAACACCTATGAATATTCCCTTACAAGATTATAAGATTATTTTCAAAATAAATATTTTATTTAATAATTATGTGACTTTTAAATGATTTCAAAATAGAAAGATATATTTCTCTCAAATAGTTTTGATTTCATCTATGTCAACATCCTTTGATGGATTTTACACTAGTTTGAAGCTGATTTATTATGATACAATATTCCATATTGTATTAAACCTTTTGTGATATGTTTGACTATGGATGCATTATTTTTATACCATTAATGGTTTATGGTTAATGTATTAACTTTTCGTAAGCTAGGTTTAATACGAATGTTTATGTTTTGTTTCAACCTTTAATATGAGGAATGGATTGGGCTTAGTAAGTGATGGGTGGAGCCTACTATATCTTCTAGATGCATCAGTAGTTCTGATGAGACAAACTAGTATCTTGGTATAAGGCCTTGACAAATTCTTATTTGTAGTCTTGGCACGAGGCCTTGACTATGTGGTTATGAAGTTTGGCATTATGCATTCTATTATTATTAAATTAGCTATTGATATTCCATGTGATTATTTGACTAGTATAATATCCATGTGAATAATTAAATGGTATTATTATATATATACTTTCAATATTATGCTGATATTTTAGTTTAAAAGGCTTATTTTTTAATCTTATACATTACCTTAAGTGTTTATACTTATTTATGAATGTTTCCTCTATAATGTTATCCTTACTGAGCATCTGAGCTCACCCCTTTGTTTTATTTTTTCCAATATGTGAATAAGTATTTTATGGTTGACCTGAAGGGATATGCTAAGAGATATATGTGTGTTAAAATGGGACAAAATTTGGTTGTTGTTTTTATCTCATTATGTAATATAAAACTTATGTCTGTATCTAGTACTTCCAAGGCTAGTAAACGGATCGTTCATTGATCATTTCGCCCCTTGTGATCAAGCCAATGTTAGGTAATAATGCACCGACTCTGGGTAACTAGGGTTGGGGTGTTATAGTTAGTATCAGAAAATGTTTAGTACAATCCTTGGAAGCCAGATTTAGGAAAACTCGGATTAGAGAACATTACCCTAAGATTGAATTTGAGGATTAGTATAGAAGAACTTCCTATAATTTTTGGTAGTGTACATAATTTTTTTATTTTATTAGAAATATATCCCGTTCTAGGTACGAGAAGGTAGAGGTGGCTCTGGAACAAAGTTACCTAAGAGTGGAGACTCTGACAAGGAGTTTCCGGTTTGACCCAAGGTATCCTAGTACACGACAATGGGCCTTGTTGCACTCTTGGTTATGAAACTCCCGAGGGATATGCTTAAGATAATTCAAATTTTCATTAAAAATAATTAGGAAGGATTTATGAGTATATAAATCCTCAAATAATATATTTTTATGATTATAGATTATATCCATAAAGATTTCAATTTATGTTAAGTGTTTTGCAAGTTTGGAATTTTGTTTTGTGATTCATAAACTAATATATTGTATGATGTTGTTTAGAAATGACACTTAGTGGAAGGAATGGAAACTGTATCAATTCATGTAATCCAGGTAGATATTTCCCTCTTGCTCAATATAATAATTGTGGATCTGGTGATTCAACTAGTGTTGGTCATCTTATCACCATACTAGGACAACTCTCCCAGGTTATGAATAACAACCTTACCCGTATGGAGCACCTAGATCTACAAAGTGGAGGATCAATGTTAGATTGATTCATGAAGAAATCACCACTAATATTTAATGGGACTACAAATCCATTTTTAACTAAGAAATGGATAAGTTCCCTTGAGAAAATATTTCATGCTTTGGGGGTGGAGAAGGAGAAAAAGTTGTCATGGAAGTTTATCGTCTAACAGGAGATGCAGATCAATAGTGGTCATTAATTAAAAATGCCAAGGAGGATGAAGAAGTATCAAATATAGAATGGAAAGAGTTTATAGAGTTTTTATTAGAAAAATACTTTTATCATGACCATTGAGTAGATATGGAAATACAATTTCTGAGTATGAGGCAAATGGAGGATGAGAATGTCGCAAAGGATGATGCTAACTTTATGAGGTTAGCAAGGAATGCATCAGATTAAATACATAACCCAAGGAGTAAAATTGATCGATTATTTTATGGGTTAAAACCATTTCTCCATCAATCATTACTCCCACAATCCTTCTCATCATACGAAGATATTGTATTATGTGCTATCAAAATAGAAAAGGAATTCTCTAATTCTTACGTCTTTAAAGCAAATATAGAGAAGAAGAGATCTGTTGAACACTCTAGAAATGGAAATAAGGGTAATAAGGGAAAATTTGAATTTCCACCTTACAGTAAATGTGGGAAGGAACACCCCAGTACTTTCCTGAAGAGAATATGAGTCTATTGTAAGTGTGGTGAAAAAAGACCACCAAGCTCGTGATTGTAAGGGAAAGAAAGAGGCTGACAATGTGGAATGCTACAATTGTAGAGAAATATGGAATTATGCAAATGAATGTCTTATGAACCAAGGAATATTACCTCATAAAAATCTAAGAGAGCAATGCAAATATTATGCGATTAGTACTACTGAGGTTGATGCTCCAAATGACATGGTGGAAGGTAGTTTAATGGTTTCCTCAAATTTAGGAAATTCTTTATTTGATTCAGGATCATCAAATTGTTTCTTATCTTCCCAGTTTTCTGTGAAAATTAGATATTTCAAATTTTATTTAAAAAGGGAGTTTCTAGTCAAAACTCTTAAGGGATGTATTGTTGCAACAATGTTTTGTGAATCAGTTCCCATTAGGGCATATAAATGTTCATTATCTACTGATCTCATCATCATACCCATGATTGAATTTCATATAATTCTCAGTATGGATTGGCTTCTGTACCATAATGGAAACAATTATTGTAATATGAAGGAGGTTACAATTTTTGATGATGATATGGAGTGCCTTATCTTTAGATAAAAAATGTCACCACCAGATTTTAATCTTGATCCACCCCCTGTAGCTCTACTAAGTTCAATTATTGGGGAGGAAGAGAATGAAATAACGATAGGTGAGGAAAATAAATGTACAAATAGATAAAGTACCTATTATGAAAGAATATGTTGATTTGTTTCCAAAGGATTTACCTGGACATCCTCCAGAATGAGAAATTGAGTTTTCCCTTGATTTAATTCCTGGTTCAAAGACTATATCGAAGACCCCTTATAGAATGGCCACTGTAGAATTAGTGGAACTAAAGAAAAAACAAGATTAATTTATTAATAAAGGATTTATTCTCTCTAGTTCTTCTCCATGGGAATCCCCTATTATTTTTTTATCATGAAATATGGTTCTATGAGGTTGTGCATTGACTACAAGTACATCAATGCTATAACAATAAAGAACAAGTATCCCCTACCTTTCATTGATGATTTATTTGACCAACTTCATGGAGCTCAATATTTTTCAATGATTGACCTTATATATGGATATCATCAGTTGTGTGTGAAGAAGGAAGACATTCCGAAAATAGCATTTCGAACCAGGTACGGGCATTACGAGTTTTCAGTAATGCCTTTTGGACTGACTAATGCACCCTATGTTTTCATGGATCTAATTAATAGAGTTTTCAATCAATATCTTGATTAATTTTTAGTTGTATTTATCAATGATATCTTAGTTTACTCAGAAATCTATGAATATCATAAAAATAACTTGCGCAATATCCATAAAACCCTTAGAATAAATGAATTATATAGGAAGTTTAGAAAGTGTGAATTCTGCCTTTAGGAGATTTCTTTTCTTGGATATATTGTCTATAATGATGGAATCTCTGTTGATCCTTCAAAGACCAATGAAATCCAAGAATGGACAACACCAACAAGTATAACTGTGGTACATAGTTTTATGACTTTAGCGGGTTATTATCCATGATTCATCCAAGCTTCTACCTGATTGGCTAACCCATTGACCAAGCTGACACGTAAAGGGGTTAAATTTTTTTGGAAAAAAGAGTGTGAAGAATTTTTATAAGAACTTAATAGAATATTATTCAATGATATTATATTGACTCTATCATCAAGGAATTATGGGTTTGTTATTTATAGTGATGGTTCAATGAAGGGACTTGGTTGTGTCCTAATGTAGAATGATAGAGTTATTGCCTATGCATCATGGCAGCTAAAAATTCATGAAAAAAACTATCCCACTCATGATCTTGAGTTAGCATCTGTATGTGGGATCATAATTTACCTCTTGTATAATTTTCCTATAACAGTAGCTTCCATTAAAGTATTCAGATGGCACCATATGAAGCGTTATATGGAAAGAGATGTCTCACACCAACTTGTTGGGGTGATGTTGCTGAATGAAAACTCGTATCCCCAGAACATTTTGAAGAAACAATGGAAAAGGTGAAGGTCATCTAAACCCACATCAAAGAATATCAAAGTAGGAAAAAGTGATATTTCGATAACTGAAGCATGGATTTAGAATTTCAAGTAGGAGATCATGTTTTCTTGAATGTATCCTTATGGAAGGGTGTTATAGATTTTGGTAAGAAGGGTAAATTCAGTCCCAGTTACAAAGGACCTTTCAAAATTCTAGAACGAATTAGAGTTGTAGCTTATCGTTTGGCAATGCCTCCAAGTCTCCCCAAATATCATGATGTGTTCCACGTATCACTGTTTAGAAAACACATGTCTCACCCAACGCATGTACTCAGATATGAAGAAATAGAACTGGAACCCGAGTTGTCTTATTGCTAAGAGCCTATCAGAATTAATGATACTAGAGAACAAGTATTGATAAACTGGACGATTCGTCTAGTAAAAGTTCTATGGAGAAACCATAAGATGGAAGAGGCAACATGGGAACCTGAGGAACTTATGATGAAGAACCACCTGAATATTTTTTTGCAGTAAAATTCTACTAATTACGAGGAAGAAATTATTTGAAGGAGGATAGAATGTAACTCCCCAAGCTTCCACAATACATTTCCATTTTAATAATGCAATAGCTTCCATTGTACGCAACTTGGAATTTTAACACACCACGACCAATCAAACTAGCTGTTATGAATAGTAATACCCACTTTTTGAAATTTATAAATTTTATTTTTCAAAATGGACGTCATTTTTGGGTTCATAATATCAAAATTATCTTAGGGTGAATTTTTGGTATTTTTTTGAAAACGTTGAATTTTTAAAGAATAGTGAAAAACACAGCGTTTTTGTTTAAAACCAACTTTATATTTAAATAATTAGTTATTTTATTAAAATTTATATTATGTAAAAATAGATACATAATACCTATATATGTTCAATGTAATTCATTGGAGTCATTTTATAATAATATTAGATATATAAAATTTTATTGAATTTTTTACCATCTTTTAACCGCCTTCTAGCTCATTTGCAAATTTTTATAAATCATAATTTTACCACTTCTGTGAATTTAATTTCAAAAATCTGAGAGACACAGTTTAAATCAGTAAGTAAAATGTGGTTCAATAAGATTAAAATAATTTTTATGAATAGTAACTTTTGACTTTTATTTACCACGATTAAAAGTAAATAGGGTAATTATAGGTATAAAATGATACCATAATTACCCTAACACATGTTCTAATTCTATTAGATAAGTGTGTTTTGACAAAATTCAACCTTAGGAATAAAATATGATCATTTTGGTCTACTTGGATTAGATTATTACATTTATTATAATTTTATTTAAAGAATAGTTGAAAGTGTAAAATTCAAAGTTTAATAACTAAAACACTTTTAATATAGGGTTATATGTAAGATAAATTAGACTATAGTTATTAATTATAAATATCAAAATATTTCCTAGATAATGGAATTTTGTTTTATAATTTTTAGAGATTATATAATTAAATTTATTTATGACACAATGATGATGCAATATTTACCTTATTAATGAATGATTAAAATAATTGATAATATAAAAATCCAAATAATGTAAATTGTGACTTATGATGAATTCTACTAATTTTCAAGGTTAATATGACATTTTAGGGTTTATTAAATAAACTTTTTTTAAGTGATAAAGTTTTTATGACTTTCACAAAAACAAAATACAAAATAGTGTCAAAATTGACATAAATGATTTTTAAAAATAAATACTATATTATTAAATGATATAATATTACTATAAATATAAGGTTCAGCCAAAGGAATTAGATAATGTTAGATATATTAATATTTTACCACTTTGGGTTCTCTTTTCTTTTTATATAATGTTTATTAACTATTTATTATAATAATACAAGAATACATGGAAGATGTTAAACTATTTAACTAAGAGTTAAATCTAAAAGATAAGGTTAATAAAGAGACATAAACTTATATAAAACCTATTAGTTGAGATTTATTTGAACCATTTCCACCATATCCTTGAAATAAATCATTTTGTATCCATTATAAAATGAATATGATAGTATAATAAAATAATATTTCATCCTTTACCTAAAGTGACCCTCACATCTCTTATAAAATGGTAATTTCCCTTCTCTGAAAATCACACCTCCAATGTCATTTCGCTCAGCCAAAACCAGCACAAATATCCTCCCAAATACCCTCACTTCGACCTAGATTCCTTAATTTGGTTAGAATGCAAAACTAAAGAGCCCTTTTGATCAACTCAAAAGGAAACACCCGAAGAAGAGGTAATAATTTCACCACCTCTTTCAATGTTCTTTTCTTCTTCCACTACCTTTTTCTTTTTTTTTTCCATAAAAAATAATAAATCTAGTACCTTATACATAAAATGATGTTATTATAAATATGGTACAACTATATTCATTATTCTATTCATCTTATGAATGATATGTCATCATACGTGCGTTCGAACAGCTTACCCTCTCCACGTTGCGGTGTAGTTTGTTATTCAAACACTTCATTATTTGGATGGGTCTAATAATGAGTATAAATGATGTAAAAAATATAGATAACATGTTAATAATTATGTATATATTATATACCATTCAATTACATAATATTTCACCATTAGTAGAATGATATTGTCACTCGTGTGTACGTACATATTACCGTCCACACGAACGCAATGAGATTCATTCCCCTTTGTCATCATTCAAGAATAATTTTCATTATATGATTAAAAATAATGTTTAATAACATAATATAATTCTGGATTTGAATCAAATACATATTATCCATAACAAACATGGATTATGTAACCAATCATATAAAGGAAAATGAATCATTTGACACTCGAAACAATGCTACTACTGAAATATTATTAACAAACAAATATTAGAAGATCATATATGATGTCATATTTATGTATGTGGTCATTTTATAATTTAATAAAAATTAATTAAATATCATATAGGAGGTTAACGTACCCTCTATCAAGAAAAATTATAGGGTAAGGGTTAATTCGACAATCTCTTCATTATATGAGGTTTTTTATACGTGAGTTTCTACTAGGACCTCTTTATCATCCACATATGTGTTTCTTAAAAATGTATTTCAAAACATTTTTACTACTTAAAAGAATATGGTTTAGAGTCATTTATACCCTCGTTTGACTTTTTATAAAATCATTTAAAAGGAAGATTTCCGTTGTTTTCCGTACAAAGTACTTTATGACCTTTTCGACAAATTTTGGTAAGAATGTTTTTTTAACTAATATGGAGGGTGCAGCTATTTTCCACCGCCATAACACCTTCTAAGCTTCCCTTACAAGATTATAAGATTATTTTCAAAATAAATATTTTCTTTTATAATTATTTTCCTTTTAAATGTTTTCAAAATAGATAGAGATATTTCTCTCAAATAGTTTTGATTTCATATATGTCAATATCCCTTTATGGATTTTAAACTTGTTTGAAGTTGATTTAATATGATACAATATTCCACATTGTGTTGAAGTTTTTGTGAGATTTTTGACTATGGATGTGTTAATTTTAGTCCATTCATGGTTTATGGTTAACGTATTAACATTTCTTACGCATTTTTAATATTAATGTTTATGTTATGTTTCGACCTTTTCATATGAGGAATGTATTGGACATTGTAAGTGATGGGTGGAGCCTACTATAGGTCCTCGATGCATCTTTAGGTCTCATGAGACAAACTAGTGTCTTGTCATAAAGCCTTAATAAAATCTTATTCATAGTCTTTGCACGAGGCCTTGACTATGTGGTTATGAAGTCTGGCATTATGCGTTCCATCATTATACAATTGGCTATTGATATTGGATGTGATTATTCGACTAGTAGATTATCCATGTGAATAAGTAAATGGAATTATTTGATTTATATTTTCCATATTGTGCTGAAAATTGAGTTTAAAAGGCTAATTTTTTAGTCTTATACATTTCATTCATTGTTTATGCTTATTTATGAATGTTTCCACTATATTGTTTTCCATACTGAGCATCTAAGCTATAACAACCCGATATTTTATGATAAGTATTCTTTTCAATTTATTTGATGTCATGTGTTTTATTCTACAACAAGATTATCTTGTGCTATACGCCACACTGTATTATCTTGAAGTATACACAACACTATTCTTAGATTTTGTTACACACAATTTCATGTTCGTTTTAAAATAGTCATTCTACGCAACATTGAGTGTATATATATATATATATTTAATGTATAAATGAAATATGGTTGGATTTTTTATACTAAATAACAAAGGATTCTTGCACAACACGCAACCCTGACTTGGCTTGCATTACACGCAATCACAACCTTCCTCGATAGCGTGTGTAGTACGCAATACCGGGTTTCACTAAACAACGATATATTATTATAATATTATAAACTAGCCATTATGAATAGTATTAACTGAATTGTAATTTTTATAACATTATAATTCATCTTACACATTTTCTAGAATGAGGTATGAAAACAAAATCAGTTATTTGGATAAAAGAAGTATTTTTAAAAAAATGTAGTTTTACCGCATTTTGATGGTGCACCCACATTAAATCTAGTTTTTGAAATGTTTATGAGTTCAATTTTAAAAAAATAAAATTCTCCCTTGGAATCAGGATATAAAAATTTAATTTGGAATAATTTTTCATATTATTCTGAAAACTTTCATATTTTGATGAATAGTAAAAACACGCTATATTTTAATTAAAAACAACTTTATTCATCGCAATAATTTATAGGGTTATATTTCTTTTTAATTGGTTTTAAAGTGTAATTAGAATATATTTTCACCATTTAATCCAATGTTGGTCATTGGAATTAATTTCACTTTGAAATTGGACATAAACAAGTATCAATCTTTTGATAGTTATTATTTCTTAAAAACACGCTATTTGTTTTGATAACGGGAATTAATTTTAAAATTAATTAATTCCACTTCTATTTTTTGAATTTGGAAAAATAGACATCATTTTTGAATTCGTAATATCAAATATATCTTAGGCTGAATTTTTGGTATTTTTCTGAAAAACATAAATTTCTGATGAATAGTGAAAACACTGAGTTTTTGGTTAAAACCGACTTTTTATAATCATTTATTTGATTTAAATTTATTTTAGGTCAAAATAGATACATAATACTTTTATAAGTTCAATTAAATTCATTGGAATCTTTTTATAAAAAATTTTGATTTATAAAAATTGTATTGAAATTTTCACCGTCTTTGACCCACCTTCTAGGGGCTTTTGGAATTGTTCATAAAACATAATTTTACCACTTCTGTGAGTTGAATTTCGAAAATAAGAGAGATACAGTTAATATCAATGTGTAAATTTGGTTCAAATAGATAAAAATAATTTTTTGTGAATAGTAACTTTTTACTTTTATTTACCACGGTTAAAAGTAAATAGGGTAATTCAAGGTTAAAAGAATAATATAATAATTCAAAATTACCTTAAAACTTGTCCAAACCTTATTGGATTAGTAATGTAAGACCATGGTAATTCTTGGGTCGATTTTGGGACCCCATGGAGCCACTTATGAAAGACAATGACACATTAGATTAATTAATTTAATGTAAAGACAAAATTGGAATTAACAAAAATCTTTTAGTAATTAATTTGTATAAGGGGCAATATAAATTATATTTTCGACTATAAATATTCATGGGAAATATAAAAATATTTCCTACATGTTGATAATTTTTATATAATTTTTACACATAAAATAAATTATATTATTTATCACACAATAATGATGCAGTATTTACCTCATTAATAAATGATTTAAATAAGTAAGATTATAATGACTAAAATATTATCAAAAACCAGTCCGATTCCTATTGGATTATTTTATCTATAATATTAGTCATCTTATCTTTGACATTAATCTATTTTGGACCTCTTTAAACCGAAGATATGTTTATAATAAAATAATGTTTTCACACTTTCTTAAAGAGCCCCACCTCTCCATTATAAAAGGATACCACTTCTATGCAATTACACACACCTCTAAAGCCATTTGGATCGTCCAAAATCTTCCCAATTAATCTCTATGAATCCCTATCCCCCCCCCTTGAAGCCTTAAATTAGGCAGAAGGCACTCCAAGAAGTTATTTTGGTTCAATCCAAAGGAAGTTACCCAAATTAAAGGTAACAGTTTCTCTTAAGTTGTTTTCTTTTATTCTACTTCTCCAACCCCTAAACTCTTTTTAATCCTTTCTTTTGTAACAACACCAGTATCATAAATATACTAGGATGTTTTTATGGGAAGTATTAGAACTAAACTTACACACACCACCGTCTAATGGATGAAGAACATAATGTTTCTGTGGATGGCAAACTAACGCCTAATGAAACGATGATTGTTCGATTTTCTCCTACCACCTCTCATGGTGGCCATTAGGATGGAACTGTATTTATATATGATAAATATTATTTTTATGATTTCCTTAAGCTTCTTTACTTCCCAATTATATCAATCCTTTATGGTTTCCATAGTGGGTAAATACAATGATCTCATTTGAGGAAGTGCGGACTACCGCCCCCTCAAAGTGATGTGATTCATTGATGCCTTATGTGGGTTTTATAACGGATGAAGTTAATGATATTATATATGATATTATACTGGAATTATAATATACCTATTTCATTAAAATAATAAATTGAAATGAAATTAGCGTTCATGCGTATGTACGACTTACCATCTCCATGAACGGTGCATTTCATTTCTTACCTCCATATGTTATGTCCTACTATAAATACATGTATATACTGGATATATAATAAATATATATGATAAAGAAATCATGATTTACATTCTGGAAGTAATTAAATCATGATATAAGTAATAATAACATCAAGAACAACAAGTCCAAACATGTACGATAAATAAGATGATTTTACCCAAACCGCTACTTTAACATGAATTTACAAAAGAATTGGTAATCTAAAGTCATAAGTGAACCATATATGATATAATAACAATGAATATGATTCTGTAATAAGTCAATGAAATTATTTAAATCATTATACAGTAGGTTTGGATACGTACGGATCATATCGGACCTAAGGTAAGGGATAATTATTCCAATCTCATTCTTATCCGAGATTGTTTATTCGTAAGTATTTGCTGGGGTTTTGATTATTATCCATGTCCATATATTCTCAAAATGTTTTCAAAAAATGTTTACTTTTCTTCCATGTATCTTTAATGTCATTTTTACCCTTTTATACCTTTACCACATTGTATAGAAGGAATATTTCTTTTACGAGGTACTTTTTGACTTTTCTGGAAAAAGTACGAGGAGAATGTTTTTTTTAACTTATACGGAATGAAAGGATTTTTACGGTTTTATAAAGCCTTATTTTCATGAATATTCCTCCAAAATATTTCATGACTATTTTCAACAAAATACTTTTCTTTTAAAATTGCATGACATTTTTTGAAAAGAGAATGATTTTGAAGAAGAAAGGATATTTTCCTCAAGAATTCATTTCAAGTGTTTTATCAAAACCATTTTTCATCTAAGATGACATTAATTCATATGTGTATGTTTCAATTATAATGTCTCTATGATTTACATGGTTTCAATTTTCTTATTATGAAATGATATCCATTTCTCTTATATGGATTATGTGATGATGGGATGATGTTTATGAAACCCATTTTATTCGTTGGGTTATTATGAATGATGTATATTTATTTTGGGGCACAAGTAAGAATGATTTCATTATGAGATGGGTGGGACCTATATCTCCCTCAAATGAATTAGGTAAATATTTATATCTCATTAGATAGACATGGGTCGAATGGCAGGTTAAACCGGTTCATTAATACAGGACTGGAACGAGGAGTGAACTCGATTCAGAAAGGGACTTTGTCCACTAAGATGGTCTTGGAAACAATGCCTTGGCTAATATATAAATCATATCTTGTGCTTAATGTTTTTCCACAATTACAAGTTTTATTTACAATCTATTTTATCATGATTGATGTTCTATTTTGATCTATGCCTTACGTACTTCCATGTTTTATGTCATTGCACAAGATTTCTATGTTTAAACATTATGTACATGTTTTTATGTTCAAATGTATATGGTTTGTTTTATTTTCTCCATGCTTACCCTTACTGAGAATTTGAGCTCACCCTTTTTATGTTTTCTTTTCCCCAGGATATAAAGAAAGGTTTTAGGTAAGAAAAAAAGGGGAATATCTTTATGGGAGATGTTGAAGATCTTTCACCACGATTAGAAGATTATGTTCCATGTTTACAAAGACACTAAACTATTACGGTCCCTGTGTGTCTATTTTTGTTATGTACTAAGTATTCCACAAAAGTAATGTAATTTCCATGTACGTAAAGCTTTGGGTCTCTATAGTTGGTATCAGAGTGAGGTTTAGTTATCCTATGGAAACTAGAATGTGAAAACTTTAGTGAGATCCCTAGAGATATTTCTAAGGTATGTCTAGGGATGTCTCTAAGGTTAAGTATAAGTATAGGTTATAGTCCTAGAATTACAGTGACAATCTTTGAATTAAACCTAAGATGTTAGATATTGAAGTTACTCCCCCTTTATTATGTTGTTTTACCTATCATGATTTTTGCCTCTCACACTATTCTTTTTGGTTTTAGAAAATGGCTGGAAACAGGAAGATTCACGATAATGGAGAATATGATGGACAATGGATTGATATTCTTCATGATCAAGAAAATGAAATGGGATTTGGAAGGCGAATCATCGTTATTATGCCTATTCATCAATCTCATAATATGATCAGTAATCTCAGCTTTGATAAGTTTTCTGACTCTACTAATAAGAGAAATATGGAGTTTCATGATGATCATAAAGGAAAGAAATTTCAATTTACCTCATGTAAGTCATGTGGGAAGAGGCATCGAGGAGAATGTTTCAAAGGAACAGGAAGATTCTTTGGGTGTAGAAAAGAATGAAAAAAAGCTAGTAATTGTAAAGGAATAAGTTCAGTTAACACCATGGACAAGGATAATGGTATTGCTAAGACATCAACAATGGTTAAGTGTTTTAAATGTGGAACGTACGGGAATTATGCAAACCAATTCTCTAAGGGAAAATCTCATAAAGATAATCAGCATGGTCATATGGGTAGTATTTATGTGGATGATGATGAAGAGACTACACATGATATGTGAGATGAAAGAATTGTTGAAGCTCGGTCAATGGTTTAAGAAGGTAGTGGAATAATTACATGTTTATCCAGAGTAATGTTGTATAAGTAATACCATGGTACTATGGAATAAAGAGACATCTAAGGATTGTTACACTGTTGTCTTTACTTATGTTTTTAAAATGTATTATGAATGGTACCGGTAACCATGAAAGGTTAATCAGATATTTTTGGAAAGCACCTAATATGCGCATAAAGAAGTTCTAAGGAGATAATTAAATGTTTTATAGTATTAATGATCTCATGAATTATATAAGGACAAAGTGATATCATGGTTTGAGTATATAGAATTGTTGGGATTTTAGTATGTGGAAAGAGTTAACTTTTGACAACATTCATGTTTTCACTAAGGTTCAATGGGTATTCATTTTTCACGAGAATACATGATTAAGGTATTCACATGATTGGAATGTGATCAACAAGATATATCGGGGATAAATGATGGTATTCACATGCTTGGTTGATGACATTTCAAGTAATTGTTTTCTTTATACTATGAGCTTGGACCAAAGTATTTTAGATAAGCCTAAAGATTGGAATGGATTATGTTGTAAATAAGTTAGTATTGTTTAAGGATAGAACTTTTTTTGATATTATTGATGGGATGTTATAGTAATGTAGTTTTATAAAAAGGACAACCTGCAGGACGGGCGACAGCCCATCACGTCGGACAAGGATGTGGGAATCGAAACCACAATAGAAGTGCAACTGTCCTTTATCGCATACCACTGGCCTACAGGAATTCCCTGGTTAGTTGAAACTAGTTTTATTTTATTAAGCAGTATGATAAATGAAGTATAAGTTCAGTTTTTTATATCGTATATGATTAACCTCACCATAGATGGACTAATGTATATTTGATAACTTTTCCTAACCTTTTTTTTGAAACAGATGGAATGACCCATCATTCGATCACATGACCTGTTAACACTTCACGAATAACAAATTCAAATTCATTTCTTTAAGAGATGAAGTGGAAAATGTTCAAATCACGAACAACAGTGAGATTGTACCAAAATCAAGCAAGTATTTCTTCTAATTAATAATTTTCAACTTTAGAGAAATGATATTGAAAACCAAAAATGTTGTCCTAGTGCTATTATATCCGATGAATCAGATGGTACCTTAGATCATCACAAATTTATGGCTTTGTGATTGATGGCTTCTTCATAGCCATGTTCTCTACCACTCTCCATCATAACTTGAGGGTTAGATTTTTCTTCCATATCCATATTTTCACCTATGTTCTCCTACGTGGAAACCCAATGATAAGTTAATTTGGGTAACGGTTATGTTTCATACTTTAGTTTTAAATCCAAGTTTTTGTATTCCTTTTTACGATGTGGGTTTCTATTAAAGAAACTTTCGAGTAGTAAACCATTTATAACCCCGATGAATTTCGAGGGCGAAATTCATTCTATGGGGGGTAGAATTTAAAAACTGATATTTTATGATAATTATTCTTTTTAATTTATTTTATGTCATGTGTTTTATGCTACAACAAGATTATCTTGTGCTATACGCCACACTGTATTAGCTTGAAGTATACACAACACAATTCTTAGATTGTGTTACACTCAATTTCAAGTTCGTTTTATAATAGTCATTCTACACAACATTGAGTGTGTGTGTATATATATATATATATATATTCAATGTATAAATGAAATATGGTTGGATTTTGTTAATCTAAATAATAAAGGATTCTTGCACAATACGCAACCTTGACTTGGCTTGCATTACACGCAATCACGACCTTCCTCAATAGCGTGTGTAGTACGCAATACCAGGTTTCACTAAACAATGATATATTATTATAATATTATAAACTAGCCGTTATGAATAGTATTAACTGAATTTTGATTTCTATAACATTATAATTCATCTTACACATTTTCTAGAATGAAGTATGAAAACAATATCAGTTATTCGGATAAAAGAAGTATTTTTTTAAAAATGCAGTTTTACCGCCTTTTGATGGTGCACCCACATTAAATCTAGTTTTTGAAATGTTTATAAGTTCAATTTGACAAAATAAAATTCTCCCTTGGAACCAGGATATAAAAATTTAATTTGGATTAATTTTTCATATTATTCTGATAACTTTCATATTTTGATGAATAGTAAGAACACGCTATATTTTAATTAAAAAAAACTTTTTTCATCGCAATAATTTATATCGTTATATTTCTTTTTAATTGTATTTAAAGTGTAATTAGAATATATTTTCACCATTTAATCCAATGTTGGTCATTGGAATTAATTTCACTTTGAAATTGGACATAAACAAGTATCAATCTTTTGATAGTTATTAGTTCTTAAAAACACGCTATTTGTTTTGATAACGGGAATTAATTTTAAAATTAATTAATTCCACTTCTATTTTTTGAATTTGTAAAAATAGACATCATTTTTGAATTCGGAATATCAAATATATCTTAGGCTGAATTTTTGGTATTTTTCTGAAAAACATCAATTTTTTATGAATAGTGAAAACACTGAGTTTTTGGTTAAAACTGAATTTTTATAATCATTTATTTGATTTAAATTTATTTTAGGTAAAAATAGATACATAATAATTATATAAGTTCAATTAAATTCATTGGAATCTTTTTATAAAAATTTTATATTTATAAAAATTGTATTGAAATTTTCACCGTCTTTTACCCACCTCCTAGGGGCTTTTGCAATTGTTCATAAAACATAATTTTACCGCTTCTGTGAGTTGAATTTAGAAAATCAGAGAGATACCGCTAATATCAAGTAGTAAAATTTGGTTCAAATAGATAAAAATAATTTTTGGTGAATAGTAACTTTTTACTTTTATTTACGATGGTTAAAAGTAAATAAGTTAATTCAAGGTTAAAAGAATATTATAATAATTGAAAATTACCTTAACACCTGTCCAAAACTTATTGGATTAGTAATGGCAGACCATGGGCATCCTTGGGTTGATTTTGGGACCCCATGGAGCCACTTATGAAAGACAATGACACATTATATTAATTAATTTAATGTAAAGACAAAATTGGCATTTACAAAAATCTTTTAGTAATTAATTTTTATAAGGGGATATATAAATTATATTTTAGACTATAAATATTCATTGGAAAGATAAAAATATTTCCTACATGTTGATATTTTTTATATAATTTTTAGACATCAAATAAATTATATTATTTATGACACAATAATGATGCAGTATTTACCTCATTAATAAATGATTTAAATAAATAAGATTATAATGATTAAAATATTATCAAAAACCTGTCCAATTACTATTGGATTATTTTATTTATAATATGAGTCATCTTATATTCGATATTAATTTGTTTTTGACTTCTTTAAACCGAAGATATATCTATAATAAAATAATGTTTTCACACTTTCCTAAAGAGTCCCTCCTCTCCATTATAAAAGGAGACCACTTCTATCCAATTCCACACACCTCTCTAGCCATTTGGCTCTTCCAAACTATGCCCAATTAATCTATCTACATCCATATACTCCCTATTGAACCCTTAAATTAGTCATAAGGCACTCCAAGAAGTTCTTTTGGTTCAATCCAAAGGAAGTTACCCAAATTAAAGGTAACAATTTCTCTTAAGTTGTTTTCTTTTATTCTACTTCTCCAACCCCTATACTCTTTTTAATCCTTTCTTTTGTAACAACACCAGTATCCTAAATATACTAGGATGTTTTTATGGGAAGTATTAGAACTAAACATACACACACCACCATCTAATGGATGAAGAACATAATGTTTATGTGGATGGCAATCTAACGCCTCATGAAACGATGATTGTTCGATTTTCTCCTACCACCTCTCATGGTGGCCATTATGATGGAACTGTATTTATATATGATAAATATTATTTTTATGATTTCCTTAATCTTATTTACTTCCCAATTATATCAAGCCTTTATGGTTTCTATAGTGGGTAAATACAATGATCTCATTTGAGGAAGTGCGGACTACCGCCCCCTCAAAGTGATATGATTCGTTGATGCCTTATGTGGGATGTATAAAGGATGAAGTTAATGATATTATATATGATATTATACTGTAATTATAATATACCTATTCCATTAAAATAATAAATTTAAATGAAAGTAGCGTTCATGCGTACGTACGGCTTACCGTCTCCATGAACGGTGCATTTCATTTCTTACCTCCATATGTTATGTACTGTTATAAATAAATGTATATGCTGGATATATAATGAATATATATGATAAATAAATCATTATTTACATTCTGGAAGTAATTAAATCATGATATAATTAATAATAACATCAAGAACAATAAGTTCAAACATGTACGATAAATAAGATGATTTTACTCAAACCGCTACTTTAACATGAATTTACAAAAGAACGGGTAATATAAAGTCATAAGTGAACCATATATGATATAATTACAATGAATATGATTCTGTAATAATTCAATGACATTATTTAAATCATTATACAGGAGTTTTGGATACGTATGATGCATATCGGACCTAAGGTAAGGGATAATTATTCCAATCTCATTCTTATCTGAGATTGTTTATTTGTAAGTATTTACTGGGGTTATGATTATTATCCATGTCCATATGTTCTCAAAATGTATTCAAATTTTTTTTAATTTTCTTCCATTTATGTTTAAATTCATTTTTACCCTTTTATACTTTTACCACATCGTATGGAAGGAATATTTCTTTTACGAGGTACTTTTTGACTTTTCCGGAAAAAGTACGTGAAGAATGTTTTTTTAACTTATACGGCATGAAAGGATTTTTACGGTTTTATAAAGCCTTATTTTCATGAAGCTCCCTCTAAAATTTTTCATGACTACATTCAACAGAATCCTTTTCTTTTAAAATTGCATGAAATTTTGTTAAAAGAGAATGATTTTTAAGAAGAAAGGATATTTTCCTCAAGAATTCATTTCAAGTGTTTTATAAAAACCATTTTTCATCTAAGATGACACTATTTCATATGTGTATGTTTCAAGTATCATGTCTATATGATTTACATGGTTTCACTTTTCTTATTATGAAATGATATCCATTTCTTTTATATGGATTATGTGATGATGGGGTGATATTTATGAAACCCATTTTATTCGTTGGGTTATTATGAATGATGTATGTTTATTTTGTGGCACAAGTAAGAGTGATTTCATTATGAGATGGGTGGGACCTATATCTCCCTCCAATTCATTGGGTAAAGATTTATATCTCATGAGATAGACATGGCTGGAACGACAGGTTAAACCGGTTCAGTAATACAGGACTGGAACGAGGAGTGAACTTGATTCAGAAAGGGACTTTTTCCACTAATATGGTCTTGGAAGCAATGTCTTGGCTACTATGGAAATCATATCATGTGATTAATTTTTTCCCATAATTACAAGTTTTATTTACAATCTATTTTATCATGATTGATGTTCTATTTTGATCTATGCCTTACATACTTCCATGTTTTATGGCATTGCACAAGATTTCTATGTTTAAACATTATGTACATGTTTTTATGTTCAAATGTATATAGTTTGTTTTATTTTCTCCATGCTTACCCTTACTGAGCATTTGAGCTCACCCTTTTTATATTTTCTTTTCCCTAGGATATAAAGAAAGGTTTTAGGTAAGAAAAAAAGGGGAATATCTTTATGGGATATTTTGAAGATCTTTCACCACGATTAGACGATTACGTTCCAAGTTTCGAAAGACACTAAACTATTACGGTCCTTGTGTGTCTGTTTTTGTTATGTTCTAAGTATTCTGAAAAAGTAATGTAATGTCCATGTACTTCAAGCTTCGGGTCTCTACATGAGCTCACCCCTTATTATGTTTTATTGATTCTAGGATGTAAAGAAGTATTTTATGGTTGACCTTCCAGGATAGGCTAAGATATATAAGTGTGTTCAAAGTGGAAAAAATGTTGTTTCTATTTATATCTCATGAAGTAATGTAACACTTATGTTTGTATCTACTACTTCCAAAGATACTGAATTGATCGGTATCTCGAGATCTGATCTCTTGTGATCATGCTAATGATATGTAATAATTCACAAACTCTGGGTAACTAAGTTTGGGGAATTAATGTAGGTATCAGAGGATGTTTTTTACAGACCATGGAATCTAGATTTAGGAAAGCTCTGATTTGAGAACATTACCCTCAGATAGACATTAAGAATTAGTATAGAAGAACATCCTAGAATTTTAGTAATGTAGTGATTTTGTGTATTTTACAAGAAACACATCCCTTTCTAGATATGATTAGGTAGAGGTGGCTCTGGCATATATGTACCTTGGAGTGGAAACTCCGACAAGGAGTTTTTGGTTTGAATCGGTGTAACCTGGTACACGACAATGGGACTAGCTGCACTCTTGGTTACGACACTCCCGAGGGATATGCTAAGGATAATTCAAATTTTATTTACAAACCACTATGATGGATTTATGACTATATACCTTCTCAAAGAATATATTTTTATGATTAGGGATAATATCAATAAACTTTTCAATTTATGTTAAGTGTTTTACAATTTTGATATTATGTATTGCAATTCATAAACTAATCTACTGTATGCCAATGCTTAGAAATGGAACCTAATGGGAGGAATGGAAACTGTATCAATGCACGTAATCCATGTATGAATTTTCATCCTACTCAAGATAATTATAATTGAGCTAGTGATGCCACTGGTGCTGGTCATCTTATCACTATACTCGGACAACTCACCCAGGTTATGAATAATAACCTTACACGTATGGATCACACTGATCCACAATGCGGAGGATCAATGTTAGACCTATTCATGAGGTAACCACCACTAACATTCAATGGGACTAAAAATAAATTTGTATCTGAGCAATGGATTAGTTCTTTAGAGAAAATATTTCATTCTTTGGGAAGTAGCGAATGGGAAAATTTGTCATGGCAGTTTATCATCTCACGAGAGATGCAGATCAATGGTGGTCATTAATTCAAAACACAAAGGAGGATTAAGAAGTATCAAATATGGAATGGAGGTAGTTTAAAAAAAATTATTAGAAAAATACTTTCCTAGTGACCATCGAGTGGATATGGAAAGACAATTTATGAGTCAAAGGCAAAAAGAGAATGAGAATGTCGCAAAGTGTGAGGCTAACTTTACAAGATTTTCAAGGAATATAACAGATTATATAGGTAACCCAAGGAGTAAGATTGATCGATTCTTTGATGGGTTAAAACCATTTCTCCATTGAGAATTAGTCTCACAATCCTTCTCATCATACCAAGATATTGTCTCGTGTTCTATTAAGATAGAAAATGAATTCACTAAGTCTTATGACTTTAAAGAAAAGTAAGAGAATAAGAGATCTTCTAAAAACTCTTGAAATGGAAATAAGCGGAAGTAGGGAAAATATTAATTTCTAGAATATATTAAATATGGGAAGAAACACCCCGGTACATGCCTGAAAGGAATGGGAGTCTGTTACAAGTATGGTGAAAAAATTGCACCAAACTCATGATTTCAAGGGAAAAAAAGAGGTTGTCAATGTTGAATGCTAAAATTTTAGAGAAATGGGTAATTATGAAAATTAATGTCTTAAGCACCAAAGAAACTTACCTCATAAAATGCCAAGGGAGTAATTCCAAGCTTATGCAATCAGTACTACGGATGTTGAAGCTCCGAATGATGTGGTGGCAGGTAATTTAATGGTTTCCTCAAATTTAGCCAATGCTTTATTTGATTATGGGTCATCGCATTTTTCATATCTTCCCATTTTTCTATAAAAATTAGATATTTCCAATTTGATTTAACAAGGTAGTTGTCTATCAAAACTCCAAAGGGATGTATCATTGCAATAATGTTTTGCGAATTAGTTCCCATTAGGACATATAAATGCTCTTTATCTGCTGATCTCATCATCATACCCATAATTTAATTTGATACAATCCTCAGTATGGATTGGCTTTTGGACCATGATGAAAAAAATTATTGTAATAAGAAGGAGGTTACAATTTTCGATGATAATATGATGTACCTTATCTTTAGAGCCAAAACGTCACCTCTTGATTCTTATCTAGATCCACCCCCTGTAGCTCTACTATGGTCAATTATTAGGGAGGAAGAGAATGAAAAAACTATGGCGGAGGAAAAGAATTTTCAAATAGAGGAAGTACCTACTGTGCAAGAATATGTGGATGTGTCTCTAGAGAATTTACCAGGACATCCTCTAGAATGAGAAATTGAGTATTCCATTGATTTAATTCTTGGTTCAAGGCCCCTATCAAATACCGCTTATAGAATGGCCACTATGTAATTAGTAGAACTAAAGAAATAACAAGAGGAATTGAGCAATAAAGGATTTCTTTTCCCTATTTTTTCTCCATGGGGATCCTCTATTCTTTTTGTTAAGAAGAAAGATTGATCTATGAGGTTTGCATTGACTATAGGGATATCAATGCTATAACAATAAAGATCGAGTATCCCCAACCTCACATTGATGATTTATTCAACCAACTTTATGGAACTCAACATTTTTCAAAGATTGACCATTGATTTGGATATCATCAGTTGTGTGTGAAGAAGGAAGACATTCCTAATATAGTATTTCAAACCAGGTACGAGCATTATGAGTTTAAAATAATGCCTCTTGGACTAACTAATGCACCCTCTTTTTTCATGGATCTAATGAATAGAGTTATCAAGTAATATATTGATGAATATTTAGTGGTATTTATTGATGATATCATGGTTTACTCAAAAATCTACGAAGATAATGATAATCACTTGTGTAATATTCTAAAGACCCTCATAAGAAATGAATTATATGGGATGTTTAGCAAGTGTGAATTCTAGCTTCAGAAGATTTCTTTTCTTGGACATATTGTCTCTAAGGATGGAATCACTATTGATCCATCAATAAGTAAGGCAATTCTAGAATGGCCATCACTAAAAAGTATAACTGAGGTACATAGTTTTATTGGTTTAGTAGGTTATTATCAGAACTTCATCCATAATTTTTCCTGATTGGATAACCCATAAACCAAGATTACACGTAAAGGGGTAAAAAAAAATTGGATAAAAGAGTGTTAAAAATGTTCTGGAGAACAAAAGAGAATATTATTCAATGCTCCTATATTGACTCTGCCATCAAGAAATGATGGGTTTTTTATTTATAGTGATTCTTTAAAGAAATGACTTGGTTGTGTCCTTTTGAAAAATGATAGAGTTATTTCCTATGCATCACGGCAGCTAAAAATTCATGAACAAAAATATCCCACTCATGATCTTGAGTTAGCATCAGTAGTCTTTTATTTGATGATTTGGAGACACTATCTCTTGGGTTAAAATGTGAGATATATACCGATCACAAGAGCATGAAGTATATTTTCTCACAAAAATAACTCAACATGAGGAAAAGGTGATGGCTCAAGCTACTCAAGGATTATGATTGCACTATAAACTACTACTCGGGGAAGGAAGATAAGGTGGTAGATGCTTTTTGCAGAAAAGATCATGGGGTTTTGAACAAGATGATAGTGGAAAGGGATTATATTTTCATGATTCTAGTAAAGATAGATATGGGGATAACCCTGGAAGGTGAAACATCAATACTTTTTCAAATGGTTTCTAAAACATATTTACTAAAAAGGACAAAGACTTCTCAGACTGAGGATGAAAAGTTTAAAAAGAAAATTAATGTTGTGAATGAGGGGAGATTGATCTACTTCGTATATGAAGATTTGGTTTTGAAATTTGGGAAGAGACTTTGTGTTCCGGACATACCTAATCTAAAAAATGAATTTTTGGATGATGCTCATAGCTCCAATTTCAGTATATGCCCTTGTAGAACTATGATGTATAATGATTTGAAGGAACATTTTTGGTGGGACAACATTAAGAGAGCGATTGGTGATTATGTGTCATGATGTATGGTTTGTCAACAAGTGAAAGCTGGTAGACAACATCCTAGAGGAGTTATGAAACCTCTTCCTATACCAAAGTGTAAATGGGATCATATTATGATAGACTTTGTCATGGGACTACCAAAGACTCTTAAAAGGAATAATGAAATATGGGACATTTTTTATCATCTTACCAAGTCATCACATTTTCTTGATATAAGAGAAGATTTACCACTTGAATTTTTAGCAAGATTATATATTAATTAAGTTGTAAGACTTCATTGAGTACCTCTATCGATTATTTATGATCATGATTCTTATTTTACATCAATATTCTGGAAAATTATTCATAAGGACTTGGATACTAAACATCGTTTGATCACTACCTACCACCCTCAAACTGATGAACAATCAGAACGGACTATTCAAACCTTAGAGGACATGTTGAGAACTATCTCACTTGATTTTCAAGTATGTGGGATCAATATTTAACTTTGGTTGAATTTTCTTATAACAATATCTTCCATTCAAGTAATCATATGGCACCATATGAAGCGTTATATAGAAATAGATGTTACACACAAACATGTTGGGATGATATGAAAACTCATAGCCCCGGAACATGTTGAGGAAATAATGTAAAAGGTGAAGGTTATCCAAACCGATATAAAAGCAGCTCAAAGTAGGCAAAAGAAAAATGTCGATAAACAAATGAAGAATTTGGAATTTCAAGTTTTTGATCATGTTTTCTTGAAGGTATCTCCATGGAAGGGTGTTACAAATTTCGATAAGAAGGGTAAATTAAGTCACAAGTAAATAGGACCATTCGAAATTCTAGAACAAATTGGATTTGTAGCTTCTCGTTTGGAAATTCCGCCAAGTATCTCCAATGTTCACGATGTGTACCACATATCACTGTTAAGAAAATACATTCTTGACCCAACGAATGTACTAACATATGAAGAAATAGAACTAGAACCTGACCTGTCTTATTGTGAAGATCCTATCAGAATTCTTGATACTAGAGAACAAGTGTTGAGACACCGGACGACTCATTTAGTAAAAGGTCTATGGAGAAACCATAAGATAGAAGAGGAAATGTAGGAACCCAAGGAAATTATGATGAAGAACCACCAGAATCGTTTTATACTGTAATATTCTAAAAATTTTGAGGACCAAACTATTTGAAGGAGGGAAGAATTTAACACCCCAGGCTTCCACAATACGTTTCTCTTTGAATAATGCAACAACTTGCGTTGTACGCAACATGGTGTTTTAACACACCACGACCAATCAACCTAGCCATTATGAATTGTAATAACCACTTTTTGAAAATTTATACATTTTATTTTTCAAAATGGACTTCATTTTTGGATTTGGAATATCAAAATTAACTTAGGGTGAATTTTTGGTATTTCTCTGAAAACTTTCATTTTTTGATGAATAGTGAAAAACATGGTGTTATAGTTTAAAACCGGATTTTTTTTTTAAATAATTAGTTAGTTTATTTAAATTTATATTAGGTAAAAATGGATAAATAATACCTATATATGTTCAATGTAATTCATTTGAGTCGTTTTATAATAATATTGGATATATAAAATTTTATTGAACTTTTTTCCGTCTTTTACCCACCTTCTAGGTGAATTTACAAATTTGCATAAAACATAATTTTACGGCTTCTTGGAATTTAATTTCAGAAATAAAAGAGACGTGATTTACATAAGTAAGTAAAATTTGGTTCAATAAGATGAAAGTAATTTTTGGTGAATAGTAACTTTTGACTTTTATTTCCCATCATTAAAAGTAAATAGGGTAATTAAAGGTAAAAAATGATATCATAATTACCCTTAATCATGTCCAAATTCTATTGGATAAGTTTTATTAGACCAAAATCGATCTTAGGAATAAAATATGATCATTTTGGTCCACTTAGATTAGATTATTGCATTTATTATTATTTTATTTAAAGAATAGTTAAAAGTGTTAAATTCAAAGTTTAATAACTAATCCATTTTTAATATATGGTTATATATAAGATAAATTCAACTATAGTTATTAATTATAAATACAAGATATTTCCTAGATAATGGTATTTTATTTATTATTTATAGACATTATATAATTAAATTTATTTATGACACAATGATGATGTTGTAATTATCTTATTAATGAATGATTAAAATAATCGATATTATAAATGTCCAAATAAATGTAAATTGAGACTTCTGATGAATTACAATAATTTTATAGGTTAATATGACATGTTAGGATTTATTACATAAAAATTTTCTATGTGATAATGTTCTTATGACCTTCAGAAAAACAAAATACCAAATAGTATCAAAATAGACAAAAATGAGTTTTTAAAACAAATACAATATTATTAATTGATATAATATTCCTAAAAATATAAGGTTCAGAAAAAGGAATTATATAAGGTTATATATATATTAATTATTAACCACATGGGGTTCTCTTTCCTTTTTATAGTATGTTTATAAACCATTTATTATAATAATACAAGAAAACATGGTAGAAGTTAAACTATTTAACTAAGAGTTAAATCTAAAACATAAGGTTAATATGGTGACCTAAACCTATCTAAAACCTATTGGTTGAAGGTTTTTTGACCCATACCTACCTTATCCTAGAAATAAATCATTTTGGATCCATTATAAACTGAATATGATTGTATAATAAAATAATATTTCTAGATTTACCTAAAGTGACCCCCACCTCTCTTATAAAATGGTACATACCCTTATCTAAAAATTACACCTCCATAGCGTTTTGTCTCAGCAAAAACCTATTTCAATATCCTCCCTATTACAATCAATTCGAACTAGAGGCCATACATTGATTAGAAATCCAACCTAAGGACCCCTTTTGATCAACTCAAAAGGAAACACCCGAACAAGAGGTAGTAATTTCACCACCTCATTTAATGTTCTTTTATTCTTCCACTACCTCTTTCATTGTTGTTTCCATTCCAAAATAATAACTCCAGTACCTTATAAATATTCTGATGTTATTATAAATATGGTATAACCATATTCATTATTTTATCCATCCTATGAATGACATGTCATCAGACGTGTGTATGTACAGTTTACCGTCTCCACGTCGTGGTGTAGTTTGTTATTCAAACACATAATTATTTGGATGGGTGTAATAATGAGTATAAATTATATAAATAATAAATAAAAAATTTTATTTATTAATTATATGTGATATACCATCCAATTACATAGGATTTCACCATCAATGAATTGATATTGTCGCTTGTGTGTACGTATGGATTACCGTCTCCATGAACGTGATGAGATTCATTCCCCATCGTGATCATTCCAAAGTAATTTTCATTATATAATTAAAAATAATGTTTAATAACTTAATATCATTATGGATATGTATCAAATACATCTTATCCATAAAAAACATGGCTTACGTAACCATGTATAGAAAGTAAAATGAATCAGTTTACACTGGAAACAATGATACTACTGAAATATTATTTACAAATCAATATTATAAGATCATAAAAGATATCATATTTATGTATATGGTTCTTTTATAAATTAATAAAAATTATTTTAATATTATACAGTAGATTAACGTAACCTAGATCAAGGTAAAGTGCAAGGTAAGGGTTAATTATACTATCTATTCTATATCTGAGGTTGTTTATATGTGACTATCTACTGGTACCTCTTTATCATCCACATCTGTATTTCGTAAAAATGTATTTCAATTTTTTTTTAATATTTTAGAGACTATGGGTTAAATTATTTTATACCCTCATTTTACATTTTATAAAATGGTTTTAAAGGAATCTTTCTATTGATTTTCCAAACAAGGTCTTTTTGACCTTTTCGACAAATTAAGGTAAGAATGTTTTTTATAACTTATACGACGAGTGTAGATATTTTCCGCCATTATAACACCATCAAGCTTCCCCTAAAAGTTTATAAGTTAATTTTCAAAACAAATTTTTTCTTTTATAATTATGTGACTTTTAAATGATTTCAAAATAGAAAGAGATATTATTCTCAAATAGTTTTGATTTCATCTATGTCAACAACCTTTGATGGATTTTACACTTGTTTAAAGTTGATTTATTATGATACAATATTCCATATTATATTGAATGTTTTGTGATATTTTTGACTACGGATGTGTTATTTTTATACCATTCAGGGTTTATGGTTAAATTATTAACATTTCGTATGCTAGTTTTAATACGAATGTTTATGTTATGTTTCAACATTTTCATATGAGGAATGCATTGGACTTAGTAATTGATTTGTGGATCCCGCTATTAATTGTCGATGCATTGGTATGCCTCATGATACAAACTTCTATATTTGCACAAGGCCTGGAAAAAAATCTTATTTGTAGTCTTGGCACGAGGCATTGACTATGTGGTTATGAAGTATGACATTATGTATTCCATCATTATGAAATTTGCAATTGACATTTCATGTGATTATTTGACTAGTAGAATATCCATGTGAATAAGTAAATGAAATTCTTTGATTTATATTTTCCATATTATTCTGATGATTGAGTTTAAAAGGCATATGTTTTATTCTTATACATTCCCTTAAATGTTTATGCTTATTTATGAAAGTTTACACTATATTGTTATCCTTACTGAGCATCTGAGCTCACCCCTTCATATGTTTTATTTTTCCTAATATGTGAAGAAGTATTTTATTGTTGACCTACAAGGATAGTATAAGAGATATAAGTTTGTTCAAAGGGAAAAAATTGTTGTTGGTGTTTTTATCTCATGATGTGATTTAAAACTTATGTTTTTATCTAGTACTTACAAGGCTACTAAACTGATCAATCATTCGGGGTTTGATCCCTTGTTATTATGCCAATGTTATGTAATAATGCACCAACTTCGGGTAACTATGGTTGGGGCATTACATCACGTCTATGGTATTAATTTTAAAATAATTTTTTTCCACTTTAATGAATGGAATTTGGAAAAATAGATTTCATATTTTTAATACGAATAATTTACTTTATATAATAAGTTAAACATGATTATTGACCATAATTAATAGTAAAAAATATAAAATTTATTTACCATAGTTAAGGTAAAAATGAGTTTATCGGGGGTTAAACTAAAAATATAAGGGCTAAAAATGACAAAAAAATCCCAAAAAATGGTTTGTTGGATTTATAACTTATCTCCTTTATGCTCAAAAATAGTCCATTTTGGAGCCTTATGTCTTGTAAGAAATATTGGTACACCTTTTGATTTTCAAAAATTACATGTGTGTCACTCATCTCAAATATAAAATCCCAATCCTTCTAATCAAGCCTCTACACTTCCAAAAGCAATTAGTTTAGATTACACCTACCCAAATAACATTCTTAAATCCCTTATCCCATTCAAGAAACCTTAGTATGGTCAGAAAGCGTAACACCTAGAGTCTTTATTAATTATTTTTTTGAAAAAATTTAAAGCCTTTGATAGCTTTTGTTACATCCTACACCATGTTAATCTTTTATTAAATACAATAGCAGGTTATCTGGCGTTGCATACAACATTATGTTTTAAAAAACCATGATATTTCAATTATAGTTATATAAATGAATCTATTATATCCAAGCTGGTAAATTTAGATCAATATTAATAACATGTTTTTAAATATTATGTATAACGGTTGTTTATAAATAAAACACATTAATAAAAAAGTACTCAATCTTGGATAAACACTATATGTTTTCAAAATACTATTTTCTCAAAATACTGTGTTTATTTTTTTATAAAACTTAATAAAATTAATTTTTTGAACTTTCAGAAAATTAATTTTATAAAAAAAATTAATTTTTGAAATAATTATTCTAAAAATATCATAAGGATGTTTTATGTAATTTTTCTGAAATGTTTTATTTTTTTATGAATAGTTAAAAATATTGAATTTTAATTGAAAACTCCCCATTAGTTCAATTAATTTATAATGTTAAATAATATTTTAAATTGTTTTTACAGTTAAATTATTTTAATTATACATCCATTAACACAATCTAGTTAATTCTAACCAGTTTAATAACTAATTTTCAAATAAAAACTTTATAAACTTTTGATCACTTTCCTTTTAAAACCCTACTTTCTCATTTTGTCTGCATGATTGATTTTAAATTGAAATATTTCAATTCTGTGAATGGAATTTCAAAAAAATGATTCCAATTTTTTAATAATAAAAATTTATATTAAATAATAAAATAAAATTGTTTGTTTAATTAATATTAAAAACCGAAAAAATTATTGTTAGTGGTTAATGTAAAAATATGTTTACAAAAGGGGGTTAAACTAAACAAATAAGGTCCAAAAGAAGCCCAAAACATTTCCAAACCCCATTGGATGTCAATATTTGGACCTTATCCCTTCTATTATTTAAAACAGTCTATTGTTGGATCATGTGACATGGAAAAAACATGGGTGAAATTATTTCTTTCAAAAAAATACAAGTGTGCTAGACACCTCACTTATAAAAACCAACAACTTATCCACTCTTCTTAATACCTTAATTTTTTTTCAAATACCAATTAAAATCCCATCCCAAATTCCCTTCTTTCATTCTATAAGCCTTATTTTGGACATAGTGTCAACATAGGAATGATTTTGGTGAAATTAAAAGGAGGATACCAAAAGTAAGAGGTAACGTTTATCAATGATCTTATTTGTAATATTTCTTCATACACCTCCTTAAATTATTGTTATAACATGTTGATATAATATCCTTGGTATCTTTTAAATACTTATATGATTTTATATTATGTTCATTAACTATAACTATCTCCACTTCCCTCAAATGGGTTACGAAATCATTATTTATATGTATGGTGAACTACCGCCTCATGATCTGATGTCATTAGTTTTTCCTTTTCCACCTCTCAGGGTTGTAAATAATGAATAATATATATTTTGTGTATGATATTTATAATATAATTATGAATTTTTAATTATTTTATCACACATAACTTTATGTTTTCAATTTTTTGGGAATATGATAATGTCACTCATCTGTACGGTGGACTACTGCTTCATGAAGAGATCTGATTCATCCACAATTTACATATAAGATATTAAATATTAGTTTAATGAATATATTAAATATATATATTACATAACAATTATTTTGGAGTAATAATATATCATTGAAATTTTATCTCTTAATTTAATGAGTAAATAGATATAGTTTTCCTACGTATGTATGGCTTATCGTCTCCATAAATAGTGTATTTCATTTTCTATCACTAAAAATTAGTGATTACTATAAATACATATATACTAAATTTATATGAAATTTATATATTGTTTTACATTTTTTATATGATTAAATCATGGTAAATGTAATATGACCAAAAATTGGAAACAAAAACATATATAAAAACAAATCTGTTATTACCTGAATCATGACTTTAACATGGAATTGTTAATAAATTGGTAAAAAAAAGATCATAACTGAATCATAAACTGTAATATATATATAAAAATATGGTTCTATAATATGTTTAAAATATACTTACATTTTTTATATAGGAGGTTTGAACATGTACGGTGGAAGTCAATACTTAAGGTAATGGATTTTTATATCAATCTTCCTTTTTTGAGACATACATTGTGTTAGGAACCTACATTCTTTCATGAGGTGTATATACAGCCCGATTAACATTTAATATCATGAATTTATTTATCCTTATGATACTTTAAGTTCTATTTTATGTTATTCCTTCATGGGTATTACGATTCAAGGTTACAAAATTGGTAATGATTTTATGTTACAATCTCATCATTTATCAATACTATTTATGATTATATTTACAATGATAAAATATTGGGATACGTCTCCATTTAAACACATGTTTTTTCTTATAATTTATTTATTCATGATATTTTCAAGTAATTGTACCAATTTTCTACTCTTTTGTACTTAAATAATTTATAAAATGTATTTAATAAAATTTGATTTTATTTCTCACTTTAGTCTAAAATTTGTATTCTTCAAAAACCATGTGTTATAAAACTATTTTCAAAATTGTTTTATAATTATCCTCTTATTTTTAAAATTTATTTTACACATATTTTAATTTTTACAAAAATAATTTGAATGAAATATTCAAATCGTTTTCCAAACAATTACAATTTGGATTTTACTGAAAATATCAAAGGAATATTTGTTTTAATGTGTATGGAATGAAATAAACTTCTCATAATCATGACCATTATTTAATTTGAATATTCTTTTATAAATATTCATGGCTATTTTCAAATAAAATATTTTAAAATTTTGTTATGTTTTAAAGATTTTTTTTTTCAAATCAGAAATGTTATTATCCTCAAGAAATGTTTTAAATGATCAATAAAAGACATTTTCCATCTAAGGTGACATATGTTGATGTTAAATATTCCTTACTAGGGATATAATCCATAGTATGGTTATTATTATTTCTTGTAAGGGTTCAATTTTATGATGAATTGATGTTTAAAAAACTTATTTCTCTTCCATGGGTAATACCATGATAAAATTCTCATAAAACCTCTTCTTTTTTTTCATGTGTTATTCTATGATGAAATGATAAAAATATTATAAAACCATTCTATTTTATATAGTTTATGATATGTTGAAATGATTATTATCTCCATTTCATTATGTATGTTAGGATATGATTAATGTTTTATGATCTTGTGTCATGCATAAATATGGTTTTCAATATGACATGGGTGGAACCCATATCTCCTTCCAATGCATTGGGTAAAGATTTATATCTCATGTGATATAATTGACTAGAACAGAGGCTAAACCTAGTACAACAAGGGAATTTTTTCGTTATGATGGATTTTTTAGTTAACCTTTACTACTATGATAATTTAGGTAGTGAACCCATTCCACTATCGTATCCTAGTAAATGATCCTTGAAAAATATGTGTATCATTATCTATGATTATGTGTATGCCACAAATCCTTATTGTATACCATTGTTATGATATCATGGATCGTGTTCTTTAGTTCTTTTATGATTCATGCCTTCTGAAATACCAATATTTAAACCATGACTCATGATTATGATCCTTGATATACAGGCTATGGTTTTCAAATGTAATGATCATGTTCTCATACCCTTGTGTTCATTCTATACATAAAAATTTTCCTTTTTACCCTTACTAAGAATCTCAGCTCACCCTTTCTTATGTTTCCTTTCCTCAGGTTATAAAGAAATGTATTACATATGATATGTGTAAGAAGGGTTACAGTTATGAATATCATAGTGGGAGATGTTTTAGTTTACCTATGGACTAGTTGTTTGTGTATTCAAGTTTTTAAATACACTAAACAATTAAATTTATCATCCATTATGCAAAAAATATATTTTCATTCTCTAGTGTTTGGAATATAAAAAAGTCATTTTGGTTGTCTACTATTTTTAAGGTAAAGTAGATAAATGGTTAAATATTATAAATAATATGACGAAACAGGATGAAATTGACTCAATGGACTGCTATGAGTTAGAGAAATTATTTTTCCATAATTAATTTCCACATACTCTAATACAAATATGGATAAATAGCCTCTTGAGTTGAAATAAGGGATGATGAATCTTTCGGTACCTATTGAGGAAAGTTTTGTAAGTATTTTGAGGTATGCTTCTGTAATTTCCATCCAACCTGAAGGTAATGTTCATCGATCCTTGAGTGTCTTAAAACCAAGACTCTGAAGGTTTTCATCCATAAGAGACTTTAGTAGCTATGAATAGATTGTTCGATCAGCTATCATGGTAGAAATAAATTTTGGAGTTGTGTATCAATATCATCATTTTGATAAGTAGAGAAAAAATGAATTCAAAAAAAAATCTAAGAACCATAGAGAGAAGAAGATGATATTTCCTATGGACACAATGTGTAGGAAGAAACATGGAGGAAAATATATTAAGGTAACCTGTAAATGTTTTATATATGGAATAAAAGATCATCAGAAAATTGATTGATGATGTGATGGGAAGAAATTAGCTACTAATGTGAATAGATTAAAATCTACACCTAATACACCTCTTAAACTCTAGTTTTTCAAATGCAAGGAGTATGGTCACAATGGTAACCAATTCCCAAATCTGAAGGTTAATGATGATGATCGACATCAACAACCTCTTAAGCTTAGAGAAAAAGGAAAATCTCATGTGATCATAATATTTGATGAGTGTTATGATAATAACATGGTGAAATATACACTTACCATCCACTATAGAACTTCTAATGAATTATTTAACTCTAGATCTATTCATTATTTCATAACTAAAGAATTTTCTATGGTTATCAAGATGTCACCCAAAGGATTCATTGTAGAAATAGTAGTTAAATACCCTAATGTTATGATGATCACATCTCAAGTATATGATTCCTCTCTTGTTGACATCGGTAGGAATGTTCTTTAGGTAAATATTTTCATTCTTACATTGGTTGAATTTGATTTCATCTATGGAATTTATTTTCATTATTTACATAAATCTCATATCAACATTAAGGGAAGTGATGTCATTTTTAATATTCCAAATAAACATATGATTGTATATCAGTTGGACGATAAGTACAATCTTCTAATGGAGATCACATCCACTGTATGGATCTTAATTCCCAATCAGAAGGGGTTTTATCTAAAATTATTGAGGATAAACTTGACAGCTATGATATAACTACTGTGAGGGGATGTTTTATGTCTTTCGGGAAGAGTTTTCGAGACTTCCACCGAAATATGAAGTTGATTTCTCAATAGAATACATACCTAGTTCCACACTAATCTCAAATAACACCAATATAATAGCTTCGATTGGATTGTAGGAATTGAATTAGAAACTCTCAAAAAACCTTAACAAGTCATTTATTCAGCCATGTGTTTCACCATGTGGTTCATTAGTTATATTTGGTAAAAAGAAACATGGATTAATGTGACTTTTCATATATTATTGGGAGCTAAATAAGATCCCAATTAAATAGAAGTATCATATTTTTTATATTTATAACTTTTTTGATCAAATTTAAATACCAAAACACTTCTCAAAGATTAACCATTGTTCTATATATCACTAATTGAGGGTAAATAAGAATAATATACCCAATATGACATTCCATACCATGTTTGGACATTATGAATAAATAGTGATTTTATTTGTTATTACAAATTACCATTATATATTTATGTATTTAATGAATAGAGTTACTAAATATTACCTTGATCAGTTTGTGGTGGTCTTTATTGATGGTATTCTTATATACTCAAATAACAATAAAGAGTATGAAGATCATTCGATAATTCTACAAAATGCCCTTAGGTGAAAATATATAAAAATGATAAAAATATTGAATTTTAGATTCAATATGTATCATTTTTTTGGTCATGTATTTTTAAGAGAGTGTATATAAGTAGATCTGTCAAAGATGGAGGCTATTGAATCTTGGCCCAAACCAACCATGGTGACTGAGATCTTTTGTTCTCTTGGTTTAGTTGGATATTTCCAATGGTTTATGAATAACATTTCATGAAAATATAATCCTATAACCATGATAACCCAAAAGGGATCCAACTTCCTATAGGTAAATGATTGTGAGGAAAATTTGAAAGAACTAATGAGAAGATTAGTCAATGTACTTATATTTACATTACCGTGTATTGGAGAAGGATTTGTAATATATAATGTTGCATCCAAGAAGAGACCAGGATCTTTTATTATGAATAATGACATTATTATAGATTTTTCCTCATGATAATTGAAGATTCATGAACAAAATTACCCAACTGGTGATTTAGATTTAGCTATGGTAATTTTTTCATTAAAGATGTGGTTGCATTATATTTATGAAAAAAAGTGTGAGATGTATGCTAATCAAAAAAGTATAAAGTATAAATTCACATAGAAGGAATTGAATAAGAATCAAAGAAGGTGGTTGGAGATGATTAAATATTATTAATACTCAATACATTACCACCCTATAAAAGAGAACAAAGTGGTAGATGATTTGAGTTGAAAGGATCATTATAGCTTATCTATGATGAGGATTACAAAAGATCCAGTATTTAGGGATTTAAAAAATATTTTTATGTAAAATATGAAGGAAGGGAAAATGATCCTACTCAATTGAATGTTCAACTATCTATCTAAGTGAATATTAAAGAATAACATATGGAATATGTATACCTAAAAAAGGTTAGAAATGTTCTTGAATTTTACCTTGATCATGATGGAATGATGAGTTTCAAAAAATGTGTTTTAATTCAGTACATCCCATATTTGAAGGTGGAAGTTTTAGAGGAATATCATTGTTTTTCATTATCTAATTATTATGGAAGTATGAATACTTATAGATATTTGAAAAAATACTATTGGAGGGATGTCATTAAGAGAGATATCGCAGAGTTTGTATCTTGGTGATCAGTATGTCATCATGTTAAGGATAAAATAAAAAAATTTAATGGTATGGTACTTCTATTACCTATACTAAAATTGAAATGGGAAGACATTCTTATGAAAATTTTCATTCGACTCCCCAAAAAATTTAAAGGTAATAATGATATATGGGTTGTAGTCGATCACCTTACTAATCCATCAACCATTATTTTTATCAATGAAGACTTCTATCAAGATAGCCTTCCAAGGATATATTTTACAGATATTTTAAGGTTTCATGGAGTGCCAAATTACATTGTGTTTGATTGGTATATGATTTTTTCCTCAAAGTTTTAGTGAATTTCTCGACAATATCTTGATATGGAGTTAAGTTTAATTACTACGTTTCACCCCAAACAGATTGTTAGTTTGAAATAACAATTACAATCTTAGAGAATATATTGAGATATTTGAGTTTTCTTACAATAATATCTTTCACCAAAGAATTAAGATATCTCATTATGAATCCCTTTATGGAAAAAATATAGAGCTCTAATGTGCTGGAATGATTTTATACAAAGAAAGATATTGGGACCTGAGATAGTAGAAGAAACAAACAAGAAGGTTAGATTCATTCAACAAAAAATAAATGTAGCTCATATTTGATTGAAAATTTATGCTTATAATTTATATAATTATTGATAATTTGAAGTTTGGGACAAGGTGTTTCTAATAATTTTTCCCTCGAATATGATTATAAGATTATGGAAGAAAGGAAGTCTAATTTCTGAGTATTTAAATATCTTCGATATTATGAATCATATCAGGATTGCAGCTTATATTTTGGAGATTCAAACAAACATATCTCAATTCCATGATGTTTTTCATATATCACACCTGAGTAAGTACATACATTACCCTTCACATGTACTAAACTTTGTGGTCATACCCCTGGATAAAGATCTTTCTTTTGACGAATAAATGGTCGAGATTTTGGATTATATAGAAAATGTTCTATAAAACAAAACTTCTAACCTGGTAAAATATTTTTGGTGAGAAAATTAGTTTGAGAAAGATACATGGGAAATTTATGATATGATGAGGTATAATTATCCTCCTTTTTTTGTATAAGAGTGACAAATTTTGAGGGATAAATTCATTTCAAAGGGGTAGAATATAACACCCCATGTTTTTATGAATTTATTTTTGAATAAACTAAATTCATTGATGTCTTTTGTTATATTAAATTCCACATAAATATTTCTCTATACACAAAATAGGGTTATATTGACTTACACAAAACACATAGTTTTATCAAAACCAATATATTATTAATTTAAGGACACAAATGGGACTAATATAACCTAGAAATTATGTTGTTACAAATATTAATACATAGCATTAAATATTATATTTAATGGTCTTATAATATGAAAACACATTATAAAAATTGAATTAATTTTTTATAATGTCGTTATATGTTTTGAAAAATTTATTTTCCCAAAACAATGGTTTTTGTTTCTTTTTGAGAACCCGAATAAAATTAATTGATGGAACTTTTAAAACATTAAATTTATAAAAAAAACATAATTTCTGAAATCAATATTTATAAATTATCTTAGGGTGAATTTTTTCTATTTTTGATAAATGTTTTAATTTTTGATGAATAGTAAAAAGTACTAAATGTTTGTTAAAAACTGCATTTTCATTTAATTGATTAATAAAGTAAAATTATATTTTAAATTGATTTTATTTTAAAATGAGTTCAATTATAAATACATTAATATAATTTTAGTAATTTTAATCAATTTCTTATTAAGCTTTGATGTAAGAAAATTGAAAACATTTGAACATTTTCTCTATAAAACCTTTTTTTCTCAAAGCTTCTGCGTTATTAATTTTAAATTAAAACATTCCAATTACTTTATTGGAATTTAGAAAAATTCATTCCATACTTTTAATCCGAATAATTTATATTATCTAATAAGGTTAGTTTAATTTTTGACAAAATTTTAAAATAAAAATAATAAATATTATTTACGAGGGTTAAGGTAAAAATTGGTTTACTGGGAGGGGTCAACTTGAAAGATATGGGTTGAAAATAACCCAAATTTATTACAAAACAAATTATAATGGAATATTTTGAATTTATACTTTATATTATCGATAATGGTATATTATTGGATCTTGGTGGCATGAAAAAATGTGGTAAGTATTCTTCTTTCAAAAAATTAAAAGTGTGTTACTCACCTCACATATAAATGGTCCACACTTCTCCTCACCTATTCACAGCTTAAAAACCTTTTTGTTTTTAGGATACCCATTAAAATATCCTTAAAAAACTTCCTTCTACTATCTTAGAAACCTTGTGTTGGACATAAATCCATTATACTAAGGACTTTGGAGGAAACCAAAGGAGGATGCCTGAAGAAGAGGTAATGTTCATCACTGGGAATTTTGGTTTTACTTCTTCCTCCACCTCCTTAAATTATTATGATACCATGATGATATAAAAAAATATTATATAACATATATAGAGATATTTTTTATGTTATTTTTATGAAATTAAACCATCACTACTTCTGAAAAATGGGTTATGAAATCATCGTTTATGTGTGTGGCACACTACCGCCTCATGACTGATGTCATTCATTTTTTAGTTATAACATATCATGGTTGGACATAATGATCAAATTATCATTTATATAGGATATTTATGATATTATTATGTTTTTTAAATAATTATATCACATATACCTTCATGATTACCATTTCTTGGTAATATGATGATGTTGTTTGTGTGTACGGTAAACTACTGCCTCATGTAGCGATGTGATTCATTTACACTTTACATGGAAGATATTAAGTATCTTTTTTATAAAAATATATTATATATATAGAATAAAAATTATTTTTCAATTATAACATATCATTTACCTATTATTCTTTCAATCCAATAATAAAATGGAAATATCATTCATGTAATTGTATAACATGCCACCTCCATTAATGGTTTATTTCATTTTATTTTACTAAATTTTACTGATTAATCTGAATACATATATACATAATATATATGATATTTATATCTTGTTTTATATTATTTAGATGAAGAAGTTATTATCAAATTAAAATGTCCAAAAATAACAAATCAAAACATATATGAAAAAATAAAGCGATTATTTCCCGAAACGTTACTTTAACATGGAATTGTTAATAAATAGGTAAAAAAGTCATTAAAAAATCACATATGGTATGATATATATTTAAATATAGTTATTTAATATATTTATAATAAACTAATATTTATTATACAATATGTTTGAACATGTATTATGGAAGTCAAGACTTAAGGTATGGGATTTTCATATCAATTTTACTTCTTTGAAATGTACATTATGTTATGAACTAATATTCATTCATGAGGTTTATATACAGTCCATTTGACATGAAAATCATGAAATTATTTATCCTCATGATATTTTATTTTCCATTTTAAGTCATTCTCTCATGATTCTTATGAATCAATGCAACAAAATTGGCAATGATTTTATGTTACAATATCATCGTTTATCGGAATTGTTTGTGATTATATTTTTTATGATAAAATTTTATGATGCATCTCTCAATAAAATCATTAATTTTACTTGAATATATTGATTTATGATATTTTCATTTAATATTACCAATTTACACTCTTTGGTAATTAAAATAATTGAGATTTTTTTTAAGAAAATATGACATTTATTTCTCTCTTTAGTCGAAAATATGATTTCTTCCAAAACCATGTTTTATAAAAATGTTTTTAATTTTTTTTTGTTATATTGTTATTTTTGAAAGATATTTTTACTAATGATTTACTTTTTACAAAAATGTTTTCAAATTAAAATTCACAACATTTTCTAAAAAATAGTTATTCGTATTTTATAAAAAAAATGTTAATGTAATAATTGTTTTTACATGTATGGTATGAATGAAACTTTCCTTCACCATAATCACTATTTTATTTCAATATTAATTTATATGTTACCATTGATATTTTTGATGAAATGTATTTTAAAAATATTTTTAAGTGTTTTTTTAAATTGGAAAAGATATTTTCCTCAGGAAATATTTTAAATGATCGATCAAAATCATTTTCTATTTAAGATGGCATCCATTGATTTTAACTATTTATTAATGGGGGTGTGATCCAAATATACCATTCATATTTTTTTGTCATAATTTGTTAATTTTATGATGGACTGATGTTTATGAATCACTTTTCTCTTCCATGGGTTATTCCATGATAAAATTCTTATGAAACATACTCATTTTTTCAAAAGTTTATGCTATAATGAAATAATGAAATGAAAAATTACACTATATATTTTCTATAGGTTATGATATAATTAAATATTTATCAAACAAATTTCATTTATTGGATAATGATATGTAGATATTTTTATGATTTTCTTCCATAAATAAATATAGTTTTCATTATGAGATGGGTGAGACATATATATCCCTCCAATGCATTGGGTGGATATTTATATCTCTGGATATGTACAGGAAAGGATTGCAGAGTGAACCTAGTCTATTAATGTATTTTTACCCTATGATATTCTTTGGAGTGAGCCTTGAATAATATGATGATTTTGGGAGTGTGCCAATTATACTATGATAGTCTTGGAAATGAGATTGCACTAATATAGAAATGATTTTATATGATGATGTATATTCCAAAAATATATGCTTTATGCCAATGTAATTATATCATGGGTCATGTTAATTGATTCCCTTGTGATTCATGTCTTGTGAACTACCAATCTTTATTCCATGACTCAAGATTATGATATTTGATAAGAAGGGTATGGATTTCAAATATTATGATCATATTCTTATAATATTTTGTTCATGTTATGCTTTCGTATCTCCTTTTTTTACACTTATTAAGTATAAGGGATCACCCTTTATTAATTTTTATTCCCCTAGGTTATGAGAAAATTACTAATTTTTATATTTATAAAAATGGTGATAGTTATGTAGATTGTTGTGGGAGATGAAATTTTTTACCTATGGACCAATTGTTTGTGATTCAATGTTTCCAAATACACTAAACTATTATAGTTGTTAGGTTTTTGATTTCATAATGTAATGAATATTAAAAAAAAATCTTTAATATTTATTTAGGATAATCCATGTTTTTTTATAGAAATTCAATGTAATAATTATTTTGGTAAAGACCAAAAGATATTTCCCGAAGTAAAGGTCATGTTCTTCAATGAGCATTTTAATTTTATTTCTTCCTCTGTATCCTTCAATTTTTTTTAAAAACATGATGATATAAAAACATAAGTATGTTAAATATACTAATATATATTTATGTTAATGGAATAAACTACATCTCTCTCATCTTCCCTAAAATGATAAATGAAATCGTCAATTATGTGTACAGTGGATTACCACCGTATGAACAAACTTAGTTCATTTTTCAACACTATTTTAATGGATTTTTATGATGGGGTATATAAAGTATGATTTTGGTACTTTTAAAGTAATTATAATTTTTTAATTTTTATATTATATATATATTTTTAATTTCTATTTCATGTTAGATATGATAACGCTGATAGTGTGTATAACGAACACCCTCTTCGTGAAGAGATGTGATTCGTTCTTCACTTGAAATTTATGTGGACCATAATTAGGATAAATCCAAAAATATATATGTTATATTTATGACTTAACCACACTGATGTAAATTTTATATCACTTATATCTTCTTACCTTATAACCCATCATAAAACAGTAACATCGCTCGTCTGTACAACGGACTACCGCGTCATGAACCTATGTGATGTCTCATTCATTTCCATTTTACATTGATAGTATTAAGTATATATTAAATGAATATATAGGATATATATGATATATATGTAATAATTATTATTATTTAAGCATGATATATTATTTACCATTCTTTTTTTCAGTCTTTCAGGGAAATGGAAAAAATGTTCATTAACAATTATCGCTAATTATCTCCATGAACAGTGTAATTCATTTCTATATATGAATCTAATGGATTATTATAAATAAATATATAATGAATACATATGAAATTTATATAATTTTTAAAATTATTTAATATATATATCCATTATCAAATTAAAAGGACTAAAAACACAAAACCAAAACATTTGTGAAAAAACAAAGGAGTTATTACTGGAAACGAAACATTATCAAGAAACTGTTAATAAATGAGTAATAAAAGGGTAAAAGTATTTCAAATATAGTATTATATATATGGATATGCTTTTTAATATATTTATAAAAAACTTATATTTATTACATATGAGGTTTTAATGTGTATGAAGGAAGTTGAGACTAAATTAAGGGATTTCTTAATCACTTTTTACTTATATGAGACACATTCCATATTCTTGACCTCTTTATTTTATATGGTGTATATAATTCCCCTGAATTTATTTTATGATAATTATATTTAAAATTATTGGTATTTAAATATCCATTTTTTGATCTTTCTTTCATGGGGTTTACGATTCAAAACTTTTCGAAATTGCAAGGGGGTTTTGCCTCATATTGCATTCTTGGGGACCTAAGTTATGTTTTTCACCAATATTCTTCTATAGGGTATATATAATTCCCATTATAAATGTTATATAATGATAATAGTTCTTTTAATTAAATTCTTTGTTTAATTTAAGGTTACTATTTCATGTGGATTTAGATTCAAAATTTCTAATGTGGTAAGAGTTTTATGTTACGATCTCATCATTTATCGAGAATGTTTATGATTTTTCATACAATAATTAAATATTTTGATATTATATCAATAAGCTTGTGAATTTTATTTTCCTATGGTTATAAAATTTTAATTCATTTTTTCCTTAGTTTTCTTTTGTTTATGTACTCCGGATTTTAAAACAAAAGTTTCAAGAAAATTTTTCTTTATTTTTCTCTCCAAACAAAAATATTTTTTCTTCTAAAAATCTATTTTCTAAAAATATTTTCAAAAATGTTTTTAACACTATCAAAATTATTTATTATAGAAATATTTAACCATGTTTTACTTTTTACAAAAAAAATTAAGGAATGTTCATGCTATTTTTCAAAAAATGTGTGTTTGGATTTTACTAATAATATGGAAGAAATCGTTGTTTTAGTATTTATGAGAATAATATTATTTTATACATCATGAACAACTCAATGTTTTTAATGATTAATTTATATGTTTGAAAGTTTATTTTCAAAGAAATATATTTCCAATATAATTATGATTTTTAAAAACAATTATTTCGAAATAAAGGTTATTTTACTCAAGAAATGTTTTGAATAATCATTAAAGATTAATTTATATATTTAAAAATTTATTTTTTAAAACGATTTCCAAAAAATATTATGTTTTTTTATTTTTAAAATTTTTATTTCAACGATATTTTATTTTTCTAAAGAATTTTTTTAAATAATATATAAATGTTTATTTATAAATTTCTAAGGTTATTTTAAAAGAAAACGATTTTGAAAATGTTTGATGTCTTAAAAATTTTGTTTTAAATTTGGGAAGGCTAGTTTTATCAAGATATTTTGTGAGTTATTTTTCATTCAAAATTGATTTCCATATAATATGACACCATTTGATTTTACTTATGCTTCATTGGAGATATTATATAAGGATAATATTATTATTATTTTCCTAAATGGTTTATATTTATAAGGAAAAGATGTTTATTAAACATGTTTCTCTTCCATGGGTTATAGTATGAAAATGTGATTATGAAACCCACTACTTTTTAAACAGTTTATTCTTTGAATAAATAATGAAATGATTATGAATCCTCTTTTTTTTACATAGGTTATGATATAATGAAATGCTTATGAAACCCATTTCTTTTAAGAGGTTTTGGTAGTGATGAATATTTTTATGATCTTCTGCTAAAATATGTATGATTAAAATTTGTGACAGTGGTTATGTTATAACCAAGGATGGTGGTGTATTGTAACCAAAATAGGTGGGACCCATATATCCCTTCCATGAACTAGGTGAATATTTATATCTCAAGAGATTTAAAATAATGTAATGGGGACTAAACTCGGTCCAATAAGAGAATTTTTCTTCTATGATGGTCTTAGGGGTGAACCTTGTCTACTATGATGGTTTTGAGAGTAAACTTAATCCCCAATTATAGCCTAGGAAATGTTCCTTGAATACTTTGGAAATTATACTCTATGCATATGTGTATTCCACAATTCAATTTCATTTTCTAATGTTATGATCTCAAGGATCATATTTTTTTATAACATTATGATTCTCATATTATGAACTTACAAGATTTATTCCATTCCACGATATTGTTATAATTGATATATAGGTTATGGTTTTAAATTTTTAAGCTCATTTTCTCATAAATATATGCTTAGGTCTTGCTTATTTGATCATTGTAATCTCACTTTTTTACCATTATTTGGAATCTAAACACATTATTTATTATGTTTCATTTCCCTAGGTTATGAAGAAAGGTTTTAATTATAGTATGTTCACGAAGAGAACTAATGGTGAAGATATTTATGTGATATGTTAAACATATTTCCCAAATTTATAGGATTGTATACCGAGTATCCAAATAGACTAAAATATTACAATCCATGGGAATTTTTTATGTAATATATTGAGTATTTATCTAAAAATATGAAATATCTTTTTATGAAAATCCTAGGTCACTATAAAAGCACCCTTTAATAAAATCTGGATGGGTCATATAGTTTGGTTGGATGATTTTCCAAACAATAAACCATCCATATAGTGGACCCTACCTAGTAAAACATACCATTTTATGGTTCGACTACATTTACAAACCTTTCACGAACCATGAAAATTCTATATCAAAACATCAGAACATATTATAGACTTTTCATATAGTTTCCTCTAAACATGCTCAAGTTATGCACCAGAACCTAGACCAAAATGTGACTTTCATTGTTTCCCATAATACTTGTATAGTTTGTACATAATTGTACACTACCTATGTACACAAACCATGAATAAAACAAAAACACCTAGAAAATTATCTACATAAAGGAAATTGCATGGTTTCCCCTAAAACATTCATGCAAACCATGTACATATGGAAAGACACCATTTTTCTCATGTTTTGGGATGAAAATTCCAAGAAACTTAAATTACCTCAAATATGGAATGAAATAATATTAAATATTGGTAGTAGTGACAAATGGGTTTTATTGTATTCTTTTCATCTATTCTCAACAAACCCACATCATGTTATCCTTTATCACCCATACATGTTTCATGCATGTCATTGTATTCCACATGAATCTATTGAGAATCAGGGAGGTAGATATTGTGTTTTGAGTCATTTGGGGGAACGTTCCTTAAGGATTTAGTATTTTTTAAATTTTTTTACTAGTGTAAAATCTTGATTTCCTCAAGTATTCAGTGAAACAATAAAGAGAATGCGCTATGATAGAATGTCGATATGATTTTATACAATAATGTATGAAAAGATTTTTGATATTAAACAATTGAGTGGAGATTATATGAAAATGGTGTTCCCATCCCATTTATAGTGCTAGTATTTCAAAACAAAGAAACTAAACTGTTGGTATCCCAAGGAACATTATAATTGTCGTTCTGACCTTTATCATCCCCAAGGCCTTCATAATTCTCATAATTTTTATTATTTCATTAATTAACGAAGGAATTTCAAAAGAATTATTCCATTAATTAAACTTCATTACCCATATTGTCATTAATTTAATTTTGTAAAATTTTAAAAAAAACTTCAATAAAAATATAACATTTCCCCACTATTTTTAATTTTATAAAATCATTAAATATCCAAATTTTTGAAAAAATTATTTTACATGATAAAGGTTTCTTTCAATTTAAACCCTTATATAATTTAAAATTATCAAAGTGATATAAAATTTGAAGTTTAATAAGAATTAAACTACTAATATTTGTAACATCACAAGATATGTCACATATATAAAAATGTATCAATCATTATAGAATAAAAAATTGATTATAATATAATGGCTATGTTCATTAATCTATTTAGGAACTCTCTTTGATGTTAAATCCTAAATTTTTTTAATAATCAACACCACCCTAAGAATATATAGGAGAAACATTATAATGTGACCTTATTATTATCGCAACGTAAATCAAAGGGTCATAATTTTTTTGAAAGAAATATGCCAACTAAAAATTATAACACGTGACACTAACAAAAATATATTGGGAAAAATTTCCAATATCAAAAATCATTATGGTAAACTATTTTTACCATTTTAAAACATAAATAGGTTATACCAAATAAAAATATTGGGTTACAATTAGAAAATAAAAAATTAATGGTTTTTATCCCAATTCTCTATTAGTCTCACATATAATCCTACTCAATAGAGATATTGTAAATGAATCTGCAAAGATTTTACATGATCTTAAATAAAAAACTGTTATGGAATCATCTTATAACAATTTTTTCAAAAAATCATCTCTCAAACTTATATGTGTATACTTTTCATCATACATGTGACTATCTACACATGAGAGTGTTGGTTCACAATAATAATTAATAAAAATACAAGGAATTCCATTGGGCATAAATTTAATATCTAGTAATAGATCAGAGATCCACTCAACCTCTTTCCCATAAGCTTCTAAGGAAATAAATTGTGAATCCATGGTTGAATGTGAAATACATGATTGTTTCTATATTTTCTAAGAAATAACACATCCTTAAAGAGTAAAAAACCATTTATATGTGTATTTATTATCTCTAATACTACTCATCCAACTAGACTCAATGTATCCATCGAATAAAGATGAATAATCATTGTAGTGAAAAACCTAAATCTTGGGTCTTCCTCAAGTATCCAAATAATCACATTATACATTCCCAATGATCCAAAAAAGAATTTGTTGTATGTCTATTAATTTTAGAAACTGTAAAAGAAAATTAAGTTTATTAAAATCCATTGTATAAATTAAATAAAAAATTACTAGCATATTCATGTTGTTCCATAGCTCAACCCGTGTTAAAAAATATTTTCACACTAGGTTCAAATGGTGTATGAGTATCTTTGAAAATAATATTATTAAATATATTTTAAAAAATCAATTTAATTATACAACATAAATAATATCCTTTACTATATTTTATAATTTTAATACTAACAATAGTATAAATTATTCCAAGATCCTTCATTTTCAATATTATGGATAAATAATTATTTATCCCATTTACAGCAATCTTATTAGTTCAAATAAATTAATATACTTAATTACCTTTAAGTAATTTCCTCATTACATGAATGTGGTCTACTTTTTTATTGTCAATAGAAGCATCTTCAGGGTTTGGAGGGAGATCATTGGGGGAATATGGAAGATTTGGTTCTTGAATGTAAATTTTTTTTAACACCATAAAGAAGAACTTCATCTTACCTTTTCACTATGAGAGTTAATTCCATCAAAGTAATCAAGATAGACTAAATTCAGATTCATGACCTTCAAAGACTTATAATCCATATTCATTAGACTAAATAATTAATTTTTTGTAGAATAATGGAGGATTATGGTTATTTATTGAGTCATGTAGGCACACTACCCTTAAGGATTTAGTTTTCCCTTCAACATTTATATTGACAAACTCAGAATTCATTGAGGATTCATTCATACAGAGAAGAGAAATAATTATGATATCAATTTAAGAAAATTCATCGATATGATATAGGAAATTGTTTTAAAAGATTTCAATTTAGAGTGAATATTAACCAAAAAAATGGGTTCACGTCCTATATATAGAGCCACTATTTTTTGATGAAGAGGCTCAACCTTTGAGATCCTAATAACATTATAATTTTTATTATAATATTTGGATTCCCAAGGGCATTTGGAATTCCAACAATTGTTAATATTTTATTAATTAAACTTGGTATCCTAGAATCATCATTTCATTAATTAGCCTTTGAATCCCAACTTCCCCTTAATTGTATTTTATATTATTAAACAAATTATTATATTAATAATATAATAGAATCAAACCTGTCCCAACCACCATTGCCCAAACCAAATTTTCCACACATGGTTTTTTCTCCTCCCATGATTCCACTACATAAATTCTCATTTTTTTTCAACTAGAAAACAAAAATGATTAGGAAAGGCAATAAATCAGACCCATTCATCAATATTTTATAAACAATAGAACTTATCTATAATGTTCAAAATTTCTAGTAGAATCCTATTTTTCTAAAAAAATTCGATTTTTAGTCACATGACGTCATCATTGTTATCACACTGTAATTAATTTTATTAACATTACATGAACATGTAGACTAAAACAAAATTATGTCCACACTATATCATCATGAAACCCATCTATTCTATAACCCAATCCATAGGATGAGAACTTCAACATTCCATAAAAAAATCTTTAGTACTAAATGAAAAATAAAATCAAGGAATGAAAACCATGCATAGAGTAGAAAATAATTCCATGATAGTATAATTTCAATGAAAAGAATATATCTATTATATCATTAAAGATGTACCATCCTCTCAAAAGTGATTGATTGGTTACTCCAAATAAATTCAGAATGATAGTACTATTTATTATAGAATATTCTAATAAGATCAGGAAAATATAATTTGAGATGAAGAAACTAATTAGAATAAAAATTAAGGGAGAATAATAACACATCTTGAATAATAGAAAAATGACATGCCAAAAAAATGGGCACCAATAAGATGGCAGACCCAACCAATCAACACAAATAATATATAAATATCATGTAATAAGAAGAAAAAACATGATATAGTAGAATGGATCGATTTACTCGGACTTCTAATTATAATATCTTAAGCATTGGTTTTATTTTAAATATACCTTAATTTTGGAAATAGTTATATCCCTTACAATAGCAAAACCCAAATTATTAACAATCCATGTTATGTTTATGAGAACAACTATTTCACGCTCCTTAAAACCCACATGAAAGTATTCTAATAGCATGGCATGAAAACACTTGAAAATTTCAGTTTCTCAATAACATGTTTTTATTGAGTCTCGTTTTTTCCATCCTCACTAGATTACTAGTCTTCGGAGATTATTTGGGTATCTTTTAACACATTCCCCTTTTAATAAATTCGTTTAATGTTTTCCTTACCTATGGTTTTTATTTATCAAAATTGGATTCACATAGATATCATAGTTGTAGTAATTTCCAAATTTGAGTAATTTTTTCTTGGTATTAATTTTCTCAGATGGGGAGTGGTAAATCCATTTGAATTAATCAATGGTTTAATTCCACTTATTCACTTAATTGAGTTAATTCCTTCTAAATCTTATAACATTTCTCAATAGGTTGTACAGTATGGAAGACCTTCCATAACTGCAAATTTGGACAATTTCCATATTTTAAGTCCTTGATAATATGCATTAAAATTATTAAAATAGGAATATATGGTCGATTGTAATGAATTGATGGTCATGGGGTAAAAATTTGTCACTTAAGTGACTTATATCCATGATTTGTTACAATTATGGTCCTATTTTGTTACCAACTTGGTTTAAATGTTGTGGAAATGATTATTACAAAAAAAATAATGTTATATATTTTGAACCCGTGCCCTTTTCAAATAATATGAACACACTAATCATTATCCTATCATGAAACATCTAATATATTACACATATTTTTATTAATTATTTAATAATTACCAACAATACCTTTAAAAATATTATTTATTTAATATTTATTAACAGTAAATAGTTATCATATATATTTCTAAATACAAAATATTATTGTTTTAATATAAAATACTAATTATTTTAATTACTAATACTATTACAACTACAATTATGATTATATTTAAATAACATAAAAATAAGAAAATTTATAACCATGATTTTGTATATAAATGTTTATAGATTTTTATATCCATTGTTTGACAACCATTCCTATAATTATTCTGATGAACCAGATCATTGTCCCATCTATTTTCATGGTTTTTTGAAAACTATGGAAATAGTCGCCTACTATCATAGTTTTCAAATCTCTCCATGAAATGTGTGACAAAATCATCACATTATAGTATTGCTAACAATCCATTGAAATCTCATATGTAAACCTATGAATTAGATAGAGTGTCTCCAAATATATCATTAGGAGGATCCATAACCATTAGCTCAACATTTTTAGTCTCTATTTTTTTAACATGCTTAGGGGATTGGGGTGATACTCCCCTTATCCATGAGAATTAGGGGCATAAAGTTATGCTAAAATTTCCTTCTCCTTATCCATTTTATGAAATATATATTTTTATTTATAGGTGGACAAGAAAATATATATTCTTATCACTTCAAAATCCACATTACACCTAAGAGTGTCATTTTTATGGAATTTTATACAATGTTATAGAACATTCTCAAATAAAACCTCTTTTAAAAATTCTGAATCATGATTTTGAATGAAAATGAATGATGAAAGAGGTTTTTTAAGATCGTTCATAGTATATACTGATAAAAATGGCTTTTAAAGGTTTCAAGTTGTGAGGTTTAATTTCAATAGTCTCCTGATTAAACTCAAAATAAAGGGGGGAAACCTTTTAGGAATCGGTGAAACAAAAAACCAACAAAGAAAAACCAAATTGCCATAATTGGGTACTTGGGGTCTATTCTTGAGTTGATTTAAAATATAACACCCTTTTCCAACACACTCATTATTAACTGAACTGGTTTTCCATTATACATTAGGCATGCCTCATTATATTTCAATGGTTTTAAACTGGAAGCAATAATATAAGTGCTGATAGTGGTAAGACTATACCCTCTGAAAATAAATAATAAGGATAACACAAAAACAAAAAACAAAATTTAAATAAAAATAAAAAACAAGAAAAAATATACATATGCTAATCCAAATGAACGTCCAAAATAATATTCTTGTAATATAATAGTAAAAAAGATCTCCAATATGATGATCAAATTTGTAAAATTACAAAAGTAACAAAATAAAGTTCTATCCCATCACAGAAGAACCACGTGACCCATCATCAAAACCATACTATTCAACTCATGCACCATCTACACTCCCATATGTACTAGGATCTAGAAAATGAACTGTTATGCATAATGAGTCCATGAGACAAAAATTAAAAACTCACTTTATAGGTCTTGTGCAAGGAGTAAGTATGAAACTATTAGTCCATGGCTAACACTATTCCTAGATAATATATATTATATTACAATGTATGCAAATAAAAATAAACAATAATCAAAATGCACCATTTAATATTCTCTAATTGTTCTCAATAATATTTCCAGTGAGACTTTACCTACCTTATCAAGTAGTAGATTAGAATAAAACACCAATAGTATATCATAACTAAACTTCCCTAGGCCTTCTAACCAATTCTAGCTTACATGGACTCACCATTCAGAATAAACCCTGAAATCTTGATGGCACGTCCCCAAACCATAAAAAAAACCAATGGTCTTCCAAAAACTTCTCTAGTAAATAATTTAATTTACCAATGAAACCTATAGAGTGACCATACACACCCTTTTACATGTCTTTATCATCATCCTCAATGTATGGCACATATATAGTGATCATCCTACCCCCATCTAGTGGTCTCACATGCCACCAACCATGGAAAACAATAATATATTTTCATCCATATCAATGAACCACCCCATCACTCTATATATTTTAATTACGTACGATACCACCAAACAACCATTGGCCAAAAACTACCTCAGATTTTATAACATGTGTGCACCTGAACCCAATGACCTTATCCTCCATGGTGACAAGCATCGCTATTATCCTATGGCCACACCATGGTGAACCTCCATTATTAGTGAAGGAAATTGTCAACATCATCTACATCAAAGCAAGGACCCCTTTGCCTAATTCTTAGTGATCAACATCAACTAAAATATTAAATGTTACAATAATAATGTTCAAAGGGAACCAAAATAATCATCTCATCCTAAGAAACATTATCGATAACATGTGACATTAGGCGTAAGAAACCCTAATACCATAATCATGACATACTAGGATAAACTAATCATTTTAATAATTAATAATACCCCTATGTATTTCTTACTAACATTAGAAACCCCAGGTGGTTCTATTCCTGGTCAAAAATATACAACCCCACACACATCTATTTACCACACATCTCATAACATGAATATAAAATAGGAATTATCTTGGAACAACTGACCTATAGTTAACAAGGCTCCCTTAATCAAAAAACTATGGTTGATCTAACATTAATTAGAAGAAATATAATAATCTTACAAAATCTCTATTTTAGGACACAACCAACAAAAAAATAGCAAAAAAATGTTAGAAACTAATATTAAACACTAAATAGTGGATAACCCTACCCTTGACTACTCCATATTTCAAAACATTTTAATATACAAAAAGGATAAATGAAATTATCTCAATAAGGATGAAAGAACATAAGAGATGAAGAATTTGGGAACACCAACTATATTCTAGATAAAGTATACCCAATTACACTTTTTATAGTTAATTAAATTGACTAACTATTAATTTTTTAAAAATATGGAAAAAGGTCATCATATTTAATATTTGACAAACTTTTGGAGTCATACGCATAGGGTGGACATACATAAGAGTAAAAACATTACCCTTATGTATCACCCCCTATGGTGAAGAATCCAAATTTATTAAAGTAAAATTTCTGTTGTAATTATTTTCAATACCTTTTTTGGATGAAAAATCAATTTAACCGAAGGTTGGAGTTTTTTTTCTTTGAATAGATCTTGACAAATATTCATAAGTTGTAAAATGATTCTTCGATTGGAAGTCTTGTTTCTAATGAAGAAAAATTAACTGTGAAGATTATAGTGTTGGACATAAGTTTCAATACTTGTACAAATATGAGATAACATTTTTTACTACAATGATTTTAAGAAGAAGAAGAAGATCCATTAAAAATATTGTTTGAGTATGGTTCAGTTGGCATTTATTATTGAATTCTGAATAAGAAGAAATAAATATGGTGTAATTTTGAGTATGTTGGATTTTGAATTTATATGTAATGTGATTAAGGTTCTTTAATGGAATTTATCAAAAAAATCCAAGCATTACCAACCTATTGAGTAACCCACACCAATGCTGATGTGGGACAGTGCAACCACATCCCACCAGCATAGCGGAATAAGGTTTATATAGTGTTCCACTAGAGTGCATTAGAAGACCAAAAATCCACCATGTTGGGAAGCACAACAATTGATGGGAAGCACATGCATGGGGTGGTTCCAGTGTGATGTTTTTGTATGGTAACTATTATTTCAAGGAAGAAAGTGCTCCATGTACTATAAGGTAGTGGTAAAAGAGTTTCTGTTTTGATGTGAGGTCATTTTTTAGCATGCTACTGTATCTCTTAAGGAACCAAAACTATAGGATCTATTCGATTTGATCTTCCTATCTCTTAGATCAACTCCACCATGTTATCTTCTACCTCAATCACACTCAAAGAGTTAAATACGTCATGATTCTTCCATACCACATTGTCCAAGAATTGAACCAGGTCATCTCATCACTATTTTATCTTACGTAGAATTATAATGTAATCTCAAGATCTTAAAACATCATTTTCATGGGTTTTTTATGGTTAAACTGAGTTTTATAGTGTCTAGAAAATATGAGATTATTTGAAGATGGTGTTATTTTCAAAAGAAATCATGAGGTAGTAAGCTAATGAAACGTATGGCTCTCCATGAATATTTAAGTAATGAGTCGATTAAAATATTACCTATAAATACCATATGAGGATCTCATTTTCATCTAGAATCTTATCTCACATCCAATAAAAAAATTTGGTTTTGAATGAGAGAAAGAAAGGATCAAACTCTATATATTTATGAAGTAATTTCCATGTGTTTTAATTGATCATCTGATTCAGGTTCACATGATGTTTCCATAAATTAGTGAATCAGTTTAGAGAAGGAGTTTATGAACTTAACAAAATAAGTTATGTGAACTAGAAGTTATGTGTATTCTAGTTCTTGCGAAATTAGTTCTCATGAACCAATCAGAAGAAGTAAAACCCACTAATGAGGAGTGTTTCTGTATTCAATTTATATGGTTTAGTTTTGGTTTTAAAAGAATAATGGGGAAACTACAAAATAGGTGAGTTTTTGTATACTTTTTTTATGTGAAGAAAGTAGAATCAATTAGTATATGTGCCTGTATGAAGTTTCATGGAACTAATATTCTCATGAACTGATATTCTCATAAACTAAACCCATTTTGAAATGGATATATAAATATCACTTTGATTCTATTTTATTATAAGTAAACATGTTATATATTCTATTACATGAAGAATAACAAACATACAAACTTATATATTTGAATTAAGGTTTAATCAGTGATAATATTCTCTTTCATGGAGAATGGTGAGGATGTTCTTGTACAGACGTTTTTTTTGATTTGCGCCCACAAACTGTGATTCCAAGTGGTGGTGTGACAATACTTTTGTGAAGATACTAGTATTTAATAACACTGGTGTGAAAAACGGTCGAGTTTGATAAGGTCATGCAAACTATTATGCAGAGAAGGAAATGAGAAGTACGTTCATGGGTTGTTTCATATGTTAATGTACTTTCATATTGAGTAGTATAATGTATGTTAATATAATTTGAGTGATGAAATAAAAATATATATATAATGTGTTTCACGTACTCTTTACCAATGTATTTTTATGGTACAAGGTATACACTTTCATGTGAGAACATGCATCCATTATAATAATTGAGTTTTATAAATTGTGAAAGGATGTGTGGTAGTATTTTTATACGAGTTGTCTTTGTGAGATTTGCTCTAATACACATCATTATTTGCGAAAAGTAGGCCAAAAGATCCTATAAATATATTCACACAATATATTTAGTTTTCATGAATGTTTATTAATTTTGTACTTGCATAATCAATATCAAAATAATACACAGTTTTTTTCATTTTTTATTGTAAAATGAAAACACATAAATAGTGTGAAGTAATATTTTTCAATAAACAAGAAAAGAAGACAACTTGATGTTTTGTGATATATCACAGTTGTTCATTCTATTAATAAAACGAGTTGAATTCAAAGTTTTATATTTTATAATTTAGGAGAGCATACTGAGCCAACTAGAATCTAGGTTAGTTTATTATATTCAGTGCTTTTTGAAGAGTTTCACTTTATTTGAGAAAGTGTAGAATTAGCTTATTCATAGTGTATTGAAGGGGAAGATCAATTTATTTTGCAGTGGTACATTGAATACCTTGTCATATTTCTCATTGTATCTTGTTTTTTATTTGTGAAGCATTGGTGGAATTCCAATATAATGAACACTATAGGGATTCTATTAAAAAATTTAAACATTTTCATACCATCCCACAATGGTTTTTGGGGTGATACCTGACCAAACCACATATAATTTCTGATATATTTATAGTGGATAATATGTGTCTCGGTTAATCCAAAACACATTAAGGATGCAGTCACCCACATCGTGTGCGAACAATGTAAAAATATTGTTTATTGTTCTTGATTTAATTTTAGTATTGCATGTCGTATAATTGTTTTTCTAAACATGGAATATTCATTCACTCCAATAAGTGAAGGGGTTCATTTTTGTAAAGAGGGAAAAATAAAGAAAATAAAATCAGTAAAAACATAGGTATTATGATTCACCCCCACCCCATTAGTGTACCTACATGATCCACTGGGCACTTCAATTTGTATTATAGTAAAGGTTACACCATTGATTGGATATATATTATTTTTGTAATTATTTGTATCACACATATATTAAGTAAAAATTTTAATTCTAAGAATTAACAGAGTTGTACCAGATGAAAAATTATCTTATTCTCTCTATCATTTCTAAGAAAAATATTTCAGCAATAACCACAAATATCATATAGAAAAAAGAGGCCAGAAATCTAAGAGATAATTTCAAGAAGAAATTGTATTAATCACAGACCGAATATATTCATAAGGGTTGTTAATCAGTGGTATATGTTAAATCAATTGATAAAGATCCATTTTAAGAGTATGGTTCAAGTAGTAATGAAGAAGAATTTTATTAATCACTCACATATTTTTGTTCAGAAATAAAAAATTATCTGAAAAATGTTCTGACCAAATTTTTCACTTACATATTTTATTTTTTAAAAGTAATATAAGAGGAAAAGTTACATCTTTAAAAATAACATGAGGATATTGAGAATGCCTTGACAAATAAGATTCATCTATGTAATCTTCTTGCATAAATTATTCAATTCAAAGAAGAAACTATATTACTTTTAAATAAATATTTCTCCTATATTAAAGAATAATTTCAATGAAATTTCTGTGAGAAAGAAGTTATTGATAAGGCCCTTACTAGGATGATTCATATACTTGAAAGATCTCATAATTCTACCATGAGTATTAAGGACTCTAATTTGTAATCAAAATAATACTGTTTCTTTCATTTCAATGAAATATTCACTTTGAATAATGTTGAATTACAAAGGACTGTTTGTGAGAAATATGTGACTTAGAATATTTATACTAAAGTGATATTTGTGTTGGAGAAACTACACAGAACCTCTATGAATATTAAATAGGAAAATAGAATTAAATAGTTGAATAATTATCTATTGTAAGAAAATAAAATACATGATGATCAAGTTTAGTAAATGACGTTTCAATGGGATGAGAAACTGAAAGTTTTTGAAGATGAGAAAATTTCTTCAACCTGAAGTTTATTGAAATTGAGGTTAATTTAGAAAATCTAAAAGAAACATAATTAAACACTTCTTAGAAATTTTTTAAAGATATGGTGAAATCACATTAAGAATATGAGAACACTCTAAATTTAACATTTCATGATTTAAAGGTAATGTTCAAAGATTCAGAGAACATCCAAGCTAAATATTCACAAAATGTTATTATCAGAAAACCTATCAAGAGTAATTATGAAAAGAGGCTTACATCTTACAAGACTCATTCATGTGGAAATAAGAGTTTGATATTATCTAAAAATAAATCTGCTTGAAGCTCATCAAATCTGGTAACCCTTGATCCAAAAGATTTCTTTTATACTAATATTTTTTTCATCTACAGGACCATGTTATAAAAATAATTATGGTGAAACAAAGATGAAGAAGACTAATGATAAATCCACTATATCATAAAAGGCGAATATAAAGAAGAGTGTGATTTCTTGTTCCCTACAAAGAACTCAGATGAATAATCATACTATCCAAAAACAACAAGATTTAAAATTTATTAAAGTGGTATCACGTATGAAGAAATCGATATATATTGGATATTGTTAGTGTTCTTTGAAATTTGGGCATATATCCATTGATTTTTGGCATAATTTTTCAATGAGTGATAATTACATAGGGACAATATTAAGGGGGATTATATCTGATGTATAAAAAATCCATTATAATTGAATCATAATTCACAAATGAAGAAAAATATATCTATCAAGAATATATTTGAGTATCTTGAAGATTTTTTTATTATTGAAGAAGAACAATTCATAGTTATAATGAGTACAGGTATGTTTGAACCATGAACTATTCATATGCTGATATGAAGAAAATAAAAAAATGCATAGGAAAAGAAAAATATAGAATAATATTTCTTTGGATTTGAAAAAGAGAACAGAGTTAAAAAATATTGATTAAAGATATACCCTAGACGAATTATGAGATGAATTTCACCAATGAAAATATTCCTCTATTGTGGAAGAAAAGGCCATGTAATAGGCTTTTGAAATAGGTTATAAACACTAATACTGGTGGAATCAAGCTAAAGTTGAATAGGAAATAATTTTTAAAATGAAGTAAAATTATGGATTTGGTGCATGATAATCAAGATGGAAAAATAAAATTTCATGAGAGTTTGTCTAATATGATAACTCTATGATTGCTAGATATTCGTGTGGATGGTGGAAAATGTTAAAGAATATTGCTGATAAATGCATGACATAGTTTCTTGATCAAATAAAACAAGTGAAAACCAAGGATAATAACCAATGTATTCATATTATTAAAATAATATTGTAAAGAAGGAGTCTATACACAAGAAGAAGTTTGAGAATGATCCAAAATAATTATTAGTCATATGACTAGAGAAGATAGAATTTGATAAAAAGTTAGAGTAAGAATAGAAGAATGAGGGTTCACTACTTTCCAATATGAATATTCTTATTTCATCTAAGATGAAGTTTGAATAAATCAAGAAGATCATTATTCCATTAAATGATAAAATATGGGAAGTCAAAAAGTGAGAAAACATGATGAGTTTTCATAAATCTGAAGTAGAATTGGAAGGATTTTTAGAGTTTAGAAAAAATATCATCCATGTTTCTCTAACTAAGAAATAATTGAACAACCACCTTATCCTAATGTATATTTTTTGTTTATCTCGTTTATATAGGTAATTGAATGTGAATCATATATTAAGGGGGATTCATGATGATATGAGTGATGTGAAAATATTATATAGTGTTATGGAGGTTATCCATCATGAAGTTCTTTATTTCAATTTTTATTAAAATTATCCTTTAGGATCACTCTTACAGAAATATAATCATGATGAAGAAGATAAACAAAGCTCATCCCTATTGGGCTAGAAAATCTAAACAACTAATAGAGTTGAATATCTCAAACAGTATCATTGAATATTTTAATTCTTCTAAGGGGTTTATTTGATGATTTTAAATTATATAAATTTAATCCTTTAATTTAAAAGTAATGTTATCCTATATCTATATGAATGAAAATTCTAAATCAAAAGGGGGGAAACAGATATTTTGATGAAAAAAAGTATAATGGATTGATAAAGTTGAAGTGATTTCTTTTAGTGGAATGTTTTTAAGCTGTTTCTCAAGTTTAATATAGAATATTAGTTGAATATAGTTTGAAAACGACCTAAAATATGGCTTCATTACTAGAATCATATTATGAAAATTTTATTGTAAACATTGATGCCTAAATTGATCACTTTTTTTCTACACTAGGTTATCCCATGTATAATTATAGTTTAATTTATGACTCATTTCTTTATGAAATGTAATGATTTCCTTATTTCAAGGAATTCAACTTGAATTTCTATTACGTGGAATCTCTGATAAAATAAACATATTTAATTAGAGAATTCTCATACTTATATCTTTATTTTTATTATCATGTAAGGATGAAAATAAAAATATTGAAATTTAAAGTAAAATGGGTATTGAAAACAAATCCAAATGGAAGAATTGAAAACCCCCAACTTGTTAAAGTAATATTTCTATTTTAATTGTTTTATATATATTTATTTGATGAAAATCAAATGATACAAAAGGTTGGAGTTTCTATCGTTAAATAATTCTTGATAAATATTTATAATTGGTCAAGGATTATTTGGATGGAAGAGTTGATCCTAATAAAGGTACATTAATTATGAATATTACATATCTAACCTTAAGTTCCATGACTAGTGAAAATATGGATGCACATTGTTTACTATAATGATTTGATAAAGAAGATGGAGAAAATCCACGAAAAACATTATTTGTGTATGGTTTAGTTGGAATTCATGATTCAATTCCAAATAAGAAGAAATAATTATAGTCTAATTTTGAGTCCGTTGGATTTTCAATTTCTATGGAATGTGTACAATGTTTTTTAATGGATTTTATGAAAAAATAGCCAACCATTACCAACCAATAAAGGGACCTGCACCACTACTGAGGGGGAAGGTGCAACCTCATCCAACTAGTATGGTCATAGGAGGTTTGTATAGTGTGCCACTAGAGGGAACGAGAAGATAGACATTCCACTGTGCGGAGCGGCACGATAGTGTATAGGAAGCACCGGCGCTGGGTGGTGACAGTGTGGTGTGTCTGTTCGATAACCATTTCTATTGGGATGAAGGTGTGACTTGTATTATAAGGGAGAGGAAAACCGATTTTCCTGTATATTTGAGATCTTTTTTAGCGCATTTTTATAGTTCTTAAGGAACTGCAATCATTAGATCTATCCGATTTGATATTCCCAACCAACTGACCATCACCACCATTTCTTCTTCTACCCCGATCTCACCCGAGGACTTCAGTATGCTGGTCTTAAATCATACCACGTCTCCCAAGAATCAACCATGTATTTCTATCACTATTTGATCATCATGAAAAATATAATGTGATTGAAATCTATTGAAACATCATTTTCATGTGTTATTTAATATCAAACAGATTATTTTCAATGTGTATAAAATATGAGATTATCTAAATATAGTGTTATTTCACAAAGAGAAACTTCTAGCTATGATCTGATGAAATTTGTGGATCTCCAAGAATATCGGAGTACTGAGCAGATGGAATTTTGGCCTATAAATACAACATGAGGCTCTCATTTATAGATGGAATATTATCTCACATCTTATAATAGAGTGTATTTTTAATAGAGAAACAATGTGGATCACATTATTTTTATTTATGAAGGAATTTCCATGTGTCTGAATTGATCAACTACATTCATGTTTTCATGATGCTTCCAGAAATCAGTGAATCTATTTTTTAAAGGAGTTTTTGAACCATGAAAAATAATTTATAGAATGTATAAGTAGTTTTTATAATAGTTATTAAGAAACTGGTTCTCATGAACCAACAAGAATAAGGTGAAACTGTGAAAGAGGAGTGTTTCCACAAACCAATTACCCAGTTTAGTTTTGTTTTTTGAAGTAGAATGGTGAATATATAAAGCATGTGAGTTTCCATGAATTATTGTAATATAAAGATAATATAATAAATGAGTATATGTTCTTGCATGATGGTTCAATGAATTAATATTCTCGCAAACTAATATTCGCATGAACAAAAACTATTAAAGAAGGTATATATGACTCTCAATTTGAGTCTCTTTTTGGTGATGTAAACATATGATGTATTCAATTATAGGAAGAAGAAAGAACACATGAACTCTTATATACTCATGATGTTTTTATCAAGGGTAGTATACTCTTGTGTGGAGAATGGTAAGTATGTTCTTGTGCAAAGGCCTTTTTTGAGTTGTGTAAACACACTATGGATCTAAGTGGTACTGTGACATTACATTCCAGAAGATACTTATATTTCACTACACTGGTGAGAAAAAGTGTTGATCATGAGAAGGTTATGAAAACTATTTTTTAGAGAAGGTAGTGAGAAGTGCATGTGTGGTTCATTGCATATGTGAATGTAATTTCATATTGAGTAGTAGATAGTATGATCATACAATGTGAGTAAAGAAAACAAAAAATAAATAGTGTGTTACACATACTCTTGAACAATGTATTTTCATGGTATAAAGTAAAAACATTCATGTGAGAAAATTCATGCATGAAAATAATTGAGTTTTATAAATTTTTAAAGAAAGTGTAGAAGTGTTTGTATACATTCTACCTTTGTGAGGCATGCAATTATACTCATTTGGATTTGTTCAAGGTTGACCCATGGATCCTATGGATAAAGTTACACAATATATTTGTTTTTAATGAATGTGTAATCATTGTGTGCTTGCATAAGGAAGATCAAAATAATACACAGTGTTGTGAATTTTTTATTTCACAAAGAATTCTTGTAAAAAGTGTTCATAATTACATGCATTAAATATTTTCATATGATGATGAGAACTAAAATCATGAATGACACATGACGTTGATGTGTGTAATAATTGAGCTAGGATGGAGAAATATTTTTTAGTAATGAAGATAAGAAGAAAACTTTCAATTTTTTTATATATATTCAGTTGTTCATTCTATTACTGTATTGAGATGAATTTGAAGTGTTATATTACATAATGAAGTAGAGTATACTAATCTAACTATAATTCAGTTTTTTTTATTATATTTAGTGGAATTAAAAAAGTTTCAATTGAAATGAGAAAGAACTAAATCGGTTTATTCTCAGTGGCTGGAAGAGGATTCTATGTTTTATGTTACGTTAGCAGCTTGAGGTCCCTATGAACTTTATCGCTATGTTATTTTTTGTATTTGTGAAACACTTATTGGACTACAGTATAAAGAACAATAGTGGGGTTCTGATATAATATGGAAAAATGTTCATACCTACCCACTATGATTTTCAGGGTGATACCTGACCAACCCACTTGTAATTGTTGATTGATTTATTATGGAGAATATATGTCTTGGATCATCCCAAACACAGCACAGATATAGTCACCCACATGAGGGAAAATCCTTGTAAAAATACTAAGTGGTATGCATCATTTACATTATTTATTACACTTAGTTTAAATTTTTTTTAAACAAGGAAGATTTATTCACTCTATTTAGTGCATAGTTTCGAGTTTTAAAGAGGGTAAAAGTGAAAAAAAGAAAATCAGTAAATACTTGGGTACACTAATTCACCCCAACCCCCTCAGTGTACCTACATGATCCACTAGGAAATTCATAGACCACTACCTATCAACCTTCACATATATGACCATCACATATCACAATGTTAACCCTAAAATATCATCATATTTTATTTATTTTTTGAAAATTATTATTTATACACTACTAAAAAAACAAATTAGTCATGGTTATTTAAAATGGGGTATACAAAACCCCCTTATAAATTCATTTTCTATTTAAATTAGAATTTGTTCTCCCAAAATAGCAATTATATATTTAAAAAAATGTATTATGATATAAACCACCAAAAATCTATGGGATTAACTATGGTTTATAATCAAATTCAATCTCATATATTAGGGGGGTTTATAACCACCTCTAATTTTTTTAATATATTGAGTGTATTTTCAGAGCAGTTCTCATAAACTAGTAGCTAAATACTAATTAGACATTGGTTTTGGGAGAATTTATAATAATCTATGTCTGGTATATTTAAAACAACAACAAAAAATAAAGGTAGTTTCTAATATTATTTATTCTCTTAGATTAGGGGGGTTAAAATCCCTCTAATTTTTTTTATTTTTTAAAATGAAAGTCATAAAATATAAATATAAACATATATATTTAAGTATATGAAAATAATTATACTATAATAAATATTATATTTTATTATAATACATATAAATATAAACATATATATAATTATAAATATCTATACATAAATACATTATATATATAAGTATATACAAATTTATATATAATACATATTTGTGTGTCTGACTGATATAAATCCATTTATAAATATATGTATAAGTATATTTAAAACTTGTGTGTGTCTGTTGTATACATAGTATAAATATATTTTTAAATATATGTAAATATATAATGTAGAGGGTGTGTGCATAAATATACATGCATATATATAATATATGTGTAAATATATTGTGTTATATTATAGAGATATTTATATATATATACATATGATCATTTAAATTAATATATTAAATATATGTTTGTATACATAATATAACAATATTTATAAATAAATATACATATGTATATCTATATATTAATCCTAACATATCACTATAATATATCATATTTCGACATTTATTCTTTAGACAAAAAAAATTAACAGTGATTATTTAGAATGGGGTATGAACAACCCCTTATAAATTCATATCCTATATAGATTAGCACTAGTTCTCCCAAAATCACTGCTAAAATACACTCGATGTATTAAAAAAATTAAAAAAATAGATCATGTTATAAACTGCCACAAATCTATAGGATTAACTGCGGTTTATAACTATCATTAATCTCATATATTAGATGGGGTTATAACCACCTCTATTTTTTTATATATTGAGTATATTTTTGCGACGGTTCTCGTAAACTCGTAGCTAAATGTTAATTTAGAAGTGGGTTTGGGGGAACATATGCTAACATACAAACATAATTTATCATATTTTGACATTTATGCTTCAGACAATATAAAAAACAAATTAGCGGTGTTTATTTAGAATGGGGTATGCACAACCTCTTGTGAATTTATTTTCTATATAAATTAGCAATGATTCTCCAAAAACAGCTACTAAAATATATTTGATAATTTAAAAAATTAAAAAAAAAATTGGGTTATAAACTGTTGAAATATATATGAGATTAACTGTGGTTTTAAATTGCTGTTAATCTCATTAATTAGAGGGGGTTTATGACCCCCTATATTTTTATTTTACTAATATATTGAGTATATTTCAGCAAACGTTTATGTAAACCAATAGCTAATTGTTAATTTAGAAGTGTTTTTGTGGAGAACTATTATTAATGTCACACCCCAACCCCAAAAACCATAGAGCAGGTGCATTAATAAACATGGTGTGTAATTTTTTTCATAAACAAATGCTAATAAATTACACATCAGGTTCCATACATAGGGTCTTTAAATTTTAGGTTTTTAAAGACTAGTTTAAAATATTACAATCCTTCAATACTAAATGGAAAAGACTCTACAAAGTAGCAACCAATCAGTGTAACTCAAATATACTAAACCTGTAAAAATAAAATTAAAACATAGGATTAGAATACAAATGCCTAGTAATGGAGTTTTAAAATAGATAGTGTTTCAAATAAATCCTCTTGAAAACTTCCATTTGAAAATATTCGAAAAAAATTATTAAAGAAAACTTCAATACATGAAGCACAACATTAATAGTTTTCAGAAATTACCAGTAAACAATTTAGGGAAAATTAAAATGGCTATGAATGAAACACTTTCTAAACACGTGTACCCTTATAAAAAAATCCATGGTCTAACCAAATTATTCTAAGTGTAACTTGCAAGGGTGCATTTACAGAATTTACTCATGGAAATAGTACATGATCAGAGTTTCACATAAATAGTGTCACAATTAATTTATCACATAAAAATAAATATCATAAAATAAATGGTAAACTACTATCACTTGTATTAAAGTTCACAAGATGGGTGATGAATAAAAATCATGGCATGGGTATTTAGTTCATCTGATACTCATATGTACAGGATCTTAACCTAGAATATTTTCCATTTTAATACACACTTGGTTAATTAAATATTATAATCATATTGAGGGAATGTATAGTGATAGACTATTTCAAGGCCTCATGCCATGACCTAATCTGTCTCATGAGAACTATCGATGCATCGTGGGGATTTCATTAACTAGTCCCCAAGATTTAGGGCTGTCATTAACCAGTCCTCAATCCATAGGGATTTAATTAACTGGTCTCCAACCCATTATATACTAAGTCCAATTCATTCCTCATATGTCCAATTAAGGTTGTATATTCAAAGTGTCTATACCACTTTGAATATTAAATTTCTCATTTCATATTAATCAAGGTGTCCCATAGAAATTTGAATAATTTAGCTCTCTTTTTTTATGAATTATCAAGATATGTCAGTTAACATTTAGATAACAATTTTCTCCATGACATGCATGAACTAGTAAACATTATTTTCACATGTGATAATGATTAAACAATAAAAGTAATAAATGGACGGGGTTTGTCAAATAAGATTATAATTTCTTAATTTTAAAATACATGATTCATGGAAATGGATACTTAATAGAAATACGTTCCATTTAATACACTGATAAATGTGTCAGTGTTGATGCAAAAAGAAAAAATCTAATTTTGATTAACTAACCGCAATTATTACAGCAGATTCATCATGAAATAAAAAATAAAGTGAGCATAACATGATAACATGAATATACACATCCTTTTATCCTCTAATATATTTTATGTATTATTTCATAGTTATAAACACATATTGGTTAGAAAACTCAAGATTAATACTTATTAAAATCATACAAGTATTGATTTCATCAAAACGTTAATTAAATCATGTTATCCGTTAGTTGAAATTAAGGTTTTGAAATCATATAAATATATATATATATATATATATCCACAATGTGTATGTATGAGATTTACATAACCGAAATAAGGTTTAATGAAACCTTACAATTAATGAATACTTCATAATATTATTTAATCACTGATATCACTAGATTGAAAACCATAACTCATGTTAGTTTTAAAGTACATAATCTTATGGACATACATATATAAAAACTAATAGTTTTCATAATAAATACAAATTCATTTGAATCCAAAAGAATATTTTCTTCTAAGTCTTTTTTTAAGATTGAAAATGATATTTAATAACATAAAAGTTATTTTAATTGAATTATATGTATATGTTTGAATATACACTAAGTGTATATTCGGTTTTACATAATCAAAAACCATGTTAAATTAACCCTTTTATCGACCTTATAAATTATAATACTCACAAACATTGAAGCTTTGAAAACCTGGATTCACCATAGAGATGATATATATACTTATATATATAAATAGTATATAAATATAAATTATTGAATGGGTTTTTCATTTCACAATCAAAGAAGTACTGCTCGCACCAGTTAAACACTAATAAACAACATTAAATATTCAGAATAGTTTTAGGATCGAGAACTATATATATGTGTGTGTGTGTGAACATATACATATCTTTATATAAAATGTGTGTGTATATATGGTTTTTGACAAGCAAGACAAATAAATAAAAAGAAAAACACTTGCACAACCTTAAATGAAACATGACTTGTGAAATTAAAATAAAACCTTACTATTGAACACAACTTTGATGAATTCCGACTAATTACTAATTTTAAAATAAAATACCATAGTTAAAAATATAATTTTCACCCATATGCACACCAGAAAATAAAGAGTATAAATTGAAATAAATAAATAAATTTCATTAACAAGACCATAACCTTAAACATAAATTAATAAAAAGAAAATAACCCTTTACTTGTATTTTGATGCTAGGATACACTAAGCAAGGAAGCAGAATTAGGGTATGCAATACCCTCAGCAAAAAGAATAATGAAACCCAGAGGAAAAAAACCCCAAAATAAAACCCCAGTGGGAAGAGTAAAACTCAACCATACATTGGCATAAGAAAATGGGTTCAGTTTTGTATATATATATATATACTCAATGAAGATTACTCGGGGAGACATTGTAATAAATAAAAGAAGAGCAGAAGAAAACTCCTAATTAGTCTAACAGGACCAACCTATGACAAACCAGAACAAAAAAATTGACAGAACTAAAATAAAAAAAAATTAATAATCAAAGACAGATTCATTCATATAGTAAAACATTTGACATATTACATCTAATGATACTATAAGAATTAAAAATGGACAGAGTGGACCAAAATCATTCAAATTGACTCAAAAATCAAAAGCAAACAATACATATCCATACTAACAAATAGTCTACAGATTGAGAATCTGGTAGAAAATCGAAAATAAGATGAACAGGTGGACGAAATTTGTAATAAACAAAGGATTAGGATAAAAAATACCTACTTCACCTGGATCTCCAAAGAAACATACCGCAAAAAAACCAGAAACGAACCCTACCCACATCCGCACTCCCTGAACACATCGACCTGTGGCCTGGGTCGAAACCTTCAACTGAAGCTATACTCGACTTCATCCACGACTCACGCTCGCCTCATGACTTGAAGGCTTTAAGGAAGAAGTGATTTCAGCCTCGACGAACTTTGTACGACTCCTCAGCTCGTGAAGATGCAACGCCTTTGAGCTGCGTTGACTTGGCCTACCCCAGCCGTGGCGTGTGACTCCCAAACGACATGAGCCCCTTGGCCTCGACCATACTTGAGATCCCCAGCACTTGATGACTCCTAACTAAACCCTACTCAATGGCACTCTCATGTGCAATGCACCCTGAAACCCTACACTCGATTTCAAGAAATCAGGACCCCATTTGTGGCATGACACCCTACTTCACAGACCCCCTTTAAGTTTTATTCAATTTCATTATTATTATTATTATTATTATTATATCCTTATTATTATTTTATTAAATTTTTATATCTTTATTATCAATTTTTATTATCATATATTATATTATTACTAATTTTACAAATTCCAAAGTTATATAAAACAAATAATCTATTAAAAAAAAATTTTATCATTACTTTTTAAAATGTAAAATTTTTTATTATTACATTAATTTTAAAAACATACATATATATATATATATTTTATATTATATTCCTAAAATTTTATAAATTAAATTAATAATTTTAAAATGTATTATCTTGAAAATTAAAATAATAATTATCATAATTTTTAAAAAGTATTTGTAATTTTGAAACTTTAAAAATGTTAATAATGTTATGAAACTTTAATCTAATAAAAATTTATAATCTAATAATTATTACATTATATATATATATCATATTTTTTTAAATATGTAGAACCCATATAACTATTCATATAATAGATTAAATATTTGTCATCATAAATTAAAATAGTGCACTTTAACAAAATAATGTCATATAAAATTACAATTTTATAATAGTATAAATTTCATAAAATTCAAATCTAGTATACATATGTATATATATATATCATATTTTGGAAACCATACAACAAATTAGCTATATTAATATATTAGTATAATTATTATTTAAAGAATTCTATTAAATAATAATTCCAAAAGAATAAATTATTTTCAATAAAAATAGTTATTTTAAATAATATATAAACAATGTGATATAATATCTACTTTAAAAATTGTACATATAATAAAACAATATTAATTTTCAATTATTATTTTAATGAAAACTGTCTTAAATGGTGTTTAAATTATAAATATTTCTATTAAATAAGACACTGATGGTCACATGATTTTAAACTCTAATGGTTATAAAAATGGAAGTAATGGTCATATGTATTTCCAACAGTCAAGAAGACCCTTATTAATACATGATCCCTATATTTCAGATCTTTAATTCAGTTTGGATTAAAAAGATGGTTCTCCACATTCCTCTAATTCTTAGAACTTATGCCATTATTATAAAAAATTTATTCTTTACTACGGTCAGTCCAAGGGATGAGGGATACCCGATTGGTCTCATTGTGATGCTCGAAGCTATCTCAGTGGCACTTCTCGAATTTGTTATTAGTTTCCTAGGCTAGCGATGATATGTTTCCCTTGTTGTAATATAATTGTTTCAATGTCTAATTGAATAAAACTAGTCTTGTTTTTTTTATTTTGAAATCATTATTTTGATATCACTAATACTAAATAAAGTAAAACCATAAAATATTATTATTATGCGTGAAATATGTTTGGGTGTCAAATTATCCCCCCTTCAAAGAATTGTTCCCTCATAATTCTATCATACTCGCACACTTCTACCAACAAAACCAGAAAGACTTCACTCCCAATGTCCCTTCACTGGGACCACCACTGTGGATAGGCCCTGATGACCTCAGGTGGATTACTAGGGTATTATTTAGCTCCTCGACTTCCTTGGTCCAGATACACTATGAGCAGTTAGGGTCAAACCCTTGTATAAAACACTTTTTCTTCCCAAGAGAGGCACAAGAGGTGTGGAGGTCGGAGATTTCAGAGTGGACTCGTTCCCTATAAATCCCTCAAACTATATCATGCTTGAGAGTATTGACGTCATAGAGTTCTTCATACATACAAAAACCTTGAACCTAGAATATATAGGCTACTCGATGGTCTCCCTCCAGTGCAGCTTCTCGAAATTTTCCTACATCTTGGAAGTTATCAACCAAATTGAAACATAAAAAGAGACCTTTTTGAATTTTTCCTCTTTTCATATATTATGAAAATTGTGTATTTTCAATATGGTAAAACAAAAAATTGTCCCCTTGGTTGATATTGAGGATATTTGTGTGGTTCGACACCGGGTAGAGTTTTTTACAAGACAGATGTAATATTGAATAGGGATGGTATTTTTCTAAACACATCTTTACAATTATAATCTCTAGTAGTTTGGTAGGAAGTGACAAGAGATTTGTTGGTGAACCCCCTCCATCCATATGAAAAAAAAAAATAAGAAAACATTCTTAGTAAAGCATAACTATATTTAATACAGAAGTGTTATTTCACAATTCCTTATAAAAGTATGAAAACCAATATATATATATATATAACATTCTCCGTTTATAATAGGGTTCATAAAACTCAAGGTGTTACAATACCATTTAATCCCTCTCACAACTCACTGGTATGGATATACTGACATCCATTTTGATGTCCCATCATTGGTACTATTGGCGTTGATGATTTCCCATTTCTCAGTTAAATAGATCCCTAAAACGGTTCCAAACTCTTTGATATATTTGGTCTTGATGCAATATGGGAAACTTGGATCAATCGTATGGGGGCATCAGGAGTTCCATGAGAGCAAAGAATAAAGTGGATGAATCTGGGTGACATCTGCACGAACTTGATGTCTATAACATAAACGGGTAGACTCGTCCTCAAGAAATTTGAAGTCCATAACCTAACCAGAAACTCCATAGGTCAACATTTGACAAAGATACACTGCTCAGAGGTCACCCTCCTGTGCAGCCTCCCAGAAGTCCTCTAGGGATTGAGAATTATACACTAGGGTGAATCATTTAATGAGAAACTCAAAATACTTTTCTTTATGTGCATATAATGGAAGTTGTACATGAATCATAAGGAAGTAGTCAAAGCCTGATCCTCGGTGGATTTAAAGTACACGAGGAGAGTTTGATACACAGTAGAGGTGTTTACTTGACAAACGAAGGTTTTAAAAAGTCGCATAGCCTTCTAAACATGACTTGGCCACTATAGTCTCTAATATTTCTATTGGAAGAGGTAGATTGTTTGTTTCATCTTCCATATGAAAATTTTAAGACTAATTCTACTTAGTAAGACATAATCCTGTTTTTAATGTTGTTCTAAATTTCCAGGGTCTTCTAAACTGGCATCTGATACGAAATGTCACATATTGACCACAAAAACCCTCGATCCGATGAGTTAATAAACATGGTGTGTAATTATTTTTATAAAATAAAATGCCAATAAATTACACATCATGTTCCGTAAATAGGATATTTGCAGTTTAAGTTCTAGAAAACCAGATACAAATATTACAATCCCTCAATATTGAACGGAATAGTCTCCACAAAGCATCCACTAATCAGTGTAACTCAAATATATTAAACCTATACAAATAAAATTAAAACGTAGGGTGAGAATAAAAATGTTCAGTAAGGGGGTTTTAAAATATATAATGTTTCAAATTAAATTTTTTGAAAACAACCCTTTGAAAATATTGGTAAAACATTTTCTTAGAGAAAACTACAATACATGAAGCACAATGTTAACTATTTTCCAAAATTACCTGTATACAATTTAGGGAAAATTAAAAGGGATATTAATGAAACACATTCTCGACAAATGTAAACTTATAAAAAATTCATGGTCTAACCAAATTATTCTAAGTGTAACATGAAATGGTGTATGTACAAAATTTACTCATGGAAATAGTACATGATCATATTTGCGCATAATAAATGTAAAAATTAATTTATCACAAAAAAATGCACATCATAAAATAACTGGTAAACTACCATAACATGTATTAAAGTTCATGAGATGGGTGATGAATAAACATCATTCCATGTGAATTTACTTATTCTAATACTCATAAGTACAAGATGTTAACCAAGAATATTTTCCAGTTGAATAAACACTTGGTTAATTAAATATTACAAACATAATGAGGGAAAGTATAATGTCTGATTGTGTATAGGCATAATTCTATGACCTAATCTGTATCATGAGAAATATTAATGCATCATGGGGCTTCCATTAAGTAATCCCCAACCTATAGGGCTTGCATTAACCGGTCCCCAACTTCTTGGCCTTTCATTAACTAGTCCCCAACCTGTTATATACTAAGTCCAATACATTCCACATATGTCCAATTAAGGTTATATATTCTAAGTGTCTCATACTATGTTGAATATTTAATTTATCATTTCATATTATTGAAGGTGTCCCATACCACATTGAATAATTTAGTTCTCTTTTTTATGAATTATCTGGATATGTTAGTTAACATTTAGAGAAAACTTCCCTCAATGACGTGCATGAACTAGTAAACATTCGTTGCATGTGTGATGATTATTCAAACACATAAGTAATGAATGGACGTGGTTTGTCACATAAAATGATAATTTCTTAATTTTAAAATCCTTGATTCATGGAAATGGATACTTAATAAAAATACATTCCATTTAATACACTGATAAATGTGTCAGTGAACATAAAAATATATTAAATCATAATTTTGATTAACTAATCGCAATTATTGAAATAATTTCATAATGAAATAAAATATTAAGTGAACATAACATGATAACAAGAATCTACACATCCTTTTATCCTCTAACATATTTTATGTATTATTAGTACTTAGTTATATTTTATGTATTATTGCATACTTATAAACACATATTGTTTAGAAAACTCATGATTAATACTGACTAAAATCTTATAAGTATTAATTTTATCAAAACATTAATTAAATCATGTTATCCATAAATTTAAAACCAATACTCATGTTAGGTTTAAAGTACATTACTTTGTGGTCATACATATATAAAAACTAAAGTTTTTCATAATAAATATAACTCCATTTGAACCCAAATCATCAATCGCATCCTAGTATTTTTTTAAATATTGAAAATAATATTTAAAAACATAAAAGAGATTTGGATTGAATTATATGTATATGTCAGTATATACACTAAGTGTATATTCGTTTTTGCATAATCAAAGTCAATGTCAAATGAACCCATTTATTGACCTTAGAAATATTTATACGCACAAAATATTAACCATTGAAAACCTGGATTCACCTTAGAGATGATATATATATATATATATTTGTGTGTGTATATATATATATACTTATCTATATAAACCGTGTATACATGTAAATAAGTGAATCAATTTTTCATTTCACAACCAAACACGTACTGCTCACATCAGTTAAACACTGATAAACAACATTTAGAAATACAGAATAGGTTTAGGATAAAAAACTATATATATATGTATGAACATATAAATATCCATATATAAAAAGTGTGTATATAGAAGGTTTTTAACATGAAAGACAATGAAATAAAAAGAAAAACCCTTACACAACCTTAAATGAAACATGACTTGTAAAATTAAAATAAATTCTTACAGCTAAACACCACTTTGATGTATTCTAAATCATTACTAATTTAAAAAGAAAATACAATAGCTAAAAATATAATTTTCACCCTTATGAAAACTAGAAAATAGAGATTATAAATTAACATAAATATATAAATTTCCTTTACAAGACCATAACCTTAAACATAAATTGGTAAGAAGAAAATAACCCCTTACTTGGATTCCTATGTTTGGATACACTAATCCAGGAGGTAGAAGTAGGCTATGAAATTCCCTTAGCAACAAGTACAACAAAACCCAGAGGATGAAAAACCTAAAATAAAACACGAGTAGGAAGTATAGAACTCAACCATAGATTGATAGTGGAAAATGGGTTTGCTACTGTATATATATATACACTCAATGAACCTTACCCGGGAAGACATTATTATAAAAAAAAGCAGAACAGAACAAAACTCCTAATTACTCTAGCAGGACCAACATATTGTAAACCAGAACAAAACAATTGATATAACTAAAATAAAAAAATTTAATAATCAAAGGAAAATTCTTTCAAATAGTAAAAAATTGACAGATTAAATGAAAGGATTCTATAAGAAGTCTAAATGGACATGAGTGGACCAAAATAAATCAAATTAGCTCAAAATCAAAAGCAAAATAGCACATATCCATACTGAAAAATAGTCTACCGATAGGGAATCTGATGTAAAATCAAAAAGAAAATGAACAAGTGGATGAAATTCATAATATCAAAAAATATTAGGATAAAAATAGAAGACCTACTTCACCTAGATCTCCAATGAAATGGACCATAACAGAACCCGAGATGAACCCTACCGGCATCTGCACTCCTCGAACACGTCGACCACTGGCTTGCGTTGCAAGCTTCAACTGAAGGTAGACTTGACTTGGTCCATGACTTGCACTCGCCAAATGAATACAAGTCTTTTAAGAATATTCAATCCCAACCATGAAAAACTTCACATAACTCCTCGGCTTGCGATGGCGCAACGCCTTTGATCTGCGCCAACTAGGCTGGCACCAGACGTGGCGTGTTACTCTCGAAAAACTCAAACACCTCGGCCTCGACCAAGCTCAAGATCCCCAGTGCAGGATGACTACCAATAAAACCCTCATCAGTTCCACCCTCATGCATGATGCTTCTCAAAACCCTACGCTCGATTTTCAAAAACTGGGACCCCCTTTGCGGCGGGACACACTGCTTTACAGACACCCTTTAAGTTTATTCAATTTAATTGTTATTATTATTATATCCTTATTATTAGTTAATTATATTTTTATATCTTTATAATCATCTATTATTATCATATATTATATTATTAATAATTTTACATAGTCAAAAGTTATATAAAACTAATAATCTATTAAAATTTATTTTTTCATTACTTTATAAAAATTAAGAGTTTTTATTATTACCATCATTTAAAAAACATATATATATATATATATATATCGTAATATATACATAAAGAATTATAAATTAAATTAATAAATTTAAAATTTATTATCTTGAAAATTAAACTAATAATTATCATAATTTTTACAAAATATTTGTATTTTTGAAACTTTAAAAATGGTAATAATGTTATAAAACATTAATCTAATCAAAAAGTATAATATAATAATTATTACTTTATATATATATATATAATATTTTTGAAAATATATAGAACCCATATAATTATTCATATAATAGATTAAATATTTTCTCGCATAAATTAAAATAGTGCACTTTTACAAAATAATGTCATTAAAATAATAATTTTCAATGTCATGTATTACCTCAACATAAAATTATAATTTTATACTAGTATTAGTTTTCTATCATAATTTCATATAATTAAAATCTAATATACATATGTATATATATATATATATATATCATATTTTGGAAACCGAACAACAAATTTTTTATATTCATATATTATTATAATTATTATTTAATGTATTCTATTACATAATTATTCAATAATAATAAATTATATTTAATAAAAGTAGTTATTTTAAAGAATACCTAAACCAAGTGAGATAATATTTACTTTGAAAACTGTACTTATAATAAAATAATATTAATTTTCAATTATTATTTAAAAGAAAACCATCTTAAAAAATGTATAAATTATACATATATCCATTTAATAAGACACTAATGGTCACCTAATTTTAAACTTCAATGGTTATAAAAAGTGAAATAAAGGTCATATGTATTTCCTAAGGTCAATAGAACCCTTATAAATTAATTTTTATGGTATTTAATATCTATAAATAAGCTTTGTTTATAAAGATAGTACCCAATATTCCTCTTATGCTTAGTACTTGTGCCATTTTTCTAGAAATTTAATTAGTTACTACGGTCGGTCCAAGGGATGAGGGCTACCTTCTTGGTCTTATTATGATTCTAGGAGGTCTCCTAGTGGAGCTTTTTAGATTTTCCATTAGTTTCTATGGCTAGCTATGGTCCTTTGGCCTTGTTGTAATGAAATCATTTCAGTGTTTAATTGAATAAAACATGCATTTTTTTTATTTTGAAATCATTATTTTGATAAAATGAGAATTAAATGAAGTAAGACCATAAAATATTATTATTACATAAGAAATTGGTTTGTCGTGTCACATTATCCCCCCTTCAAAGAATTGTTCCCTCGTAATTCTATCATACTCGCACACTTATACCAAAAAATCAGACAGACATCACTCCCAGTGTACCTTCACCAGGACCACCACCGTGGATACGCCATTGATGACATTAGGTGGATTCCAAGGGTAGTATTAAACTCCTAGGATTCCTTGGACTAGATACACTGTGAGCAGGTATGGTCAAACTGATGCATAAAACACCCATCCTTCCAAGGAGAGGAATAAGAGGTGTGGAGGTCTGTGATTTTAGAGTGGACTCGTTCCCTATAAATCCCTCAAAATATATAGTGCTTTAGAGATTTGATGTCGTAGAGTTCCCCATACATACTAAAACTCAGAACCAGGAATAGATAGGCTACTTGATAGTCACCCTCCATTGCAGCTTCCCCAAATTTTTCTACGACTTGGTAGTTATCGGCCAAAGTGAAACATAGAATGAGACCTTCATGATACTTTCCTCTTTTCCAATATTCTGGATATTGTATATTTGAAATACGGTAATAGAAAACAATATCTTGTTTGTAGAGATGGAGGGTATTTGGGATGTTGGACACCTGATAAGGTTGTTTTCAAGACAAGTGTAAGTTCTCATAGGGATGGTATTCTTTTGAACATGTCTTGATAATTATAATCTCTTGTAGTTCGGTAGGAAGTGACAACAGTTTTGATGGTGAACCCCCACCATTCATCTGAAAAAAATTAAGAAAAAGTTCTCAGTAAAGCATAACTGTATTTAAAATAGAAATGTTATTTCACAATTCCATATTAAAGTACCAAAACATAAATATATATACATATATATATATATATATATAACATTTTCTATTTGAAATAGGGTTAATAAAACTAATGGTGTTATATAACCTTTCACTACCTCTAAAAACTCACTAGTACGGATTTTCTAATATCCACCATGATGTCTCATTACTAGTACTATTGACACCGATGATTTCCCCAGTTCTTTGTTAAAAGGATACAAAAAATGGTTTCAAACTCTTCGATCTCTTTTGTCTAGATACAACACGGGAAACTTTGATCAATCGCATGTGGACATCTAAAGTTCCATGAGAGAAAATCATGTGGTTGTAGCTGGGTGACATCATTATGAACTTGATGTCTATAACATTAACATGTAGACTCATCCTCAATAATTTTGAAGTCCATATCTTGACCAGAAATATCATAGGTCAACATTTTTCAAATATACACTACTGATAGGTCACCCTCTAGTGCAGCCTCTCAGAAGTCCTACAAGGATTGAAAATTCTGGGTTAGGGTGAATCATTTAAACATACCCTCAAAATACATTCCATTAAGTATATATAATGAATGTTGTGCATGAATCATAATTAAGTAGTAAAATCCTGATCCTCGATGGAGTTGAAGTACCCAAAGAGAGTTGGATACATGGTAGAGGTGTTTAAATGAAAAAATAATGTTTTAAAAATTCTCATAGCCTTCTAAACATGTCTTGGACCCTATAATCTCTAATATTTTTTTTAGAAGAGACAGAAGGCTTGTTTAATCTAACATCTAAAAATTTAAGAATAATTCTACTTAGTAATACATCATCAAGATTTTAATGTTTATATAATTATCTAGGGTTATCTAAACCGAGTTATGATACCAACGGTCATCCCCTGACCCCAAAAACCCTGGAGTCGATGCGTTAATAAACATGGTGTTAATTTGTTTTAAAAGAAATGTGGATAAATTACACATCATGTTCCATATAGAGGATCTTTAAGGTTCAGGTTCTAGAATAATAGATACAAATATTACAATAATTCAATATTGAACCATAAATACTCCACAAAGAAGACACCAATTAGTGTAACTCAAATCTACTAAACCAGTAAAAATAAAAATTACAACATCGGGTAAGCATAAGATTTCCCAGCAAGGGAGTTTTAAAAATATATAATGTTTCAAATAAAAATTTTGAAACCATCCCTTTGAAAATATTCATAAAACATTCTTTTCATGAAAACTGAAATACATAAAGCACAACGCTAATAGTTTTCCAAAATTACTAGTATAAATTTAGGGAAAATTAAAAGGGCTACGAATGAAACACATTCTAGACATGTGTACACTTATACAAAATGCATGGTCTAACCAAATTATTCTAAGTGTAACATGAAAGGGTGCAAGAATAAAATTTACTCAAGGAAATAATACATGATTAGAGTTGTTCATAAACAATGTCATAATTAATTTATCACATAAAAATGCACATCATAAAATAACTAGTAAAATAACATCACTTGTATTAAAGTTCAAGAGATAAGGGCCGAATAAACATCATTCCATATGCATTTACTTATTCTTATACTCATAAGTATAGGCTCTTAACCAAGAATATTCTCTAGTTTAATGCACACTTGGATAATTAAATATTATAAACATAATGAGGGATATTATAGTGCCAGACTATGTCAAGGCCTCATGCCATGATCTAATTTGTCTCCTTAGAACTACCGATGCATCGTGGGGATTTCATTAACTGGTCCCCAACCCATTATATACCGATTCCAATACATTCTTCATATGTCCAATTAAGGTCTTATATTCAAAGTGTCTCATACCACTTTGAATATTTAATTTCTAATTTCATATTATTCAAGGGGTCCCATACCACATTCACTAATTTAGTTCTCTTTTTTATGAATTATCGTGATATGTCAGTTAAAATTTAGATAACAATTTTCTCAATGACATGCATTACCTAGTAAACATTCTTTCCACGTGTGATAATGATTAAAACACGTAAGTAATGAATGGATGGGGTTTGTCACAGAAAATGATAATTGATTAATTTTAAAATCCTTGATTCATGGAAAAGGATACTTAATTGAAATACATGCCATTTAATATGCTGATAAATGTATCAGTGAACATACAAAAAGATTAAATCATAATTTTTATTAACTAACTTCAATTATTATTGTAGTTTCATCATGAAATAAAACATTAAGTGAGCCTAGCATAATAACATGAATCTACACATCATTTTATCCTCTAATGTATCTTATGTATTATTTAATACTTATAAACACATATTAGTTAGAAAACTCAAGATTAATACTTACTATAATCATAAAACTATTAATTACATTAAAATAATAATTAAATCATGTTATCCATCACATGACATTAACATTCAAGAATCATATAAATATATATATATATATCAATATCCACAAAGTGTATGTATGAGATTTACGTAGCCGAAACAAGGTTTAATGATCCCTAAAAATTAATGAACACTTTATAGAATTATTTATCACCAATATCAATATATTGAAAACCAAAACTTGTGTTATGTTTAATGTACATAACCTTATGGACATACATATATAAAAACTAATGTTTTGCATAGTAAATACAAATCCATTTGAACCCAAAAATTTATTCACATCCAAGTATTTTTTTAATGATTGAAAATCATCTTTAATAACATAAAAGAGATTTGGATTGAATTATACATATATGTCGGAAAATACTCTAAGTGTATATTCAGTTTTACATAATCAAAAACCATGTTAACTAAACCCATTTTTTGACCTTAGAAATATTAATACATGAAAACTTTTATCCTTTGAAAACCTAGATTCTACTTAGAGATTATATATATTATTATATATATATCATATATACATATAAATAAGTGAATGGGTTTTTCATTTCACAACCAAAAAGTACTACTCGCATCATTGAGACACTGATAAACAACATTTACAAATCCAGAATAGGTTTAAAATAGAAAACTATATATATGTATGTTTGAACATATACATATATGTTTATAAAATGTGGGTATATATATGGTTTTGCACAAGAAAGACAAAGAAAAGAAAAGAAAAACCCTTACACAACCTTAAAAGAAACAAGACTTGTAAAATTAAAATAAATCTTTATGGATAAACACAACTTTGATAAATTCTAACTCATTACTAATTTGAAAAGAAAATACCATAGTTGAAAATATAATTTTAACCCTTACGCAAACCAGAAAATATAGAGTACAAATTGAAATAAATAAATAAATTTCTCTTAGAAGACCAAAACATTAAACCTAAATTGATAAGAAGAAAATAACCCCTTACTTGGATCCTGACGCTTGGATACACTAAGTAAGGAAGAAGAAGTAGGGTATACAATACCCTCAACAACAAGTATAACGAAACCCAGAGGATGGAAAACCAAAAATAAAACACCAGTAGGAAGAATAGAACTCAACCATAGATTGACCGAGAAAAATGGGTTTACTGTTGTATATATATATACACACTCAATGAAGCTTACCCAAGAAGACATTGTAATAAAAAAATAGCAAAACAAAACAAAACTCCTTATTATTCTAAAAGGACTAACTTATGATAAAACATAAAAGAACAATTGACAGACTTAAAATAAATAAATTTAATAATAAAATACAGAATCGTTAAAATAGTAAAAAACTGATAGATTACATGTAAAGATACTATAGGTAGTCGAAATGGACATAATCGTACAGAAATCATACAAATTGGCTCAAAAATCAAAAGCAAAATAGTACAAATCCATACTAATAAATAGTCTACCGACAAAGAATCGAATGGAAAATCAAAAAGCACATGGGCAGGTGGATGAAATTCATAACAGACAAAAGAATTATGACAAAAAAAATTACTTACTTCACTTAGTTCTGCAATGAAATGGACCACAATGAAACCTAGGATGAACCCTACCTGAATCCACACTCTTTGAACATGTCAACCAGTGGCCTGCATCCAAACCTTCAACAGAATCTAGAATCAACTTTTTTCCATGACTTGCGCTTGCCTCACGACTCCAAGGCATAGAAAAAGATGGGAGCCCACCCTCGGTGAACTTCCCACGACTCCCTGGCGTGCGAATGCGCAATTCCTTCACCCTACGCTGACTTGGACTGCACTGGTCGGGGTGTGTAACTCATGAATGACATAAACCCCTCATCCTCAACCGCACTTGAGATCCCTTGTGCGAGATGACTCCTGGTGGAACCCTGCTCGATGCCACCCTCATGTGAGATGCACCTCGACACCCTACGCTCGATTTCTAGAAATCGGGACCCCCTTTGAGGCACGACACCCTGCTTCACGGACCCCCATTATGTTTTATTCAATTTCAATATTATTATTATTATATCTTTATCATTATTTAATTATATTTTAATATATTTATTATCATCTATTTTTACCATATATTATATTATTAATAATTTTACAAAGTCAAAATTAATATAAAACTAATAATCTATTAAAAATTATTTTATCATTACTTTTTAAAAAGTTAAAATTTTTATTATTACATTCATTTAAGAAACATACATATATATTTATCATATTATATATTTAAAATGTTGTAAATTAATTTAATAATTTGAAAATGTTTTATCTGGAAAATTAAAATAATAATTATCATAATTTGTACAAAGTATTTGTAATTTTGAAACATTAAAAATGTTAATAATGTTATAAGACTTTAATCTAATCAAAATTTGTAATCTAAAAAATATTAATCTATATATATATATATGTGTATACATCATATTTTTTCAAATATATAGAACCCATATAATTTTTCATATAATAGATTAAATAATTGTCTGCCTAAATTAAAATAGTGCACTTTTACAAAATAATTTCATTAAAATAATAATTTTCAATGTCATGTATAACCTAAATATAAAATTATAATTTTAAAATAGTTTTAGTTTTATAGCATAACATCATATAATTCAAATCTAGTATATATATGTATATATATATCATATTTTTTAAACCAAACAAAAAATTAGTTATATTCATATATTATTATAATTATTATTTAAAATATTATATTAAATAATAATTCGATAAAAATAAATTGTTTTTAATAAAAATAGTTATTTTAAAAAATCTATAAACTATGTAGTATAATATTTACTTTGAAAATTGTACTAATAATAAAACAATATTAATTTTCAATTATTATTTAAATAACAACTATCTTAAAAAATGTTTAAAATATAAATATATCCATTTAATAAGACTCTAACGAACACCTTATTTTAAACCCCAATGGTCATAAAAAGGGAAATAACGGTCATATGTATTTCCAACTGTCAAAAAGACCCTTATAAGTACGTGTTTAGGGTAATTCATATCTTTAAATCAGTTTGGTTTATAAAGATGGTTTTCTGCATTCTTCTTATACTTGATACTTGTTCCATTCTTCTAGCAATTTTATTATTTACTGTGGTCATTCCAAGTGATGAGGACTACCTACTTGGACTCATTCTGATGCTAGGAGGTCTCCCGGTGGTGCTTCTCAGATTTTCCATTAGTTTCCTAGGATAGCTATAGTCTTTTTTTCTTTATTGTAATGTAATCGTTTCAGTGTTTAATTGAATAAAACATGTCTTATTTTTATTTTGAAATCACTATTTGTATAGAACAAAAATTAAACGAAGTAAAACCATAAAATATTATTATTACACATGAAATAGGTTCCATGTGTCATAGTTAATCTATGCCCGGTATATTTTAAAAACTAAAAAAATATGTGGGTTATTGTTTATGTTATTCTCTTGGGTCAGGGGCGTTAAACCCCCTCTATTTTTTTATTTTTTAAAATTAATTTCATAATATATATAAATATTTACATATAGATATATAAGTATATGAAAATAATTATATAGAAAATAAATATTATATTTTATTATAATACATATAAATAAATATATATATAATCATAATATATCTATATGTATATATTAATAAATTATATATGTTATTATATACAAATAACTATATAAATACACATTTGTATATGTGATTGATCTAAATGTATTTATAAATATTTGTAAAAGTATATTTATAATTTGTATGTGTATGTGTGTCTATATACATAATATAAATATTTTTTTAAATATATGTACATATATAATTTAGAGGGTGTGTGCATAAATATACATGTATATTATGTATATTATTTAATATGTTATATTATACATATATATTCTAATATATATATAGTAATATACAAATAGTCATTTAAATTAATATATTAAACATATATTTGTATACATAATATAATTGTGTATATATATATATAAGTAAAATATATTTATATATAAATATATGAAAAAAAATTATATATAAATGTATATATTTTCTAATATTAATGGAATATATATTATATTATATATATATATATAAAATTATATTGTGTGTCTGTATAAATAATATAAATATATATTTTATTCTATTATATTCTATACTTTATAAATATATAATATATTTATTTGTGTGTATACATAACAATGTATTTAGTATATAATATAAATGTATGCATAAATGTATAATAAAAGTTTTTTTAATATACAATAGGTATTTATTTGACAAATATATAATATATATGAATGTATGATCTTAATATCATATAAATGTTTTAGAATATAATATATATAAATTCATAAAATAATTCTGAATATATTAATGTATATATATGTATATATATGTTATATATTTGAAAGTATTTAACAATATTATATATATTTATAAAAATAAATATATAAATGTACATTTTTTGTGTGTTTGATATAAATGTATTTATATATATATATAAGTATATTTATATAAGCATGTGTGTGTAATATAAATGTATATATATATATATATGAAAAATATATAATTTAGAGGTTCCATTCATAAATATACATATATCATTTAACACCCCAATATTCCATGGTAGACTTCTCCATGAATAATACAATAGCATGTGTAGTACGCAACTTCCAGTTCTAACACACCACAACAAATCAAACTAGCAGTTATGAATAGTAATACCCACTTTTTGAAATTTTATAAATTTTATCTTTCTAAATGGACATCATTTTTTGATTCAGAATATTGAAATTAGTTTAGGGTGAATTTTTTGTATTTTTCTAAAAACATTAAATTCTTGATCAATAGTGAAAAACAACAAGTAATATTTTAAAACCAAATTTTTATTTAAATAATTATTTATTTTATTTAAATTAATTTTAGGTCAAAATAGATACATAATATATATATAAGTTCAATTTGATTCATTGGAGTCATTTTATAATAATTTCAGATATATAAAAAAATTTATTGAACTTTTTACCATCTTTTACCTAGCTCCTAGGAGCATTTGCAAATTTAAATAAAACTTAATTTTACCGCTTCGGTGAGTTGAATTTCAAAAAATCTGAGAGACACGATTGATATCAGTAAGTAAAATGTTGTTCAATAGGATGAAAATAATTTTTGGTGAATAATACCTTTTTTACTTTTATTTACCATAGTTAAAAGTAAATAGGGTCATTAAGGGTAAAAATGATATTATTATTACCCTAACACATGTCCTAATTCTATTATATAAGTATAATTCTACCAAAAACTACCTTAGTAATAAAATATGAACCTTTTTGGTCCACTTAGATTAGATTAGGACATTTATTTTTATTTAATTCAAAGAAGAGTTAAAAACGTTAAAAATCAACGTTTAATAACTAAAACATTTTTAATATAGGGATAAAAATAAGATAAATTAGACTATAAATATTAATTATAAATATAAAACTATTTCCTACATTATGGTATTTTATTTATATTTTTTAAACATTAAATAATTTAATTTATTTATGACACAATCATGATGGAGTAATTACTTAATTAATGAAAGATTAAAATAATTGACATTATAAATATATAAATAAATCTAATTTGAGAATTTTTATGAATTCCATTAATTATATAGGTTAATATGACATATTAGGGTTGTTTAGATGAATTTATTTCAAACTAATAATATTTTTATTAATTTGGAAAAAACAAAATACCAAATAGTGTCAAAATTGACAAAAAAGTGTTTTTAAAACAAATATTATATTATTAATTGATATTATATTCCTAAAAATCTAGGGTTTGACCAAAAGACTTATTATCGATATTTCTATCATTAATAAACCACTTTAGGTTCTCTTGGAAGTATATAGTATGTTTATTAACCATATAATATAAAAATACAAAGAGATATAGTAAATGTCAAACTATTTAACTAAGAGTTAAATCTAAAAGATAAGGTTAATATAGTGACCCAAACCCATCTAAAACATATTGGTTGAGTGTTTCTAGAACCATTACCAACCTTAAAATTTAAAATATTTCATTTTGGATCCATTAGAAATCGAAAATGATTTTATTAGAAAATAATATTTCTAGCTTTTCCTAAGGTGCCCCTCAACCCTCTTATAAAAGGGCACTCCCCCTTCTTTCTAATTCACACATTATAATCCATTTTTCATGGAAAAACCCCACCCAAATACCATCTCAACTATACTCCCTTCATCCTAGAGGCCCTCCTTTTTTCCGAAAGCCATCCTAAGGAGCCCTTTTGATCAAATCAAAAGGAATAACCTGAAGAAGAAGTAAATATTTCATCACCTCTTTCAAGTTCCTTTCTTCTTCCACTTCATTTTTATTTGTTGTTTCTATTCTAAAATAATAACTCTAGCATCTTCTATATATTATTATGTTATTATAAATATGGTACAACCATATTCATTATTTTATCAATCCTTTGAATGACACGTCACCATACGTGTGTACGTATGACTTACCGTTTCCACATCGTGGTGTAATTGTTATTCAATACATTATTATTTAGATGGGTATAATAATGATGTTTAATTGATTTAAATAATAAATATAACCTGATAATTATACTTTATATATGATATAACATCCAATTATATATTATTTTAATATCAAAATAATGATATGGTCGCTCGTGCGTATGTACAGATTACTGTCTCCACGAACGCGATGAGATTCATTCCCCATCATAATCCATTCAAGAATGATTTTCATTAGATGATTAAAGACTTAATATCATTCTGAATATAAATAATATACATCCTATCCATAACAAACATTACTTATATAACGAAGAATATAAAGGAAAACGAACCAGTTAACACCTGAAACGACGATAATACTAAAATATTATTAACTATGCAATATTAAAAGACCATATATGATATCATAATACTGTATATTATTCTTGTATAATTTAATAAAAATTATTTCACCATTATACAGGTTGTTAACCTACCCTCGACCAAGGAAAAGTACAAGGATAGGGGTTTTCATCTCACTCCTTATTCCCGTGAGATTCATGCTATATTAACACTATTTCCTTTTGTGTGGTGTATATACTGCCCATAATTGTATTCTTTGTGTAATAAAATTTAATTTATGTGTATTTAAATATTCATTGTAATATAATTCTTTCATGGGGTGTATATTTCGTAAGTTACCAAATTGGTAAGGGTTGATTTCACAATCTCTTTATTATCCGAGGTTGTTTATTCAGAATTATCTGATGGGAACTCTTTATCATCCACATCTATGTTTCTTAAAAATTTATTTGAAAGCATTTTTACTATTTACTATCCAATGGGGTAAATTCATTTATACCATTATTTGACCTTATATGTTTTTAAAGAAATCTTTCGTCGTTTTCCAAACAAGGTACTTTATGACCTTTTCGGCAAAATTAAGGTAAGAATGTTTTTTTAACTTACACGGAAGGTGTGGCTATTTTCCACCATTATAACATCATTGAAGCTTCCCTTACAAGATTATAATAATATTTTTAAAATAAATGTTTTCTTTATAATTATGTGACTCTTAAATTATTTCAAAATAGAAAGAGATATTTCTCTAAAAAAGGTTTTGATTTCATCTATGTCAACATCCTTTGATGGATTTTAATTTTATTTGAAGTTGATTTATTATGATACAAAACGTCCATATTGTATTGAAGATTTTGTGATATGTTTAACTGTGGATGTGCTATTTTTATACCATTCAAGGTTTATGGTTAAAGTATTGATATTTCATATGCTAGTGTTAATACGAATGTTTATGTTATATTTCAACCTTTTCATATGAGGAATGTATTGGACTTAGTAAGTGACGGGTGGAGCCCGCTATAGATCCTCGATGCATCGGTAGGTCTCATGAGACAACAAGACATGGAATTGGATGAGCCCTTTCCCAATTTGATATATGGTTTTGGCTGAGGCCTTAATCATTTTTAGACCTTTTGGTCGAGCCCTTGACAAAATGTTTCAGAATGTCCGACATTATACGTTCCCTCATTATGAAAATAATATTGATGGTTCATGTGGTCATTCGACTAGTAGAATACCCATTATTATGTTTTATTATGGTATTATTTACTCAGCTCATATTCCTGCCATAAAATTATTCATGTTTATTACTGATAAAGGCATGTGGTTTAAATTATTCACCATGCTTAATATTTATGTTATCTTCCGTTGTATTTATTACCCTTACTGAGCACTTAAGCTCACCACTTTATTATGTTTCACTTTTCTAGGATATGAAGAAGTTAGTTATGAGTGACTTGTAGTCATAATCTAGGAGACTTTGATGTTTCTAATGTAATAAATTGGTGTTTTATTTCTTTTCAAGTTGTAAAGTTGAACTTATGTATGAATTTTGTTTCCAATAATAATAAACTCCTCAGTCCTTTGAGACTTGAGCTTTTGTGATCATTCCAATGATATGTAATAATGCACTGACTCTGGTTAGAGCACTTTACCGTAAGATAGACTTTGCGGATTATTATAGAAGAACTTCCTAGAATTTTGGTAATGTATATATTTTGTGAGTTTTCCAAGAAATACATCCTTGTCTGGATACGAGCAAGCATAGACAGCTCTGGAACAGATGTAACTAGGGGTAAAACCCGAAAACACCGCTTTGAGTTAGACTCGAACGGGAACTGGTTCACGACAACGGGCCTTGCTGCACTCTTGGTTACGACACTCTTATGGGATATGCTTAGGATAATTATCATTTTATTTACAAACCATTATGAAGTGTTTATGAGTATATACTTACTCAAAGAAAACATTTTTATTATTATGGATTATATCTATAAACTATTAAATTTATGTTAAGTGTTTTACAAGTTTGGATTTATGTGTTGTGACTCATAAACTAATCTAGTGTATGCCATTATTTAGAAATGGCTCCTAATGGAAGGAATAGAAACTATATAAATGTACTCACTCCATGTTGGTATTTCCCTCCTACTCAAGATAATTATAGTGGAGCTGGTGATACAACTGGTGCTGATCAGATTGTCACCATATTTAGAGAACTCACACATGTTATAAATAATAACCTTACCTGTATAGAGTACCCTGATCCACAACATCGAGGATCAATGTTAGACTGCTTCATGGGGAAAAACCACCAACATTAAATGGGGGTAAAAATCGATTATTAGCTGAGCAATGGATAAATTCCTTAGTAAAAATATTCCATGCCTTAGGGAGTAGCAAAAGGGAAAAAATTTCATGGCAGTTTACCACCTCAGTAGAGATGTTTCTCGATGGTGGTCATTGATTATTAACACAAAGGAAGATGATGAAGTATAAAATATGGAATTGAGGGAGTTTAAAAAAATTTCTTATAAAAATACTTTCTTCATGACCATCGAGCAGATATGGAAAGACAATTTCTGAGTCTGAGGCAAAAGGAGGATGAGAATGGCGAAAAGTATGAGGCTAACATTACAAGGTTAGTAAGGCATGCTACAGATTATACACTTAACCTAAGAAGTAATATTGACCGTTTCTTTGATGGGTTAAAACCATTTCTCCGTCGAGCATTAGTATCACAATCCTTCTCATCATACGAAGATATTGTCTCTTGTGCTATCAAGATAGAAATGAAATTCTATAAGTCTTATGACTTTACAGAAAATAAATAGAAGAAGAGATATGTTGAACACTCTATGAAAGGAAATAAGGAAATAGGGAAGAAGGGAAGAATTGAATTTCTCCCTGTGATAATTGTGGAAGGAAGAACCTTGGTGCCTGTCTAAATGGAAAATGAGTATGCTACAAATGTGGACAGAAAGGACATCTTGATGGTGATTGTAAGGGAAATAAAGATGCTACCAATGTTCAATGCTATAATTGCATATAGATGGGACATTATGAAAATGAATTTCAAAAGATTCAGGGAAACTTACCTCAGAAAAGTCCAAGGGATCAAGGTCAAGATTATGCTATCACTACGACTGAGGTTGAATCTCCGAAAGACGTGGTGGAAGGTAATTTCACTGTTTTCTTAAGGTTAGCCAATGCCCTATTTGATTTTGGATCATCGCATTATTTCATATATTTCTAGTTTGTTAAGAAAATTAGATATTTCAAATTTGATTTAACAAGGGATTTGTCAGTCCAAACTCCTAAGGGAAGTATCATTGCTAAAAAGTTCTGTGAATCAGTTCCCATTAGGGCATATAAATGTTCTTTATCTGTTGGTCTCATCATCATACCCATGATTGGATTTGATATAATCCTCGGTATGGATAGGCTTTCGGACCATGATGCAATGATTTATTTTAAGAAGAAGGAGGTTACTATTTTTGATGACGATTATAAAGAACACCTTATCTTTAGAGCAGAATCATCACCACCTAATTCTTATTTAGATCCACCCCCAGTAGCTCAAATAAATTCAATTATTGGGGAGTTAGAGAATGAAATAACAATATGTGAGGAAAATAATGTTAAAATAGAGGATGTGCCTATTGTGAAAGAGTTTGTTGATGTATTTCTAGAGGATTTACATGGACACCCTCCAAAATGATAAATTGAATTTTCCATTGATTTATTTCCTAGTTTAAGGCCCATATCGAAGACCCCTTATAGAATTGCCACTATGAAATTAGTGGAACTAAAGAAACAACTAGAGTAATTGATTAATAAGGGATTTATTCTCCCTAGTGTTTATCCATGGGGAGCCCCTATCCTTTTTGTTAAGAAGAAAGATGGATCTATGTGGATGTGCATTGACTAGAGGGAGATCAATGTTATAAAAATAAAGAACAAGTATCTTCTACCTCACATTGATGATTTATTCGACCAACTTCATGGAGCTAAATACTTTTAAAAGATTGACCATCGATCTGGATATCATCTGTTGTGTGTGAAGAAGGAAGACATTCCGAAAATAGCATTTAAAACTAGGTACAGGTATTATGAGTTTACAGTAATGCCTTTTGGATTGACTAATGCACCCTCTGTCTTCATGGATCTAATGAATAGATTTTTCACGGAATATCTTGATTAATTTTTAGTGTTATTTATTGATGATATCTTGGTATACTCCAAAATCTATGAAGATCATGGAAATAACTTGTGCATTAACCTGAAGACTCTGAGAAGACATGAATTATATGGGAAGTTTAGAAAGTGTGAATTTTGGCTTCAGTAGATTTCGTTTATTAGACATATTGTCTCCAAGAATGGAATCTCTGTTGATCCTTCTAAGACCAAGGCAATCCAAGAATGGCCAACACTAAGGATTATAACTGAGGTATACCATTTTATTTGTTTAGCAGGTTATTATCAACATTTCGTCCAGAATTTTGCCTGGTTGGCGAACCCATTAACAAAGATAACATGAAAATGGGTTAAATGTTTTTGGACAAAAGAGTGTGAAGAATGTTTTGAAGAATTTAAGAGAAGATTAGTCAATGATCATATCTTGACTCTACCATCATGGAATGATGGGTTTGTTATTTATAGTGATGCATTGAAGAAATGACTTGGTTGTATCCTTATGCAGAATGATATAGTTATTTTCTATGCATCGCGATAACTGAAAATTTATGAGCAAAACTATCCTACTCACGATCTTGAGTTAGATATTGTAATATTTAATTTGAAGATTTGGAGACACTATCTCTATGGTGAAAATTTTGATATTTATACTGATCACAAGAGTTTGAAGTATATTTTCTCATAGAAAGAACTCAACATGAGGAAAAGGAGATGGCTTGAACTACTCAAGGATTATGACTGCACGATACACTATCACCCGGGGAAGGAAAATAAGGTGGCAGATGCTTTGAGCAGAAAGGATCATGGAGTTTTGAACAACATGAGAGTTGAAAATGATCATATATACATGGATCTAGTAAATATGGATATGAGAATCACCATGGAAGGTGAAACATCAATACTTTTTCAAATGGTTGCCAAACCATATTTACTAGAAAGAATAATGAGTTCTCAGACAAATGATGAAGAGTTTCAAAAGAAGATTAAAGCTGTGAATGATGGGAGATTGAGTGACTTTGTGTATGAAGATGGAATTTTGAAATTTGGGAAGAGACTTTGTGTTCCCGATATACCTGATCAAAAAAGAGAATTATTGGATGATGCTCATAGTTCTAATTTCTCTATACACCCTGGGAGCACCAAAATGTATAGAGATTTGAAGGAACATTTTTGGTGGGAAAACATGAAGAGGGAGATTTCTGATTTTGTGTCAAGATGTATGGTTTGTTAATAAGTGAAATCTGGAAGGAAACAGCCTGGAGGAGCCTTGAATCCTCTTCCCATACCTGAGTGGAAATGGGATAATATTAGGATGGAATTTATCATGGGACTACCCGAGAGTCCTAGAAGGAACGATGCAATATGCGTCATTGTTGATCGTCTTACCAAGTCAGCACATTTTCTTTCTATAAGATAAGATTTAACACTTTAATGATTAACAAGACTATATATTAATAAAGTTGTAAGACTTCATGGAGTACCACTATCGATTGCTTCGGATCATGATCCTCGTTTTACATCAAGATTCTGGAAAAGTCTTTAGAAATACCTGGATACTAAACTTCGTTTGAGCACTGCCTACCACCCCCAAACTGATGGAAAATCATAACGGACTATTAAAACCTTATAAGACATGTTGATATCATGATCACTTGACTATCAAGTTATGTGGGATCAATATTTACCTCTTGTAGAATTTTCCTATAACAATAACTTCTATTCAAGTATTCAGATGGCACTATATGAAGCGTTATATGGGAAGAGATGTCACACACCATCCTGTTGGGATGATGTTGGTGAAAGAAAACTCGTAGGCCCAGAACTGGTGAAGGAAACGATGGAAAATGTTAAGGTAATCCAAAACCACATCAAAGCACCTCAAAGTACGTAGAAGAGATATACCGATAACTGAAGGAAGGATTTGGAATTTCGTGTAAGAGACCATTTTTTCTTGAAGGTATCTCTATGGAAGGGTGTTATACGTTTCGGTAAAAAGGGAAACTTAAGTCTCAGGTACATCGGACCTTTCGAAATTCTATATTGACTTGGGGATATAGCTTACCAGTTCGCAATGCCGTCAAGTCTCTCCAAAGTTCACGATGTGTTCCACATATCACTGTTGAGAAAATACATGCCTGACCCAATGCATGTACTCACCTATGAGGAATTACAACCGGAACCCGATCTGTCTTATTGCAAAGAGCCTGTCAAGGTTCTTGATACAAGAGAACAAGTGTTGAAAAACTGGATGAATCGTCTGGTAAAAGTTCTATAGAGAAACCATAAGAAAGAAGAGGCAACGTGGGAACCCGAAGAACTTATGATGAAGAACAACCGAATCTATTTATGAAATAATATTCTAGAAATTTTGAGGATGAAATTATTTGATGGAGGGGAGAATGTAACACCCCAAGCATTCATGGTACGTTTCTCTTTTAATAATATAATAGTGTGTGTTGTACGCAACTTCGAGTTCTAACAAACTACAACCAATCAAACTAGCCATTATGAATAGTAATACCCTACTTTTTGAAATTTTATAAATTTTATCTTTCAAAATAGAATTCATTTTTAGATTCTGAATGTCGATATTAGCTTAGGGTGCATTTTTTGTATTTTTTTGAAAACTTTAAATTCATGATAAATAGTGAAAACACTGAGTTATAGTTTAAAACCAAAATTTTATTTAAATGAATATATATTTTATTTAAATTTATTTTATGTCAGAATAGATACATAATACCTATATAGGTTCAATGTGAATCATTGGAGTCAGTTTATAATAATTTTAGATATATACATTTTTTATTGAACCTTTTACCGTCTTTTACCCACCTCCTAGGAGCATTTGTAAATTTACATAAAACATAATTTTACCACTTCTGTGAGTTTAATTTCAAAAAATACAAGATACATGGTTGATATCAGTAGGTAAAATGTGGTTCAATAATATGAAAATATTTTTTGGTGAATAGTAACTTTTTACTTTTATTTACCACAGTTAAAAGTAAATAGAGAATTAAGGGTAAAAATGATATTATTATTACACTAAAACATGTCTTAATTATATTGGATAAGTATAATTAGACCAAAAACAACCTTAGTAATAAAATATTAACCTATTTGGTCCACATGGATTAGATTAGGACATTTATTATTATTTAATTCAAAGAATATTTAAAAAAGTTAAAATCACAGTATAATAACTAAAACATTTTTAATATAGTGTTACGGATAAGATAAATTTGCCTATAAATAATCATTAGAAATATAAAAATATTTCATACATAATGGTATTTGATTTATATTTTTTAGACATTAAATAATATAATTTATTTATGACACAATGATGATGCAGTATTTACCTAATTAATGAAAGATTAAAATAATTGACATTATAAATATCCAAATAAATGTAATTTGAGACTTTTTATGAATTAAAATATTTTTATAGGTTAATATGACATATTAGGGTTGGTTAGATGATTTTTTTTCGAAATAATAATGTTGTTATGAATTTAGAAAAAACAAAATACAAAATAGTGTCAAAATTGACACAAAAGAGTTTTTAAAACAAATATTATATTATTAATCGATATTCTATTCCTAAAAATATAAGGTTTGGCCAAAAGGCTTATTAACGATATTTTTATCATTAATAAACCACTTGAGGTTCTCTTGGAAGTATATAGTATGTTTATTATCCATATAATATAAAAATAAAAAGAGACATGGTAAATGTCAAACTATTTAACTAAGAGTTAAATCTAAAAGATAAGGTTAATATAGTGACCCAAACCTGTCTAAAACCTATTGGATGGGTTATATTCGTCCCATCACCACCTTATAATTTAAATAATTCATTTTGGAGCCATTATAAACCAAAAATTATATTATTATAAAATAATATTTCTATCTTTTCCTAAGGTTCCCCTCACCCTTCTTATAAAAGGGCACCCCCCTTCTCTCTAATTCACACATTCAAATCCATTTGGCTCGGCCAACCCCTACCCAAATACCCTATAAACTTTCCTCTATCCATACTAGAGGCCTTAATTTAGTCAGAAATCCATCCTAAGGAGCTATTTTGATCAAATCAAAAAGAAGAACCCGAAGAAGAGGTAAATATTTCATCACCTCTTTCAAGTTCCTTTCTTCTTCAACTTCCTTTTTCTTCATTGTTTCCATTATAAAATAATAATTCTAGTATATTATATATACTATGATTTTATTATAAATATGGTACAACCATATTCATTATTCTATATATCCTTTGAATGACATGTCACCATACCTGCATACGTACGACATATCGTCTCCACGTCGTGGTGTAATTGTTTTTCAATACATTATTATTTGGATGGGTATAATAATGATGTTTAATTGATGTAAATAATAAATATAACATGATAATGATTATGTATATATTATATATCATCCAATTATATATTATTTCAATATCAAAAGAATGATATTGTCACTCGTGTGTACGTACTGATTACCATCTCCAAGAACGCAATGTGATTCATTCCCCATCGTAATCCATTCAAGACTAATTTTAATTAGATGATAAAAAATAATTTTTAAAGACTTAATATCATTCTGAATATAAATAATATACATCCTATCCATAACAAACATTACTTATGAAACAAAACATATAAAGGAAAACGAATCAGCTAACTCCCGGAACGACGATAATACTAAAATATTATTAACAAATCAATATTAAAAGTTCATATATGATATCATATTAATGTATATTATTATTATATAATTTAATAAAAATTATTTCACCATTATACAGGAAGTTAACCCACACTCGACCAAGGAAAAGTACAAGGTAAGAGTTTTTCATCTCACTCCTTATTCCCATGAGATTCATGTTATATTGACTCTATTTCCTTTTATGTGTTGTAAGTACTGCCCATAATTGTATTATTTGTGTAATAAACGTTAATTTATGTGTATTTAAATATTCATTGTAAGATAATTATTTCATGGGGTGTATGTTTCATAAGTTATCAAATTGGTAAGGGTTAATTTCACAACCTCTTTATTATCTGAGGTTGTTTATACGTAATTATATAATGGGACCTCTTTATCATCCACATCCATGTTCCTTAAAAATGCATTTCAAAACATTTTTACTATTTACTAGAAAATGGGGTAAATTCATTTATACCTTTATTTGACCTTATATGTTTTGAAAGTAAACTTTCTGTCATTTTCCAAAAAAGGTATTTTATGACCTTTTCGACAAAATTAAGGTAAGAATGTTTTTTTAACTTATACGGTGGGTGCGGCAATTTTCCACCATTATAACATCATCAAAGCTTATTTTACAAGATTATAAGAATATTTTCTAAATAAATTTTTTCTTTATAATTATCTGACTCTTAAATGATTTCAAAATAGAAAGGGAAATTTCTCTAAAAAAGGTTTTGATTTTATCTATTTCAAGATCCTTTGATGGATTTTAAGTGTATTTGATGTTGATTTATTATGATACAAAACATCAATATTGTATTGAAGGTTTTGTGATATGTTTGACTGTGGATGTGCTATTTTTATACCATTCATGGTTTATGGTTAAAGTATTGACATTTCATATGTTAGTTTTAATACGAATGTTTATGTTATATTTCAACATTTTTATATAAGGACTGTATTAGACTTAGTAAGTGATGGGTGGAGCCCGCTACAACTCCCCGATGCATTGGTACGTCTCATGAGACAAATAGAAGTGGAATTGTCTGAGGCCTTTCACAATTTGATATATGTTTTTGGTCGAAGCCTTAATCATTTTTAAACGTCTTGGACGAGGCATTGAGAAAATGTTTCAGAATGTCCGACAATATACATTCCCTCATCATGAAAATAATATTGATGGTTCATGTGGTCAATCGACTAGTAGAATAACAATGATTATGTTTTTTTATGACATTATTTACTTAGATCATATTCCTTCCATAAAAATATTCATGTTTATTATTGGTAAAGGCATGTGATTTCAATTATTCATCATGCCTAATATTTATGTTATATTCCGCTGTATTGCTTACCCTTACTCAGCATTTGAGCTCACCCCTTTCTCATGTTTCATTTTCCAGGGATATGAAGAAGTTAGTTATGAGTAACTTGCAGGCATAATCTAGGAGGCTTGGATGTTTCTAATGAAATAACTTCGTGTTTTATTTCATTTCAAGTTGTAAATATGAACTTGTGTATGAATCTTGTTTCTTTAATGAACCGGAAATTTCAAGAAATTTTTTTCTTAATTTCTTTGGAATTTTATGAGTCTACAATTTCTTACGGCGCCTGATTCTGAGGCCCGTTGTGCCCAGAATAATTGTATGAAGTTTTGTTCGGGTACGTTCAGTAAACGTACGTGCAAGTTTTTCTATCTTTTGAACCAATGCTCGGAATTGAAATCTGAGGACACCGATGAACACACAACGCCATTATTTTCTTATGGAGACCTTTACCGCAGTTGCGTTTGGTCATGAGTAGAAGTTATAATTTAGGGATTCATAATAAATTAAATTAAATTGTTGTGTTACACAATTTTATTTTTATGTGGTGGTTATTTCCTCTAAAGGGAAGTTGGAGTTGGGGCCACACCCCACATAACTTCCCTTGGGAGGATATAACTAATGGTGGGGCCCACATTAGTTTAGACTCTTCAACTCCCCTTGAAACCCCCCTTTTAACTCCTCAACTCTTCACCTCTCCTATTTAATTTTAAAACTCTCCACATTCCACCATCCCGCATAAAGATACCAACACTCTCAATTAAAAAGAAATTAATTAATTAGCTCCTCTATATTTTGAATTATTTTGAAATTTATGTTAAGAATAAAAATAATATCCAAGGTATTATTTTTGGGGTTGGCACATATTGTTTTGGGGAGCTTTGGATATTAGAGGGGACCTTCTTCCAAGGAAGAACATTTTTTTCTCTCGATGAAGAACGGAGACACCCACGAAGAACAGTGACTCCCATGAAGAACTTCATTCTCCTTTCTTCTTCCTCTGCACCAAGGGAGAAGACGCCACCCGCAAAGTACATTGCCAACATCTCTCCCTCCGACGATGAAGTAACGACACTATCTTCTGTGATGCCGTTTTCCGTGACTACGATGAACGAACCTTGAATCGAGGTAGGGATTTCTCTTGTTTAAATTAAATCCTCGTTCCTTGTTTTTATATGGTTCGACGTTGGCCTTTGGTTACCACCTTACGCGGAGGGATCGGGTCGAACAAACATGGCCCGACGACCCTCCGTTGATTCTCTTGAGTTGATGACGGTGGTAGAACCGCAAGGGCACGGTGCTGTCGCACCGCGCCGGAGGAAGGAAGGGGTCTCTGCCATGCGGGTCATGGCGTGTGGAAGAAGCAGCAGTCATGCGCCAGCCGTGTGAAGAAGAACCGCGGCCCACAACTACGGGCCACTCGGGCTAAGGAACCGGCTGAGTTGGTGACCCGCGACACCCACAGGTACCGCGTGGAGGAGCTGCGGCCCGCATCCGCGGGCCGCTTGCTGGACGAACCAGACGACTACGGCCAACTGGGAAGGTGACCGTGGTGCCACTTGGCGCAGCGCTGCAGGAAGACGGCGACGCCGCTCGGTGCCACCGGGCGAGCCAAACTGGCCCGCAACCCCGGGTCGGGCCGCGGGTGGGCTGCGCCCCACCAGGCTGGGCCGACCCCATAATTGGGTCGGACCCGCCAGGCCGGGTCCCTAGGTGGGCCGTGCTTCACCGGGGTCGGGCCGACCCCCTACCAGGTCGGACTCGCCAAACCGGGTTGGGCCGACCCGCAAGCCCACTGGGCTTGACGGGCCGGGCATGTTTCTCTTAAACGAGAATATCTTCTAGATTGCGCGTCTGATTAACGTGCCGTCTATGACACTGGGATCCTCTCGAAGAGGTGGTCCTTTTGCGATACTCAAAGTGAGTTTTGGACAAATTTGGAAAATGGCTGAGTTTGAAATGAGTGTACTTCCAACCGAGCCCCTGAAAGGAAAAGCCAATAACTCTCAGATCGGGCGTCCGATTGACGCGCCCTCTGTCACGTTGGGTTTCTTTTGATGAGATGGAACTTCAGGGTACATAAACTCTGGAATTCATGATAGTTGATGTAATGACCCATTTTCTCGAGGAGTGGACCCTCACAGAATCGAGCGTGTTGTGTGCGGGTACCCTAGAGCTGGCTGCGACTGCGAAGACTACTATACTGGGATCCTACGTGGGTTAGGCAACGACGAATACTGTACTGGGATCCTACATGGGTTCGGCAGTGATTACTACTGTACTTGGATCCTACGTGGGTTCGATAGTGACGAATATTGTACTTGGATCCTACGTGGGTTCGAAAGTGAGGACTTCTGTACTTGGATCCTACGTGGGTTCAACAACTTAGATGAATTATTGACTACAACTGATCATCTATTTTGCTATAAGAAATATTTATACCTGTGTGAGTTGAGTCATGTCTTTCAACCATTATCGTCATGGTGTTTCACTCTACTTCCTGTGTAGACTGAGTTGCACTTGGGCTTGTGAGTTGGATCTGGATTGTGACTGGTAACTTACGTATATGTATGAGAATATATCTAAGTAGGGTCGGTTGATACTTTGTGGTTGTATCTTTATTTGCTTTTCCTTAGTGGATTTTGTGAGACCTCGCGGGTCTCAGGGTCCCTAATCGGTATCGTTATACTCACCCATGTACGGGCTATGCCCACACCTCGTTGTGTTGGATGTAGAAGATGGACAACGCTGACAAAGGCCGAGAGCGCCACGACTGGATGGTACCCAGAGGTGGACCTTGCGATGAGTCGGTACATGGTTGAGACTGACAGACGTGGGTGGTGAGGTGGCCATCTGTACCTACCCTTCAGGTAAGAATCCCCAGAGGACGATCCAGGAGGTGCTTTTTACTTTCAGCTGTTTGTCCCTTTTCTTGTACTTGTTGTTTAGTTGGGTTTGTATACTGGCCCATTTACTTTCCAGCACACTCTTTTGTATTCAGTTTTACATAGTGTTTTCTTCCTATTGTGTACTCTGTTGTGTTTTTTTACTTTCATAAAGGCAATTCCTTCCCATCTTAGGGATTTACACCTTTGGTGCTAGTTTCCAGCCCATGGCCTAGTGAAGGTGGGCTTGGGGTAGTCACGGCATGGGACCCGAGGATGGGTTGTGACAAATTGGTATCAAAGGAGTGCGTTCTACCACAGAACTCAAGACTCTGATCATTATTTTATGCGAAGCAATAATTTTAATTGTTTTGGGTGTGGTTATCAGTTTAGGGAAACTGTTGTTGGTGCGGCAGCCAATGTATCTATACACCATGACCCTGACCTCTGATTTCCGACTCAGTGCACGAAAACACTGATTGTGTGTGTGTTTCCTTTGAAAAAGTTTTTTCATGATTACTTTGTGCCAGCTCACCAGGTATACTGTTTTGACCATGGAACACCTGTTTCTTTTCAGGATGGCCCCACAAAGGCAGCCATCTAGGGTTCCGAGTTACGTATGAGATGGTAGCCCACCAAGCAATGAGGCCTCGATGCAGGGCCCCATCACAGCGGAGGTACTAGCGGCACCACTACCTGCTGGACCATCGATACCACCAGCCCCAACAGCAGAGAGTGAATGCCGCCTGAGTAAGTTGCACGAGTTCCAGCGTCAGTGGCCGCCCAGGTTCCGGGGAGAGACAGACATACAGGCAGATGAGGATTGGCTGGAGGCTATCGTGAGAGTTTTCAGATTGGTAGGGACACCAGCTAACCTTATGGTGATCATTGCCTCGAGTCTCATGCATGCAGCAGCAGACATATGGTGGATCCTGATGCTCTATGTGCATGATGAGGCATCATTACTCTTGAAAGAATTTAAGAGTCTCTTTCGCTCAGAGTTTGTTCCAGCCACCCTTCGTGCAGTGAAGATTCAAGAGTTACTTCATCTGCAGTAGGGCAGTATGACAGTATCTTAGTACACAGTGAGGCTCACCGACCTCTCATGCTACCCCACATATATGGTACGAGACCCATTATTTAGGGCTTAGACCTTCGAGTAGGGACTCAGGCATGAGATCAGGGCTTCGACGATTCCCTTCAGTATTCCAACGCAGGCAGTGGTGCTGGAGAGAGCGCTTTTAGTAGAGAGTTTTCTCGCTGAGCAGTCACCAGTGGCGAGACCCACCGCAGGACGACATATGGCAGAGTTTTCTACAACCGGCAGTAGACAGTTGACACAGAGGTCCAAGCGGACCAGGCCATCAGGTGGGCGACCTCAGGATACATGTTTGGTTGTGCAGGGAACGCGAAATAGAGCCAACCATTCGAGGGGCAGGCAGTGCTATGCATGTGGCGGGCAGGGTCGCATGGCTCAAGACTGCCCGACCCACCATGCGGACGAGCAGCAGACAGTATAGGGACCTCCCAAGTAGAGAAAAAGGTTTAACCGTGGTGGTTTGCTGGGAGCAGGCAGACGTTGCAGAGGAGGTGGCCGAGCAGCGGGTGGTGGACGACGTTTCGAGGGAATACAACCACCACCACCAGGAGGTCTACCCCGACCACATGGAGTTGGCGGACAGAGGCAGGCTCAGCTCTAGGTAGTCAAGGCCTATAACCATGGTGCACCTGAGATGATTCGAGGTACTATCTGTGTCTACTACACCCTTGCTGAAGTACTTATAGACATAGGTGTGAGTCATTATTTTATTGTCATTGCCCTTTTTTGGAGCTCATAGACTCTAATGGAGCCGTTGGCTTGATCCTTACGGCTAGAGATTCCTACAAGAGAAGAATCGATGATTACGCACTGGTTCTGGAAGTTTGAGCTTACTCTAGGAGGCGAGAGCTTCGGTTGGGATCTTCTTGTAGCGGCGTCGAGGCCTTATGACGTCATCTTGGGTATGGACTGGTTATCTACAGTCTTTGCTCAGATCGACTGTATTAGGTGCAAAGTGTGGCTTGTCTGCATGGATGGGGCCAAGTTCACCTTCACTGGCGAGAACGGAGCCTTTGTAGTGCAGGATGGACTTACGAAGAGGAGTGGGCAGCTGATCACACATTAGTTTGCTGGTCTCATCCTTGGAGCGGTTGATGTGCGGAGTCCGAGTTTTCCTGTTGCGGTGGATTAGTATGCGAATTTTTTCCCTGAAGACATTCCAGGACTACCTCCTCGTTGATAGGTATACTTCTACATTTATTTGTACCCTGAGACAAAACCGATATCTACTCCAGCATATCGGATGGCTCCCGCCGAGCTTCGTGAGCTGTGGGTACAGCAGGAGGACTTGTAGGGGAAGTGATTTATCTGACCCAGTGTTTCACCCTGGGCATCCCCGATTTTGTTCGCCAAGAAGGAAGATAAGATCTTGTGATTGTGTGTTAATTACCATCGCCTGAATCAGGTGACCGTGAAGAATAAGTACCCACTCCCGAGGATTGACACCCTCTTTTATCAGATCTAGGGATCACGATGGTTCTCGAAGATAGACCTTAGGTCAGGCTATCACCAGCTTCTATTTCAAGATGAGGATGTGAAGAAGACGACATTTAGGTGTCAGTATGGCCACTATGAGTTCTTGGTTATGCCATTCGACGTAACCAATGCTCCAGAAGTGTTCATGAGTCTCATGAACAAGATCTACCAGCCTTACCTCGATCGATTTGTCGTATTTTTCATTGACGACATACTGATTTACTCGATTATTGAGGAGGAGCACGCCTACCATTTACGAGTGGTACTGGATACACTCCGAGATCACCAGCTTTATGGTAATCTCTCGAAGTGCCAGTTATGGATTCGATAGGTTGAATTCTTAGGACACGTCATCTTAGAGGCTGGAGTTGTAGTGGACCCAGTGAAGATCGAGACAATACTTTCTTGGGAGCCACCCAGGAGTGTGACAGAGGTACGAAGTTTCCTGGGTCTGGGTTGATACTATCGAAGATTTGTGCCAGACATCTCCAGAGCTGCAACACCACTTTCATATTTGACAAAGAAGGGGAAACCCTTCGTGAGGTTAGATAGATTCCATCAGAGCTTTCAGGAGCTAAGGCAGAGGTTGACCAGTGCACCCATCTTGAGGATACCAGAGGAGGGCGTAGGGTACGTAGTTTACTGTGATGCATCAGGTACCGGACTCGGGTGTGTCCTGATGCAGGAGTGAGCAGTGATTGTGTATGGTTCATGGTAGTTGAGACAGCACGAGCAGAACTACGCTACCCATGACCTGGAGTTAGCAGTAGTGGTCTTCGCCTTGAAGATGTGTCGGCACTATCTGGTGGGCGAGTGTTTTATAGTCTACTCTGACCACCAGAGTCTCAAGTACATCTTCTCAAGAAGGAACTGAACCTGAGATAGCGGCGACAGCTCGAGTTCCTCCAGGAATATGACTTTGAGATAGTCTATACTTCTATGAAGGGGAACATTATAGCAGATTCTCTCAGTAGTAGGTCGGGCATTCAGCTACTTGGAGAGGTGACATAACATCTACCCCCATTGCAAATATCCTTTATGGATCGATATGGAGAAACCTTTATTCAGTCTCTCATAGTCACTCCTCTAATACTTTAGTGGGTTAGGGAGGCACAATGTGGGGACGTTGACTGTGAGATGCGACGTGCTCAGATATCCTCAGGGCAGGAACCTAATTGGTTTTCTGAAGGTGGGGAGCACGTCATCCTCTTCAGAGGACGTACCATGGTACCATGTTCATTACAAGAGAAAGTGATAAGGGAGTTTCACACTTCCCCTCTAGCAGTACATCCAGGAGTGGAGAAGATGTATCAGGACCTCAGACGATAGCACTGGTGGCCGGGTATGAAGAAGGCAGTATCAGATTTTGTCTCATGATGCCTCACTTGTCATCAAGTGAAGGTAGATCACCAGGTAACAGTAGGCTTGGTACAGCTTTTAGAGGTCCCAGAGTTGAAGTGGGATGGGATATCCATGGATTTCATGACGGGGCTTCCACATACATCTAGAGGATGCGACTCTATCAGGGTGATCATAGACTGACTCACCAAGCCGGCTCACTTCCTATCGATCAGAGAACATGGATCAGTAGAGAGATTGGGACGCCTCTATGTTCAAGAGATCGTACGGCTTCATGGTGCTCCATCGATTATCATCTCCGATTGAGATGCTCGTTTCACTTCTCGGTTTTGGAAGGGGTTATGGGAGGCTTTTGGAACGCAGCTTCGCTTGAGCACCGCCATTCATCCTCAGACGGATGGTCAGACTAAGAGGACCATTTAGACTCTCGAGGACATGCTCCATGCATGTGTCCTTGACTTTGGTTGCAGTTGGGAGGATCACTTAACCATGGTGGAGATTACATACAACAACAGCTACCACTCCACCACCGGGATGACAACATACGAGGCACTGTACGACCGACATTGCAGATCACCTCTGTGCTGAACTGACCCTGGGGAGTCAGCACTTTTAGGACCAGAGATGGTGCAGGCTATGAAAGAGAAAGTGTAGATCATCTAGGAGCGGATGAAGACTGCACATAGTAGACAGAAGTCCTATTCTGATAGGAGACGAAGACCAATGGAGTTCGAGGATGGTGACCACGTCTTTCTATGGGTATCACCTCGATGAGGTCTATGGAGATTTGGCCGCGGTGACAAGTTATCTCCACGTTTTATCAGGACATTCCAGGTCCTCAACAAAGTAGGTGAGGTGGCATACCACCTGGACCTTTCGCCTTAGTTGCACCAGTTTCATCACATCTTCCACATATCTCAGCTGAGGAGATACGTGTACGACCCATCCCACATCATCGACCATGGGGAGCTAGACATCGATGACGAGGAGACTTTCACGGAGGTCCCAGTAATGATTGAGGATCGATAGGAGCGGTTCCTACGTGGACGGTCGATTCCTCTGGTGCGTATTCACTGGTAGCATGGGTACCTCTAGGAGAGAACATGAGAGTGGGAGGCTCAGATTCATGCTTAGTACCCTCATTTGTTTCCCTAGTGTGTTTTGTAGCTTTACGGGGACGTAAATCCCGGAGGTGGGGGTAATGAAAAGACCCATAAATTTCAAGGAAATTTTTTTCTTAATTTCTTTGGAATTTTATGAGTTTGGAGTTTCTGACGACGCCTGATTCTGAGGCCCGGTGTGCCCAGAATAATTTTTTGATGTTTTGTTTGGGTACATTCCGTAAACGTACGTGTGAGTTTTTCTATCTTTTGAACCGATGCTCGGAATTGAAATCCGAGGACATAGATGAACTTGCAGCACCGGTATTCGCTTAAGGAGAACTTTACCATAGTTGCGTTTAGTCGAGAGTAGAAGTTATAATTTGGGGATTCATAATAAATTAAATAATATTGTCGTGTTACACAATTTTATATTTATGTGGTGGTTATTTCCTCCAAAGGGAAGTTAGAGGTGGGGCCAGACCACACATAACTTCCTTTGGGAGGATATAACTAAGGGTGGGGCCCACATGAGTTTAGACTCTTCAACTCCCCTTGAAACCCCCCTTTTAACTCCAAAACTCTCCACTTCTCCTCTTTAATTTTAAAACTCTCCACATTCCACCCTCCCTCATAAAGATGCCAACACTCCCAATTAACGAGAAATTAATTAATTGTATCCTCTAAATTTTGAATTATTTTGAAAATTATGTCAAGAATAAAAATAATAGCCAAGTTATTATTTTTGGGGTTGGCACATATTGTGTTGGGGATCTTTGGAGGTTTGAGGGGACCTTCTTACAACGAAGAACATTTTCCTCTCTTGATGAATAACAACGACAACCACGAAGAACGGTGACGCCCACGAAGAACACACATCTTCATTCTTCTTCCTTCGCACCAAGGGAGAAGATGTAACCCGCTAAGTACACCACCAACATCTCTCCCTCCGATGTTGATGGAACGACACTGTCCTTCGTGACGCTGTTTTCCGTGACTACAACGAACGAACCTTGAATCGAGGTAGGGGTTTGTCTTTTTTAAATTAAATCTGTGTTCCTCATTTTTATATGGTTCGATGCTGGCCTTTTGTTACCACCTTACGTGGAGGGTGCAGACCGAACAAAGAAGCTCGACGACCCTCCATTGATTCTCTAGAGTTGATGACAGTGGCACAACCGGTAGGGCGCGGTGTCGTCGCACCGCGTTGGAGAAAGGAAGGGGCCACGACCATGCGGGCCATGGTGGGCGGAAGAAGCGGTGACCATGCGCCGGCCACATGAAGAAGAACCACAGCCTGCAATTGCAGGCTGCTCGGCATGAAGAACCGGACGGCTACTTCCGACCGAGTAGGTGAACCGCGACACCGAGAGGTGCCGCGTTGAGGAGGTGAGGCCCGTATCCGCGAGCCGGTTGTTGGAAGAACCGGCCGGCTACGGCCGGCCGGGCATGAGACAGCGGCACCACTTGGTGCCCCACTACGAGAAGACCACGACCCGCTGTGGGGGCCGCTTTGCAGGGCGAACCGGCCGACCGGGATGGGAAGACCGCAGCGCCTCTTGGTGAAGCGTGGGGACGAACTGCGGCCCGTAACTGCTGGCCGCTCATGTCGGAAAAACCGGCCGGCTTCAACCAGTTCGGCAGTAAGGAGGGGCGGTGTCGCTCAGTGCTTCCGGGCGAGCCGGACCGGCTCGCAACCTCGGGCCTGGTCCGCGGGTGGTCCACGCCCCAACGGGTCGGGCCAACCCCCTAATTTGGTCGGACCCACCGGGTCGGGTCCCTAGGTGGGTCGTGCTCCACCGGGCTGGGCTGACCCCCTACCGGTTCGGACCCGCCAAACCGGGTCGGGCCGACTGGCCAGCCCACTGGGCTTGACGGGCCGAGCCCATTTCGCTTAAACGCGAATATCGTCTAGACCGCGTGTCTGATTGACACATCGTCTGCGACATTGGGATCCTCTTGATGAGGCGGGCCTTTTTAGATATTCTAAGTGAGTTTGGATAACTTTGGAAAACAACCGGGTTTGGAATGAGCGTAATTCCAACTGGCCCCCTGGAACGGAAAAGCCAATAACTCTCAGACCGAGCGTCCGATTGACGTGTTGTCTGTCGTGTTGGGTTCCTTTTGATGAGACGGAACTTCAGGGTACATCAAATCTGGACTTAGTGGTAGTTTATGTAAAAAACCCTGTGCTCAAGGAGAGTACCCTCCCAGAATCGTTCGTACTGTGTGTAGGAACCCTAGAGCTGGCTGTGACTGTGACGACTACTGTACTGGGATCCTACGTGGGTTCGGCAGCGATGACTACTATAATGGGATCCTACGTGGGTTCGGTAGAGATGACTACTTTACTTTGATCCTATGTGGGTTCGACAGTGATAACTACTTTACTTGGATCCACGTGGGTTCGACAGTGACGACTTCTGTACTTGGATCCTACGTGGGTTCGACAGCTTAGATAAATCAGTGACTACAACTAATCATCTCTTTTGCTATATGAAATATGTATACCTATGTGAGATGAGTCATGTATTTCATCCATTATCTTCATGGTGTTTGACTTCACTTCCTGTGTGGACCCAGTTGTGCTTGGGCTCGTGAGTTGGAGCTGGACTGTGACTGGTAACTTAGTTATATGTGTGGGTATATACCTAAGTAGGGTTGGTTGATACTTTGTGGTTGTATCTTTCTTTTCTTATCCTTAGTGGATATTGTGAGACCTTGTGGGTCTCAGGGTCCCTACTGAGTATCATTATACTCACCCCTGTATGGACTATGCCCGCACCTCGTTGTGTTGGATACAGACAACGAACAGCGCTGACGGAGGCCGAGAGCGCCACGACTAGATGGTACCTGGAGGTGAACCTTGCGACGAGTTGGTACACGGTGGAGACTGACAGACATGGGTGCTGAGGTGGCCATTTGTACCTACCCTTCATGTAGGAATTCCCGGAGGATGATCCAGGATCTACTCTTTACTTTCAGTTGTTTGTCCATTTTCTTGTACTTGTTGTTCAGTTGGGTTTGTATACTGGCCCATTTACTTTCCAGCACACTCTTTTGTATTCAGTTTTACATATTGTTTACTTCCTGTTGCGTACTCTATTGTGTTTGTTTACTTTCATAAAGGAAATGTCTTCCCATCTTAGGGATTTACGCCTTTGGTGCTAGTGTCCAGCCCCTGGCCTATGGAAGGCGGGCTTGGGGTAGGCATGGCACGGGCCCCGAGGACGGGACGTGGCAGTTTCCAATAATACTAAACTGATCGGTCTATCAAGACTTGATCTTTTGTGATCATGTCAATGATATGTAATAATGCACGGACTCTGGGCTTCTGGAGCCGATGTGTTAAATATCATATTTCAAATAATTTTTTTATTTTTTACATTTTTTAAATATATACCATTTTTTGTGTATGCATTATTATAAATTTATTTAATATATAATATAAATGTATTTCATAGTATATATAAATGTTTAAACTTAATTTTATATGAATGTTTTAGAACATAAATATATAAATACACAATATAAATATGAATATATTAATGCATATAAATGTATATAGAACATATATTTTTAAATGTATGTAGATATATTATACAAATATAATATAATTTTATAAATATTAAAATTTAAATATATATAAATATTAATATATAACTAATAAAAAGTAAATTCAAATTATTGGTTAGGTCTTATGGGTTACACCCTTGAAACTAGGGTTTAAAATTAACTTGGGGGATTTTCCATTGCTTGGTGAGTTTGGGGATGCATGCACTATAAAACCCTAAGGATTCTCCATGGTATGAAACCATTGAGTTTTGTTGTGATGCATGTAATTTGGTATGCACTGAAGGTTATGGGGGTAGGGAAAGGCTCAGGGAAACATTGGGGGGAAAAGGTTTTGAAATTTTTTGCTGCATACTACACATGTTTCATAGAGTGAATCATAGATTCACACTAAGACACACTCCAATGTGGTGTTTTTAAGGTTTTAAAGTATTTAATTTTTTGGGGGGTGTTTTTAAAATGGTATAAGACGTCCCTCATGTATAGAACCATCAATAATTCCCCTTAACCTTGGTTATTCTTCCATTCAAGGATGTCATATCCCCTGTTAATCAAGGAAATCATACACTGTCAGTTATGTTAGATAGTCACCAATAAGGATAACATCCATCCTTCAACGTTACATTTTTTTTCTTTCACTATCAATGGAAGTTATCACCACGCATGTGTGTTTTAAATCATTTATATGATAATATTATGATTTTTGTATTTCTTCCAATTTAGCTCGAACCAAAGGTTGATAATGTAATAGTATATGTCTATGAGTATCAGTTATGTGGTTTATATTATTTCCCTACAACTTCATTCCATTTTATTTATTTGTGTGATGTGTGTTCTGGCAGAAATACCCTACTTTCAACCATAAAATATAATTAAATGTATTTAGCCCTAATTTATTATATGTACCATCCCCACTGTCCATGAATAGCCCATTCGTGAGACTAAACCATGAATTTGGACACCCATGGGGTGAACATAGTTTGTAAAGTGTGTTGTAAAATTAAAGAGTTGACCCTAGGGGTGTCTTAGACTTATGGCGTGACATTGGGTGTCTAAGTGGGACCTTACCAACCACATTAAGTGTGCATAATTTTTTGTAAAATTAAATGTGTAATTAAATGGGTGACCCTATGGGTTTCACGACTTAAAAAATTTATCATTTAAGTGGTTGGGGATTCCTAAGACTTGCTCTAGGACCTAGGGCACATGCATGTTATGTGAGACCTACTATAGATTAATTTAAATAAGTGTTAATTGGTATTCAGTGTACTTAGATATTATGTAACATGGTTTGTGATGGCATGGAGAAATCCCCCTTGGGTTTGGATTATGTAACATGATTTGGGATATTGTGGAGAAATCCCACATGGTTTTGTAATATGAAACATAATTTTAGACATTTTGTTAAAGTCCCCCAAGTGTTAATTATGAAATGAAGATTGTCACACCATCAGGAAATCACCAATAGGTTTAAATTATTGAACATGATTTGTGATTTCATTAGAAACTCCCTCATATGTTCTGATTATATAACACAGTTTGAAATGCCATGGGGAATTTCCCCAATGGTTCAATTTTATGATTCATGGTTTGGAGTTTTTTAGGGTAACCCCCATTAGACTCATTATGAATCATTATTTAGAGTTCCATTGGGGAAAACACAGTTTTACTTGTTTGGAATAAGCTGAAGTAGTTATGGTCAATCCCAAGTTTCATCATGGAACTTGAGGATCATTGATAGTTTATTTATTTATGTTATACCAATATTTTTATATACATCACTATGCACTATTTTCTAGGACTACATATGCTGATAAACATCATTGGTGGGGGCATACTAATTCAAAATCACACCCTTAGTTGGATACTAGTTGGTACCTAAATATATCTTCATCGTTTCAGGAAATGACCAGGGAAAACACCTTATGGATGATGTGTGTTTGGGCTACTTTGATGAAGCATTAGATATTAGGATTGAGCTAGGACTCAGGGCCATTTTTAGGATTTTTTCTTGTTTTTTTCTACATTATAGATTTTAATGTATAAGATATACTAGTTAAGTATGATTTTCCAAACTTATATTATATAGTCTCACTTTAACATAGAATGAATTGTGTTTTATTATTTATCAGCTCTTCTTAGAATTTCAATTTACTGCTAATTATAGATGTATTTGATTTTTTTTGATTAGCTATTATTGTACCCTACTATGGGGGAATAGTCTCCCCACCATACCACCTTATACCAATGCTTTTTGAAAACATCCTATGATGAAACACCCAAATAAAAAACTATGGTCAATAGTGTATTTGACATGCCACACCGAACTTAAAGAACCTTGAAATATTATTATTTAAATATAACCATTATAACCTAGCTATTAATTTGATAGGTATGAATATGAATAAATTCTTTATGAAATATGTATATAGTTTATACTCAATATAAATTTATCAAAAAATTATAAATTAATAATTACAATGTTTTAGTAGAATTGGTTTATTCTTCAAAATCATGTTTTCTTAAAAAATGGATTTTATTTCTTTTCATAGGAAAATGTTATAATTAATTTCTGGAACATTTAAGAATTTACATTGATAAATAGGTAATAATTTTTGAAATCATTATATCAAAATTATATTATGGTGAAAATTTGAATGTTTTCTGAACGGGTGATTTTTAGTGAATAGAAAAAATACCACTTTTTGTAAAACTACAATTTCTATTCAATTAACTAAGTTATTTAAAATATAAATTATTTTTTGAAATGGATTTAAAAGTAAAATATATATTATTATTTTATATTTAATCGAATTAATTGCATTTTAATCATATTTATACCATATTTTGGTATAAATTCATTTTTGGGATTAGAAAGACATTTTTATAAAAAACCATTTTTCGTCGCATCACGCGGGAACGGTTTAAATTAAATTCTGCCACTTATGTGAATTAAAATTGATAAATTTATTCTATATTTGGAATTATGAGGTCTAAATTCGGTAAATATATCCCTTTTAATCATTGTGAATAGTAACTATAATAAATAATTATCCCCACATTAAAGATAAATTGGGTAATTAAGGTGACACATGATATGATTTGAACTAACAATTGACTCTAAGATAAGTATTTATCCTATTGAATGAGTTTATTTCATCTATTTACATCAAATTATCGAATATATGTCCACTTTTCTCCATATTAATTTTATTTTTACCATTATAATATTTACGTAGAAGAAAAATACAAAAATGTCACTTTTTTTGTTTTAATAACTATAGTTTTTTGTGAAAGGGATAAAACAACTTATGTGTGGTTATAAATAAAAATTTGAAAAATGAAATATCTTTTTATCATTTTAATTTATTACTTAGTTTTATTAAAAAAATAATTACCTTTAATTCCTATGCAATACTGACATAGTATTTATTTAATTAATATAAAAATATAATAAACAATTTTAAAAATATTAAATGTAATATAAATATAATGAATTATTGTGCACCAAAATAATTAGATAATTATAACAATTTATTGTTGTTTTTAAATTATTACATTCTAATTCTATTTTTTCATGTTGTTTTCAAATTCTAATTAATTGAATAGTTCCAAAAATGTCATTAATGATATTTTATAACAAACAATATTTTATTAAATGATTTAAAATTCCTAAAAATCATATATTTTTCCATGTGATTGGTATATGGTATAAAATATCAAACATGTTACATTAATTGGATAATTTAATTTTATAAAGACTACCTTGACCCCTAAATATTTAAAATTGTGTTATTGTGGTAATTATCAAAAAGGGTTAATACGGGATAAAGCAAAGTGATATTGGTAAAAACATAATAGAAACATATAATTTTTCTTGGAATATAGTATTTTGATTCATCCTCATAATATATTATAATTATATCAGTTGTATTATTTTTTATAATAAAATTAATTTATATAAATTTAATATTTTATGAAATTCCAAAAGTTCCCCTCCACTAAGTTATAAAATAGAACCTCATCTCTTATTTTATTCACATATAAAAAGGAATATTTATTTATAAAATAACTTCCCAAATACATTCCTTAATTCCATTAACACTTCCTAGGGGCCTTGGTTTTATTAAAAACCTATCCAATTAAGTATTTTGGTGTGAACCTAAAGATATTTCCCGAAGAAGAAGTATTGTTCTTAAGTGAGCGTTTTTTGTTTTATTTATTCTTCCACATCCGTAAAATGTTATTCCACATTGATGATATTATAAAATCAGTATCTCCCATAAAATGGGATGTTATTATGTTAATTTAATAACCTAAATACATCTCCTCTTCCATCAAATGGGAAATAAAACTGTCATTTTTATGTACAGCGGACTATCGCCTCATGAACAGATGTAATATTTTTGAATCATCACCTCTCACAACAAATTATAATGATTTATTTAATATGTATATATGATATTCCTGAAATATTTTTTATTATATAATGTTAATATTTCAAACATTTTCTTATCTTTCCATTATTTGAATGATGATAATTAATTCGTTTATATGTGTAGATTTCTCCCTCCAGAAAGTGAAATGATTATTTTTTTTATGGCCTCACATGGATGGTATATATAAGTATATTTAAATAAATAATATTATATTTATGATGTAATTATAATTATAGAAATATAAAATAATATTTAAAATCATTTCTTCATGATCTTCAAAAAATGGAAATGTTACTGATGCATATATACGACCTATTGTCTCCAAGATTGTAAGATAGTTATTTTTTATCAACCATAATTCGTGGTTTGTTTTAAAATTATATTTTATGTATAAAAATTATAATTATGTTATTATTATTATTCTGTATATGATGAAATAATTACCTCATTTAGCATATTCTTCTTATTAATTTCATTTTGTTGATGAATATCATCAAAATGCATGATGTGAACTTAAATTATTATGTAATTAAATATAACATGACAATAAATAAAATAAATGTGATTATAAAATTTCAAAATGATATTAATCAATTAAATAATAAGCATAATTTTATTATTAATTATGATAAATAATGTATGTTAGGATTAAAACTCAAGGTAAGGGTATTTCTTTAACAAAACATCTTTTATATTTTCTCTTCCAACTCTTTTTCTTCCATGACCATTTTCTACTAAATTTTCAAAGAAAAATTTTATTTATGATTAAATGTATGATAAAGTTAACTTTTTAGCTTATTTTTATTTCATTAAATTTTTTAAAAGGACTCTTTTTTTGTTTTTAAGTGAGGAACGCTATACTTTAAAAACATCGTTTTAAAGGATTATTAAGATTTATTTTCAAGATATTTATCTTCCATGTCCGTATTTTTAAAAATATTTTAATAACATGTTTATATGGAAATAAATTGATTATAAATGAAATTCAATTTTCCTTTTTAACTTTATTTTAAACATTTTAAAAAGAATATTATACATTTTTTATAAGGAACATTTTTACTATATCTATAAAAGAAAGAAAAAAGAATGTTTAATTTTAATGTATATGATGTCATCGAATTTTCATGCCACCTCAACCATATTTAACATTTGAATTTATTTATAAAATTAATTGTCTTTTATGAACAAATACAACAACTTCCCTTTTTTATAAGTAATTTTTAATAGGGTTTTAAATGGAATGAATATTTTGAAATTTGGAAATATTTTGCTTATGGGGGTAAGGTACCTCTCTCTAAACCACCTTTGGTTGGGTAATAACCCTTGATGAAGCTCAAATTTTCATATCTTTTATACTATAAATCACTGTTTATAATCCCACTATAGAGTTATTGTATGGGTAATTGTCACGTTTTTTAGGTTTTAGTGTCATTCTGAGCCTAAATGCAAAAATGACCTAATTCTGCAATTTTAACAGATTTTTATCATAGGGGTATTTTTGTCATTAATCATAAAATATATGTCCAAATTCTGAGGTTAAATTTTTTTAGAATCCTGATTTTATTTCCTTCAACTTTTTCTTCTGGACCAGGAGCTTCTTTGGCCATATAAATGGCTTAACAAATCAATGAAGTTTTTGATTTTCCCAGGCAGACAAAATGTGGCCCACCGAAGTAACGAAAGAATAACTCAGCACACACACCTACAAATGCATTTATTCGAGATTTAAATTATCTATTATTAAATAAGACGCTTCAAGGTTAATTTTCAAGTCAAAATATGATTATTAAGGCATTACTGGAATGGATCAAACATGTGAAAGATGAAATGTCTCATGAGGTAGAAACGGTTCCATTGGGTAATTAATTCATAACATCATGAACATTCATCAATGAGGGATCATATTTTTTGGAGGGATGAGAAATTATATTTTTAACAACATTTATTAAGGATGGAAGGAGGAAATCTATAGGTTTCAAAGTCATAATCTCGAGGGAAGTTGAAGAATTTGAATTTGGCCGTTCAAATGGACAGATTAAATATCTCGGATTAAATCGGGCATAACTCCTACATCTGATGGACAATAAATATCATATTTGTAGGTTTAACATATAAGAAATTATTTATCAACATTTATGAAGACACCTATTACAAATTAGGTCATTTAATGGCACATAAATGTGGAAGATTTCAGATTAAATGTTTTGAGTGTGAATTCTTTACCTCCTCTCCCTATAAATATGTATCCTCACCCCATCTCAAAGCATTGACACTTCTGTGTGTAAACATTCCATTGTTTTTTAGTTTCCTTAAAGTTTAATAGTATTGTGAATTTTTAATATATTTTTCTTTTCTTCTGCATCTCATTCTCATTTTTATTCTTTTGTTCTTCCACCCCATTTCACTCTACTTTGATCTCTTATACTCGTGATCATGAGTAACTAACATGAGGAAGTTCCTGGGGGATCAATCCGATGTTGTACCCAAGTCATTATACATTAATTTATTTTATGTTTCTTATTTTCTTAGAATTAGGATGAGGGGTATCTTAGTGGGAAAGGCGTCCTTGTGTCTCCACTTGCTACCCGAGGCTTAACTTTCTCTTCTACAATATTCTCCCTCGATCGAGGAGGTCAATGTGCGGTATCTAGACGATTGTTGAGTGCATCGTATATACACACCCATAGGTAGAAGAGGATGTTCATGCATACGATGGATCATGATCATTAAGTAGATTTAAAGCTAACAAAGAGGCGATGAAGGTTCATTCTGGATAATCTCATGGGAAGATCTCATTTCTGTCTAACATCATTCTATTTTCATTCATTCTGTTTACATTGCATTGCATGTTTAATTTTAGTGTTTCATTTTCAATTCTCAATATTAATTTATGAACATTTTATTAAATATATATAAGTGAATTAGAAGTAGTGAGTAATTGACTGTGACATCTCCTCAAGAGATTGACCAAGGTTAGCCACTATGTTTCACTTAGTATAAATATTTTTGAGAGCATGCACAACAATGCTTCATCAAATTAGAGTCGTTTCCGGAGATCTAAGTGGTTTTAATTCACTATTTTCATTCATTTTTTGTTAATAATTTTCCTTTCATTTAAAAAAACAACCAAAAAATCATAAATTTCAAAAACTAAAAAAATCTACTTTGTTCATGATGTATTCAAATTGTGATTATTATTCATGTAATGAACAATCTCAAGTGCCAGAAAATGTTTGCAATAAACTTGATGCTCAATTTAAAAGGATTAGTGATAAAGTTCAAAACCTGGAGAGCCAAATAGAATGGATTATTGAATATGTATGCACATCCCAAGGGTAATTTGAACCTCACGTAAAATTGAACCAGAAGAAGTGGTTGAAGAGATTGCACCAATCATTTTTTATGTCAAAGAACCTAAGGTGGTTGAGAAAGAAATTCTAAAGGAACTAATCACATCATCTCACACTCAACCATTTCTTTAGGAGGTCCCAGAAGTACACATTCCTACTAATGCACCGATGGGAGGTCAGATTTTTTTGGAAGAATCTTGGATTAACTTTGTTGAAGATAACTTAAAACATGATATTCCCATCCTTGATGATGAAACATTAGAAACTTTCTACCTCTCTCTTGATTTGGAAGATAATGAAGAAGTTGCACCTGCAGAGATTGATTTTTCTATGGTCATTCCAGAAGAGATCAATTTCCAAGTTGAATTACTTGAAAGGGAAAATTTATTTATTGATTCATCGTGTTTTAATCTTATTAAAATACAATATTTTTTTCTGACTTCTCCTTTCCTGAAAATTTTGATGCAAGAAAAAATGGAGCAGACCTTGGATGATACGAAAGTGACCACTGAAGTTGTGGTGATAATGGAAGAATATCTGGAGAATATGGCGGTGGTGTGACTACCTCCTCAACAGAAAATTTCATACCATATAGAGGAGGATTCCACCGAAGTTAACAGGGAGAACCCTTATCTTTTATTCCCTCCCACTTCGAACCTCAAATTTATTCTTTATTCTTTCTCGGAGGTTGGTAACTCTCTTATCTACTTTGGGATTCTCTACAATCAGTGTTTAATCATGGACATCAGGAAAACTCACATGTGGTGGATCGTCTTAATGAAACCACACCCACCTTATAATTGGGGATAATCCACTGAAACTGTCTGACTAGGGGAAGTAAAAACCTAGAACCTGCTTGGGGGTCTAAACCAAGAAGTATCTCTTTTCTTTTACTTTTCTCATTCTTTTTATTTTTTCTTCTTATGTATTTTAATTACATTCTTGTAGTCTTAAAGTGGTAGCTTCTAGGAGCTTAACTCAAGTCATCCACTTTTAAAAATAATGTCAGGTTGCATATTTCCTTCCCTTGGATTTTATACCATTATATTTATATTTTGTTGAGTTTAAATGAGGGGTAGTAATATTTAAGTGTGGCGGAGTGTCAACCTACATAGTTCTTCTTGTGTGATTTTCATTTTCATTTATCATATTTTTAGGATTTTTTTAATGAATATTCTTATCACTTTTTACACATCAATTGATCTTAAAAGAGTTGAAATTATTTTTAAAATAATGAATTTTATATGATTTTTGATGTGAAAACATTTTTCTTTAATTTGATTGTCAATCATTTTTATGAGTTTGACTGATTTTTGAAATCCATCCCCATGAAACACTGACTCAATATATTTTTTTCAATCATGTGAGGTATTCTAAACCACTTTTATATATTCTTCCTAATACCCACACCTTCTTGAGAGAAACTTGATTTTTGTGTGACAAACAGAATTTGAGAATATTATCTTTCGAAGCTTTGGATTTCATAGAATGTATTTAAAATGATTGAGGCATATCTTTGGCTAGACAAATTTTATCTTGAGACCCACCATTACATTTATCCTTTGTAATCCCATAGATTCCATGAATTGCCTTATAGGTTTAAGCCACATTACAAGCCAATTTTTCCTTACCTACCCAAACTTTTAGTATTTTTGCATGGTTATTTTAAGATTGAATGTGGGGTAAGGTCCTTTCATATGTGTTCATTGGGATTTGTATTATTTACTGGTGGTGCAATGTGTGTGTGAATATTTTGGGCAGTGGACAATAAGAGAATTGGGCTTGTGTCGTCATTTCATTGTACTTTATTTGTTTCATCCATTTCTCCTTCAAAAAAAATGAAAAAAATGGATATGAGCTTTAATTCCTCATTGTACATTATTTTATGACTCAATTCCCTCTCAAAAATAAAGGGCATTAATTTTCATTCATTCATTGTATTCAATTTTGAGCTCATCCTCCCTTAAAAAGAAAAAAAAATAAAGTTGTGCCTTTCTGGAGCTTTGAAAAAAAGGGGAGAACATAGATGATATCATTCATTATAATCATTTATTATCTAATGTAACATGTCATAAAAGGGGGTGGTGTTGTTTTTCAGATTTTCAAGTGGGATTGAGAGTGGAATTTTCTATGTTTTCCCTTGATTTAATCATGCATTGTACTTAAAAGTCCAACCTCCTCTTTCTATCCAAGAACTTTTTCAATCATTTTCCCACCAACCCTAATCCACAAAATCATTTTAAACTTTAATTAAAGCCCTCACTATTAAATTCATTTTAATTTTTCACGCTGTGGAGAAATGAGAATTTTCACAAACCTATGGTGATACATGCAATTTTCAAGTATGAGTAAAACTCTTGATTCAATTTCTCCTGAGTGAAGAGGGACATAAAATTCAAGGTGAGGTAGGTTGTGATTGGGATATGGATTTATATATGAGGTTGAACAAATTTTAATGATTGAAATGAAAATTATAGAGGCTTGTTTTCCATATATGATACATTATGAAATTTTATTTTGGATAAGATCCTTGATATTTTCTCATTTTGGATTGTTGTGTAGAATTCGATTTGGATGTAAGATGATTGCCTAAGAGTGCAATATTTAAATGCGGGGGAGTGATTAAGATAAAATTTTCATATATTTTATACTGTAAATCATTTTTTATAATCCCACCATATTGTTATTGTATGGGTAATTGTAATGTTTTTAGTTTTTTGTGTTATTTTGAGCCTAAATGCAAAAATGACCTAATTCTGCAATTTTAACAGATTTTTATCATAGGGGTATTTTTTTTATCATAAAATATATGTCCAAATTCTGAGATTAAATTTTTTTAGAATCTGTATTTTATTTCCTTCAACTTTGTCTTCTAGACGAGGAGCTGATTCGGCAATCTAAATGGCTTAACAAATCAATGAAGTTTATGATTTTTCTGGGCTGACAAAATGGGACCAACCAAAGTAACAGAATGATAAATCGGCGCACATACCTCCAAATGCATTTATTTTAGCTGGAAATGAACGATTATTCAATAAGGCGTGTCAATGATGAGTTTTAAGTGAAAATATGATTATTAAGGCATTACTGAAATGGATCAAACATGTGGAAGATGAAACTTCTCAAGAGGCAGAAACAATTCAATTGGGTAATTAATTCATAACATCATGACCATTCATAAAAAATGGCTCATATTTTTTGGAGGGACGATTAATTATATTTGTAATAACATTTATCAAGGATGTAAGGAGTAAATTGACAGGTTTCAAAGTCATAATCTCTAGGGAAGTTGAATAATTTTAATTTGGATGTTCAAATGGATAGAATAAATGTCTCAGATTAAATCGGTCTTAACTCCTACATCCGATGGCCAATAAAGATCATATTTGGAGGTATAATGTATAAGACATTATCTAACAACATTTATGAAGACACCTATTACAAATGTGGTCATTTAATGGTACATAAATGTGGAATCTTTCGGATTAAATGTTTTGAGTGTGAATTCTTCACCTCCTCTCTATATAAATATGTACCCTCACCCCTTCTCAAAACATTGACACTTCTGTGTGGCCATTTTCCAATGTTTTTTAGTTTCCTTCCATTTTAATAGTATTTTTCATTTTTAATATATTTTTATTTTCTTCTTCATCTGATTCTCATTTTTTTATCTTTTGTTCTTCCACCCCATTTCTCTCCACTTTGATCTCCTATACTCAGGATCATGAGTAACTAACCCGAGAAAGTTCCCGAAGGATCAATACGGTGTTGAACCCAAGTCATTATACATTAATTATTTTTAAGTATCTTATTTTCTTAGAGTTAGGCCAAGGGGGATCTTAGAGGGAAAGGCACCTATGTGTCTCCACTTTCCACCCAAGGCTTAACTTTCTCTTCTACAATAATCTCCCTCGATCAAGGAGGTGAATGTGGGGTCTGTTGGCGATCGTTAAGTGAATTGTATATCCACACCCATAGGTAAAAGAGGATGTTCATGCATACGATGGAGCATGATCATTAAGTATTTTTTAAGCTAACAAAGGGGTGACGTAGGTTCATTCTGGATAATCTCATGGGATGATCTCTTTTCTGTCTAACATCATTCTGTTTGCATTCATTATGTTTGCATTGCATTGCATGTTTAATTTTAGTATTTCATTTTCAATTATCAATATTAATTTATGAAAATTTTATTAAATATATATAAGTGAATTATAAGTAGTGACTGATTGACAGCGACAACTCCTCAAGAGATCAACTTAGGTAAGCCACTGTGCTGCACTTAGTATAAATATTTTTGAGAGCGTGCACGACGACGCTTCATCAACCCTTATATTTCTAAATCAATTTATATATCTCTTTAATGTTATTTAATTATTATAAAAAAAGTTATATATTTCTCTCAAATATATATCTATAATATATTCCCTTAGTTTGATGGGATGATATATGTCTTATGATCATCTTTTAAATTTCAGCTTTAAGAAATCTCTTTTGATTATGATATGAGGAAAGATTATGTAACCCATTTTATTTCAATGGGTAATTATTATGTTTCTTCCTTATGATTGGTTTCCTTTTTTGGAACACATAATCATGAAAATTTAATGATGGTTGAACTTATATATATCTATAATTCATTGGGTAATTATGTTGTCTCATGAGATGTTATGTATGATATTTGGGAGTAAACATAATCAAATATAAGATTATGTCTTCCATGTGATGTTTTATTATTTGTCATCAGATACTTATTTTTATATTATGTTTTTAATAGTTTCTACATTTCACATTTTTCCATGATATCTTGATACCAAGTTATTTATGTTATGCTCCTATGTGATTACCCAAGAACTTATGTTTTAAAAAATATATTCTACTTTATAAGGGTGAAATGTATAATTTTTTTAAACAAATTTCATAACTCTTTCATGATTTAATTGAAAATTTTATGAATTTTATTTCTCCATTAATATTTCTTATAAAAAAATTTATGATTTTTTTTGGTCAAATATTGGATGTCTTGGGTAATAACATGTTTATTTTGAGACAAACGTTTAATATTGAAAAAAAATCATCTATTTAGGAATTTCATTTTTCCATTAATATTTAATATGAAATTATTTATGAAATTTTTTAGAGAAATATTACATATTAGGTAATAAAATGTATGTTTTTAGCTAAAAGTTTTATTTTGAAAGAGAAAATTCTAGTATAAGTATTCCTGAAATAGGAAGTTTCTTTGTTTAATTTTTTATGTCCCTTACTAATATTGTTATTCTCATAAAACATTTTCAAATGTTTTTATAGTGTCTTAAGGATTATTAGGGAAAAGGATGAGGTAAAGAAGGAAAATTTTACGATATTTCATGAAGAGAAAACTTGTTATATCATAATAATTTTATTTTTTTGGGGAAAATGGATACTAAGTATAGGTGTATACATTGTAATATATTTTTTATTTGTGTATGGGTGATGGCATAATTTTCTAATAATATTAATCGTAAAGATTCTAAAAGGTAAGAAAATTATTTCATTACTCAAAACTAAAAATTTTGTAATGTTTGAGGTTGTTTCCTTATAATTGGTATCAGAGGAAAGGTTTAGATAAATTTAGATAATAGAATGTTATCATGGAAGGTTAACTTAATATTTTTGGATTCCATCTTGTGTTTATGAGTTAAAGTTTTATCATAACTTCAAATTCTTGAAAACCCATTTTAAGGTTTTACGTGATGGTATTTTAATGTGATTAATGGTATTTGGGATAATTTTTATTGGGTTGAGGTATATGAAACCCTTAGGATAAACATGAAGTATTATTTGGGGAATTATGATATTATTCATAATATTAATGGTATTAATAACCTTCAGGGTTTAGATGATCATCTATTATTAGTTTTATTTTTTGGAGATGATATAAGAGTTGTATTAATATATTTTTTGAAAAAAGGGAAACCAATCACATTTAAAAAGGCAAAGGGGATTGAACCCACAACTGAAGGGTGAGAAGGTGGAACTATTACCATTAACCTACATGATGTCATGGTTAGTTTCAAAAAAATTTAATGATGTAATAGATAATGATTAATTTTAATTTTGGGGAAATATGTTTTATCATAAAGATAACCATCAGATTGAAAAAAAGATTTGGTGCTTAGGTGATTAATGTTATTTCAAAAGAATTTCACTATTTTTGGAACCTTGTATGATTAAGGAAAGTAGAACATTATGGGATTTTATTTGATGAATAAATATTGAATTATTTTTTAGAAGCATATATGATTTTAATGCGGATTTATGGTAATAAAAATTATTTAAGGAAATAATTAGAATATTTTGAAGACTATATGATTATGAAATTTTCATTTTTGGAATGAAACATAAATAGTGATTGTAGTTATTTAGAGATAAATAATAAATTTATTTTGGAAGAATATGTGATATAATAATTCTAATATTTTCGTTTTATTCATAGTCTAGATTTTTTTGATGAATCTTAATGTAAGTTGTTCATCAAATGATCTATATTGAAATTTTGGTGTTATTATTAAGGCTTGTGTGGTTAATGTTTTATTTAATTATATAATGGTGTATTCATTTCTTAGAATTATTTTTTAATAACCACATTGGTTTTGCTTAATCTATAAACATAGTTAGAGGAACTAATTATCATTTTTTGAATTATATGACCTCTTAGAATACAATTTTAGTTATTTGGGTATAATAAATCCTTCTTTAATTCTCTTCATTTTCGTAATAAGATGAGATTGATGTGGAAGCTGATTGAAGGATGAAATTATACTTATCATGTATGTATTTTTACATATTTTATTCATAAATGTGGAAAATAAGTTCATAAAATTATATGAAAAGGTCTTTAAATAAAAACAAAATCATTGTACCTTCATTTCCTATGAATCAATGGTCATTTTCACACCTCATCGATTTATGGTTTTGTGACCATTAAATATCTCTTGATCATTCGGTTTATTTTGATCAATGGTGTCTATAAATCTCTATAATTATTTGGACATAAATTTTATTCTTTATATCTATATTTTTATATCCAACTAATTTTATCCTATTTGGAATCCTTTTTATGTGATGAACATCAAATTTACTTTCCCTCTTTTCAAGAGGAAGTCTTTTTTACCCTTTCTATGATGTGGTATTCCAAGAAAGGTATTTTCTGATGTGATACACATAGTTATCAAGACTTTGTTAAAATTTTGAGGATTTAATTTATTAATGGGAGTAATAATGTAACACCTTGTTATTTAAAAAAAATAAAATCATGTTTGATAGCATATATGACATGAAAATATGAGCCTAAATGAACCATACAATATTAGTATTTGAATATCACTATTAGAACCTAACTGTTAAATTTGTGAGTATGAATAGTATTAAATTATTTATGAAATATATAAAAATTTATTACAAAATATAAATGTATTGATAATTTCTTATTAAATAATCCCTCAATTATTATTAAAGTCGGTTTTTTATTTGAAGTTACATTTTCTTCAAAAAATAGATTTAATTAATTTTTTAGAGAAAATATTATGATAAATTTATGTGAATTTTAAATAATTTATTTAATAAATAAATATGATTTTTCAAATAATTATATCAAAATTATATAAGGTATAATTTTTTGGTATTTTTCTAGAATTGGTGATTTTCTAATAAATAGTGAAAAATACAACTTTTTGTAAACCGACATTTCCATTTTATAAATTACATAATTTAGATGGACTAATATGATTTTAATTTTATTTAAAAAGGAACATAAGTGTTATTTTATTAAATATAATCTAATTATTTACATTTCAATCATCTTTATACTAGATTTTGGTATAAGTTCAGTTTTTCACTTAAAAAAGACCTTTTCTTGAAAACCATTTTCCATCGCAAATCGTAAGTCTAGTTTTAAATTAAATTTTCTCCACTATTATAATTAAATATTTAAATATTGATTATATATTTTTAATAATGAGGTAAAAATTTTGTAAATAGGATGATTTTATTTTTTCATAATGAATATTAACTATAGTAAATAATTATCACCTGAGTAAGGGTAAATAAGGTAATTATGGTTAAAAATGATATTAAAATGACTTAAAATTAACCCTAACACTTGTATTTATCAAATTTTATGAGTTTAGTGCATCCAATTTCATCCAATTCGGAAATATATGTCCTCTTCATTTCATATATCTTTTATTTTTACATTTATAATATTTAAGTAAAAGATAAAAACCAAAATTTCACTTTCTTGATTTTAATAACTATAATATTTTGTGATATGGAAAAAATAACCTATGTTTGATTATAAATATTATTTATAAGTATAAATTCTTTTTTTATCATGTAAATTAACTTCTAATTTTTAGTTATGAAACAATTATCTTCAAATTCTATGCAGCACAAACATGATATTTATTTGATTAAAAGAAAAATAAAATAAATGATTTTAAATATATTAAAAGTTATATAAATTGAATGGAATATTATGTTGAATAAATTTTTTAGATTAATATAATATTTTGGTGATTTCTTAAAGGATTATATCCGAGTTTAATTTATGTAATTTTTTTCTCAAAGTCTAATTAAATGAATAGTTCCAAAAATGACATTATTTATATTTTATAATAAATAATATTTTATTCAATGATCTAAAATTTCTAAAAATCTTATATTTTGATAGGTTATTGGGTTATGGTTTAAAATATCAACCGTGGCACATTTATTATTATATTTTTCTTTTATATTAACTATCATGATCTCTAAAGAGTAAAAACTTTGTTATCACAATAATTGTCAATATGGGTTATTGTGAGTTTAAATAAAGAGATAATGGTAAAAAATAAAACAAGACTTGTAAAAAAATATTGGATGATATTATTTAGACTGATACTCATATTATATTTTGATTATATCAATTTTTATCCATTTTTCATGAAAAATAATTTATATAAATTTAATATTTTAAGAAATTTTAAAAATGCCACTCCCCTCACTTATAAAATTGTACCTCTTATCCTCTTTTATTCACAATTAAATCGTTTTTTTCAATCATAAAATATCTATCCAATTTTTTTTAAATCACCTAACATTTCTTAGATGCCTTATTTTGTTTATAAAACCATCTTAGGAAGGATTTTGGTGTAAATCACAAGAGGTTCTCTAAAGAAGAGGTATCTTTATTAACCAATAATTTTTGTTTTACTTCTTATTCCACATACTTAAAATATTATTAAAACAAGGAGATATAATAACATCAGTATCTACCATATAGATATATTTTATTTTTTTTTATTTCATAACCTCCATCCATCTCATCTTCCATGAAATGGGAAACGAAACCATCATTCGTGTGTATGGTGGTCTATAGCCTCGCAAAACTATGAAATTCCTTTTCCTTAATAACCTCTAATAGGTATTTAAAATAATGGATTTAATTTATATATATAATATTCATGACATATTTATAATTTTATAAATTCAATATATCATATATTTTCTTATCATTCTTTTCTTTGAAAGATGATAATGTTGTTTGTGTGTACATGTGGATTACCATCTCTATAAAGTGATGTGATTTATTTTTCCTTATCGCATAACATAGACGGTCTATATAAGTGTATTTAAAGAAATAATAATATATTTATGATATAATTATCATTCAATAAATATAATATAAAACTTACCTTCTTTACATCATGAATGTTTAAATTTACAAATGTTACTTACACGTATGCCCGACTTACTATCTCCATGATTGTAATGTAGTTAATTATTCATAACCATAATTCAAGGATTGTTTTAAAAGTATAAATAATGTATAAAAATTATAATTATTTAATTTTTATTATTCTCTTGATGATAAAATAATGAACTCACATACAATAGTTTCTGAGGTAATTTTAGACTTATGGCCCGAATATCATCAGAACATCCAACATGAAAGGAAATGATTAAGTAATTGAACGTAACATGATAATAAAGAGAATAACATTTATAATAAAATATAAAAATGATCTTAATAAATTATAAAAATTAAATTAAGTTTATTTTTTTAACATAAATAAAATATGCGATTTTTTAGTCTCAAGGTAAGATACATTCTTTAAAAAACCTTCTTTAAAATTTATCCTCAAAATTTTTCATCCATGTCCTTGTTCTTATAAATGTTTCAATAAAATGTTTATTTTTGGTTCAATTTAAGCTAGAGGTCATTTTTAACAAATTTTACTTTTCTTACAATTTTTTAAAAATGAATCTATTAAAGGTGTGACATTTGGGACCCTTTACAGTAAAAATCACATTTTAAAGGTTTATTATGATTAATTTTAAAAATAATCTATTCCATTATCACATTATTAAATTTTATATAATAGTATATTTATGTATACATAAATTAATTATAAAATAAATTTTGATTCTATTATTTTTTTTTCAAAAGGAATATTTTTTAAGTATTTCATATAGAACGTGTTAACTTTATTCAAAAAAGACAAAATGAATATTTTGTTTTAAAATTTATGGAATCAATATCTTTTCCCTATGCTACCTCTATTATTTAATAATTTGATTTATTTATAATCTTACTTATTATATTCAAATAAAAAACACTCTTTCCCTTTGTTCTATGTATTTTCAAAAAGTGTAATGACCCGACCCATAGGGGGGCACCGGCTAGAGGAAGGCCAAGCTGCCACTACCCCAATCATGATTCTATTAGGCCAAGGGCTGGTAACTAGTGCCAAGTAGGAATATCACACACATGGGAGGACTTATCCTATGGTACCTATATGCACACACCCACGTCCATCTCCATGAAACAATGTATAGAAAAAAACTGATTCAAAAATTAATGAAAACATCTATATCTCACAAACAAAATATGAAAAAAGAACTGAAGAGTAATAAAAAGGTCAAAATATAAGCCCAACAACTACAATGAATACATCTTGTTTAAAAGTATGGGACTGCTAAAAAAATGAATGATCAGAACCCTCCTCAGTCTGTCCCAGACTGAACTATACTCCACTCTCTCCTAGTCCCCCTAGGATAATGTTAGAATACGTGAGGTCAGCACAACACACAACATGTGTGGACAGATGCCATATAGGGATGATTATAAAAATACTCATTAAGAACCCTAATAACTTAAAAAAAATTAGTTACTAATTTTCATTAGTTAACTCAAACAAAATATGGAGGGTAAAACTAAATGGAGAGAGAGGACTCCTTCTCGACCACCCCTCAACTTCACAAATTTAGTCATCTCACTATCCCTAATATTTAAATCAATTTGAAATATACTAAAAGGTAACCTAGAATATCTGAGATATACTCCCAAAATACTACATGTTTCATGTTATGAAACCATAAATCTAACCACAACTACAAACACAAGGCTCCAATGTATCACTCCTCTATGAGTACTCACTCCACGAACCTAGCCTTCCCAGATGACGTGCAGTCGATTGATGTCACACATCAGGTACCTTGAGGCTGATGTCAAATCCTTGAAATCCCAAATGGAACTCAAATAAGAGATTTAATTCCATCAGTTATACATCTTCTATCCCATATGGAACTCATATGATCAATCATCAAGGATTGATAAATTTATGGAATAACCTTTCAATCTCTAGTGGTTACTATCTGAGAGGGAACACTCATCATACATATCAATGGAAAAAGTCATCTAGTTACACATTAGATCTCCAAAAACAGATAGGGGATCACTCCCAGAACAACTGGGGGACATTATGAACACTAACTGGACCAAAAAATGTAGAAAGGTTATGGCCCCGCAACACAACTTTATAATTACCCACTAATCAGAGGATTTTTACCCATGTAGAGTTGGTCAAACGAACACCACAAAATCATTAAAGTAAAACAAAATGGTTAAACACCAAAGGAAGCTGAGGGGATTCACTCGAGATACACACACCATCAGACTACTACTCTATCAGAATGATCATTTCTTGATACATAGATAGGGGAAAGATCCCAGGGATCGTTGGGGGATCTTTCCCCTACTTTAAAAATCCTCCAGAGCAGAAGAAAAATGCCTAGGTAAATATTATTCATTCCATTTCCACGAACCGCACTAAGGGAAATTCCAAGGTACGTGATGATTGATCTCATCTTCTCTGAGGGATAAATTCTATAATTAGTTGTCTCTGTCTTTGAAGAGAACTGAGATAACTCACTCTCTAATATGGTAACACACTCCTGTTGTACAAGATTGGGGTATCCATAGAAGGATTAAAATCTTGTGATAATGAAATGATGACATAGAGAACCCTCATAAGAATATACCAAGGTAACACACCCTAATGATGTTATTTAAAACATCACTAACCAAAGAGACCCACAACATCACCTCACATCATATATCAAAATCCAAAACCATGGCCACCATCACGTCCTATGTAGAAAACTACATAGGTTAGGCTACCTACATCACTCCATTTGAGTCTAGAATTTGGATATGTGTGAGGGATAAAGACTCCATGGGATCCACATAGCATGTACCCATAGTACACGACATTTCTCTCAACATAATCCCCTGGCCATGTACCCTTCTAGTACTAAGAATGTATAAAAGAACATACACATTGTAAACCCCATGTAACATGGTGTGTGACCTCATCCAAAGCTTTGGAAATATATTTTCCTATACACAGTCTCACTGGCTATGTAACCACACGCAGGATGTACCCTCATATCATGGTGTGTTCTTCTTGATAGTTCCTCAACCCATGTTTTTGGCAAGGATTGTGTACCTCAACCCCCGCACATGTCTTCTGTCCATGTATTCCAACATAACCATGCCCTTTAACATGGTATGACTAGACATGTACCTTGGCCATATGACATGGGATAACTACTTGGTGTGTACCACCTATACATGGTGTGGATTCCCCAAAAAAAATATTACTCTAAATGATAATAAAACATGGTGTGTTACAATGAACTATAGGTCGTGTGATTGTAAATTGCGACTAGAATTTCCACTTAGCCACTCAAACCCCCTGATATTCACTTGAAACCATGGATTGGCCCCCACGAGATCCCAATAAAAATAATAACTTTTCTTACCTCATGGTGGAACACTGAAGCTTTGGGTACAAAACAACAACCAGAATGTGCTGCTCCTTGATCTAGTGATGACTGGAGTCATGGACAGGGACCAAGTGAACCTCCTCACCTTCATTCATCCCTGGTTCATCAATAACCATGGGAGGAATCACTTCTCTCCCTTATTTTATGAGTGAAACACAAATGGGGAGTCAGTTTATTAATTTATTTTATTAAATTAATAAGCTCCACTGAACACACCATCAAAACTCACACTCAACCAGGCACCTGATGCTGAAATTTTTTTATCGAGCCTAAGATAAAAGTCACATTATAAACTCAAATATAATATTATATTTACAATCTAATTATCCTCTTAATAGTTACTCAAAATTTACTAAATAAATATGTTCATGAGATGAAATATATTTAATATTTTTTACATCAACACACTAAGGATCTCTGGGACCTATAATCCCATGTTGACTTAGTGTATATATTGAGAAATATTCCTTGAAATATTCTAAAGTCTTACAAGGAGAATCCAAAGTCATATAATTATCCCCAACTTCAAGGATTTTTTTCCTAAAAATGAAAATCCTAACAAAAAGGATAAAACTAATCTCTCAACTGCATCTCCCACACTAACAATATCTACAAAAGGTTCCCATGTTGTCATAAAACACGCACCTAGAGAAACCACATGTCCAAACTAGGTATTATCTTGGAAAATAACTCCATGCCCATTCCCTTGTCAAATAAGTTTTCATTGTGAAATAGTTTATGCACATGTCTCCTCAACTGTTATAGGTGGAAAACACACCAAACCCATCCCAAATATTCATAAAGGGTCTAAAACCATGGAACCTTTCTTACCCATGTAGAAATAAAAGAAAGGGTTCATGGGCACAAAAGATTGAATTATAGCCCAATTAACTCTCTGTAACCCTCAATGAGGCGAGATCTCACCAAACGTATTATCACTTCATTGAACCCCATAGGAGACCAAACATTCTAAAAAATAATTATGGTACACCAACCCTCTCCTGGGTGTACTAAAAAGAAAATTATCCTCCTCATCACCATGTATTTCCATGTGATTGGTGTCATTTTACACCCATGGAATACCTACATGCTCCCCACATTTGAAAACCCCATTATGAACATGTCTTGTGGATATTTGTCCATATAAGACCTAGGAAAACAAACCACTAAAATTTCCCTCTCTGACATGATGAAAAATTGAAGGGGAAACAACTAAAAACTGAAGAAAAAAACATAGTTGATATCAACCTCAATATTCATATAAAATAATTCAATCACTCCATGACCTATCTCACAAAAACCATATGGAGAACTTCATTGAAATAATCTACTACACCCCACTAAAAGGTATACCATTAATCCACTCAAAACTTAGAGCAGGTGATAACCTGACCTGAGGTTAAACAACTATAACCATATCACATATATCCTTTGGAAAATAGAGTTGTAAAATATTGGGTATGGGTACTCTTCCTTGATAGTCACCTAAACTATGTGACGCCAACCACACCTAACCTCAAGAACATAGCCTCTAAGTTGAATAATACATGCCTACCCAAATGAACACAATTGGTCTTAAAAGGCCTCCATCTTCAAACCTCTAACAACACCACAGTTCAAAAAACTCTATGGGAGTCCACCAATATGATATAAAAAAATGTCATCCTTGGATTCTAGTCTATGTAGTAGCGTACTCTAATAGGGATATTGACCTGAGATTTTCTAAAGAATACGCCCACATCCCCAATTCTATAGTATGAGACTGAAGTTTTCTAGGAATATATCTCCATAGGTCATACTAGTAATACGAAAAAATCCATAATCACCCACAAATTAGCACATCATACATTGAGAAAATGATCCACTAGTGCCTCTAGGACACAAACAAGGGTTGAACTTAGGAAAAAACGTCTACTGACTATCACACATACAAAAGAGGTAAATTAGTCATCTTTCATTCCCCAAACCACAATAAAGCCTTCAAGACATAAATCCCTCGTATCTAAAGCTCATCCCCTCCCTATACTACTTTTACTCCAAAAATTGGGCTTACTCTGATACCTCAACACACCAAACTACCCCAAACTCACAAGTCAATGGAACGCTTCCACCAAACCTCAACTCTATCCACATTAGGTAGAACTAAGTCAGCCATAGGGTTTTGTATCACATCACATGAATGTGACTTTTTGTGGGAAGTGTCCCACATTCCTATGATTGGAAGTCACATCACACTCCAATGCAATTGGGATCCACCGATTCACTATACTATCCTAGAAATCCTCTAGAAAGAACTGTAAAAGAAATGAAACCTTGTACCTATATCAAAAACTACAATAAAAATATAAAGAATACAGAGTATACCTCCCTCATCTCTTAGAACCTCTAGGTTGAAAACCATCAATGCCTGAAATCTTCCGTGTCTCTATCCACCAACTCCTTGAGCTTGGATTGGACCACCTAGGGGTGGTGGTGGTGGTAACAAATAAAGGTGACAAACACCTTTTGATGCTCCTGCAGATTCTATGCCATATATTACTTCCTATGGAAAAGACTGAAACTACTAACAAAGACTCAAAAGTCAATTGACTATCCCTCTTCTTAAAACATAACAATTATGGCCCTCCCATGTGAGATTTATATACCCATCACAAACATAAAATCACCTAAACCTTAGAGGACAGAGTTATCCCTGAGGACTCCATAGATAATAGTTCCTTCTACGTCATATGCATGCTGCCTGAAGGTCTTTCTCAAACTGGACCACTTGTGATCCCTTCCCCAAAATCCCAAAATAGATGATCGATCCCTACATATCATTGTGTAGCTCTAAAATAACCATCCATGGATCTGTCTAACAAGTTGTATACACCTAAACTCATGAAGGTGGATCTATGAAATGTTCAACGGGTTGAAGCTCTACCCACTATCCACTTGAAAGATAACATGAATCATGACCAATCCCTTACATGGAGACCTAATCAATCATCATGTCATACCCTTATCCTTTCTTTGAAAAAACCTAAAGGGTGTGGTCATGGAAGCATCCTGAAATAAGACAAGATGTGTCGTGGTCATAGAGTATGTCTTGGGAGCTAAACCAAGAAGGACATAGAAACCAAAAACAAGTCCTATATGATACATGTACATAACATTTATTAAAACTGGTGTCTAAATGTTTTTCGTTAACAAGTAGGTTATCCGAGTCATGGGGAATTTATTTGTCAACTTCTGCACTAATAATGGAGTTACTAGACTGTAATCTGAACTCAAGACACTTTAACATTGATTCCTTAAATCCTAAAAAAATCTTGGAGCAAGAAAAATCCTACACAATAATCCCATTGTGGAACCCTCATTGATACCACTCTGTAATGACCTGACACACTAGGGATCTCTAGGAGATAGAAAGGTTGAGCTGCAACTATGTCAATCTTGCCTTCAATAGGTCATGGGTTGGAAATTAAAACAGAGTAGGCATATCACACACATGGTAGCCTTATCTGATGGTACTTGTATACATTAACCCATATTAATCTCTATGTAACATCATAGAGATAAAAATAAATCTAATGAAAAAATGCATGCATATATCTATATCCTATAAACATAGTATGATAGAAGTACTAGAATGTGATAAAAAGGGAAAAATAAATTCCCACCAAAACTGCAAAGGGAACAACCTTATAAGGAGGGGAGTTCAAAAAAATGAATGACTGGAACCCTCCTCAGTTTTTTTATCTAATAACTATTATCCACATACTCTAGGTCCCTTAGTAATGTGTTATGACACCTCTACACAAGACACAATATGCACAGATAGATCCCATGCATGGGTGAGTATAAAAATTCCCAATATGCATCCCAAAAACCTAAAAAATGAGTAATTGATAGAAATCAGAAAACTTGAAAAAATATAGAGAAAAACCAAGTGATAGATTAGATTCCATATCAACCACTCCCCATTTAGATAACTCTAGTCAGTTGACTACCCCTTGTATGTAAAACCAGGTGAAACATACTGTAATGTATCCCAGAATATCCTAGATATACTCACAATAGACACCAAGTATCATTCTCCAAAACTATAAAACTAACTATAAACACTAACTAAAGGCTCCAACATATCGCTCATCTTGGATTACTCTCTCCACAAACCTAGTACTCCCATATGGCACATAACCAAGAGATGTCACACATCGGGAACCTCAAAGTTAATGTCACATCTCTACAATACTAGATGACACAAAACCGAGAGATGTCACTCCATTGGTTATACATCCACTAACCTTGATGGAATTCATCTGATCACTCATCGCGGATTTTCTAAATTGACGGTGAAACCCTTACATATTTAGTGGTAACTATCTAAGTGGTCATTCTCATTGGACATCACCATATATAATGTCACCCAGTGACCCAATAGATCTTCAAACACAGATACGGTATCAATCCCAATACTAATGGGGGAATCTACAGAACCTAACTATCCCATGAAACACAAAAAGGATATAACACCATATCCTAACACTAGAACAACTTTCTAATCATAGGATCGATGCCTTCTTTGATTTGGCCATGCAAATTCCACAAACTCCACCTATGAAAAACCCAATGGTAGAACGCCAAAGGAAATTGAGGGAATTAATCTAGAATACACAATCCCTAAGATTAATACCCCATTATAAATATCATATATATATATATATTGATAGGGGTTCAGTACCATGGGATCATAGGGGATCCATCTACTACTATAAAATCCTCTTGGGTAGAGGATAGATTCCCATGTAAATATAAGTCACACAGATACCACAAACCTATCCAAGGGAAATGTGAATGAATGTGAGTGTGACTTATGACTCTCTAAGGGATACATCCTCCATGACACAATATCTATAATCAAAAAAGACTAAGAAAAAGAAATCTAGAATATGGGAACACACCCACACTACACAACAACAAGGAAGCCATAGAGGGGTCACAATCATGTGAAGTGGATATAATTCCATACAAAACCCACATAGGAATAGAACAGTGTAAAACACCCAACAACTATTGGTTGAACAATTATTAATTAAATTGACCCACAAAATTACCTTACATCGCATACCAAAATCCAATATCATGGACACCATAGTGTTCTGCATGAAAAACTACACATGATAGGATATTCATAGGCCTTTATTTGAGTCTAAAAATGAGATACATTAGGGATAAAGACACCAAGGGAACCATGCGGAATGTACTTGTCATACATGGTGTGTCTCTCAACACTAGTCGTTGTCCATGTCCCCTCCTAGTACTCATCATGTATAAAAGAACATAAATTGAGTATACCCCATGTCACATGGAATGAAACCTCATCTGAATCTCTAAGTGTGTCCTTTCATATATGTGTCCTCTATTCCCATATACCCACACATAGTATGTACCCTCAATACATGGTGTTTTCTATTTGATAGGGACTCAACACATTTACATCAACCTATGCATGTTTCTTCTATCCATGTACTCACACACAGTCATTTCCTTTAACATGAAAATACTGGTTGTATGCCTCTGAAATAGGACCTGGGATCACTACATGAAGTGTACCTATAGTACTCCAAATTTAATCAATAAAAGATCATATTCACAAAATGGGAAGATAAAAAAGTCTTGTTCCACTGAACTACATGTCGTGTTATTAAAAATTTGTATATGAATTTCTCCCAAGCCATCCAAAACACCAAATTTTCACATAAAAACCATAGATCGGCCCCCACAGGGTCCCAAGAAGTCATATAAAGGATCTAACACTTAAATAAATTCATCCAAAGAGGTTTGGGGTATAATGATAATAAATCCATCTATATGTCCATGAAATGATGAAGCTTAAAGTACAAAATGATGCCTGAAACATGATGTTACTCAATCCAGTGTCGATTAGTACAGAGATCTGAGATCAATAGCACCTCTTCTCCTCAGTTTGGTCTCTGGTCATCTATCACTATGGGAGGAAACCATCACCTCCATTCTTTAATGTGTAAAAAATGTGGTATGGAGTTTTTTAATTTATTTTATTATATTATCAACCTCCACACAACCCCCCAACCCTCACCCTTGATCAGGCTCCTAACACTAAAAAATTTAATATCACACCTAGGGTAAAAACTGCATTTTTAACTAAACTATGGTATCTAATTTCCAATATAATTCGACACTCAATCATTAATCCACATTTATTAAAGTATTGCATGTGTGTGACAAAATATATTTAATATTATTCACATCACCAAACTGAGGCTCCCTATGTCCCCAGAATCTCACACTGACATAACACCTAGCTTCATTAATATTTATTCAAATATTATAAATTATTACACATAATAACTAGAGTCACTAATAAAATGGTTTTAATTGTAATTTATATTTAAAATATTTGGAAATTTTTCACTTTTAGGGGTATGGGATCTCTCTTCAAACCACCTATTTAGATTTTGACCATTCTATCTCTAATTAACATTATATAACTCTTGTATATCATCATATACTTATAAATTTTCTATATTTTTATCTCACATATATACCTATATTGTTATCCCTTCCTTTTATGGGGTAATAGATTTTTTATGATCAATTCTAAAATAAATTATTTAAGAAATATCTTTTGATTATGATATAATGAAGGATTATGCAATCCATTTTCTTTCCAGGAGAAAATCTTATGTTTATTACTTATGATTTATTTACTTTGTATGATACACATAAACATGAACATGTTTTTATGGGTGAGCCCATATAGCACTCCAATACATTAGTCAATGCTTTTGTTCCATGAGATTCTATATATGGGATTGGGTAGTAAACCTAATCAAATATGGGACTTTTTCCACAATGAGATGTTAACTTAGATATTTGAATTGAATTAGGTTTATTTAATATTTTTCATTTCTTATTAATTGCATATGTAGCCATGATCTTGCGATACCAAGTTGTTTATGTTATGCTATAATGATTTTACTCAGGATATTATGTTTAAAAGAAAGTATATGCTACTTCACAAGGGTGAAATGTATAATATTTTGAAAAAAATTTCATAAAAATTTCATGTTTTTAATGAAACATTTAAAAATTTTACTTTTCCATTTTGATTTATTAAGAATTTTTTATGAAATGTTCTGGACAAAAAATAGATTTCTTGGGTAATAAATTTTTTATTTTGTGCCCAAAATTTAATTTTGAAAAATTCAATTCTTGTCTAAGTATATATGAATAATAAGGTTTCTTTATTTCTTTTTATATGACCCCTAAGAATATTTTTGTTCTCATACCATATTTTTAAAAGAAATCATATATTATTAAGGATTATTAGGTAAAATAATTATGCCAAGATGAAAATTGAGAAGATATGTCATGAACATAAAACATGATTTTTAATAAAAGTTTTAATTAGTGGGGGAAAGGATACTAAAAATAATTTTCCACATTTTATTTAATATTTATTTATGTAAGGGTGAAGGATAAATTCACTAAAACTCTAAATTGTAAAGATCCTAAAATTTAACAAAATTAATTCATGAATAAAAATTAAATAATATGTAATGTTTAAGTTTAGTTCCCAATATCTGACTTACATGTTGATGTGAATGAGGTCCCAGTGGTTCCATCCATTAGTTAAGTCACAAATCAGTGGATAAAAACTAGGGTAAGGACATTACACAGTGGTATAAGATCTCTTTATTTTCTTTGAAAAAATGATTATGGTTGATATGAGTTATGGTGTTTTTGGAACATGGTATGGGGCTCTTTCATGGGATTGGTCATTTCACATATGAGGCAATTACATGTTCCTTGGGATGTGATTGTTCTATATACCTTATCATTTATTTTTATCCAATTTCACGTTGTTTGATACAAATGACTATGAGGTAATTGGTTTACGGTATTTTATCTCTGGGTTTATATAGAAAGACAATGTGTAATATTTAATCATATCAGACACATAGGATTCACATGTCGTTTGTGTTATTTCACTAGATTGTTTTTCTAGAATAGGATATGGGTCAATTATTTAAAGTTTCTACATCCATTTATATGGTGTTTTACCATATAAGTGTATGCTCGAATCTTACTAAACTGAACCTATAAATGGTCAGAATAATGTTAAGTGATTAATGTATATTATTGTTAGAAGATGTTGGATAAATAAAATACCAATTACAACTTAAATTGTTTTTCCTTCATAATGTTTGACTGACAAATCATTTAATTGAGCCTCAATTGTAGAAATTTATTGTTAAAGTAAAGGGTTCAAAGCATAATATGTAATCATATGTATTGATTAGTATGTAACTTCAACTAAATAAAATGATAATTATGACTTATAAAGTGTTTCCTCTATAACTTATACCTTAAATTTCATTTAATTGAGCCCCTTGTTATTAAAATTTTTGTTAATGAAAAATAGAAAAGTGTGATATTGTAAATCCTATGTATATGATGTGTCCCTTAAAATTATATGCTATTGACCCCTTTATATGGGTTATTATAGACAGTGGGAGAACTAGAGGAATATGATTCCTACAATATGAGATATAAAGAATAGTGGGGCATTTTGATTTCTATCACATTCCTTGAGTTTTGATGGTGATAATTTAAATAGAAATGTGTTTTGATGTAAGTGATAGGGTGAATGAAATAATCTTTAGAATGGGTAAATGTGTATAGAGGGATATCGTATTTTATGTGAACTTTATGATGCGTAGTGTAGAGAATAGCAGGATTCCATTCCTAGTAGGAAATTAATTTTTGGAATGGTGGCTGTGAGAATTTATGATATTATATGACTATATATAACACATGTGGGTTTAGTCCTAACCCAAGAGTGGGATGGGTAAACTAGACTCAAACCTATATGTATGACCCTTATTTTTTAGGGCTTTAATGGAGAGATGAGGAATTTTTTCTGTCTCTTCTTTTCCTATATTTCATAGGAGTATAAGTTAAGGATAAACCTAGAGTGGGTGTTTGGATTATGTTTGGGATGCTTGATTTTTATGTGTGGGTATGAGAAACCAAGATAGTGTGTATTGGACTGTGAGTTACCTTGTAATTTCAATATGTGGCTTAGGATATAGGTGATCCTAGAATTGTAACAAAGATGTATAAAGTTCTTCACCTATTATTATAAATTAGTATTGATGTGTTAGGGAAGACTAATAGAGGGGATATATGATGCCTGGGAATTTCTAAGAGATAAGAAGCATATAGATACTTTATCTAGATATTTTTTCATGGTAAGTGACAATAAATATATGGGATATGTTTATTGATGCCTTATGTGTAATGGATATAGATGTATAACCCTGAGGATGTCGGTTGTGTTTGTTCTTCAAAGGGAAAGGATCAGTTGGATATGTAACCCTATTTTTATGGTGATCATAGATGGTTGGATCCAAAATTGGTAAAGCATGGGTAGATACCTCTTGTTTGGTGGTAATGCCTAAGGTGGTCGGTGATCGTGTAATGGACTTAGCTTGAGTGAGATTCCATTGTCCTATTAGAAAGGAATAAATGAGAGAGATGATTTCATTAAGATGATATTGACATGAATTGAGCATAATTATTTGGGTTATTAGTTTCATGATCCTAGGATTGTGGGTTATGACTTGATATAGTCAAGTCAAGTGGTACAATAGGGTAACAAAAGAATTTATTATTTCTAAGTGTGTCCGGATTGCAATATAGGGTATTAATCACCACTATGTGAGGTTAAATAGAAACTCATTAACCATATAATAATAGAGTGGGGTTTTTAAGCTATATGGGTGGTGGTTTGGTGTAACCTAAGATTAACCTTATACTGGTATGCTTGGTGTTTAAAATTATATGGATAACTTGGATGAAATGTGAGTCATGTTGATGGGTAGTATATGAGAAATTTAGGGGATTTAGATCTTGAGTCAGGAAAGTTACATGAAACCTGAGGTGAAGTCACTATAACCGATGAAAATACCTGGTGGTTTCATTTTATGTATTGATAATGGATGGATAAACTTTTTTGGGTGTGTTTATTTTTTCCATATATTCCCATTGTGGTTGGGACCTTATGAGGTATCTGTGTGTTCTTGTGGGGCCCATAAATCCTTAGTTTTTCATGAACTTGTGTGATTTAGGGTGTGTGTTTCCAATGGGATCTGTGGAAAATTTGTTATGAAATTATATTGGAAATGCATGAAATGAATTATTTCATTGATAAAAGGAAGAGGTTGTTGATCCTTGAGGTTGTGATGTATGCTAGTTAGAGAAATAATTTCTCTTGTGAATGACTTGGTAGAGATTATTTTTGGGAAGTAAATGCATCTTGGTATGGATGATCCATGAGATGAGGTGTTTGTAAGTGATGATGAATACGGGGTCATGAGAACCCTGATGATGCTAAGATGATTAACAAAGGTAATACATGAGTTTTTTACTTTTATTTGAAGTGTAAGATATAGTATGATAACCATTTTTCCTCGTGCAAAACTAAGCGGTCAAGTGACCTAGGGAAATGGAAAAACAATCAAAGAGTGCCTCAACAACTTTGAGCTAAGTTCTATCACAAATTATTGTTACTGGCATGTCTGGGTAGAACCCATATTATGATGAAATTGAGAGTTCTATAGTGATGACAAAGGTTGTGGATCTTGAGTTACAATCTTCGGGATTGGGAATATGGTTTCAGTTTTTTTATAAATTTAGGAAGAGGATTCATGGGGTACCATGGTGTTAATAAATTCTAGATAAGGGATTGAATTTAGAATTTATACATGTAACATGATCAGGGCTCAATAATGTCAGTGTTTCGCTGGTAGTGGATATCAGGAAGTATAAGAATCATATATGAAAAAGTAGGAATACCTATTGTGGGGATCACACCTTGGACTATTTGACTATATGGTGATTTTTCTAAATGTTTTTCAGTTAAGCATCATAAGTTCATGTTGATAACCTAACTCGAAAGTGGTTATAGTTTTTGGGACATTTCATTGTTACAAGTGGCTGATTTAGATATTGAAAGTGGAATACACCCAAGTAATGGTTCTAGTTGAAGAAATACTGATATATTGGGTACAATAATTATAATAAAAATTATATATATTGAATGATGATTGTGTTGAAAGATCAAGTGTGATTATCCGGAATTATGATGGTGTGGAAACATAGTTTATGAGACTTTGGTGTTTTACGATAACGTGGTGATGTGAGTAAAATGGAAAGGACTTGTGTTATAACTAATATCAAGAGTGTGATTATGGGTTAAAATAAAATTCATCATGGTGATAAATATATTAGTTTATACTAGTGTAATCATACAATAGGTTATAATGTTGGAAATTTTGGAATTGATGAATGCCACTAGGATTTGGGCATCATGGTGAAGTTGAAGGAATAATTAGCTCCGCATTGTGTGAGCTAGTGAATTTTGAGAATTATATCTAGTTTGGGTGTGTTTTGGAATAGTCTTGACTAGTGGGTGGCCTGTATTCTGATTCATTCATTGATTAATGGTGATCTTGATGATTTATAAAAGGTGAATAATAAATTATTTTATGAGAGTTACGAAACACACTTAGTACACGTGTGATTTTGAGCACTACATATTAACATTTAACCAGTGGATAGTCTAAGTAGATGGTTTATATCATAGCGGTCATGAAGAGAGAATATATATTGTTTTATGGTTCCTAGAAAACCCACTTATATATGGTATAATCATCCTCTATATTGGTTATAGACTGGTGACTCTGCAATAAACAGGATGAGTATCATGTTGGAGACTTCGAAGACTAATTAGTTTATCCAAAAAGGTATGGAATCTTTCTAGTAGGTAGATGTCATATGAATTATTTTGTTTAGATATTGTGTATAAATGATGTAATTAATAGGGTTAAACCATGTTTGACCTCTTGATTGAGAGGGTAAACCAGTTTCTTCACATTATTTAAGGGATGAAACATTATTTTGTCACTTGATTTGGGGTAAACCCCAATTTCATCACATGATTCAGTGGGTGAATCATGTCACAAAACCAAATTAAGGTTTTATATAGGGACTCAAAATTCATGAAGCAAAGGAATATGATGTCTTATATCATGATTATCATTAGTACTCAATATCTGGGTTGCATGTGTGATATTAATATTTTGGATAACATGTCGATAGAGGATCGTCTGGTTGGTATGAGTTGATTGAAATAAAATAGGTTTGTTGTGATGAGATAGTTACTTGGTTGTGTGTGTGTTTGCGGGTGCATGTTTTTTTATTTGCATCAGGGATTTATCCCAAAGGGGATGTGTGTGAGATATATATAGAGTCAATTATATAGGATTAGCTACCGATGTCAGTTGTCACTTAGGCCTGGTGATTTTTGAGAGAAAAGGTCGAGGATGAACAACATTAAGGTGGGGAGAATATAAAACCCCAACCCTTATTCATGGAACAAAACCAATGAATATTTCTAGGATAGATGTATTTTGGTAAAAAATAAAGGTTATGGGTGTCATGATTGTCTGAGGTTGACATTAAGGTAAAATAAAAGGTTTTGGAGCCTTCAGCAATAGACTACACATGTTTTATGGTTTGAATCATTTATTAACACTTTGAAACTAGTATAAATAGGGTATGATCCCCCTAGAACAAAATTACAAATCATGAATCAATGATTCAAACTAGAAAACCATACAATATGGTTATTTTATGATTTTAATTATTTATTTTTGTTTGACCATGTTATCAAAAGGGGAAACAGTCTCCCACTTGGTTCTCCTCCCTTTAAAGGAAGGTATATTAATATATATTCAATGGATTTTTACGTCTCTAGTTACATTGGAGAGCTATCAATAAGGATAACAACCACATTTTTATTTTATTGTTATCATTCAATTTTATGTAATTTTTCACCAATCATGTATGTTCTATAAAATTTTCAGGTTATTCTTATAATTTTATGATTTTTACTCATTTATCTTAAAAAATGTTAATAATTAGTGAGATTATATCTTTGAGTATATATTAGGAAGTCTATAGTTGTTTTCCTCTAAGTCACCCCATTATATTTATGTGTGTGATGTGTGGTTGTGTCATTATACCACATGTTTAACCAAAAAATATAATTAAATATGTTTATCCCTTATTTATGAAAATGAATCTCCCCAAATCTAGTAAAATACCTTTGTTGAGTTTATACCATGACTGTTTTCACCCATGTGGTGCTCATAGCCTTGTAAATTGTGTTATAAAATTATTTGAATTCCCATAGGTGTGACATAGACTTATAATGTGATTGTGGGTGTGTGATTGGGATCTTATCCATCTCTCTAGGTGTACTTGATTTGGTAAAATTAAATGGGTATATAAAGGGGAAACCCTATATTGGTTGTGACTAGAGTAATTGATTTCTAAGTTTTTAGGGATGCCTATGACATGATTTATTACCTAGTGTATGTACTTGTTATTTTAAACCTTCTATTTATGAGTTTAAAGAATTGTTAATTGGTTTTCATATGTACATGAATATTATAAAACATTTATTGGGATGTTTTTGTGAAATCCCCTGGGTTTTTAGATTATATAACACAAATTTGTATTCCATGGGGAAATATACCACATGTTTGAATTATAGAACATTCTTTTGGATGTTGTGGGTCAATCACACATAGGTTTAGACTATGAAACGTGGTTTGAGACATAATGGGGAAACCCCCCATAGGATTGAATTATTTTAAAAGGTATGGGATGTCATGGGAAATCTCTTGTGGGTTGGGATTGTGAATTTTAGTTTAAAACACCATAGAGAAGTACCCTATAAGTTCATAATTATGATTCATGATTTGATGTTTCATGGGGTAGCCCTCCTTAGACTCATTATGAATCAGGATTTGGTGTTCATGGGGGAACCCAACATGGACTTGTTTTTCCTCTGTGGGATATTATTGATAGAGACATTTTAATTAGGTCAAAGATGGTATTCTCCATCCTGATTATTCTGTAAAACTCGAGGATTGATTATGGTTGTTTATTTAGGTTATGGTATTATTTTTATTCACATAAAAATACTCCTTTTTTCAATCTATAAATACTTATAGATGTCATAGGTGGGAGAATACTGATTCATAATCATATCATTCATGGTACATTGTTTGTAACCCAAGTAAAATTTCATGTTTTTTAGTACATGACTAAAGTCAGTTCCTTATGGTAGATCCATATTTGACATAGCAGGGTTTGTGTTTGATTATTTATTGAAACTTTCTTGGATTCCAATTTATTATTTATTCTTAATGTTTATGATATAGAGGTATAGTCTCCCCACCATACTACCATATACACCTAATAATAGTGGACAACCTATGGCATATGGGTAGGTACACATAGGGCCTCAATGGCTCCATCCTTTTGTTCAAGCATCAATTAGTGTTTACAAATCAAGTGATGGATGCTACATTCAAATGGTGATTTTTTTTCTTGGACATAGGGTGAGTGTAGTGGGTGGCATGTGGGGGTGGTGGGAATATGTGTGTCATGATGGGGGTGGGGAGGTGGTGTGTGAATAAAGAGGAGGTTTTTCATATAGTGGGATATTATTTATTAAATAAATTAAAACAATTATAAACAGTTCAATTTAAAAAATACCAAAATTATTGATATCCCTATAACATTGGTATTTATTAATATAATTTTTTTGGTGGTTATAAATATTTTTATTTTTAAATGATTTATAAGGGGATAAACCCACCAATAAATTGTTTTAATAATACAAATTCTTATACAGAACTGTTTCTAACAGGAATAAGTGATCATGTTAGTGATGGTATTGCATAAGTTTCAGTAAGGTTTTTAAAGGAGGTTACAATCAACGCAAATGGAAAAAATATCCCTGTATAAATTCATAACTTTTATATGGTGATAATTACCCTAATTTATTATCTAGGTGACCTTTTCATATACAGGGTTCCTATACACATCAAACACAGAGAATATTTTTAACCCTTACACATTGAGTTACTTTAAAACTCACCACAGTTAGTGTTTACTTATATGGGAGCTACATTTATGTTATAGAAGTCCCCCTAAACTATATTAATTTCACCCTATAGTTTTAAACTTCAATATTATAGGTTTACCCTTATTCATAAAGACCTTTATGCATGGCAATTTTACCTTTACACATTCAAGGTATCACTTATATATACAATGTTAACATTACGTATAAGCTGTAGCTTTTTCCCTAACACTAGGATAAATATTATTTATGAATATCCTTATGTGAGAGTTACCATAAACATCAAAATGTTACTCTTAGGAATTGGTGTCTTCAATATTTTTATAAATATATTAAACTTCTAAATTATGCTGACATTAATCCAAAAAATCCAAGACTTATAATTTTTACAAATTCCCAACCAAAAAGACATTAATCCTTCTATAATTCTTCCAAATGTCACTTAAAGTTTAATTTCACTATTTTACCTCAAAGCCCTATCCAGCTTTGGAGACTCAATCCCCATCCTTTACCAATAACTCAAACACCTCGATAGGGTCCATGTTCACTTTGTCAATCCAAAATACAACCTAAATCACCACTCCCAATTTCCAAAATCATTACATCAACCCTTCAGATGGGGAAATCATTAAATATATATGTAACACCCAAACAAATTATTTTCAAAGAGTAATAAACTCAATAGATTTCTTAATATGAAACATTGAGCTTTAAGCGAACTGTAATATACTATAAAGATATTTTTATTTAAATGTGACCAATATAACCTAGTCATTAAATAAATGGTATGAATAAGAATGAATTAATTATGAAAAATATTTATACAGGTTTTATATAATAATAATTTATCAATTAATGATAATAAATTAGTACCCAATTTTTAGTAAAGACATTTTATGGTTTAAAAATACTTTTTCTTCAAAAAAATGGTTTTTAATTAAATTTTTAGGAATACATTATAATTAATTTATACCATTTTTATAAATTTTATTTGAGTAAATAAATATAAATTTTTAAATCATAATTTCAATATTATATAATGGTGAATTATGGGGATTTTTATGACAAAATTTATTTTTAAGTGAATAGTGAAAATATCATTTTTTGTAAAATTATAATTTCTTTTCAATAAATGAATTAATTAATAATTTCCCTTATATTTTGAATATTATTATAAATTAACATGTTCATATTTTAATTTAAATAATATAATTAATTACATAAGAATAATCTTTGTAATTTATTTTCGTATATGTTTTTTGTTCATAAAAAAATTCTAAAAAACTAATTTTCATTGAATTTTATGCATTTATAGTAAAATTGATTTTTGAAACTCTATGAAATTTTATCTTAAAAACTGTATTAGATACTTATAATAATTATTTTTTAATTTTTTAAATATTTACCTTTAATTGTTTATCATTATGAATAGTACCCATGGTAATGATTTGTCACCTCAGTAAGGGTAAAACAGGTAAAAGTGGGTTAAAACTATGGGGTAAAGCATTAAAATACATCTAACACTTTACTATATCCAATTGTATGAGTTTTATTTAGTTGAAGATATTTTTAATTAGTTAAATAATTTATTATAAAACATTATTTGGAATTTCAGAAATGATGCTTGACTTTTAAGAACATAAATTAAACTCTATCCAAATTGAAAGTAATTTTTTTGTGCCTTTACATTTAATGGTTTGTTGGAAAGTGAAATTAGGTTTTGGATTTATCTAAAACAATAAAACCCTTCCATTTTAGAATTTAAAAATAAAATTCATATAAATCAACTTCTTACTCTATTCCAAGGTAAAATGATTTTTATGCTTAAATTGGGTGTTTTCTGAAAAATTATTTTTCACATTTGACTCCTACATATAGTAAATATAATTAATTCAAATTATAGAATTTTTAAATTGTAAATTGGATTAAATTTTTTAAATCATTATGTATTTTTTTTATAATTCCCCTTCCATTTTTTTAAATATAGATAAGTTATCATGATAAAAAGCTATGTAATCGCGATTAAGTTAAAATTAGGTATAAATGTAGTATAACTTGGATATATGGCATAAAATGTCTCAAAAACGTGTCAAAATATGATAAATTGATTTTATTTAGACCATATTTCATCTTATATATGAATATGGGTTTCCATTGATCCACTTTTCATTATTATGGTATATATTATATTTAAATTTATTAGGTAATTATAAATGTGTCCTTTCCCTCACTTATAAAAGAGAAACTCCTCTCCTATTCTATTCACTCAAATTAATCCATATATCTTGACTAATACCTACCAAAAAACCTTCCTATATTACTTTTCTTTATTATTGATCTCTTTGACTTCTTCTAATACTATTCTATGAAGGCTCAAGGTGTAATGTAATTGAGGTCTCTCAAAGAAGAGGTAATCGACATTAACAACTCTTTCATAATTTATTTCTTATTACACTTACTATAAATCTATTATATCCAAAATATCATAATAATAAAATATATTAAATATCCTTATATGATATTATGATTATGTAACAACCATTTTCCACCTCCTTTACATAAAATGTAAATTGAAAGTATCGCATGTGCGTGTGTGTAGACTATCGCATCTATGTAGCAATATGATTCATTTTTTATAACCATATTTTAAGGTTGGGAATTATGATATTTTAAATATGACTATATGTTAATTGTGACATAATTATTATTATATAATTATAATATCTTATCTACAATCTTACATTCCCATACATTAGGAAATGATAATGTTGCGTGTGAATGTGTGTGGACTACCACCTCCACGAAGTGATATGATTTCCTTTTCAATTCTTCTTTACATAGATGGTAATAAGGAAAGATTTAATGAATATATATAATTTTTATTTTATAATAATTATTCTTGAAACCATAATTATTATTTACCCATATTTCATTCTATCCATATAAAATTATAAACATCACTCATTCATACATATAGACTACCATCTCTATGAAGTGGTGTAACTCATTTTCCATCACCGCTTTATATGAATGGTTATAACCATGATAAATATGAAATTAATAAAACTACCAAAGTGAAAATTATATGAAAAATGAAACAATTAACACTCAGAAATATTGATTTTAATAAATAATCATTAATAAATGGGTGTTTAAATATAATAAGTCGATAATATAGGATATTAAAAGTATGTGTAGTTTTATATTTTATAATTATAATGAATTTCAATTTATTATACATGATTTTCAAATCACTAATGAGGCAAGACGTATATGAGGTAAATGGGTTCATAACTCAATTTAGTTCCCTTAGATTTTACCACCACTTCATTGACTATGATAATCCAAGATTAGGATTGTAATGATCTGTGATTATTTTATTTTATTTTTCTACTTTTTCATGAATATTTATATTTGTTACACATAATCAATTCATTGATTAACTCTCACTTCAATGTTATAATTTTTGTAAGGGTTTCTTATCTCACTTTTGTTTCTATGAAATATAAGTCATATTCACCACTTGTTTCATTCATTTTTTGTATATACTCCCCTTTAATATGATATATTATGAATGTATATATATTCATGGTACTTAAAACTTTATTTGAAATTATTTCTTTTATCATCATTATCCAGGATTATTCATGTCTAAGCCGTCATTGGCGGTACTATTTGATATTTCTATCTTAAACTCCATATATTTTATCCACCAATAGTTATCTATGAAATTTTCATTTTTCCATTGAATTTTACCCTCTCTATATAATCAAATATAGGAAAATATGATTTAAATTAAAACTAGCTATTTTTTATTCAGTTGAGAACCTTTTTCTCTCATGTCGATATTTTATTTAAAATATTTTCCATACGAATCACTTTTAACCTTCAAAAAAATTGCGAAAATAATATTTCATTCTAGTTTATATGGAATGAACCAATTTTATGGTAATCATGAACATTATTTTACCATTTTCTAAATATTCTATAAATTTTTATTTTGAATCTTATTTTAAGAAAATGATTTTTTCATATTTTCAAATAATGGTTTGAATATTCTTTTAAAGTTATTCTCTTCTATTTCAAAATTATTTAATGATTATTCTACTTTACTAGGGATATACTCTAATGATACCATAAAAATTATTTCTAAAGATGTATTCTGATCATTTTATTTCGTTTATTGATTGTTGAAAATATTAACATTTCATATTCTAGTTTTTTAATATAAATTCTTATGTTTATTAGGTATTGAATTATTATTCATTTTTTCATATGATGAATACTTTGGACTTAGTAATAGATGGTTGGGGGAAATTATATCCCCTTGATACATAGTTTAGTATCATGAGATTGACTAGCTTATGTATTAGGTGTATTCCTACCTAATTATTTATTATGTGTTATTGTGAGAGTTTGAAAAAATGTTTATTGTTTGTTAGAATGAAGCCTTTATGGTTATATTATGATGCCTATAATATGAATTCTATAATTACGAAACTAGTTTCTGATATCCATGTGATTATTTATATTGATATGAAATACATGTAAATAATCCCCCTTTAAGGTATTAGTTATATGCCATATTGATTATTGTTTATTTCTAACATATTATTCACTTTGTTTATTTTATAATATCTTATATTGTATACTTTCCATTACTGAGCCTATTAATTCTCCAATTAGTTTTTATTACTTTTCCCATGATAAAAATAAGGGATCTATGAATTATTCCATGGATATATTAGACTGTATAATAATGTTATCACTATAAAACGTTATTTGAGGAAGAATGTTTTTTTATTTTGTGGACACAAGTTGAAAGATATTGATAAATTTTATAGTCAATATGATATTTGATATTCAGGTAATTATCAATAATTGGGATAAAAGGGATATAAAATTTTGGTAACATATGTTTTATCATATAGATAACCATGGGATTAAAAATTCACTTGTTCATTATATGATTAAAGTAATTTTGGAATATTTTCACTATATTTTGCGGGAACATTATATGAATAATGTAAACATAATATTATTTTATATTATGAGATTTCATTTGAGAATAAATACATAGTTAAATTGTAGAAGAATATATGTTTTATAGTGGTTTTATAGTGATTTAGGTTATTTATGGAAAATATTAGTGTATTTTAGAATATATGATTAGGTTATAATAATTATAGAATGTGAAAAATGTTATTTAGAGATAATTGTTATGTTGGTAGTTGAATAATATGTGGTACAATAATTGTAATCACTGGTTTTAAATTTTTCTATCATTTTTAATAGAGTTTTAATGTTAGTTATTTATGTAATTATTTTTGTTGAAATTTTGTGTTGTTGAAACATTGAAGATTAATTTAGTACTTATCCATATGAAGGTTTATTAATATTGAATATTGTCTCATATTGTGCTAACCATTTTAATTTTGTTAAATGGATAGAAACATGAGAAAAACATTTTATCCTTTAATGGATATTATAATTCACTAAAATTAAATTGTATTTTTTAGGAATGAAAAATAAAATATTCTTGGATATTCATTTCTTGGAGTAAGTGATGAGATAGAAGTGGAAGTTGATTGAAGAACATTCAAAGATTAAAATTAATTGTATAAAATAGAAATAAATCAAGTAAGTATATTTTATCATGTTTTCAAAGTTGAAGTATAAATAATCCATTACCTTTAGGAAAAGAATCTTGAAATAAAAATTTATTCCTCTTACCATTATTTCTAATAAATTTATGTTATTTTGTATCATTTACTTGTTTATAATTTTGTTTTCATTAACTTTATCATAATCATGTTCTCTATCACTCAATATTATTCCAAATATTTTATTTTTCTCCTCAATGCCCATATTTTCTCTTCCCACTAATGTTATCTTTATTTGGAAACCTGATTATGTGTTATTTTAGATGATCTTTACTTTTACCACTTACCCTATTCAAAAAAAGTTTTATTATTACCTGTTATGATGTAAGTTTTTATAAAAAAAATATTATCACATTTTCATCCCACTATTTACAAGATAAAAAAACAGCAAAGGTTAAATTAATTTAATTTTGTGAATGTAACACCAAATTTTTATTTGAAAAATAAAAAAAATATCAATAACATTCTTAACACACAATATTTTTCTTTAAGTGAAATTTTATACGCCATAAAAATATTATTATTTAAATATGACCATTATTACCTAGCTGTTATATTATAGGAATGAATAGAAATAATCAATTTATGAAAAATATTTATAATTTTTTTATAATAAAAACTTATTGATTGATGATATCAAACAAGTACCCGATTTTTAATAAAGTCATTTAATGATTTAAAAAATATTTCTTCAAAAATAGTTTTTATTGCATTTTATGTATCGAAATTACAATTAATTTATAATTTTTTTTATAAATTTTATTTTAAAAAATTAATATCATTTTTTAAATTAGAATTTCAATACTATCTTTGGCTGATATATTGGTATTTTACTGAAAATATTAACTTTTAAGTGAATTGTAAATAAAATTGATTTTTTTAAAACTATCATTTCTCTTCAATAAATGATGTATTTTAGAATTCCTATAATGTTTTAAATTTTATATTAAAGTAAATTAATTATTTTTTAATTATAAATAACCTACTAATTACATAGTAATCAAAATTATTCTTGATTTCAATATAAGTTCATTTTGGGATTAAAAACGCATTTTCCAAAAAACTATTTCTTGTTATGTTTGATATATTTATATTAAAATTAAATTCTATGAATTATATAATTTTAATCTTGAAAATTTATTTCCATATTTATAATCACTTGATTAAAATATGGTGAAAGGTTCCATTTTATTTTTTTGGCTATTATGAATAGTAATCATAGAAAATATTTTTCACCTTGATAAGGGTCAAACAGGTAAAACATGGTTAAAACTATGGTGTAAAGATTTAAAATACCTATAACACTTAAAATTACCCTATATTATTAGTTTTTTTACCCAATATATTTTTAAGGAATTTAATAGTGTATTTTAAAACATTATTCTGAATTTGGGAAACCGTGTTAGAATTTTAGAAAAATAAATTATATTTAATCCAAATAAAAACTATTTATTAGTTATTACTTTTAATTTTATGGTTTTAAGGTTAAATTCTGATTTTTATTGATCAGACGTATACAAAAATGTTAATTTTTTTTATTATTTATCCCAAAAATTTATGGAAACCAACTTCCTACTTGATTTCAAAGTGAAATGATTTTTTTTCTTAAATCGAGAACTTTCCAAAACATTGTTTTCATGAATTTTTAGTATTTATATTAAATATAATTTAAGAAACCTGTAGATTTTTAATCTAATAAAATAGATTCAAATTTTGGAATAAAAATTTACTAATTTGGTTACAATTCCCCTTTAATTTTTTTGCAGGAAATTTTGTTATCAGGGTAATAATTTAATTTATTACAGTTAAGGTTAAATTGGGTTTTAAATGGAATTCAACCCCGATATGAGGCTTAAAATGTCTCAAAAAATTGAATAAATGTGATTTTTTCAGTTTAATTCAACCGTATAACATATTATCTATTGATTTTGGTTTATTTGGTTTCACTTATCATGATTATGATATATATTATATTAATATGTTTTTGGTTATTCCAAGTGTCTCCTTTCCCTCGCTTATGAAAGGGATCTTTACATAATCTCTTATTCACATCACATTAGACATTCATACAAGTCAATAACAAACCAAATAACTTCCTAGATTCATTCACCAATTCTTTATCTTTTTTCCTTCTCTTAAAACCATGCTAAGAAGGTGTAATGTATAATCCAAAGGAGGTCTCTCAAATAAGAGGTGGTTTCCGTAATCGACTCTTCTAATGTTTATTTATTCTTGTACTTAAAATAAATTTGTTGGATCCATCAAAAAATAACTAATTTTCTATCATAAATATACTTATATGATTTTCTAATTATGTTACAACCATTTTCCACCTCCTTTATATCTAATGGTAAATGAAAGTACTCTATGTGCGTACGTGTGGACTACCGCATCCATGTAGCGATATGGATCATTTTCCATATCCATGTTTAATGATCAGTTTATATGATGAATTAAATGTTTATATAGAATATTTATGAAATAATTATTCTTATATAATTATAATATATTATATATCTTCATATATTCTCATATATTGGTAAATGATAATGTTTCTCGTGCGTAAATATTTACTATCACCTCTAAAAAGTGATGTGATTTGTTTTTCATTTTTGATTTACATGGATGGTAATAATGGTATATCTAATAAATATATATTATATTTATGATATATTAATTATTTCTTAAATTTTAATTATTATTTACCTTTATATTATTCTATCAATCAAAAAGTGGAAACATCCCTCATTTGTACGTATAGACTACCATCTATGTGAAGTGATGTAATTAATTTTTCATCACTACTTTAAATGAATGTATATAAAAGTGTATATAATTATTAAATTTGGAAATTATGTAATTATTAAGTTTCTATGGACAATTTAACCCTTATAAATATGTAATTACTAAAACTACTAAACTACAAATTACATGAAAAATAAACAGACTAACACTCATAAATGATGATTTTAATAAATAAGTATGGATAAATTAGTATTTAAATGTTATAAGTGGGTCATATATGATATTATAAGAATGTATATTTTTCTATAAGTACAATAAATTTAAATATATTATATAATAGGATAAAATCACTTACGAATCAAGCTGGACTTGAGGTAAGGGGTTTCTTTACTCAATTTCCTTTCATTAGGTTTTATCAACACATAATTGACTATTTTTTTCCAATATTATGTTCTTAATGACCTATGATTTTTCTATGATGTAATTCCACTTATTTTTTATGTATTTAAATGTTTTAAACATAATCACTTCATCAATTAATTCCCACTACAGTGATATGATATTTTTAAGATATTCTAGTCTCACTTTTGTTTTTAGGAGACATATGCCATATTCACCAATTATTTATTTCATTAGTTGTATATACTGGTCTTTTGATATTATATATTTTGAATATATTTATATTCATGTTATTTAATGTTTCACTATATATTATTTATTTTTTGGGTGTTATGAATCAAAAGATACCAAATTGATGAGGATTTATTTCACTATCTAATCTTTTATTTGGGATTGTTTATATCTAAGTTTATATTATGAAAATCGTATGATATTTAAATCATAAAATCCAACTATTTTTTTCACCTAAATTTATCAATGGGGATTACATTTTTTCCCATTCATTTTTCACTCTCTAATCACTCAAAATTATAAATGAATGTTTTTAATGAAAAAGTAGTTTGTTGTTTTAATTTATTCCGGAATCTTTTTTTTCTAATGTCCATGTTTTCTTAAAAGAAATTTCCATACAACAAACTTTTCAACATTTAAAAATAATATTAGAAGAATATTCTCTTTTAACATATATGGAATGAATGTATTTTCTTTCCTTCATGAAAGTTTTTTATTTAAATATTTTTTATAGGTTTCCATGGTTATATTTCAAATAATCTAATTTTATTAATATTTAGGAAATGTTTATTTAAACTTTTTTGAAAAGAAAACATTATTTTCTAATGTTTTGAAATAAAGGATTGAACATTATTTTAAATTTCTTTTCATCTATGTAAATATACTTTGATTATTATTATAATTTACTTCATATATACTCTAATAATACAATCCATTTTATTTCTATGGAAGGATTACGATCATTGGTTCACGCCAAAATTTACCCAAGAGAAGAAGGGTAGAACGGTCCTTGTAGTGTAGCTTGGGTTGTCGATTCCACAGAGACCTAAGAAGATACCTAAGATACAAAACCTAAGGGATGGATTTTTGGATATGAAGTGGCCAACTTGGATTGATTTTGGATGGGTTTTAAAGATACCTAATTGATTTAAGTTAATTCAATTTAAAAGAATGAGTTGATCCTAGGTTATCGCTCGGGGTGGATTGGACGTATTTTCTTTTTAATGATTTCAATTTCTTAAATTTGAGATGGGTTCATTTAAGGAGATAAAACAACATCATCACTTACTGGTTTAATTCCTACAACCTCTAATAATAATCACCTATACACTTTAAGGATCAAAGTTTTGATCACTTCAAGGTAAAAGATCGTATTAGTACTTGAAATGTGTGGCCTTAAATTCAACAAGGACGATGGAGTTTTAAAATCATCAAATAAAAATCCCAATTAAAGAAGTGATTATACATTAATTAGGTGATAAATAACATCCAATCCATCCCCTTGATACTCCCTTGGATCAACCCATAAGTGGGTTAGCCCTCCATTTATCTCATGGTTTCAATGAAAGTGGAAAGTAGACTCATGAGGGAGGAAATGGAGAAGTAAAGAAAACAACAAAAATAAAATGATCACTCCACCGTTGTGTGAATAATTTCACAAGGGTTGGTGTGAATAAATTCACACCTTGATCCAACGGTATCAAAGTGATATTAATAACAACAGAATAAGAGTATAAGAAGAACTTTTATTAAGAAACTAAAGTTAATTGAACAACTTACAGGTGAAAGAAAAAATTGAGGCAACAAAAATGCAGCATAACATTACAATTGAACAAAGCATCCAAGATTCTAAAATGCTTCATCACCACTGCCTTAAATAGGCATTTTGGGAGCCTTGGGTCGAGCCACCAACAGTACAAAGCATCTTAATTAATTTTGGTAGGCTATAGGTGGTGGAAATCTTGTGGAATTTGGAATTTTTCTACGTTTGACCTGAGGTGGCAGCCAGTTTTCATCCACCGAACAGACGCATCTGGAAGACCTTCTAGAAGGACGAATCAGAGTGGGCCATATAAGAAAACAATGGAGCTCCGGATGTCTTATAACCTCCTGTAAAATATGGGCCCATTTGGAGTTGTGTATTCCGAGATATGATCAAATTAGTGTGCTGTTTTTCTGGGCCGCAGAATCTGGCCCAGAATTGTATCTCTAACTTGGGCCGCCTAAATGACCACCATGGAGGCCGAATAAGCATTAACTCCTGAAGAGTGATTTGTTCCTATACATGGTTTCTAACATCCCAAGAAATTTGGGATTAATTGGGCCTGTATGTTGGGCCCCAAAGTCTCATCAGTGGGCTAATGTCCAATCTGCCTTCTCCAGAATTGCTTCCTTTCATTGCCAAATATCTCCATCATCCTCCATGAATTCTCCATTGATACCTGAATGAAACATGTTCATATTGGAGTGTAGATAAATTATCAAATTAAAATATTTATAATCAAATGAATCATTTTGTACTTTAAATGATGTTCAAAAATGTACCACATAAAAGTGCATTTTAAGAAGGTATTACAATCATAATGTTAAATGATGTTCAAAGTGTAAAATGCACTAAAATGGTGTTTATGAATAATAAAGAACATGAATATTATATATATTACCAATGAATATTAGCCTCATTTAGTGGCTAATCACACCCCCCAACTTGATTTTTGCTAGTCCCGAGCAAAATATATCTCATCAAAAATGAAATTCGAATTCCCTTTTCCAAAAACATTATAATACACAATGATCACCAAAAAACCTTATACCAAACAATCATAAAACCCATCAAAATATTTTAATATGAGATATTTTCATAAGCAGATCCCAATCCCAAGCCCATTCCTTTGATCGAATCCATCATCATTCTTCATCCAACTCAATTAGGTGTAATGATGTGTTGTGAATCACAATAGATATGGGGGTTCATTTTCATTCAAGGGGAAAATCATGGAAGCGCTAGGTGGAATCACATTTAATCCTAATATGAGTATTCTTCATCCATCTTTTTTTTTGATTTTTTTTTGCAATATTGCTATAGTAATTGAGATTGCAATTAATCAAATTAACCCATGTAGCAAGACTTTGCCGATGACTCCCAGACTCAAAGGCCTTAGGGCACTAAGTGAAACCCACATACTCGGGCATCGTCTCGAGTTAACTTAATCAAAAACAAAGTTATATTACCATAAATAGAGATAGATTGAAAAACTCAGGGCTAGAAAACATTGGAGTCACGATCCCCAAGTGCCGAAAGCCTCACATTTTATCAATCCATTGCTCTACACGCAAATTTTAATTTTAATTTTTTATTTTTATTTTTAAATTTTTTTTTGAATACACATATTATTCATGAAAATAAAACCATCCTATGCTATTTATTATGGGACCCAAAAAATTCAAATTAGTACCCCACAGTCTAGAGGACGTGCATTGTGGCATTTTTTTTATTTGGATGAAAATATAAACGATGAAATATCACATTGGACAGCCACACTTTCCAAAATCTATGCTCATGAAATTATACAAGGATTAAAATCAGAATCAGGGCATGATAAATTATTTGATATTCAGTTTCAAAGTGTGCAATGTGTATTACCATGTTCAAAGTTAAAGAAATTTTTCCTTCCATTTACTTTTTTTTCAAATCATTCAATTTTTGTTTTTGACACAAAAGCATTTTTTTTATTTTATCTCCCCCCAACTTAAAACAAAACTGTCCCCAGTGTTTGAAGAAATGAAAAATTAGGATTAGAGGTAGAGAATAAAAATTTAAAAAGGAAATTGAAAATGAGGATTATGGAATGAAGTCACCTGGTGGTTGAAGTTTGAATTTCTTGCCGCTCGAATTTATTCCTTTGATATCCATGTCGCTTGCAAACTTCCCTAGTGGAAAAAGGAAAAAAACAAAACAATCAAAACAAACAAAAACAAACAATATATATATATATTTATATAATAAAGGAAGTAAAATATGTGAATATATATAAAAATTATAGAATAAGGTAGCACAAGAAGCCGCAGGTCAGTGGTAAGCGCGCGCCCCTGTCTCCCTTCGGTCCCGGGTTCGAGTCCCCGCGGCTTCGCCGGTTGTGACGGGGTTTGCCCCACGGCCTATGGAGTGGAATTTTTTTTTGTATTATAATATTTTTTTTTCTTAACCTATTGAATAATAAAAACAAAATAAACGGATGATACATTGTGTTCTTTTTTAAATTTCTGGGTAAGGTATTACTCAAGGATCACACCACGTGACACTGATGAATATGGTGCTTCTCTTTCGTACCCATCCATACTCATAATAGAAGAACATGTCAAAAGTCTATTTTGTTATTTTTAAATATAAAAATGATTAAGTAATCTTATTTGAAAAATAAAGATGATTCAGAAAGATTAGAAACATAAAAACCACGGGTTGCCTCCCGTGCAACACTTTGTTTAACGTCGTTAGCCCGACATAGATCCCAAATTTATCAATTTTTTCCTGTTTCATAGATTGGATCAATTAACTCAACATCTATTTCCTGTTTATTGAATGATTCAACGAATGTTTTTAACCTTTGACCATTGACCTTTAAAATGTGACCACTTGTGGGATCTTGAATCTCTACTGCCCCATGGGGGAATACATGATGCACTATGAAAGGTCCTGACCATCTAGACCTTAACTTTCCCGGATGTAAATGAAGTTTTGAACTATACAAGAGCACATGTTTTCCCGGTTCAAAATGTTTGAACTTGATATTCCTAGATTGGTAGGATTGAACTCTATCTTTATTGATCCTTGAATTTTCATAAGCCTCCATCCTTAGTTCCTCCAGTTCATTGAGATCTAATTTCATTTTTGTTCCGGCCAATGAGAGATCATAATCCATTTTCTTAATTTCCCAAAAGGCCTTATGTTCAATCTCCACTGGAAAATGGCATGCTTTACCATAAACCAACCTATATGGGGAAATTCCTAAAATGGTTTTATATGCAGTTCTATAGGCCCAAAGAGAATCTAAGAGTTTCTCAGACCAATCTTTCCTAGAGGGGTTGACAGTTTTTTCAAGAATTTGCTTAATCTCTCTATTCGCTAACTCATCTTGACCATTGGTTTGAGGATGGTATGCAGTGGAAACTTTATGATAAATACCATACTTAGACATGAGTGAAGTGAATGGGTGGTTTCAGAAATGGGTTCCTCAATCACTGATTATAGCCCTAGGAATTCTAAATCTTGAAAATATGTTCTCTTTTAGAAATTGAATCACAACTTGATGATCATTGGACTTAGTGGGAATGGCCTCAACCCATTTTGAGACATAATAAACAGCTAATAGTATGTAGAGGAATCCCCGAGAGTTTGGGAAGGGACCCATGAAATAAATTCCCCAACAGTCAAATATTTCAACCACTAAGATGGGAATGAGTGGCATTTGATTCCTTTTTGTGATGGACCCTACTTGTTGACACCTAGGACAGCTTTGACAAAATGTTTAGGAGTCCCTTGAGAGGGTGGGCCAGAAAAGACCACATTGAAGAATCTTAGAAGATGTTTTCTTAGAGGAAAAGTGACCTCCACATGCCTCACTGTGACAGAATTTAAGGATAGACTCTTGTTCAGATTCTGGAACACACCTCCTAATGACTTGGTCAGGGCAGAACTTATAGAGGTATGGATCATCAAACACATAGTGTCTAACATCAGAAAGGAATTTTTTTTGATCTTGAGTCCCTAAGAATTTTGGAATGACTCCTGTCACTAAGAAATTTTCTATGTCAGCATACCAAGGGCAGCCACTCACAGAGTATATGTGTTCATCAGGAAACGAATCAGACACAGAAAGGTGATTTGAGTTGTCTTTGAATTCCATCCTAGAGAGGTGATCAGCTACAACATTTTCAACTCCCTTTTTATCCTTGATTGTGAGGTCAAATTCTTGTAAGATAAGGACCCACCTAATCAGTCTAGCCTTAGCATCTTGTTTTTGGAAGAGGTATTTTAGTGCAGAATGGTCAGTGAACATAGTGATGGGTGATCCTAAGAGGTAGGACCTAAACTTATCTAAGGAAAACACAATAGCAAGTAACTCATTTTCAGTGGTGGTGTAGTTGATTTGGGCATAATTTAAGGATTTTCTTGCATAATCAATGACATAATGAGTTTTATCACAACGTTGTCCTAACATAGCTCCAACAGCAAAGTCACTGGCATCACACATAAGTTCAAAAGGAAGGTTCCAATTTGGAGATTTCATAATGGGAGGAGAGGTGAGAGAGGATTTAAGGGTTGAGAATGAACCCTCACAGCTTTCTGTCCAAACAAATGGAGCATCCTTTACTAAGAGAGCACAAAGGGGACGGGATATTGAACTAAAGTCCTTGATGAATCTTCTATAGAAACCATCATGTCCTAAGAAAGACCTCACTTCCTTGACAGTTTTGGGTGATGGAACGTGACGAATGATGTCAAACTTTGCTTTATCAACTTCAATCCCCCTACTCGAGACCAGATGGCCTAGAACAAGTCCCTCTTTAACCATGAAATGGAATTTTTCCCAGTTTAGGACCAGATTTGTTTCTTCACATCTCGACAAGACTCTCTCCACATTCTGCAGACATCCCTCAAAATTATCCCCAGACACAGAAATTCATCCATGAAGACCTCAAGAAAATCCCCTACCATGTCTGAGAATATTCCCATCATGCACCGCTGGAAGGTTCCATGGGCATTGCATAACCCGAAGGGCATGCGTTTGAAGGCAAAGGTACCGAAAGGACATGTGAATGTAGTCTTCCCTTTATCCTCTAGGGAGACCTCAATTTGATTGTACCCTGAGTACCCATCTAAGAAACAGTAGAAGGCATGACCTGCCACTCTCTCAAGGACTTGGTCAATGAATGGTAAGGGGAAATGGTCCTTCTTGGTGAATGAGTTTAGTTTCTTATAGTCAATGCAGACCCTCCATCCACTACTCACCCTTGTTGGAAAAATCTATCCATCCTCATTGGTTATCACTGTGATTCCAGCCTTTTTTGGAACCACTTGGATTGGGCTCACCCATTCACTCTCAGCTATGGGATATATGATACCAGCTTTCAACAATTTCAGAAGTTCTTTCCTTAATACCTCCATGAGATTAGGATTGAGTCGTCGTTGAGGTTGATGACATGGCTTTGAATCAAATTCCAAAACAATCCTATGAGTCTCGATAAGTGGGCTAATCCCAGTAATATCAAGAGGGGTCCAACCAATGGCTTTCTTATGCTTCCAAAGGACATATAGAAGCATCCTCTCATGATTGGCTTCAAGAGAAGAAGAAATGACAATAGGATGTGTTTGATTGTCCCCTAGGAAAGCATACTTTATTGCAGCAGGAAGTTCCTTCAATTCAAGATCAGGTTGGTTCAGAATTTCAGTAGAAGATTGGGACATTGAATCAAGATCAATTTCTTTTTTTAGAGTTTCAGATAGGATTGATTCCTCACATGTAGAAGTTTCATCTACTAGATTGTCTTGATCAGATTTAGGGAAGGAATTTAGAGGGGTCTCTATGAAATTGGTTTCTTGAAAGGTTTCACTGATTGTTGGACCTAAGACTTCATCATAAGAGCAATTTGAAAATGATTCAATCCAAGGAGATAAACTTCCTTCATATGAACAAAGGAAATCAATCTCATCATGACTTAAACATCCATCAAATATTCCTTGATGTTCCATGGATTCATTATCAATGCTTCCTATCATGTTTACTTCATGAATGTCCTCGTCATCCCCTATTTGTGAGCTTGCATTATAGATGTTCAAGTCTAGACTCATGTTCCCAAAGGTGATGGTCATGTTCCCATTTCGGACTCGGATAACAGAGTTGATTGTTGCAAGGAAAGGACGACCAAGGATGATTGGGGTTTGTTCCTTATTTCCTAAATTTGGATGGTTGTCAAGGAAAATGAAATCAGCAGGGTAGATGAAGTTTTCAACCTTTAATAGAACATCCTTTAAAATCCCCTTTGGAACCCTAATGCTACGATCAGAAAGTTGAAGTGTGACAGATGTGGGTTGGAGTTCTTCTAGGCCTAACTGGCAGTACACAGCAAATGGGATGAGATTGACACTAGCACCTAGGTCACACAAGGCTTTGACAAATTTTCTTTCTCCTAGTTCAACATTGATGTAAGGGAAACCTGGGTCATTCAACTTAGGAGGAATGGTCCCTTGAATGGTGGTACTCACATTAGCAGCCAAAAGGACTTGGTTTTTATGTGAAAATTTTCATTTAAAAGAGCACAAGTCCTTAAGGTACTTTGAGTAGGCAGGTATGGTTTGTATGGCATCGAGAAGAGGAATGTTCAACTTGACTTGTGAGAAGACTTCCCTCAATGTTTCACTCAGTTCAGGCTTGGTTTTCCCCCTCATGCGTTGAGGAAATGGTGCAGGTTGTGGGGTTGTTTATTGAAGAGTTGTTTCCTTGACAATGTTATCAGTTTCCTCAGTTTGATCTTGTGGTTCATTTGAATTTTCATCCAAGTTTGAATCTTCATGTGGGTTCTGAATTAGTTGTTCAGGTTTCTCAATTGATTTCCCACTTTTTAAAATAGTCACAGCCTTTAGCTGTTCATGATTTGTTTGAGCACAACTTGACTCTCCCATTGAAGTTGAGGATGGCACCGCCTGAGTAGGCATGGGTGCCTTTCCAGTTTTGATGGTTTGAAGTTCTTATTTTAGGGAAGAGACTTCTAAGTTCATCTTCTCCATTTTTTTGCACAGTTGTTCTGGTAGGCTTTGTGGAACAGTTTGGGTTGGTGCTTGAGTAGGTTGGTTTATCCCAGGGGGATATTTTGGAGGTGGGATGGTTTGTTGAAAATGGACCGGTGGCTGTTGGTATTGGATAGGTTGGGTTTGGAAAAGGTTATGGGTTTGGTAGTTCTGTTGAGGGTAAGGATTTTGCCCTTGTGGTTGGCTATGTTGTTGGTTATCCTTCCATCGGAAGCCTGGGTGGTCATTGTACCTTGGATTGAAGGTGTTTTGGTATTGGGGATTTTGAAAGTTTAGGGCATTGACATTCACTGGGGGTCCTCCTAGAAGAACATCCTTGATGGATGGAATGGTTGGGAAGTTGTCTGTTTTATGGTCATGTTTGTCACAAATTGTGCAAACAAGGTCTACATTTTGGATTTCATGGACTTTCCTAAGGTCTATTTCTTCAACCTTCCTAGAGAGTGCTGCGAGTTTATCCCTAAGGCTTTCCTCTTCTCTAAGTGTATGAATTCCAGTGGTTCTTTGTGGATTTTCAGAATAAGGTGAAGTTCCCCAAGTTTGGTTTTGTTCAGCCAGACTTTCCAGATACTCGTATGCATCATTTGGGGCCTTGTTTTTAAAAGTTCTATTACACATCATGTTAATGAATTGTTTATTACCCGGACCCAACCCTTTATAGAAAATTCTCACTTATTCAGGTATGGAAAACCCATGGTGTGGAACCATGTTTAGGGTCTCTTTGAACCTCTCCCATGTTTCATAAAATGACTCTCCCTCTTTTTCAAAAATGTTTTGGATGCTCTTTTTAAGTGCAATTGTTTTGTGATGAGGGAAGTATTTTTTGTAGAATTCTCTTTGCAGTTGGTCCCAAGAGTGGATTGATGCAGGTCTCAAGTTGTTTAGCCAATTTTTAGCTCGATCCTTTAATGAAAAAGGAAATATCCTCATCTTAGCGGATTCTAGTTGATGTGGGGGACACATGGTTTCAACAATGTCGTTGAACTCTTTAACATGAAGGTATGGCATTTCTGACTCCATCCCATGAAAGGTTGGAAGGTGGTTTAGGACATGGGGTTTGAATATGTAGTTGGTGTCTCCTATGGAATTGTGTCTAATGCATGAGGGGGCATTGGTCCAAGCTGGAGTGAGGTAGTCGTTCATGGTTTGATCAACTACATTCCCTAAGTTTGGAGCTTCTTGGTTTTGGTTTCCCATTTGATTCCCCCCAGGGTTTACAATTTGATTTTGTGGATGACCCTCCATTGGACTTGTTTCAAGTTCTGACTTTGGGGTTTCAAGAATATTTGAATCTGATTTAAGCAATCCCTTAGGTGCACTTGACTCCCCTATCCTAGGACTTTCCACCCTAACTAGTCTGTTTGAGAAATCGCGGGTGTAGGCGGACATGCGCCAAAAAAAGCGAGAAAGGGACAAGATAAGAGATCTTGGGTGAGAGTAGAAGAATGGAGGTGAGGAAAGAAGGTTTTTTTTATCTAAGGTACTTACTTGGTCCCCGGAAACGGCGCCAAAATTTGGTTCACGCCCAAATTTACCCAAGAGAAGAAGGGTAGAATGGTCCTTGTAGTGTAGCTTGGGTTGTCGATTCCACGGAGACCTAAGAAGATAGCTAAGATACACAACCTAAGGGATGGATTTTTGGCTATGAAGTGGCCAACTTGGATTGATTTTGGATGGGTTTTAAAGATATCTAATTGATTTAAGTTAATTCAATTTAAAAGAATGAGTTGATCCTAGGTTATCGCTCGGGGTGGATTGAACGTATTTTCTTTTTAATGATTTCAATTTCTTAAATTTGAGATGAGTTCATTTAAGGAGATAAAACAACATCATCACTTACTGGTTTAATTCCTACAACCTCTAATACTAATCACCTATACACTTGAAGGATCAAAGTTTTGAGCACTTCAAGGTAAAGGATCGTATTAGTACTTGAAGTGTGTGGCCTTAAATTCAACAAGGACGATGGAGTTTAAAAATCATCAAATAAAAATCCCAATTAAAGAAGTGATTATACATTAATTAGGTGATAAATAACATCCAATCCATCCCCTTGATACTCCCTTAGATCAACCCATAAGTGGGTTATCCCTCCATTGATCACATGGTTTCAATGGAAGCGGAAAGTAGACTCATGAGGGAGGAAATGGAGAAGTAAAGAAAACAACAAAAATAAAATGATCACTCCACCGTTGTGTGAATAATTTCACAAGGGTTGGTGTGAATAAATTCACACCTTGATCCAACGGTATCAAATTGATATTAAGAACAACAGAATAAGAGTATAAGAAGAACTTTTATTAAGAAACTAAAGTGAATTGAACAACTTACATGTGAAAGACAAAATTGAGGCAACAAAAATGCAGCATAACATTACAATTGAACAAAGCATCCAAGATTCTAAAATCCTTCACCACCACTTCCTTAAATAGGTATTTTGGGAGCCTTGGGTCGAGCCACCAATAGTACAAAGCATCTTAATTAATTTTGGTAGGCTATAGGTGGTGGAAATCTTGTGGAATTTGGACTTTTCCACGTTTGACCCGAGGTGGCAGCCAGTTTTCATCTACCGAACAGACGCATCTGGAAGACCTTTTCTAAGGCTGAATCAGAGTGGGCCATAGAAGGAGAAACTGGATCTCCGGATATCTTCTAACATCCTGTAAAGTATGGGCCCATTTGGAGTTGTGTATTCCGAGATATGATCAAATTAGTGGGCTGTTTTTCTGGGCAGCAGAATCTGGCCCAGAATTGTATTTCTAACTTGGGCCGCCTAAATGACCACCATGGAGGCCGAATAAGCGTTAACTTCTGAAACGTTATTTGTTCCTACACATGTCTTCTAGCATCCCAAAAAATTTGGAATTAATTGGGACTGTATGTTGGGCCCCATAGTCTCATCAGTGGGCTGATGTCCAATCTGCCTTCTCCAGAATTGCTTCCTTTCATTGCCAAATATCTCCATCATCCTCCATGAATTCTCCATTGATCCCTGAATGAAACATGTTCATATTGGAGTGTAGATCAATTATCAAATTAAAATATGTATAATCAGATGAATCATTTGGTACTTTAAATGATGTTAAAAAATGTACCACATAATAGTGCATTTTAAGAAGGTATTACAATCATAATGTTAAATGATGTTCAAAGTGTAAAATGCACTAAAATGGTGTTTATGAATAATAAATAACATGAATATTATATATATTAACAATGAATATTATCCTAATTTTGTGGCTAATCAATCATGTTGTTCTATTTATTGATTATGGAAAATATTAACATTTTGTACATTTTTTTATAATAATGTTTATATTGATTATCTATTGAATTTTTATTCATTTATTTAAAATGACGAATATATTTGAGTTGTAAGATGATGTTTAGGGCCAATTATATACCCTAAATGCATCAGTATGTATTATGAGACAAACTATCTTGGGTATTTGGTGTATTCCTATCACATTATTTATGAAGTCTTGGAATGTTGCCTTGATGGTATGTTTATGGTGTCTTGGAATGAATCTTTGAAGGTAAGAATATAATTTCTATTATATTAACTCTAAAATTATAATAAATATTTACATAAATACATGTGATTATTTATGTAAATATTTCATCCATGGATACATTCCCCTTTAATGGAATTATTTATATGTCATATTTTACTATTATTTATCCCTTCAATATTATTCATTTTTTTATGATATCTTATATTGAACACTTTCCTTTGCCGAGCATCTATTATCACATTTTATTATATTTTTCCTTTCCCAAGGACGCCAATAAGGAATCTACTAATGAATTTAGGGATATATTAGAATAAATATTAACGGTATCACTAGAATCTTATGTTGAATTTGATGTTTTCAAATGTAATGTGAGAATTAAGTATTTATATGGTCTCTTAATACTGTTAAATAATTAAATATCTCAATATGTGATCACTTATACCTTCACTAGCATAAAATCATATTTTAACTTCATATTTTAAAATTTTAATATATATTCTTAAACAACATTGATGCGTATGCTGTTTGAAATAATAATTTCATTTTCATTTTTTTAATCTAATGTCAAAACATCAACTAAAATTAAATTTTATTAATGCTTCAACATTGGTTTTTTAAAGAAAATTAAAATTGAAAACAACTTTCCATGTTGGTTTTATGTTTTATCCAATGTGGAAATAAAAAAATATTCCTTTCAACATTAATTCTATAATAAAAGTTATGTGGAATAATTCTTATATAACATTCCACATTGGTTTTTCTATAAAATCTAAGTGGAAATTATATTTTGACATCAATTTTATGTAAAATGTAACATCAAATTATCTAAAATTATGATTTCATTTTTTTAATAAAAAAATCGACAGGGAAAATAAATTTTTGAAAAAAAATTAAATTACATGACACAAAACATCTGAAAATTTTCCAAGTACAAAAAGAAGAAAATATTACCATAAATAAGAAAATTATTGTATAAACACCCATTTTTAAACTTTAATTAAAAGATACATACATTATAACTTATAAATTAACAATACCTAAAAACACTTCACAAACAAACATCAAAGATGGGTAAGGTCTTCATTTATAAAAGACTCAACATCATTGAAAATATAAATTAGTAATGAATGTTGTAAGATTAAAAAATAGAATATTTTGATATAAAACCTAAAATTATTAATATAAATAAGCTTATCAAATTCATTCATGGCCATGTATTTATTATCTCACAACTATATCTTAAAACATAATAACCAAATTCCACCATTTCTTTTTAAGAATAAAATTGCAGTTATGAAACATTAACTTGAAAATAAAAACCAACAAATATATATATTAGAAAACAAATAATATCTAATTTAAAATACATTTACCATTAATTTCATGTATTTGATTTCATTTTTCTTCTATATCAACAAGTGATCATCGTTAAACATTCTCCATGAACTTTATTTTCATATATCTACTAACAAAACTTGTAAATAAATAATAATTAATAATAAATAACTTATAAAAAATTTTAAAAGTTACTTGTTTTAAATTTTTCTAAAATTTTTACGAAATCCATCTAACAATGAGAAAAATCAATATAATTTTCATTCATGTAAGAAAAATACACATAACATTCAATGACGGATACAATTTAAAAAGTTATTTTTTTAAAGGTTGGGTTCGAAACCTCATTTTTATTATTAAATCAAAGAAAAGATCTCTTTTAACTAGGTAGAGGGAAACCCATTACATAGCACGAAGTCTCATTGGGCTTGTAGCCCATTACATAGCCCGTAGGCCCAAATTCAAAGGCCAATTCAAATTCTGTTAATAGTAACATGCTGCTACAGTACCGCACAGTATCTCTGCCGCTACAGTACCCACTGATGAACAGTGTCGCTGCTGTTACAGTACCGCTACAGTACTGCTACAGTCCTTGCGCCCCATGGGTTTTGAACCCCCATTTTCCATGTATTATTACAGGGTGCTTACCACTAAGACAAACCCAACTACAAATGAGTTGTGGGTAGCAAGGTATAGGTGATTGCCACACCACTCTTATTCTGGTCCCCATTCACCACCTGTGCGCCGCTCGTCCCCAGCTAAATTCGAGTGTGGCGAAACTCGAACATGCGCCAATTCCGTTACCGGGGAGTGGCCGCCTTACACGGTACCACTAAGCCAACCCCTGTCGAAAAATGAGTTTGGGGTAATGAGGTATAGGTGATTTCCACACCACGATTATTCTGGTCCCCATTCACCACCTGCGCGCCGCTCGTCCCCAGCTAAATTCGAGTGTGGAGAGACTCGAACCTACGCCAGTTCCGTTGCCGGGGAGTGGCCGCCTTACACTGTACCACTAATCCAACCTCAGTCAGCTTAATTGATAATATTATAATGACTATTAGTTCTTAATTATATTACTCTTGTTACCCATTAACAAATGGAAAAAATCATCACCCATTCACTATATTTTCTAATATGTCACATTTATATATGTTACTCTAGGATAATCATTAAAATATTTCACAAGAATTGTAATATATTATGAATCCATAAAACCATAAATATTAGTGGGTTAATTTTGAATGCAACTCATGTATAGATACATAATGAAATAAGCATAAATTAAATCACTCCAAGTCATATTAATGTAAAAAATCAAAAACATAAACTTAAATTTACTTACTTGAAAAAAAACTAAAACACATGTATAGTAAGCCCTTATAAAAAGAAATCCATGATTTTTATTGATATTATAAATGAATATTATCTTCAATATTTATTAGAAGTCATCGGAAACACATAAATGTTATCCCATAAAGATGAAATATGGTATAATATATTTATCCCATCAGAAATCCCCAAAGTTTCTGAACTTTTTGGTTCTTAAACCTTTTTTTCTTTAGTACTAATTATTTAGAAATTATGTATTCCTATAGAAATTAAATATAAGAAAAGATTATAAAAAATCAATAAAATGTATTTAATATTTAAAGAAAATGCATACCTCATATGTCATATGAAGAAGAAGTCTAGCTGGATAGAGTAAAAAATGACTCACACGATCTCTAACTCTGGTAACCTCCTCTGTATCCAATGTAACTACATCATTTGAATCAATAATATCATGTACTAAAACTCTTTTTGGAACCAACTTCATAAAATGGTGATGTAAGGTCCCAGAATTCTATGTAATTTTTTTTGTAAATTATATGGGACTATTTCAAGCCCACGCGCTCAGACGACACTTGATTCTGATGCCTAGTGAGCCCATAATAAGCGTTTAAATTCTTTTATACTTTTATTCACAATATTTCACGTGAACGGTTTTTTTTATTTTGAATCTTTTAAATGGGTTCCAACATAAAAAATTAGATGGCATCATTGTGTCTTGAACGATGAATTTACCTACGAAAGGACATAACCTCCACCGGCACGGGTCAAGGGAAAAAGTTATCTTTTGGAATTTTTAAGAAATATAAAATAAAATATTTTCTTAAGGGAAATAAAATAAACCTTAAAGTTTCTTTCATTTGAAATTTGGATTTCATCACAATGTAATGACATTGCAACTTGAGCATAAATGAAATGATGTTTCATAAATGAAATAGTGTAACGACGCTGCAATGCAATGTAATAGAAATGTTGAAACAAATTTCCTAATTTTAATGGTTTAGCCTAGGAAGGATCATTAGCATGATCTGGGACGACTCTAAATCATTTTAGATTTGGTGTTTCAAGCGACGATGAACTAATGACCACCAACGAAGGATTTTAGAGAGACGGACGTAGCGGTGCGATCTTCACCAACGAATGATCCAATGTCGAGGTAGTGGTTTGATCTTGATGAAATTGTTTCCCCATTCATTCTTTCTAAACAAAAAACGTGGATCAACCAAATAGCATTTTGATCTATGGGTCATTTGTTCTTATGGGAGGGTTACTCGATCATGGGGTTTTGGATTTAGGGTTATACTTGATAGAATCTTAAAACCTCCTCCAACTTATTTTAAACTCTAACACGGAGGGATTGGGTGACATGAACATGGACCGGATATCTCTATTGTGGGTGTTCTCATGTTCTTTATGACTAAACCCCTAGATTGAAGACAACATAACTTTGATCTGGGTGTAGTGATGGTGACGATCCGAGGATCCAAAATAAACTTGTGGATCGAAAAAAGGACCCATAGAGCAGACCCAGGGGCCCACAGAAGAGACTAATGGTGTTCCATGGTGGAAGAAAAATCCCACATTAGGGGGACGTAGGTGGCGCATAGGTGTCGTGGATCAATGAATATGGTGGTGCGGGAAAGAGGCGTGTCGCGATGGCGAGGTGGCCTGTGGCATCGACCGTGGGCTATGGGTCACGCCGATGACAACAGCTGCTAATGGCTATGTGAGCAGACGCAGTGAGCCATTCTATGTCATGTGAGTGGAGGGCCACGATCTACCTGGACCACCACAGCGGACCCTACGATGACCCACGGGGTGGAGGGAGGCACAATGCACCTGTCACATCTCGGCCGGAGTTGGATGATCTACTCATAGTGGGTGGGATATGAGGAGGCACGCAACCCCAAGCAGCCTAACGGGCTAGACCCACGGCCTAGTGGGTGTGACCCACGGCCTAGCCAGTTCGGGTCGATCCTAGTAGGTCTGGTCGGACACAGAATGGGTTGTATCTAGGTCAGGCCAGGTCAGTCCGGCCGGGTAGGTTTGTACCCAGACCACATTGGCCTCTTTTCAGTAAAACGAGCATAAATTTCCATCTATGCGTCTGATTGAAAAGTTTTTTGCAGTGTTCGGACACTCACGATGAGGTGGTCTTTCTGAAATACTCCAAGTGACTATATTTGGAGGATGATTTATGACATATAGATTGAGAGGTAGATTCTCTTTTAATCAAGAGCTTTACAGGAAGAAATCTTGTGGATAGATGTGACTCAAAGGAAGTGAAAAACAGACCTCAGTGGCCCAGTTTCCAAGTAGACCTTAGTGGCCTAGAAAACAAGTAGACCTCAGTGGCCCGGTAGCTGAGTGGACCTTAGTGGCCCGAAACATAAGAAAAACTCAGTGGTCCGGTAGGTGAGCAGACCTTAGTGGTCTGCCAAACGAGTGGACCACAGTGGCCCGGTAGCCAAGTGGACCATAGTGGCCCAAAAAACCTCAGTAAATCATCGGGGATGAGTCCCTCAACAATAAATGATGTTCAACTTTATGACTGATAATCTTTATTTCTATACATTAGGTTATAACAGAGTGAGCTGATAATTATTAGTGTGTACTTTTCCTTTGTGGTATTTCTTTATGAATTGGGGTACCTACTGAGTAGTGTGTTCCTCTCCCCTACATGGGCTTCACTTACATGTATTGTGTCTTGTGAAGACCACTGACACTTTGAAAAAGACTATGGTAGTCCTGGACTAGGTGGATCCTAGTGATATTAGACAGGAAAGGCATACTTCTATGACTTCTGGAAGCTACTCTACACCTACCCTTCAGGTAGGTATTTCCAGAGAATAATTCTCACAGACCTTGTAGAACTTTATTTACATATTTTATTTTGTTGGGATTGTATTATAGCAAATTTTATCTATAGAGTTTATTTCTACATTCAACGGTTTTCTCAGTGGCATGCATGTTTTCCTTTTCATCATTTCTGGATGGGGTTGTGAGAGTGTGTGTGTAAAAGTACTTCAAAAATGCCTCCCACTTGCAGGATAGAGCCTTTGGCACTAGTCTCCATCCCTTGGTCTTTTGGAGGCAGACTTGGGGTATTCATAGCGCCGACCCTGGGGGACGGGTCATGATAAATTGGTATTATAGGTGTTCAGTTCTGCCTTAAAAACCGAGAGTCTATGGTTTAGTTTTGGGGAAAGAGTGTTTATTGTTTCGAGTTTGAATTTTTGGCTTTTAGAGCCTAGTGTTGGTGTGGTGGCCAACGTATCCATACACAAGGACCCTGAATTCTAATTTTCTACTCGATACCTAAAACCACTAATTTCATGCATCATATAGGATTTTGTGTGTTTCTTCATGTCATTCTTGTGTCTTCTCACTAGGTATAACCTACAGATTGTGGTTCATCTTGATCTATTTCAGGATGACTTCACACAGAAGGCCAGTGAGGATTCTTGTATGTGACCATGAGGATGGTATGCCTAGGGATGAGGTATCAGTACAAGGACTAGTACAAGATATGACCCCACCAGGAGGTGCACCAATGTTGCCACCACCCATTCATTAGCAGTTTCTATCGATGCTACTAGTAGAAGACACATATAGGCTGCATGCCTTACACGGGATCCAGAGGTTGTGACCTCCTAGGTTTATGGGTGAGACGAACCCCCTAGTGGAAGATTATTGGATCGAGGCAGTTTCCCAAGTCTTCTGTCTCGTAAGGATGCCTCTCGACCAGATGACGATCTTAGCTGCGAGCCTTCTTCATGGCTCGATGGTGAGATGATGGAGCTTGAAGATCCAGAAACATGACGAGGTGACCCTCACCTAGACATACTCTAAGAGAATATTTAGAGAGGATTTTTTTTTTCCAGGGATGCTTCACTTAGTGCTCATATAAGAGATACTGCACCTACTGTAGGGATACATGATAATAGTGGAGTACCCAGCGAGATTCAAGGATTGATATTTTGAGCAGGGACTATGTTGGGAGATTAGGTCATACATGGCATTACTTAGCATCCCCACTCAGGATGGGGTGTTTGAGTGATCCCAAATCGTGGAGAACTTCCTGGAAAAGCAAGTGCCAGTAACAGGGGATACAAGTAGACCATGGGTGGTGGAGTCTTCAGTTGTGGGTATAAGGAAGTAGACACAGGGCCCAAGTAGACTAGGCATTTTAGGGGATGACACTAGGATACAAGATTGGCAGTACAAGACCCCCAGGGTGGAGGGATTCATCAGAGGGGAAGGTTTTACTACTCATGTTGTGGGTAAGGTCACATGGCTCTTGATTTCCTGACTCTCCACACAGACGACCAGTAGATGATCATTGGACCACTGAGGTAGAGGTTCAAGAGGGGTGGTCCACAGGGCGACATATATGTCAAAGGATCTGGTAGAGTAGCAAGCAGTGGGTGGATGTTCAATGTGCTACCACCGCCACCCCCATGTGGTCCGCCACGATCTCTATGAGCTGGTGGATAGGGGAAATGCCATCTACAGGTGATGGAGGCCTACGATCATGGTGCTCCATAAATTATTAGAGGTACAGTCTGGGTCATCTCCACCTTAGCTGAAGTTATTATAGAAAAAGGTACCATCCATTATTTCCTTTCCATAGTCCTTGTTCGAAGCTTGGAGATTCTAGTGAAGTCGTTGGCTAGATCCTTATAATTTGAGACTCCTACGAGAGGGGATTCAACAATTACGCAATGGTGATGGTGGTGGGAGCCTACTCTTGGAGGAAATAGATTCCACTGGGATCTATTAGAAGTGGTGTTGAGGAATTACAACGTCATATTTGGTATAGACTGGTTTTCCACAGTTCATACACAGATCGACTGGATTAGGTGCAGATTGTGGTGTGTCCTCCAGAATGGAACCAGGTTTTCCTTCACCGGTGATAAGGGAGCTCTTGCAGCGCAAGACCAACTTTTTAGAAGGAGGGTGCAGCCGATCACCCATTAGTTGGCTAGACTCACCCTCAATGCAGTGGATGAGAAGAGCCCTCACTTTCCCGTAGTAGTGGACGAGTATGAAGAAGAATTTCTTGAGGAGGTTTCAGGATTACCCCCACATAGGGAGGTTGACTTATACATTGATCGGTATCCCAAGAAGACACCAATATCCACACCGTAATATCAAATGGCTCCCATATAGCTTCATGAGTCGAGGGAATAGGTGGAGGATTTTCAGATTAAGGGCTTCGTGAGGCCTAGTGTTTCACCATGGGAATCCCCAATATTGTTTTCTAAGAAAGAATATATGAGTTTTTGGTTGTGTTTGGAGTTCCAACACTTGAAAAATATGACTTTGAGGAATAAGTATCCACTACCAAGCCTGGATGACCTCTTCGATCAGCTAAAGGGAGTGATATGGTTCTCAAAGATAGACCTCAGATCAAACTATCATCACCTTCATGTATGGGATGAGGATGTACTAAAGATAGACTTCAAATGTCAGTATGGACACTATGAGTTCTTGGTGATTCCTTTTCGCCATAAATAATTCCCCAACCATGTTCATGGAACTCATGAACAGGATCTTCCTACCTTACCTTGACCGGTTCGTTGTGGTATTCATTGATGACAACCTAGTTTACTCGGTGTCCGAGGAGGAGCACACTACACATCTGAAGATAGTCTCAGATACACTCCAAGAGCCCTAGATTTATTAGAACATCTCAATGTTTCAGTTCTAGATTTGGGAATTACAATTTCTAGGACATTTCATTTCAATGGATGGAGTAGTGGTAGATCTAGAAAAGATAGAGGCGTTGCTTTCTTGGGATCCACCTAGGAGCGTGATTAAGGTACAGAGTTTGTTGGGTTTTTCTAGGAACTACCAGAGGCTTGTGACCTTTTCTAAGGCAACAACACCCTTATCATATTTTACATGGAAGTTAAACCTCTCATTGTGGAAGGAGAAGTGGAAACAGAGTATCAAAGAGATGAGGTAGAGACTGATGAGTGCCCCCATATTGAGACTACTAAAAGAGGGTGTTGGGTATGTAGTATTCTTCCATGCATCAGGGACCAGACTAGGTTGTTTCTTTATGTAATGTAAAGTAGTGATTGCCTACAGTTCACAAAAGTTGAGGGACTACAAGCTGAGCAACGTGACCCAAGACCTGGAGCTAACAGTTGTGGTCTTTGCATTGATGATGTGGCGACACTACTTTATCGGTGATAGGTTTACCATCTACTCCAACCACAAAAGTATCAGGTATATCTTCTCCTTGATGGACCTGAACTTGAGGTATCAATGGTTTATATAGTTATTCTATGACTATGACATAGAAATATTATATACTCTTGGGAAGGGGAATGTGATAGAAAACACTCTAAGCAAGATATCCAGTTTTCAGTTTCTGAGTGAACATCAGAGCAGTTAGCTGTGATGTAGATATCCATCATTGATATGGTTGGAGTAGCTCATCTTTATTCAATGGATATCACTCACCCACTCTTATAGTGAGTTAGGGAGGCACAAGTTGTGGATTTTTAGAGTGAGGGCCAACGTGCTCAGTTATCCCCAAGAAAATCTCCTGATGGATATTCGACATGTGGGGAGAACATCATCATTTTCAGAGGGCGCATCATTATGCCAGTGGCGTCACACGAGGAGGTTATGAGGGAGTTACACACCTCCTCTTTAGCAGTACATCCATGAGTGGAAAAGATGTATGAGGACCTCCAGCGTTAATACTGGGGGTTGGGGTTGAAGAAGGCAGTAGCAGAGTTGGTTTCATGGTGCCTCACTTTTCAGCAAGTGAAGGCAGACCATAAGTTTCCCGCAAGCATGACTCAACCACTTGTGGTGAAGGATAGGACATGAATTGGTATCTCGATGTACTTCATGATGGTTTTACCCTAAACATCCAAGGGGTACAATTCCATATGGGTGACTATTGACCGACTCACAAATTCATCCCACTTCCTACCCATTTAGGAGAAGGGCTCAGTAGAGAGATTGGGACGCCTATATGTGAAGGAGATAGTTCAACTACAAGGGGTTCCATTGATGATATTCTTGGATTGAGACACATGATTTACATACTGGTTGTGGAAGGTATTTTAGGAGGTGTTCGGGATTCATCTTCTCTTGATCACATATTTCTACCCTCAGACAGATGGCCAGACAGAGAGGAATATCTAGGTTTTAGAGGAAATGTTCCGTTCATGCATGGTGAACTTTGGTTGGAGTTAGAAGGATCACCTACCATTGGTTGAGTATGCATACAACAATAGATACCACTCCACCATTGGTATAGAACCATTCGAGGTGATGTATAGGCAACCAAAAAGATCACCGTCATACTGGATAGACTCAAGGGAGTCAACACTCATGGATCCAGAGTTGGTACGGGCTACCACTGAGAATCTACAGGTCATCGTAGAGAAGATGATAATTGCACCAAGTAGACAGAAATTTTATGTTGACAAGATATTAAGGGCCTTGTAGTTTGATTATGGATACCCTGTATTCCTCTGAGTCTCACCCCGATGGGGATTGTGGAGATTTGGTCGGGGTGGAAAGTTGTCTCTGAGATTCATAATCCCTTTCCAAATTATGAGCAGAGTTGGAAAGGTGACATACCACCTATCAATTCCCACACAGCTGCATTGGGTGCATAATTTCTTCTATGTATCACAGTTATTGTGGAACATGCATGATCCAATGCATGTCATCAATTGGGGAGAGTTGAATATTGATGATGAGGTGACATTTTAGGAGTCTTCGATAAAGATTAAGGATCAACATGACTAGATCTTTTCTGGATGGTTGATTCCTCTAGTTCACGTTCAGTGGAATCATGTGAATCTCCCTAATAGAACTTGGGAGAGGGAGGCTCAAATCAGTGCTTAGTGCCCCCATTTGTTTGTTTAACCCTTATTTTGACTTACAAGGATGTAAAACCATAAAGGTGGGGGTAATGTAATATCTAGGAATTAAATGTAATTTTTTTTAAATTATATGGGAATATTTTGAGGCTACCCACTTAGATAGAACTTGATTTCGAGGCTCGGTGTGCTCGGAATAAGTTCTTGAACTTCTTTATAAGTGTATTTAAAATAGAGGCTATGGGCGGTTTTTTTTCATGTTCTAAACAAGTGCCTAGATGTAAAATATGAGGGAACTGTTGCATCTAGAATTGTGAATTTACCTATGAAAAGATTTAACCATGACCAGCAGGGGTTGAGGGAAAATATAGTTTATGGAATTTTTAAGAAAAATAAAATAAAAGATTTTTCTTAAGGGAAATAAAATAAACCTTAAAATTTATTTTATATTAAATTATAATTTCATTTCAACATAACGGTGCTTCAACCCAAGCATAACTGAAATATTTTTTCATAAATGAAACAATGTAACGATGCGGCAATGCAACATAACTGAAACACTGAAATTCTTTTTCTACTTTTAAGGGTTTAGCAGATGATGGATATTTGGCATGATCCATGACCACTCTGAACCCTTAAAGATTTGGTGTTTGTGAGCTACGATTGATGAACAGCCGCAAACAATGGAATGTGGAGCGACGAACGTAGTAGTACGATATTCACCAACGTCTAATACAATATCATGTTAGGGGTTTTTTCTTCATGAAATTGTTTCGCCGTTCATTATTTCTTAACAAATAACGTAGATCAACCCACTAATAGGTTGACTATTAGGTCATTTGTTCATGATGTAGGGTTACTTGATCTTGGGGTGTTTGATTTGGGGGTATACTTAATAGAATCTTAAAAACTCCCCCACATAATTCTAAAATCTAACGTATAGGGATCAGAACAACACGAACAATGCATGGAGCCCTCCGTTGTGATATTTCTTATGTTCTTCATGAAAAAACCCTTGAATTGATGGGAAGACTACTTTGAACCTATAATAGTGAAGATGATGATCCAAGGATGCTGAATACACTCAAAGATCAAAAAACATACCCCTAGAGAAGACTCGGTGGCCCGCGGAAGAGACTGAAGGCAACGGCCTGTGCCGGCGGTGCACTTCGGTGGCAGAAAAAGCTCATGGAAGGGGTCCATGGGCCGTGCACAGGGGGGATAGGGTGGTGCACATGGATTTTTGGGTAGTGTATAGGGGTCATGGCATGATGGTCACGACGGTATGGGGAGGTGGAGCGCCGCGGCGGTTAGGTGGCTCGCATTATCTGCTGAAAGCAATGGATTGGGCCACCGAAAAAGGATGGTGGTGGTGGTGTGAGTGGAAATAGTGAGACGCACCATATCATGTGGTTGGAGGGCCACATTCCACCAAGACTATATTATTAGACCCTATGGTGACTCGCGTAGTGGAGGGAGACACGACACGCCCGCCGCTCCTCGGGTGAAGTAGGTCGGCATGCTCACATTGGATGGGGCAAGAGGAGGCAAGCTGCCCTGGGAAACCCATAAGGTCAGACCTATGGCCCAGCCAGTTCAGGCCGGGTCGGTTCGATCCAAAATAGTTGGACTAGACCAGGACCCCACCGACCCTTTTTAGTAAAATGAGTGTAACTTCCAAACCATGTGTAAGATTGATGATCCATTTATAGTATTGCAACCCTCAGGATGAGGCAGTACTTTTGACACACTATAAGTGAGTTTCCGTGGAGGTTGATTTATGACTTATGGATGGAGGATTAGATTCTTCCAGAATCAAGCACTCTATGAGCGAAAACCTTACGGATGGATGTGACGAGAAGGAAGTGACGAGCAGACCTTAGTGGCCTGGTAGCCGAGAAGACCTAAGTGCCATAGTAGAGGAGCAGACCTCAGTGGCCACATAGCTGAGTGGACATTAGTGGACTGGCAGATGAGTGGACCTCAATGGCCCGGTATTCGAGCAGACCTATGTGGCTAGGTAGACGAGCGAACCTCAGTGGCCCGGTAGCTGAGTGTACCTCAAGGGTCTAGCAGATGAGCGGACCTCAGTGGCCCGCCATACCTTAGTGACTGATCAAGGATGAGTCCCTAAATAGTACAAGATTTTCATCTTTACGACTGATAATATTTCCTTCTATACTTCAGGTTATACCTTTGTGAGATGAAAATTCTTAGTGTTTAATTTTCTTTTGTGTAATTTCATTGGGAATTGGGGTCCCTACTAAGTATTTTGTTACTCACCCATGTACGGGCTTCACCTGCATGTGTTGTATCTTGTGCAGACGACTGATGATTTGACAAAGACCATGGTCATCCAGGACTGAGCGGTACCTAGTGATATTGGACAATCGAGGAATACTCCTACGACTTCTTACAGCTACTCAACACCTACCCTTCAGGTATGGTTTTCTATGGATGGATTATCAGAGACCTTTTACTCCCTTTTATATAGATTTTCTTTTACTGGGTATTTATTCTAGCCCATTTTACTTCCATTGTATACTTATACATTCCGCAGTAATCTTAGTGGCATGCATGTTTTCCTTTTCAATGTTTCAATCTGGGGTTGTGAGTGTTCGTATGTATAGGTACTCTACAAATGCCTCCCACTTGCCGGATAAATCCTTCAGTGCTAGTCATCATCCCTTGTCCTTTGGGAGTCGGTCTTGGGGTACTCCCGACACAGGACCCAAGGGATGGGTCGTGATAGGTGATGTACAAAATCCCCCAAAACATATATAGCTCTTTACACTACAATATATTCCTGGGGATCTCTAACATATAACCCATAGTTAATGGTTAGGTTGGAATGAGGAGGTGGAGAATCTGAGTAATCATGATACACATGCAATGATTGTCTCATCATCTTTTCAAATATAGCATGAAAAGAAAATTTAACATGATCACCCATGGACTATTTTAGGTCTTTCACCATAGCATTTAGGGAATATATATTTATGCCCCTCGATTTCATACTTTTATGACAAAAAATTTTCATAATACTAACACCTTATTAATATCGTCTTATATGGATATGGTGTTATATATTTCCTAAAGTAGTAGGTAGAATTCCCATCCCACCCTCGTGAATAAAAGTGCCCATTATCACTTGATTTGAAAGCTTATCCTGAAATGAAAAATTACAACCGTATATTAGTTTTATTAATTTGAAAAATTTAAATATTTAAGGAAAACAAAAAATAATTTATTATAATTATATGGGATACTTCTTTATATTATTCTATAAGAAACTTTCTGTTTTTTTCTCTCTCACATTTCATAATTTTTCATGGTGAGTGGGGGGGGGGAGGACCAAACTATACCTCTTCTAAACCACTACTAGATGTATCTATTAATTTATAAAACTTATCTTCAATCATTGTATCCCCAAGTTAATGATACCCACCATGTGAAAACATATTATGGTATACATTCAATAATTGGATCTCTTGGTGAGGTATCATGGATTCCAATAACATAAAAATAAAACAATAAGTAATAATTTAATATTAAAAAAATACAATTTAAAATAATTATCATACCATAAATGATTCACCATGATGTATGGATAAAGATGTATTCCATGCCTCTACATATAAAAACTCATACTTGTGCCATGGGTCTTCATTCTCTAACTTCCCAAAAACATAATTTTCTGGAAAATGTGTTTTAGAATATCTCTATAAAATAGATTCTAAAAATAGACATGTTTTATTAATTTCTTTCATTTATTGAATTTTGAGTGTAAATTTAAATTTAATCCATTAAAGTTTAGTCATATAATATATATAATATTCAAATAATGATATAAAAACAAATCAATTGATATATTTTAAAATTCAAGAATCCCACATCTTCTCTTTCATCATATTTTATATGAACATATAATAAAGATATAAAATATTAATCCTTTATTAGTTATATATGGTCATATGACTCGCATACTACATTTCATTTGGGAAAGATGAGTTATTATTATCATAAAAATTAATATGCATCCTATTTTCTCCACATAAAGGTGAATGTGTTATTGAATGTTTAATCCTAAGACTACAAACTCTATGAATCATGTTCTCTTGAAGAGAATAAGAATAATAAGACGCATCTGTAGGAGTTTCACTAGTGGAACTGCAAATAATTTTTGACAAATTAAATGTTTTATTTCATTAAATAACATTATTATTGATTATTTAATAATATATTAAAAATCATACATATACCTTAGTAAATGTTACCTTCCACTTTGTCTCTCATTTAAATATATGAATATAATGATACTCTATATACCTACATATTGTTATAAAAATGAGTTTTAAAAATAATGAATACAAAAATATGTATGTAAAAAGATAGTGTAACACATGTGTAAGTTTCAAAAAAATTATGATGTCATGATTCATAACCAAAAAAATGTAACAAAAACTTTTAAATATAAACATTAATTATAAAATGATATAATGTTCAAAATTTTTAAATTTAAATATCACAGTTACAAAAAATTGTTTTTATATGTGTAAATTTAACTAAAAAATAACAATTCATGTTGGGTTTTTCAATCCAGAAATGCTTACACATAATTATTGAATAAAAAATTTAACATAAAAACATTTAAATAATTGATATATATATATATATATATATATATATATAATTGAACATCCAAATTAAAAAAATCATAGTTATTACATGTGAAAATTTCAAGAAATAAAATGAAAAAAAATATTTACCTAAATAATTAGGAGGGTAATTTAGTGTTCTCTCATATCACTTCATCATGATCAAACTGTGCCACCTGGATTATTTTTTCATTATAGTCATTTTTATCATCTGAAAGTCACTTAATAGATGAAGAAACCTAACATAAATCCATAACATCATCACCATCCTCATCACCCTAATGAATTGGTTTCCCTATAAATATGACAACCCACTCATAATTTGATGGGTCAGAAACCTAAAATAATTTCTTTTCTTGTGTATTCATGAAAAATTGTTCCTCTTTTGAAAATAAATCTTTTCAAATCATTGAGTCTAAATCTATAGTCATCATGTTTTGCACCACTGTTACTATCAATCCAATTACACTTAAACATTATTACTGAAAAATTAGTATAAAAAATTTACAATTTATCCTCAAGAACTCTAAAATATTTCGTTGATGTAAAAAGTTATTTTTTATATTTTTCACTTAAAAAATATTTTTATTCATGATGACCATTACCCAATTTTTTTGAATATTTTTCTTGTCATCCTAGTTTTTTTGTAAAATGTGTTATCATTAATATCCAAAACAAACCATGTGATCACATTAAGATATGGTCCCCCTATTAACTATTTTAATAATTCATATAATGATAAATCTATGTTGAAATTATCTTTAAACCATGAATCAAATTTCTTTTTATGAAGAATTGTCTACCAGATTTTATTTCATTTCAGATTTCATACCTTTAATCAAGAAATATGTGATGATATATATAGTTGAACGTCATATGACTTGTCTAAATGTATAAATCTGTATGCATCACTTAATAATGTAGATGAACTTTACCTTTAATCAATGAATCCCTCTACCTTCACAATTAACTGTGAAATGTAAAGATATAGGAAGAACTATATGATATACTTCATACAAATAATCAGTAAAAAACTCAATAAAATATCCTGATGTTGTTTTTTGAAAAATATATTCCTCTAATCAATAAGGATATTTTACATATTCGTTCAATGTTTTTATATATTTTTTAAAAAGGATACATCTAACGTAAATAAATAGGCCTACATAGTATTATCTCAAACACCAAAGGAATCACTAGATCAACCATTATATTAAAAAATGTTGGAGGAAAATAAATTTATAGTTGAAATGGTATAAAGGAGGATTTACCCTCTGAAATATCTAACAAAATTTGATTAAAGACTTTGTTATAAATGGATTTCAAAAAATAACATAACCTGATGATATTTTTTTGACAGGTGTATTCATTATACCACACAGTGCAACCAATAGAAACTTTTTAATAAATATATGAAAGACATGAGGTTTCATACTAATTAATTTAAATTCATTAAATAACACTAAATTATTAATATATGAATAATATCCACTGGGTACTTTAATACCACGAAGATATTGAAAAAGAAATCATCTTCTCACTCTTTCTTAATGTGTGATTAGTCAGAGGAAAATATTTTATATTTCTATTCAATGTGGGAGCTAACTCCAAATATATTATCATAGATATAAAGTATAGTTCATAATTTAATCTATCTTTTTTCTTCCCATTTATGTCTAAGAAGGTTCCAATCTAACCATCACATATGGTTTTAGCAACATGTATAACAAGAATATTATGTTTAATCTCTAAAAATATTTTACAAGGTAGTTCAAATAAGATATATTTTTTCATCTAGATATTTTTTTAATATCCACAAATCCCTCTCTTTTAAAATTTAAAGTCAATATTTTTCACCTTTTCAAGATATTCTTCAACTTTAAATGGTTTTGGGGAATGATTATATTCCTGTAAACTGTTAAATTATGTTTCAGTTTTTGATATGGATGGTCAATTAACTAAAAAAAATGATGTACCATGCACACAATATTTTTTCCATTCTACAATTGATAATATAAAGTCTCTTCATCACAAATTATACATGCTTTATGTCCCGCAAAACTTTATACCAACAAGATTCCCTATGTTGGAAGGTATGTTATAGTGACCATTATCATAACACACAAAATAAAATACACTTTCTTGTATGAATCAAAAATCATAACTGCTTTATCCTATAGAACTTTCAAATCATCTACCAATGGTGAAAGATATACACCAATATTTTTTCCTGGTTGTTTTGGGCCAGAAATCATCATGATCATCACATCATATTTTTTATTCATATATATCTATGGGGGAATTTTTTAAAATGCCAACAAAATAGGCCATGAACTGTGTTTGATATTGAGGCTCTGATATGGATTCATTCCATGTGTGCACAGTTTCATTCTAATATTTATATCATCACTTCCAAAATAAGGAATTATTTATCAAATCTGTTCTACTATTGTAATTCACAGGGTGGTTTAATTTTCCATTAGATATGCACTCATTTTTATTCCATTTTAACCTTTTTACATTATTTGAATTAAAAGATAAATGATTCAAACAAGGAATTATTAGAAAGTAAAAAATTTCTTTTGTAGTAGGTTTGATTTTGGTACCTAATAATGAATCAGAGTTGAATTTTTCATTCATCTTACATCATGATATCCCACATTTAGGATATTTTGATAGAAATTTATATTCATTCTTATACAACTAATAATAACTAGGGAGATAATTTTTCTTTTTACACCTCATTCCCATTGGGAATAATTTTTAATTTGAATCATAGTTGGATTTTGGAAGTATGTTGCCTTATAGAAGGATCTCTTTTAAAATTTCAATAAATTTATAGAAAATTTTATCACACCCCCTATTTTTTCCTTTCAAGTAAAATTATCTGAGGACTTATGATAACACTATAAATTTAGTAAAACCTAAGAATAGTGGTTTCTAAAAATATATTTACAATTGTACATGATTTTCAAATATTCAATGGGTTCAATTCCAACATCATGACATAATTCTTCAATACATTCCCATGCCTAATGATGAATAATTTCATCAACATTAAGTTTTGAATTTTATGATATTTTTTGATGAAAGATTCAATGTGTATAATTATGGATAAAACCATAAAAAATAAGATGATCCTTGATTTCAATGGAATTTATCTTTCTCATACTCAAACACTTCACCTATATATATAAAATCAGATTTTATTTTAGAATATTTCATTTATAAAAATATAATAAATAATATGCTCCTTTTTCATATTCATCAATGGTTACTTTTAAATTTATCCATTTAAAATACATTATACACCTAATATCACAATATAAAAGGTGAATATATTATAAATTATAAATATTTAAAAATATATATAAAAATAAAAAAATAAAAAATAAAAAACATATAATCAAAATAAATAATTTCTGACAACTATTTGATCATAACAAAAAATTATGCATAATGATCAAAATATATCATTTAAAATTTTAAATAGAAGTAATTAATGATATATAAAAATAGATAAATTAATCATGAATAAATTTTTAAAAATAATATTTTCTTAAAAATAATATAAAAATGAAAAATAATTTATAACAAAAAATATATTCAAAATTCATAACGTTGACAAGAAAAGTTATAAATGGAAAATTTTTGAAGTAAAATTGATTTCAGCCACAAAAAAATTACAAAAACATAAAATTTATTAATACAACAATTATAAATAAACAAATATCACAAAACCAAATTATAATTAAAAACAATTAATAATTGAAAAAAAATCATAAAAATTAGGAATAAATTATATATATATATATATGTTTGATAATAAAATGAATAAAAATAAATGAATGGATGAATAAGATTTATAAATGTTAAATAATTAATTTGTCTTCACAAATAAAAAGATAAATTTCAAAATTTGAAGGTTGATAATGTGAAATAGATCATTAATTCTAATAAAATCAGTCAATGTTGGTGGAAATTTGATGAATTTTTTAAGATAGGATAATATTTTTTTTGGAAAAATGAAGTAGAAAAAAACTAATAAAAACCTTGAATTGTGGTTGTGGGTCGACCAGAATAGGGTTTCTGTGAACTGAAGAATATCATGGATTGTGAAACAAGGATGATGGAGGGAATATTTTGTATAAATAATGTGAAAAGATAGTTAAAATTGAGTAAAATAGAATATCAATCATTATCAAGGATCATCGGGTGACATCAAAGGTCAGGAGAAGGAGGGTTTTGAACAAAAAAATGTAGATTTCAAAGTTTTAGTGTATTTATAAATCACTTTTTACTTCAGTTTTATTGAAAAAAATAAAATAAATGGTTTTTTATTTCTATTAACATCAATTTTATAAAAAAAATGTTAAAAGTAATTTATAATTAACTTTAAAATTGATTTTATATGAAACTAGTGTTGAAGATAATTTAGAAGACCTTTTCATATTGATTTTATAAAAAAACATTGCTAAAAGTTTCCTTCATAACTTTTAACATTTGTTTCTAAAAAATAATTGTTAAAACTCTAATTTCAAATACTATGTTTCAACAATTGTTTGTGCCAATCTAGTAAGTTGAGCCCCTGCTCCGGGTTATTAGAGTAACGGTGTTAAAACCCATGAACCCCTTGACCATAGACGATAGTAATCTTTTTCACAATAGAAATTAATCACAACATTAAGGGCATTGAATAGGAGAATATAAAATTCAATAATATCAATAGTTTAAAAAGACTTCATTTAATGTTTTTGATGTGTTTTTTATGGATTGATTAACACTTAATCATAATAAGGGAATCGATTAGAACCCTTTAGCAAGATCACTCATGCATAGATAAATGGAATATGCATAAATACTAGAATTGAAGAATGATGTATACTATATCATACCATTCACCATAGATGATGGAACAACACATTAATGTTCTTTCTTATATACTTAATGTTAATTTCTATAATAGAAAACATAGGACACCCACCTCCATAGATATCCATGAGAAAACTAAATCATTTTAATGGTTGAAGTGAAATTATCTCTTCCACCATGACATGTTAGCATCTCTTGAGCAAGAGAGAAAGATGATGAGAGATATGTAATCAGAGAGTGTCAACCTAGCACACTATACCTCTAAACATATTATCTTCATATACGAGTAGTGTTTATATAGATAAAGAGAATGTTACTTGTAAATTATGTGTAATAACTCATGTGATTTATTACATTATTTTGTCAATGCATGAATCTTAGGAATTATACCCCTTATGATTTTTTATATAAAATTTTCCTCTAACAATAGCCAATGTTAGAGGACCATCTAAACATTAATCCTAAATATCCATCCTTATGATCAGAGGCATCAACACTATCACATGTATATGTAGTATATTAGTAAAAATATATCTATAAGAATATTCTTACGGATATGTTAGTATTAATATAATATCAAGTAAACAGTTTCTAAAAATTTCATCACATGAAATATTGTCTTTAGGACACCTACTTTTCAACATCCCACTTACACTATATCTAGAAAGACTATGTTCCATTTCACCTTATATTGTATCATATAGAATAACAAGTTAAATCATATCCAAAACTTATTTTTGAAATTTTCAAAAATACTTTCGTAAGTCTATAATTACCTTAAAATCATAACACATTATATATAATACCTTATGAATACATAACAAAAACCATTTTTAATTAAGTCTAAATCACTTTTAGAGTATCTATCTGAGTCAAATTCAATCCCCATTCAGACAATCATAACATGTAATCACACAATTTTTCATAAAATTTAAAACAAATATGAATATATAGATCCATGAATTTAAAAAAAGAGTGGACTATATAAATGTATCAATGATAAACAATTTATAAAGGGATATAGTGTTATCTCTATCAAACAAAAATATTTATATACCTATTTCTAATAGTTTTTAGAATATGTAAGTGTGTATTATTGTATTTTTCATTTAACTAAGAAAACAATTGGCTATGGGAAAACGAGTATGTCAATCCTATATGGTTAACACAAACATTCTCGACTCATGGAGTATGGACTAACACGATCGATGAATACATTACATGTAATTCATATTCATAGATGAGAAATCACGTTTACCTCACCCAAGTATATCATCACACCATATGTATTATCTAAGTGCTTCTAGAAACTCTCTAATCTTACTTAATCGATGTCCTAGATTTTATACTTGTTATAAAAAAATTCAAATCCCATCCTAGTTGATCTATAACTAAATACATGATCTGTAATGTACCCAACTACCCCATGTTAGAATTTTTTTTACTTAAAAAAGAAAGGTATCAAGACATGAATGTTCTAACTGTAGGTATCTCACCAACCTGGAGTAGTGGGGTCCCAAATATGATCTACACACCACATGTATATCAAAGAAATAGTGTATAACACTCAATGTGATATACTTCATAGGTAATCCAGTGAACACAAGAAATACATTCTCTCTACTTTTATTCCTAGTGAGTATATTTTGTATCTCTACACAAGAATCTTACATGAATTAACCTTAACATTTCATTATAACCTATAATACTCGTTGAAGAACATCAGTTAGGGATGACTCAATGTAATAATTTGACATTTCAATTATAATTTCACATCATAAATTATATATTTTTATATACATTTTTTGAAGCTAATGTTATATAATGTTAAAGAAAATATTACTTTTTATATGATATATTTTTATTCTTAAACTTTTTAATAATAATTAAAAAATAAACACACACTACTACAGATATGATATTTCTCAGCACGTGAAAAGGCCATTTTTAGTGAAAAATAAGTGTAAACATTTTAAGAACTTGTAAAAGCCAATAAATTTTATCATATCTAGAAATATAACATATAAAACCCACATTTTTCAATCCTAAAAAAATTAGTAGTAGATAATTACCTTCATCGGTTCATTTTTAGCACTGAAGAAGGGTGATCTATCAATTTTATTTCTAGTGATAATAATGAATAATTTTATGAGTGTTATTTTTTTCAATAATAAAAGGTTATTTTATAAGTGTAGTAATAGAACTGATAAAATTTATGGGTTACAACAATGTGATGTGAAATTTATAATGCATTACAACAACCCATATTTAAAGTAAAATTACAATTAAATTTCAAATAAAAAATAAAATGATATTATAAACCAATATATATTATAAACATTTAAATACATTAAAATAAAATTGGTTTATTCAATTTTTTACAAAAACAAAATACATTTCCTAATGAATTAAAAAATACTACTGTGTTACTCTATCTTTGGGACCCCCTTTCAAAAGAGACCAATCACCCTACCTGTTTTCGAACACAACACACTTTATTGAGAAAAGAGAATATGGTACCTATAATAATAAATAATTCTTATATTAGTAATACTATAAATAAATAAATGAAACATAAATATGATACAATGCATTGATAAAATGTTACTTTTAAACTGAGAGCATACACTTCAAGACATAATGATCACACTGTAGGTTACATTCACATGTGGTTGATTCCATCACATCAAAAATGATTTATGGATTGTTTTCCTAAAGTTTCAAGTAAAAAATGTGAATTTATTTAGTTTTTCACATGTGATTAATATTTTGTACTAAAATTTTACCTTTAAACTGAAAACATACACTTTGAGTTATATCAGGCACATAGTTTTTCAGATTTATGTGTGGAAGATTACAATAGAATACAAATGAATTGTGAATTATTTCCTAAAAATTATCAAGATTATATGATCTCGTTTTCAAATTTTTTTAGTATATGAAGTGTGTTTTGTACTAAAAAGCCAATTTTTGAAAAGAAATATGCACTTTTAGTTATAATGGTTATACTATGTGTCAAATTGTTGTGCTACTAATTCTGATACATCATAAATGTCCATTGGATATTTATCATAAATTATCAAGTCAATTGTAGCGTTTCTTCTTGGTTTTTAATGGGTGACACACATTTAAACTAAAAAATTAATTATAATTTGAAAGCATGAATTCTCAGTCATACCACGCACACCATGTGTTAGATTGATGTGAAAATAATTATTACACATCAAAAATGACTATGGATATTTTTCTTAAATTATCAATAAAATATGAGTACTGGTTGGTAGATTTTAGTGAGTGGTGATCATTTTGAACTAAAATGTCACTTTTAAACTATAAGAACACAATTTATGTCATACTTGGAACACCGTGTGTCGGATTGATGAGAACAAAATTCTATGATTTCCCAAATGAATTATGGATCATTTTCCTAAAGTATAAATTAAATTTAAACATGTTTTCTCAATTTTTATTATATGAAGTGTGATTTGTACTAAAATGTCAATTTTAAATAAAAGCACACACTTTCAGTCATACCAGCCACACCATGTGTCAGACTGCTGTGATTTCAATTCATATATTTTAGAAATAAATTATGGAACATTTTCATTAATTATTAAGATAATATGAGTATTTTTGTTTAGTTTTCCGTGGGTGACATGCTTTTTGAACAAAAATGTTTCTTTTAAAATGAAAACACACACTTTTAGTCATAGTGGCCACATCATTTTTTAGATCCACTTATTTATAATTACTACACATTAAAAATCAAATGTAGATCATTTTACTAAATTATAAAGATAATATGAGTGGGTTTTATTAGTTTTGATTGAGTGTCAACTTTTCTAAACTATAATGTAACTTTTAAACAGGAAATGCACACATTGAGTCTAATCGGGAACACTGTTTATTAGGGTGAGGTGAGGTTGATTAATACATGCAAAAAATGATGTATGGATTGTTTTTATAATTTATTAAGACAGTTAAATCATGATTTCTCTATTTTAAGTTTTTGAAGTGTGTTTTGAACTAAAATATTAATTTAAAATAAAAACATGCACTTTCAATAATATCAGTCACACTGTGTGTTGGAGTTATGTGAAATTTATCCATATACATCAAAAATGTTTTTTATAATATTAATGAATTATCCTGAAAATAAAAGTTAATTTTCAGGGTTTTTAGTCAGTGAGGCTCGTTTTGAACTAAAATATTCCTTTTAAATTGAAAACACGCACATTGAGTCATATTGAAAACACCATGAATCTGATTGATGTGTGGTTAACACATACAAGTTAAAAAATAATTATGCATAATTTTAATAATGTATCAAGATGGTCTGAGCATGTTTTCTCAATTTTGATAATATGACACATTTTCTTGAAATAAATAGTCATTTTTAAACTGTAAACATAAACTTTGAGTTATATTTGGTACATTTTTTGGTGAATTGGTGTGTGGTAAATTTCTATATTTCACAAATTAATTAATAATTATTGCTATAAAATATTAAGAAAATATGGGTTTGTTTTCTTGGTTTTCTATGAGTGATGCATTTTTTGGACTAAAATGTTCTTTTTAAACAAAAAATACACACTTCAATTATTATTAAGCACACCATGCATCAGCTTAATGTGTGGTCAATTAATAAATTTCACAAATTATTTATGTTCATTTTTTATACAATATCTATAAAATATGAGTGTTTTTTATCTATTTTTAGTGAGTGAAACATGTTTTTAATAAAATTTTGTTTTTAAATAGAAAACATGAGATTTTTGTCATACAGGGAACGTCATGTGTTGTATTGACATGTGGTTGATTCCTACATATAAAAAATGATGTATGTATTTTTTTTCTAAATTATCAAGACAATATGGGTTTGATTTATCATTATTTAGTGTGTGAAGTGTTTTTTGTAATAAAATGTTGATTTAAATTAAACTTGCACACTTTCAGTCATACCGACCACACAGTGTGTCAGAGGGATGTTTAGTTAATTCAGATAACTCAAATATGACTTATTTATAATTTTCCTAAACAATTAAGATAATATATGTTTTTAGGGTTTTAATTTAGTTACATGAGTTTTGAACAAAATTTTTACTTTTAAGATCAAAACACACACTTTGATTTATATTGGGAATATTATGTATCAAATTAAGGTGTGTCTAGTCTCTCCACATCATAGTGGACTTCTGGATCATTCTTAAAAATTATCAATATTATATGAGAATGTTTTATTAATTTTAAGTATACAACATATGTTTTAAACTAAATGGTAAATTTTAAACTAAAAATGAACACTTTGAGCTATAAAGGGAACAATTCTTTTAAAATTAATGTGTAGTTAATTCCTATACATCAAAAGGACATATCAATAATTTTCCAAAAATATCAATATAATTCGAGTGTTTTTCTCTATTTTCAGTAAGTGGCATATGTTTTTATCTAAAAATTAATTTTTATACTAAAAACACACACTTTTTATCATATTAGTCACAATATGTGTTAGGTTTATGTTTGGTAGACTCCTACCTATAAAAAATTAAAAATGGATCTTTTCATAAAAAATCAAAAAATAAAATTTTTTCCTTGTTTTGATGAGTGGTATATGTTTTTAACTAAAACGTTATTTTTAAACACAAAACACACACTTCAAGTCATACTGGGAACAGTGTGAGTCAGATCAATGCGTGGATGATTCCTACAGATAAAAAATTATGTATGGTCAATTTTTTTAAAGTTCCAATACCAAATAAGTGTGTTTTCTTAGTTTTTAGTGATTAATGCTTGCTTTGTACTAAAATATCACATTTAAATTGAAAACAAACACTTAGATTCATATCACAAAAACATTTATGTCAAATTGACACATGGTTGATTCCAACAAGTCAAGAATTATTTATGAATCATTTTCCCAATGTATCAACATAATAAGAGTGTGTTTTATTAGTTTTTAGTGTGTAACATGTGTTTTGAACTAAAATGTCACTTTTAAATAATAAAATGAACTTTCAATTATGCTGGATACATTGTGTGTCAAGTAGAAATGAGATTAATTCCAACATATAAAAATTAAATTATGGTTCATTTCCCTAAAGTGTCAAGATATTATGATTGTGTTTTAATTGTTTTTAGTTTGCGAAGTGAGTTTTGAACTGAAATGTTACTTTCAAATTAAAAACATGATCTTTGAGCTATACCAAGTACATCATGTGATGCATTGAGATGAATTTATTTCCAACATTCCCTCAGTGACTTATGATTCATTTAAATAATTTATTAGTATAATCCTAGTTTATTTTCTGGGTTTTCAGTGAGTGAAACAAGTTTTTACCTAAAATTTCAATTGTAAACTAACAAAAATCACTTTGAGTCATTTTTAAACTGGAAACACACACTACTGAACATAAAATGATTCAATAAAGAAAAAATCTATCTATGAAAAGATGAAATGGGACCTGAGTAAAACATATTTATTTAAGCCTTGTTGAGAATTGATTTTTCTCTAAGAATTTGTGCTTTTCATAGAGCAAAAAATGGTTGTAGAAAAATCAATTCATGATGAATTCACCTATTCATGACTTATAGATCATTTTCTTAATTTTTTTCAATAGCATGGTATTAAAAGGGCTTAAATTAAAATTTTAATGTATTATATCAATATTAAGCATAAAAATCAAATAATGAACTAGCAGGTTTAAAGAGAGAACATTACACATGTACCTCAATGCATTATCCTTGTCGAAGCCTTTACCAATAATTTATATTTTTGTAATAATTTTGTGAAAATAATGAGAATAAAAGGCCTCCACACATAGTCTATGTCCCTTATTGAAATTTGAAATCCAATTTTATACTTCAATGAGGACCCCTCAATTTGTATGGATTCCTTTTGTTCTCTTCATGGGCATAAAATGTATGCAGAAAAATAAATTCAAAATCTAATCTTCATGATCTATGGGAAAAATAACTATTATATATATATACATGATAAGAGAATTAACTAAATAATAATTATTTAAATTGATAATAAAATTTAACAAATTATATGCATATAAATAAATTCCTCCTGATATATATGAATTGAAATAATTAAAAATGTGAGATCTTGTCACCACTTCATGAGGTATATAGACATAGTGACATTGTGTATTCTCTTCACCCATTTCTAGAAAAACTATTTCTACTTTTGAATAAATGGATTTTCGATAGTCTTGGTAGTATAGTAAAAATATAAATAAATGTACAATTAATAAATATTTTAAATTAAATTGTAATTATCATTGGAAATAACTCTGAGGTATTCTTGTTTGTGGATGTAATATGATGACTTTATTTAATTTAAAAACCTAATAAACCCAATAATGTCCCTTATTTTGTGTTTTACACAATAGAAAAATTAGGAAAAATATGTATTTTTTTAAATTTTTTTATAGTGAAATCTTATTGGATATATATTAATACTTATCCAGTTTTAGAAATTGATAGACTTCTTATGCTCATGGATAGTCCTCATACTATGATATTGATGATTTTTAAACACCACCCAATCATAAAACAATTATTAAAAAGTGATATAAAATATATAACATTAATTGTTTTGGTAAAATATTTAATGTCTTGTACTAAAAATTGATAAAATTCATCAATTATGGTTTATTTTTTGGAAATCCGTGAATTAAATCCAAAAAAAATTCTGGTGTATCAAAATTGATTTCAATGAGAAACAAATGATCCTTAAAACAAAAAAAATAATTTAAAAAATGAAAATATATATAATAAGAAAATATTTTAGAATTATTCCCCTACATCATGGGTATTAAGAAGATGTTTTTGTCTATAATGTTCTTTACAAACACTATGATCAATTGCTCAGATATTTTTAAATATTCATAGTCTTCTAGTGATGTTTTTTCTTTAGAAGTGATGTGTGGACTAATAAGTCTAAATTTTTATTTCCGAAGTTTTCCATTCACATAGTACTGATATATACACTTGTAAAAAATATAAATAGTATTCAATTGTCATCCTCAATCCATTTTTTATGTTTGGTCTAAATCCACTTTTGGTTAAGTGGGAACCTAATGAAAAAATTAATAGAATAATTTTGAGTCTTTCATTCCCCCAAAAATTCAAATTTAGAATTTAAAAATTCAAATGAAAACTTCATCACTACCTCAGTCCACATAACACCTCACAACATACACCCTGACATAAATTAGAGCCTTCATTGACACCAGTTCATCAGTGAGAACTACCCACTTTCATCTATCATCACCACTATATATACACAATAATAAAGAACTATATATCATTAGAACCAAGAATTACACCAGTCGATGTAGCTTTACAACCCCCATTATAATAAAACCCAACAAGGACCCAAAGACAGAGATGATCCCACCATGAGATACGCCCCCCATAATATTTTCTACCACTCAAACTTCACATCCCAAAACACCTTGAAAACACCACTCAAGTTAGACTGGGAGAAGACTGATGGGATCCTAGAATAAGATTATAGTATGTAGAGTAGACTAAGGCATTTACATTGATCTATGTCCATTACTACTATGACCAAACCCTAACTTCAAGACCACCACTAAGTAAACAACAACCACCTAAAACATCACATCCTTGAGCAAAGATGTAACGACCCAAGAAACTGTGTTTTGAGTAATGGAAAGTTTATATTACAATGTCATCCATTAATCGAACAAAAAATCATCTTATAAAAAATAGTAACAATAAAATATAGAAAACGCATCAAAATGAATGAAATACTCTTTTATTCAAATGAGGAACATCTTGGTGACTATAACTCTACGATCAAACGGGAAGCTTAGCTAACCAAAGATTACAATTAAAAACCCGATTAAAATTATAGGAAGACCACTCAAAACCACAAGAACCCCAAGAAGGTGATAAGGGTCTATGGCATCCATCAAAACAAACATAAGGATGGCCAAATCCACTGCAACCGTACTGAGCACAGAAGTAATAACTTGAACTATCTCCTCCTATTTCTTCTTCAGTCGCCTTGAGTTTGGGATACCCCAAGTCCAGGTTTTTATAGAACACCTATCCGACCGTTAGACACCAACGGCTCTAATTATATTTTTTGTCTCCCCCATGATCCTTTTATCTTCTAATGTCTTTCAATTGGACCATTTAAGTTAAGATTTGAATACCCCAAAAAGGTTCAAAATGATTATTTATGTTATTTGTTGACAATAATAATAATGATAATATAACTAATTTATTGTTTTCCCAAAAATGTGAATTATATGAGTAGGTTATCATTAAAATACATAACAGTGGGAATTAATATTATTATTTGTCTTCCACTATTAATTATACACGTTTTTTTAAATTATGCAAATAAATATTTATTTTATTTAAAACAAGAATGACTATATTTAATCAAGTTGGGTTTTACTTTTTCTAGTTTACAAAAATTTATGTATAAACTCATGGTTCATATATATATATGTGTGTGTGTGTGTGTGTGTGTGTGTTACGTTAAACTTTAATTTAAATATATTATACTTACCTCTAAATAAAATATAAGTAATAATAATAATGAAAATGTTCATAATTTGATCTTTTTATAATTAACAGTTTTGAAATTATGTCAAATTATGGTTTCATTTGTTTTAAAAAATTTGTTTCACAATGTTAATATCAATGAACTCTTAATTGTGGGATTTGAAAATAATTATTAATGTTATTATGTCTATTAACAACATTAATGTATGTGGATCTTTAATTTTAATTAGATATTAAGATAAATAGGTAGATACAAGTCAATAAAGGAAAAATAATAATGTGTTATAGATATGGGTAAATAAATAATCATTAATGAATATTGACCTTTCTTAAAATAATAAAAGTGATTATTAATTTTAGGTTAATAATAATAACGTTCATATAATAAGTGTAACAAAAAAATTAAAATTATTGATGATTAAAAAAAGCACGGGGGGGGGGGGGTGAGACCCATGTTTTTTAAAGTCACTGCGTCATGTCTGGGCTGATTGATCCTCCCCCCTTCCATCGTGGCCATCCAAAGTTTTTAACACCGCTTCTGCATCGGGCCGTCCGATCAACCACATTCAATCCCATCCATCGGTTTGTTTATGTATCTCCACCTCGCGTCTTCTTCTTCTTCGTCGCGCACGCCCACCAGCATGGTAGCCTGCGTTTTTCTTCACCTAGGCCAGTTGTGGACATGATGTCACCCCTCCTTTCCACAAGGTTTGAATCGCCTCATCCTCGATTACCACGTCGATATCTTTATGCAAGGAGAGGCCTTGTCTTCAAGTCTCGGTTGACACCGAATGCAAGGAGGGTTTTTCACCTAGTCCTCTTAGATCTTCAACCACCGATCCGTTGTCACCACCTGCTTCTTCCCTCCTCCCCTACAGGCGAAGGTAAGGTATCAAGTTTACCTTGTTTTTTTTCAGTTGTAGTATATATATATATATATATATATATATATACTTTGTATATACACCTATGTAAGGCCACGAGAACCGCTATATTCCTTTTCCTCTTCCTACATGGAGGATTAAACCAGGGTAAGGGAAAACTTTCGAGTCTTGTTTTTCTTCAGTTTCGGGTTTTCATACCTATATACAATCCATGTATATGTAAGTATGTATATACATTTGTGTAAGACGATGTATGCAGTTTTCTTTCTTTATATGTATATAATCTTTTTTGTACTCTGCTTCATGAAAATGGAGGTTTCAGGAAAAAAATTTATGAACTTATAATATTATGAAAGTATATGTATTTTATATATATGCATGTATGGTTTCTCATTCATTAAAAAAAATGTATGTTAAAGTTTTCCAAAAATGTTTTCAGTACACAGAACATGCAAGGGGCATCGCGCCTTTAAAGTAGCATGTGAATCCTTCCCCACTAATTCCCTTACCTCACGAATATGTACATATGTATAAATGTTTATAATTTCGTCTTGAATCCGTTTAGGCTTTCAAATTAAAAATATGTGTATGTTCGTTTCGGGTTATGATCTTTGAAGAATGACCTTTCGTTTTTGGGTATTGTTTTCAAAACCTGAACTGCATGCAAGGGGGGGATCTAGTCCCTCAAGTTTTTTTTTGTGTACCTTATTTGTAACTCACGTATGTTTGGTTATATATAAATATGATATAATTGGGGTTTCACTAAACTTTTTCTTTAAAATATTAAGTCATGATACAATTGAAAGAGTTTAATAAAACCTAGTTTTGTGGTGTGCATATCCCAAACATGCACCTTAAATGTACATAAATTCTTTTATTATAATTTTCACTTTACCTGAATTCATATGTATCTCAAGTTCATTTATTTTCAAGTAGAGTTTGATGGTTGTTTTATGTTTAAATATAAATTTACTCCTATGCATGAGTTCATGGGTGTAAATAATTCTTTTATGCTTAAACACCTCTTAGGCCATAAACCATGTTTTATGTTATAGATGTTTCACAATCACTGCCTTTGGTCCTTCGGGTTGGTGCTTTAGTGTATTATAAATAATCAGTGCCTAAAAATTAAGTGTATACCATGGAGTTAAATATGGTGTCAACATGGTATGAACAAGGCCACCTTCTAAAGGGTTTAGATGCAAGAATTGTTATCTCATGTGAGAATTTGTCATTTTTTTATGTAAGAAATTTTCTTTTTATTACTTGTGCTCAAGAATATTCTTTTTTTATGCCACCATATGAGGTGAAACCAATAAGTCTAACCCTTTTTCATATTCAATATGAACATGTTCAAGGGAGATTATGGACTAAGAATGCAAGTTATGGATATAAGATCATGCTATAACATGTTAGGGGTGTATTGGACTTAAATGATTATGGACGGGTGCACCCGGAATTATACTGCGCTCCAATGAATTGGGTAAAGTTTGAGTCTCATGAGACATTATGTGCGATGGTCTTAGTGGTTATCCTTGGCTTATGCTACCATGGAAACAGCACAGGTGGTTAGCCTTGACCTGTATTAAGTATGTTTTATGGTCTTGATGCAAGGTCTTGACAAATTCTGTCATTATAATTTCCTTCCGCATGTGATGATAAATGGTCAACCAGGGGATAGTTCAACTAACAGGACGTCCCCTAGTTAGAAATTCCCTTGAATATGAGAATGAAATTATGAAATAAGAACTATAACACATGTGGTATGTTGTTATAAGAACTTTATGTGACAATGTATCATGGTATGAATGTCTTCCCTGCTTACCCACAATCTTTTAGAACTGAAGTAATTTTGGTTATAAGTTATGCATCATCTATTCTTCACATGATTGTGCTCTCTGATTTATGTCTTCTTTAAAGTTTATTTTAAGTACGTACTTCTTTTCTGTGTAAGTGGTTTTCAAAAATGTAGTATTTACATGTTTTTATGAAAAGATAATGCCTTGTATTTAGTGAAGTGTTTTATCATCTTCAAAATGACTGTTTTGAGAAGGAATTTTCTTTAAACGTTTTAAAACCCCTTACTGGGAATATTTTCCTAACCCTATGTTTTTGTTTTAAAAATTTTCAGGGTTGGATTTGTACTAAAAAGTTTTTCAGAAGCAGCTGGTTTCCCAGAATCCTGAGCCTCGCGATCTTCTATAGTAATGGGAAATGATGTATTAATGTAACTATTTGTAATAAATTATTTAGTACATCATGTCCCATGGGCACCCGGAAATCGGGGTCCCTACAAAAGAACCGCAACAAAATAATTCCACCAATGAAAATAGAAAACACCATCGATGCGTGATAAATAGATCTATAATGGGAAGAAATAAAATAAACCGCAACAAAAGAAAGTATAACCATCTATATAAGACAAGTATAATGAAAACATTTTCACTTATCCAAACCCATCATCATCGAGGACCACTCTACAACCTCCACTCCCAAACATACTCCCATATAATTCTAGTATCCTATCGCATCAACATCTAGAATAAATTCACATCAACCTTAAACAAACAACTAGATACATTTAAAACCAAAATAAGAGGGTAGATAAGATTAGTCACACCATATATTTTAAAAAGGTTGAGCCACTACTGATGAAGAAGATGCCTATGAGTGAGCTACCATCAAAAACTCGAATAGGGACCCACTACCACAAAACAGTTATCTTTCCCTAAACCATTTAATTCCTATTTCTCATTATCACATACTAAATAATGATTCCACCATTATAATCCATTTTGTGTTCCTATGATTGTTTCCCCTAATGATATTTCATCACATACCAGAGTAGGGAGTAACCACTACTACACCTAGAGTGTTCATTAAAGAATTAGGATCCTCTGATTCATCATCAAGTAAAAGATTAGGATTCCACCTATAGTAGACCTTCTATATTACATAGACCATTGAACCCTATGATTCTATTATATCTAGACACTAATATATTAATTCCAAGGACTGTGAGATGCTAATGTCTCTGACCCCACCACTTCCCGAGCATCTCCCCTTGATGTTGACACCAAGAAGAAACCCTAAAAATAAAATGAAAAGAGAATGGGAATTCATTTTCATATTAGTAAATTGATCCTCTCACAATTCTATCACATGGGATAATCCCTCCAATAATATTTAAGTTTCATTAACACATTAGATAAACTATTGGGAAAACATATTATGAAAAATATCCTCATGTATACCTTTTAAACTAACACTCTCAACTATCCTTGCTTGAGAATTTCATCTACATTTTAAATATTGAGATAGTTTGCAATGGCTTCTCTAAAGATTTATTCATTAAAATCAATTATGGATATATTTATATCTTTAGAAATTTTCTTTTCATGATAATTTTATATAAATAAATGAGGTCATTAAAATATTGACGTAAAGTTACTCTATAAAGTTCTTTTTTATTGATTTGTTAATCCTTTCAATTATTTTGATTCAATTTTATGTTTCTTTTTCCTTTTCTTTGTCTCTAATTACATTCCTTGGTTTAGAGATTTTTCATTAATTTTTCATGGATTTTCATAAAAATTAATTAGAGAGGAAATAACTCTTTATCCACATGTATTTTTACGAGATCAAATAACCATTATATGAAACTAATAATAGTAATTTTGACAGTACGAATATCCAAATAATTAAGGGGAATAGGTATCTTGGTTATCGGTTCATGAACTATGTAAATATACACTCTCATAAAATCTTTTTGATGTTTTCTATTATATAAAATATATATTGGGACATGATACACTATACCCCTCATAATAATTCAATGGATGGGTACTAATAGATATAACTCACAATCAATTTCACCATGAAGAATATTAGTGCATGAATTGTATCATTTTCATATTGAATCACATTTTATTGAAACAATTTAAAAAAATCGATTACCTCAGTTAAGGTATATCTTTGATGGTAATTGATAGCCTCAAAGAAGTGTGGTGGATCTTTGTGTAGTGATTATTATTGTATTTTATGTTCTACTTGATTCATCCCCATTACATTATCTAACAACTCAAAATTACAATTAAGTTTTTCTTCTAAAAAATTTATTCATTCCTTCATCTCATCCATTTTCATTTATTTATCCCCTTATTTATTTATTTTCTCAAAAATATTATCAAAGAAACACTCCAAAAACCACACCTTTGACATGACCATATTATTATTTCAATGTCAAGTCCATTGGAAGTATTCATTCACCTAATAAAGATAATGAATATTCTTATTTCTAGACATGACAGATGTTATAGAAAAATAATTAGTCGTTGTTATGTAGTACTAATTTAAATAAGAAAAAATTATTTATTGTGATATACATATAAAAGAATCTCATACCCTTTATCTGTTTTCATCTACTAGTCTTCTATATTTATTTGTAAGAGCCTTATTTCATATAATATGACATGGGATGAAAGCGGCTTTGGATTTTGATTCATCAATTTGTATATAAACAAAGGAATATAACTATTTTTTTTGTTTCATGACACATAAAATTGTTACTATATAATTAAAAATACATACCGTTATTTTATGTGAATCATATCCATCCTTTATTTATGGTTAGAGTAAATTGATTTTAATGGAGAATGATTATTTTCAATACTCGGTTAGTGTTTCAAAAATTAATAATTCTTAATAAAAGTGAATGATACCCATATTTTAATTTAAATTATATTCAATCCTAATGTACATAAAATGTATCCTCATAGTGATGTCTAATAATTCATAACATTTCATTATTATATATTTTTATTAACTTATAGAAAATGTATCATATTATTACCCTAATATCTTCCCAAACTAGTGCCTTCATCATGGAAACAATATTGTTTTACATATCAACATTAATACTCATATGAATTATTATGGTAACCCCAATGTAACTAATGAAAATGGGATTTTTAGAGTCAATAGGATGGTCATGTATATTCTATCCAACATTTAATTTTATGGCATTAATTCTCTCCTTAATAATATTTTAAATATTTTTTCGTCGTGATGCTTCTATTTTTTATCTAACCTATGTTTTTCACCTTCTAACTTTTCCTTATTTTCAACATTTTTAATATTTTATTCCTCATGATTGGTAGTATCAGTATGTGGAGAAACTTGTTGTTCCTTTGGATTGTCATCATCAACATGTGGAGAAACATGTTTCTCCTTGGGATTGAGAGAATTTTCGTGTGCTGAAGCCATTATCTAAAAAATTTGTTAAATATTTAATTTCAATTATGTAAATATAACAGTGAACACATAATACATGGACATAACATGATTTATATTAATAAGAACTTTTACCTGATTTTTGAACTTGAAGTTTATATACAGGTTGAAGGCTTTTGACCCCTCTATTTAGTATCCAAATCCCCTCTATTTTTTCTTCTTTGACAAATAATAACCTGCCTATATTAGGGACACCATGAAATTATTGTGACATCCCAAAGAAAGGGTAAACCTCAGTTTAATTGACAATTAACCTTGTAATATTTTTGGTCAATAATAGAACATCTTTCAACATTCTATTTATAGGATCCAGAATTTTAAATAATTGAACAATCAATGATTCAATTATGAATGGTATATCCTAACACCCTTTCTTATTGAAATATAATTTCATAAAAATAAATTCATTGATTTTAACTATACTCATATTATTAGTCCTCTTATATAGACTGGCTGAAAATTAATTTTTTATTTCAAATGAACTTTTTAGGAAAAGGTGGGAAACCTGATACTTGAAAATACCCAGAACAAGACTATAAGGAACTGCACCTCCCTAGACACTACATCATTATTTTAATCCTCCAACTCACATGACCACTCAGCGAGATGTCCCGTGCAGGGTCGCATGAGCCTAGTACCGATTTCAAGGACATACCCTCTCATTCATCCAAATACGAATGGCCATGCATAGATAGATCCTTCCTCATCTGAAACATCATCTTACGCTGATCCTTATAGATTGTTGGTTACATCCACCATCAAAATTCAAAACTCCAATGAACATCTCATCGCCATCAACTTTCTTGAACGGGTCCCTTGGACTCATATCTCAAAGAACATAGAAGACCACCACTCTACTCCACCTAGGAGTAAATGGAGAAATTCTTAAACCAAATCATAGAACAAGCAAACAGGGGCAGGATGAAATTTTGGAAATGAGATTTCTTGAATGCCAATCAACTGCAGAAATCAAACCACACTCAAATCCAAATAGACACGAACTTCAAAATTTAGAAGGATAAAAAAAATACATGCAAAAAAAGAAATCAAACTACAACAACCACAACTAGAATGTGAACTGAAGGAAAAAAAATCCCACTAGGATAAAAATCATCAAATCTGAAGAAACAAAACTGTTGATTACTGGATCAAATAGGGAACACAATTCCATCACAAAATCATCACATGAACAAAATCCTCCTAGTAGACTAAACCTATGACTAGAACCAGATCTAAATCAAAGAGATAGAACTGAACCAACTGCATGTCTGAAGAAAATATCATAACTTTCGTGATGAAATGAACCCACAGCCACTGATGGCGAAAAGCTAAGTCGAAATCACACCCAAGCCGCCACTCAAATATGGAATCCCTTTCAATGTTTTATAATCCAACTCCAATATTTTTTTGATGAATCCAATGTATGAAATATTCATTTAAATTGGATTTCTATCCTTGGTACTAGACACTTTCAATTATTCACCACAACAGTAACTCCACTATTTTTCACGGTATTATGTTTATCATCTTTCTTTGTATAAAATGTATAACCATTAAGTAAATAATCATTATAATATAATTCATTCACACTTAGTCCCCTCGATTGCAATCGAATCCAATATGAAATTGAATTTGGATTTTTCATTGGGATGTTAAAAATATAGTCTTGAAATCCTTCTATAAACTGTTAATTATATTTATTTAATATCTATATTTGAGCCCTTAATAGATTAAAATTCCTAGGTGTAACTCAGTGGTTTTCAAAATATGGCACACCCAATAAACTATTATGTAAAATTTAAGATGAGTCGGTTATCACTATATAATGGTAATTATGACAATATATATTCAAGAAATTCCTTCACTCACAGGCCACCCATTGCGATGAGATTTTTATAGAATAATTCTCTTCATAATGTATTGTTAGTCAGTATAGAATTCAATATACTTATCAATAATATATTTCTCTCTAATACAACCTTCTGGATAACTTTTATTTTTGAAATACCCTTTCAAAATATTCATATACAGTATGATGTGGTACATCCATCTATAATGTATAGGAATATATAATTGGATCTCTCTAACTAACAGAACCATCATGTGAACCATCATATCAATGAATGATGATAGGTGTAACATATTCAATTAACATAATTTTATAGCAATCTCCTTTTCTATTTTTTTGAATTTCACTAAGTTTATAACTTTAATACAAATAGAATTGAAAAATAATTACATATTGATTAATCTATGATAAATATTTTGAGGGAAAATGAAACAAAAAGCTTCATGGATTAAATATTACATCAAAACATGACATTTATGGGATTTTAGGCCCTTTAAATGTAAATCATTCAATGATAGGATATTCTTGATATTTGATGAATAGACCTTTAAAACTTTTTCATTATTCAAGATGTTGTAAAACATATATCTCTCTTTCCTGGAAATATTGTAAGTAGTTAGAGGAAGAAATTTCATCTTTTCACCCTTTATTGGCACCAACTCTTCCCATATCCACATGTCAATCATGTCCATACTATCCTTAATAAGATCCTTTATTTTTTTCAATCATTTAATAGCATGCCAATGGAATTACAATATATATTTTTTTCTATATGCATGGCATCAAGAAAATGTATGGAATGCAGAAAATTCCAGTATAGTAATTTTAGAAAAAAAATCTCCTTTTCAAACCAATTTTATTAAGGATTTTTAAGATGTTTTACCAAAATCGAGGACTATATGCTTTACTTTCTCAAATAGTTGATCACTCACTAGTGGAGACAGCATTTTACCCTCTTCTAAATTCCTATTGAATTTTGTCTTCTAGCATTAGTGTTTATGTCATCGGGGAGGAAATTTGTGATGTCCTAGAAGCGCAGTCCCTAAAGATTTTCTCAACCTAACTAAGTGTATTCCTTGATCACAAATAAGATACCCTATAATTCCATTAATGCAATATCATACAAGATTCCATAGGTCGGAAATTCATTTGTTATCCCATAAAATATGGATCTCACCACAAAATCTTCATTTCTATAATCATAATACAAGGCATGAATCCCACATTAATTTCATATCATTGATCAATGGAGCTAAATAAATATCAATATCATTATCTGGTTGTTTTGGTCCTAATATAAATAGAGACAACATATTGTAGTTTCGTATCTTGCAGAACCACTATGGAAAGTTATAATTTACAAACATAATTGGCCATGTACTTTAAGTACTATTTTTCACAAAAAAAAACAATTCCCTCTAAATGTAGATAGTTCAAGGTGAAGATTTTTTAAAAATTTTCTGGATATAGGATAATCATGATCTATTTTCTTATACTGAGAAGAGTCTTTTGGGTGACAAAGCTTTCGATGTTTATTTCTTGTATTTACATTATACATTAATTACCTTACAGTTTCATCACTTACGTATAGGTGCCTAAACCTTAAAATGATTGGAAAATACCATACAACAATTGAAAGACTTGATTCATCATCCTTGTATCGAGACACACCATGTATTGGTTATTTTTAAGTGATTTGTAGTCCTTGTGAAATAATATATAGTCATTTAGACAGGCATGAATTCCTTCAAAGATCGTACCCATAGAATATAGCATTCATTTAGAATCATATGTTCAGTAACACAGCTCATTATTTTTAGGTAGTATATCACTCAAGAGATTAAGTACTTCAATAAAGCTAGTTTCACTCCATCCATTTCTAACAACTACACTAAAATCGGTATTTAGAAGTGGTTTAATCCATCGCTAAATCATTCCACGGTAGTTTTGGAAAGTTGTCGCTCAATCATGTGTCGCTAATCAATTAGAGATGGTTTTTCAAAACCGTTGGAAAATGATTTAGCGACGGTTTAAACCGTCTCTAAATCCTTTAGTGGTGGCTTTAAACATTTTTTTATTTCTTATTTTTATATTATTTTTTATTACTTTATTATTTTAGTATTTTATTAATTTATTAATTTATTATTTCATTATTTTCTTATTTTATTATTTCAAAAATTATTTATTTATTGTTTTTTATTTTATTTTTTACTATATGTTATCATGCACATGCACATGCACTTGTCATGTATAGAAATTTTGTGTTGGGTGAGATTCAAACCCCTTATATGTTGTTTATTCTCTAAAGACTTTACCACTCCAACAAGCTCTACAAGTTATTAATAAATAGAATTTAATATACTTATATATATATATATATATATTCATTGAAAAAACAAATAATAACTAACAAATAGATACAAACTAAATAATTATTAATCAATAATTATAAATAAATAATGATTAATGAGTAATAAATACTTTAAAAGAAATAATTAATAATTTGTAATTAGTAATTAATAATTAATAGTTGCTAATTGATAATTACTAATTAAATATTAATTATTAATATTTACTAATTACTAATTACAAATTACTAGTTGATAAATAAAACATAAATGAAAAATAAATATATATATATATATATATAATATGGTAATAAATGGTAAATAATAAATTTTAAATAATAAATAGTAAAAAATAAATATTAAATAGTAGATGAAAAATAGCAAATAATAAATAGCAAATAGTGAGTAATGAATAATAACAAATAACTAATAAATAAAAATATAATATATAATATTTAATATTTAATATTTAATATATAATATATAAGTAATGTATAAATAATAAATTAATTCAAAAATAATTTAATATATGATAAATAAATAATAAATAAATTAGTACAAAATAATAAATAATGACACATTAAAATTAAATAAATAAATTATAAATATATAATAAATATATAAAAAATAAGTAATTAATAATAGGTTAAATTAAATTAATAATATAATAATAAAATAAAAAATAATTAAAAAATAATTTATAAATAATAGAAAAATAACGAATAAATGAATAATAAAAAACTAAATTACAAATAAATAGTAAAATAAAGATGAAAAATAAATAATTAAATAATAATAAATAATAAATAAGACGTTAATAATAAATTAATAATATAATAATAAAAAATTAATAAAAAATAATAATAATCACTATTGTATACATAATAACTAAATAATAAATAAATAATAACTAATAACTAATAAATATATAAATAATTAAGAACTAAATAATATATAAAGAATAAAATACTAAATTAATAATGTAGAATAAATAAATAACTAATAAATAATTAATAATTAATAATTAAATATTATATAGTTATGTAAACACACATTTATATTAAATAATTATATATAAACACACTCATATATACAATTATATATTAATATATATATATATATATATATAAATACAAGTAAATATAAATATCTATATATATATATTTACACACATATAATATAAAAATATATAAACATAAATATGTATAAATATTTACAAATGTATATAAATATACACAAATATTGATAAATTCTAATAAATAGATATATAGTTGATAATAAATTACCAAAAGAGGAGAAATCACACTAATTGCAACCTCAAAAAATCAATACGAATGTAAATCAATGAAAGAAAATCTTAAATAAAATAAAACGCTTATGAAGAAACTCTAAAATGAAGATGAAATGTCATCGAATGTGTATCACATATATATATATACTTAAATTTATTTAAATATATTATATATTCATATTTATTTATATATATTATAATATAAATATAAATATGTATATGTTTATCAACGCACACACCTATATATATATAAATTATTTATATATATTTGTGTGTGTTTGTGTATATATATTCATATAGTTTTAATGTAAATTTATTTTAATACTATATTTATTGATTATGATATATTTATATAAAAATAAATTTATATACTATTTATACACACAAATATTTACATATACTAGAATATACCCATAAATATAAATTTTTTTATTGACGCACACATATTTATAAATAATCAGTGCTTATATAAGTATATATATACATATTAATGCATTTATATAAGGTAAATAAAATTTGAAATTATTTATTTTAAATGAAATTAATAATAAATATTTATTTCAATATGGTTTATATGATTAAAATTAAATTTATAGGTAAATATTTATTTATACAAGTGATTTATTATAAGTAAATATAAGACAATATGAATATATTTAATTACAAATACAACTACATTGTGAAAACCAAAAAAAATTGGAAAAAATAATATCAATATTAAGGTAATCCCTAGGAATAAATTCGCACCCCAATGAAAATGGGAAAAACCCCCTTAAATGAGGCTGAAATTCCATCAAATGTTAAAAATTGGGATACGCTGACTGAAAACATAGTTTTGGAGTCCATATGGGCCTCTTTTTACCACAATAAATAGTTACCAAGCCCCCTAGTTATCATTATGTACAGACTTTCACATACTTCAATTTGATATGTGGTAGAACTCAAACGAGCACCCACATCGAAAGTTTTGGTAGTTGGAATTTCAAGTTTGATTTTAAACATTTCGTAAAACTATAATAAATTTTATTCTTCTAATGATTACAAAATTTAAATCTAATTTGGTTTTATTTTATTTAATGAGATTCGATTTAACTGGTCATGGAGATAAAATGGACACCCAGAGAAAAAGTTACGGTCATTTGATGCCAAAGTCCGATTTTCAAGTTACTGAAGACCTGTTTTAACATTCAAATTATTATTAACTAATAAGTAAAAATATTTAGTAATTTGAAAATTATAAGTAATTTAAATTATAAATTATAAACTATATATTATTGTAAATAATAAATAATAAATAATAAATAATAAATAGCAATTGAAAATTTTATTTTTAACCTTTTTCTTTTAATTTAGAGCCGAAATTGTCAAAACAACCTCTATTTTGAGGCTATTTTTAAAAAATTGCACCTGTTTCCCTGTTATTTTTTTAAAAAACAACCACTAAAAATGAATTTAATTTTTAAAAAAATTAAAAAAACATTTAGAAAACATTGAGCAGTAGTTTTTAAAAACACTGCTAAAAACCAGCCGCTAGATATTTTCATGAAAACAATTTAACTGTAGTTTTCAAAACCACCAAAAAATTGGTTTTATCCTGTAGTGAGAATTTACATTATATAGATTCTGTATGACTGAAATTTTTTTATATTTATTAAAACAAAAATACAGTTGCATATTTGTAAAAACATTTAAATTTTGAAATAGGCTTTGGAAAATTATGAATTTCATCATCAATTGTCATTTCATCGATATGATCTACATCATCATTTACACCTATAATCATATCCTTGATACAATATTAATAATAATTTTCACTTGTAATAATATAATATGATTCATAAAATGTAGTGTTATTTCATTCACTAGAAACATTATGTTCTTCTCAAGGTTTTTCCTGACATTTATAACTTCGATCTAATCTATGATAGATTTAGTGTTCTTCAAACTCCTCTAAAAAAATTATCCTTTAATAAAAACAATTTAAATAAGTAAAAAGTATTTTAGAAGGTCCATATGCATGATCTTTTGAAAACATGATGAAATATTTAACTCCATACTCATAATATTTTGTCATACAATTATCATCCATCCATTTTCGATTCATATCCTTTCTATTTGATTCAATAATATTCATATTTTAAAAAAACAATACACCCAAGGTATGAACTTAGAATCCTAAAATCCTATTATTTATATATACACAAATAAAGTCATCATATTGGATATAAATTTTCATTGCATAAAAAATTGTGTAGAAAAAATAAACATGAATAATTACAAGAATACAAAGTATTATAACATTTTTTTTATTATAAGAAATCTTATATCATAAATCATTCTTTTTTTTGAAATGGATTCATTAAGGAAGATAATTCACTCACTATCACTATCAATGTTTATAGAAAACCTATGGATTCCTACATCTCGATAAGTATTAGGTTATATATAATAATATTTCACTATCAAAACATATATAAAAAAATTAATTATTTTAACAAATGTTCAAAATAAAGTAATCACATCTGTTATGGCTATTATGTTTGAAAATTTATAAAAAATAACATATTCAAATTCTTCATTTCTTTATAATCAAAATACCACTTTTAATATTCCATAAGATTTTGAAAATAATTAAGATTATGTGTAGAATGGGAAAATGAAATCTTTAACCAAAATAACCAAAATTTTCAAATTTCAAAATCATGAAAGCATTTAATAACAAAAATAATTTTAATGAGTAATGGAATTCATAAAATAAAAAAGATTTTTATTGAAATTAAAAAATTTAATTTTTTGAAAATTTTTAATTCTAAATAAATGAGAATTTACAAATTTGTATTCATATATCATTGAAAATAAAGTGATCTTTTAAAATGAATATTAATATACTTGGGTGAAATATATTAATTATAATGGGGAAAAACGTTTTTATGATTTTTTTTGAAAATTTTATTCTAAAGGTAAAAAAATTATTTATCTTTATTTCCCATAGGAAATTTTAAAGAGTAGTTTTCATTGATCAAATAAAATTATAGATTAAATTCAAAGAATAATGAACAACAAAAATCAAACTTCCACACAAAATGTCTGTTAATCAATGGAAAAACTTGTTAGAAATTAGAAATTGATAGTGAGAAGAAGAACAACCAAAAATCATCTAAGGAAGGGACTAAACATCAATCATAATACAATAAACAAAATCATCCGATAAAGTGCCCAAACATCTATCATAAGAGAAGAATCCAAGAGAATAACCTAAAAACGCAAAAATAATGCTACAACTCTAAGAAGACAAGAAGAACCCCATGAGAGGACAAAAAATTGTGAAAAATGATGAATGATCATCTAAAACAAGTAAGAGATAAATTCCATATATTTAAGGTTCAATTAAATTCAACGATTCAAAGGTCGAAACAATAGGTGTGAAATTTTTCAAGAGCTTGAATAGTTTTGATCATTGGAGATCTCAGTTAGGTTTCTTTTAAAATAGGGGATGGGGTTTTACCAGTGCTAGTAAAATGTGTTGATAAATTAAAGATTTATCCAGAGTAAAATGGTTATGGCTGAAAAGGTATAATATATCCGTTCTTTTTAGCATTGATAAAGCTTTGGATTTATCATTATTAAAAAGGCACTCATAAATTATACATTTATCAACACAAACAGATAAGTGCTGATAAATTATTCTTTTATCGATACTTAGTATAACAATGATAAATGTTTATTTTATGAGTGCTTTATAGAGTGTGGATAAATAAAACTAGAAAATAAAAATAAAAACAAATTTTAAAATTACAGTAAATTATTAATTATATAAAAATGAATACTGAAAAATACTTTATAGTAAAAAATATAAAACATTTCAAAATAAATTTAAAAAATATTTTAAATAAATAAAAAATATTTTTTAAAATAAATATATTAATAGATATGGTGACATTATGATATATATATATATTAATATTATGATAAATAAATAAATAAATATAATTAAGTAAGTCATGAAAACATTAAAAATGAATAAATTATATATATTATATATATTAAAAAATTAAATTATTAAATGCTAAATTAATAATAAACCAATAATACAAAATTATTTTAAATTAAAAATATTTAATATAAATTTCTAATTAAAAATGAATATAAAATAAGTGTGTGGATAGTTAAATAAAAAAATTCAAATAAAAAATGAATAAATATTAATTTTGTAAATTGTAAAACATATTAAAATTTATAAATATTAATAAATTATAAATTATAAATTAATATTAAAAATGAATAAATTATAGAATTATTAAAAGAATACATATTAAAAATAAATAGATTACAAATTATTAAAACTGAATAAGTATTAAAATAGAATAGATAATGATAAATGAAAAAATATGTAGATTTCATAAAATAAAATATTTAGAAATGAATAATTTTAAAAATATGAAAAAAAATAATTAATAATTTTAATTATATAAATTAATGAAATTTTAAAAATGAAATAATATTAAAATAAAAAATAAAAACATTAAAAATTAAATTTAAAAATAAGAGATTTATAATGAAGTATTGATTATTAATAAATAAGGGTTAATTGTATAAAGATTTAAATAAAAATATATTATAATAAAAATAAATAAATATTAATTATATAAATTAAAAACATATTTGAATTATTGAATATTAATATTTAAAAATATATAAATAAATATCAAAATTAAAAATATAAAAAAATATTATATGAATAAAGATTAAAAATGAATAAATTATAGAAAATATTAAAAAAATATAAGTATTGAAAATGAATATATGATATTAAATGAAGAAATGTCAAAAATGAATAAAATTTAATTACTAAAATTAAATAAATTATAAAAAATATTAAAAAATGGAAAATTCGTAATTAATTCAATTAAAAAACATTAAAATTGATTAAAAATTTAAATAAAAAATTGAATAATTAAAAATATGTTTTAATAGAGGAGATTAAAAATAAATTACTAAATTAGAAATAAATAAATAAAAATTATAAAAATATTTAAATACAAAAAATATTAAAAGAAAAATTAATAAATATTAATTATATAAATTACTGATATATTATAAATATTAATTATTCAAAAATTTAAAAGAATAAATTAGTATTAAAAATTGATAAATTGGAAAAATATTAAATATATTTATATGTATATATCTGTATAAATATATAATTTCACTAGTTTCATTTAAAAAACAAAATTACTCTTCATGTGATTGTGTGTATATATATGTATGTGTGCATATATGCATATACTGTTATCATATATGTCATATTAGAAAAAATGGATTTTCTTGTTATATGATGATATATTCATATGTGTATAAACAAACACACACATTATATACATACACATACATAAATACATATGCATAGACATACGCACACACATACATACACATACACAGACACTTAGACATACACAAACACAAATGTACAAAAACAGACATATACTTGCATATACACATACATACATTTATGAACTCATATACACATACACATACACATACAATTACATACACATACATACACATACAAATACCTACCGATACATAGTGAAAAAATATAAATACTATATAAATATACACATGATACGTAAATATGCACATAAACACACACACACATACATACATGTGCATGCACATCCATACACATACACATAAACTTACGCATACACATACACTGTTAAGAAAAAGGAAAAGTTTCCATCCAACTCGACACCCAACCAGACCCTTGGAAAAGGCTCTAAGGGTGTTCTCGATCCCAAAAGCCTAGAAACTAGTGTTTGGTCATCAAGTAAAACCTTTGGGAATTATTTTTCCAATTAAATAAACTATAAACAATTCATAATTAACACATCGTATCATAACCAACATTCAAAATACAAGAGATCAAGATAAAACACTACAAAATCAGTTAATCATTTTAAAACTTAAATTGAAAAACATAATAACCAAAAAAGTGGAGGGGAACCAACTACATGAAAAATACCTTCAAACAGCATATGGGTCTACACCCTTATGCCATTACCACCAACACATGTCCATGAAGAACCACTAAAAATAGAACCACCATCTCCACCTCAGGGAACCTTTCCTTTATCGAGGTTTAACAAAACAAGGTCTATATACACCTGAGGGTGTATGTAGGGTGTGATCCAAAATACCCAGTGGGATACCACCAAAATATATTACATTCAATGAAATTATATGACATATTAACATGATAATATTTATGAAAAGAAAGATGGTTTTTAAATAAAATATTATTTGAAATTAAAAATAAAAGTAAAGATGTAAACAAGTTGAATGGTAAGAATAACATTAGTAACACATGGAATACCTATGTATCTAAGGTTATCAGAGTCTTAGGATCATCAAACTCTTAGTGATAATATCTCTTTGATTCGAAGTTCCTTCTTAATCCACTGATCCCCACCACTTAAATGTTTAGTTTGTGTTGTTGTGTAAACCTATTAGGGAGACAGGGCCTCAGCCCATTAGACTTGCCTAATGTACTAGAACTAATCTTCCCACCTAGATATATAGGATTCATTTTGACCAATTCCATTCCCTATTTCCAATGAGACTCCACTTACACAACCACATTCCCAATAATAAAATCATACATGACCAAAAACCATTTATAATAGGGAAATCATTATTAGACCTTTACACACACCAAAATACTTAGAATACATGTTCTTCAGGACCCAAACAATTTATAGAACCCATTTTTAAACAAATTCATGCCTATAAATCATCAAACAATGTTAATGAATGGAATCGCCTACCTCTTTCTTTGAAACTTCGAGAAACGGGTTGGAAACTAAAACTGCACCAAGTAGAAACCCTATGAAGGAAATATCATACAAAAACCATCAAGGTCCAACCCAAAGAAATAATATTGAACCCAAATCAGGTCAAATAATCCACTAAATATAATATAATCTACGAAATATGGAAGAAAAAACCAAGATAAGGGAAAGAAGAAGAAAATGAGGAACTTACTTAATCGATTTTTGAAGATACAAGGCCAAATAAACCACAAAAATAAATCCCATGGGAGGATAAGAAGAGAGAGAGGAATGACTCGGGCTGGAGGGTCAAATGGGGGAGGAAATGGGTGATTTGGAGTTAAAATTAAGAAGGGGTAGTTTAGTAATTTCAGAAAAAATTAAATTCTAGAAGGCCGCATGGTTTGGCAACACGCTTTTCCAAACTGTGCACCAACTGTGTGACACCGCTTTCCAAAGAGAAAAGTGGTCACACAGTTTCCCTAGAGGGGGAAAACCCATGTTCCTAGCCATGTTCCTTATACATTGCACTGTATTAGGTGCACGGTTAGCCCTTGATGGTCACACACTAATGAGCTAGGTCGTGCGACCAAGATAGTGCCACTATCTAGGGAAGATGGTTTCTACTAATACTGCACCTCTTCTTGCCAAGCCTGAAAACTACAATTCTTCTCAAAATATACCAAGAAGGTAATATAATAATGTTAAGACCAAAAATAAAATTTTAAATAACTCAAAATGACATAACGGATGTGATAATTCTACCCACCATGAAAACTTTATACCTTTAGAAAGTCAAACTGAAGTCTGATCTAAGAATAAATGTGGAAACTAATCCTACATCCAAGTATTCTACTCCCATGTCTCATGCTTATCATTCCAATTATGGCATCCTGCATTTTTATTACATAACATTTTATTACATTTTACAAACAAAGGATCTTTAATGTCTAGTGTCTAAGAAATCAGGAACATAATACATCAAAACAAAAAAAAACATTCTTCTAAACCACTCATAAGGCTTCATCATAAGTTCATAATATGTACAATTATTTCATCTCATATCTTGGATACATACATCAAAGTAAAGGGTGAGTAGAAGTCTCAGTAAGGAAAACAAGTGAAAAAATTGACATGTGATCTTGATCCATATTAATAAGAACATGATAAAAATCATAAAGACATGAGCAATGAAATAACAGTAATATCATGATAAAAAAACATGAATCATAACTTGAATATGTGGCTACAAAATTTCATTTAGACATTAATGAATATATCACCAAGGTTTATCCCCGAGGTGTCATAAAAATTACCAAGGTTTTCACTAAGGTATCGTGAAACTTGTCATCTATAGAGATTAATTCTTTACCCAATGCATTGGAGGGATATTAGGGTGCACCCCTATTATATATTTATTTTCATGTGAGACACATAGATCATAATCAAACATTTCATAAATAACCCAAATACAGTAAAAGAAATGGGTTTCACTTCAAAATCATGACGTTTTAAAAGTGCTTAAAAATAAGATCATTATGTCATTTATAATCCATGGAGAGGGAGTGAGGGTTATATGTATGTCAATTCCAGAATCAAATATATAATTTTTTTTTGTATTTATGAACACCCATATAAATGAAATAGGTCTGGATATTCACATAAATAAACAATATAATTTCAAGAGAGAAAGAGAGAGAAATTTGAGATGAAATTTCTGCAGCATAACGGCTATATTACGTGGTTTTAGAAAACATTGAAAAGAGAGGGGACAAGAGTCACACACTCATAAATGACTAATTATATAGTAGGGGTACATAATAAAAATAAATAAGACCATTGTGTTGATATTTGAAGGAAATACCATATGAAAATGAAACTCGAAGGAAAAGAGAAGATGCGATTTCTTTTACAACACTTTCGGCAGCCTAACGACATCACATATAAATATATAAAATCAATTGAAGAGAGTGGAAAGGGTCTCTAATCATTTGTAAATGAAATGTACATTAGTAAAGATATAGAAGAACAAGCCCCCTCACAATAAAATGAAACTATAATACATAACATAAAAAAAGTCATGACTTAAAAGAGGAGGGTGACAGGTTCCATTACCTTAAAGAGTAACTTAAAAATCTTGAAGGTCGGGACCTGGGGATCCATGAGGGAACCTTTGTAGGACTCCTTGGGAGGTAAGAAGACCATAACTTCGTTGAGGAGGATTTTTTAATGAAATGAATTAGGGAAATTGCTTGGAATTTATAAGAGAAGTGAGGGAATAAATTATTAATTTCCAAGGGACACCTCATTGGTGGTATTTGCAAAACTATGGGCTTTACCCTGGTATTTTCTCATGGTATTGGCCACTTGGGAAACTTAATATAATATCTAAATATTAATAATTCGGCCATAAATATTACATCATTATTACGTCATTAATTATGTCATTAAACACCCGAAACTCAAAACTGTATTTTTACTATTCACCGAAAAATCATTTCTTTCAGAAAAATCCCAAAAATTCACCCTAACCTAATATATATTCTATGAATTCAAAAATGAACTCCATTTTATGAAAATAATTTTCTAAATATTCATAATTTAATTTTTAAATAAAATCATTATTTATTCCAAAAATACAACTATAAAACTATAAATCATTTTGTAACACCTTTAAGAAGTAATCAAGCTCCCATAAAATTATCGTATAACCATAATACAATAAATTAACAATTTATGATTAAATTTTCTAAAAATATATTTCCATTTTAAATTATTAAATTAATTATAAAATTGTAAATAAAATATTTATGACATACAAAAATACCAAAACTTATAATATGATCGTTTTTTCACTTTTAAGATGTTTAAATTGTATTTATACATTCATGGGTGATGATTCTATTTTTTTGGCCAATTTACTATTCATTACTATTCATTACTATTCATATGGGTATGTTACTATTTATACTTTACTATTCACTAAAAACCAAGTTGATCTCATTAGACTCTAAATTTCTCACTGATCACAACTGTAGAAGACCATTTTTAAAAACCATTTCACATTATTAATTATTTAAAGAATACAAAAATATTTTAAAATACCCATTTTTTCTTAAATTCAACAATAATACACATCCTAGATTTATCCGGATATTTGAAATTCACAAACTTTTCCATAATAAGAAATAAAAATTTTATTTATATAAAAGTATTACATAAAGAATCTAAGTTCTCATTACAAAGCCCCTTATAACACCAGTATAAGACCTAAGTTTAAGGTGTGTTATGGTGATATAATCTTGGGGTGGCTCTAAAAACATTACACGAGTGGTGATTTCTATCAGCTTGAACTTATCCCTTAGGTTATTCCATTCAAGATTCATATGTTGAAGTTCAGCTTGGGCTTGGACTAGAGAAAAGCTCGGGGATGCTACCTCTTTCCCAAGCTTTGACAGATGGGTTTCATATGGCCCAGCTCTACTGGATGAGGTCATTCAATCTTCTTTCTGTATTAATTAACCAAGATAACTATATTTATAAAAACACAATGTTAAGATTATAGTGTCTAACAGTCATATAACTATCAAAACCTAACAGTCTCATTAAAATTATACCCACTTCATTAATTAAAGGATATAGTTTTGTTGAGTATAAAATAAAATAACACACAAAACTAGGAAACAAATATAATTAAAAAGTTCAGGTTGTTACATTCTTCCCCCCTTATGAAAAGTTTGTCCCCAAAATTTTATCTCATACCCTCTGACGAGAAAAGGTGTGGGTACTTCTGTCTCATAGACTCCTCCAATTCCCATGTCGCTTCATCACATTTGTGGCTCGTCCACAACACCTTAACAAGGTGGGTAGTCTTGTTGCATAGAACCATGTCTCTATGATCCAAGATCCACACCGATTGCTCCTCATAAAAGAGGTCATGTTTCAGTTGTACCACCTCTGGATTTAGTACATGTGAAGGGTCCGGTATGTACTTCCTCAATAGGGATACGTGGAAGACATCATGAAATTTTGCTAGATTTGGAGGAATTGCAAGCTGGTTGGCCACTGCTCCCACATGATCAATGATTTCAAAGGGGCCAATGTTCTTAGGGAAGATCTTCCCTTTTTTCCCAAACCCCATGAATCTCCTCCATGTTGAAATATGAAGAAAGACTTTTTCACCAACATCAAACTCCAAGTCCCTTCGAAAATTGTTGGCATATCTCTTTTTCCTACTCTAAGAAGCCTTAATGTGTTGTTAGATGGAATGAACCTTTTATGTCATCTATCGCAAAAGATCAGGCCCAAGAAGCTTTCTCTCACCATCTTCATCCCAACTAGTAGAAGTTCTACATCTCTTCCCAAATTGAGCTTCATAGGGTGCCATTTTAATGCTCGAGTGGAAGCAGTTGTTGTATGAGAACTCAACTAAAGGGAGGGGTTGATCCCATATCCACATTTAAATTCCATTGAGCATGTTCTTAGAATTTATTCAAGTGTTTGAATATTCCTTTTAGATTCACCATCAGTTTGGGAGTGATAGGTCATACTGAAATTCAATTCAGTACTCACAGCTTGTTGAAGAATTCTCCAGAATTTTAATGTGAACCTTGGATCACGATCAGATACGATAGAAAGTGGAACTCCTTGCAGCCTAACCACATCCTTCACGTAAATAATCAAGAGTGAAATCTTCCCGAATGGAAATAAAATGGGTTGTCTTGGTGAGACGGTCCACAATAACCTATATCGCATTGTTTCCTTAAGAAGTCCTCCGGATAACACTGAAAAAGTACATAGTGATATTGTCCCACTTCCATGCTAGTATGGGTAGTGGTTATAATACCACTTTAGGAAGTTGTCGCTCCACCTTCACTTGATGACATACCAGGCACCTTGACATGTAGTCCGCAATCTCCCTTTTCATATTATCCTACCAATAATGATCACAAAGGTCCATATAAATTTTTGTGCTTCCAGGATGTATAGAGAAAGTAGAGCTATGAGATTCATCCGTCAGCTCCTTCTTTATTTCTGAAATATATGGAACACATAATCTTGTATGAAATTTCATTACACCTTATTGATCAGTATTGAACTCAAGAAACTTCCCATCTTTCATAGCCCCAAACTCTTCTATAATAAAGGATCTTCTTTCTGAGCTTTCTTGATATTCTATAGTAATGACAGTTAAGAAATAATTTGGGTCAGGGTTGATGAAGACCCTTCCTTTATAATTCCCATGTTCAGTTTTACTAGTACATTGATCAAAGGATCTCTTTGAATCCTCATAATGGACAGAACAACTGGGTCTTTCCTTCTTAATGCATCAGTGACTTTGTTTTCTCTTCCAGGATGATAATGAATTGAACAATTGTAGTCTTTAAAGAAGTTCTAACCATCTACTTTGTCTCATGTTCAATTCCTTTTGTGTGAAAATATACTTCAAACTTTGATGGACTGTATATATATCACATTTCTCTCCATAAAGAATGTGCCTCTAAATCTTTAGAGAAAAAATGATTGTAGCCAGCTCCATATCATGCGTAGGATAGTTCTACTCATGATTCATTAATTGTCGAGATTCATAAGCAATGACCTTTTCATTTTTCTTGAGGACGCACCCAATCCTTTTCAGAAATGCATCACTAAAAATAAAGAATCCATCTCCACTTGAGGGCAGAGTAAACACGGGTGCAGTAACCAATCTCTTCTTCAGCTCTTGGAAAATTTCCTCACACTCCTTTGTCCAGATAAACTTGACCTCTTTTCTAGTTAACTTGGTTAATGGATTATAAATTCTTGGAAAGTTTTTCACAAACCTCCTATAATATCTCGGCAATCTAATGAAACTATGAATCTCAGTTATTGTTGTAGGCTGAGGCCACTCCTCTAAAAATTTTGTCTTTGCAGGGTCAACTGTGATTCCTTCATTGGTAACAATGTGCCCCAACAAAGAAAATTCTTGTAAAAAGAATTCACATTTAATGAAATTCACAAAAATCCTCTCCTTCCATAGAGTTTTCAAAATAACCCTTATATGATCCTCATGATCCTCGCAACTTTTGGAATATATTATAATATCATCAATAAAAACTACCACAAAGTTACCAAGGTAGTCTTTACAGACTCTTTTCATTAAATACATAAAAATAGAAGGTTCATTAGTCAGTCCAAAAGGTATAAAAAAACTCATAATTCCCATATCCTGATCAGAAGGTAGTTTTGGTAATATCTTCTTTATTCACCCTCAATTGATGATAACCAGATCGAAGATTAATCTTAGAGAAGAATTGGGCCCTACGAAGTTGGTCAAATAAGTCATCAATTCCTGGAAGAGGGTATTTGTTCTTTACTATGATTTCATTCAGTTCTCTATAATCAATGAATATCCACATTGATCCATCCTTCTTCTTCAAAAAGAGAACAGGTGCTCCCCTATGAGACACACTCAGTCAGATAAACCTCTTCTCCAAAATATCTTGGAGTTTTTTCTTTAATTCCTCCAACTCCACATTTTCCATTCTATATGGGGTCTTCGATATTGGATGAGATCTAGGTACGAGTTCAATAGATAACTCTACCTTTCTTTCTGTGGGAGGTCTAGGAAACTCCTCATGAAATACGTAAACATATACCTAGATATTGGGAACATTTTCTATCCTCAAACTCTCATTTCCTTTTTCTTCTTCACTGATCAATTCCATAAAGAATGACATAGGAGGTTATTCTAGAAAAATATCAGGTTGGGATATCTCTCCTTAGAATATAATTGTAGGTTTTCTATTCAAGACTACTAATATTTCCTTACTTTTTCATTTGATCTTAGCATTATACTCTGAGAGCCAGTCCATCCCTAGTATAATGTCGAATTTCAGCATGGGAATGACTACTATATTTGTGAAAATTTTGTGCCCACCAAATTAAGTACCATAGTTTCTAAACATTGACGATTCATGGATAATCCCACCAGGAGTCTTGACTGATAACTCTAATTTTAGCAAGTCAGGGGTTGATTCTAAATTTTTTACAAACTTAGAGGAAATAAAGGAATGCATAGAACCAGAATCAAACAATGTACTTGCTAGCTCTGAGAGAACAACAAGAGTACCTGCTACCACATCATTCGGGGCTTCAAATTCAGTTTTCATGATAGAAAAAGCACGACCTTTCTCCCTTGGCCTTTGTTAAGGCTGATGGTGGATTCCCTCCACTGCCCTCGGATTTGGACAGTGATTGGAAAAGTTCCCAAGTTGTCCACACTTAAAGAACTTGACATCATGTAGGGAATGCACCATATTCCCCTTGTAGTTAGTGTTTGGAAGTTGAGGTTTCACCTCACTACGAAAATTCCTCTCAATATCGTCATCTCTTCCACACTTGTATCATATCCTTCTTTCAAGCAAGAAGTTCCCTGAATGATTCTTCCCATATTTATTATACATGGGCCATTTCACTTGCTTCCTCTTCCCTGATCAAAGTTCCACCCTAATCTGGGCTCTATTGAACTCATTTTTTCGTTTGATTTATGAGACCACTACGTCTCACTGAACTCCAGTTCAACTTTCATTGCACTCCATATGATCTCCTCATAGCTATCATAGTCTCAGTTGGCTAGATTCTTCCACTGATGATTTCTCAATCCATTGAAGAATTTATCAAACTTACCATTAGGATCCATGACAAAGATTGAGGTATAATGGTAAAGCCTTGTAAAGTTCATCTCGTAGATTCCCACAGATTCATTCTCCTTCTGCTTCATCTCGAGAAACTCTTTCTCCATTCTTGTTCTCATGAAATAGGGGAAATACCTACTGAAGAAGATCCCTATGAACTCTTCCCACTCCAAAGATTAAACCTACACTATTTGACTCATGTTTTTAATTATCTCCTACCACTGATCAGTTTCTCCTTATAGGAGATAGATAGCCAGGGTGACCTTCTCTTTCTCTTAACAGTGGAGCATAGAAAATCTCTTCTCGATAGAGCTGATCCACTTCTCAACAATCAATGGGTCAGTCGATCCACTGAAGGTTGGTGGTCATTAATGTATAAAGGACTCAATAGAATGTTGTTCCCTTCATGGTGAGATTGGTCACTCAGCTTGATTCAAGTTATTTCCCCTAACTCGAGTCAGTTGGTTCATCATTCGCATGAATGTTTCCACTCCGGCTTCCATCAGAGGGTTTTCAGCACATGGCCTATTGCGGTAACCATTTTCAGGATTCCTCATATTTCCCACCATTTATAAAAGAATAAAACCTTAGTGAGAAACTCATTTCATTCAATAATCTTTTAACAACAAAGGATTTTATATCTTAAAACTTCTTTAAACAATTATATTTCTCTATAAATCCTTCATAATTATTCATAAAAATCTTATGATTAACCAAAAATATTCCTCAGGAGTGTCATAACCAATAGTGCATCAAGGCCTATTGTCGTGTACCAGGATACACCCGGTCAAGCCTGAAACTCCTTGTTAGATTTTTCACTCCTAGTTACCTATGTGCCAGAGCTGCCTCTACCTACTCGTATCCAGACATGGATGTATTTGGTTGATAAACCAGTTACTCAATACTCACCAAAATACCAAGAAGTTTTCCAATATTTAATCATTTTTATAGGATTCTTCCTAATGTTTTCATAGCCTAATTTCTATAAATAACTAAAGTATCCTTTTATACCAACTATGGCATCCCAAATTTTTATTACATAACTTTTCATTTCATTTTACAAACAGAGGATCTTTAAATTCTAGTGTCTTTGAAATCAGGAATATAATACATGAAAAAAAACATAAAAGATTCTTCTAAACCACCCATAAGGATTCATAAATTTTTTATCCTATGTATAATTCTTTCATCTCATATCATGGAGACAGACATCAAAGTAAAGGGTGAGCAAAAGGCTCTGTAAGGAAAACAAGTGAAACAATTAACCTGTGATTTTGAGCAATATTAATAAGAACATGATAAAATTGATAAAGATGTGACCAATGGAAGAATAGGAATATCATGATAAAAATAACATGACTCATAACTTTAATATGTGGCTACAATATTTCATTTATACATTCATGAACATATCACCATGGTTTATCCCTGAGGTGTCACAAAAAATTACCAAGGTTATTCACCAAGGTATCATAAAACTTGTCATCTCTAGAGATTAATTCTTTACCCAATTCATTAGAGCGCTATCTGGGCACACCTTTAATATGTCTTTATTTTCATGTGAGCTTCATAGATCAAAATAAAACATTTCATAAAGAACCCAAAGAGAGTAAAAGAAATGATTTTCACTTCAAAATCGGGACGTTTTAAAAGTGCTTAAAAATAAGATCATTATGTCATTTATGGAATTCAATAATCAAAATATATCATTTTTTTGTATTTATTAACACAAATAGAAATGAAATAGGTCTGGATATTCACATAAAAACAATAGAGTTTTAAGAGAGAAAGAGAGAGAAATATGTTATGAAATTTCTGCAGCATAACAGTTATATGACGTGGTTTTAGAAAACATTGAAAAGAGATGGGACAAGAGTCACCCACTCACAAATAACTCATTATACATTAGGGGTACAGAATAAAAATAAATAATATCATTTTATGTATATTTGAAGGAAATACCATATGAAAATGAAACTTCGAGGAAAAGAGAAGATGTGATTTCTTTTACAAAAAATTCAGCAGCCTAACGGCGTCACTTAAAAATTCAGAAAAAACTTTTATGAGTGCAGAAAGGGTATATAATCATTTGGAAATGAAATGGACAGTAGTAAAGATCTCAAATAACCATCCCCCCTTATAATAAAATGGAACTATAAGATATAACATAAAGGAAGTCATGACTTAAAAGAGGAGGGTGAAAGGTTCCCTTACCTTGAAGAGTAACTTCGAAAGCTTGAAGGTTGGGACCTTGGGAGGATTGAGGGAACCTTTATAGGAATCTTTCGGAGTTAAAGAGCCCAGAACTTCATTAAGGAGGATTTTGGAATGAAATGAATGAGGGAAATGGCTTGGTATTTATCAGATAAGTGAGGGAATAAATTATTAATTTTTAAGGGACACCTCATCAGTGGTATTTGCAAAACCATGGAATTGCCCATGGTATTTTCCCATGGTATTTTCCACTTGGGACACCTCATAGAATATCTCGCTATTCGTAAGTCAAACCAAAATCTTACTTCATTATTACATCATTAATGATGTCATTAAACACTTGAAACTCAAAACTGTATTTTTACTATTCACTGAAAATTCAACCGTTTCAAAAAAATCCCAATAAATCACCCTAACCTAATATCAATGCTCTTAATTAAAAAATGAACTCCATTTTATGAAAATAATTTTCTAAATTTTCTTAATTTAATTTTTAAATAAAATCATTATTTATTCCAAAAATAAAACTTTAAAACTATAACTCATTTTGCAACACCTTAAGAAAGTAATCAAGGTCCCATAAAATTATCATATAACCATAATACAATAAAGTAACAATTTATGATTAAATTTTATAAAAATATATTTCCATTTTAAATTATTAAATTATTTATAAAATTGTAAATAAAATATTTATGACATATAAAAATTCCAAAACTAATAATATGATCCGTTTTTCACTTTTAAGATGTTTAAATTGTATTTATACATTCATGGGTGATGTTTCTATTTTTTGGCCAAAACTAATAATATGATCACTTTTTCTCATTATTAATTATTTAAAGAATACAAAAATATTTTAAAATACCCTTTTTTTCCAAAATTCATCAATAATACACATCCTATATTTATCATGATATTTGAAATTAACAAACATTGCAATAATAAGAAATGAAAATTTTATTTATATAAAAGGATTACACAAAGCAGTTAAGGTCTCGTTACATATCCCCTTATAACACCATCATAGGACCTAAGTATAAGGTGTGTTGTGGTGATAGAATCTTGGAGTAGATCAGTCAACATTGCCCGAGTGGTGATTTCTATCAGCTTGAACTTCTCCCTTAAGGAATTTTGTTCAAGCTTCATATGTTGAAGTTCGGCTTGGGCATGATCTAGAGTAAATCCTAATGATGTTACCTTCTTCCCAAGCTCCGACAGATGGGCTTCAGATGGCCCAATTCTACTAGATGAGGCCATTAAAGCTTTATTTTATATTAATTAACCAAGATAACTATATTTATAAAAAAACAACATTTAGATTATAGTTTTCAGTGGTCATTTTGACCAATGGTTATATAACAGCCAAAACCCAATGATCTCATTTTAATTATACCCACTTAATTAATTAAAGGATATAGTTTTGTTGTGTATAAAATAAAATAACACACAAAATTAGAAAACAAATATAATTAAAAAGTTCAGGTTGTTACACCAATGTTGGAAAATGAAAAAAATACATAGTATGGATTCCCCTAGAAGCAAATTCACTTTGTAATCTATTATTCATACTCGTTGTTCGAATAATAGTGAATTGGGTTCCAGTTCATACTCTTTACATTTTAGCACATAAGAGGGGTATGAGTTATATTTCATTAATTTTGAGACATGGAACACGTCATGGATTAATGAAAAATGAGATTCTAAAGATAATTAGTAGTCCACACTTCCAAATCATTCAGAAACCTCAAATGTTCTAACATACCTTGATGTCATCTTCACCTTCTTACCAAGATGATGGTGACCCAATCGAGGTGCGACCTTTAGGAAAAACCTTTCACATACTAAAAATTTCAAGGCTTGGTGATTCTGGTCGGTATAATATTTATGTAAACTATATGCTGTCAAAAACCATTATCTAATCAACCAAGCTTTCTCATATGATTCTTGCAGAACACTGATTCCTAATAAGGAAGTCTCGCCTGCTTCCATATAACATAATATAGACTGACATGGATGAAAATAAAGTTCCTCAAAGAGAGCCATCATAATCAGGGATGGATAACTATTTTTATTTTAAAATTCTACCAATCCCAAATGGTTATCCCACGAGACTCCAAAATAAAACATGCATGTATGGTCCTTGTATTCCAAAATATGATTTGATCACTCCATCTGACCATATTTTTGAGGAAGTATATCATAATAAGTATGATCTATGACCTCATTACCTTCTAAAGGCCTTCCCAAAATTTAGAGGAAAATCATGGGTACTTGTATGAAATAATAGATTATAGAACACCATGAATCCTCGCTTTATTATGAACATATAATCAGCCCAACTCATTCACTTTTGTCAAGTCCCTGATCAGAATAAATTGGGCCGACTTGTTCAGATGGTCGATCACCACCCAAATGGTGTTCTTTCCCTAGGGTGTATAATGAAACCCAATAATGAAATCCATTGAGACCTTTTCACACTTATATGAAGGAATGATAAGTTTCCATAGTAAACTTGAGGGCCTCTCGTGCCCGTCTTTGATATGCTGTCACTTATAGAATCTGAATACAAATTCAGATACATCACTACTTATACCCAGCGTGAGGAGACAATGACCACTCTCTAGTCATTTACCCTCTATTTGGGAGTTTCATATATCATTGTCACAAATCATCATTTGGTTTATCTTCAATAATAAGATATATAAGTGAGGTTTAAAACTAAATTCTATCTATGAACTTCCATCCACTATTCTCCCTAGATTTTAGGTGTATCTGGGAAAATCCCCATCAAATTCCACTCATCATGGTACTCTCTTACATCCTACACTAGTATCTTCCTACTTAGATTTTCAGCTAGTACATTACATTTTCCTAGGGTATAGGAATTATCAATGTCAAACCCCTGATGGTACTCAACAAATAAGTTCTTCATTATGTTCAAATCCTTCAAAGAGAAAATGTATGCACTACTCTTATAGTTTGAGTAAACAAATAATTTCTCCTTGAAGAGAGTGTGGATCTTCATTTTCAAGGAATGTATCACTACTACCAATTCTAGGTCATGGGTTGGATAATTTCATTCATGTAGTAAAAGTTAGAGAGAGTTATACAGCACCACAAGGATATCTAGCAGCAAAACAAATCCAAGATCTATACTTTAAGCCTCAAAATAAACCATGTATCCCTTGTTGAATTCAGGTAAGTTCAAAATAGTGGATGTGGTCCGCCACTACTTGAGCTCCTCGAAAGTCACCTCACATACTATCCTCCATTCAATCATCACCCCCTTCCAAGTAAGTATAGTCATGGGTAAAGTGATCCTAGATAAATAACCAAAAAGCCACATGTAATATACCCTACCATGACAAAAAAACTATTGATCTAAAATACATTTCTCAATTTCTCCCATGACATCACTTCTCTGACTTTCTTAATGTCCACTGAAATATCAAATCGTAATACCATGTGGCCCATAAATTTAACATCTTGAATCTAGAAAGTGAACTTGGATAGATTTTCATAGAGATTATGACCTTAAAGAGTGACTAGAACAATTCTCATGTGTTTCCCATGATCCTATTCACTCATGGAATAGACCTGGATTCCATCTATAAATACCATGAAAAAATAATCAAGGTGTTGGTGAAATACCCAATTCATAAGATCAATTAAAATTGTTGGATAATTTATCAACCTAAATAGAATGAAAAAATACTCAATGTGGTCGAACCAACATTGGTAGTCTATCATGGGAACATTTTCCTCTCTCACTCTGACCTGGTGATACCTGGAGTATAGGTAAATCTTAGAGAACCACCATGCCCCTCAATCTGATCAAAGAGGTAATAAATGAAGTGAAAGGGGTATTTATTCTCTATTGTTACCTTATTTAACTTCTAATAATTGAAACATAAACAAATGGATCCATCATCCTTTTTATAAAATAGTATTAGGGTGGATCAAGTAGAGATGCTCTGCTGAATGAATTCATTGGATTCCAAATCGTATAGTTATATATTTAATTCCTTCAACTCAGTGGGGTCCCTACAATACTATAATAGTCTATGTCCTCCCAGTATGTTACTTTGTGGGTTTTTGGTTAATGGAGAGGTTCAGAGGATACTTGGAGGAATTTTTGGATGTTTGGTTTCTGAAGGCTGAAATAAGGGAGATTACATGTTGTGTTTCTAGATTTCAAAACATGTAATTTTTTTCATGGCTTGTCTGTAGAGTTTCTAAGTGTGAAATAATTTATGGTTTAAAAAATAAATCTATAGGAAAATTATTTTTCAGTTGAAACAAAAAACATTGGTAAAACATGATGTGAATGGGTATTACATGTCATTTAATACCCCAACCCGGTTTTGTTTTAAAATTTATTTTTGGCCAAAATTTCATTATTTTGTATGGGCACTCTTCTTCCTCTCGTTTAAAATGAACCCTAGGTGCCTCGATGGATTCTTCAATACCTCTTCCCCCTCTTTAAACTTTTGATCTTAGTGATTGTTTGATAAAGATTTTTGGTGATCTATGGTGAATTTTCCCTTCATTTTATATTAGTTTCTCTCAGTTCAATAATTTTTTTCATCCATATCTTCTCAACATGATTTGGTGTTTGCCAACCCAGGTTTTTAACAGGTTTTATATTGGTTTTTTTAGTTTTTTGGTGTCACAACATCCTCATATGGATTTGAATCATAATGGATTGGTTATAGGAGGTACTTTACATGATTTTTTCTCATGTGAAGAACATTTAAAATCCTTTGAGGTAGGATTTCTTTTGTGTATTCTTATTTTACTACATGAATATGGGGTTTTACATCATTTTACCTATGAATTATGGTTGTTTTCACCTAATTGAAGATAAATAATTTGTTAATTAAAATTAATGGGTACATGGGGTTTGCTCACATTCTTTTACAGCATTGATATTGAGTTGTGATATTGTGATTGTTCGGGCTTGATGCCCCACTGAAAATGGTGGTTGTTGGGGGATTTGTTTATGCACTAAAAAAATTATGGAATGCATGTTGTTTGGTTCCTTTTGGAAACTTAGGTATATAATTGATTAATAATGTATATTATTAAAATGAATAGATTCCCTAGGATTACATTGTTTCTGTGATAACCCCTTAATTAAAAAGTTAAACTAAATATTGGATTCCTTACTAAATTTGGAATTTTTGTTCTACCTTGGTACATGTGGTTATGTGATGTGTGTGTCAGTTTTATCTTGTTTGTGTTTTGGTGGGGTTGTGGGCATGGTTGTGTGCTTCAAAATGGCTTAGGTGATTTAACAGAATCTCAAGTTGAGATATTGATTGATTATGGGATGGATGATAAGTGTTGTGTAGTAGGGCTACAAAACTGGTTGTGGGTTGATATATTTCTAGATGTGGTTTTTCATTGATGTATTGGGAGGGAATTCTTTGATGAAGGATGATGATGGTTGGTATGGTTAATTCTCTCATAGTTCCTCCATGAATAGATCTTTCTGTGTTTATTGTTTTTTATTGTGCTTGGTAGTTTCCTAGATAGTAATGGAATAAATATATGAGTGAATGAATAAATAATTGATTAATAAATCTTGGACTGCATGGGTTGGTAGGATTAATGGAATATAAATGGTAGGTTAAATTGGATGGAAATATTAATGGGGTTTGTGGCTTGTTGTGTGGTGATGTGCATATAGAGGTAGCAGAAAAGACTGTAGCTTTGTGAGTTGGTTGTTTTTTTGGAAACGACTAGGTTTTACTGAGTGTTTGTTATCTTATATGTATATACTTTTATTTTCTTTTTAATTTCTATACGCACCCCACCCAATTTGAGAACTATGTGCCTATCACCCCTATTTTCATGGGGGGTGTGTCTTTCTTAAACATCCTCGTGGAACGATGGATGGCTAGCCACCAGATCTTCCATACACATTCTTCCAGGTGGTGATAGACCCAGATTCCTAAGGGAAGTTTTATATTGTGAGGCTTGGGTGTGCAAGTGATTTTTGATTTCATAGGTGTATTTGGGATGAGAAGTGGTATGGCCCAAGATTCTATGGGTGGGATGTGATGTGGTTCATGGCCCAAGTTTCTGTAGGTGGGATGTGATGTGGTCTGTGTCCTAGGTTTCTATGGGAAGGATGTGATGTGGTTTAGGGATCAGGTGTCTATAGGTGGAAAGTGGTTGTGAGTCCTAGGTGTGTGCGGGTGGGTTGGGACGTTGTATGTTTGGAAGATGTGGGACCACGAAGACATTTTATGTTAGGGTGTGAGAGAGGATAATTAGTGGGAATATGGTATGGGGTACCCTATCATCAATTTGATTTATATTATATTAGTTGACTTGTGTTATTTGGTGAGTGTGGCTTAGTGTGTCTAAGATGGTTAGTATACCTGCTTAGGTGCAATTTTGGTTCTATTGTTTTCACACAGAAGAATTAGTGTTCCCCTTTCACATGTGCACGAGAGACATTGGTTTTCCTACTAAGTATAAATGTATGATCATCCTATGTATATAAACTATTTTTAGATTTCCAATAGGATTCCACGGACCGTTCTAAAATCCACTAGCTCAGATCTTGACAGTTTTTGTGTCGTTTCCTAGATTTACCTCTGGTATTTTACTTTGGAGGGTTTTTTATTTGTATCATTTATATTTTACACAAGGATGTGGGATGGATATTAGATTTTTTTTATGTGTCTTGGAGTTTCATACAGATGATCCATCATATCTACCGATCTTGTTTTCTTAAAAATGGTTAATCCTTTGCATATCGTGAGATTTTTATACCCTTGGTGCTAGTCACTAACCCGGGGCCTACTAGAGGTAGGACTCATAGGTCATAATCTCTTTTTATTCTTTTCCAGCCGAGAAGAGGTATATTTCGGTAAGGGGGTCATAAAATAGTGGTATCAAAGTAGGTAATGGTTGACAGATAGGATGTTGTTCGGAGTTAGGCATAATGAGGATTGCATGGGATGGTAAAGAAATAGCTCTCGTTGTCCTTAGTGCATGACATAGTCTAGGGAGACCTTAGTGCATGGTATTTTAGGTTTCCCATGATCTAGTGCAAGGACTCTGAGATTATCAAATGGACAAGTGAGCCAGACCTGCTTACAAGTTAGAGACCTACGAAAGGTACATACATCATAATGACTTGTGTTCTTGTATGAATTGCATTGATTTGGGAAGTTCAAAATGGATAAGACGAGTTAAAACAAATTTTGATAAAATTTCATACTACCCAGGATTAGGAAATCTTTATTTTACTTTCATCAATGACTTGTGGATGTTTTCTGCATGTGGCTCAGGAAATGGATGTTTAGAAGGATGATCCGGATGATCACCATAGGGTTGATTCGGATGAGGAAGTTGATCAATGATAAAGTGGTACAGGAGATGCTCATGGTTAGTTGTACAAACCAGAGGCATCTGTTCTAGTAGGGCCATAGATCATCAGAGGTACGCTCAACTAGGTTAGTAAACTTGATTGTGCCTTGCTTTATTTAGGATCTTTACACTCCTTTGTTTCACCTTCTCTAGAACATGCTATGGGACTATACATAGAGAGTCTTCTCATTCCCCTGGTGTGGAGTAAAACAGTTGGCATCTAGACCAGCCGGATTGATGTGTGTCGGGGGTGTAGACTGATGATGGGGCCACATCAATCCCAGCGGGGTCTATTCTTTCTACATATGCAACCATACGATGTCATTCTCAACTGTGACCGGTTTTATTTCATACATGCGATTATAAACTACTATTGAATGATAGTTGTATTTTCAGATATGGATGGCTATTGTGTGGTTTCCATTGGCAAGAGGGGTTTTCATGTTGGAAGTTGGAATATGGAACCCCTTAAATCTATATTGGCTGATTTGTTAGAATAATCAGTGGATACTAAAATGGTAGAGGTTACCAGGGCCTTTGGAGAGTTCCTGGATGTTTTTCCTGAGGAGGTTGTGACTCTACCTCCTCGATGTGACGTTGAGTTCGGAATAGACTTACAGCATGGTGCTTCTCATATTTTGATGGATATTTATTGGATAGAACCTTATAAGTTATAGGATTTTAGGATTTTGATAGATGTCATGATGAAGAAGGGATTTATCTGATTTAGTGAGTCATCATGGGGTACTCTAGTGTTTCTTTTCAAAAAATGAAAATAGTGGTCTGAGGTTGTTCATAGACTACCAGAGGTTGAATCATGTGACGGTCCATAACCATTCCCCTCTATCGAAAATAGATAATCTTTTCCAACAAATGAGAGGGGTGAGTTGGATTTTGAATATTGATCTATAGTCTGGATATCATCGGTTAATGGTGAAGGAGTGTGATATCCCAAAGACTACCTTCATATGAAGGTATGGGACTTCGAGTTTGTAGTTATGTAATTCAGTGTTACGAACACACCATTAATTTTTATGGGGATTATTAACTCTAATTTTTATGATTTTCTAGATCAGTTTTTCATTGTATTCATTGATGATATCCTGATCTTCTCAAAGTTGGGGGAGGATCATGTTGACTATCTTAGAACTGTCTTACAGGTTCTTAGACACCACCAACTCTATAGAAATTCTTCCAAGTGTAATTTATGGACATGATTGGTGTATTTCATTAGAAATTTGGAATTTAAAAAGGGTGTCAAATTTGACCCATAAAATATTAATGTGTTTTTTCTTGGGAAACACCTAATAACGTGGTAGAGGTTCATAGTTTTCTTGTTCTCGTAGGATATTATCTGACGTATGTGCCTGATTTCTCTCGAGTTTCAGATCCATTGACCACTTTGAATTGGAATGACCAAGATCTTATGTGTATCATGAAATGTCTGACAGTGTTCAGTTACCTGATGGGGAAGCTGGTTAGTTCTCTATTACAACAGTTTCTAGAAGAAGGGGTGATGTTCGAGCTGTTTTGTTATGCTTCTTGTATGGGTTTGAGATGTATACTAATGAAGTAGTGAGAAATGATCCCTTATGTATCTAAGAGGTTACATCCCCATGAGTGTAACTATGCCACCCATGATCTGGAGTTTTCATCAGTTGTGTTCGTGCTGAAGTTGTGGTGGCATTAACTCATTGGGGAGCGCTTTGTGGACTTTACAGATCATAAGAGCTTGAGGTATAACTTCTCCCAGTGTGATCTAAATTTAAAATAGTGGATATGGATTTGTTTCTCCAAAACTATGATTTTTTGATCTCCTACACCTCAGTAAATGGTAATTTCATGGCTGATGATTCTAAAAAGAAGTCACATAAGGAGGTTGTTCATGAGTCTAAGGATTTTTGGAGAGAAATGGAAGAGTTGGATTCCTTTCACATCAATGCAAGTGTGGATAGTGGTAGAGGTTGTTTATTTCTAGTGATGTTGTTGTCTTCTATAATGCAGAAGATGGAGAAGTCTCAGTGGGGAGACTTATAGGAAAAGGTGATGCATGATCGTGTTGGCTATAGTGATGACCCATATCACCTCATTCTTTCTTGGAGTCTTTGGTAGCCCCATGAAAATGTCCATCGTAATATCATCCCATTTCCACATAGGTATGGGAAGGGGTTGCATGGCTCCTTTGGGACGTTATCTTCCATCCTTCACCTATTAAAAAACAAAACATCTTGACACATGGTCAACAATCTCCCACATCATTTTTTCACAACAAAAATATTTGTTTAGATCTCTATACATATTTGTTCTACCATGGGGAATAGAAACAATTATTGCTCCCACTTTAGCACAGGAATAGTGGGAACATATATCCATTTCCGAATCTCAAAATTCCATTTTCATATAAAAATTCAATCAAATTTCCATCATTTAAATCATTACTTTTCTTTTGAAGCTCCTCATTATCAGCATAGGAAATTTGTATCCTTTCTAGTAAAGAAGGTTTGGAAACCATTTGAAAATGTAGTGATGTGTTACCTTCCACGATAATTCCCATATCCATCTTTACTAGATCTATGAACAAAGGATCCCTTTCAACTATCATCTTTTCTATAATTCTATGGCCCTTCCTACTCAAAGCGGCAGCCACCTTATTTTCCTTTCCCAGGTGGTAGTGTGTTGTGAAATCATAATACTTGAGTAGCTCAATCCATATCCTTTATCTTAGGTTTATTTTTTTCTGTGTGAAGATATATTTCAAAAACTTATGATATGTATGTATCTCACATTTTTCTCCATGGAGGTAATGTCTCCAAATCTTCATAGAAAATATTACTGCTTCTAACTCAAGATCATGAGTTGGATAATTTTGTTCATGAATTTTTTGCTACCTAGATGCATAGCCAATCACTCTATCATTCTTCATAAGGACACAACCAAGTACTTTATTTGATGCATCTATATAGATCACAAACACATCAGTCCCTGATGGTAGGGTTAGGATCGTAGAATTCACTAATCTCATCTTCAATTATTCGAAATAGTATTCACATTCTTTTCTCTATAAGAATGTAACCCATTTGATTTTAAGCTTGTTCGTTGGGTTGGATAAATGGGTGAAGTTCTGAACAAAATTCCACTAATAACCTACTAAACCAATAAAACTACATACCTTAGTTATGTTTGTTGGAGTAGGCCATTCTTGCACAACCATTGTCTTCTCAGGATCTACAGATATTACATCCTTAGAGAAAATGTGGCCAAGAAAGGAAATTGATTGGATCCAAATATCACACTTGCTAAACTTCCCATATAATTCATTTCTTCTAAGAGACTTCATAGTAGTGTGCAAGTGATTTTCATGATCTTCATATATTTTAGAGTATATCAGGATATCATCAATAAACACCACTACAAATTCATTGAGATATTCCTTGAAAACTCTATTCATTAGATCCATGAAAAAAGACGGTTCATTAGTCAGTCCAGAAGGCATTACTGTAAACTAGTAATTCCCATACCTAGTTCGAAATGCTGTTTTTGGAATGTCTTTGTTCCTCATAAGAAACTGATGATATTCATATCAATGATTAATCATTGAAAAATATTGGGATCTATTAAGTTGATAAAATAAATCATCAATGCGAGGTAGGATATACTTTTTCTTTATTATTATAGTCTTTATATCCCTATAGTTAATGCACTACCTCATCAATCCATATTTCTTCTTAATGAAAAGAATATGGAATCCCTATGGAGAAAGACTAGGGTGAATAGATACTTTATCAATCAATTACTCTAGTTGTTTCTTTAGTTCCAGTAAATCCATAGTGTCCATTATATAAGGGGTCTTTGATATGGGTCTTAAACCAGGAATTAAGTCAATGGAAAACTCAATTTCCCCTTCTAGAGGATGTCCTGGTAATCATCTACAAAGACTTCAATATATTCTTGTACAACAAGTACATATTCAATTTCAACATTCTTTTCCTCACCCATAGTTATTGAATTCCCTTCCACTTCAATAGTTGAATTAAGTAGAGATACTGGGGTGGATCTAGATGAGAATCAGATGGTGAAGTTTTTACTCTAAAGATAAGGGATTCTACACCATTCTGAAAAATTGCAACTTCCTTCTTCTTGAAATAGATCTTCACATAATAATTTGATATCCAATTCATACCAAGAATTATATCAAATTCAATCATTGGGATAATGGTAAAGTTAGAAACTAAATCACGTTTATGTGTCATGAGGGGGGTTGATCAAAACCCATTTGTTTCAATGATATATTCACTAGGAATTTTGACTAATAACTTCTTTATTAAATCAAATTGGACATGTCTAGTTTTCTTGGAAAAGTGGAAAGATATAAATTAATGTGACAATACAAAACCAAATATTGCATTGGTTATATTAGATGAAATGGTTAATGTAATTGTCACCACTTAGTTGGGAACTTCAAACTATACAGTTTTGTCTGTGTAAGCTTGTCCCTAATCCCTTGGCCTTTTCTATAGCATGTTTCCTTGACGCTTTGTAAAATCAATAGAATAGGGTCCCATATCCCAAAAATTATATCATTTAATATTAATAGATTCTTTATTCCCCTTACAATCACCAATAATATAGCCTTTCTATCCGTATTTGCAGCATAATCATTTTCCCTTTAAGCAGGCACTAGGGTGTTTCCTTCCATAATTGTCACAGGGTGTAAATTCAACTCTTCTCTTCTTCCATGTTTCCATATTTCCTTTTCCAGCACTCTTCTTCTCTTTCTTTCCCTTAAAGTCCTAGAACATAGGTAATTCTCTTTATGCCTTGATAGCACATGAAAATATATCTTCATGTGATAAGAAACTTCGGGAGATCAGTTCCCATAGTATAAATGGATTTATGCCATCAAAGTATCAAACAATATTGCTCCTCAGATTTCATATGTAGTCCAAAACATTACTTTCTAGCCTTTTGAAGTTATATTCATACTTTTCAACATTATCATCTTCCTTTTTCCTCAAATTCAAAATTTCCTTTCCATATCTACTCATTGTCCACAAGGAAGGTATTTCTCTAGGAATATTTTCTTGAAGTCCCTCCATTCCATCTCTTCTATCTCTTCCTCTTACTTTGTATTTTGGATTAATAACCACCACTAATATGTATCCCCCGATAGACAATAAAACTCCATTAAGACCTTATCTCTTTCATTACACACTAAAGAAATAAATATATTTTCATGGGAACTTATCCACTATTCAAAAACCAATGGGTTTTTTGTCCCATTGAATGATGGAGGTTGTTGTCACATAACATGATCTAATAGTGCTCCTCCACATGGAGGATCTGGATGCTCTATTCAGGTAAGGTTATTGTTCATAACCTGAGTAAGTTTTCCCAATATAGTTATAAGCTTCTCTGTACCAGTCTCAGCACAAGATCCAACATCATTATCTTGTGTTGGAGGGAAATCCCTACATGGGATACGCGTGTTCATGAAGTTTCCAATTCTTCCACAAGGTACCATTTCTAGATAATGGAATACACAAGATTATGTTATGAATCATAATGTATAATATTAACTTAACAAAATACTTCGCAAAAATTGAAATCCTATGCATGGCTAAACCAATAATCACAAAAATGGTTTCTTTGAGGGAAAATTTACTTTAAATCTTTCATAATGGCTTGTAAAGAAAATTTTAATTATCCAAAGCATATCCTATAGGAGTTTCAATACCAAGAGTGTATCAAGGATTTTTTTCATGTACCTGGATACCCTTAGTCAAACCTGAAACTTTTTGTCATAGTTTTCACTCTTAGGTACATATGTGTTAGAGATAACTCAACCTGTTTGTATCCTGACATGGATGTATTTTCTAGAAAGATACTCATAATCTATTCCTTACAAAAATACTTAGATGTTCTTGTATTCTTATCCTCAAAGACTATATTACAAATTTACTCCCTAATATAGGTATTCTAAATCTAGTTACCAATTTGTCTACTAAACTTCCTCTGATACCAACTGTATGGACCCAACCCCAGTTTCCTGGAGCCGGTGCCTTATTTGATTATAATGGTATATAAACAAAGTAATATGCATCCAAAAGGAACAAGTAGTTTATTAGACATTGGAAACAAGATATATATATATAAGTTCAACATTACTTCATGAACATAAATACAACATTACTTTATTCTATTAGAAACATCCATGCCTCCTAAATTATGCTTTCAAATCACTCATAACTTACTTCTTCATATCCTAGGAAAATGAAATACAAGAAAAGGGTGAGCTCAAATGATCAGTAAGAGTAATAAATATAGTAGAAAATAACAAAGACAATATACATGGTGAATAATTGAATACACATGCCTTTAAAAAATAAACTTGAACACATTATGGCAGGAATATGAGCTAAGTAAATAAGTCCATAATAAAACATAATCATGGGTATTATACTAATTGAATAACCACATGAAATTTCTATTAATAAGATCATAATGGGGTAATTTCATATTCCAGACATTCTAAAATAAATTTTTTAGGCCTCGGCCAAGACGTCTACATATCATTAAGGTCTCATCCAAAACAATATATTGAATTGGGAAAGGCCTCATCCAATTCCATGTATATTTGTCTCATGAGACCTACTGATGCATCGAGGGGCTATAGCAGGCCCCACCAGTAACATAATAAGTACAATTCATTCCTCATATGGTGGTGATAAACAAAATAAATATATACATTAATGTTGAAACTAAAAAATTAAATGTATCTAACTTCCCCAATAAATAAACATAAACACAAACCATTCGAAATAATATGTTGAATGGTTTCAAGAAATCACACACACAATAAAACTATTCATAAAACAAACAATTAAATATAATAGATGAAATAATAAATGATTAATCCCAATAGTACATAAGAATCAACAAGAGTGTTGAAACAGATGAAAATACACTTATAAAACCATCAAGTAATTCTTGAGAAAAATACTCTTTTATTTTGAAAAGAAGAGTTATTTTGGAAAAGTCTTTGTATAAAATCAGAACTGAATTAAGTTATTATTTTCATAATAAAATGAGTGATTTTAGAAATATAATGGTTGCTAAAAATAGAATTTATAGTTCCATTTAAATTACGTAAGAATTTTAGAAATTCCCTTGAATTGGGCTTGTATTACAGAAATAATTTTGAAAGTTCCTTTTTAAAACGTGTAAATCCCCATAAAATAAGGAAGGATTATATTTGGTAAACATTTTAAGAAAACTCACACATAATTTATGAATAGAAAATAATAATACATAATAACTTAATTTAGGTAATTAGACAATAAAAGTAAATCAAATGAAAATGGAAGTTCGGGTGGAACACCCCTTACATTAAGTCTGAATGTGTTCCGCTCTTGAAATTATGGTCCTGGAATATGAAATTAGAGTTATTAATAACTTATTTCAGAACCTATTTAAAATTTATTTAGTTTATCATAATTATTTTTAGTTCATTTATGTCCTTATTGATAAGTTATTATATTGAATTCTTGTCATTTCGAAGTGTTTGTTTTCTTGATTTTCAAAACTGGTTCACTAGTTTTTAAGTAATGGAGTTCATGTGAAATGGATATAAATATACAAAATTGAAATTAAATATTATTTATGAACATCCATAAGTTTTAATGGTCATTTATCTCATTTGGTTACATGGAAATAAGATGAATCATTTGATGAAATATTAATGACATTTAGTTAGATTATTTTATCGATATTTGATTATTAGGAACTTGTTGGGTCGTATGATTTAATAATATGTATGTATATGTGTTCCTAAATATTAATTAGGTTATGAATCTTATATAATATTCTTGTTAAACCATAAAAATGGTTTTATTTCTAGTAATGAAGTAGAAACTAAAGAATAAATCTTCATCATCCACGAAGGTTATAAATTGGACCCTCATGGACGTTGATTTCGTTTATAAAATCAAAGAGAGAGAGAGAGAGTAAAGATATTGAAGTTGGTTCTCCCATTAAAATGATATAATTCCAGTATATAGATTATAATGGATCTATAATGGTCATTTGGATAGAGTATTTGAGGAGAGGATAACAGAAGAAGATAAATTGAAATGAAACTAAATGAAAAAGAATGGTGCTTTACCTCTTCAAATAACCTCCTTGAGACTCTCCTTAAAGGAATGGATTTTGGTCTTTTGGAAAGACCAAGAGCTTCTAAGACGTGGAGAGTGAATAAGGAAGGGTAATCGGAAAAAATATGAGGATATTCATGTCTTAAAGGAGTTAAGAGATGAGGGAGGGATGGGGGGTTTTATAGTGGAGAAGAGGAGGGTTTTCATAATTTTTTAATCATTAGTTTATTAATTTCCCTCAAGACCAGAAAGAGTGATGCTTAAATAACCAACAATAGTAATAAATGTATGTGAGTTCAAAACAAGTGGGATTACATCACTTATGATGTCATAAATTGTGTATTTAATTGATAATTTATATATACGGTATTTTACCGAATTTCACTATTCATCAGAAATTTGAGTAGTTCAGAAAAATACCAAAAATAAACCATAAACATTTTTTGATGTGTATAATCTAAAAATGAAGTCCATTTTTCAAAAATATTTTTCTAAATATGATTAATTTAATAATTAATTAATGTCGTAATTTATTCTAAAAATACAGTTTTAAAACATTTATTTACTTATTCCAAAATAAAGGTATATCGTAATTCCACTTGAATATTATTTATATACTATCATAGGTAAGGTTACTATTCATTAGGGTATATCACTATTAATAAGGGTATGTTACTATTCATAAGGGTAGGTTACTATTCATCAAAAATTATGTTTTTCTTATCGACTCTAAATAACTTACTGATCACAACTGTGTATGTCAAAATTTCCAAATTCACATCACAGAAGTGAAAAACATATTTTATAAGGTCACATAGCACTTAGTAGTTCATTATGTTGTGATTTAATGTGATCATGAAATATTTATAAGAAAATAATTCCCATTTAAAAAATTATGTGGTTATTACATTCCCCCCTCCTTAAAACAATTTGGTCCTTGAAATTCAAAAAATGTTACCTAAAAAGATTCAGTTATGTCTTCAACATAAGCTCCTCATGCCCCCATGTTTCTTCCTCTATATTATGGTTCATTTAAAGAAACTTTACCAAATGAGTCATCTGATTTCCCAATACATGTTCTCTGGAATCAAGAATCTTGATTGTCTCTTCACAATAAGACAGATCAGGCTCAAGTTCTATTTTTTCATATGTGAGTACATGTGTTGGGTATGACATGTATTTTCTTAACATTGATACGTGGAACACATTGTGAACATTGGAGAGACTTGGAAAAATTTCCAAACAATAAGCTATGGTTCAAATTTGATCTAGAATTTTAAAAGGTCTGATGTACCTAGGACTAAATTTTCCCTTCTTACTGAATTGAATAATACCCTTGCATGGAGATACCTTTAAGAAAACGTGATCTACTTCTTGAAATTTCACATCCTACCTTCAATTATCAATATAGAAATTTTTCCTAATTTGAGCTGTTTTGATATGGTTTTGGATAATCTTTACATTTTCCATTGTTTCCTTAACAAGTTCTGGGTCTAAGTCCTTTCTTTCACCAACATCATACTAATAAGTTGGTGTAATACATCTCTTTTCATATAACACTACATAAGGTGCCCTCTGAATATTCGAATAGAAGATGTTTTTATAGGAAAATTCCATGGGCGGTAAAACCTGTTCCCACATACCTTGAAAGTTATGTGAATAGGACCTCAAAATGTCATCCAATGTTTTAATAGTCTGTTCTGATTGTCTATTAGTTTGTGGGTGGTAGGAAGTGCTCAAATGAAGATTAGTATTTAGGGACTTTGGAAGAATTTTCCCAAATTGGGATGTAAAATGGGGATCACGATCAAAATCAATTGATAAGGTTATACCATTAAGTCTTAAAAATTCATTAATAAATAGTCTTGCTAAATGTTCAAGTGGTAAATCTTTTCTTATAGCAAGAAAATGTGCTGATTTTGTAAGACAATCAATAATGACCCATACCACATCATTATTTCTTGGAGTCTTTAGTATCCTCCTGAAACAGTCCATTGTAATATCATCCCATTTACACATAGGTATGGGAAGGGGTTTCATAACTCCTCTAGTATGTTTTCTTCGAGCCTTCACCTGTTGAAAAACCAAACATCTCAATACATAATCAGAAATCTCCATCTTCATGTTTTCCCACCAAAAATGTTCTTTTATATATCTATACATCATTGTGATACCATGGTGTATAGGGAAATTAGAGCTATAAACATCATCAAATACTTCCCTATTTAGCTCAGGAATAACATGAAAACAAAGAATCATTCTGAATCTCATAAATCCTCCTTCATATAAGAATTAAATCAACTTCCCATCATTTACATATTTAATTTTCTTTTGAAACTCCTCATTATCATCCTGAGAACTTTTTATCCTTTCTTGTAAAGAAGGTTTGACAACCATTAGGAAAAGTAGTGATGTGTTACCATCCTTGATAATTCCCATATCTATCTTTACTAAATCCATAAATAAAGGATCTCTTTCAACTCTAATCTTATTTGGAATTCTATGGTGCTTCCTACTTAAGGCGATTTCCACCTTATTTTTCTTCCCCATGTGGTAGTGTATTGTGCAATCGTAATACTTGAGTAGCTCAATCCATCTACTTTGTATCAGGTTGTGTTCTTTATGTGTGAAGATATGTTTCAAACTCTTATGATCTGTATATAGCTAACATTTTTTTCTATAGAGGTAATGTCTTCAAATCTCCAGATCAAAGATTACAACTACTAAATCAATATAATAAGTTGGATATTTTTGTTCATGAATTTTTAGCTGACTATATGCATAGGCAATCACTCTATCATTCTTTATAAGGACACAACCAAGTACTTTATTTGATGCATCGTTATAGATCACAAACTCATCATTCCCCAATGGTTGGGTTAGTATCGGAGCATTCAACAATCTCCTATTAAATTATTCGAAATAGTATTCGCACTATTTTTTCCATATGAACATAACCTGTTTACATGTAAGCTTGGTCATTGTGTTGTATAAACGACCGAAGTTCTGAACAAAACACCAATAATAACCTGCTAAACCAATAAACTACGTACATCAGTTATGTTCATTGGAGTAGGCCATTCTTGAACAGCCTTTGTCTTCTTAGAATCTACATATATTACATCCTTATAGATAATGTGTCCCAGAAAGAAAATTGATTAGAACCAAGAATCAGACATTCTAAACTTCCCATATAATTTATTTCTTCTAAGAGTGTTTAGAATAGTGCACAAGTGATTTTCATGATCTGCATAGCTTCTAAGGTATATTAGGATATCCTCAATAAACACCACTAAAAATTCATCATGATATTCCTTGAAATCTCTATTCATTAGATCCATGAAAACATATGGTTCACTAGTCAGTCCAGAAGGCAATACTGTAAACTCGTAATTCCCATACCTCGTTCAAAATTCTATTTTTGGAATGTCTTCCATCCTCACAAGCAACTGATGAAATCCAGATCAAATATCAATCTTTTAAAAATATTGGGCTCCATGATGTTGACTAAATAAAACATCAATGCGAGGTAGGGGATACTAGTTTTCTATTGATATAGTATTGATCTCCCTGTAGTAAATGCAGAACCACATAGACACATCTTTCTTCTCAATGAAAATAACAGGGGATCCCTATGGAGAAACACTGGGGAGAATAGACACTTTATCATTCAATTCATCTAGTTGTTTCATTAGTTCCACAAACTCCACAGTGGTCATTCAATAAGGGGTATTTGATATGGTACTTGAACCAAGAATTAAGTTAATAGAAAATTCAATTTCCCACTCTGGATGATTTGCAGGTAAATCCTCCAGAAATACATTAATATATTCTTGCACAAAGGTAAATATTCTATTTGAAAATTATTTTCCTCACCCATAGCTATTTCATTACCTTTCTCTCCAATAATTAAATTAAGTAGAGATACTGGTAGTGGATCTAGATTAGAATCGTATCGTGAGGTTTCTGCTCTAAAGATAATGGATTCTACACCATTATCAAAAATTGTAAAATCATTCTTATTGGAATAGATCTTCACATCATAATTTGATATCCAATTAATTCAATGAATTATATCAAAGTCAATCATTGGTATAATGATAAAGTTAGAAACTAAATCACTTTTATGTGTCATGACAAAGACTGATCGACACGGCTTTGTTGCAATGATACCTCCACTAAGAGTTTTGACTAATAAATACTTTATTAAATCTAATTGGACATGTCTATTTTTATTGGACAAATGGGAAGATATAAATGAATTCAATGATCTAGAATCAAATAAAGCATTGGATAAGTTTGATGAAATGATTAATGTGCTTTCCACCACTTTGTTAGGAACTTCAACCTCCGTAGTTGTGACCCCATAAGCTTGTCCCTACTCTCTTGGCATTTTATATATCATGTTTCCTTGACACATTGTAAAATAATTAGAATAGTATCCCATCTCCCGACAATTATAGAATTGAATATTAATATCTTCTTTCTCCCCCACCAATAATATGGCCTTTCTATCCAAAATGTTAGCATACCCCTTTTCCCATTAAGCAGGCACCCGTGTGTTTCCTTCCACAATTGTCAAAGGGTGTAAATTCAACTCTTCCCTTATTCCCTATTTCCTTATTTCATTTTCTAGAGTTTTCAGCAGCACTATTCTTCTCTTGATTTCCCTTAAAGTTATAAGACTTAGAGAATTTATTTTTTGTCTTGATATCACCTGAAACTATATCTTCATATGATAATAAACTTTGGGAGACCAGTCCCCATTGTAGGAATTCCTTTAAGCCATAAAATAATCAATCAATCTTTCTCCTCAGATTTCATATGTAGTCCAAATCATGCCTTGCTAACCTTGTGAAGTTATCTTCATACTTTTCAACCTTCTTAACTTCATTTTACCTCAAATTCATAAATTTCCTATCCATATCTGCTTGTTGTTAACGGGAAAAGTATTTCCCTAGGAACATTTCATTAAAGTCCCTCCATTCCATCTCTTATATATCTTCCTCCCCCTTTGTGTTTTGGATTAATGACCACCACTGATCTGCATCACCCGATAGATGATAAACTGCCATGGAGACCTTATCTATTTCGTTACATCCTAAAGAGAGATATATCAACTCTAGGGAACTTATCCACTTTTCTGAAAAAAAATGGGTTTGTATTCCCATTTAATGATGGAGGTTGTTATCACATAAAGAGATCTAACAATGATCCTTCATGTGGAGGATCTGGATGCTCCATACGGGTAAGGTTATTGTTCATAACCTAAGTAAGTTGTCCCAGTATAGTTATAAGCTGCTCTACACCAGTATCAGCACCAGATCCAACATCATTGTCTTATGTAGGAGGGTAATCCCTACATGGGATATGTGTGTTCATATAGTTTATATTTCTTCCACAAGGTTCCATTTCTAGATAATGGAATACACTATATTAGGTTGTGAATTATAATGTAAAATCGTAACTTAACATAATACTTAGCATAAATTGCAATCCTATGCTTGGATAATCCCATAATCTCAAAAAGGGTTTCTTTGTGGAAAAATTTACATTTAAATCCTTCATAATGGCTTATAAATAAAATTTGAATTATCCTAAGCATATCCCCCAAGAGTTTCAATACCAAGACTGAATCAAGGCTTGTTGTCATGTACCAAGATACCCCAGGTCTAACCCAAAACTCATTGTTGTAGTTTTAACTCATAGGTACATCTATGCTAGATCCACCTCAACATGTTTGTATCCAGAGATGGATGTATTTTCTAGAAAGATCCACATAATTTATTCCTTACCAATATACTAGTTTGTTCCTGTATTCTTATCCTCAAATACTATCTTAGATATTTCCGCCCTAATCTAGGTATTCTAAATCGAGTTTCCAAGTTGTCTATTAAGCTTCCCCTGATACCAACTGTAAGGACCTGACCCCAATTTCCCAGAGCTGGTTCCTTATTTGATTATAATGGTATATAAACAAAGGAATATGCATCACGAAGGAGAAATTATTTTAGTAGGTTTTAGAATATATATATATAATTTTAACCTTACATCATGAAAAGAAATACAACATTAATTTATTCCATTAGAAACCTTCACTCCTCCTAGATTATGCTTGAAAATCACTCATAACTTACTTCTTTATATCATGGGAAAATGAAACATAAGAGATGGGTGAGCTAAAATGCTCAGTAAGAGTAAGTAATATAGTGGAAACTAACATAAAAATTAGACATGGTCAATAATTGAAAAAAAAAATTCCTTTAAAAAAATAAACTTGAACACATTATTGCAGGAATATGAGTTGGGTAAATAATAACATAATAAAACATAATCATTGGTATTATACTAGTTTAATAACCACATGAACATTATATTAATAGCATAATAATGAGTGAAGTGCATATAACGGACATTATAAAACATATTTTGAAGGCCTCGGCCAAGAAGTCTAAAAATGATTAGGCCTCACTAAAACCACTTATTGAATTGGGAGAGGCCTCGTCCAATTCCACATCTATATGTCTCATGAGACCTAATGATGCATCGAGGGGCTATAGCAGGCCCCAAAAATCACATAATATGTCCAATTAATTCCTCATATTATCAGGGATAAACATAATCAACATATACATTCATATTGAAAATAACATTTGGAATGTATCTAACATTCCTCATTCATTAAACATAAACACTAACCATTCGAATTAATATCATGAATGGTTTAAAAACATCACTTTCATAATAAAACTAGTCATAAACCATAAAATTAAATATGGTAGATGAAATCATAAATTATTAATCCCAATAATACATAAGAATCAACAAGAGTGTTGAAACATATGAAATACACTTATAAAACCATTATGTAATTCATGAGAAAAATACTCTTTTATTTTGAAAAGAATAGTTCTTTTGGAAAATCCTTTGTATAAAATCATAAATAATATAAGATAGTATTTTCATAATAAAATGAGGTATTTTTGAAATATAATGGTTTCTAAAAACATATTATATAGTTCTCTTGAAATTATACATGAATTTGAGAAATTCCCTTGAATTAGACTTGAATTTTAGAAATAATTTTGAAAGTTCCTTTTAAAAGTGTAAATACCCATAAAATAAGGAAGGATTATAGTTGGTAAAAATATTTAGAAAACCCACATAGAATTTATGAAGAGTATATAATAAAACATAAGAATTCATTGAGGTAATTAGACAATAAAAGTAACCTGAATGAAAATGGAAGTTCAAGTGGATAAACCCTTACCTTAAGTCTGAATGTGTTCTGATCTTGAACTTAGGGTCCTGGAATATGAAATTAGACTTATTAATAACTTATTTAAGAACCTATTACACATGTATTTAATTTATCATAATTATTTTTAGTTTACTTTTTTTCTTCTTGATAATTTTCTATATTGAATTATGTTGTTCTGAAGTGTTCATTTTCTTGATTTTCATAATCAGTTCACCTGTTTTTAAGTAATGGAGTTCATCTGGAATGGATGTAAATATAAAGAATTTAAATTAAAAATTATTTATGAACATACATAAGTTTTAAAGTTCATTTATATCATTTGGTTACATATAAATAGGATGAATACTTAGATAAAGATTAATGACATTCACTTAGATTATTTTAGCGGTATTTGATTATTAGGAACTAGTTTGGTCATTTGATTTAATAATATGTATGTATACTTGTTCCTGAATATTAATTAGGTTATGAAAAATATTTTATAGTCTAGTTAAACACTAAAAATGTTTTGATTAGCAGTAATGAAGGAGAAATTGAAGAACAAAACTTTGTCATCCACGAAGGTTATAAATTGGAACCTCATGGATGTTGATTTCGTTTATAAAATAAAAGATAGAGAGAGTATGTATTTTGATGATGGTTCTTACATTAACATGATATAATTCCAGTATATATATGATAATGGATCTATCATGGTCATTTTCATAGAGGATGTGAGGAGAGGAAAACAAGAGAAGATAAATTGAAATGAAACTAAATGAAAAAGAAAGGTGTTGTACCTCTTGAAATAACCTCCTTGAAAACCTCCTAAAAGGAAAGGATTGTGGTCTTTTTTAAAATACCAAGAGATTATTGGACGTTGGGAGTGACTAAGGAAGGTTATTTGGGAAAATATTTGAGGATATTCAAGGCACAGAAGAGTGATGAGAAGAGGGAGCGATGGGGGTTTTTTATGGTGGAGGAGAGGTGAGTTTTCATAATTTTTTAATCATTAGGTTATTAATTTCCCTCAAGACTAGAAATAGTGATGATTCCATGAACAAGAGTAGTAATAAATGCATGTGATTTCGAAACAAGTGGGATTAAATCACTTATGATGTCACAAATATTTTATTTAACTGATAATTTGTATATACTGTGTTTTACCGTATTTGACTATTCATCAATGAGTTAAGTACTTTAGAAAAATGCCAGAAATTAACCCCAACCATTTTCTGACGTGTATAATTCAAAAAATGAATTTTTTTTAAAAATTGTTTTAAAAATATTATTAATTTAATATTTAATTAAAATCATAATTTATTCTAAAAAATGTTTTAAAACATTTATTTACTTTTTCCAAAACATAGGTATATATTACTTCCACTTGAGTATTATTTATATACTATCATAGGTAAGGTTACTATTCATTAGGCATATAAAAATTCATAAGGTTATGTTGCTATTCATAAGGGTAGGTTACTATTCACCAAAAATTATGTTTTTCTTATTAGACTTCAAATAACTTACTGTTCACAACCTTGTATGTCAGATTTTCAAAATTCACATCACAGAAGTGAAAAACATATTTTTAAAGGTCACATAGCACTTATGAGTTCATTATGTTTTGATTTCATGTGATTATGACATATTTATATGAAAAAAATTCAATTTAAAAATTATTGGGTTGTTACATTCTACCATCCTTATAGAAATTTCATCCTCAATTTCAAAAAATGTTAACTAAAAAGATTCAGGTACATCTTCAACATAAGCTCATCAGGCTCCAATGTTTCTTCCTCTGTCTTATGGTTCCTCTAAAGAAACATTACCGGACGAGTCTTATGATTTATCAATACTTTTTCTCTAGTATCAAGAATCTTGATTGGCTCTTCACATTAAGACAGATCATGCTCAAGTTCTATTTTATCATAGGTGACTAAATGCATTGGGTTTGACATGTATTTCCTTAACATTGATATGTGGAACACATTGTGAACTTTGGAGAGACTTGTAGGAATTACCAAAGGGTAAGATACAGTTCCAATTCGATCTATAATTTCAAAAGGTCTGATGTACCTGTGACTTAATTTTTCCTTCTTACTGAATCATATAATACCCTTCCATAGAGATACCTTTAAGAAAATGTGGTCTCCTCCTTGAAATTCTATATCATGACTTTGATTATCAATATAGAAATTTTGTGTAATTAAAGATTCTTTGATATGGTTTTGGATAATCTTCACATTTTCATTGTTTACTCAAAAATTTATGGGTCTACAAGCTTTCTTTCACCAACATCATACGAGGAAGTTGGGGTAAGACATCTCTTTCCATGTAAAGCTTCAAAAGGTTCCATCTGAATACTCGAATGGAAGATGTTTTTGTAGGGAAATTCTACGAGTGGTGAATATTGTTCCCACACACCTTGAAAGTCAAGTGAACAATACCTGAATATTTATTCCAATGTTTTAATAGTCCATTTTGATTGTCCATTAGTTTCTGGGTGGTAGGCAGTGCTCAAATAAATATTAGTACCTAGGGCCTTCGGAAGACTTTTCCAAAATTGCGATGTAAAATGGGGATCACGATCAGAAACAATTGATAAGGGTATACGATTAAGTCTTACAAATTCATTAATATATAGTCTTGTTAAACGTTCAAGTGGTAATATTCTCTGATAGAATGAAAATGTGCTGATTTTGCAAGACAATCAACAATGATACATATCACATCATTATTTCGTAGAGTCTTTGGTATCCCCATGAAAACTTCCATTGTAATATCAGCCAATTTCCACATAGGTATAGGAAGCGGTTGCGTAACTCCTCTAGGATGTTTTCTTCCAGCCTTCACATGTTGAAAAACCAAACATCTCGACACATAATCAGAAATCTCCTTCTTCATGTTTTCCCACAAAAAATGTTCGTTTAGTTCTCTATACATTATTGTGATACCATGGTGTATAAAGAAGTTAGATCTATGAGCAATATCCAATACTTCCCTCTTTAGCTCAGGAATAACGGGAACACAAAGCCTCTTTCTGAATCTCATAATTCCTACTTCATATACGAATTCAATCAACTTCCCATCATTTATAGCTTTAATTTTCTTTTGAAACTCCTACTCATCTGCAAGAGAACATTTTATACATTCTTTTAAAGAATGTTTGGAAACCATTTGAAAAAGTGGTGATGTGCTACCTTCCTTGATAATTCCCATATCCATCTTTACTAGATCCATGAATAAAGGATCCCTTTCAACTCTCGTCTTGTTTAGAATTATGTGGTCCTCCCTACTCAAAGTTGTTTCCACCGTATTTTCCTTCCCCAAGTATTAGTGTATTATACAATAATAATCCTTGAGTAGCTCAATCCATCTACTTTGTATCAGATTGATTTTTTATGTGCGAAGATATGTTTCAAACTCTTATGATCTATATATATCTCCCATTTTTTTCATAGAGGTAATGTCTCCATATCTTCAAATTAAAGATTACCATTTCTAACTCATGATCATGAGTTGGATAATTTTGTTCATGAATTTTTAGCTACCTAGATGCATATTAAATCACTCTATCATTCTGCATGAGGACACAACTAAGTACTTTATTTGATGCATCGCTATAGATCTCAACCCCATCATTCTGTGATTGTAGGTTTAGGATCGGATCACTCCCTATTCTCCTATTCAATTATTCAAAATAGTACTCACATCATTTTTTCCATATTAACGTAAACCATTTACTTGTAAGCTTGGACATCGGGTTTGATAAACGGGTGAATTTCAGAACAAATCACTGATAAAAACCTGCTAAACCAATAAAAGAACATACATCAGTTATGTTCGTTGGAGTAGGAAATTCTTGCACAGCCTTTATCTTCTCAGGATCTATAAATATTCTATCCTTAGAGGCATTTTTGGCCCATAAAAGAAACTGATTGGATCCAAAAATCACACTTGCTAAACTTCTCATATAATTCATTTCTTCAAAGAGTCTTCAAAATAGTGCACAAGTGATTTTCATGATCTTCATTTCCTTTAGAGTATACCAGTATATCATCAATAAACACCACTACAAATTCATCAAGATATTCCTTGAAAACTCTATTCATTAGATCCATGAAAAAAGAGGGTGCATTAGTTAGTCCGAAAGTCATTACTATAAACTTGTAATGCTCGTACCTGGTTTCAAATGTTGTTTTTGGAATGTCTTCCTTTCGCACAAACAACTAATGATATCCAGATCAATGATCAATCTTTGAAAAATATTGGTCTCCATGAAGTTGATAAAATAAATCATCCATGCGAGGTTGGGGATACTTGTTCTTTATTGTTGTAGTATTGATCTCCCTGTAGCCAATTCACAATCTCATAGACCCATATTTATTCTTAACGAAAAGAACAGGGGCTCCTTATAGAGAAACACTAGGGAGAATAGATACTTTATCACTCAATTCCTTTAGTTGTTTATTTATTTTTACTAACTCCACAGTGGCCATTCTATAAGGGGTATTTGATATGGTACATTAACCAGGAATTAAGTCCATGGAAAACTCAATTTCCCACTCTAGAGGATGTCAAGGTAAATCCTTTGAAAAAACATCAATATATTCTTTCACAATAGGTACATATTCTATTTGAACACTATTTTCCTCACCCATTGTTATTGCATTCCCTTACACCCCAAAATTAGAATTTTGTAGAGAAAGTGGGGGTGAATCTAGTTTATAATCAGATGGTGAGGTTTCTGCTCTAAAGATAAGGGATTCTATACCATTCAAAAAAATTGTAACTTCCTTCTTCTTGCAATAGATATTCACATCATAATTTGATATCCAATTCATGACGATTATTATATCAAAGTCAATCATTGGTATAATGATAATTTTAGAAACTAAATCACATTTATGTGTCATGAGGGGGACTGATCGACACACATTTGATGCAATGATACATCCACTATGAGTTTTGACTAATAAATCCTTTATTCAATCAAATTCGACATGTCTAGTTTTCTTGAAAAAATGGGAAGATATAAATGAATTGAACAATACATAATCAAATAAAGCATTGGATAAGTTTAATGAAATGATTAATGTACTTTCCACCACTATGTTAGGAACTTCAACCTCCGTAGTTGTGACCGCATAAGCTTATCCCTACTCTCCTGGCCTTTTCTATAGCATGTTGCTTTGAAGATTTGGACAATCATTAGAATAGTGTCCCATATCCCAAAAATTATAGCATTGAATTTTAATAACTTCTTTCTTACCCTTACAACAATATGGTCTTTCTGTCCACATTTGTAGCATACTCATTTTCCCTTTAAGCAGGAACTAGAGTGTTTCCTTCCAAAATTGTCACAGGGTGTAAATTCAACTCTTCCCTTATTACATGTTTCCTTATTTCCTTTTCCATAGTTTTTAGCAACACTTTTCTTATATTACTTTCCCTTAAAGTCATAGGACTTAGAGAATTCCTTTTATATCTTGATTTCACATGAAACTATATCTTCATATGATAAGAAACTTTGGGAGCCCAATTCCTGTCGTAGGAATGCATTTAGGCCATCAAAGAATCAATAAATATTGCTCCTCATATTTCATATGCAGTCTAAAACATGCCTTGATAACCTTGTAAAGTTATCTTCATACTTTTCAACATTCTCATCTTACTTTTTCATCAAAATCAAAAATTTCCTTTCCATATCTGCTCATTGTTCATGAGGAAAGTATTCCTCTATGTATATTTCCTTAAATTCCCAACATTACATCTCATCTATCTCTTCCTCCTCATTTGTGTTTTGGATTAACGACCACCACTAATTTGCATTCCCTGATAGACGATAAACTTCAATGAAGACTTTCTCTCTTTCGTTACATCCTAAAGAGAGAAATATCTTCTCTAGGGAACTTATCCATTGTTTAAAAACAAAAGGGTTTGTAGTCCAATTGAATGATGGAGGTTGTTGTCGCATAAATAGATCTAACAAATCTCTTCAACGTGGAGGATCTAGATGCTCCATATGGTTAAGGTTATTGTTCATAACCAAAGTAATTTGTCCCATTATAGTTATAAGCTGCTCTGCACCAGTCTTAGCACCAAATCCAACAACATTATCTTGTGTCGGAGGGAAATCCCTACATGGGATTTGTGTGTTCATGTGATTTCCATTTCATCCACTAGGCACCATTTCTAGATAATGGAATACACTAGATTAGGTTGTGAATCATAATGTAAAATATTATGTTAACAAAATACTTAGCATAAATTGAAATCCTATTCATGGGTAAACCCATAATTACAAAAATGTTTTCTTTGAGGAAAAATTTACATTTAAATCCTACATAATAGCTTGTAAATAAAATTTGAATTATCCTAAGCATATCCCCCAAGAGTGTCAATACCAGTAGTACAACAAGGCTTATTGTCATGTACCAGGATACCCCAGGTAAAACCCGAAACTCTTTGTCTTAGTCTTCACTCCTAGTTACATCTATGCCAGATCCACCTCAACCTGTTTATATCCAGAAATGGATGTATATTCTAGAAAGATCCACATAATATATTCCTTACCAAAATACCAGGATTTACTTTTATACTTATCCTCAAAAACTATCTTAGGGATTTCCTCCCTAATAAAGGTATTCTAAATCCAATTTTCAAGTTGTCTTCTAAATTTCCTCTGATACCAACTATAAGGACCCAACCCCAGTTGCCCAGAGACGGTGCCTTATTTGATTATAATGGTATATAAACAAATTAATATTCATCCCAAATGACCAAGTTGTTTATAAGATTTTGGAAACAAGATATATATAAGTTCAACATTACATCATGAAAACAAAATACAGCATTAATGTATTCCATTAGAAACATCAATGTCTCCTAGATTATGCTTGAAAATCACTCATAACATACTTCTCCATATCATGGGAAAATGAAACACAAGAAAGGGGTGACATAAAATTATCATTAAGAGTAAGAAATACAATAGAAAATAACATAAAAATTAGACATGGTGAATAATTAAAAACACATTCCTTTACAAAAAAAATTGAACACATTATTGTAGGAATATGAACTGAGTAAATAATGTCATAATAAAACATAATTATGGGTATTCTACTAGTTGAATAACCACATGAAATTTATATTAATATCGTTATAATGAGGGAAGTGCATATGATATACATTCCGAAACATATTTTCAAGTCCTCATCCAAGACGTCTACAAATGATTAAGGCCTCAGCCAAAACCATATATTGAATTGGGAAAGGCCTCAACCAATTCCACGTCTATTAATATCATGAGACCTACCAATGCATCGAGGGTATATAGCAGGACCCACCCATCACATAATGAGTCTAATTAATTCCTCATATGATTAGGGATAATCATAATCAACATATACATTCATATTGAAACTAATATATGAAATGTATCTAACTTTCCCCAATCATTAAACATAAACACTAACCACTCAATGTAATATGGTGAATGGTTTCAAGACATCAAATCCAAAACAAAACTAGCCATAAAACACAACATTAAATTTAGTAGATGAAATAATAAATTATCAATGAAAATAATACATAAAAATCAACAAGAGTGTTGAAACAGATTAAAATACTCTTATAAACCATTAAGTAATTCTTGAGAAAAATACTCTTTTATTTTGAAAGGAATAGTTCTTTTGGAAAAGTATTTGTATAAAAAAGAACTGAAGTAAGTTATTATTTTAATAATAAAATTAGTTATTTTAGAAATATAATGGTTTCTAAAAACACATTATTGAGATCCCTTGAAATTACGTAAGAATTTGAGAAATTCCCTTGAACCGAGCCTGTATTTCAGAAATAATATTGAATGTTCATTTTAAAACGTGTAACTCCACATAAAATAAGAAAGGATTCTAGTTGGTAAGAATATTTAAAACACTCACACAAAATTTATGAACAGTACATAATAATACATAAGAATTTCATTGAGGTAATTAGACAATAAAAGTAATCCGAATGATAATGGAAGTTCGGGTGGAAAAACTCATACCTTGAGTACGAATGTGTTCCACTCTTGAACTTAAGGTCCTGGAATAAAAAATTAGACTTATTAAAAACTTATTTAATAACTTATTGGACATGTATTTATTTTATCATAATTCTATTTATTTCATTTATGTTTTTATTTAAATATTATTATATTGAATTTCGTCATTCTGAAGACTTCATTTTCTTGATTTTCATAACTGGTTCACTTGTTTTTAAGTAATGGAGTTCATGTGGAATGGATGTAAATCTATAGAATATAAATTAAATATTATTTATGAACATCCAAAAGTGTTCATAGTCATTTATATCAATTTTTTACATGGAAATAGGATGAATCATTAGATGAAATATTAATGACATTCACTTATATTATTTTAGCAGTACTTGATTATTTGGAACTAGTTTGGTCATATGATTTAATAATATGTATGTATACTAGTTCTTGTATATTTATTTGGCTATAAAACATATATTATAGTCTGTTTGAACCATCAAAATGGTTTCACGACCAGTAATGAAGGATAAATTGTTGAATGAAACTTTGTCGTCCACGAAGGTTATAAATTGGAACCTCATAGACATTGATTTCTTTTATAAAATAAGAGAGATATAGAGAGAGAGTAAGGATATTGATGATGGTTCTTCCATTCATATGATATAATTCTAGTATATAGATGATACTGGATCAATCTTGGTCATTTTTATAGGGGAGGTGAGTAGAGGATAATAAAAGGTGATAAATAGAAATGAAACTAAAAGAAAAAGAGAGGTGCTTTACCTCTTGAAATAACATCCTAAAGAACCTCCTTAAGGGAAATCATTTTGATCTTTTGGAAAGAAAAAAGAGAATATTAGACATTTTTAGTGACTAAGTAAGGGTATATGGGCAGAACTGTGAGGAGCTTCAAGGCTTATAAGAGTGAAGAGAAGAGGGAGCGATGGAGGGTTTTATAGTGGATGAGAGGAGGGTTTTCATAATTTTTTAATCATTAGTTTATTAATTTACCTCAAGAAGAGAAATAGTGATGATTACATGACCATTAATAGTAATAAAGGCATGTGAGTTCAAATCACGTGGACTTACATCAGTTACGATGTCATAAATTGTGTATTTAACTTATAATTTGTATATACAGTATTTTACAGTATTTCACTATTCATAAAAAAATAGAGTATTTCGGAAAAAATACAAAAAATTCACCCGAACCATATTTTGACTTGAAGAATCAAAAAATTAAGACCTTTTTTCAAAAATAGTTTTCTAAATATGATTAATTTAATATACAATTAAAATCATAATTTATTCTAAAAAATAGTTTTAAAATATTTATTTACTTATTCCAAAACATCGGTATATCGTACTTCAACTTAAATATTATTTATATACTATCATTGGTAAGGTTACTATTCATTAGGATATATCACTATTCATAAGTGTATTTTACTATTCAAAAGGGTAGGTTATTATTCACCAAAAATTATATTTTTCTTATCAGACTCCAAATAACTTACTAATTACAATAGTGTTTGTTAGATTCATGAAATTCACATCACAAAAGTGAAAAACTTATATTTAACGGTGAAATAGAACATTTTGGTTCATTATGTTATTATTTCTTATTATTATGACATATTTATAAAAATGTAATATCCATTTGGAAAATATTGGGTTGTTACAGTTATTCTTTCCCAGGTGACTTTGGGAGGAGATGTGGTTATGGACGATGTGTCTATCGAAGGTATGTGATGTGGTTTGTGGTCCAAGTGTTTGTGGGTGGAATGTGATGTGGTTTTTGTCCTAGGTGTCTATGGTTGTTATGTGATGTGGTAAGGGGTCCAGTTGTCTATGGGTGGGATGTGGTTATGAGGCCCAACTGTTTGCAGGCAGGTTCAAACATGGTATGCTCAGAAGAGGTGGGATTTCCAGGAAATTTTTTGTTGGGGTGTGAGAGAATCTAATCAGTGGTAAAGTTGTTCTGGATACCCTATCATCTATGTGATTTATATTATATTACTTGACTTTCGTTATTTGGTGAGTGTTCCAGGGTGAGGCTGGGGTGGTTATTATAGCTTCTTAGGTGTTTTTTTTGGTTCTGTTGTTTTCTCACAAGAGCATTAGTATTCCCCTTTCACATGTGCATGAGAGACCTTGGTTTTACTACTGAGTATACATGTATAGTCACCCTACATATATAAACTATTTTCAGGTTTTTTATGAGGATTTCACGGACCGTGCGGGACTCTTCTAGCTCAGATCTTGATAGTTTTGGTTTCACTTCCAGCTTTACCTTTGGTATTTTACTTTGTAGAATTTTGTATTTGTATCAGTTATATTTTAGACATGCATGTGGGATGGATTTTGGATTTCTATTATATTTGTCTTATAGTTTTTTTAGATGATCCATTATATCTCTCGATCTTGTTTTCTTAAAGAGGTTAATGTCTCTCATGTTGTGATATTTGTACATCCTTGGTGCTAGTCACAAACCTAGGGCCTACTGGAGGCTGGACATGGGGTTCATTATCTCCCTTACATCATTTCAATCCCAATAGGGGTATCTCTGGTGAAGGGGTCAGGACAGATACAAGGGAAGAGATATTGACAATGTTTTCTGGTGCCAAATCAATGGTAAAATCCACATCCCACTTCAAAGGAAACCCAAAGAAATCATGTAAAAACAACTATGGGAATTCATCCACCACATGAGGTTACCCATATCTTAACCTCAATAATAATCCTTCAACATGAGAAAAGATACAAATGGAAATAATGTTTTCCTAACGTCAGAAGTGGAGGTCCAGGCCTCCCTAACTGAGGATCCCATTCACCTTAAAAACATGATTAATACCATCTCGTGACAAAAAACTCACTCTTCAGTGATAAAAATTTATGTGAACCTCTAAATTTACCATCCAATCCATGTCAAGGATCACATAAAATAGGTCCACTTCCAAAATTAAGAAATATCACTCCAACTTGACACTATACATAGTGAGAGGCTGGGACGAGCATCTAAACCCCTATTCTCTCTTTTTTCTAAGCATCATAACCAAATAAAAGGAATGTGGGATAATATTTGTTAGAAATTTTAATAGTTCCACAATATGGAAAAAATAAAAGAGTTAGAATCATCTGTATCAAATAAAGAGATATCTAAATATGATGAAATAAAGATACCACCACAAACTACTGTAAGTCCTGCATCTGATTTTTTGGTTCATGGTCTATAGCATGAAGGTGAATCATATCTATATTGGAATAGGAATGACTAATATATTATGTCTCTACCTTAAAATAACTCTTCCTCATAGTTTATCGACCACTTATTCCTTAACTACTAAACGTGGACCATGTGGTTTTGGTTAGTTCTAACTAAGTTTTCACCCCCTAGAGGTGGAAGAATCCCCACCACTCTAATATAGGAGTGCACTCTTACAAACCCGCTATAGGTACCCCATAATCCCACATCAGTGACATCACCATGGTTGAGTTGAATAGGAAGTCCATATGTGTATGGGGGTTCCACGCTAATGGAGCATGACCATTCCACCACATGTGGTTGGAAATGAAGATGGTCGAGGAGGGTGTCCTGAACAACCACCTCCATACTTTTCCTACTAATCGTTCTTACTATTCTTTTTGGTCATGACACTACTACCTTGGTCCACTACTGATATTTCTCCAAAGAACCCATATTTTCATGACCGATCAATTTCTTCCATTAGATCTTGATCGACCACCTCTGTATAAATATTTAATTTAACCAAGAATACATGGTATTGAACATCTAAATGGAACCCCATTTCATAATGTTGAGCCTTTAACTGCTCATTGGAAACCACCTAAAGTGTGAAATGGACCAACTATGCAAAACAGTTGGCATAATCTAAAAATTTCTGGTCCCCTTAATGGAGATCCAAAACTCATAGGTCTTAGAAATGGCCAATGTATCATGGTAATACTGCTCATTTAATACAACCTTGAAGTCCTTCCAACCAATATTCTCATGCTTTGCAGATTGGTCCAACATGTCCCACAACCTGTGACTAGGACTGTCTAACATGAACAAGGGGAATTTTAATTTAACTACCTTATAAGTATAAAGAAATATGAAAATCCTTAGAATATTTTCTATCTAGTACTCCACTTCTAGTCGTTCCATGATACCAATGAATTAATGATGGTTTTACTTGAGGAACCAATCATCTTTCTCCTTTTCTAGACCTATTTTGGCTTTCTTAGCGTGAGATGGACTAGATCCCACTCCCTAGTCCGATGATAGGATATTCCAAACCACCACTTACACTAATATATGATCACTGTTTCATGGGAGCTCTACAGGGATGCATGATTCCACATCAATTACCAAAACCAAAGAAACCATAAATATAGAACTCATAGAAAAATATCAGAAACAACCAACCTTATATATTTCCAGTAAATCATAAATAAAAGATATAAAAAAACATAAAATCAAACCACTCCACCTCCCCTCACTATACTTGCACAGTATGAAGACTATACATCTCACCTGGAGAAGGAGTCAATCCAAATCCCAAAAATTATCATGGTGATCCAAGGCTTATCACAATGTGTATTGTCCAAACAACCCACTTGCAACTAGAAACTAAAGACCTAATATTCCTAGCTTATTTCTATCCATACACTCAAAAATAACATGAAACAAATAAAGGAAAAAATATATTTGATAACATTTTTTCATGAACCATGTTGGGAAGCCCTCCAACCAGACACCCGACTTGGCCCCTGGAAAGGTCTGAAGGGCATTCTCGATCCCCATGGGCTGAAAAATTCTGTTTGGTCATCGAGTAACACATTTTGGAATGATTTTTCCATAAAAATCCACTATAAACAATACAAAAGTTATAAATCACATAATAACAAACATTCATAATACAATACATCAAGAGAAATCACTAAAAAATTATTTGATCATTTTACAACAACAACAAAAAACTAGAATAACCAAAAAGGGGAGGGGAACCAACTACACGAACAAAACCTCCAAGAAGCATATCGGTCTACACCATCAAACCATCAACCCCAACACCTATCCATGAAAAACCATTATAATTTAAAACCATATCCACCACCATGAAGAATCTTTCCTTTTACCTGGGTCGAACATAACAAGGTCAACATACACTTGAAGGTGTATGTAGGGTGTGATATAAAATTCCTAATAGGATACCACAAAAATAGATTCCATGAAATTACTTTAGATTGAAAATTTAATTTCTAGTTTTTTATAGTAAAATGATGAAACTAAAATAAAATATGATTTAAAATTAAAAATGATATGAAGATGAAAAAAAGATAAAAAGTAAGCATAACATGATCACTATGTAAAATCTCTAATGCACTAGGGTTAGTAAGGTCCTAGGATCCCCATACTCTCAAGGATCACATCTCCTGGATGTAAAGGTACTACTTGAGCCACCAATCCCCATAACATAAATGTTTAGTTGTTGTTATTACACAAACATATTAGGGATACCAAGCCTTATCCTTTATGACTCTCTAAATATACTAGACTGATTCTTCCCACATATATACCTATGATTCTGCAATGACCCAAACTATAATAAATAAAATTCCCATTTTAATATAATTAAATGTCTTATTATGTAATATGGTTATAAAAAACATAATCACTTATTTAGTATTATTATATCCTTTCATATTTAAATAACTGTTAAATATCCTTACCATTGATCATATAGAAATTGAATAGTGGTCACACGATTAGTATAAATATAGGGTTTTCACCAATCCAATTGACACGGATGAAGGAAGTGATGGCCTCAACAAGTAGTATTGTACCCTTTGAAGCCCATTTATTAGAGATTTCAGGGGAGATAACATCATTGAGATTTTCCCTGAATCAATCCCAAGATGATATCCAGTAACTTAAGCATGAGTGAAACTGTTTATGGGATAAGTCCAATCTCAGCAAGATCACCACTCAAGTCATGTACGTCAAACCACCCCATGAAATTCACCTCATCATGAACATTAATCATAGGGAATTTACAGGTGTATTAAGGGGGTATGTATCAAGACCAAGAATTATGAGTATATATATTATTTTGTACATATTAATGAATATATTTTCATTCGATTACAGTTACTTTATAAATGATTTTTATTTCGATATAATAAAACACACATGGTATTTTTGGTTAATATTAAAATTCAATTAAAAAATTTATTTTGATGAATTAATGGATTTTTGAAATAAATAAAATTTGAATAAAATATTATTATTAAATAATTTTTATGAAATTTAAATGATCAAATAAATTTTATAAAGTCAAATTCAATTTTTATAAGGGTTCAAAAAATGTTATTGTAATAAAAACCCAACATTTATCAATAAATATCGATTAATATTTTAAAAGTGAGAATTTATATATTTATAAAATTATTTAGAAAAAATTAATATTATTTTTTGAATTATAATGTTGAAATTATCCAATGGTGAATATTTCAAAAAAAATTGAGATAGTCGAATTTTTGGGTAAAAAATAAATACCATATAAATATATTCTGTGTATTATAACAACATAATGACACAAAAGTGATAACATAAATACTATAATTCTATCCAATATGAAAAATATTTTTACCTTTAAAATAATGTGATTTTATGTTTATTTTATTAAATTTGTAAAACCCTTATGAATCTTCCAAAACCATTATTAGATTTTATGGTTTTAAAACCATATCTTTAAGATTTTGACTCACCTACACATAAGAAAGATCGTTATTTTATTATTTTCATAACATGGTATTGTAAAAGAATTATAACCACTCTAATTTTTCTAAAACCATGTGATTTGTTTTTATTTTGTTATTTTATTATGTAGAGTCCAAAACCTAAATAATAAAGAAATCCCCCTTTTTTCTTATATAAACCCATAAAATCTCCCATTTATCTTCACTAAAAATATTTGGAGCGTGTTAATACTATATCCTAAAATTTTTAGAGTCCTCCCAAGGTTCCCCCTTTCTCTCAAGCAGGCCCTCCCAAGCATTCAGAGTCACACACTATAGTAAGGTATCTTTTTCTTTCTCCTATTTATTCAAGTATCTTCTTTACCATATGTCCTTTATCTTCATTTCCTCATTATGGGATATGTTATTATATATCCTCCTTACATACCATTTTATGTAAAAATTATGAGATAACTATTTATCTCTCATAATCCATTTTTATGAATTTTTAAGTGACATTGTTATGCTGCCAAAATTTCACCGTGATTTTCCATGCCAAAATAATTATTTAGTGAATACCTTACCCAATTTATATCAAGGGTATTAACATTTATAAACATATACATAGTTGACTTGGGAAATAAATGTATTTATTCCACACTACTTAACCATGGAATAAAATATGAGAATTAATGAATCCACATTGTAAGATCTACGAGGCACACTTAAGAATGATAATGAAATGAAAGTGATGGGTGCGCCTAGAATTATATAAGGCTCCAATGAATTGGGTAATGTTTAGTCTCATGAGGCTTCATGTTGGAACATGGATTAAAATTCATTACTTTATAGTAATTTTAAATATTTAATTCTTGGAATCTATGCTTGACCTATGTTTATTATGCTGTGTTTTAATTTTTTTCCATATTTCCCATGTTATGATTATCATGCTATATCAGGCCTTATTGTTCATATTCCTTTTATTCACTATTTATATGACTATTGTATAACATGTATTACCTTATTATATGATTATTACCTTATTAGGATTTATAGATCACCCCTTTCTTATTTATAACCCTAGGTTATCCTGTGTAGTATTAAAAGCCATGGAATATTATGATCACAATAAAAAAGTTGTCAATAAAGCTAATGTATTTCCTATTTTAAGTTGTTATGTAATGTTACTATTTCAAAAAGACACCAGACTTGTCAATATTATGGGTTATATTATGTGTAATATTATATAATAATTCATGTATTAATTTCAAATAAAGAGTAGGTTTGTCAAAGATTCCCCTGTGATCAATTACATTCCCTATGTAAAATGAGACACCACTTACCTGACCACAATCACAAAATAGAATCATACATGTAAGACAACCATTTATAATAGTAAAATAATTTTTAAATCTTTAAACACACCAAAATCCCTGTAAAATATGTTTTTGACCACCTACACAATTTATAGAACCCATTTGAAAACAAATTCAAGCATACTAAAATCATCAAAAAACATCAAAGCATGGAATCACCTATATCTTGCATGGAAGCTTCTCAAAAATAGTTATAAATTACAACTACTACAAGGAAAACCCCTATGGAGGCAAGAAAATTCGAAAAACATCAATATCCAACCCAAAGATACAAGATTTAATCCACATTAGGTCAACTCATTCATTGGGGAAAATAGAAGACAAGAAAGAAGGAAGAAGAAACCAGGAGAAGGGAAGGAAGATGAAAAGGAGGAACATATTTGATGGATTATTGAATATATAAAGCCAAATCAACCAAAAAAATGAATCCAAAGGGAGGATATGAAGGGGGGGAGGCATGCCTAGGGATAGAGTGTTGAATGGAGGGAAGCAATGGGTGATTTCAGTTAAAATTGGGGATAGGTTGTTTAAGAGTCTAAAAAACATTAATGTTCTGGAAGGATGCTTGATTTGGCCACATGGTTTTCTTAGAGGGGGAGCATGCCCATGCGCATATTCATGCGCTTCAGAACTAGCCATTGTCTTAGATTCCTGATTTTTCATGGAGGGACGCATGCACATGTTCTAGGTCGTGCGACCAAGATAGTACCATTGTCTTGAGCACACAGTTTACTCTAGGTTGGAACATGGTTTCTACTAACCATGCACCAATCGTGCACATTTTCCTTCATGGGGTGAAAACTTTTTTTTTTCTTTAAGAAGACCCATGAATACCATGTAATAAATATAAGACCAAAAATAAAAAATAAAATACCTCAAAATGACATCAGATATGTGACATACACATACACATACACATACACAAATATATACACACAGATACACACACACACACACATACATACATACATATACATCCACATATATACACATACACATACCCATAAACATACACATACACATACACATACAAATACACATACATAAGTACGTACACATACATTCACATACATATGCACACATACATACATACACATACACATTAATAAACACACACACAACACATACATCAATATAAATACACGTAAAGATAAACACATACACTCACACAACACATATATAAACATACAATACCTAAAAACTCATAAATAAGCATACACATACATATACATACATCCACATATAGATGTACGCATAAATTCACATACATACACATAAATACAAATATATGTGTATATTTTAAATTATTTAATACGAATATAAATATAAAAATTCAAATAACTATATTTAAATAAATATATATTAATTTATATATTTATATATTTGTTTAAATAAAATATTAATATATTATATATATATATAAAATTTTCTATTAATGTATATGAATATATAGCTAACCATTTTTATTGATTAATATAAATTTAATTTGATAATTATATACATATATATAATTATGAATATAATAATATAATATCTTTTTTTATAATATAGTAATTTAAATAATATTTGTATACTATATTTACCCATATATATATATATACTTATTGATATATATATATATATATATAATATTTCAAAATATAAAAATAAGATAAATTATGCCTAATTCCCTTTATTTACACTAATAAATGGAACTTTTATCGGTACTAAAATAAGTTATGATATAGGGATAAAGGGATCCCCTTTTTCGGCGTTTTTTAGCACTAGTAAATGGTACTAATGAATAAAGTTGGATTTTTAGTAGTAATATAAGTGTCTGTAAAACATATTATATAGGATAGAGTTCTAGATAAACCTTATATTCATTTCACTTTCTAAATCTTGTTAATTCATTATATCTACATGTAATTCCTATCACATCAATATGTGACTATATTATAAAATCCTCCCACTTACTATTTAGTGAGTCTCCTTTATCAAGTAATAAAAATGGAATAATGGTGAGATTTTAGTAATATTATTCCTAATGTTTAACTCCTTGACATTATTCACTCTTCTTAACTCCACAATATCAAATATTATAAATTCAACCTATTTTGTCTACATATAACTATTTCTATATTGATTACCATCATCCTTATAACCCATCCCATCAAAAAAATCCTTGAATAATAATTTAATTATTTAAATTGCCATTTATTAGAATATCCTAAACATATTTAAGAAGATGTGACATATATATTGATATAGAATGTAAATGTTACTATTTCATTCCTCTTTTACTGACATAACCTAAAAAACTTTTATGATATTATGTAAAATTATTCTGGTAAATATATTTTTATAATCCTATTGGAATCTAGTAATTGTAATTAAATATAACACAATAAAATTTTCTTAACCCTAAAAAAATCTAAACACTTTAGGAGATGGATTGAAAACTCACAATAACATTTGACTAGTATAATATTTAATAGAAAACTTTAAACATATATTAAGTTTAAACATACACCCACAAGCCTCTTAGAGACTATTCACTACTGTAAAAATGGTCTTTTGAGCCCCTTAACCTATAGCGGCCGCCAATGGCAGTCGCTACAATTCCCTAAAAAAAGGGGGCTTTAGCGCCCCCTCCCACCCTCCCTCCTCGCGAAGCACCCCCCCTCCCCCCTCCCCGTCGCTCGCGCCCTCCCTGTCATCGCCCCCTCCCCGTCGATGCGCCCTCCCCGTCGCCTGCGCCCTCCCCGTCGTCGTGCCCTCCCCGTCGTCACGCCCTCCCCATCGCCGCGCCCCCCGTCACCAGCGCCCTCCCCATTGTCGTGCCCCCCCCATCGCCCCGCCCTCTGGGCGCCCCTCGGCCACCCTCCGCCGGCCCCGCCCTCCTCCGGCCGTCCTCCTCCCTCCAGATCCGGCCGCCCTCCGCCATGCGGCCGCCCTGTGGCCTCCCTCTGCCCTCGGGCCTCCGGCCACCCGCCTCCGGCAGCCCTCCGGCCGCACCCCGGCCGCCCTCCGGCTGCCCTCTGGCCGCACTCCGCCCTCCGGCCACCCTCTGGCTACCCTCTGGCCACCCTCCCCCAGCCCCACCCTTCTCTGGCCGCCCTTCGGCTCTGGCCGCCCTCCGCCTTGCGGTCACCCTACGGCCTCCCTCTGCCCTCGGGCCTCCCGCCTCCGGCCGCCCTCTTGCCTTCGGCCTCCAGCCCATCCGGCCTCCGACCTCCGCCCTCGGCCCTCCGCCCCCTCGTCTCTCCCCCCCAGCACCCCAAACACCCCCCCCCCCCCCCCCCGCACCCCGCCAACCCTCATCCCCTTTGTCTCTGTCCCCTACCTCACCGCACCACCGCCACCCGTCCCCTCCTTCACCATCCCCTCCCTTGCCGCACCAGCTCCGGATCCGGCTCCCCACCGCTGCCTCTCCACTCCCTCGCAGCACCGCCTTCGGCTCCCCTCCCTTAGAGGTTTGTAGCGCAATCAGGTATGACATGGGCTTTCACTTACATTATTATTTTTTAAATGGTTCACAAACAATTAATAAGTATTTATTTTAAATATATTTGATATGAAAATTGACAATGTAATAAGTCTTGTATAAATGTTTGTTATAGGGATCCTATTATGGATAAGAGTTGGATTGATCTTCCAAATCGAATATCTAGAGAGTATTTCAATGTCATTATGCAGTTTATTGACTTCACCATAGGATTTGAAAGTGACTATATTAGTTTACCATGTTGAAAATGTGCTAACAGATATCAATTCACACGAGAAACTATGAGGGAGAACATATTCGTTAATGGATTTATGATAAATTATAAGAGTTGGACTCATCATGGAGAAGAATATGTTCGTTTTGAAAATACAGATACAGTTCAGATGGATGTTGATGCAAGGATGAATGATCCAATGCATGAAATGCTTACTGAAATGGTATGTGGGTTGGATCCTGAAGGCATTGACATCCAGAATATTGAGACCGGTGAGATAAATCTTTGCTCTGGTGCATATCATGATTCGAGGAAGTTTTATGAAGCAATTGATGATGAAAAAACAAGAATTATATCCTGGATGTACTTCTTTCAATAAATTGTCGTTTATCGTGGAGTTGTTGCATTTGAAGACTTTGAATCATTGGTCAGACAAAACATTCGACATGTTGTTAGTGTTATTGAAAAAGGTTCTTCCTGTCGATGCTAAGATTCCCGAGTCATATTACCATGCTCGTAAGCTGAAAGAAAACTTAGGTATTACATATGAGACCATAGATGCATGTGCAAAAAACTATATGTTTTTTAGAAAGGAAACTTCCCATTTGGATATTTTTATGGTTTGTGGTACTTCTAGGTGGAAAGAGAATAGGGGAAAGCAGAATCATCAAAGTTAGATTGTGATACAGGGGAAACCAATTGCCATAAAGAAAATGCGTTACTTTCCCCTTAAATGAAGGTTGAAAAGATTTTTCATGTCATCTAAAGTTTCTAATTTAATGAGATGGCATGCAGAAAGAGTTCATGAAAGTGATATGTTAACCCACCCGGCAGACTCTCATGCATGGAAGGATTTTGATAAGAGACATCCTAACTTTTACAAAGATGTTCGTAATGTCCGATTGGGATTGGCAGCAGATGGATTCAATCCATTCAAGTCTATGGTTGGTGCAACTCATAGCACATGTCCCGTGGTGTTGGTTCCGTATAATCTTCCTTCGTGTCATTGTATGAATCAACCATTTATATTACTTTCCACTCTTATTGATGGACCTAAAAGTCCGGGGGATAAGATTGATGTTTACCTTCAGCCATTGATTGATGAGTTGAATGAATTTTGGGGTGATGGTGTGATGACTTATGAATGTGAAATGAATGAAATGTTCAAACTACAGGTTGCTTTATTCTGGACAATCAATGACTTCCCAGCTTATGTAAATTTATTAGGCTGGAGTACGAAAGGGGAATTTTCTTGCCCTTGTTGCAAAAAAAGTAAAAACTCTTTATGGACTAAGCATTCCAATAAATGGTCATACATGGGTCACATACATTTTCTCTCCCCTCAGCACAGGTTCAGAAAGGACAGAGTGGAATTTGATGGTTCTAGAGAGTTCATCCCAGCACCAAAGATCATGACAGGAGGCGAAATGTTATTACAGATTGAGGAAGAAAACATCTGCATGGTATATGAAATTCAGGATTTGGTGGCTCCTCCGGTACGTAATATTCGAGCTGCGAGTAGGCAGCGCAGTCACAATTGGAAAAAGAAAAGTATTTTTTATAGTCTTCCGTATTGGAAAACTAACATGCTGAGGCATAATTTGGATGTCATGCACATTGAAAAAAATATTTGTGATAACATATTGTGGACCATTTTAGGTGTCAGTGGGAAATCAAAGGACCATGTTAATGCACGCCGTGATTTGGAAGAAATGGGTTTAAGGAAAAAGTTGCATTTATAGTTAGCTGAGGGAAACTACGCATATATGCCTGCTACCAGCATATGATGACTACAAAGGAGAAAGAGACATTTCTTTCCATTTTGAAGATGCTCAAGGTGCCTGATGGTTACTCTTCTTATATTTCAAAGTGTGTGAATCTAACGAGCAAGACATTGCAAGGGTTGAAAAGTCATGACAATCACATACTACTTCAGCAGTTGATTCCAATCGCCATTTTTGATTGTTTATCCCCCAATGTTGTTCAGCCGTTGATTGAGATGAGTAATTTTTTTAGACAGATTTTTTTAAGAAATCAACGAATGAGTGATTTAAAAAGTTTACATGACCGAATTGTACTTATGCTTTGTCACTTTGAGAAACTATTTCCCCCCTCATTTTTTGATGTTATGGTCCACTTGACAGTGCACATAACTGAAGAAGTAATGGCTGCTGGTCCAGTGCAATTCAGGTGGATGTATCCAATTGAGCGGTATTTGAGTACTTGAAACGATTTGTACGCAACAGATCTCATCCGGAAGCATCAATATCCAATGGTTATTTGATGGATGAGTGTACTACTTTTTGTGCAAAATATCTTACAGATTTTGAAACAAAATTAGATAAGCCATTTTGGATTCAGGATAGTCCAGTTGGAGAAGGAACCACATATGATATGGACAACATCGACTGGATACAAGCGCATCGATATATCTTGTTCAATACTCCATCAGTTTCACCATTAATGCAGTAATTATATTATCACTTTTATTGTTTAACTTTTACATGGTTTGTTTTGATAAGTTGATCATTTAAGCATTGCGTTATCATTTGATGAAAACACATTAATGAGATAAAAGAAGATATGTATCGTGCGACTGAGTTGCAAATTCAACAGTCTCATTATGCGTCATTTCATGATTGGTTCAAGGATTATGTACGTATAAATTGATTTTCATTATGAGTGAAATATTATAATAATTTCTTTCTTCATATATCATTATTGAATTCTATGAATTATGTAGGTTCATAAGCTGAGGGAGTTAGGGGACCCCATCCTAACTGAATAATTTATCCAATTGGCTGAGGGTCCATTTATAATGGCTCGTCGTTATAAATATATAGATGCTAATGGTTTTTGATTTCGCATTAAAGATGTTGATGACAAACGAGAAACACAAAACAGTGGCATCGTTTGTCCATTTTTCGATTCTGGTTATTACTATGGTCAATTAATAGACATCATTGAAGTTTTATACACACACGGGTTGAAGTACATACTGTTAAAGTGTAATTGGGTTGATCCAGTGCGTGGATGTAAAGTCGATCAATATTAGTTTTCATTGGTGAATTTTAACTATATGTTATACAGAAATGAACGAGTTGATAATGAACCTTTCAGTTTGACATCACAAGAGGAACAAGTATTCTTCGTTACTTTGCCTTCGAATCCAAGTTGGAAAGTTGTTGTCAAAATGTCTCAGCGAGGAGTGTTTGTATTTGAAAAAGATGAACCCGAGATTGTTCCTTTTGTTTCCTAACAACTTGATCAACATACCGTAGTTCAACGTGAAGAAGATATTTATTGGGTCAGAGCGGCTGTTGAAGGAGAAACGGTCGATTTGCATGCTTAATGAAAGGTATAATTGTTTTCCCACTTTTCTGCCTAAGATATCATAAATTATGTAAACATTTTATAAATCCTTGTAAGTTTAATCCTCACTTTTTGAAGTTTATTCAGTTATAAATATTTAGGGTGATTTAACTCATGTTATATTGATGTTATTATCGGTGTATCTTTCCATTGAGCTATTCTTCATTTGTTTCATGTGCTGCTTGAATTTTTATTAATTCAATTTGAAATTTGGCTATGCATTGATTGGTTTTGTACATAATTTGTATATCTGTTTTGTGAACATTCTGATTTTTTAAAATTCATTCCCAACTAATTTTTCAATCCCTTTTTGTTTGATTAACAACTGTACAAGTTTGATTTTTTTAAAAAAAACCAATTTATCATTTGGACACTTTGGATAGTCCCCTTACTAATGTTTTCCATGACTGCAGGCATGTCAAGGGAAGAGGCAGAAGATCCATATCATCCATCTGAGGCATCTACGTCTCAGGGTCGAGGTATGTTGGAATGTCATTGTCTCTATTTTTTATGTAATTAATAGACAGATATATATATATATATATATATATATATATATATATATATATATATATAACATTTGTCAATTTGTATATAAAATGTTTTTCAACAGGATCAGACCCGACTGCTTCTTCCTCTCGCAGGAGAGGCCCTGGTCGAGGCATATTATCATGGAATTCCAACACGACTTTTGATGTTTCATTTGATGAGGTATTTTATCTTGTGGGATGGAATTCCCCTGCATTTATTCGTCAGTTGGGTCATATCATACGTGATCCACATCGATTTCCATTGACCACGCGTGACTGGGATTCTATCCCTCAGGACACATTACATCATCTTTGGAGGGAGGTTCAGGTAAGAAGACCATTTTAATTTATTCCCTATGTATAATCAAAAATAACATATGTGATTTTTTTTCATTAATAGAAAAATTTGAAAGTATGTCCCGATGAGTTTTGACCAGTGTGTATGAGCAAATGCTGTAAGATGTGGAAAGACTATAAAGGAAAAGTCAAGAGGGACCACTGGGTACCAAATGTGGGTGCCCCAGAAATTCTAGAAAAAGTCTCTAGAGGTGTCCTCCTAGCTCAGTAGTGTGATTTAGTTGCATATTGGTCTACTGAGGGTGTTGCGGTTTGTATATTTATTTTGGTATATATATTTTCAAGAATGTGTGATTTGTTTTATATTTGAATGAATTGAATGTAGGAGGTGTCTACATGCCATTCTGAGAATCGAGCGTTGTAGGGACCACCTCACAGGCTCGGGACTCGTCACGTGTCTCAGATCTGATATGAGGTATTTATTAATCATTTTTTAATTTTTTTAATTAATACAGTTTTTTTTATATTCTATTCATATATTGTGGGAACAAGGTGCACCAACTGATAAAATGTCGGTGTGGATGAGGACTCATGATCGCAATGATCCAGAGGCTGCAGCATTGATAGTAAGTGATTGTAATCATTTCCAATACTTACATAAAATCTTTATATTAATATATGTATATATATTTAAATATTTCACAGGCTCAATTTGAAGTTGAATTAGAACATTTGCCAGAGGACCAACGACAGCTTCCCATGGGAAGGGATGAGATCTTTCATCGCATCATTGTTCGGGATGAACATGGATATAGTTTGACCTATGGAACATGGATTCCTTGTTCTGTAGTGTCAGGCGCTGCGGTTGTCGGTCCCGCTGTTGCTTAGATGACACAACAGCTATCATATTTCGAGGCATGGCTACGGGCTTCCGAGGAGGCAAATGGGCAATTGGCTTTTAAGGTTAGAGCACTGTGAGAATATGTGCGTTCAGGTGATGGTTCAGGTGATCACACGACGCAGGTTTATACTGTATTTATTTATTTAATTTAAATTATTTTTTTTATAAAAATATTCATAATATTTATTTGTTGTAGGCCCCTGGCCCACCGGATGGAGGTTAGTGATGAACACGCATGATGCATCATATTCACGAGGTGTGTTTCTGCTTTTAATGGTAGGGTTGTTATTGATATTTATGTTGGGTTTCTAGTGAGTTTTTTTGTGATTTGGGGGTATCATGTGTGTTTTGGCCTCATGCAATGTTTGTGTGCACGAATTGAGAAGTAACCATGAAACTGATTATTTATTTGGATATTTTTTGTTCATTTAATTTTCAATGTTTAGAATTTCATGTTCTGTTATATTTTTGAAAAAAATACGTTATTCCGAATATAAATCATTAAGCTTTTTTTTGATGAATAAGCTGAGTTCACTATTTGTAGTCCCCGGCCTAACCCGGACAGCCCTCCCCGCACTCCGGACAGCCCTCCCCGCACCCCGGACCACCTTCCCGCACCCCGTACAGCCTTCCCCGCACTCCGAACATCCCTCCCCGCACTCCGGACAGCCCTCGCGCACCCCGGACAGCCTTCCCCACACCCCGGACAGCCCTCCTGCACTCCGGACAGCCCTCCCGCACCCCGGACAGCCCTCCCGCACCCCGAACAGCCTTCCCCGCACTCCGGACAGCCCTCCCCGCACCCCGGACAGCCCTCCCGCACCCCAGACAGGCCCCCACGCACTCCGTACAGTCCTTCCTGCACCCCGGACAGCCCCCCCGCACCCCGGACAGCCCTCCCGCACGCCGGACAGCCCCCCTGGCACCCCCGACAGCCCTCCCTCACCCCGGACATCCTACCCCGCACTCCGGACAACAATCTAATTATTATTCGTGACGTGTACGCGCAGACGACACGTCAATCGGACGTGCGGTCTGCGGGGTAGGGCTCATTATGCATTCTTTAAGTGTTGTGTGCACTTGATAAATGCACGTGGGGGGTCCAAACGGGCCGAACGAGGTCTGAATGTCCTGAAATCAGATGACATCAAAGGTTGAGTGAATTGTGATGTGGTCGATCAGACGACACGTCAATCGGAGCCCGCGGTAACTGGGAACGCCGTTCAGGTGTCATAAATGGCCAAAACGGGCATCTAATGGTCAAAGTCATAGCGGACAACATCGGATTAACCTGAATTCACTGGAAAACAATATAATTATTTTTCGTGACGTGTACGCGTAGACGGCACGTCAATCGGAAGTGCGGTCTGCACGGTAGGGCTCATTATGCATTCTTTAAGTGTTGCGCGCGCTTGATAAACGCACGTGGGGGGTCCAAACCGTCCGAAAGAGGTCCGAATGGCCTGAAATCAGATGACATAAAAGGGTGAGTGAATTTTGATGTGGTCAAGCAGAGGGAACATCAATCGGATGTGCGGTCTGCGTGGTAGGTCTCATTATGCATTCTTTAAGTGTTGCGCGCGCTTGATAAACGCGCGTGGGTGGGTCCAAACGGGCCGAACGATATCTGAATGGCCTGAAATCAGACGACATCCAAGGGTGAGTGAATTGTGATGTGTTTGAGCAGACGACACGTCAATCAGATGTGCCATGTGCCCGCGGTGACTGAAAACGCCGTTCTGGTGTCATAAACGGCCAAAACGGGCGTCTAACGGTCAAAGTCATAGCGGATGACATCGGATTGACCTGAAATCATAGGAAAACAATCTAATTATTATTCTTGACGTGTACGCGTAGACGACACGTCAATCGGACGTGCGGTCTACACGGTAGGGCTCATTATGCATTCTTTAAGTGTTGTGTGCGCTTGATAAACGCGCGTGGGGGGGTCCAAATGGGCCGAACGAGCTCCGAATGGCCTGAAATCTGACGAAATAAAAGGGTGAGTGAATTTTGATGTGGTCGAGCATACGACATGTCAATCGGATGTGTCGTGTGCCCGCGGTGACAGGGAACGCCGTTCTGGTGTCATAAACGACCAAAACGGGCGTCTAACGGTCAAAGTCATAGCGGACGACATCGGATTGACCTGAAATCACAGGAAAACAATATAATTATTATTCGTGACGTGTACGCGTAGACGGCACGTCAATCGGACGTGTGGTCTACGTGGTAGGGCTCATTATGCATTCTTTAAGTGTTGCGCGCACTTGATAAACGCGTGTGGGGGTCCAAATGGGTCGAACGAGGTCCGAATGGCCTAATATCAGACGAAATAAAAGGGTGAGTGAATTTGGATGTGTTTGAGCAGACGACACATCAATCAGACATGCCGTGTGCCTGCGGTGACCGGGAACGTCGTTCTGGTGTCATAAACGGACAAAACGGGCGTCTAATGGTCAAAGTCATTGCGGACGACATCATATTGACCTGAAATCACAGGAAAACAATCTAATTATTATTCGTGACGTGTATGCGTAGACGGCACGTCAATCGGACGTGCGTTCTGCGCGGTAGGGCTCATTATGCATTCTTTAAGTGTTGTGCGCACTTGATAAATGCGCGTGGGGGGTCCAAATGGGCCGAATGAGGTCCGAATAGCCTGAAATCAGACGACATCAAAGGGTTAGTAAATTTTGATGTGGTCGAGCAGATGACATGTCAATCAGAGGTGTCGTTTGACCGCGGTGACTGGAAACGCGTTTCCGGTGTCATAAAACACCAAAAACGGTGTGAGACGGTCGAATTCGGAGAAAACGTGCTCTGAATGACCTGAAACCACACAAAAACATTAGTAATATTATTCGTGACGTGTATAAGGAGACAACGCACCCATCGGAAGTGCGGTGCGCGCGGTATGACCGACTGCGCCATTTTCAGCAGCTCCGCACGCGCTAAAACGGCGCGTGGGGGGGGGGGTCAAAACCAACCGAATAACCTCAGAATTCCATGAAACCATACAACAACAGCCGTTGTGTGATTTTTGAAATGGTAGGGTAGATGACACGTCAATCAGAGGTGTCGTTTCACCGCGGTGACCGGAAACGCGTTTCCGGTGTCATAAAACACCAAAAACGGTGTGAGACGGTCGAATTCAGAGAAAACGTGCTTGAAATGACTTGAGACCACATGAAAACATTAGGAATATTATTCGTGATGTGTAGGAGGAGACGGTGTTCCCATCGGACTTGCGGTGCGTGCGGTACGGCCAAATGCGTCGTTTTCAGCAGCTCCACGTGTGCTAAACCGGCGCGTTGGGGGGTGAAAACCACCTGAACGACCTCGGAATGCCATGAAACCGTAGGAAAACAGCCTTTGGGTGATTTTTGAAATGTTCAGGCAGACAGCATGTCAATCGGACCTGCCGTTTGAACATGGTGACCGGAAACGTGTTTCTGGTGTCATTTAACACCAAAAACGGTGTGAGATGGTCGAATTCGGAGAAAACATGCTCCAAATGACCTCAAACCACACAAAAACATTAGTAATATTATTCGTGACATGTAGGAGGAGACGGCGCACCCATCGGACGTGCGGTGCGCGCGGTACGGCCGACTGCGTCATTTTCAGCAGCTCCGCACGCGCTAAAACGGCTCGTGGGGGGGGGGGTCAAAACCACCCGAATGAACTCGGAATTCCATTAAACCGTACGAAAACAGCCGTTGTGTGATTTGTGAAATGTTCGGGTAGACGACATGTCAATCAGAGGTGTGGTTTGACCGTGGTGACCAGAAACGCGTTTCTGGTGTCATAAAACCCCAAAAACGGCATGAGACGGTCAAATTCGGAGGAAACGTGCTCCGAATGACCATAAATCACACGAAAACATTAGGAATATTATTCGTGACGTGTATGAGGAGACTGAGCACCCATCGGACGTGCGGTGCGCGCGGTACGGCCGACTGCGTCGTTTTCAGCAGCTCCACGCGCGCTAAAACGGCGCGTGGGGGGGGGGGTTCAAAACCACATGAACGACCTCGGAATGCCATGAAACCGTATGAAAACAGCGGTTTTCTGATTTTTGATATGGTCGGGCAGACGACACGTCAATCGGAGGTTTCCTTTGACCGCGGTGACGGGAAACGCATTTCCGGTGTCACAAAACACCAAAAACGGCGTGAGATGGTCGAATTCAGAGAAAACGTGCTCCGAATGACCTGAAACCACATGAAAACATTAGGAATATTATTCGTGACGTGTAGGATGAGACGGCGTGCCCATCGGACATGCGGTGCGCGCGGTACGGCCGAATGTGTCATTTTCAGCAGCTCCACAGGCGCTAAACCGGCGCGTTGGGGGGTCAAAACCACCCGAACGACCTTGGAATTCCATGAAACCGTACGACAACAGACGTTGTGTGATTTTTGAAATGGTCGGGTAGACGGAACGTCAATCGGAGCTATCGTTTGACCGCGGTGACCAGAAACGTGTTTCTGGTGTCATTTAACACCAAAAACGGCGTGAGACGGCCGAATTCGGAGAAAACTTGCTCTGAATGACCTGAAACCACAAGAAAATGTTAGGAATATTATTCGTGACGTTTAGGAGGAGATGGAGCGCCCATCAGATGTGCGGTGCGTGCGGTACGGCCGACTGCGTCATTTTCAGCAGCTTCGTGCGCGCTAAAACGGCGCGTGGGGGGGTCAAAACCACCCGAACTACCTTGGAATGCCATGAAACCGTACGAAAGTAGCCGTTGTGTAATTTTTAAAATGTTTGGGAAGACAACACGTCAATCGGAGGTGTCGTTTGACTGCGGTCACTGGAAACGCGTTTCCGGTGTCATAAAACACCAAAAACAGCGTGAGATGGTCGAATTCGGAGAAAACATGCTCCTAATGACCTGAAACCACAGGAAAACCTTAGGAATATTATTCTTGACTTGTAGGATGAGATGGCGCGCCCATCAGATGTGCGGTGCGCGCGGTACGACCAAATGCATTGTTTTCAGCAGCTCCGCGCGTGCTAAAACGGCACGTGGGGGGGTCAAAACCACCCGAACGACCTCGGAATGCCATGAAACCGTACGACAATAGCCGTTGTGTGATTTTTAAAATGGTCGGCCAGACAGCATGTCAATCAGAGGTGTTGTTTGACCGCGGTGATAGGAAAAGCGTTTCTGGTGTCAAAAAACACCACAAACGGCGTGAGACGGTCGAATTCGGAGCAAACGTGCTCCGAATGACCTGAAACCACACGAAAACATTATTAATATTATTCGTGATGTGTAGGAGGAGACGACGCGCCCATCGGACTTGCGGTGCGCATGGTATGGCCGAATGCGTCGTTTTCAGCAGCTCCGCGCGCGCTAAACCGGCGCGTTGGGGGGTTCGAAACCACCCGAACGACCTCGGAATGCCATGAAACCGTATGACAATAGCCTTTGTGTTATTTTTGAAATGTTTGTATAGAAGTAATGTCAATCGGAGGTGTCGTTTGACCGCGGTAACCGGAAACGCGTTTTCGGTGTCATAAAACACCAAAAACGGCGTGATGCGGTCGAATTCGGAGCAAATGTGCTCCGAATGACCTGAAACCACACGAAAACATTAGGAATATTATTCGTGACGTGTAGGAGGAGACTGCTCACCCATCGGACGTGCGGTGCGCGTGGTACGGCCGACTGCGTCATTTTCAGCAGCTCTGCACGCGCTAAAACGTCGCGTGGGGGGGTCAAAACCACCCGAACGACCTTGGAATGCCATAAAACTGTACGAGAACAGTCGTTGTGTGATTTATGAAATGGTCGGGTAGACGTCACATCAATCAGAGTTTTCGTTTGACCGCGGTGACCGGAAATGCGTTTCTGGTGTCTTAAAACACCAAAAATAGCGTGAGACGGTCGAATTCGGAGCAAACGTGCTCCGAATGACCTGAAATGATAGCATTTCTTAAATTGGGGGTTTTGAATTATTATATGACCATGATTTGATGTCAGATTTAATTTTATTATATGTATATAATAACTGAATAATTATGTTCAATTTATGTTGGTTTTGTTTTTTTGTCTTATTGTAGGTTTTGAAGCAAAAGATTGAAATATATGGACCTGCTCAGATCGTTGAAGCACGTTTATCATTTATGATGATTTGGATGTTTATGTTGTTTGAAATTGTTTTCCATTTTTTATGACTGTTACCTTGTTTTATCTCTGATTTTGCACCGTGAAGAAAAAAAACACAATTCGTACATTTCATTAAAAAAATGAAAAATATTTTATTTAATATTATATATCTAAATATTTTCAATAATATATATATATATATATATATATATCGGTATGAATTTTTTTTTTAAAAAAAAATTCCCAGTTTAGCGACCGCCTTTGGCGGTCGCTATAGACTGCCTGCCGGGCAGCATTAGCGACCGCCATTGGCGGTCGCTATGGGCTGCTGTCTGGGCAGCATTAGCGACCGCTAATGGCAGTCACTAATGGTTCCCACCCGGAAGCCTATAGCGACCGCCAGACGGTCGCTTAAGGCCGGCATTTCGGCCACCTATAGCGACTGCCAATGGCGGTCGCTATTGGCCTACAGCGACGAGGCTGATGCGACCGCCATTGGCGGTCTCTAGGCGGTCTCTATAGGCCTTTAGCGGCCGCCAATGGCGGTTGCTAATGCCCTTTTTTAGTAGTGATTCTCTAATAATCTCAGGCTTAGGAATAACACAAAACTTTTGTGGTTTTGAAAATAACAAATATTTTCTTTTAGAAAGAATATTTAACAAATCAACTTTTTTTCTATATCATATATGGTTTTATATATCTTTAGAGAATTTTAAAATATAAATAATCCTTTATTAAAGTATTTAATTGATGGGTAAAAAGAATATTTTCCTAAATATATGGATAAATCTTTCATCCTTGATTTAAAAAAAATAAACCTGTAACTTTTTCAAAATATGTTAGAACGTGATAAAATTTATAAACCCTATGTATATAATTAATTATCACATTTTTTTATAACAAAATATTTTTAATGATCAACTCCACTCATTAAAAAATAATATCGAGATAAATATACACATACTTTTATGATCCGTTTGAGCTTTATATATTCTTTTAGATATATAACCATGATATAACAACCAATTTTTTCATCACTCGAATAAAAATTTTATCTATGTTGATTATTCCTTTCATTTTTAGAAACAGTATATTTATATAAATTTTATAAAAAAAAGTTTCTATAATTATCACTTTAAAATAGAATAATAAATTTCTATAATATTAATACCTAACATTGGAATTCCATGAAGTTTAAAAGACACTTTCATGTATCCAAACAATCTCATATAAGGGAATCATTTCTCCTTCCTCGTAATACCCTTATCTTTCAAAAACCATAACTGGATACTCAAAGAAACATTGTTGAACTTTCTAAATAAAATTTTTTCTTTGGTTTTGATCTTTTACCCACTTGAACTATTTATATAGAACCAGAACCTATAAATCATATGCTCAGAACATATATTATCAATAATTTGAGAATTTCAGGTAAAACTTCTCTTGAAGTCATTCATTTTTTTAAAAAAATTTCATAAAAGGAAATAGTATGAATTCCTTATCTAGAACAGGCCTTTCATATTAGTTTGTCAAAGTCATTAATATGATCAGTCGTATTGAGTATCATACCAAATCATATTTAGTTTATAAGAGTAAATTTCTTTTATTCATTTTTTGCTTTATTCCATTGAAACCCTAACAAAATCATTTTAATCTTCTCAAAATTATTTGGATCCACTTATGGAACAATTTAAACACATCTTTATTCAGGATAGGATTTCTCTAACACGTATAATTTTTCATTATACAAATGAACTTTTCTTAATATACCAGCCCTAGGATTTTAATAAATTAATATTCTCCATCCTAAGGGTTAATATTTAAGTTTGATCATGATTATATCATTTATATTGAATAGAAGAATTTATCAGATGAGTATCATGTTCTTTTACCATTTAATAATAAAATTTTTAAAATGGGATACCATTAAAATGATGAACCCTTATAAAATTTATCACTCCCATTAAAGGTCCAAGATCCATGGTTCACTTATCTTCAAGTCTCTTTAGTGTTTTACTCGTCATTCAACTATTTAGGTAGGGTATCATCCCAATCATATCATGTATGATTCTTAGATTGTTTAGAGATAATCACTTTGTCCAATCCATCATGTAAACTCAACTCTATTACTATGGTAACCAAATACTATTAGGGTTTTCTAGCAAGTCTAACAAAAATAAAATGATAATAACAAGCTAATAAAAGATGATCAAGGGGCACCCAAGATTGGAGTGACCTACACAACATGATAATACAATGTGGCCAATCACTTTCTTGACATACACAAGATAATGTAGGGGCACCCAACTTTCGCATGACCTACACGATTGGATGATTGAGGACTTGAAAAGTGTCATTTTGGAAGGAATCAAACACTTACTATTTTATGGGGATTTAATCTCACCATTTTATGACCCAAGATTCAAAATAAAGTAAAGTAATCATTATTTATAAAATTTCCCAATTAAATGAAAAAATATTTATTTACATGGTAATAAAATAAATAATTATTTAATTTTTTATTAATAAACGAATTTAATTATGCACATTTGTCTTAGAATAAAAATTGTATTTACTAAATGAAGAGTTTTTTAATTTTAATCACAAAATGTATAATTTTGAAATACCCAAGTATTTTTTTAATAACTAAATTTCCCCTAGATAAAGAATTATAATCATAAAAAGGGATTTAAATTGTGAATAAATGTGTCATAATTAGTTTATGATGAATATTTTGGATTTTTATGAAGTTTATTTTATTGGAGAACTGTAAAAATTACAGTTTTTATGAATACTGTAAGTTTTAAAGCATCATTATGATGTAATCGTGAATTAAAAAAAATAAATCAAATATTTTTATTTCAAAAATGTATTTAAGGATTAAAAAAATAATTTAAAAGAATTTATGTTTAATTTATAAAATTATATCTTTTATTTTTGAAGAAAAATTATATTTTATCCGAATGAAAACAAATTTTGATTCATTTAATTTAATGTAGTTGTTGACAGGTTTCATTTGATTTTATCTTGATTTAAAATTTTAATACCCCACCATTATTTAATAATAATGATATTAATTTCATGGTAATTAATTTTATTCAAAACTAGTTTTCAAAAATAATAAAATAAAAGATATTTTAAATAAAAAATACCACCTCCTAATGTATATATACTCACTCATTCTCCCATTCCTATACTCTAAAAATATATTGAGAATTAATTTTATCTCATTTCCCATATAAAGAGTCTCTAAAACGATTTTATTTGATTCTAAGGTGTTCATATCAATATTTAGGAATCTGCTTTGTATATTAAGGGTTCATAAACTCTTCTCCTATATTTTTTCAATACATCTAATTATTTTCCTTTTCAAATGACAAATTCTGAAATGCTTCATTTTTTTTAAATTCTTTATTATATTATAAATTATTGATCACCATTTCATTTCATTACAATACATTCGCTATCCATAATAAATCCCAAATTCCTTCATAACCATATAACCCCTAAAATTTTGGTAAAGTAAAGAGTTTGTGGTTTCCCTGTAATGAAATATTTGTCTATATACAATTAGTATAGTAAATGAAAAATAAGAATGATTTGTTATTTAAAAAATAATGTTTCTAAAAATTATTTTTCATGTGATTTATCTTAAGAAAATATAAATGTGAAGGATAACATATACTATTCATATTAATAACATATCAACACTAATTAGTAATTGACAGGAAATAAAAGTAAGAATGATTAATATTTTAAAATTTTAATTTTCTAATTAAAATATTTTTCATTTTATTTTTATTTATAAATATTAGAATATTTTGTTGATAAAATTAAATTAGTTTTTTTATTTTCAATAATGACATTATCTTTGTAATTTGTTTAAAAAAGTCAGAAATAGTTGATTTTTAAGTAAATATTGAAAACACTATTTTTATTAAAATTGTAAATTTATAATTATATAATAAAAACTTATATTTTTATAAAATCTCCAATTAATTAAATTTTTGTTTAAATATTAAAACTATAAATTTTTTCCAATGTCATTCTTAATTCACAGAAATTATGATTAATATTTTTAGAACATATACAATATTTTCCAATAAAAACTGTTTTAGTCTTTTCTTTTAATTAGATATTATTTTAATAAAATTTAATTTAGATTGATTTTAGACACAAATAAAAAATTATATAATTAGAATAAAAATTATTGATAATGTTTTCTTATACAAAAATTTTCTGGTTAATAATACACTTTTTCAAAAAACAAGTTTTCACGTGTTATATGCATTGATGTTAAAAATTGAATTTATTTCACATAGAAATTTTATATGATAAAATGGATTTCATATTTTTAATTATTATTTAAAAATTATTTAATAGTGTTATTTTTTAATTTTAGGAATTAAAAGTAAATTACTTTGTTAAAAACTAGTTACCATAGTAAAACAATAAACATATATATGAAATTATAAGTGTAAATGACTTAAAAACATGTTTTAAAATGATTGTTTTAGTGATTATAGAACTTATCTCATACACCGCCCCGTTATTTTTCATTTTTAGAGACACTTGACAAATTTGAAAAGTTCATATTTTATATTATGTTATTATAATTATAAAAATTTTAGTCTTACCACTTATAAAAGTGTCCTCTCACAACCCCTCAAGACGAACCTAGAAATTCAATTTATTATTATAAATCTAACACTACTACATCCCCTACAAACCTGTTCATTTTACATGATCCTCTGGTCACAATATATTTTCTCAAAACCTCTATTTCGAAAGAGTCTTCCAAGAGAAATATCATTCCTCAATGTGAATACTTTTTTCCTAACTTATTTTCTTTTCTTTTAATTATTAATTTCAAAAATATAACATTATAAATCATTTATAATTACATTATTATTTATTTTATACATAATTTTATTATTCTTAGGTAATAACTATTAAACCACATTCCCATTTTCTATTAGGAAAAAATGAAACTTTCATTTGTGCATTGTGCGGACTACTGCCTCCACAAAACAAGAAATTTTGGTTTGCACCACCACTACTTTAAAATGATTGTAAGGGTTAAATTGAATAATAAATGTGACTGGTATAATATAATTATGATTATTAAGAGAAAAATTATAATCCACCATACTTCCCTCTCATTCTTTGAGAAATTAAAACGTTAGCTATGTGTTGTATGAACTACCACCTCTATAAAGTAATGTATATCATTTTTCGTCAATTGTTTTACTTATTTATTAAAATATATTAAAATTTGATTCACCACAATAAAATTTTCAAGATATTATTATTATTCTTATGTAATAATTGTATTATTCCCAAAATATACCACTTTCAAAACAATACTCATCCATTATTTATGGTGTGTTCATGTTTTGGTTGGTCTAACAACCTACATGAATGATGATACAAATTAATATAATGGATAGATCTGAGAAATTAAATAATGATAATATATGATATAAATAAATAAATCTTATTTTTATAAAGCATTAACATTAATCATTAACTCGTTAAATAATATACCAACACCCATTCGTTAAAAACCATTGATATATTGTCATCATATATTTTATCATTAATTATAATAACTAAAATTCCCATATAATGAGGTTAAAACAATATAAATAATTAAAATTAATAAATTAATAAATTATATAACATTTTATTTTTTAATGATGAACTTTTGGAGAATAATGAATAACAAAAATGCTACTATGAAACTAGATCAAAATGTTCAAAATTACTACTACCTAATAGTGAATGTAATATATATCTAACTAATATATTTATAATAAATGATAATAAATGATGTATATAAAAGATTATATATATTAATAGGGTAATAAAATATAATATTAAGAAAATTATGTTTTCTTACATTATTTTAGAGTGAATTTCATCTAAGAAGAAATTAATGTAAGTGTTTTTTCTACCTTAATTTTCTTCCAATGAGTTACATCCTTTCTTGTTGAAACTTATTGCTCCATATTTTATTTTATCTTCATAATGAATAATTTTTATTTTCTTTATTTCATATTTTTAGGGATTAAATAATTATACCGTATAAACTCAACATGAAATGATTCATACCTCAAATATTATGTTAATTTGAAGGGGTTTCTTAGTCCAAATTAATATTTCACGAGACATGATTCTGGTTATACACATATTTAATTTTATATATTTTATTAATTATATAATGAATTATATTTCATATTATTTTAAGTTCATTTTGAATCTATTTCCCCATAAATGTTTTTTTATTTATATGATAATCAATACATAAGATTTTCCTTATCTCATTTTCAATTCCATGAGACATGTTTGATTTTGTGCACCATATTTTATTATATAGTGTATACACTAGACATTTTAGATGTTATATTATGAATTATATTTTATTCATGTTATTTTAAGTTCAATTTGAATATCTCTATTTAATGGGGATTTGATTAAAAAAATTCTCAATCCACAAGGGTTTCGTTTAAAATATTATTTTCAAAACAAGATTGTTTCTGAAAGATAATTCATTTGAATAATTTGTATTATTTATAAGACTAATCATAATTTTATTTGTATATTAATGTGGTTTTATATTTCCCCTTAAAATTTCATTTCATCTTGACTCATATTTTACCCTAAGTGTTTCTTTTAAGAGTAACTAAACTCGTCTCTCCTTCTTAGTCAGAAACCACCCTTTCTCCATGTCATTATTAATTAGATAATTTTAAAAATATCCTTTTTATGCATTAAAATGATTAAAATGTCTTTTTTATAATTCTATTTTTATTAAAAAAAATTAAATAAACTATTTATGTTTTATATATGGTATGTTTTATTAAAATTGTCAAAATAATATCTTTTTAAAATTTTCCATGTTATCAAATATTGTCATTGTTATTATCATTTTTATGAAACTTTTTGTCTAAATTTTAGTTTTTTTAAATAAATTTATACTCTCCTAGTATTATAAAATATTTATTTTGATATTTTTTAAAAATATATTGGATATTTATTATTTCCAAAGTTGTTTTTCTAAAACTCATAAAAATAATTTTTTATCTAATTCATTTCTCTTTGAAAAATATTATTCTTTATCTAGAAAAATAACTATATGATGTTGTACACACTTTTATAAGGACTTCCCATATACTTTTTTCTCCATGAGCACTCTATATTTTCTTCCTTTGATTACTTAGTGATCACTTAGATTACATATGTTTTTTGATTGAGGAAATTATTGAGTGAACCTTATTACCATTTCTCTATAAGTTGTAAGTTTGAGGGATTCTTAAATTGAAAGATATTTCATTTATTTATTGGTGGAATATTGACAATATGTATACATGTTATTTCCACAAAATATATATTGACTTCTAAGGAAAGTTGGTAATGCATTATATATATTATTAATTCCTACATATAATGAATGAATTATAATTAATTAGTGATTTTTCTGGGATTGGTATCCCCTTAATGCATCAATAGGTCACATGAGATGAACGTGGTTAGGAATTTTTCTATATTCTTTTCTAGAAAAATATATTTCCTAAAAAAAATTCCTAAAAATGTGGTCTTGATAGTAAGATCATGATGTCTATGATTATTGTGTCTAGTTTTAGGGAATGAAATTAGTCTTCTGAAATTATGCATGTTTATCACTATAAAATAGTTATTTTTATCCACATGATCTATTCATTTCCATTTTTATTCTAAAATATAGTTCATAGTTCACTCATAAGTAACCAAATCCAGTTTGATACATGGCCTAAAGCACACCTCCCCATACACTAGAAGCTATAGACTAGTATTGAGGGTCTATGATGGTATGATGTGGAGACTATAACCTCACATTAAAAGTGTATAAACGAGGTATAATGATATAAAAAATTAGAAGAATCATAATATATAACAAGCATTAGAACAAAAAAATAAAAATATATAATAAACAGGTATAAGTTGAATCAATATCATATACTAAATGATGATCATGTCATGATTCTATTAAAAAAAATGGAAGTGCATGGGATACATAGTTTGAGGTAAACTTAGTTAAAAACCACCAATGGTGTCTATAATAATATATCAAGTTCATGTAAAATACTACTTTGAATAAATAACAATATAGTAAAGAAATTTAACTTTAAATGATTCAGATATGGTTCTAAAGGGACATAAAGCTAACACAACCTGCTTCATCCATGGACGGAAAACCTCTAAATATGTTTCAAAAATTATATATATTTGTGTGTGTGTATATATATGAACAATATACATAGGAATATATGTATCCCTATATATAAATAAGTAGTTCTTTTAAGGACCTAAGGCATAACTCAAGCATCCATTCATAGTCATAGGGGTGTTGTAGTGTAGTTGTAAGGGACACTATGATCAAATATCAAAAGTATATGGGATTTTATTCATGATTATCATCAATAATAATGGTCTCCATGCCTGGGTGTCAAAATTATATGGGATACCAAGCCTTATTATCATGAATCATTAAGGTCTCCATGCATAAGTATCATATGAATATGGGATACCGTGCCCAAGTATCATAAAACCAAGGGACGCCATGCTTAGGTATCACAAATAATTGATAATGTTGGCCAAGATTTAATATAATCCAATTTTTGGTTTATAAATCATTTAACATTCCATTTTGTTAATAAATAGTACATTTTTAATATAAGAGTCAAGTGACATGGTCAAACCACTCAATTTCTATTAAATTATAATGATCCATTCAATTAGGTGGCTCTTAACACCACTTTGAGTGTGTTTCGACAAATCATTATTTTATAAGTTATGTTAACTTAATGAGCACACCAAAAGGTGTTGACCATATCTATGTAGGTGACCTATCACAATAAATAAGATTGTATAGGGGTTCCTTTAACCAGGTTAACAAATAAAATAATGAAATTTAATTTTTAAGGAAATTTTTAGAATTTTTGGTGTGAGGGATTATAGTGAATGAAATAAAACAACTCTTCTTGAGGAAATATTTACTTGACCCATACCTTATTAAGGTATACAACTCCTCATCCAACATTGGCCTCTAATCTGATCTATAATGGAAGGTTTTGGTTATATAGAAAAATGTTCTAAAAATATTCCATATTAGATCACCTGTAAATTGCATTTCTGGGGTTGAGATAAATGACAAAAGTAATGAAGTGGATTGAAGTGCTTACTGATATACTTCCAATTCAACCAAAAGTGAGATAAATGAGTTCTTGTTTAGGGATAATCCTCAAATCCTAAAATATAATTATATAGGATCTCAAATAGGAGGGTATTGTTTATGTATAGGAATATAAAATAGGGAAAAACATTAAAAAATGTAGGGGTAAATCATAATTTCACCCATTTTTAAAGGGGTGCATGGTTTGAAAAAAAATGAACTTCCCATGATGGTCCCCTCTACAAGTCCTTTATGGGTTATTACATATTTTTTTAGCCTAACACGTATAGTTTATCAAACAATTATCCTCTATGTATGGGTCTCATGGTTGATTCTTACAGTTTCTACTAACTATGTGTCAACGATGCAAATCATGCTCTTTCTCTAAAATCTGGGGCTCCAAGCTCTGAACAATCCCTAAATTATCTGAAACCCTTGCTCAATCCCTTAGTAACATCAATAAGGATAAAAATGGTTTAAAATAAAATTTAAATTATTTTTTACTCATAAAAAATTAGGATCATATAGTTATCCATAGATATATTTTTACTTCAGTTTCATTCAATTATGGAATTATTTTTAGTTATCTATTCTATCTATGTTATTTGTTCCCATCATATTCCCAGTTATGATCTTTTATTGGTGTCTCTTATTTTCAACCTTACTCAATGTTTGAAATCACCCCATATTATGTTTATATTTTCCTAGGTTGTGAAGGGAAGTATTGCACATGATATGTCTAATAGGATATCTTGATTAGAGATTTTATGGGAGATAATGAATAATTCTTATGGATTAATTAGTTTCTTATTTTAGTGAAAAAAATGTCCATTTGTTGAGAAATATAATAGCTTTATTATTTTATGATTTTTCTTAATTATATAAATCTATAAACGTAAAATTTAGTAGGAATGTATATGATGAAATATTTGATTTAAGTCATGTAATTATGTGATAGTTATGTCAATAAATCTATATTTCGTATAAAAATAGTATAAAAATATGTTTTTAGTAATGAATCTATGTGTTTACGTATGGGGAATCACATTGTAGGATCTTGATTAGATCTGATTACGTATAATAAACCCAGAAATGTTTTGTTTAGTATTAACTCAATCTTTACTCGATCCATAACTAATGGGATGAACTATATACTTGGTTTGAAACTCCTAAGGGATATGCTTTGACTAATTCATAATCTCTTTATGAACTATAATGAAGGATTATTTCTGATTGATATCCCCACGACATAAAATTACCATTCACTAATACCTTGTTATCATTACTTTTATAAGGGTTATTTTCATTACATTTTGAATATATTGTTGTTTCTAAGTTTATTGTGGAGTATTCACATAGATATCCATATTGTTCTATTAAATGGGTAAAAATTAATATTCCATATACAAATTTTTTAATATGGAAAACTTTTGATATCTTCTCCAGTACTATGTATATAGTTCCATAGGAACCATTATGATATGTATTATTACCTATTCTTTTCATATGATGCATGTATTGGACTTATTATGTGATGGGTTGGGCCAGAAATTATATATCCCCTAGATACATCAACATGTGTCATGATAAAAAATAGTTGAGTATTTGGTATAATTCCTACTCCTTTATGTATGATGTCTTGGAACAAGGCCTTGACGATATGTTTTTGATATCCGTAATTATAAATTTTGTAACTATGAGATGAGTTATGATTATTAATTCATTTATTTATTATTTTTTAATTCACTAATATATTATTTTTATGAAATTTAGTTATTCCTGTTATATTATTGATTCCATTCTTATATATGATATATTCTGTTATATGTTACCCCTTACAGAGTATATGATCTCACCCTTGTATATTTTTTATCATTTATATGCAAAACTAATAGGATTACAACATGTGGCATATTGATGTTTAGGAGAAATAATAAAGTTTCCATGATTTCATATGATGTATCTTCAGTTTTCAATTCAATGTAATGTTCAATTTTTTATCTAGTTTTATGACACAATTAAACTATTTGATCATGTGTTCTATGTAGATTTACCAATATCATTAAATAACTATAGTCTTCATATCAGTAGAGTTTTGGTGTTATAGTTAGTATTAAAGCAAGTTTAGTATAAATATTTTGAACTATACATAGAATAACGTAGTTAGAGAACATAAACCCACATAAATACTTATTATGTTATTAAAATATTTTAAGATTTTAGGACACACATTTGTGATAAATTTATATGAATGATTTGTAATTAATATTTTTTTTTTCAAAATCTAATTAGGTATTTGTACGTTTTTTTAAATATCAAATAATATAAGGAAATAAAACTATGTACGCACCCATAACTAATGTAGGGACTAACCTCTAGAGAAAATAATGAAGGCGATATTGGATATTAGGATATAGTAAATATATTAGGTAAGTTAATTCAAGTCATAACAAGAAATTTTTCTCATATGGAACAAAATTTTAATCTATATCATTGATTAACATTTTTTTACTAATTCATATAGAAACAACCACCATCCTTCAATGGAACCATGAAATCATTAGTACCTGAACATAGGATCAAAAACTTAAAAATTTATTCCTTTATTTGGCGGCAGTGAAAGGGAGAAGGTTATCCTAGTTTTATAACATCTAAAGGTAGATGTTGATAAATAGTGGTATTTGACTCAAAAATATAATAAGGAATAGGAAATATATAATATGGAATAGAAGTATATTATGGTGATATTCATTAAAAATTAAATTCCTCATGAGAAATTGGATGACATTGAAGGGTAACTCCTAAATTTAAAAAAATAAATAAAGAAGAAGTTGTTATTGGGTATAAGGATAACTTTACAAGGTTATAAAGACATATTGTATACTATAAATGTAATAAAAAATCAAATATTTATCACTTATTTTATGTGTTATAGATAAACCAGTAAAATAAATTAGTGTATCAAAAATTTTCTTCATAAAAGGACATAGTGACTAGTGAAATCAAGAATGGAAATAAATTCTCCATGACTTTTACCTTCAAAAATAATCAAGAAAATAATAGGCTAAAGGATCTCCATATTGTTAATAATTTAGTATATGATAATAAGGAAAGGTTATAATTTTCCAAATATAAGAAATATAGGTAGGAAAACCATAGGTCTTTCATAAAGGGAATGGGGGTTTGTTTCAGGTGTGGAGATAAGGGCCAAAAATATCATGAGTTCAATAGAAAGAAATAATCCATAAATTTTCAATACATTAATTACAAATAAATGTGACACTATTCAAATCAATAACACAAGAATCAAGGGAACCTAACCCAGAAGTGGTTAATAAAGTAAGGATGGAAATATGCTATCATAGTAGCAGAAGTTGAGGATTCAAATGATGTTATAATAGGTACTTTGATGATAAACTCAAATTTAACCAATTCATTATTTGATTTTGGATATATACACTCTTTTATATTATAAATGTTTGATAAGAACAACAAATCATACCCTAATTAACTAAAAAATATTTTTCAGTTTGAAATCCTTATGTGAATATTATAGAAAGGAAAATATATAACTTTTTTTCAATTAAAATGGATGGATAATTTTTAGTTATTAACCTGGTTTTCATTCCTATGATTGAATTTAATATAATAATTGGGATAGAATGTCTCTAAAAGTGTAATTAAAGAATTTATTATCATGATAAATATATTATAGTATATAAATAAAAAATAGAATCCTATGTTTTTATAGGAGAGTATTCCTTATCTAATTCATGTATGGAACCACCTAAAATGGTTTATCTTAATTAAAATTTGGTATAATATGAATTAATAAATAAAAAATATATTATTATATAGATTACATATCTATTTTCAGGGATTATATTGATTCATTAATTGAGTAAGTACCTATATATCATCCTAACCCTATATTTGAGTTCTCTTTTGACCTTATCTCTGATGAAAAACCTATATCAAAACCTCTCGAGAGAATAGATTTGGTGGAATTTGTGAAATTAAATAATCAAATTCAATGTTTGTGTGATAATGCATTTATACACCCTAGTGATTCACTTTGGCGACCACCTATATTATCTATTAAGAATAAGGATGTTTATATGAGGTTATGCATCCATTATAGAGAAATCAGTGTCATTACTATAAATAATTCGCATCCTTTTACTCACATTAATAATCTATTTGAACAATTTCACAGAGATCAATGCTTCTCAAAGATTGATCTCCATTTTTTCCATTATCAATTAAATTTCATGCAGTATGGTATTCCAAAAACATATTTTTATACTAGATATGAGCATTAAGAATTCATATTTATTCCCATTTAATTAAAAAAAAATATAATATTTGGGTTTATAGATCTATTTACTATATTATTAATTCATTTAATTGACAAATTTTTTGAGGTTTTTATTGATGGAATATTTATATACTCTATGTGGTAAAAATATCATAAGGACCATTTAAAACTTTTCCTTTACATTTTAAGGGATAATGAGCTATATGGAAAATTTTGTGTAAGTGAATTTGAATTCAAAAAAATTATTTTTTTATACATATTATCTGTAAGGATAGAATATTAGTTGGTCATATAAAGACAGAGGTGGATAAATAATGGACCGTGTCATTAAATATAATTCATATATATAGTTTCATTGGTTTATCTAGTTATTATCATTGATTTATAGAAACTTTTACATGATTATAAATATGTCAATGATGTTGACATGTAAATAGTTAAAATTCACATGGTCAAAGGAATATGAGGAACTTTTTGTGGAAAAAAAATAGATTGATGAATACACCAGTATTAACATTAAGATTAGAAAATGAAGGATTTATTATATACAATTATACATCAATTAAATAAATATGGTGTATCCTTATGTGAAATCATAGAGTTGTTTATTTTTCATAAAGTAAATTGAAGACATTGAAAAACTATCCAACTCATGATCTTGATCTAGTAGTTATAATATTTACATTGAATGTATGGAGTATATATCTTTATAAAGAAATATGTGACATATATAGAAATCAAAAAAGTTTGAAATATATATTAAATTAAAAATAGCTCAACATGAGACAAAGGATACAGATAAAACTACTAAAGGACTATGATTTTATAATATAATAACATAATGGGAAGAAAAAAAGGTGGGTTATTCAATAGGTTGGAAGGATCATGGAGTCCTATGTATGATGAGGATGGAAAAGGCTCCAATATTCATGGATTTAGTATAGTTGTATATAAAAATTATTAAGGAATTGGAAAATAAATTCCTTTTCCAGGTAATTTCCCAACCATATTTACTAGATAGGATAAAGAAGTCCTACCCAAATGAAAAGGGTTTAAAAAATATTATTAAAGACATGGAATATGGGAGATTGTTAGACTTCATCTATGAACATAGCATATTATATTTTGGAAATATACTATGTCTAAAATCAGTACTTAAACTAAGTAGAGAATTTTTGGATGAAGCTCACACCTAAAATTCCTCCAAAAAATAACTTAGCACTAAGATTTATTGGGGTATAAGGGAGAAATTTTTGTGGGAAAAAAATAAGTAAAACATTTCTTACTATGTGTGACGATACATTTTATGTTAATAAGTAAAGGTTGGGAGACATATTCCAAAGGGTTTGATGAAACATATCCCTATAAAAATGTGAAAGTGGGCTGATCTTACAATAGAATTTGTTTATAGATTACTTAATACATCTAAGAAGAATTATTCTATATATTTAACTATGGATCTGTTTTCTTGGTCTACACATTTTTATTTAATAAGTGAGGATCTACCCCTTAAACATATTTCATAGCTTAATAGTAATGAAGTTGTGAGACATCATCGTGAACCATTTTAAATTAAATCTAATCATGATCATAATTTTACATACAGAATTTTTAGGTGTATTTAAAAGTACTTAAACACTAAAATACATTTGAACACTACTTTCCATCGTCAAATATATGAGATGCCTAAAAGGACCATATAAACTTTAGAGGACATTATGAGGTCATGCTAACATAACTTCCATGGAATGTTAGATCAATACCTTCATCTAGTGGAATTCACATACAACAATAACTTAAATGAATGTGTCAAAATGGCATCACTAAATACATTGTGTGGAAAAATATTATGAAATCCAACATTTTGGGATGAATTTGGAAGAAGGAGGCTTATTGGTTCAAATTTCATTGAAGAACTAATTGAGAAGGTGGGTGTTATCCAGAATCATATCAAGATATCTCAAAGTGGATAGAAAATTTCTAATGACAATTGGATAAAGTTCTAGTAATTCTTAGACGGGGATCATTTCTTCTTGAATGTATCATCATGGTAAGGAGTTATAATATTTGGTAAGAAATGGAATATAATTCCAAGATATATTTGTACTTTTTAAATTTTATAGAGAATTATATATTTTTATTATCTTTTGGGTTTATAATGCATCCTCTATAAAGTTCATGGAGTCTTTCATGTCATAATATTAAGGTTATACATGATATAATATACACATGTATATAGAATTGATAAAATAGAGATGGATCATGATCTATAATATAATGAAGACCATTCCCAAAATCTCAACACTGTAGAAAAAGTATAAAGGAATTAGACAACCTAATTGGTAAAATTTAATTAAACGAATAAAAATTTGGAACAAGATACATGAGAGCCTATAGAATCAATAACGAGGAATTACCATCATTTTCTATGCTATAAAGTACACCCCAAATTTTAAGGATGAAATAATTTTAGAAGGGGGGATGTAAAACCAGAGATTATACTAAGGTAATGTTGTTGTTTTTTATTCATGTTTCTAATAAATTGAATAAAATATTTTTTATTAATATAATTATTGTTTATTATAAATTTATATTGACTAATGAAAATTAATTACACACATGTGTCTAGGAATAAAAATTAGATTTAATAAAAGAATAATTTTCAAAGTTTTCATACCGAATGTGTAATTTAAAATAAACAAGTTATTTTATTTAATAATTAAATTTTAAATAAAGAGATAATTATTTCTATAAAAATATATTTATGTTTTAAATAAACACAAAAAAATTATCTAAGAGTGAAATTTTGGGTTTTTTTCTCTAAAAAAATGATTTTTGTGTGTAGTAAAAAATATAGTGTTGATGAATACCAAATTTGTTATGACATAATCATTATTTAAGAAAGAATTAATAAAATTATGAAACATTTTATTTGACTAAATAAATAATTAATGAGTAAAATAAGAAAGTTTAAAATGTTAAGTTGAATTTAGAAAATCAAATTTGACATTTTGGAAACAAAATTTCGTTTTACCATAATAAAAATTATTTTTGATTTATTACATTTAGTAGAGTTATTATAGGGTTCCATTTATTTTTATATTGATTTAAATTTCAAATAACCCTAATTTTTTAAAAAATAATCCAACTAATTTAATAGGAATCAATTATATTCAAAAGTAGATATCCTAAATATTTTTGATATTCAATATTTTAACACAAAAATACCCCTACTCAAGAATAAAAACCCTCCCATTCTCTCATTAATATCCAATAAAAAGATATTGATAAATAATTCCCTACAATTTCACCTATTAATATTCTCTCTAAGGAGTTTATAAAGTTATAATGTGTTCCTCTCAAGATTTAAGAATCTACTTTGAAAGGTCAGTATTCCGAACATCTTCCCCTTATTTCTTTTTGAAATCCTTCCAATTACATTTCTTTAAAAATGAGAAATGCTATTATGATTCATTGTTATAAATTAATTATTCTATTATCAATGGTAGATAAACATTATTTCTCACTATACTGAATTTAGAATATGTAATAATTACCAAATATCCCCATAGCTATAAAATATACTAAAAGTTTTTTAAAGTGTGTGTGTTATCCTAGAAATGAAATCCTCAACTATATGAAAACAAGTGGATAAAGGCTCCAACTTAGATGCACTTAGGGTAAATTAACCTAAAAAGATTGGTTGGGTATTAACTAAATTTTCACTTGATGCAAAATTAATGGGCAGTACTACAAACCATGTTTCAAAAACCTAGTGGATATAATGTGGATAATTTAAAATCAATTTATGAACAATAGTTAACAATTATGTTTTATTGATATCCATACGTCATGAAAGTAACCTTCACTACTACCATTTTATCATTCCTTTTATATGGGTAATTTTTATTACATTGTGAATAACCATATATTTTAAGGTGATTTTGGAATATTCACCTTGATAGCCATATTGCTAAATTTAATTTTGAAATATTGATATTACATATACCTATTATTTATATATTGAAAATTTTTGATTACTTGTCCATGACTATGTATTAGGTTCCTTGGAGAACATTATGATATGTATTTATATTCATTTTCTTCATATTATAGACACATTTGACTTAGTATGTAATTGGTGGGACCGAAATTATATAGCCCCTTTATACAATGGTTGGTATCATGAGTCAAAATAGTTAGGTATTTGGTATAATCCTTAGCCATTTATATATGATAACTTTTTTTATGGTGTGGATTGTATATTTATGATGCTCAGCATTATAATGTCCATCAATATGTGATCAGTTATTCTTATCCATACATTTATTTATTATTATTTAAATTTTGGATATATTATTTTTTATTGAATTGATTTATTGATAATTTATTATTAATTTCACGCATATGTATAACAACTTATGTTATAAGTTATATCTTATTGAGCCTCTGAGTTCACCCCTTTATATTATTTACAAGTATCCGTAGAAAAACAAGACGATTAATACATGTGATATATAGATTTTCATGGAGAAATTATTAAGTTTTATTTTTTCATGTGATGTATTTTTAGTTTTTAATTCAATGTAATGCTTAATTCTGTTTTTAGTTTCATGAGACTTCTAAACGGTTTGATTTTGTGATCTACCTTTTTTCTTCAATGTAATAAAATAATCACCAACTTTGGGTTCTAGAGTTAGTATGTTAGAACCATATCATCTCATGTTATTCCTATTATATATGAATGCTTCTATGGGTTTTACTTTTGGAGTCTTATTCCCTCCAACAAATTCATATATTCAAACCATACTGATTTGTAACTCTTTACACATCCAAAAAATTTACGTCACATACCCAAAAATGAAATTAAGGTATATTAATACATATTAAAATGCATCTTATTCATAATGTATGTGATATTTTCATGTAAATTAATAGAGTTGTATAACATCGACAGTCATAGCATGATTAGTTCTTGGGAAACAGATAGTCAACTCTCACCACTCGAGAATAAGTTTTTAGAATCTAGTCTAGTGAAAATTCTGACCCAAGTCCAATTTTCCCAAGGATAGTTTACACATGATAGAATTCAATTCCGGACATTTATAATACATAATATAAAAAACTATATATGATAACTAATCTCATTATCATATATCCAATAAAAAACATAGGAAAAGGTAAATGAAAAACTAAATCTTATTATCAAAACTAGCATTTAAATGTATGAATGAAAAAATCTATAAGAAGTTTATCATTTAATATATATCATAAACAATTTTTTATTATAAACAAATTATAACTATGAATGAAACTCGGAATATAATTTAAATTAATGAACATTTAAAATTTATAAACATGAGATAACTTTTTATGAAAAATTAAAAAATAAAATCTAATTACAAAAAAAATTATAATATAGCTAATAATTATGGTCATTCCATAAGAAAGAATATAAACAATTCATAACCATCATTAGTATAAACTCTTTCATAGTATACATTATATGGATTTTCAATTTAAATATATGATATTTTATGAATTATAATAATTTTATAATTTAATTTCTATTATGTAAACACTTCACATAATCTAAATATCACATGCTTAAATATTATTTGAATCAGTATCATATCAATAATCAAACCTCTTTCGATGAGTTCTAAATAATTTCCCATATAAGTCCCCTTTAATTTGAATGATTTTAAATAATAATGTAATTAAGTGTAGTTCATGATTTAAATAAAAAATAATTATATTATTCCTTTATTTTGAAACTTATAAACTCTTTATTAATTAACCTTATGGCTGAAAGTTATTTTTTATTCATAATAAAAAAGAACTAGTAACAAAAAAAACCCTTCAAGGGGGATGGAAATGGTGCAGACCTAGGGCATCCTCTCTAACCACAGGCTGACATTAGAGGGGAAGAGAGAGGGGACTATCAAAAACCACAAGAGGATCCTCCTGACTGCCCTGGCGGGCCAGCAGATCGGCTGCGAAGTTAGTTTCTCTCCAGCTATGATGGATAAACCTTCCATGGTTGGATTCCGCCTTGCACCTACGTATAATGTAAGTCAAGTCCCACGGAATCCCAAACCTTCCTTGTACCGCTTTAACCAGGACCTCTGAATCAGATTCAATTTCTGAAACTTCCAATCCCTTCTCCTTGCAGATCAGAAGGCCTGAGAGAAGGGTGCGAGCTTCTGCTCTCAATGAATTTCCAGGTACATAGAAAGCACTAAAGGCAAGGTAAACTGATCCCCAACAGTCTCTCAGTAAGCCTCCACCCCTCATAACTCCCTCCATGCAAGAGCCATCAACATTGAGTTTCAACCCAAGTTTAGGTGGCTGCCATTTTATCCAACAGCCAAGCTTCTTTTGGATTCTGCAAGGTTTCCCAAGGAAGCTACAAACCTCCACAGACTCCCTCCCCCCTTTGATCAAGGACGCCAGCTCCGCAAAGAGGGTTCTTAGCCTTATCAAAAGGACTATGGTAGACTTTTTGGATCCAAATCTAACCTGATTGCGGGCCTCCCACAGGACCCAACAAACAGCCACCAAAACAACGGCCCTGATGGACCTTTCCATAGTCCTGTCTTGGGTTCCCAAGAACCATGCAACCAAAACTCCGAATAGGTCCAAAGCATCCCGGCGTTAACTGGTGAGTTGGAGAAAGAGGACCAAAGAGTAGAGGCCCATTGTCCCTGGAAGAAAAGGTGAACAATCGATTCAGTCCTTGGAAATTCACAGCAGAAACACCGCGATGCCAAACATATTCCTTTCCTCTGTATATTCTCCTCTGTTGGTAATGCAGTGTTGATAACTCTCCACACCAAGAAATTCATCCTCGTCGGAATCTGCTTACACCAAAAGAATTGTCCTCCTTCCACTGGTCTCTCTCTCTGCAGAATCTTCCTGTAGTCGCGGGAGTTGTATCTTCCCGAATCAGCCTCCGTAAAATAGCATGTATCCGGTTCGTTGCTCAATACGATATCCGTGAACAGGTCTCGCTGAGTGGGACTCAACGCCGTCTGTATAACATCAGCCTGAATACAAGCTTCCCTGAAGGACGTTTCCGGAAACGGACAGCCTTCAAAGGCCAGAATTTCACCCGCCCAATTATCATGCCAGAAACTGATATCCCCGTTGCCTATAATCCACCTTGAACAGCCCCGAAGTACTCCCATATGCTCGAACATACATTTGGCCAGCCTAGTTGCCCCTTGCAAGCTGCCTTCCTCGCCCCAGCCGTATCTCCCCTTGAAAAAGGTTGCCCACAGTGACTCTCCCCTTTTACTATGTTTTATTAACATTTTTCAAACCAAATAAATTTTAAATAGAAATTTTTAATATTAATTCATTAACATTGAAGAAATGTTTAGAATTATTATCTCAAAAACTTTTACTCAATTAATTATATTCAGATTATAGTTAATTGATTTATAAAATTCATTTTAAGATTTTCTAAATATTCCAAAATATCCTTTTCTATTTTTATAAAAAAAATTGTAAATAATTAAATTCAATTCAACTTTGAAGTTTTCAAAATAGATAGAAACTTTAATTATTTATCAAGAACATGATAAAAAATATGAATTTTCATAACAAATTTAGATTTGAAAAAACAATTTTACAAATTCTAACACATAGAATTTATAAACAGTTACACTGTAAGAAATCAAAATTTTTCGATGGGGCTTTTATGATAGAAACAATTTACATCACAAATGGTTCCATAAATAAACCTTTTGTAAAATAAGTTTTAAATATCATGAATTTTTTTTCATGATGTTTTATTAGGATAATTTAGGATTCTATAACAAAATTCCTTGTAGTCAAAACGTGTTAAATGGCGAATAACCTATATTTGTGATGGATGGTGTAATTCTATCATAAATATGCTTCATCAAATAAACTTTTGGGAAATATACTAAATATCCATCCTAAATAAATAACTAGTTGAAATAGTAAATTTGACTCATCACAATTACTATTTCATCAGAGGATAATAAAAAGACAAATACTGAGGGTAGTATTTGTGAAAGACAACTATATCCATCACAAAAACTTAATACTTTAGCATGAAAAGTTCTTATGGTGTACAATATTTATGGTTGAATTTGTCACTAAGAATTATATAAGAGATGTACCTTTTTCAAAAATAGTCTAACAGAAAAAATTAAATCCAAAAAAGGTTGTGCTTAGCTCCTTCTCCCATATTCTCTCGTTTCAAAATTCTTCTTCTTTAACTTGTTGTAATATGTGCTTCTTTTCAAATGACACATTAAAGGTATTTTTTATATATTCTCTTTAACTTTTTTTAATTTCATTAATTTTTATTTATTTTTATCTATAATTTATTTGAAAATTTAATTTAGTATAAAATAATTGAATTTTCATATTGTTTTATAAATTTCTTTCTAATTTATTAGTGTTAATTCTTAAATTAATATTTTATTTAATTAATATTATTATTATTGTTATAAATTGTATATAAAAATTAAATGATATTAATATATAATAACTTTTAATAATTAGTGATAATTAATAATAATTAGTAAAAATAGTAAAATTATAATAAATAGTCAAAATTAGATATATTTATTAAAATAAAAAAGGATAGTATAAAAATTATAATGATTATGTATAATTAGTATTAATAAGTTTAAAATATAAATAATTATTAAAAAAATCAAAATGGTAATAGTTTGAAAAATATTAAAAATGAAATATTTATCAAAAAATAGAAAAAAAAACTAATAAATAATAATTGTTATTAATAGTTGTTAATAATTAGCAATGATTATTACTAATTTGTAAAAAATATTAAAAATTCATAAAAATTAATGTTAAATAGAAATCATTATTAAAAATTAGAATTATTTATTACTAATGAGAAATATTTATTAATAATTACTAAAAATTATTGGTAATTAGAAATATTTACTACTATTTAGAAATATTTATTTCTAGTTAGTAAAAATTATAAAAAAACTCACAATTATTAGTAATAATTACTAACAATTAGTAATAATTTGCAACAATTGTTAATAATTAGTCAAAATAGTAATAATTAATAAATAATAGAAAAATAAATTTAGAAAAAATTAGTATTAATTTCAAAAAAATTATAAAAAAAGCAACAATTAGTAAAAAATATTAAATATTATTATAAATTAATAATAATCGTAAAAAATTTGTAAATAATAGTTTTAATTACAAAATATTTATTACTAACTAGAAATATTTTTTTATTATTTAGTAAAAATTAGAAAAAACTATAATAATTAGCAATAATTAGAAAAAAATAGAAAATATTGTTAATTTTTTACAATATTTATAACTAATTTGTAAAAATTCATAACAATTAGAAATAATAATTAAAATTTTAAAATAACTAAAAATAATTTGTAAAATTTGTAAAATTGTGAATTTTTAAAAAAATTAAAAATTATAATAATTAAAAAAAATTTATTAATTAGAAAAAAATTGTTAAAAATAGTAAATTTTAATAATGATTATCAATAATTAGTAAATATGAGAAATAATTTGAGATATTTATTACTAATTAGATATATGTATTACTTATTTTTAAAAAATAATAAAAATTCCTAATAATTATCAATAATTATTAATATATATTTAAAATGGGAATAATTATTAAATAATTAAAAAAAATTAAAAAAATATTCATATTTAGAAATAAATAATTAAAAATAGAAATAATGTTATAAAATGGTATAAATTGTTAATAATTAATAATAATTATTAATAATTCATAATAATTAATAACAATTATAAATATTTATTACAAAATATAAATATTTATTACTAAATAAAAAATAGAAAAAAATTGGTTGAAACAGGTTGTGGTCTAGACTCCTTAATTAAAAAATGCAAAACATAAATAATAGAACATGGGTCCAGACTATGAATTCCAACCCTCATTCAAAAACCAGAAAAAATTTCCCCAAAGTAATTAGAAACCATCTTCAAGACAGTCAATATAGCTGAATATTTTCTAAGAGGTGGCTCTAAGATCATTGGCTCGTATTATGTGGAGATAAAACTCTACCTCACCCTTAGGGATGATATCCTCATCTCTAATATTTCTCCCTTGGTCAAGTGTTTTCATGATAGTTAGAGTATTTTTAAAATCATGTATGAAGGTAATAGATTCCTTCTTCATTATATTACCCTTAGAACCATTACTCATGTTCACACTAAGATTTTCATTCTTTAGACGGTCATCCTCTCTTTGATTAACAAGTAATCAAAAGAAATTTTAAGTAATGACATTTTTAGAATAAGCACCTGCAAGTGGCCCCTTAGTTCTAATTTTGAGATGGTGATGAGGTATCAAATGTTTTTTTTTCGGTTGAAAAAATTGTCCCATAAGAGGTTAGATTATCCACTTGAAAATAAACCCTTGGAGGAAGCATAACCTTTTCCCATCATGGACACTTAATCCCGAGAAAGATGGGATGTATGAGGGGACATTCCAAAATCATTAATCATTCCCCCAAACCTTCTCAAGAACATGATATCTACCCTACCTCAAAGATCCATCCCTAATAACTAATGTAAACGAAATTTCCTCAGAATAAGTCAGAGGTGGTGATTAAGTCTAACCAAAGAAAAATGTTCCAAATTCCTCTAGATTAAATAGTCCCTCTACACTCTTAGTAGACCCTTTGGATATCAAGAAGGTATGTGAGGTTATTACCTTCTACTTCGCCTTATAAAGGCTGGAGGAATGAAATTGTCTCTCTCAAAATAGTTGGATATCAAAAAAATCTTGCACAAACATTTCCGTATTTGTCTAGATCTGGGAACCCCCTCTACACACCAATTAGTTTACTAACTCCCTTTCAATAGAACCAACCCATGACCCCAACATCATGGTTAAATTAAGAAGATTATCCTAGTTGAGGGGAGAACTCTTTGGTTCTTGAGAGAAAGATATCCCTTGAGAAGTGTATTCCTGATTATACACTCTAATATCACATACAACAAAGTCCTAGTAAACTATGAACCATAGTTGTCTAAGGCTCATTTCGACTAGCTTCAGCTGAAGAATCATGATCTATATGTAATCATTACATCAATACAGAAACATATGACCATAAACCATATGGACTTAGCCCCTCCAAATGTTTTTTTCACTATAAAATAAATCCAAGGGACATCATCCCTTTCATTGTGTTTCTCAATTTCCCTAGCCTTAGAATAACCAGCATTCACTTGTATAGAATTAGGATTCCCACAGTCCTTTTCAAAGTTCCATTGTAAACTACATTTAGTGTTTTTAATAATAATACTATATGTACCTTTTAGGTGTCCAATAGATTAAACTCTTTATATATATGAGGTAACTTTGTATACTCAACTCTAAAATTAATCTCCCCATCTTGAGTGAAATTTATCGCCTTATAAACATGATTTTTACTCAGACTAGTCTCTACTAATATTCTAGGCTAGTGAACAAATATTACCATTCCAATCTCTCTATCATGATGAATATGAATACTGAGTGATTCTATGATGTCATGGAGAATATTTTGATTCTATATAACCCAATTTAGTCCACATAGATGAATCCAAACCTATAATTATTTCTTGACAATGGATATGAAATATAAAATGATAATTCATGGACATGAAATAAACCAGGCTTCATGTAAATAGATCCAAGACTCTAAGCCTTTTGTTTGAGCTCCCCTTAAAGAAAAAGGTTGTGGTAAAACCCATTTCCAAGTGAGATAATATTCAAATTTTAAAATACCCCTATAAGGTAGATATTCTATTTTCCATATAATATTGGTACCAAGACTTTTATCCCTTATAAATAATTAGCCTCCTAATAGTCAAATTCTTGTGTATTGTAAAATATTATAAAAATTGCATTAGAATTTTCCTCTACATGAACCGTCAAAGTATTTTTGACAATCCTCTCAATCATTGAGTCTCAATAAGATAAAAAAAGGATGAGATCCAAGAGCAGATTCTAACTTTCGGTTCACATCCAAATCCCCTTCCTTTGCAATGTCACCTTTATGGGGTTGGTCATTCCATATCTCTCTAAGGAAGTGGTCATCAATACCAAATGCTAAATTCTGAGGAAAAGTCGTCAAATAATGTAGGGTTCAATTACCATAGTAGTTTCCTCCAAAAGACCACCCATTAAACCATATCCTCTCGACATAATTAGAAATAATTAAAAATAATTAATAAAAAATTTCAATAATTATTAATAATTACGGATAATTATTAAAAATTATCAATAATTATTAAATAATTAACAAGGATTATTAATAATTAGTAAAAATTTCCAATAATTAGGAATATTTATTACTAATTAAAAATAATTATTTCTAATTTGAGAAAAACATAATAATCAGAAGTAATTAACCATTATTAAGAATAATTAGAAACTATTTGAATCAATAATAATAATTTGGAATAATTTGGAATAATTAGCAATAATTAGAAATATTTACCAATATTTTCCAAAAATTACCCAAAATAATAATAATTAGAAATGATTAGTAATGATTAGAAATGTTTATCAATAATTATAAATGATCATGATTAATTATAAATAATTGTTGATAAATAGAAATAATCTATAAAAAGTCAAATTAATTAGTAAAAATTAGCAATAATTAGTAATTAAGAATAATTAGTATTAATTAGCATTAATTAGATTTAATTAGAAATAATTATAAATAATTAAGTATAATTATTAATAATTAGGACTGATTAGTTGTAATTTTTAATAGTAAGTAATTATTAGTTATAATTATAAAAAATTAGCTTTAATTTAGAGTATAAAGGAAAAATTAGGAAAAATTAGAATTAATTAGCACTAATTTTTAATAATTATCAATATTTTGGAATAATAATAAATAATTAGAAATAATTATAAATTTTTAAGAATGATTTGGAATGATTAGAAATAATTAGTAATAAATAAGTATAATTTGAAATAATTAGGAATAATTAGCAATAATTCGCAATAATTTACAGTAATATTCAACTTTTTAAACAAATGGATTAAAGACTAATTGTTATTGAAACAATGGAAATAAACTCTTTTTTGATAAGTGGAGACCCATTAAATGGATCATAGGCCCAGTGGAAATTACATCCCATTACATGAGAATAAAGACCCATATTTTTAGCCTAAATGCCCGTCAGTGAATAGTACTCCTACAATACCCAGACTGATATAATACCCACTGCAGTACCACATCCCTTATAGTGCTTGCTATAGTACCTGAGTTAATATAGTACTTAATAATTTGTATTATTTTTCAAAAAAAAATAAAAATTAGTAACAATTAAAAACCAATTTCCCCTTTTATCAGATTTATCATAACCTATATTTCTTGTGAATTATTTACATTTTACTAACTGTAATGCCCCGACCCCAGTTACCTAGAGTCGGTGCATTACTTTGTAACATTGGCATGATCACAAAAGATCAAGTCTTGAAAACCCGATTAGTTTAGTAGCCTTGAAAACACTAGATACATTCATAAATGTTACATTACATCATAAAGTGAAAAACTACAATAACAAAGTCTCCATAGTCCACACTCATATCCTCTTCTTACTATCCCTACAGGTTATTCATAAAATACTTCTTCACATCCTGGAAAATATTAAAACATTGAAAGGGGTGAGCTTAGATGATCAGTAAGGATAACAATATTGCAGAAGCTTTCGTAAATAAAAATTAACATTTAAGGCAATGTATAACTAAAACAAAAGCATTTTTTTTAACTTTAACTTCAGATTAATATGGCAAAATTAAAATTAAATAATGCCATTTACTTACTCACATGGATATTCTACTAGTCTAATAATCACATGAAATATCAATAACCACTTTCATAATGATGGAATGCAAAATGCCAGACTATCATAACCACGTAGCCAAGGCCTCATGCCAAGACCAGAATTAAGATTTTGTCAAGGCCTCGTGCCAAGACACTAGTTTGTCTCATGAGACCTATTGATGCATCTAGGAGCTATAGAGGGCTCCACCCATCACTTATTAAGTCCAATGCATTCCTCATATGAACAGGTTTAAACATATCATAAACCATAACATAATTGTATCACATAAAACATGCATAAAGGAAACATAACATTTCCACAATTAAATCACAAGATATCAATACAACACATTGATATAATAAAAACTTTATCAAAACCATTTTCAATACCAAAATAAAGAAAAATTAAAACATTGTATTTATTTTTCATTTAAAAAAAAGTTATGGCTTGTAGAGGAAGCCGAAACTCAAATAATAGTCACGGCGGCGGAAAAGTCATTGTCGCTGCATACGTAAGAAAAGAAAACATTCCTTTTGTCGTTTAGTAAAAATGATTTTTATAAAAATATTCATTTTGAATAAAAGTAAAAGTCAAAGGGGTTTATACACCGTATAAAAGAAAGTTGTGTATAAAACAAAATATGCCTCAATGAAAGGAGATTGAGACGAAGACCCTTAAAAAGATCATTTTTTTTAAATAAAGTAGATCTGTTGTGTGTATTCACTATAATTACACATAAATAAAGTAAAAATACAAGATAGGACATAATAATATCTTGACATAATTTGAAAGTAGGAGATTAACCCAAAGAATGGAAATTGGGTTAAGAAGTTCCCTTACCTCGTGTCCGACTTGACTCGACCGCTCTTTAACCTCCTGAATAATAAACTAGAGTTAATCTCTACCATCTTAAGAACCTTTTTCAAGTTCATTATTCCTTTTATATCACTTATTACCATTTCATGAACATTATTTAATTATTTAAGTTTATAACGGTCGTTTTGTCGATCTTAGGTACTTGAGTCAAAAAATAAACTTCTTATAATTACAATTTGTTCATGTGGTAATATATCCATTATATCCATAATTATATTCATGATTTATATATCATATACATCATATATATCCATTATATACATTCATTTATAATAATACATAACATCTATAGGTAAGAAATGAAATGCACCGTTCATGGAGACGGTAAGCCGTACGTACGCATGAACGCTACTTTCATTTCTATTTCATATTTAATGGAATGAAGTTATAATTATATACAAGTATAATATAATTCCAGTATAATATAATGTATAATGCCATTTACTCTATCCTTTATACATCCCACATATGGGATTAACGATTCAAATCACTTTGAGGGGGCGGTAGTCCGCACTTCCTAAAATGAAATTATCATGTTTACCGATAATGGAAATCATAAAGTATGTCATAAATGAGAAATAAAGAAGCATAAGGAAAACATAAACATAATATATATATCATATATGAAAATAGTGTCATCAAAATGGCCACCATTAGAGGTGTTAAAAGAATATTGAACAATCATCGTTTCGTGAGGCAGTATTTCGTCACCCACAGAAACAGTATGTTCTTTAACCATTAGACGAAGGTGTGTGTAAGTGTAAACCAAATCCTTATCATAACACTATCCTAGTATATTTTATATACTGGTGTTGTTACAAAGGAAAGGAATAAAAAGATTTTAAGGGGTTGGAGAATCAAAGAGAAGTGTACCGTGGAATCTTGGGGTGTTACATTCTCCCCTCCTTGAAATAATTTCATCCTCAAAATTTCATATAATATCACTGTGTAAAAAGACTCGGATGATTCTTCATCATAAGTTCCTCGGGTTACCACATTGCATTCTCTATCTTATGGTTTCCCCATAGAACTTTTACCAGATGAGTCGTCCGGTTTCTCAGCACTTGTTCTCTTGTATCAAGAATCCTGACGGGCTCTTCACAATAAGACATATCAGGTTCCAGTTCTAATTCCTCATAGGTGAGTACATGCGTTGGGTCAGGCATGTATTTTCTCAATAGTGATACGTGGAATACATCATGATCTTTGCAGAGACTTGGCGGCATTGCCAAATGGTAAGCTACAGCCCTAATTCGTTCTAGAATTTCGAAGGGTTCGATGTACCTAGGACTCAATTTACCCTTCTTACCGAAACGTATAACTCCCTTCCATGGAGATACCTTCAAGAAAACATGATCTCCTACCTGAAATTCCAAATCCTTCCTTCGGTTGTCGGCATATCTCTTCTGCCTACTCTGAGCTGCTTTGATGTGGTTTTGGACTACTTTCACCTTTTCCATCATTTTCTCCACCAGTTCTGGGCCTACAAGTTTTCTTTCACCAATGTCATCCCAACAGGTTGGTGTGCGACATCTCTTTCCATATAATGCTTCATATGGTGCATCTGAATACTTGAATGGAAGCTATTGTTATAGGAAAATTATACCAGAGGTAAATATTGATCCCACATTCCTTGAAAGTCAAGTGATCATGGTCTCAACATGTCTTCTAAGGTTTGAATAGTTCTTTCTGATTGTCCATCGGTTTGAGGGTGTTAAGAAGTGCTCAAACGAAGTTCAGTATCCAAGGCCTTATGAAGACTTTCCCAGAATCTTGATGTAAAACGAGGATCATGATCTGAGATAATCGACAGGGGTACTCCATGAAGTCTCACAACTTTATTAATATACAGTCTTGCTAGACGTTCAAGTGGTAGATCTTCCCTTATAGCAAGAAAATGTGCTGACTTCGTGAGATGATCAACAATGACCCATATTGCGTCATTTCTTCTAGGAGTCTTTGGTAGTCCCATGAAAAAATCCATCATAATATTATCCCATTTCCACTCAGTTATGGGAAGAGGTTACAATACTCCACCAGGTAGTTGCCTTCCAGGTTTCACTTGCTGAAAAACCATACATCTTGACACAAAATCAGCAATCTCCCTCTTCATGTTGTCCCACCAAAAATGTCCCTTTAAATCTCTATATATTTTAGTGCTCCCAGGTTGTATAGAGAAATTGGAGCTATGAGAATCATCCAACAATTCTTTCTTTAAATCAGGTATATCGGGAACACAATGTCTCCTCCCAAATTTCAAAATTCCATCTTCATACACAAAGTCACTCAATCTCCCATCATTCACAGCTTTAATCTTCTTTTTCAACTCTTCATAATTGGAATGAGACCACTTTATCCTTTCTATTAAAGATGGTTTGGCAACCATTTGAAATTTTTTTGATGTTTCACCTTCCATTGTGATTCTCATATCCATCTTTACTAGATCCATAAAAATAGGATCCCTTTCTACTCTCATCATGTTCAAAACTCCATGATCTTTTCTACTCAAAGCATCTGCTACCTTATTTGCCTTCCCTGGGTGGTAGTGTATCATGTAATCATAATCCTTGAGTAGTTCAAGCCATCTCCTTTTCCTCATGTTGAGTTCTTTTTGCGAGAAAATATATTTCAAACTCTTGTGATCGGTATATATCTCACATTTTTCACCATAGAGATAATGTCTCCATATCTTCAAGGAAAATATTACACCAGCTAACTCGAGATCATGAGTAGGATATTTCTACTCATGAATTTTTAGTTGTCGTGATGCATAAGCAATAACCCTATCATTCTGCATAAGGACACAACCAAGTCCTTTCATTGATGCATCACTATAAATAACGAACCCATCATTCCCAGATGGTAGATTCAATATAGGAGCGTTGACTAATCTTTTATTCAGTTCTTAAAAACATTCTTCACACTCTTTTGTCCAGAAAAATTTAACCCCTTTACGTGTGAGCTTCGTTAATGGGTTAGCCAATCGGGAAAAATTCTGGACAAAACATCGATAATAACCTGCCAAACCAATAAATCTACGTACCTCAGTTATACTCATTGGTTCTGTCCATTCTTGGATTGCCTTGGTCTTAGAAGGATCAACGGAAATTCAATCCTTAGAGACAATGTGGCCAAGAAAGGAAATCTCCTGAATCCAGAATTCACACTTGCTAAACTTCACATATAATTCATGCCTTCTAAGAGTCTTCAAGATAATGCGCAAGTGATTTTCATGATCTTCGTAGATTTTGGAGTACACCAAGATGTCATCAATAAATACCACTAAAAAATCATCTAGATATTCCTTTAAAACTCTATTCATTAGATCCATGAATATAGAAGGTGCATTAGTCAATCCAAAAGGCATTACTGTAAACTCGTAATGCCCGTACCTTGTTCAAAATTCTGTCTTCGGAATATATTCCTTCTTCACGCACAAATGATGGTATCCAGATCAAAGGTCAATCTTTTAAAAGTATTGAGCTCCATGCAATTGGTCAAATAAATCATCAATGCGAGGTAGGGGATACTTGTTCTTTATTGTTATAGCATTGATCTCCCTGTAGTCAACGCACAACCTCATAGATCCATCTTTCTTCTTAACAAAAAGGACAGGGGCTCCCCATGGAGAAACACTAGGGCGAATAAATCCCTTATTACTCAATTACTCTAGTTGTTTCTTTAGTTCAACTAATTCCACGGTGGCCATCCTATAAGGGGTCTTCGATATAGGCCTTGATCTAGGAATTAAATCAATGGAAAAATCAACTTCTCGTTCTGGAGGATGTCCAGGTAAATCCTCCGAAAACACGTCTTCATATTATTTCACAATAGGTACATCCTCTATTTGAACATTCCTTTCCCCGACCTTAGTCATTTCATCCTATTCCTCCCCAATAATTGAATTTAGTTGAGCTATTGGGGGTGGGTCTAAATAAGAATTAGGTGGTGACGATTCTGCTCTAAAAATAAGGTGTTCCTTATTATCATCATCAAAAATTGTAACCTCCTTCTTCTTACAATAAATCTTTGCATCATAGTCCAAAAGCCAATCCATACCGAGGATTATATCAAACTCAATCATAGGTATGACAATGAGATCAGCGGATAAAGAATAGTTTTGTGCTCTAATGGGGACTGATTCACAAAACTTTGTTGCAATAATACTTCCCTTATGAGTTTTGACTGACAATTCTCTTATTAAATCAAATTGGAAATATCTAATTTTCTTAGAAAACTAGGTAGATATGAAACAATGTGATGATTCAGAATCAAATAATGCATTTTCTAAACTTGAGGAAACCATTAAATTACCTACCACCACGTCTTTCGGAGCTTCAACCTCAATAGTAGTGATAGCATAAGCTTGGCCTTGATCCCTTGGCCTCTTCTGAGGTAAGTTCCCCTGACGCTTAGGACATTCATTTGCATAATGTCCCATCTCTCTACAATTATAGCATTCCACATTGACAACAACTTTCCTTCCCTTGCAATCATGAGCTTGGTGTCCTTTTTCACCACACTTGTAACATACTCCAATTCCCTTCAAGCAAGTACCGGGGTGTTTCTTTCCACATTTACTTCATTACGGATATTCAACTCTTCCCTTCTTCCCCTTATTTCCATTTCCAGATTGATCAGATGATCTCTTCTTTTCTTTCTTTCCTTTAAAGTCATAAGACCTAGAGAATTCCTTTTCCATCTTGATAGCACACGAGACGATATCTTTGTATGACGAGAAGGTTTGTGAGACTAATTCTTGATGGAGAAATGGTTTTAACCCATCAAAGAAATGACCAATATTACTTCTTGGGTTACGTATATAATCTGCAGCATGCCTCGCTAACCTTGTAATGTTAGCCTCATACTTTGCGACATTCTCATCCTCCTTCTGCCTCAGACACAGAAATTGCCTTTCCATATCTGCTCGATGGTCATGTGGAAAGTATTTTTCTAAGAAAAGATATTTGAACTCTTTATATTCCATATTTGATACTTCTTCATCTTCCTTTACGTTTTGAATCAATGACCACCATTGATCGGAATCTCCAGTGAGGCGGTAGACTGCTATGACAACCTTCTCCGTTTCGCTACTCCCCAAGGCATGGAATATTTTTTCTAAGGAGTTTATCCATTGCTCAGCTACTAATGGATTTGTACCCCCGTTAAATGTTGGTGGTTGTTGCCTCATGAAGCGGTCTAACATTGATCCTCCACATTGCGGATCAGGGTGCTCCATACAAGTAAGGTTATTATTCATAACCTGAGTGAGTTGTCCGAGTATGGTAATAAGTTGATCAACACCAGTTGTGTCTCCAGATCCACAATAATTATCTTTAGCAGGAGGGAAATCCTTACACGGAGTGCGTGCATTGATATGGTTTCCATTCCTTCCACTAGGAGCCATTTTTAAAAAATGTCATAAACTAGATTAGTTTATGAATCAAAATACATAATTCCATACTTGTAAAATACTTAACATAAATTGAACTATTTATGGATATAATCCATAAAAATGTTTTCTTTGAGTAAGTATATACTCATAAGCCTTCATGGTGTTTTGTAAAGAAAATTAGAATTATCCTAAGCATATCCCCCATGAGTGTCGTAACCAAAAGTGCAGTAAGGCCCGTTGTCATGCACTAGTTCCCGTTTGAGTCTAGCTCAAAGCGGTGTTTTTGGGTTTTACCCCTAGGTACATCTGTTCCAGAGCCACCTCTACCTGCTCGTATCCATACAGGGATGTATTTCTCAGAAAACTCACAAAATCTCTACAACAACAAAATTCTAGGGAGTTATTCTATACTAATCCTCAAAGCCTATCTTTAGGCTATGTGCTCTAATCAGAGTTTATCTAAATCTAGCTTCCAAGGTCAGTACTAAACTGCCTCTGATACCGACTGTAACACCCCGAACCCAGTTACCCAGAGTCGGTTCATTACTTTGTAACATTGGCATGATCACAAAAGATCAAGTCTCGAAAGACCGATTAGTTTAGTAGCCTTGGAAACACTAGATACATTCATAAATGTTACATTACATCATAAAGTGAAAAACTACAATAACAAAGTCTCCATAGTACACACTCATATCCTCTTCTGACTATCCCTGCAGGTCATTCATAAAATACTTCTTCACATCCTGGAAAATATTAAAACATTGAAAGAGGTGATCTCAGATGCTCCGTAAGGATAACAATATTACGGAAGCTTTCGTAAATAAACATTAACATCTAAGGCAATGTATAACTAAAACAAAATCCTTTTTTTAAACTTTAACTTCAGAATAATATGGAAAATGTAAAATGAAATAATTTCATTTACTTAGTAACTTGGATATTCTACTAGTCGAATAATCACATGAAATATCAATAACCACTTTCATAATGATGGAATACATAATGCCAGACTATCATAACCACGTAGCCAAGGCCTCGTTCCAAGACCACAAATAAGATTTTGTCAAGGCCTCGTGCCAAGACACTAGTTTGTCTCATGTGGCCTACCGATGCATTGAGGAGCTACAGCGGGCTCCACCCGTTACTTATTAAGTCAAATGCATTCCTCATATGAACAGGTTTAAACATATCATAAACCATAACATAATTGTATCACATAAAACATGCATAAAGGAAACATAAAATTTCCACACTTCAATCAAAAGATATCAATACGACATATTGATATAATAAAAACTTTACCAAAACCATTTTCAATACCAAAATAAAGGAAAATTAAAACTTTGTATTTATTTTTCATTTAAAAAAAGTTATGGCTTGTAGAGGAAGCCGATACTCAAATAATAGTCACGGCGGCAGAGAAGTTGTTATCACCGCATATGTAAGAAAAGAAAACATTCCTTTTGTCTTTTAGTAAAAACGCTTTGTATAAAAATATTCCTTTTGAATAAAAGTAAAAGTCAAAGGGGTTTATACACCGTATAAAAGAAATTTGTGTATAAAACAAAATATGCCTCAATGAAAGGAGATTGAGACGAAGACCCTTATAAAGAGAATTTTTTTCAAATAAAGTAGATCTATTATGTGTATTCACTATAAGTACACATAAATAAAGTAAAAAATACAAGATAGGACATAATAATATCTTGACATAATTTGAAAGTAGGAGATTAACCCAAAGAATAGAAATTGGGTTAAGAAGTTCCCTTACCTCGTGTCCGACTTGACTTGACCGCTCTTTAACCTCCTGAATAATAAACTAGATTTAATATCTACCTTCTTAAGAACCATTTTCAATTTCATTATTCCTTTTATATCACTTATTACCATGTCATGAACATTATGTAATTATTTAAGTTCATAACGGTCGTTTTGTCGATCTTAGGTACTTGAGTCAAAAAATCAACTTCTTATAATTACACTTTGTTCATGTGGTAATATATCCATTATATCCATAATTATATTCATGATTTATATATCATATACATCATATATATCCTGTATATACATTCATTTATTATATTACATAACATTTAGAGGTAAGAAATGAAATGCACCGTTCATGGAGACGGTATGCTGTACGTACGCATGAACGCTACTTTCATTTCTATTTCGTATTTAATGGAATGAAGTTATAATTATATACAGGTATAATATAATTCCAGTATAATATAATGTATAATACCATTTACTCCATCCTTTATACATCCCACACATGGCATTAACGATTCAAATCACTTTGAGGGGGCGGTAGTCCGCAGTTCCTAAAATGAAATTATCGTGTTTACCCATAATGGAAATCATAAATTATGCCATAAATGAGAAATACAGAAGCATAAGGAAAACATAAACATAATATATATCATATATGAAAATAGTTTCATCAAAATGGCCACCATTAGAGGTGTTAAAAGAATATTGAACAATCATCGTTTCGTGAGGCAGTATTTCGCCACCCACAGAAACAGTATGTTCTTTAACCATTAGAAGAAGGTGTGTGTAAGTGTAAACCAAATACTTATCATAAAAACATCCTAGTATATTGTATATACTGTTGTTGTTAAAAAAGAAAGGAATAAAAAGAGTTTAAGGGGTTGGAGAAGCAAAATAAAACAAAACAACATTAGAGAAGACATTACCTTAAAATCGGGTAACTCTTTTTGATTTGATCCAAAGGCTTCCTTGGGAAGAATTATGCCCAAAGTGAGTCTTCTAAGAGTAAGGGAGGAAAGTTTAGAGATTATTTGGGTAGAGGTTGGCCGAGCCAAAAGGCTTTGAAGGTGTGAGTAAGGTGGTAGTGGTGGGGGCCTTTTATAAGAGGAGAGAAGGGGCACTCTTGGAAAGATTGGAATGTTACTTTATTATGAAATACTTTTTCGGATTCTAAAGGTCCCACACTTATATATTTCGAGGACAAGGTTATAAGGGTTCGAAATCTACTCATACAATTGGTTTTTGACAAGTGTAAGTCTTAGATTTTACATTATCGTTTCATTTTATTTAAATCGTTAATTAATGAGGTAATCGTTGCATCATCACGGTGTCATATATAATTTAATTTATTTAATGACTAAAAATTATAGAAAAAAATATCATGATTTAGGAAATCTTTTTATCTTTATAATGAATATTTATAGTCAGAAATATGACTTTTATAACCACATTTAAAAATTGTTTTAGTAAAACAACTCTTGTTTGTGACATTTTTATTTTAACATTAAATAAAACGTTTTTAATATCCTTTCCCTACCAAAGTGGCTCCATGGGGTCCCCAAGTTGACCCATGGTTTTTCTTGGTCGGAAATGACTCATCCAATAGGGTTAGGACAAGTTTCAAGGTCATTTCCTATTATTATAACATTATATTTACCTTAAATTTCACTAATTACCTTTAATCGTGATTAATTAAATTTAAAAGTTACTATTCACCAAAAAATTATTTTAATCCCATTGATCCAAATTTTACATCCTAATGAAAACCTATATGTCGGATTTTTGAAAATAAAATCATAGAAGTAGTAATGTTTCATTTAAACAAAAAATCAGTTTTTTAACTACCACTTAGCGGTTTAACTATTCATCAAAAATTGATGTTTTTCAGAACAATGCCAAAATTTCACCCTAAGCTAATTTCGATATTCTGAATCCAAAAACAAATTCCATTTGGAAAGATAAAATTTATAAAATTTCAAAAATTAGGTATTACTATTCATAACGGCTACTTTGATTGGTTATGGTGTGTGTTAGAACTCGAAGTTGCGTAGAACACACGCTACTGTATTATTCAAAGAGAAGTGTACCGTGGAAGCTTGGGGTGTTACACTAACAAATAGAAAAAATTATTCCCTTGTATTAGATTAATAATGAATGATATTTCTTTTGAATTATTCATATTTTCAAAATAATTAAAACTAATTATTCCATTATATCATATTAATCCTAACTTTTATTTATTTTTAATTTTTTATATTTTCCAATTAATTAGCAACATGTCTTTTCATCGATTGGATTAATCATAATCCATATTTATTATAAATTGTTAATATATAGTAATAATTATAAACAATGGTTCCATTATGTAGGATTAATCATAACCAAAATTTTATATGAATTGTTCATATTTTGGAAACAATTAGCAAATAACTCTTCTCTTTTATCAGATTAATCATAACTCATATTTTTTATGAATTATTCATGTTTTACTATTAATTAGTTATAATTATTCCTTTCTATTGGATTAATCATAACTCAAATTATTATGAATTTTTTATATTATAGTAAAAACATGAAACAATTATTCTCTTCAATGAGATTAATCATAACCCATATTTCTTATATATTGTTTACATTTTATAAAAAATTATCAATAATTAACCATTTATATCAGAATAAACATAACTTGTATTTCTAATAAATTTATCATATTTTATTCACAATTTTCTTCAACACTTACCTTAAATTTAATTAATCATATCCCATATTTCTAATAAATTTTTCATACAATAGTAACAATTAGGAATAATAATTCCCTTATATAAGATTATTCATACACCATATTTCTTTTGAACCTTTCATATTTGAGTAATAATTAGAAAAAAATCATCTCTTCTATTCTATTTATCATAACATGTATTTTTTATGAATTGTTCACATATTTTTAATAAACTATAGACCTAGTAAGTAACACTAGTTTTAATTATGAGATTGTGATTGGAAAATTGTCATAGAAATCCAAATGTTTCTAGTATAAATCATGTGAAAATTGAGGGTTTTGAAATTTATATATCATTTTCATCATCAAATTTGGAATTTTGTTCATAATGGATAATTAAGTTTTTATGTAATAAATGTGGTTTTAGGAGATTAGAAATAGTTGACAATGTTGAGGTTCATCTCTTATGTTTTTGTTTTTTAAAAGATTATGTATTTTTTATTAAAATGGAAAATGAAATTTATAAGAAGTTATAATTTTTTAGATTTATTGTAGTCTCAAAACATAGTGCTTGAGGTTGTAGGCCCATCATTTCATGAAATAGAAACTTTGAATGAAAATTTGATTACTAAATTCCAACCATATCATTTTTTAAAGTTGTTAAAACATGTAACAACCCATGTAATATTATAAATAAATAAATTTTATTATTTATAATTATTAATTTTAGGGATTCATATGCATTAGAGTTTTATAAATAATCTTATATAATTTTTCAATTGAAAAATGAATTTTATTATTTAATAAAATTGGGTTCCCCTCAATTACATGGATTTAATTAAAAGATAAATTTATTAATTCTAAAAATTTAAATTGATAAAATTTAATTCTTTTTTACCTTTCCATGTGAAAAAATATTAAGATAAATTTTTGGGATTTTTCTGAAATAGTTTATTTTTGGTTGAATAGTGAAAATACCAATTTTACAAATATAATCACTTTTATGAAATTATAAATATATAACAATGACTCTAATATTTATTAAATATTTTTTTCTAGAACAAAAATATATTTAAAAAGTAATTAAAAATTTGAAAATATAAATTTGAATACAGAAATCTATGCATAACATTTTGGAAATCTATGTAATGTTTTTAATCAAATGAAACTATTTTTTGTTCTTTTATTTTAATCAATAATTCAAAAGGTTCTATTCTGTATTAATTTTGTCTTAAAATAAATAAATATAATATTATTAAAAAATCGAATTAATTTTTATGGTAATCTACATAATAGTTGATTTTGGTATAAAATGTTTTTTATGATTAAAAGGATATTTCAAAAAATGGCTATTCATTGCGTTTTTCAAGATTATATTAAAAGTAAGTTTTACCACATTTGTAAATTTAATTATAGAAAATGAATTAAAAATTTGGGATCATAATGTTCTAATTTGGTAAAGTGAATAATTTCTTTTTTATTTATAATGAATAATTACCATGATAAAAGTTTTACACCGCAGTATGTGTTAAAAGGTTTAAATAGTGGGTCAAACAAAGAGATAAGAATTAAAATATCTCTAAAACATATCTTAATTTTATTGGTTGGGTATATTTAAAACATAAATTATCTTATATTTTAAATTGTACTAAATTGGAGGCAATTTTCACGAGAAACACATTTATTATTTTTTAATGTTTTTTATATTTATAAGGGTCCAACTACTCACATTTATAAAACGGTACCTTCTCTCCACAATTTTTTCACATACTTTGAGCACATTATATGAAACAGGATTTGAAAAAAATACCTCCATAACTCTCTTTCATGCATCTAAGATGACTTGGTCCCACCAAAATACCAATTCTAGATGGTTTAATGTGTAATGCAAAGGAATATATTCAAGGAGGGTTAAAAGTATCAAACAAATTATTTCATGATTATTTTTTCTTAAAGAAAATTATAATATATTATAATAATCATAATATTACTAAATAAGTATATTAAATATAAATAATTATTATTATTTGGATCTAAAAACTATTTTCTTCAACTTTTCCATCCTACGGAAAATGAAAACATAGTTTGTGTGTATGTGTTGATTATCTCCTCCCCAAATAAATATAACTTATTTATCAGTACTTCCTCACATGGATGGTTATAAATATGGATTTAATATATGTATATATATATATCATATTTATAACATAAATTTGATTCTATATTGGTAAAAATTTATCTACTTTATTTTTGTTCTATCCATTATAAAAATAATATGTTGCTCATGTGTATATGCAAACCACCACCTCCATGAATGATGTATCTCATTTTTCATAACCAACAAACATGGATAGTGATAAAAGTATTTTTAATTTATAAAATTTTTAATTATAACATTTTTAATTTTATGATGATGATGTGAGCATGACACCTTTGACCATAGTCAGCACACCAACTCTAATTTGGACCAAATGACCCAAAAACATCTGGTGTAAACATAATCAATTTAGTAACTAAATAGAACATGATAATATACAAAATAAACAAGAGTAATGATAATGTAATGAAAACTTAAATGATTCTTAATAAAGTAAATAATTTATTTTCATTTTTTATTTCTTAAATTAAATGACGTATGAGGAAATTCGGGCCTCGAGGTAAGGGGTTTTTTCATTAAAACCTTTTTTAAATGTTCTAAACGCCTTCTCTTCCATATACATGCTCTAAAATATTAATCAAGAATGTAATTATATATACTTGAGTCATTATTTAAATTCATTTTCAACTATATTTTATTCTTTTACAAAGTTTTTAAGAGGAATATTATTTACATTTTCCATACATATCATTTTAGCTTTCTTTACAAATGTGTAAAAAAAATATTTTTATAATATTTACCACATGAATTCATTTTCATGCATTCATAGTTATTTTTTTTATTAAGATTCATCTACAATTTTCTATAGTTTTACAAATATGATATTATTCATGTTTCCCTTGGAATCTTTAGTTTTTAAAAAAATTTCAAAAGAAAAGGATATTTCTTCTCATTTTTATGAGATAATTGAAATTAATTTTTATTATAGGCTCAAATGGTAATTTTTATGGGTTTTATGATGGAAGTTAAAGATATAATGTGTTCTATTCATGTTTTGTTTCACAACAATTATTTATGATGATAGGTGTGTTAGATATGTCCCTCTATTTCATTGGGTAATTATTTATTCTCTGGGGAATATATATTAGAATTAGCTTATTTAGTTATTAAAAATGTAAGGGTGATTTTAATTGTGATTGTAATTCTGACATGAAGACAATACACTATGGTACCTATATGTTTTCTACATTCTTATAGATGGGGCTTTATGGAAATCTTTTTATCTTATAAGGTAAGTAAATGAGCTTATTGTTAAAAGAAATTTTATAAACTTTTATGTAAAAGGTTCATTTTCAAGGAATGGTTTTCATGTTATTAAAGAAACCCTCATGATTAACATTTTTCCTTTATTCTTGATTATGAGATTTTTTATAAAAAACTTATGACAATGAGGTTTATTTTAATTGTTAGTAAATTACTATTTGAGCTTAAAGTTTATTATATAAAAAGAAAAAATTTCTTCTGGTTTTCATGACTTTTCAAATGAAATAATGATTTTCATTAATTTTTATATCCCTTACTATAAGTATAAATATAAGAACGTATTATTGTGTAAAAAGTTCCCACTATGTGGGAATATTCATTTTATTATGAAATGGGTTTCTTAATTATCCAAAACTCTGAACCTATAAGTTCCTATAAATATATGGACCTCTTCAAAGACATACCATAAATTGAATCCTTATAATAGAATTCATTTTCTTGAAATCTTGAAGATATTTTAGGTTTATAATTTTATATAATTAGTTCATATACCTTTTGTAAATAATCTTTACAACCCAAAGTGAATACTTCCACTTAACATCCAGTTTTCCCATAAAACTGAACTTTTAAGATATAAAAAATTTTCTTTCCATGACACAAATTCACAATTTTGTTCTTGAACTCATACTTACAACTATTCATCATTAAAACCTTGTGAAAAACATTTTTAAACATTGTATGAGAAAAAACTCTTAGTGAGGAACATAAAACTAATGAAACTGCAGGTTTAGGAATACTTATAAAAAAATTCCTTTTCAAAATAAACATTTTCTAACCCAAGAAGTGAAATTCCTTAACCAATGATTTTCATTAAAAAATCATATAAAATTTAAAAGGAAAAATAGAAATCATAAACTTTTATTTTTAATCATAAAATTATATGAATGTTTTTTTAGAAAGTTATAATTTTCACCCTTAATAAGAAGTATATACTTTTCTTTAAAAAAGATCGGTGCTTACATTTTTAAAATCATAATATTTCAGTAAAAATATTAAAACATAGATAAATAATATAGTTAACTTGAAGAATTATATTATAGTAATATTATATATGTAATATCATTCTTGTTTATAAATGTTATAAACATCATAGAAAAAAAATGTATAACCTTCATGCTTACCAAAAACCTACACGGTTAGAAGTGGTATAACCCTCATAGTCAACTGCTAACATAAATCTTACACAATTAATAGTAGGGATATCACAGGACCACCCTTACATTATTTATAATAGAACAAAAAATAATTATAAATAATTACTAATGAATATATCATAATCATAACACAAAAAATCATGTATTTTCCAAATATTTTTTCATTCATAACAAAACATTTCAATATATTGATATATCCCTTCCCATTAAAACCCAATTTTCAAAAAGACAAATAAATAAACAATGGGAAAGAGATATTTAATTTAAGAAAAAAATATAATCTTATAAATTAATTCAAATATAAAATAACTATTATGCCTATGGAAAAAGATTTTTCTCCATATACATTCAAATAGTGCATTCCTTTTGTCTTATTAAAAGAAATTCAAAATGTGCCGTATAAAATAAATAAAAAAATTCTTTTTTAAAAACTTTAAATTAAAGTAAAAATATATACATAAAATTTAACTTATAATTAATTTATGTTCATAAAAATAAATACATAAAAATTTTAAAATAGATGGACATGGAAGAAAAAGAGCTGGAGGGGGAACTTTAAAAGGGTATTTTTAAAAGAAAGTATATTACCATCAGTCTAACTCATCACGTATTATATTTACCTTCCTAAATAATAAATTTTTTCACTTATTTATTTTCTTAGGATAGTTTTTGAATTTATTATTCGTTTTATTTTTATTTTACAAAATTTTATATTCATTTACTTAATCATTTGAGTTTATGTTGGAAATATTTTATGATATTTCCAAAATGACTTTGGTGGGTAGAATATGGTCAAAGTTGTCAATATTAAATCATATAAAGAATAATATTTGTGAAATAATTATAATTTTTATACATATATTATAATTTTAAAACCAACCATGAAATATGGTTATAATAAATGAACTTTTTTACAATCATAGAGATGACAGGTCATACGTACGCATGAGTAACGTTCCCATTTTTAAGGATCATTATGGAAAGAATGTAAGTATTATCATATATTTAAAGAATTGTAATAATATCTTTAATAATATATTTTTTCCTTAAATATATTTATATATACCATCCGTTTGATTCGGTGATGAAAAACGAATCACATCACTTCTTTGTGGAAGTAGTCCACATGTACGCACGAACGAAGTTATCAATTTTCAGGGAATAGAGGGGTAATAAAGTAAAATATATTTTATATTTTAAGAATGATAAAATATCATATATATATATATACATTAAATCCATCATCATAATCATCCTTGATTGAAGGTGATGTAAAATTAGTTATATCGGTTTGTGAAGCGGTAGTTTGTGGTACACACAAAAGCTGGTTTAATATCCCATTTGATGGAAGATGAGATTGATATAGGTTATTTAAATAAAATAAAAACATATTATTATATTTTTTACTGAGGTTTTATTATTTCATCAGGTTTTAAAAGGTTTAAATGAGGTATAAAATGAAACAAAACAAAAACTATTGGTCTTGAACTATACCTCTTCTTCGGACATACTCTTTAGGTTTGCACCAAAATCATTTCTAGGTTGGTTTTATGATCAAAAAATGGACTCTAATAAGTGTTAGGGGATGTATGTAAGGGATTTGGTCATATTTTTTTTGAACCAAATGGTTCTTTAAGTGTCAATAAAAGAGAATAATATGTTCTCTTTTATAAGACAGGGGATGGGTAAACATGGAATTTTTTATAATATCAACTTAATATAAATTAGTTTCCATATAAAAATGGTTAAAATAAAAATATAAGAAGATTTTGATTATAAATATTCTAATATAAAAAAAATTTGAAAATATTAGTTGATGTTTCACACTTATCATTTTGTTTCAATCCGTTTTAACCATTTTTATAAATTACCATGGTATTAATGTTTTTACACTTTAGGGGTCAATAAAGTTACTATAAAAAACAACCAATAAATTAACCATAGTTGATATTATCAACTATTTATCATTCACATTCCAAAAAATAATATTTTTTGTAATTTAAAAACTTTTAATAAAACATTATTTTCTTATAAAATATCAGTAATGTAAATTTTAAAAGTATTCATTCAAGTTGACTTAAAAACATCAATATAACAATTGAAATTGAATATATAACTATGAAACATCCCCACCATATTATATTTATCTTGAAATTTTTTACAGCATAATAGTTTATTCAAAGTATATTACTTTTAATATTTCTAAAACCATTTATTTTATTTTCTGTTTAATTAAATAATTACTACATTAGAGTTACGTAAGAATTTAGGGTAAATGTTTCATTAATTAAAATTAAAAATAAATTATCACAATAAAAAAATATTTATCTTTATTATAACGATTTAAAACTAAATATACCTTCTTTTAATCCATATAAAAAAAAATTAAAGATAATAAAACAAAGAAAATGATATTTTTGTCTTTTCATTACATGAAGTATTATAAAGGATATAATCAGGGACATATAGAAAAAAAGGCCATATATTTGAATCATGGATAATTATGGATGAAATATAATCATCAAATAAAATTAAATAAAGTCATAGAGTTAACTTTTAGTCCTTGTAACATTTTTTACCCTTAATTAACTAATTTTCCCTTTACTGTGGTTACAATTATTTACTATGGTTATAATATATAATGAATAAAAATAAAAGGGACATATTTAACAAATTTTTACCTTCAGATTCCAAATATGAAATCCATTTTTAAAAATACAAAAAATAAAAGTGTGATAATTTAATTTGTAATTAAAATAAAAAACATGATGAAAATAGTTTTTCATAGAAATTTAGTTTTAATTATAAAAATAATTTTATACAAAATTAAATTATAAAATTAGTTAAAAATAATATAATTGGATAGTTTTTAATATGAATTTAAAAATTAAATTTTAAAAACAATCCAAAAATAGATATTTTTCTGTATAAATACTTGAAAATAAAATACAATTTTCAATAAAAATTAACATTTTACACCATTCATTGATAAATCTATCTTTTTAGAAAATTATCAAAATATCATTTTAGGATAATTTTGACATGATGAATTCAAAAATAAAATCTATTTTTTCAAATTCAAATTTTATAATTTTAAAACTAAACATTTAAATCAAACATTATAATAAAATAGTTTTTCAAAATTATATCCTTTTTGTTTTAAAAATTACATAATATTTTTATAATTAAAATAAATATATAATTAATAGATACTAATTAATATAAAAATGGTTTCTTATATGATTTCCTGGGTTTTTACATTCTTCACCCATTTTGGAAATTCAATCCTTTCAATTTTACTCACTTATTAAATAAGTGGAGATATCTTTGTCCTATATCATTTTCCCATGTTGTTTATTCAAGCACATGGTTTTTAAAACAATACCTTAACCTAGTGAATCATCTTTTTCTAATAAAAACTTTATCTCTATGACAAAAAATCTATACCGGTTGTTCCTCATAAAAAAGATAGCTTTGAACTTGACTACCTTGTGACTAAAAATATTAGATGATACTGACGTGTATTTTAATAACCTAGAAACATGAATAACATTGTGTACCTTGCATAAAAACAAAGTCAATACCACTCAGTAGGAAACTGATCTAACTTTATTGAGGGTTTTATACAGTTCTATAAACTATGTACTTAGATTCCCTTTTTTACCAAAACATTTAAAAAATTTCTATGTAGATACTTTAAGAAAAACATGAACACCTACCTCAAAAGAAAGATACCTCCTCTCATTATCCACATAAATTTCTATATATCATTGAGTTTCCCTCATATTTTTCTGAATCATATTTACCTTATCAACCATTTTTTCTTCCAAATTTATCCCCGACAACTTTATTTTTCCATATTCATCCAAAAAACTAGATTCTGAAACTATTTTCAATATAATTCCTCAAAATATGTCATCTATATACTTGAATGAAAACTATTATTATAATAAAATTTCAATAATGATGGATTTTGATCCTAACTTCCCTAAAATATATTAAACAAAAATAAAGTATATCTTAAAAGGTATGAATCATTTAATTGAACTATCCATCACACAGAGGATAAATGGTTGTAGGGAAATTTAATTCATTACCCAATGACATATGAATTACTTTCCAAAAAATAGAGGTGAACCTAGGATCACAGTCAGATACAATAGATAGAGGGACTCCCTGTAACCTGACTATATCCTTAAGATACATTCAATAAATTTGATCTAAATACATGGTATCATTAATGGGAAGGAAATGAATATATTTAGTAAATTGATCAATAATAACCCAAATTGCATTATTACATTATGATATCCTTGTAAATCCCACCATTAAATACATTGAAATATTTTAAAGTTTCCACTCTTGAACTACAAAAGGTTGAAATATCCACTTCAATAATTTTCATTGTGTTTTAACCTATTTAAATGTAAAACATTTAATAGAAAATTCAGAAATATATTTTTTCAATTCATCCCAACAATATTACTCTTGAAGGTATCTATATGTCTTAGTTCCACAAAGGTGAACGGAAAATGTGGCACTATGAGATTAACTCAACAATTCTCTCTTTAACTGGGGATAAAATGGTATGTATAATCATTTCAAAAAAACTTATAACACCTCATTCATCAACATAAAACTCTAGAAAGTTATAATTTTTTATATATTCTACCTTTTTATATAAAACAAGATCTTTATTTAGAGCATACTAAATTATTTCTACAAAAGATTATTTTTCTAACACCTGAAACCAAACAGAGGAATCTCTTGTATATATAATTTCTAGGCCATAATTTATCAAATCACAAACCAAAGGGTCATGTTCCAAACATGACATGGTAAATATTGAATAATTTTTATAACTCAAGGTAATGAATAATTTTTTTTCTTTAACTATATATTAATTAACTATGTAGTCATAATCCTTTTTCAATTCTAGTCATATTTCTAAGGGAATATATACTTCGTAAATTTATGATCAGTATATATTTCACACTTTTCTCTATATTAATGATGTCTCTAAATTTTAAAATCAAATACTAAAACTTCCAACTCATGTTTTTGTGTAGAAAAAAATTTCTCATGTTTTTTAAATTTATATAATGTATAAGTAATTACCTAATCATTCTGTATTAAAATAAAACCCATACCTCTCAAATTAGAGTCATCGTAAATAAAAAATTTATCATTTCCAGATAGAAGGGCCAAAATATGATAATTTTTTAATTTTATTTTTATTTCCAAAAAACATTTATCACATTCCTTTATCTAGATGAACCTAACTTTATTTGGTATTAACTTAGTGAGATAGACAATCATTCATTTTTTTAAAAAAAGCTAGTGATAGCCTGCTAATCCATAAAAAATATCAATATTAGTAAAATTTATAGGTCATAGAAATCCATTAACCATTTTTTTATGTGGGTTGAACTATAATTCTATTATTATTTATGATATCCCCAACAAATGAAATCTTTTTTTACAAAAAATAATATCTTCTAAATTTTCTATAATGCTTATTTCCTTTTTGATTTTGTAGAATAATATTTTTATGTTTTTTCTGATCCTCAAAATTTTTAGAATAAATCAAAATATATACAACAAAACAACAAAAAAATTATCCAAATATTAATGAAAAACTCTATTCATAATATCCATAAAAATAGTAGGAGAAATTTTTAAAACCAGAGGGCATAACCACAAACTCATAATGCCGATATCTAGCTGAAATTTTGTTTTCATAATGTGACCCTCCTTCATATTCATCTAGTGGTACCTGAACTTTAGTTAAAAATTTCAAAAATACAAAGCTCCATGGATCAGATTAAATAATTTATTGATACGAGGAAACATATAATTACTCTTAATATTAATGTCTTTCAAATATCTATAATCAATGAAAAAGACTCACATAACCATATTTTTTTTAAAAAAATGGATCACCCCAAGGTGAAGTGCTAGGATTAATGAAACATTTTTCAATGAACTCCTTGAACTACATTTTATATTCCAAAAATTTTACTTGATCTATTTAATAAGGGTATATAAAAGTTTCTTATTATCTGGCACTAAGTCAATAGTAAATTCAACTTCCCATTTAGGTTTAACACTAAAAAACCCATCAAAAAAAATGCAAGTATTATTTTACTAATAGCACATAATTAATTTGTTGAGTTCTTTTATTTTCAATAATAAATTCAATATAACATTAATTTCCATATTTTAATGTTTTTGAATCTTCTTGATGTGTTATTAAAGGTAAAAATTAATTATTGAATAAAAAATAAAGGTATTTATAAAAAATAACTTCCATAAAATTATATTCTATATTATAATTATAAAAAAAATACTGATCTATACCCATACTAACATAAAAATCTACTAGGGGAAAAATTATAAGTTTTTTTTTTGAAAAATTATTTCCACAGACAACAATGGGAAGATTCTTTTAATTTATATTTTCTTTAATACATACAACATTTTTCTATCAAAATTTGTGGCTTAATTTGTAGAGGTGAAGTTTCCAATTTACCAAAAAACATGTTAGAAATAAATTAATTTGTAAACCCATAATCAAAGAATACATTAGCATAATATGAATAAATAAGCAATATACATGTTACCACTTCATTTAATATACCAAAATTAGATGAATTAGTTTCAAAGGATTTTACCACACACTTATTCTTATAGTATGTCTCATTCCCATCTTTTATATTATTCTTTGAACACTCACACATTACTATCTTCTTTTTGAAATTGACCTTACTAATAAAAATATATTTTTCATTGCATCCATTATCCATATTCCCTAAATTTTCACATAAAAAGATCTTAACAGATTTCATAAAGCATTAGAATATATTATTTTACCACACCTATCACAAATTGGAGACATTAGTTTCTTACCTTCATAATTATTTAATGGTTTATTTCTCATAACGACCACTTATACTTTTTGTTTTCTTGTTTTTATAGAACACCTGATCATCTAAAAAATCAATTTTTACCTTATCAGCACATCGAACATGTTCCTTATAACTTCTAAATTCATGAGAATCCAATACCCTTAGATATCTTGAATTTAATAACATGTAAAATTAATTAGTTTTACTATTAAGATCCTGGATCGAATAATGTGCATACCATGTCAAATGGGTGAAGTTTTCTTCTTATGTGTCCCCTGAATATACCTCCTTCTATTTAAATTCAAAAAATTGTTTTTCTATCCTTATTTGAACTATGTTAGGAAAATATTTCACAAGGAAAATTTTATTAAATTCATCCCATTCCAAGGTATCTATCTCTTCTATTTAATTGATATTCTTAACCATTGACCATCATTGGTCGGATTCACCTTTAAAATGGTATGTAGAAAAAATTTTACTTTTGTTGATCTGAATAACCCATGACATCAAATATATTTTCTAGGAATTTAATCCATCCCTTAATTTACCCTAGGATAGATGATCTGTTGAATTAATGAGGGGTTTGGCACAAAAAATATTTGATTATCAACATATTCTTATATAGTAGATCTGGTTTCAATCAATCTTAGATACCACCACCATTAATAGATTATGTCAAAAAATAATTAATAAATATAAACTACTTAGTTTCAATTACAACCATTCTAAGATGATATTTTTTTAAGGATATTTTCCTCCTAATTACTTTTTCACTTTGGCCTCTTTATTTCCTATATAGAAAACCATTCTGAGCTGACATGGTTTATATGAATGAAAATGATAAAATTTAAATTCTATAACATGATAACCACAAATTAAAGTCTCTTAAGGGTATATACATACATTATACTATCCTCTAAAGACATTTAAACTTGTCCTCTAATACCAGCTATAAATACTCATCCTTAAAAAACCATAAATTAAATCCTTAGAAAATATTTTATTTTATTAATTTCCTAAATATTTTTTAATTTTATATTTTTATAGAATTATGTTATCTCCGTTAAATAAATAATCATTTCATCACAAAGTGTACACTTCCACTTATTATCTATTTTCCCATAAAACAAAGGTTTTAAGATATAATAAGTTCTTCACATGTCACATCTTTGCAATTTTCATCCTGACCACATCCTTGTCCCTAATAATTCATAAAACACATTAAATTTATTTTTCAAATGTGGGAAAATCACAAAAATAATATTCATGAAATAAAAAGAAGCAAAGAACTGTTATCCCATGAATAATTATTTAAATTTCACTTTTTTAAAATAAAAATTGGGTTCAAAATAAAAACATTATTACCTAATAAATTGACTTCACTACCCAAATATTTTTATAAAATATTTCATAAAAAATTAAAAAGAAATAGTAAACCTCATAAATTTATCTTTAAAATCATGAAATTTGATGAACTTTTTTTCAAAAAGATATACTTTTCACTCTTAAAAAGTACCATAGTGTTTCCTTTGAAAATAAGCATGTTTCTATAAATTTTAAAATCATAATATTTCCTTAAAAACTAAAGTAAGCATAGATAAACATATAGGTAACTTGAGGTATAATTTTCATATCACTCTTAAATATGTAATAAACATCATAGTTATAAATTCAATAAACATCACAATTCCAAATATAATAACCTTTATGGTTATAAATAACCTTTATAGTTATAAGTTTAAAAACCATCACAATCCACTTCAACATAAATATTACCCAATGCATTTGTGGGATATCATAGGCCCACCCATTATTAGTTTATAATGGAACTACCAATCATTATAAACAATTACAAAGAACCATAATATAGTAATAACACATAGAAGCTTATATTTTTTCAAATAGTTTCTACACCTATAAGAAGACATTTTCAAATATTGATATATCCTTTACCATTAAAACCAAATTTTCAAAACAAAAAATACTAGAATAAAGGGAAAGAGTGTTTTTCTTTAAATAAAAAACAAAATATTACAAAATAATCCAAATATAAAACAATTTTTTGTGGTGGTGTAAAATTCATTGACACTATATACATTAAAAAAATAATATTCCTTTTTTTTCCAGGAAATTAAAAAAAATCATATAAAATATGTTAAAATATTTCATTTGAAAACCTTTGTAAGAAAGTAAAAAATATCCATACAGATATATTTATAATTTATTTATTTCTATATAAATACATCAATAAAATACTATTAAAAATATATATATGTAATAAAAAGAGTTTGGAGGGGAACTTTAGAAGAGGGTTTTAAAAAAAGCCATCTACCTAGAGTATGACTCGTCATGTATGTTCTTTATATTCTTGATTAATAAAATTATATTAATTATTTATTTTAATAATAACCATTTAAAAAATTATTATTCATTTTACTTTTATTTTATACCATATTATATTTAGTTACTTAATCATTTTAGTTTATGTCGAACATTTTCATGATATTTGGCTCATATGACCAAAAAGAAATCTGTAGATTTAATATGGTCAAAGAGGTCGTTATTACATTATAAAAAGAATAATTATCATTTAATAATTATCATTTTTATATATCTATTAAGATATTAAAACCAACCATGATATAATTTCATAAAAAATGAACTTCTTTACAATCATAGAGACAGTAAGTTATACATACACATGAGTAGCATTTCCATTTTAAACGATCATTATAGAAGGAAGGTAAGTATTGTTTTATATTCAAAAAATCAAAAAAATATCCTAAATACCATATTATTTCTCTTAATATACATATATATATATATCATCCATGTGATGTGGTAATTAAAAATGACTCACATCGCTTCATGGAGGCGGTAGTCCACATGTACGCACGAACGACGTTGTCATTTTTCAGTGAATGTAAATGAAAGAAACTAATTACTTTTTTAACATTTAATAATGATAAATATTTCATTAATATAACATATATAAATTAAATCCATCATTATTAAAATCTAATAGAGGACCATTTTCAAAACGAATTACATCATTTCGCGAGGCGGTAGTCCACCGTACACAAGAACGAAGGATTTATTTCCTATTTGATGGAAGAGGATATGAATATAGACAATGATATTAAAATAAAAACATATTATTATATTTAATATAATTTTGTTAATATTTCAACATTTTTAATAAGGTTTTAAGGAGGTAAAAAAAGAAAACAAATGAAAATGCTTGGTTAGGAACTATACATCTTCTTCAGAAAACCTCTTAAGGTTTTAAACAAAAACATTCCTTAGTTTTAGAATCAATAAAATCCAATAGGAAATGTTGTGGTAGGTAATGAATGGATTTGGGTCAGTAATGGATTAATAAAATGTTTTTTCAAGTGTGAAGTGAAGAGAAGAATAGGTTCCCTTTTATTAGAGAGTGGAGGGGCACTCTTGGAATTTCTTAAAATATTAAATTAACATAAATATCTTTTCATATCCAAATGGATAAAATTTATAATATTGAAATATAAGATGCGTTTTAGTATAAATAATCTCATATAATAAAAATTGGAAAAGTATAGGTGATGTTTTCAACCTTATCTTTTTATTTTAACCCTTTTTGGGGTTTAACGTGGTATTAAAATTTTTACTCTTTAGGGGTCATAAATTTACTATAAAAGGATAAAAAGACCATTAATGAAACATTTTAGACATTATCAACAATTTATCATTCAATTTCAAAAAAAATAGTAATATTAATTTATTGAATAAAAAATTATTTGTTATAAAATATAATTAATGTAAATTTTGACACTATTCATTTAATTTGGCTTTAAAAAATCAACAAAAATTTATAATTAGAATCTATTAAATTAATAATTCCCTAAAAAGTGATATTTATATATAAAATTTTATCACAATAATTTAATTAAAGTATGTTAATTTTAATATTTTTAAAGTCATTTATTTCATTATCCTTTGCATTAAATAATAATTGTACCGACGATATGTAATCATTTAATGTAATTATTTTATCAATATATATTATAAATATATTTTCATGTTAAAACATATTTATATTTTAAATAAAAATTTATAATCCAACATTACTTCTTTTAATCCTAATGAAAAAAAATTAAAGATAATAAAACCAAGAGAATGACATATTTTCCTTTTATTACATAAAGTATTAGAGTGGTTAGAATCATGATCATATGGAAAAAAAGTTCATATATTCCAATCATGAATGATTATGGATAAAATATACTCATATAATAAAATTAATTCATGTGTTATAGTTATCTTTTAGTCCTTATCACATTATTTTTACCTTTAATTATTCTATTTTACCTTTACCGTGTTAACAATTATTTACCAAGGTTTCAATATATAATGAGTAAAAATAAAAAGGAAATACTTAAAGAATTTGAAAGTCCTGATTAAAAATATGGAATCCATTTTTAAAGTTTCAAAACATATAATTGGTATAATTAAATTTAAAATAAGCTGATAAAACATAATGAAAAACGAATTTTCTGAAAAATGCATTTTTAAGTATAAAACTATTTTTATACCAAATTGAAGAATAAAATTCATTAAAAACATATAATTGGATTATGATCAATCCCAATTAAATAATTAAATTTTAAAATTAATCTCAAATATAATTTTTCTATGTAAATACTTCAAATTAAAATTTAATTTTCAATAAAAAAATCAGTATTTTTCACTAGTAATTGATAAATATTATTTTCATAAAATTATAAAAATAGTATTCGGATAATTATGACATTTTAAATACAGAAATATAATTATTTTCTCCAAATTAATGTTATATAATTTTAAAATTCAACATTTTATTATCACTTTACAAGAAAAGAGTTTAATAAAACTATTTCCTTTTTATTTTAAAAATTACTTAATATTTTTAGTGAATATAATTATCTAATTCATGAATACTAAGAAATATAAAAATGATTTATTCTATAATTACATGTATTTTTACATGAAATTTATGAAATTGAAAACCTTTTTATAAATATTGTAATTATCGGTTGATTATGTTATAAGGTGTTATAGCTGGTACACTGCAAAATAAGTTACTTATAACAATAAAAATTTAGTAACATACGATATATATTTTGGTATAAATGAGTAATTATAATATATATAATGTTGTATTGATATTAAATTCTATTACCAACATTTTTTTGAATATATTGTGTTTCATTAATTTTTTAAAATCATTATATTCTTTACTAAAAATTAAATTTGATTATATATCATATTAATGTCGACAATTTGTTTTCTAAAAAATTAATCTATTGTTATTAATTATTGTTATCAATAGTTATTTTTACACATATAATTATGTTAAGAGTATTTATTAAACAAAAAATTATAAATTAATAATAAATATTTTTATTACAATAATTTAAACGTTTACGAAAAAAATTACATTGTTATTAACAAACAATATTTTGATTAATATTGGAAATATGACACACTATATTTAAAAAAACATCATATTTTAAATATATTTTATTTGAAAAAAATTATTATATGGTATTTTAAAAACAATTTTAAAAAACTAAAAATAAACATGATCATTCACATCTAGCAATCATTCATTTAAAATTTTTAAAATCGGAAAAGGAAAAATAAAAATAAAAAATGGTTAGAACCACCATATTTGTTTTCTCTTTAAATATCCCCTCTTCCCCATTTACCACCCAATATTCATTACATTCATAGTGGTGATCTACACCATTTATCACACTCTTAGTTTATCACCATCGACCACATCCACATTTTCACCCCCAATTATCTATCATTTCCCACACCTTTATCTTCTCATGTTTGATTTAATTTTTCCTCTTTTAACTATATAGATGAGGTATATGGAGGGGCATGGACATGAATCCATTTTATATTCAATTGGTAGATCTTTTGGCCTATTATAAGGAAAAAACTCCTACTATTGATGTTTTAATCACTTAAAATAACATGTATCTAGTATTTAAATTGAAATCTACTTAAGGTTTCAATGAAATTCTAAAAAGTTAAGATTTTTTATTCTTTAACTTGTTTTTTAAGTAATTTAGGAATTATAATTACATAATTATCTCTAGAAAATAATATTATACTAAATTTTAATCATTACTTATGGATAATATTCATCAACCTTCCAAGAAACTAGTTATAATTAAGCTCCCTTAAAAAACCCCTAAACTGAATCTTATAAGAGTTCTTTTTTCTAGTCCTAGAAATAAAGGTAGTAAAGTTGATCTATGTCAATTTAAATAATTAAAAACAATTATATTTTCAAATTATGTAGGAAATTAATTTAATATAGAAAATTATATTGCGCATTGTCTTTATGGTGACTTGATGAACCTATAAATCTTCATGATTGACTAAAAATCAAGTAGTGAAGGTACACCTTCTGGTTAATTTTTGGGTTGTGTTCTCAAATGAATTTTTCTATGGTTGGATGGGAATAATTCCCCCATGAGTTTTTTAACATGTAACTTCATACTAAATCAAATTAGTAACTAATCCTGATAAATAAAGTGAAAATTAAAAATATGGGTGAACCTATTGGATGTAATAAAATGAGAAATTTATATAACGATATTCTCAATTTTGGCCTAAGAATGTTTAATAAAGGAATACATTATACATTTAATTACAAAAATAAAATAACCAAACTATATTCATTATAAAATTGATGAACAAATTCTAAATACCAGATTTAATGCTAATATATTGGTCAATCTGAAAATACCATAAACTTTTAGACATGAAAATTACTTATTTAAAAAATTATTTCATATTGAATAGGGTAAAGGACCCCCATGATAATGAATGAATTATTTACTAACATCCAAACTGATTGGCCTCCATTATAAGTATCATTATTAGTATGGATCCATTTTAAATGAAATAAAATGTTTTAATTTTAATAAATATAGTAAAACATATTATAGACATTGAAATTTTACAAAATAAATTAGTAGAGATTGAATGTTTAACACATGAATACACCCGAAATCATTTAATTTGAAGGGGATTCGTTGATTTTTTAAGAATAGTGTTTCTCTACTTTGAATCATATTATAGTTAATTAATTTATTTGGTGTGTGGAAAATCAAAAGGTTTTATATTTTCTTTATTAATGTATGATTCAAATTATGTATTATGTGAAAATATATTATATTCATTTGGTAACATTAATTGTTTAGTATACTATTGAATTTTGTATTGAGAGTTTATAATTCTTATAGTTATTACAATTATTTATGTGTCTTAGAGAATTAAATAGTTCATCCTTTGATGAAAATTTATATATATATTGAATTTCATTTATATTTTGAATAAAAATATGATAAATTTATGTGATTATAAACTATTAGGGTTTCAAGTTATTGAATCATAGTATATTTATGTATTTAAAATTTATTACTCTATATGTAATTTTAATGTAATTTTCTTTTTTATTATAAATTTATGAATTTATAAATTGTTTACCAATCTTATGTTATTAACTTTTCATTTATTACATGATGAAGTTTTTGCATTAAATTTGGATTAAATGTTAGAAAACTAATAAATTCTCCATCATTTAATGTTTCAAGTAGTTCTTCTGGAATTGCTTATAAAAAAAACCAATTAGGTTTTTTAACCCTTCTTTTAGTTGTTAAATATTTCACATACTCTATTTCTGAAAGAATAAAACTATGTTCAAATATCCTTACGGATTTATTTATAATGGTTTCTTGTAATGTTACAGTATTTTTTATGAATTAAATTCTCATCATAGCCCTAGTTTCCTACTCAAATTTTAGTTATATAATATTCTTTACATCCCCAAGCACAAATTATCATATCAAAACCATTGAAATATATGTTGAAGAATATAGTGTATTGTTATATTAAAAAATAACAAATAGATTATCTTTGGTCTTTTTTTAGAATGTATCAACCATTTAGTAAAGGTCAATTGATTTGGTGTATTATCTATAAAAATGTTGAGGCCCGATAAATAAAGAGATCCTAAAATCCTAGTTTTTATTGAATATGATATATAATTATGAGATAATAGGAAAAAGCTCAGAAAATTCACATGAATAACTAAGAAGGATGATGTTGCTCTCCACCACCTAATTATAACTATAGATGATAATTAAAAATGATATATTTTCCCATGTAACTCATGAAATTATAATTTGTTAACTAGAAAAATACTTTATCGTTGTAACTAGGAAATATTTAAATTATTCTAGAATCAAACAAAAATGCAACAGATCACATTACCATAGGAAGTGAGCCTTCATGAAAAGAGTGAGATTTTATTATTATTGTAGATATAATTTTGATTGAAATCATGAAAAGTGCATCAATTATAATAGTAATCATAAAACCATGGATTGAAAAAACAATGTATGTAGAGAAATGCTAATATTTTCATGTTACATCTGTAATGATCAAGTGTTAATGATTAAAAAATAATAAATTAGGTAACCTTGTGTTTTTCTTACAAAATTTACCAATCCATCCCATACTAATACATAAAATTTACATGTTTTCTTTTTTTTTTTATTTTTTATCTTACCTTATAATTTACCTTAAATTTAATGTGGTTATATCCATCTATACATATTGATATTAAAAATAGTTTTCGAAAAATTTATCAATTGCAAACTAATAATGACACACATGTCATGGAAGTGGCCTTAAGTTGGGTATGAATAAGTTAAATTAAAAATTACACACATAAATCATTATATTGAATTCATTATCCATTTGATTTTATGTTGTATATAATATGAAATTATTGAGGAGGTTGACTCAGGCTTCTTTCGGTATAACATCCCCAAACCCACACTCCTAAATTTAGTGTTAAAAAATATAATATTTACATTTCTGTCTTTGATACCGATCAATATTAACCAATTTATAGATCTAAAACATAAAACATTAAATGAAAATATTATACCAATTACATACCCAAAGAAAATTTTGGTTTTATATATTTATATAATTAGGAAAACTCTTACATAAAAATACCCATGTCTTCAAGTGAGCATTTGTTTCACTATTACCCTCTTTTCTTATTTAGAATTTCATCTTAAACATGTTAAGTTTAATTATAAATACATTAAATATTTCTATAATTAATTCATTTAACATCAATATTAATAACCTAGGGAAAAGGAAAACCAAGGAAGGGTGAGATCAAACTTTCTGTAAGGATAAACATAAGCATTAAAAATTGAATTTCCTTAGTTAACAGAACATGAGAATAAGGGTATGAAAAAATAATAAAGCTGAGTGATGTTAACATAAAATAATTCATACCCATAAAATATATATCATAAATAATGATATATAGAATAAGTATTTAACATAATACAAGAGTTATATTATTCAATAATCACAATCCATGTGAAAATAATCTGTGAGAAAATGATTAATTTAAACCCATAATAAGAATTTAAAGATGATGTAGGTATCTTGAAACATCAATGATTTATCATGGAACCCCCTAACTGGATAATTATCATATCTATTTGTAGTAACCTATCACCAGTAAATTTCATCATCTCTTAAGAGTAACAAAACATTATCATCTCTTAAGATTAACTTCCATTCGGTTAACTCTATCTCAATATGCATTTGAGGTTTATAATGGACCCACCCATCACTTATCAGACAAACCACCCTAAGGATTTCAGTTCACAAACCAATACCACTTTCATCAACAATGTCTAATTACTAGTTCATGAAACAATACACATTGATTCATGCATTTCATCAAAACTATCATAATGTGATTTACCTGTGGAAAAGAAATAGGTTTCTTAAAAATATTTCTAAAATGTCATCATAAACCATTCATTGAAAATAATTAAATGGTGTCATAATATCATATCTATAATAAATAATAGGAATCATCAAAATATTTTGACCTGGATTAAAACACCATTAAATGACTATTTAAATGGTTTCTTGTAAAACATCAGAAAATACCATTTTCTTTCGATACCTTCAAAAACTAAAAAATATAAAAATATTTAAAAAATAATTTTTTATTAAAATAAACCTATAAAATTATAAAGGAGTCTTCAAATAATATAATGGTAAAAATATGGTAAAATCTATTTGTATTATAAACATTAAAAATACACAATATTTTCAAACTTTTTTAAAGAGGGACAAAAGTTACCCATGTAGAAAAAATTAATAAATTTCCATTTAAAAACATTTAAAATAAGACCAAAGATAATTTAAAATAACTTTAGGAAATTATTTTTATTTAGAAAGAAATTTATTCAAATATGATAAATAACATAGAGGAATATGATAGTTAAAATTCATTCAAACCATTAAAATAATGTTCATAAAGAAAACCCAAATACAACCCTTTTAAAACTGAAAGTATTTTGAAATAAATAACATGATAAGAAACATTAAATAACATGAGTATGGGAAGGTTCATGATACAATATGTTAAGGGTTAGAATATATTCCATATAAAATAATATAATTGTATCAATCAAAACATGTCTCAATGAAAGATGTTTGAGATGAGAGACCCTTACAACATGGGTGTTGCTTGAATCAAAAAGACATTAAATGAAGGAACTTAACATGATTCTATAAAAATAATAATTTTTATTAAATAATATTTGAAAACATTTTCATTAGGAAGTAATTACACCATAAAAAATAAAAACTATTTCATAAAATGACATATATCTCAATTAGTTGAAATTGAGACCATGAAAACCCTTGAAGCTTCTATAAAATTTTAATTAATATATCATTAAAGAGATAAAATCAATGAAAATTAAAAATATTGATCGAAGATTCATTCATGATATAATATCTCAATTTTAAACATATACACCTTATAAAAAAAGTAGGTTCTTAATACAATAGATGTATCAAAGAATCATTATTGACAAAAATAATCCTTAAAAAGCTCATATTGCTGAAGTTAGAATTTAATCAATGAAGTGATTATGTGTAACCATTGAAAAAAAAAACATAAAAATATAAAATAAAACATAATACAATCCTAGGTTCCAACATCTCATATTTTCCATATATTATTTTTAAATATTATATGGATTATTTTCAAGACCAAGAGTTGAGACAACGTGTGATTCTGAGACCTGGTGTTCCTAGATTATTTTTTTTAAATATATTAAATATACAAAATAGAAATCAAAAAAAAATTTCCTAAAAAAATAGTAATAACTCTTAAATAGGTTCATGGATTATAAATTTTCAGGCACCGTTGATTTCAAAATGGCAGTTTTACCCTAGGTGTGACTTAAAATTGGTCGGCGTAGGTCATTTGTAAAAAAGTTATCACTGGAGTAAAACCAATATAAACAGAGATAGTTTTATAAATATATGCTTATGTTGAGATATATATTTATCCTCATAACTCTAGAATATATGGAGACCTACTAGAGAGAACCTCTAAATAATTCTCTCGAAAAAATCGCAACAGATCATGGATCAACGATCAACGCCCAACCGATTCAATGAATATCATTGACGATGATGACACAAAAATTATTCTTTATTAGCGATCAAAACTAATCAAATTAGGTCATGTGTTTTATTTGTATTTATTCCCTATTGTTTATTCCTATGATAAATGCGGACCAATCAATAAATTGAGTGATCACAGTTCGATCATCTTGTGGGATGGATCTATTATGGGGTGATTTGGGAAAATTATTTTGAATAACTTTGTTTTTTATCTTTTAGAAATGAATTAAGATCAATATAAACATCGATTGAGGTTTATTCCTCATTTTTTATTGTTCTTTTCTCCCTTGATTCATCATTCTTTGTGAGTGTTCTTTGTTTGACCTGCCACTTGACACATCCTGATCGATCGATCATTACGCACTCATTTCTTGATGCAACAATATGATCTCATAGATCTGTGATCAACACAACATGAAGGAGGTGTTATGAAATAGACAGAGTGATTCGAATGATGGATGATTCCCAATTTCATGTTCTTTAGCATTCTTCGGCATGGAATGAAGAACTTCTATTCAATCTGTTTTGAAAGAAGATCTGGTGAAAAAAAGTTTTGATTCAGAGATGATATGGAAAACAAGGTCAGATCTTGACTTTTGTGCCACAGTATTCATTGTATCGGTGATCGAAATATCGGCTGAGGCGTACTGATGAGGTTCCTGGATTTTGGAAAATCCCAAGCAACGCAACATGTAACTCAAGAGTACATGTTGTGTGCAACCCCTTCAGTGACAGATAGGGTTTCAAGAAGAATATGATGATCACACAGTGTGTGACCCCTTCCTGTTGACTCAATGTGTAAATCTATAGTACACGGACATGGGTTGAAATACACAGTAATGGACACATCGTGTACTCCCGCACATACATGGCTTGGCGTAAATCAACTGATACATAGACACGAATTTGGTACACAAAAACGACCAAGAACACATGAAGGGAATTGAGTTTCTCTAAATGTTGTGTAGTCATTATACACACCATATATATGGATACTATATATCATGTGAGGCTCTTATACATGGTCATGACTTGGGATAGCCGGACACACTGTGTACTCCCATCAAGAGTTCTTGAGGCTCTTTTTTCCCCTAGTTTGTACCAGTATTTGTTTAGTTTGCTACCTTGGTACTCTCCTCAAAGGTACATTTCTTCATTACATCTATATCACTAGATTTTAATCCTCTCTACGGGTCTAGTTTTAGATAGAGTTGTGGTGTCCCTCCATATTACTTGAGTTCAATCTTCTATCACATTTTATCCCTAGTTGGAGTTCTTGAAATCCGCATGACCACCCTCAGTAGGGTGTTGATCCTCTATATATAAGTATGTATCTGTAGGTTTGTGGAATCATTGACATACGATCCCATATATAGATGGTTAATCCAGACTAGGTTCATGGTGTCCCCTAGCGGTCCTGAGCATGAACCTCTATAAGTGTTCCATGGTCCCCTTAGACTAATTATCTTCCTCGGGAAGTTCCCAAATGACCTAGACCTCATCATTGAGGGTATCTAATGGTATCATGGTTTGTGAAGTGTGTCTTAATTAGTGTTGATATACTCACCATTGCATGGAATATGCATGCACGTGTCGTGCATTGTGCAGATGGTGGCACTTCTGATGGTGTCCTAGAAGGACAGGGATCAGGTGAAGTGTATCTAGATCTTGAAAGACCGATGTGTTTATCGTTAGCATAATTTTCACTTGTTCTTCAAACTTGGATAAATTTGGACTCTTTATAGTTTTGGTTGGGAATGTTTTTTTTTTCTATTTTCTGTTTAAAGTACTTTCATTTTTGTGCTCTACTATGGAATCTTAGATGTATGCATGAATTATTTTTGTTTTTTTACATTTCAGCATTGTGTGGTCTTAGATATTTTTTCATGTGTAGGTACTTTAGGATAATGCCTCACATTTCTGGGACATTTCTAGTTGGAATGGCCTCAATCCCTTGGCATATTAGAGGTGGGCTTTGGTTAGTCATGGGTTGAACCCCGAAAGTTCAGGTCATGACAGAGTGGTTTCAAAGGTGGTTAGTTCTGCCTTAGGACCTAAGTCTATGAGATTGTTTTAGGTAAATAGTGTTAACTGTTTGGAGTTTGTCTTTAAGACCAAGGACTCTAGTGTCGGTATAGTTACTAATTTATCCATACCCCAAGACTCTGAACACCTTCTTTTTAACTCAATACATGAGAACACTAGTTTCTGAGAAATCAATGGTATATGCATCATATAAGAATGGTTGGGTTTTCTATTTTGTTCTTGAGTTAGCTCCCTAGATATACTATTTTTTATTGTAGTGAATGTTTTTTTATTTTAGGATCCCTCCAAGTAGACATCCATCCATGATTCCACCGTGTGATCATGAGGATTTTCCACATAGTGACTAGGCATTGGTACATGGGCTTCTACCCGAGATAGCACCTATGGGTGGTTTACCAATTATACCACCACCTGTTGAGCAGAAACTAGCACCATCACTACCAGCTAAATATGCATGTATGCTGAGTGTGTTTCATGAGTTTTTGAGGTAGATATCTCTGAGGTTTCGGGGTGATATACACCCCCAGGTGGATTAGGACTTGCTAGAGGCAGTCACTTAGGTTACTCTCCTTGTGATAAAACCTACAGACCATATGGAAGTCCATGCAGTGAGTCTTCTTTGGGTATATTTTGGGTGATGGTGGAGCTTGGTGACTCGATATTAGGATATGACTACTCTCTCTAGGACATACTTTGAGTGTCACTTTATAGAGGAGTTATATTTGGCCATGTTTGGATTGGTATGCATACAGGTGCTTCTGCATCTGTAGCAAGGTAGTATAAATATGGTGGATTATTCATCGAGGTTTACTGATCTCTCACGTTACTCTATAGATATTGTACAAGGCTAGTTCTTTAGGGATTGGATCTTTGACCAGGGTTTATGTTGGGACATCAACATGTCATTGGTATCTCTTAGAATTTTCACCTATTCTGGATTTCTTGAGAAAACCCTATTGAAAGAAAGTTTTCTGGAAGAGAAGGAACTAGTAGTGGGAGATAGAAATGGGGACCTAGTAGAGAAGACCTTATAAATAGGTAGCCAATGACATTAATAGGGATCCAAGTGGGTTAACTGCTTTAGGAGGCGATCTGAGGACTTAGGATCAATGGTGTAGGGATTTCAGGGTGGCTAAAATTAGCCAAGGGACATGCAATGTTTATCTTGTGACGGTTACGGACATCTAGAATGAGATTTCGTGTCCAATCGTGCAGTTGATCAGGATATGGTCAAGGGACCACCAAGACAGAGACAAAGGTATGAGTAGTGTAGTTATTTGGGTGGAAGATGTGGTATAGGGTCCAGCAGAGTAGCAAGAGGTGGTTGGAGGTTCATCCTATTACCATCACTACCCCTATTACTCCAATCTAGGTTCAGGGAGCGAGTGGGTAGGGATGAATCTAGATGTAGGCTATGGAGGCCTATGACCCTAAGGCTCTAATAATTATATGAGGTATGATCTATGTCTTTACTAACTTAGTTTTAGTATTGATCAACAGAAGTTCTAGTCATTCTATTCTTACCATGAATCTTGTTCGAGACTCACATATTTTTGTTGAACTGTTAACTCGACCCTTATTATTCGAGAATCTTATTGGACGTGACTCAATGATCATACACTGGTAATAACAGTGTGACAAGAATATTGTAGGTTATTGATTCATTTAGGATCTCTTAGTAGTGGAATCTACACCTTATGAGGTCATTCATGATATGAATTAGACATTCATAGTTCATACTTAGATTCACTATTTTAGGAAAAGAGTGTAGTGTGTCTGTAGTGATGTAACAAATTTTTCCTTTTTCGGTGAAAATTAAATATAGGTAGTGAAATATGGACTCATTCATAGGAGGTTTAAACCAATTACTCATCAGTTGGATATCCTGACCATTATAGTAGTGGAAGTTATGAGTCCTCAGTTTACTACAGTTGTGGCAGATTATGAGGATGTCTTTCTAGAAGAAATTCCAGGTTTACCTCCCTTCCAAGAGAGATAATTCTATATTGATCTACACTTCCATATGACATCGATATATACACATAAATATCGAATGGATCCCATAAATCTTTTTGAACTGAATCTAAATTTTGAGGACTTATAGAGGAATGGATTCATGAGGCCTAGTTTTTCACCCTGCAAAGTCCCTATTTTTTTGCCAAGAAGGAAGATGGCAGTTTGAGGTTATGTGTGGATTACCAATGCTTAAACCAAGTTACTAGGAAGAAAAAATATCTACTACCGAGGATTGAAGATATATTTGATATTTTAAAAGGGGTTTGGTGGTTCTCAATGATTGACCTTAGATCGTGATATTACCAGTTGTGAGTAAAAGATAAAGATATACCAAAGATAGAATTCAGATATCGTTGCGATCACAATGATTACTTGGTTATGCCATTTGGTGTCATTAATTCCCCAACTGTGTTCATGGGACTCATGAACTATATCTTTCAAACTTTCTTAGACCGGTTCATAGTAGTCTTTATTGATGGTATCCTAGTGTATTCGACATCCAATGTGGAGCATGCAAGATACTTGAGAATGGTCTTGGACACACTCTAAGAACATTAACATTATGTGAATCTCTTGAAGTGTTAGTTTTGGATTTGAGAGGTCCATTTTTCGGGACACACCATCTTAGAGGCTTAAGTGGCAGTGGATCTAGAAAAGGTTGAGGCAGTTCTTTCTTGGGATCCACTAAAGAATATTACTGAGGTACGGTGTTTCCTTGGATCGATTGGGTATTATCAGAGGTTTATACCTGACTTCTCCAGAGTGGAATCACCCTTGAAATCCTTGAATAGGAAATGGAATCCTTTCATGTGGACACTAAAGTTCCAAAAGTTCTTTCAGGATCTAAGGAAGAAGTTTATGAGTGCTCCAATCTTGAGTTTACTGGAGGAAGGTGTCAAGTGTGTAGTGTTCTGAAATGAAACAAAGATCAGGCTTGTGTTCTAATGTAGTGGAAAGAAAATATTATCTGTGGTTAATTCCATTTGGGATAATAAGAACAGAACTACACATCCCATGAACATTAGTTAGTAGTAGTCATATTCTCATTAAAAATGTGCTAACACAACCAGATGGTATATCAATTTATCATTCACTCTAACCACAAGAGTATCAAGTATATCTTATATCAGAAGGATCTTAGCTTGAGGTAGAGGTTATGGATAGAGTTCCTCTAAGACTATGAATTTTATATTATCTATACTATTGGGAAGGTAACATAGTAGGGTATGCTCTTAGTAGGATATCTATTTCATAGTTTCTGAACAAGGTATCTGACAAATTGGCCTCATGGAAGTTGTCCTTGAGGGATTGAGATGGAGAAGCCTACCTCTCATTGATGGTTGTCACCCACCACTCTTATAGTGATTTGGGGAGGTACAGATTGGGGATACCGACTACAAGACCCTACATGCTCAAATATCTATAGGGTAGGCTCTTGGTGGATTTTCTAAAGGTGGGGAGCACATCTTTCTTTTCAAAGGATACACAATGGTACTAGTTATGCTGAGGGAGGAGGTTTCAATAGAATTTCAAACATCTCCCTTTTCGGTACATCCAAGTGTGGAAAAGGTGAACCAGGACCTATGATGTCAGTTCTGGTGGATAGGTATGAAAAAATGAGTTGTATAGTTTTCTTCTCGATGCCTTACTTGTTAGAAAGTAAAGGTTGAGCTCCATGTTCCAGCAGGTTTATCTAACCCCATAAGGTGAGAAAGTGGAAGTGGGTTGGGATATCTATGTACTTCATGAAGTGATTAACACATATATCCAAGGGATATGATTCCATCTTGGTGATCATAGACCAATTCACTAAGTCATCCCACTTCTTAGATATCCAAGAGCTAATTTAAGTTGAGAGCCTGGGATTCCTCTATGTTCAAGAGATAGTTCAACTCCAAGGAGTTTTATCGAATAATGTTTCTAATTGTGATGCTCACTTTACATCCCAATTGTAGAATGGATTACAAGAAGAATTTGTGACTCAGTTATGCTTGAGCACATCATTTCACACCCAAACGGATGGCAATACAGAGCGGGCCATTCGGGTTCTATTGGTAAAGCTATTAGATTGCATGTTAGACTTTGGTCGTAGTCTAGAGGATCGACTACCATTGGTGGAGTTTTCGTACAACAATAGAAATCATTAAACCGTTGGTATGGAACCATTAGATAATTTTTAAGGGGGACCTTGTAGGTCACCACTTTGCTGAACTGACCCAAGAGAGTTGGAACACATGGGATTGGAGTTGGTGCGAGCTACTGCAGAGAAGTTGAATATCATCCAAGAGTGGATAAATACAGCATAGAACTGTTAGGAGTATTATGTTGATAGGTGATAAAAACCTTTGTAGTTAGAGAAAGGACACCATGTGTTTTTATAGGTTTCACCTTGATGGGGATTGTAGATATTTTTCTAAAGAGGAAAGTTATCTATAAGGTTCATCAGCCCTTTATAGATGTTTCATAGAGTATGAGAGGTGGAATACCAATTATCTCTACCCCTGTAGTTAGACCAGATACACGGTGTCTTCCTCTTTTCACAGTAGAGGAGGTACATGCATCACCCAACACACGTTACCGAATGGGATGAGCTAGACATCGAGGACCAAGTGAATTTTACTGAGTAACTAGGGGAGATTGTGGATCAGTATGAGAGTATCCTTTATGGTTGATTGATTCTTTTGGTTCATCTCTAGTGGAAACATTAGAATCTTCAGGATAGCACATGGGACCGGGAGACTCATATTCATGCTTAGTACCTACATCTCTTTGTGTATCCCTTGTTTTGTCTTTTTCAGGGACATAAATCCCTAAGGTGGGGATAATTTAATGTCTTGGATTTTCTTTATATTATCTTTTAATATTATTGGAATTATTTTAAAGAGCATCTGTAGAGACGGCATGTGATTTCGAGGTCAGGTTTACCTAGACTAAATGTATGAAATATGGTAAATATATTAAATAAAACCCACATGTGGTTATCCTAAAAAATTAAATAACTCTTAAATTGGTCCCCATTTTAGAAATATGTGGGAACCATTGAGTTTAGAATGATGATTTTATACAAGGTGGGACTTAAAATAGGTCACTGTGGGTCATTTGTGAAAAAGTTATAACAAGCTTAAAAAGAATAAAATTATTTGACAAAATTATTTTAATTCATTATGTTGACTCAGTGACCTTTTTTTATTTAAATGTATCATTTTGATTGGATCCATGGTTAGACTCATAACCCTGGAATCTCTAGAGATCTTCTGAATAAAACCTCTAAATAATTCTCTCCAACAAATGATGACGGATCATGGATCAAATATCAATGCACAACTGATTTAAGGGATCTCACTAACGATAATTACCCAATGATAATTCTTTATCAACGATCGAATAGAATCAAGGTAGTATGTGTGTTTTATTTGGATTTCTTCTACATTCCCGATTCCTATTATGAACGCAAGCCACTCAATGAATGGATTGATCTGCAGTTATATCAAATTCTGGGATGGGCTTATTACAGAAATTTTTGAGATAATTATTTTCAATTAATTCATTAAATATTTTATGGAAAAAATCTATATTTACAAGAATATCAATTGAGGTTTGTTCACTTTTTTTTCTTGTGATTTTATCCCTCGATTCATTATTTTTCACTAGTGTTCTTCATTTGAACCATGAAATGACATATCCTGGTCAATCAATAATTGAGCACCCATTCCCTAGCGCAATGATCTGATATCATAGAACTTGGATCATCACATCATTAAATAGGAATGACGAAAGATGCAGAATGATTTGTTTCACGGATTATTCTAGATTTCACATTATTTGGCATTCTTTGGCATATAAAAAATAACGTTGATTCAATCCATTTTTCAAGCAGATCTGGTGATAAAAAATGTTTAATCATTGATGTCATGTAAAAAATGTCATATATTGAGTTTATTGGAATGGAATTTAATGGAATAGTGGATAGAAGATTGGACCAAGCATGTGTAGTAGGATCTACGATTAAAAAAATCCCGAGCAACACAGTGTGTAACTTGGTATTACATATCGTGTGGGGGCCCTGCAATGATGGCTACTGTATAGGGATGAAGATTATGATTACACGGTGTGTGACAACTATAACACATATTTTCACCACTTCTATTATACTTGTAATGTACTTCAAAAGTAAATGGACATGGGTTGAAGTACACAGGCACAGACATGCCATTTACTGCCACATAGACACGACATAGTGTACACTGACACAACATTGGTAAATGGTCACAGAAAGGCGACACAGGCTGGGGACCATGTGTCTCTACATGAGATTTAGTCATTATACAGACCATGTATATGGATAATAAATGTTGTGAGAGGCTCTTCTACATGTGCAGGGCATGGGATAGAAGGACACATTGTGTACCCCCTGGGACATGTTGTGTACTCCCCTCATGAGTGCTTGAGGCTCTTAATTTTCATAGTTTGGACCAGCATAGGTTGAGGGAATTCCCTTGATACATTCATTGAGGGTACAATGCAAAATTATTTCCACATCACTAGATTGTGATACCCTCTAGAGGTAGAGTCTTAGACAGAGTTGTGGTGTCCCTCCTTGGGATTATGGTGCGATCCTCTATCACCTTTTTCCCCTAGTTTGAGTTTATAGAATCAATGTGACCTCCCTATGTAGGGAATTGATCCTTCATCTATCAGGTCATATTGGTATAGTTGTAGAATCATTGGTATATGAGAACCTACATAGCAGGTTGATACAGCAAGGTTTGTGGTGTCCCCCAATGGTTCTAGGTGTGACCCCCTATATGTGTATCATGGTCCCCTTAGACCAGTGAGCTTCCTTTGTAAGGGCCCAATGACCAAGACCTCTTCATCAAGTGTCTCTGATAGTATCATGTATTTTGGATTGGGTTCTCTCAGAATTAGTGTTTCTTATAACAGAATCATATGGTTGGTAATTGGTTATGACCGCCTGATGGCACAGTGTCTCTCATGAGTATATATGGGTTCTTTCTTGTATATTTTATACATTTTTACATATTTTATTTACCTTACTATACATGGTTCTTTGTGTTTAGTGTTTTCGGTGTGTTTTATTGGGTACTGTTGTACTCATCCCTGCACAGGGTTTACCCACATGTGTCATGTCTTCTGCTGACAGTAGACCTTTTTATTATGTCTTTGGAGGATGGTGAGTTGGTGGTGTGTAGTTGTATCTTGGTAGACTGAGGTTTTTACTGGGATCATACTTTTCACTTAGTCCTCACCCTTAGAGAAGGTTTAACACTTTACAGTTTTGGTTGGGATTTTTATCCCCTTTTCTATTTACAGTACCTTCACTATAAAACTCTGTTGTGAGATCTTAGATTTATGAAATCATTGTTTTACTTTTTTTACATTTCATCATTGTTTGGTCTTAGATATGTGTTCATGTATACAGTTACATTAGGCCAATTCATCCCATTTGTGTGATATTCCTACTCGGAGTTGATCACCAGCCCCTACCCTATTGGAGGTGGGATTGGGGTAGTCATTGGTCAGACCCTAGCGGGTTAGGTCATGAAATAGGTCATCTCAGACATAATTTTGGTATAACATAGTCAATGAAGTATAATTATAACCCAATGAATTGAAATTTATTTAAGAAACCTCGTATATCAAGTCCAGACTTTCCATGTATCTCCTTTAACTCAGGTATAATAATCTTATATAAATTACATGCTTGTTTAATAAATTTTTTTAGGTTTATTACTTATTAATTAAACCATTTATTTATATTATTTCAGTGACATATTTAATTACATAAATTTATAAGTTTACATTAGATGTTTTGAAGATGTTCAGTTCATAGTTGCAAGATGGCTTCGGTATGGTGACTATGATCGAAGAGGTAATTTTTCCATAATATCATGAATAATAATCACAAAAGGATTATTATTTTTATATGTTAGATGTATTTTTTTAAACTTACACTAAATATTTACATGAAAAACAAATCACATCGCTTCATGGAGGTGGTAAACCACAAGTACACACGGACAACCTTATCACTTTCAAATGGGTGAAAGGATAAGGAAAAACATAATATATTATAATTACATAATGATAATTATGTCATAAATTTCATATATATACATTAATTCCATCATTATAAAAATTCACAAGAGATAGTGATGGAATAAAAAACACATTGCTTCATTCTGGTGGTGGACCGCCCATATGAATGAACAGAGTCTTTGTTCCCTATTTGATAGTAATGAAGATGAAGAGGGGTTTTAAAATATTCATGAAAACATATTAGTATATAGTATATACTTATTTTATTATATCATCATCTTTTAATAATATTTTGTGGAGGTATAAGAAATACAAAAATGAAAATGCACGAATAAAATTTATACCACTTCTTTATAAAACCAATATTATCTTACACCTTAAGCCTCCTAGGATGGAATTTTGATGGTAAAAATCATGTATGTCATGTATATGATGGCTGAGAAGGTATTTGGGTAGGTATTAGATAATATATAGTCTTCCTAACTTTTTAGTAAAAGAGTATATGAGGTTTCCTCTTCTAAGTGAGGAGAAGGGAACTTTTGGAATTTTATAAAATATTAAATTAATATAAATTTATTTTCAAGGAAAATTGAAAATAAATCAATATATATCAAATGTAAGATTATTCTGAGAGTACATTTTCTCATTTAATAACATTTATAGATATTTAGGTGATGTTTTTACCCTTATCTCTTGGTTTTATCCACCTGTTAACCCCTTTAACTATTACCATGATATTAATTTTTTTAGTCTTTAGGGGTCAAGAAAGATGTAATAAAAGTTAAATTAACCCATAAATAGATAATAGTTTATATTATAGACCATATACCATTAAATTTTCCAAATATAATTTTTTCATTAATTTTAAATCAATAATAAAATATTATTTAACATAATACACTATTAACATCATTTTCTGAACTATTCACATAGTGTGACCTTAATGGAATAAATATAATAATGGGATTAGAATATAAAATTCAAACACATCACTAATATTCTATATTTATCAACAAAAATAATGCGACACTATAAATCACCAAAAAATATTACTTTTCAGGTTTTTAAAATCATTTACTAGATTTTTCTTATGCTTGCAAAAGCATTATGTCAATGTTGCCTAAAAATTTAAGGTAAATATTTAATCTCTAAGAAATAAAAAATAAATAAAAATGATAAAAAATTTCATTCAAAATTTAAATAAACATTTATTACTAAACATAACTTATTTTTATCTCAATGAAAAAATATTAATGATATTGAAACAATAATAGTGACATTTTGTTTTTATTCTTTATTTAAATTCATATTATAGGCATTCTCACATAAATTTAAAATAAATTTCAAAATTTTAAAAAAAAATTATAAAAATGTTATAAAAATATTATCCAACAAAAAATGGAAAGTTTTAGGGATATATTTTGTCCTTACCACATTATTTTTAACCTTAATTACTTGACTTTCCCTTACTGAGGTGGTAAATATTTATTACAGTTACTATTCATATTGACAAAAAATAAAAAGGAAAAATTTAAAAAATCTGAACATCTTGATTAAAAATATGGAATCCATTTTTCAAGATTCAATTTCTAAAATTCGAAGGAATGAATTTTAATGTAAATTTTTAAAATGAAATAAAAAATATATTTTTAGAAAAATGTGTTTCTAAGACAAAAAATAAACTTATACCAAAATCAAGTATAATGATGTTTCATATTTAATTAATTAGATTATTTATAATTAAATAAGTATTTTTCAACTTTAAGGTAATGTTTAAATAATAATGGTAATTTATAATGAAAATAAATGACAGTTTTACAAAAATCGATATTTTTCACTATTCACTAAAAAATCAATATTTTTAGAAAAATACTAAACTTTTACCCCATGATAATTTTAATATTATGATTTAAACAATGATATACTTTTAAGAATTAAATTTTATAAATTTCACAAAAAATGAAATAAAAATTATTTTTAAAGAAAACTTGTTTTTGAAACATAAAATGACTTTAATGAAAATTGAGTACTTATTTATTGTGTCTCAATCAGTACATTTTCATTAATTATGACAATTATATATATATATATAATAATTTATTTACTTCTATTCACGTCCACTAATTCAACAACTCTGTTATAACATTCATATTTAAATAAAAAAATTTTTTTGTTCATTTAAGGTCATTGTTTCATGTCGTATACACTATCAAACATAGTGTTCTCTAAAAATATTAGGGTGCTACATTATCCCAACTTTAATAAAGTTCATCCTCATAATTTTAACTTGATCTTGGTAATTAATTTATTAACATTAGAAAATATATTTTTTGAAAACCTACATCCTAAAAAAGGTTAATAAAATTTTCTTTTGAAAAAAGGTAAAAGGAAATAAGAATGTCATCTAAAATAACACATTACTAGGTTCCCAAATAGGTGAACATTAATTGGAAGTAAAAATATGAACATGGAAGAAACATTTAAGGACAAAATTATAGAAAGTGGTAGAGAATTTGGTCACCGAAAATATAATGACCACAAAACAAGAAATAAACAAGGGGTTTTGAATATCATCAATTCCCCCGAAATTAAGATAATAGGATAACATTTTTATTTCAACGTTTATATCCTATAATTGAGGAATTAAATTAAAATCTTCACTAATAATTCTATTAAATATAATTAATTTATTTTCTTCAAATCCATAAACACAATTTTTTCCTTTAGTTTCATGTTTCAATCATTTTACACCTTTGTCTCATATTTTACTCCAAATGATGAGAATGAACATTTAATGGTAGAATCACCATAATCAACTTTGGATTGACCATGAAGTATATAAAAAGATGAAAAGATATTATTCTAGTCTTTAAGAAAACTAAAAAATAGAACATTATAAGATAATACCTAAAATGAATAAACCTTCATATGAATAAATAACACTTTAATCTCCAAAACCCAACAATAACACCCAAGGTTCAACATAGATCCCTCCATGAATAAATAACCCTATATTCGAATTAACCTTAAATGTTGTCTTATAATTTTCATCATAAATTTAATACAATTATTTAGAAATAATATTTCAAGATAAAAATAAGGTTTACATACACCTCATTATAATAAAACATCTCTCAAAATATCAATAATCACCATAAAATCCTATCACTTAAAATATAAAAACAAGTGTTTATTTATTTAAACTTATAATCAACCTTGAACTTATAATCCCATGATTGTTTACATAATTTTTAAGTTAACCTCACATGAAAACATCCAAATATCTAAATTTATCTAATACCTTCTTAGATACCAACTATAACAACCTCAAACATACACTACCAGATCCTATGTTAGAAAACAATATTTACATTTTCGGATTTGATACCAATATATATATGACCTAATTTTATCCATAAAATATATAAAACATAAAATGGATGATTTTGAAAACAGATATATCTATCGACATTTTATGTTCCTATTTTTATAGAATTATGATAAACTCTTGAATAACAATACCCATGACTTCATGTGGGAATTTATTACATTATTCCCTGTTTTTATTATTTAACATCACATCTTCAACATGTCCCGTAAAACTATTCACACATGAAATCATTATATAGTTAATAAATTTTATTTAATTCTTTATAATATAGGGAATTGAAAAAATAATAAGTCTGGTCTCAAACTCATATTCATAATAAACATAAGCCATAACAATTGAATTTCATTAATAAGAATAAAATTTTCATAAGGGTACGATGACATAATAATAGCACAATATATTGACATAAAATAATTCACTACCTTAAAAACCTAGATCATAAATCCTGAGGCATGGAAAAAATATTTAACATAAGACAAGAGTCATATTGGTCAACAATAATGAGCCATGATAAAACAATACAAGAGAAAAGGATCTATTATCACTCATAAAAAGCATTTAAAATTTTTGTAGGTATCTTGGAACATCAATAATTCATAATGGATTCACCTAAACACATAATTTCCATATCTCCTAGGAGTAACCTATATATGGTAAACTTTTTAATCTCTTATAAGTAACACAACTTCACCATCTTTTAAGAGTTACATCTATTTAGTCTACTCTATCTCATTACCCAATGCAATGGAGGAATATAACGAACTCACATGTCACATATCAGAAAAAATAACATAATGATTTAGGTTTACTCCCTAATCCAACTTTCATTATTAATTTCCACATAATATATCATGAAACAAAACACATGGATGTTTATATTTTATCAAAACAATTATACCTTTATTTACTTATGAAAAAGAAATGGGTTTCTAGAAAATATCATTAAAAAATCATCACAAACCATTCTGAGAAAGGAAGTGAATGGTATCCTAGGATAATATCCCTATTAAATAATGGGAATCATTATAGCATCTTTACATATATAAAAATACCTTTAAAATATTATTTCAAAAGTTTATTAGAAAATAGGGGGAAATACATTTTTCTTTCGGTACCTTTAAAAAACAAATATTCATGAAATATTGTGAAAATAATTTTCTGTGAAAATAAACATGGAAATTTGTAAATTAATATTTAAAATTAAAAATGGTCATGATGGTGGGAAAACTCATTAAGGTTGTAAATATTAAAAATAAACATTCTTTTCAAACTTTTGTAAAGTGAGTCAAAAGTGACCCATATAGAAAATGTTTAGAAAATTACATTGAAAGCTTTTAAAATAAGTTACAATATAATGAAAAAATAAGTTTAATAAATCATTTTTGGATTATAAAATAACATTATTAAAATAATATAAATAACATGGTATAAGTGTTTCGTTAAAATACATTAAAACTTTTAAAATAACATTTATAAAGAAAATAAATTTACGATCCTTCTAAAACTGAAAAAACATTGAATGAAAGAACATAATAAGGAACATAGAATTCCAAGAGTATAAAAAGGTTAATGAAATTAAATGTTAATATTCATAATATACACTATATAAATGAATAAAGGTGTATCAATTAAAATATGTCTTGAAGAAGAGTGTTTCAGATGGAAACCATTGCAACTAGGGTAATGTTTGAATTAAAAATAAATTAAATGAGGGATCATAACATGACACAATAAAATATATAATTTCCATGAAAATGTATGTTAAAACAAATAAATGGGGCTTAATTTACACCATATAAAATAAAACAAGGTACCTAACATGAATTATTTTTCAATGAATTTAAATTGAGACAGTGAAAACCCTTGAAAATTTTATAAAATTTCAATTAGTATCTCATGAAAGAGATAAATTCAAAGGAACATTAAATATAACTATAAAAGATTTATTAATTATATAATATATCAATAGTTATCATATAAACTATATAAAATGAAGTAGGTTCGTAATATAATGATCATCTCAAAGGAATGATATTGAGATGAATAATACTTGCAAATATTGTATCATTGAAGTTAGAATTTAATCAATGAAGTGATTATGTGTAAAAAGTATAAAACCACATAAAAATTATAGGTGTAATGTTATAAAATAAAAGGCAATTTTACACAAATTCTTATCCTAACATATTCAATGAAGTATAATTATAACCCAATAAATGGAAATTGAGTTAAGAATCTCATTACCTCGAGTCCTAACTTGTCATGTATGCCCATTAAATCTTGTATAATAAATTTATATCAATTATTCACTTGTTAAAGAAAATTTTACATGTTTATTAATTCATTATTAAACCATTTCTTTATTTAATTTCAATATCATATTTAATTAATTAATTGGTAAAGTTTACATTGTATATTTTGATGACATTTTGTTCATAGTTGTAAAATGACTAAAATATGTTGATTGTGTTAAAATAATTAATTGTTTCATAATCTATAAAATAATAATAATGAATTAATAATAATTTTAATACAAGAACTAAAATTTATAACCATAAATAAAAGGTGTATATTAAAAATTAATCACATCACTTCATAGAGCTGGTAATCAACACATACACACAAACAACATTATTATTTTCCAAAAGATAGATGGTTAAGGATAAATATTATAAATTATATTTCAGGGGGGATAATTATGTCATGAATTTCAAATATATATATATATATATATTAAATATATAATTATAAGTATCCATGAGATTCAGTGATAGGAATAAAACACATCACTTCATGGAGTTGATTGTCCATAAGTATGCACAAATCATTTTTTCATTCCCTATTTATAGAATAAGGAGATGAAAAAGAGAAGCCCCATAGTCATAAAAAATATAATTATACATAAAATATTTATTATATTATATCATAATTTTTTAGGAATCTTTTAATGAGTTATAATAATAAGTAAAATGAAAACACATAATTAAGAGTTATACCTTTTCTTCAGAAAAACACACTTACCTTACACCTAAATCCTCCTAGGTTAGTCTTTTGATGTGAATAGATCATATAAATCATGTATAAGAAGTATGTTAAGGGTTTTAATAAAGTATTTTATTAACTATTGTTCACAAAATGTGTGAAGAGGAGAGGATAGTAGGATCCTGTTTATAAGTGAGGACAAGAGAACTCTTAGAATTACATAAATTATTAAGTTAGTATAAATTAATTTTCCTTGAAAAGTAGAAATAATTGATATATTTAGAATATTTAATTATTATTATACAAAATAGTAAATAAAATAATTTTCATACTACTTTATGTTATTTTTAACACTTAGCTCTTAGTTTTAACCCTTGTTAACCCTTTTGATGATTATAATGATATTAAAGTTTTATGATATTTAGGTTCAAGAAAGTAAAAATCAAATTAAAATAAACACATAAATGGAAAATGGATGATATTATAGACTTTATATAATTAACCTATCAAAATATAATATTTTTATGAATTTTAAATCATTAAATATTATATTACTTAACACAATATACCATTAAAGTCATTTTCATGATTATTTACATTGTTTGACTTTAATGATGTCAATATAGTGATGAAATTGAAATATAAAATTTTTTAATGTCAAATATATTCTATATTTATCTAAAAAAATATTGGGATACAATAAATCACCAAAAAAATATTACATGTAGAGTATGTAAAATCATTTAATTTTTTCTTCTTCTAGTTGGACAAGCACTGTATCGAAGTTGCATAAGCAATTAGGGTAAATATCTTATCACTAAAAAATAAAATATATATATTGATAAAAATATAAATTCACATTTTAAATAAAAAAAATTAATAGAACACAGCCACTTTTTATCCCTATGAAAAAATATTATTGATATTGAAACCAAGACACCAATTTTTTATTTTTATTCTGTGTATAAAAGCATATTAAAGTCATTTTCAAATGAAAGTGGAAAAAAAAATTTGATTTTTAAAACTCCTATTTTAATGGTAAAAACATATTAAATAAAATATATAGAAGTATTATGGAAATTTTTAGGTATTATCACATTATTTTTGTCCATAAGTATGTGATTTTCCCGTACTGAGATGACAAATATTTACAATTGTTACTATTTATAATATCCAAAAGTAAATGGGAAATAATTATCCAATTTGAAACTACAGATTCCAAATACGGAATCCATTTTTTAATATTCAATTTATATAAGTTTAATGAATCAATTTTATCATAAATTTTTAAAACATAAAGAAAACAGTTTTTAGAGTAATGTGTTTTTAATCCCCAAAATAAACTTATACCAAGATCAGATTTAATAATAACTCCTATTTAATTAATTATATTATTTTTAATTAAATAATTTTAGTTTGAATTTTTAATGAAATGAAATGACATTTTTCTAAAATATTGTATTTTCCACTATTCACTGAAAAATCACCCTTATCATAAAAATCCCAAAAATACACACAATGATAATTTTGATATGATTATTTTAATAACGATACGAATTTTATGAAATAAAATTTATAAAATTTATATTAAATAATTATAATATTTTATCACAAAAATAAAAAAAAATTAAAAATATATATTCTCGAAGAAAAAATTGATTTTACTAAAGATTGTGTAGCTATTTAATATGCATTAATAAATACATTTGAATTGAATAGGAAAATTTTATATAAATTTCATAATTTAGTTACTCCTACTCATATATTAAAATTCAACAACTAAATTATAATAGTCATATTTAAATAATAATATTACATAGTTTTTTAAGCCTGATGTTGCATGTCATATATGATATTGAACATATTTAAATTCTAAAATTTCGGTGTCTTATATTATCCCACTTTATTAAATTATATCCTATCAATTTAAAATTGAATTTGTTAATTAATGGATTGAAATTTAATAATATCTTTTTTGAAAACCCATATCATAAACAAAATTTAAAAAAATATATTTTTAAAAATACTGAAAGGGATTCAATAAGTCCATATATAATAACACATAACTAGATTCCCAGGTATGAGAACATTAGTGAGAAGTAAAAATATGGACATGAAGGGAAAAAAGTAATGTCCAAATGACCGAAATTAATAGAGAATGTGTTCATCAAAGAATTTAATTACAATAAAACTATAAATCAATAAGTGATTAAGAAGACCATAAATTCATCAAAAATAAAGATATTAAGATAAAATTTTTATATAAATATCCTTCTACTATAGATAATGATTTATTTAACCACCGAGACAAAGAAAATAAGTAAATATATTTACCTGATTTTATTCAAACCCATAAATAAAAAATTTTCCATTGGTTTCATGTTTCAATAAGTTTCCACCTTTATACCTTGTTTTACTCCAAATGATGATTAAGAATATTTAATGCCTAAAGCCTTATAATCATCTTATAATTTACTATGAGGTGTATAAAAGGAAGAAAATTTTTTATTTTGATCTGTACAAAAACAATAATGGATAGAACCTGATAATATAATAACCAAAATAAATAAACCTTTATGTGAATAAATAATTCAATAATCTTAAAAATTCTATAATAACACCAAAGGTCCACCATAGATCATTCAATAAATAAATAATCCAATATCAGAATTAACCTAAAAGTTTATCTCATACCTTTTATATTACATTCCCTTAAAAAGTAATATAATTATTCTAGAATAATATTTCACATTAAACCTAATGGTTACATACACCTTAGCCTAATAAAACATCTCCTAAAATATCATTAATCACCTACAAATACCATCACTTAAAACCTCAAAATGGGTGTATATTCTTTTTAAGTTATCATCAAATTGAAACTTATAAACTCATGATGATATCCATAATTATTAATTTAACCTCACATGAAAATATCATAATTTCCAGATTTATATAAACCCTTATTTAATTCCAATTATAACATACCCAAACCTGCTCTTTGGGATCTGGTGTTAAAACCATAATTTTTACATTTTTGGATTTGATACCAATAAACCTAACCTAGTTTTATCCATACAAAAAACTAAACATAAAATAGAAATATTTCATCAGTTATAAACCAAAAGACATTTTAGATTTTTAGTTTTATTGAATTAGGACAAACTCTTATATAACAATTCCCATGTATTCAAGTGATAATTTACCCCACTAATACCATATTTCCATATTTCACATTACATATTTAACAAGTCCCATAAAATTATTCACCCATGAAACCTTTTTATACTTAATTAATTTAACATCAATCCCGATAAATAGAGTAAATTGAAAACATAATTAGGGTGAGCTCAAATGCTTGGTATGGATAAAAAAGAATTAAAAATTGAATGTCATTAGTGAGCATTAGATGAGTATAAGGGTATGATGAAATAATAAAAGTGAATTATATTTTGATGAAATAATTTCAACCCATAAAAACTTGGATCTTAAATCATGATACAAGGGATAGAGATTTAACATAATATAAGAGTCATATAATTCAATAATCATGAGTTGTGTAAAAGAAATCCATGATCAAAGGATCCATTATAACTCATAATAAGAATTTAAAAATTGTGTAGGTATCTTGGAAAATCAGTCATTCATCATGAAATCACCTAACCAGATCATTCTCATATCTTTTAGTAGTAACCTATAACTGTTGAACATCATTTCCTCTTAGGATTAACATAACATTATCATATCTTATGAGTAACTACAATCCATTTAACTCTATCAGATTACCCATTTTATTAGAGTGTTATAATGAACCCATTTATGAAACATCTAACAAATTCACTTAAGGATTTGGGTTCTCTCCATTATCCTTCATTCATCAATAACGTCCAAGTACAATATCATGAATAAAAACACAAAGATTCTTACACTTCATTATAAATATAATAGATTGATTTGCCAAAGAAAAGAAATGGGTTTCCTAAAAATATCTTTAAAACATAATCATAAACCATTCTAAGAAAGTAATTTAAAGGTATGATAATATAATATCCCTATTTAAGAATTATAATCATAATAAGTTTTTTTATAGATGAAAATTACTTTAAAAAAATATTTAATGATTTTCTTAGAACCCAAGAAGAAATACACTTTTCTTTCGGTAACTTTAAAAATAAAAAATTCACAAAATATCGTGATACCAATTATTTGAAAATAACCATGGAAACATATAAATGAATCCTAAAATGAAAAAATAATCATGATGGTGAGAAAACATATTCATGTCAAAAAAATTAAAAATAAATATTCTTTTCAATGTGAGTGAAAAGTGGCCCATGTAGAAATCATTAAGAAATTTATTATCAAAACCCTTTAAAAGAAGGTCAAGTATCCTCAAATATAAAATTAGAAATCATGTATGATTAAGAAAAAATATTAATGAAATATGATAAAGAACATTGAGGATGATATTTCTTAAACTTTTTCAAAAACCATTAAAGAAATTTTTTTAAAGAAAAACCACAAAAAACCCATTTAAAACTAAAAACCATTTAAAATAAATAAAATTATAAGGAATATAAAATAAAAGATTATAATATGGTCCAAGATATTACATTACAAGATTTAGAATATATACCATAAAAATGAATGGGTTCATAAATCAAAACAAGTCTCAAAGAAATAAGTTAGATACGAGAAACTCAAGTAACTCAGGTAATGCTTGAAAAAATACATTAAATGAAGAAAATTAACATGATTATATAAATCCTATAATTTACATGAAATAATATATGAAAACACATATGTGGGTTATTAATTACACCGTATATAATAAAACATGTTACATAAATTGAATTACATCTCAAAGAATTAAAATTTACACCATAAAAACCCATGAAACATTTATAAAATTTGAATTAATTTCTCTTGAAAGAGATAAATATAAAAGAACATTAAATATAATAATAAAATATTCATTCAAGATATAATATCTTAATGTTAAGTATATATAACTTATAAAAGTAAGTAGGTTCATAATACAAGACATGTCTCAAATAATTGATATTGAGATGAATAATCTTTACAATGATCGTATCACTAAAGTATGAATTAAATCAATGAAGTTATTATATTTCAAAATTATAATACCACATAAAATAAGTGTAAATATTAAAAAATAAAATTATAATGTCATTTACACATAATCTTGGCATAACATAGTCAATGAACTATACGTATAACCTAACAAATGGAACTTAGTTAAGAAAACTCTTACCTCAAGTCCACACTTTCCATCAAAATACTTTAACTCCTATAAAATAAACATATATCAATTATTTTATTGTTTAAATACCTTTTTCTAGGTTCATTAATTTATCTTTAAACCTTTTATTTTATTTATTTATATTACATATTTAATTACTCAACTAGTTTAGTTTACATCAGACATTTTGAGTACATTCACTTCATAGTAGAAAAAAGAATTTAGTTTGTTGAAAATGTAAAAATAAATAATTGTTTAATAATATGGAAAAAAATTATCATGAAAAAAATTATATATTAAATAAAATATTATAACCATACATGAAATTTGTATATGAAAAAATAACGGCATCGCTTCGTGGAGGTGGTAATCTATAGGTTCATGCAAAAGACGTCATCATTTTCCAATAGATGGAAGGATAAAGATAAATATGATAAATTATATTTCAAGAATTATAGTTATGAAATGAATATCATACACACAAACACACACACATATATATAACCCATAATTATAAATATCCATGCTAGTCGGTGATGGAAAGAAAAACACATCGCTTCGTAGAGGTGGGAGTCTATAGGTACGCACAAATGATATTATTGTTCCCTATTTGATGGAAAGGATATGGAATATTGTTATACCATATTCATAATAACATAGAAGTATAACAAAAATATTTATGATATTATATCATCATGTTTTAAGAAAATTTAAATAAGGTATATGAATAAGTAAAATGAAAATTCACAATTTCATATTATACCTATTCTTCAAAAAACTAGATTTTTTATAAACCTTAAGACTTATAAATTTGTCTTTTTATGAGACCAAATCCTTTGGGTTGTGTAAAGGAAGGTAGGTAAGGGATTTTATTAAGGATTTTATGTAACACCTTGTGATTTTAAAATCGGAAAACCATGTTCGATTATTTTTACGACACAGAATGACAATATTAAAATAAAATATAAAACACTACGATTTTATGATATATTTATATTTAAATAAATTAAATTTCTTTGATATATTGTCATTCATGCAACACCATATTTAAACAAAATGTGACACTCTATTAAAATATTATTTTTTAAACATTACCAATATAACCTATACTTCAAGTTCACGTTTATGAATAGAACTAACTAAATTATAGAAATTATGTGTTTTATACATGTATACAATAAATTAAATTGTTAGTTATTGATTATAAATAATATAATAACCATTTGATTAAGAAATAAATGTTCTCTAAAAAACTATATTTTTCTGAATGGAAGATTAGTCTCGTTTTTTGCCCGGAGTTTAAAATTAATTTTTATAACTTTTATAAAATTTATTTTTAAAAGAAATATTTTTGAAATTTACTTATCAAAATTAACTTTGGGTTAATTTTTGAGAATTTTTTGAAAAGATTAATTTTTTGATGAGTAGTGAAAATTTTAGATTTTTAATTGAAATCTGTATTTTTAGTTTAACTTACTTATAACGTTAAATTATATTTAAAATTGTTTTTAAAGAAAACATAGTAAAATAAAATTATAAATTAACTAATTTAGGTCATTTTAATCAATTCCATATTTAATTTTTATATTAAAATAGTATATACTTATATGAATTTTCTCATTAAAAACCAGCTTTTTCATCACACCTACAGGTAAAATTTTGAAATCGAGTCTACCACTTCTATTTATTGAATTTGGAAAATTTTATTCCATATTTAGAATAGAAATGATTTATAATATCTATTAAGTTCAAATTAATTTTTTACTATTATTAATAGTAAAAATAGTGAAACTTAATTATCGTGACTAAGGTAAAAATGGGTTTATCAGGGGTAAACTAATATAATTTAGGTTAAATTGACTTGAAAAATTATTAAACACACATTTTATGGTCATATTTTTACCCTGAAATCTATATGGTCCTATAATTACCCATTTTGTGGCTTGTGGAATGATAAAAACATGGGTGTAACCGATTCTTTTCAAAAATACGAAGTGTGTCCTCTTCCCACATATAAAAGGACACCCCCTCTACTCCCCTATTAACACTTACAAAGTATTTTGGTCCATAAAATAACTAACCAAATATCTTACTTACATCTCTAAAAAATTAATATATTAAATTTTTAGATCATAAATTTAACCAAGGCATTAGGTTAAACCTAAAGAGGTTGCTCAATAAAGAGGTCATATTTTTAACTATGTGTTATGATTTTAAATATTATTATAACACCTTATAATCATTTAAAACTATGAAAAAATAATAAAACAAGTATCTTATATATAATAAGATTTTATTATGTTAATTAATAACCTATTTATATATCCACTTCCAACAAATGGAAAATAAAATCATCGGTCGTGTGTACGGTGGACTTCCACCTTGCGAACTCATGTAATTTGTTTTCTATAAAAACATTTCAAGGAAAGATGTAATGATTTATTTAACATATTTATATGATATTTAGGATATTATTATACTTATAGAATTATCATAATATATATACCTTCTTACATTCCATTTCATGAAAGATGTGATAACGTCACTTGTGTGTATGCTGGATAATTGCCTCACGAAGTGATGTGATAAATTTTTCACTTACGCTTTACACGGAAGGTGGTATGGATTAAATATAAGGAATAAATTTGATATTTATTATATAAACATACTTATGGAAATATAATATTTCATATAAATTCATACCTTCCAATCCATTGGAAAACATTAACTTCGCTCATGTGTATTTGTGGACTACCTCCACGACATAGTGATGTGAAACTTTTTTTATTTTGTTTTTTACATGGATAATAATAATGATGGATTTTATAAATATAACTGATATATATCATAATTATTATTATGTAAATGTTAAGTAATATTTATTTTCCATTCATTCCATCTACCGATAAAAATGGAGACAATGTTCAGGAGTACGTACGACCTACCAGCTCCTTGAATGGTGTAATCCATTTTCTATATCTAAATTTTATAGATTATTATAAATAAATATATAATAAATATATATTATATTTATATCATTTTTAACATTCTATATATTATATATCCTTGATAAAATTTATTTGACCATATTTATTAAACCGAAACATACATGAAATATAAAGTAATTATAACCCGAAATAGTGATTTTAACAAAGAATTTCTAACAAAAAAGTTATAAAAGAATATGAGTATATCATATATGGAATTACATATATTAATATTAATATATAATTGATATTTAATAAACCTATATTTGTTATATATAATGTTCATACATATACAAAGGAATTCGAACAAGTTGTAAGCATTACTCGTCTCACTTTTACTTCCGTGATACATATGCCATAATCACCACTTATTCATTTATATGTTGTATATAAAACAAATTTTTAATAGTATATCACGAATATATTTCCATTCATAGAATTTAAAGTTTCATTTAAAGTTATTTTATTCATGAGGCTTATTATTTAAAAGTTACAAAAGTGGTAAGGGTTTATTTCACAATATCAACATTATTCGGGACTGTTTTTGTTTAAGTATCCCTTTGGGGACTTTTTTGATATTAATATATTAAAATAATTATATTTTATTCTATTATAGTTACTAATTAACCTTTTTATGTAATATCACTATTTTTCACACTTTGGTACTTAAAATGGTTGAGAAAATGAATTATAGAAAAGTTTCACTTTGTTTGACAATATTTTTTCATAAAAATAAAAGATTTTCAAAAAAAAATCGAATTTTTTTTTATACATTTTAGAATGATTTATTAAATACATTTTTACCAATTTTTATTATTTAAAAAAAATTAAGGGAATCATCATGTTGTTTTCAAATCAATGTTTTTTTGGCATTTATCGAAAATATAAAAGGAATTTTTAATTTAACATGTATGGTATGAATGGAATTTTCCACCTTTATGAAAAATCAATTTTTTAAAGATTATTTTAAAATTTTAAAATTTTATTTTAAAATTAAATTATTTTCAAAAAAATTTGAACTTTAAATTTTAGAATTATTTTCAAAGTGAAAAGGTTATTTTTCTTAAAAACATAAAACCTTTGTTATAATTATTATCCACCGGTGATATATTGTATTGATACCATTATTATTATTTATCTAGATTATTTTTGATCAGTTTGACACGTGATGTAAAATTGTTTTACCATTCGTTATATTACTCCAGATGGTTTATGATTATGTTTATTGATTAGGTTATGTTCAAACATTGTATACTTTAGTTTTTCAATAGGAATTTTTATATTGATTATGTTTTACCCCTTTCATATAATTAATGGGTTGTAATTACTATGTGACGGGTGGATCCTAGAATTACATAACCTCTCGATTCATCGGTAGGTCACATGAGACCAATTAGCTTGGGTATGTGGTAGGGTCCTTACCCATTTATGTAAGATGTCTTGGAATGTGACCATGAAGTTAATAAGTATTGGAATACCAATATGGTAGAATAAATGAGATATCTAGAATTATTCATTTCATCATTATGAATTCAGTCATTGATATTCCATGTGATGATTTAATTATTTATAATATTTATTTTTAAATTTCAAGAACATTTTATTATTTATATGGAATTATTTGATTATCATTTATATATACCATATTATACTAAATATATTGCTTAAATAGCATGTGTTTGAGTTATTTACCTTTCTATATTGATTATTTCTTATTTTTTTCATAGCTTCTAATGTACGCATACCCTTATTTAGTGTCAAAGATCACCCATTTCTAATGTTTTATTTTCCCTTGGACACCTGGAAGTGTTTTTTGATTGATATATAGGGATACACTATAAGGAATAATGGTGATATCAAATAAAATTCTTTTTATATATTATGTTTTAGTTTATTTGTAAATAGAATCTATATTGGCAAATCAAACATAACCATTATAACTCTGGGAGTGAGAAAGGGATCACACCCTTTAAACATCCTTGGAGTCCCCTTGTTTTGGGGAAAGGTTTGATGTCACTATATTAGAAACATATGTTCTATAATTATTAATCATATTGTTTGATAGAAGGGGAATTCCATGTCAGAGGAGGGTAGGGTCTGCCTCATTAACTTCATCATCAATTCAAAATTTGGTACTCTTTTTCTCACTATAGATGGTCAAGAAGTATGTTGAATGACATTAAATGCATGATAAAGGAAATTATTATATATGGGATAAGTGAATGAAATGAATTTTGTAATCGTTTCCTGGAGGTATTGTGCTAACCCCTTTAACATGGGAGGTCTTGGGATCAAGGATCTCAAGACATTTAATGATAGCCTTATCAAAAAATTCACACGTAACCTTTTAACTTATAATGTCCCTTAGAATGATTTCATTAAATGAATGTTCTATGAGAAACTTTTGAATGGATATTCATATTATCTCACCTAATTTGTGTGGCCCTACCTCATGCACTCTTTAATTGTTATTATGCAACACTAAAAATGGTAGGTTATCAGGGATTATGATCTAAATTATTGGCCCACCCCAAGGTTGTAGAGTCCCTTTAATATCACTAGTAATTCCTTCCACACACTCAATATGACTATTGTTGTCTCATGTCTCAAAATAATGTCTTTGTTGGCATTATCCCCCCTCCATATAGGATATAAATACATAATTATGCTTTTATTGATGATGACATCCTAATCTAGACACCCCACATGAATGTCCACTTTAATCCCAAGGATAGATATAGGTTTCAATGTGATGAATATAATAAACCATCAAAGTAGATGATTAAATTAAAGGAATCATTTATTCAAACTTAAAGTTTGTTACTCTTTCATAGGATACGTAATAATCGACTACCCACACATGATCAATTGAGGAAGGTCAGGAAACAAGTTGTCTCAGCATGTCACATCTTTATGAATGCTATGAAAATTGTGCATCATATCTCCTTGGATTGTACATATTCTATGGGTCTTTGGAATTAGGTTTTCACTTTATTTTTCCTTGATATACACTTATTCATACACCAAGAGGATCTCCTTTTATTCATATTAAAGAGTGGGAAAATTGAGAAAAATTCAAAATCTCATTCTTATAAAAGCTGCCTCAGTTATCAACACAATATGGAAAGCTAGACACATGCGCCTATTTAAAAATCAGTTCATTTTTGTTTATGCATTCTCTATGGTTGTACACATAATTTTTCATATTGTTGTGGATGTAGAAATAGGCACCAGGACCAACTATTTTTCTTATCTTCACACACTCAGGACACTAGTAATTATTGGAAAACTGAGGAATACTCTTACATAGAAGTTCATTCAATAATTCCCTTAGATTCCCCCATTTATAAAAGTTAATGCTGATGGAGAAGCTACTGGATCTCCATGACCATGAGGTTGTGGGGGAATCTTCCGCAGCCACCATGGATATTTTAAAGGATACTTCCATTAATTAATTAGGTGTAGTATTTTATATGATGGTGACCTATAAGATATCATTTATGTTAGAAAGAAGGTTAATAATTTATATAAATATACTATGGTTTGGGTTGTTGTAAATCCTCACCTAGAAGATCAGGGAGTTTGAATGAAAATGAATCGTACAATTCAGGTAGACAAGAGTTTTAAAGATGGTGTCATTTCCCAATGTTTTCCAAATTTTTGGGGTCTAAAATATAGAGGATGGATTTCAACACAAAAATTGTTTTTTCTTAAATTCCATATGAAAATATGGAAAAGGCCTGAGTTTCTTAAAGATGGGATACACGAGTGGTGTTTCAAAAAGGGTTAAATAATTCTAACAGTGTGCTCCACGATTACGATGGGCATCGCAAACGGAGATGGTGTTCTCTGAGATTATGAGAATTTGAGCTTCATGTTCATTGATACAACTCTCCATGATTAAGATCAGCACCATGAAGGGTTTTGACCAAAATATTTGTGACTATGACAAGCATCATGTTCAGAAAATTTCCATGGTGCTTCACGGAGGGTGGAGTGTCGTGAAGACATTTTTGAAATATCTAAGAAATCATTAAATAAGGTGAAGCTTTAAAAATTGTCAAGCCTCTAAAATGAAGCTACCCCTCTTCACTTGACATGAAAAATTTCTAAGAAAAGGTGGATCATTCTAATTTAATGAAGATAGGGAGCTCCACAATTTCACTTCATGAATCCATATTTCTAGGTGAGCTTGAGCATCATGAGAATACTAATTCTTGACTAATTCCAATAATATTTGTCATGACTCATCCTAGTGGGCCTATGTCGTGACTCCCCAAGCCCACCTCTAATAGGCCAAGGGTTGGTGACTAGCACCGATTAGGCATATTACTACATGGGAGGTATTGCCTAAGAACATGTACACACGCACACATCTCCAAGCCCACAAATTCTAAAATGTAAAAATTGCTAAGGAACAAAATTCATTCATACAACTAAACCCAACCAAAAGAGTACGATGGAAAGTAAAGTAATGAAAGTAAACTGGGCCAGAATACAAGCCCACCCATAAAAAAGAGTCTGAAAACTGTAAATTCCAACCTGTAAACACAAAGATGTACTGGGACTTCTACTCGTAGCTGAAGGAACGCCTCATCCGGTAGGGAACTCAGAAAGCTCGGTCCTGTCCTGGTCCACCATGGAATCTGTCAAAAGGATTCTCTTATGCACAAGACATGACACATGCGGGAAGAACCCGTGTAGGGGTGAGTATAACAATACTCAGTAGAGGACCCTAAAATCACAAAGAAGTACACAAAGGAAAGGCACAGTTAGCTCTACATAGTATATGTCTACTGAACATACAATAGGATATCACAATCTAGATATACCCAAAACTCAGACTCGTGGTCTAGAAACAAGTCATACAACCACATACCCCCTCTAGGGATTTAGTTCGAAGATTCCATGAAGCACTCATTCTGGGAGAACACACTCCGCAAGTCTGGTAGCTTTGATGATGTCCGTTCGAGAAGTACTGTTCATCAGGAAATGTCACAAGAGGTATTTATACTCATTACGAGTGACAAACTTTGGAGTGGGAAGATCACGATAGATAAATGCACTCATTAGGGGAGACACACTCTTGAATGGGAAAGATCACGATACATAGATGAGTATCAATTCTAGGTCCATGAAAGATACTGCGACTCATCCGGATTCACCAGCTAGGTAGAGGATCAATGCCCGATAGTGTTGGTCACGTCGATGCCTGACTCTACCTATGATTAGGAATGGATAGAGGATCTCGCTCTTGGACTCTCGGAGGGATGCTGACTCATTCACAGAAAGTCCTACAGAAGGGATCATACTCCTGTAAAAGGAAATGATGCATGTCCTTCAGGGGAATGATAAAAATTGGAACTAACCCAAATGAAACAAGTCTAATATATGGTGGACAACAGGACCATTCCATTTTCCAAAAAGTACACGGCGTGTAGAAGAGTTACATGATGTGTCATCTAAACCTGGGTACTGTCCATGTGCAACGGCTCATGTCGTAAGGCTGGTCATGTAGAAATTTAGTACATGGCGTACAGTACTGGTTACACACCGTGTCCATCTGACTGGGGTTAGCTCTGTGTACACTGGCCATGAGCCTATACACAGTCCTCAACTCGTGTACTCCAATGCATGTAATCGATACATAGGGTGACCCACGTTACTTGCCTCGCCTAGCTGTGTGATGGAGTACATGGTCGTGTACTCCATCTTGTGTCCGTGTATCCTCTGGATATATGCTGAGTCCCACATAGCCGCCTCTGCCATGTTGCGTAGAGAGTATATGTCGTGTTCTAAAGTCGTGTAGTCCATACTATGTCTGTGTAATTTCCAAAATACACACCAAGCTTCAGGGAATGTCCCACACGCCGTGTGACCATGGTCACACGTCGTGTGTTTTCTCTCTGACCCCTGAAACCCTAGTTGCCACTTTCAGTACTACATGACGTGTTCTTCATAAGTACCCGCCATGTATCCTGGAATTTTCTAAAAATGACGCTCTTCACCGGCACGCCTTCTGTGCTTCCTTGTTCGTCTATTCGACCTTTTAATCACCACAAAACTCTAGAATCCGGGTCACCCCAATGTCCTGAGGTCATATCTATTGTTTTCAGGCCTCTGATCAACTCATAAAATGCATTTTGATTCACCCGCATGAAGAACAGTCGAAGAATGATCTCTCCCAATCCATTCTGATTCGTCTTCCACCGTTGTCGTCGCACCTCCGCTAGGTCATCGCGATGTTGGATCTCTAGTTTGGGATCATTGCATCACAAAATAGACACACATCGATCCGTTGTTCGTCTCCCCACAAATAACGTGAAGAACGCACGAAAAAAAAATAAAGGAATTCTAAAAAAGAAATTGAGGATCAAACCTCCATCGTCGTTCGTCACGGCGTTGATCCACTCCCATTAGTTGGATAAAATAGAGCGGGATCAAAATAATAAACAATAATCATGAATTAATTTCTCGAGATCAACCTGATAAAACCCTCCCGAAATAACGCACAAATCCACAGATCAACTTGTTTTTGGTTGATCTACATTCATCGTTTAAATTTAGAAATGGGAAAGGAGAATAGAAATAACAAACCCTACCTCAAAAGGGATCAATCGCTAATGAAGAGGTCACTTCCGTTGTAATCGATATCCTTCAACTTCGTTGGCGTAGTGATTCACAGCTTTTATTCATCATCGTTCATCACTGAGATTTCTCTCCAAAGCACCAATTATTATCTAGAGTTTCTCCCCAGCTTCTGCCAATGATCAACGTTCGATTAACCCATTAAAATAAGGGAATGCATTTGGAATTCCATCACGCTGCGAGATTAATGAGTCAGCGTTGCTGTCTCAGAGTCATTATGATGTGTCATTTATTATTGAAACAGCTACTATGTCATTTCGGACTTGTTCTTAGTTAACGTCATTATCCCTGACGCAACGGTGCCGTCATATTTTTTTAATCTGGGCATCCATTTATAAACTGCCACAACCGTGCATAAGTGCCGACTCACATAACTTAAAAAAAGTTTGAACCACCATTCTAGGATTACCAGGCCTCAGACTGATGTGTCATCTCTCCTCCTGGTCTCGTAATAATTCCATATAATATTTAAAAACAATACATGGAAAATACAAGACATTAAATATTGATTAAAGGTTTCTTTACAATGATAGGGTATTCTGCATTGACTTTGTGAGCTTCACAAAGGTGTTTTTTTTGCAAATGTAAACTTGCTTTGCAAAGGAAATTTTTTCTGAAAAGGAAAGGGTGTTTCATGAAGGTAGTTTGTTCTGTGAATGTAAAGGTGCTATGTGATGGAAATTTGTTCTTCAAAGGTAGTGAGCTTTGAAAAGGAGCTTCGTAAAAGGAAGTATTGAACATCAGGTTTAAGAAGATATCGACTTCAAAGTGCATCAACTCAGTTCTATGCTGCAATTAGAGTCTCATACTAAGTCAGGGACAAAGAATTTAATTCCAAACCATTGAAGTGACATCTAAGTTAATAAACTACATAAGACTTTTATCAAAGTAGTGAGCTAGGGGGAGTTTATGGAGGTGTTCTGAGGGACGCAATGTGTTATCCTTAAAACCCTATATAAGGCAGTGTGGATGGAACAGAGTGACTATTTCAAAACTTCTATATTCCACATCTAGTGATGATTAGAGGGTTTAGGTATGACTGACACACTATCGGCGTATGCTTCTTATACCAGCCCTTAGTGGTTAACTAAGTAAAAATGTTGTGTTCTCTATTTTCATGTGAATGTTTTTTTACTACACTACTCCAATATATAGGTTAACAAGTTCCTTCCAACATGATAAGAAGATCTGTAAATTTAAAAGAACAATTTGACATCCAAATTCACCCCTCCCCTCTCAGGGTTCTCAGGGCTCCAACAATTTATGTAATCAAGTATTATCTCCTTCAAAATTGAAAACCATTATGGATTTATCAGAATCATAACTTTTTATTAATGCTCTAAAATCAAGAACTAGGGATATACCATGGATAATTCTCCCTCACTAGTTATTTTGTCTCAATCATGCCAAACACCTCAACTTGATTACCTCACATGTCTACAATGAAGATAATCAAGTAGAATTTTCTATTTATAAGAACAAACTTATGGAAATGTGTTCCATGTTTTCATTCAGTTTACCTGATTTTTATACTATGTTGGTGGATGATGACATTATGGGTGTGATACATTCATACTTCTATAAAACCCCTTCTAATTACTATATTTTTTACTTATATATTTTTTAATAATTTTAGGATTTTCTTGTCTGGACCCTAGATATTCTTAGTATGTTTAAGATTTTAATGTTAATTCCATGTATATATATAGTTTACCAATACTACTAAAATATTCATCCCTTTGGGATGACATATCTTGTATCTAGTGTCAATGTAAAGTAGTAACCACTGGCTCATGGATATTGGGTTTGAAATCTCTATAGTTACTATCAGAGAAAGTTTAGTAGAAACCTTGGAAAACTGATTTAGAACAATATATATTAGATAACATAGCCCAATGATAAACTTTTAGGATAAGTGTATAATAAAATTCTAAAGTTTTGTTAAGGAATAGATTATGTGTTTTTTACTAAAAATATATCCCTATCTGGATACTACAAGTGGACGTGGTTCTGGCACAGATGTACCTAGGGGTAAAAAACATGAAAATGATTCATTAGTCTTAACCCAATCATCACCTATAGTATGAAAACATGCCTTACTTCTTTCTTGGTATAACACTCTCAGTGCATATGCTTCGGATAATTCAAATTTTATTTATGAACCATTATGGAATATTTTAAAATAAATATATCCCCAAAGAATCCACGTTTATGATTATGAGATTAGTTATTCCTAAATTTTCAACTAATGTTAATTATTTTGAAAGGTTTTTAATTATTCATAATGTTTCATAACGTTATGATCTAATCTACTGTATGTCATTATTTAGAAATGGTGCATAATTGGAGGAATGGGAACTATATCAATGCATGTACTCTATGTATAGGTTTCCCCCATGGTATAGATAATTAAGTTAGAGAGATATCTAGCTAGAATTTATCAATTTATATCTATATTGGGTCAACTGACTCAGGTTATGAGTAATAACCTTTCTTGTATAGGGTATCATGTTGATCGAATATGGGTGTATAAATGTTAGAAAACTTCATGCGTCAGCGACATCAATAATTCAATTGGACTATGAATCTATTTTTAGTTGAGAAAAAAGATAAGTTACTTAGATAAGATATTTATCACTCTAGGAAGTAGTGAAATGGGGAAATTTTTCATGGTAGTTTATCATATCTTAGTATAAGAGGATCAGTGGTGGTTATTGATTCAACACCCTAAGGATTAAAATAAAATAGAAAATATGGAATGGAAGGGTTTAAAGGTACTCTTTTAGAAAAATATTTTCCCCGGGAGTAATAAGAGGATATAGAAGGATAGATCTTGAGTCTAATGAAAAAATGAAGTGAAAAATTTTTCTAAGTATAAATCCAACTTTACAAGGTTAACAAGTCATGTTTCGTACTAGATAAATAATCAAGAGAACAAGATTGATAATTTATTTGATGGTATTAACCCAATTATTTTAAGGGCACTGGTCTCCTAAAAATTTTCATCCTATGGGGACATAGTATCATGTGATATCAAGACATAAAAATAATTCTCTAAGTATTATGTCTTCAAAGGGAAGCAAGAGAAGATAAAGACAATGGAGTAAAAATTGATAAAGGGAATAAGGGAAAGAAGGAATTTCTTATATCTCATACTTTTTGAAAGAATAACTTTGGTACATGCCTCAAATTAAAGGAGTTTTCTTTAAGCGTGGATAGAAATTCGATGATGATCATGAATGCAAGGGTAATTAAGAATACCTAAAAGTATATTTATTCAACATTAAGAAGATAGGGAACTATTATAACCAATGTCCCCAACTATCTAGGGAGTATAATATAAAATAAGATAAGGGAGAAAGGTCAAGCTTAATTTATTGATGTTGATGGAGTGGGATGAATAATTTTATTTTTTATTTGGATCCATGAAATGTGTTTTAAAGGTATTTTATTGGTTATATTCTCATTATAAGAATAATAAAACATATAAGGAGAGTAATATAGTAATATCTCTATAAGGATTTGAAATCGTGTGTTGAATGGTACCAAGAAAAGTGATTTAGTGTCAAGGTGATATTTTTTGGGAAAAATGATTAAGGGAAGATAAACTTTAATATATTCTCTATGTTGATATAATAATGAGAATTATATGTTTATGTAACATTATTTTTTACCATGAAATTGAATAGTGATTTTATGGTTTATGTTATATTTATTGTAGTTTACTGCATTTTTGGATTAATGGAATATATTAAAACACTAGAGATTTTATATTTAGAAGCATGCATGTTTTCCTTAATGTTTTATAGTTATCAAGGTATTAAAATATTTTTAATGTGACATTAATATCTACTTTATATTTTCTGGGGAATTTAATTTTTATTCAGTGACCCTCCCTAAAAAAATTATACTTTGAATTTAGAGAGACAAATTTTTTATTAGTCTTAAGGATAAATATATATGGAATGGATTAAGTTGAACTTTTGGTGTTATTATATAATGAGTTTTATCTATTTTTTATTTTATAAAATATATAGATATATGAGGAATGACTTGGAATTCTAGTGATCTAAAAAATGTGGTTCACAAATAAAAATCATTATGGATATCTATATCTTAGAGAAAGAAATAAAGTAGGAATTGATCAAAGAATAACCAAATGATAAAATTTTTCCAATGAAATATAAGGATTTCGAGTAAGTACATTTTAATACGTTCTCATTCTAGTTAGTAAATGAATTCCTCATCTCTAGTAAAATAATCTAGAAACAAAAATTTTAACCAAGTAACTTTATTTCTAATGGAAAAAATGGTCCCTTAACTCATCATAGATTTATGGTTTTTTTAATTTCTCTTGATCAATCACCATATTCGTATAATTATATCAATCACCCTCCATCATTATTTTTTCATTAAACTTTTATTTCATGTTCATATCTTCTCTTCCCACCAATATTCCCTAACTCGGAAACCAAGTTATATTATTATTCCAAATGACCTTCATAATTATCATTATATATTATAAAAATGATTTTTTATTAACCCATATCACCATTTGGGATTTCCATAATGGAATTTTCAAATTTTAAACCATTTATTATTGAGATCAAGATTAAATTACGATAATTCAATTAATTTTATGGGGGAAATATGTAACAACCTGAGATTTTGAAACATGAACATCATGTTTGATACCACATATGACATGCAACAATAAGAATAGAGGAAAATATGAAACTCTAAGACTTTAAAATTTATTAATTTTTAAATAAAAGCAATCACTTCGATATCTTTCAATTCATGCGACACCTTAAATGAAAGACAATGCTCTATTGAAAAATTATTCTTTAAACACAACCATTATTACCGTGATATTGAGTTTGAGGGTATGAATAGGAAACAATAAATAATGTAAATTGTTTGTTTTAAACATGTATAAAATAAAATCAATAGTTATATATTGATTATATATAAAATAATAATCATTTTAATGAGAATGAAATGATTTCTGAAAAAACTGTATTTTTTTGAATTGTGGATTAGTCATGCTTTGCATAAATAATTTAATATTAAATTTTACCAATTTTAGAAAATTTAATTCTAAAAATAAAAAAATTATATCGATGTGTAAGGATTATTTTTATGTTAATTTTTGATATTTTCTGAAAATATTTTTTTTTTGATGAATAGTGAAAATGCTAAATTTTTATTGAAAACTGTCTTTTCGTTTAGATTATTTATAAAGTGAAATTATATATTAAATTGGTTTTAAAGTTAAATTAATTAAATTTAATTAAAATTTAACTAATTTATGTTATTATAATCATTTTTATATTTAATATTTATTTTAAAACAACCAATACTTATGTTAATTTTCTCTTTGAAACCTGATTTTTCATTGCATCTGCTGATATAATTTTGAGTTGGATTTTGAGAATTTTGTGAACTGAATTTAAAAATATGGGTTAAATTTTTGGAATATAAATAATTTTTATTATCTAATAAGTTTAACTTAATTTATTACCATTATGAATATTAAAAAGAATAAAAATTAATTACCAAGATTAAGGTAAAAATGGGTTTACCAGGGGTTAAACTAAAATTAAAGGGTTAAAATGAACTATAAACTAGTAAAAATATAATTTCCTACAAATATTTGTACCCTATAACTTATATTGATTTATAATTACCCATTTTTTCATTGTGGAAAAATAAAAATGTGGGTATGATTGATTCTTTTCAAAAATACCATGAATGTCATCTCTCCCACTAATATAAGATCACCCACTCTCCTCCATTATTCACCCTCCAAAATCCATTTGGTTCAACCATTCCCTACCCAAATAAATTTATTAAATCTATCCCTATACACTATTATCCTGAGTTATATTTTAAATCTAAACAAGTAATGATTTGTGTTAAACATAAATCCCCCCCCTTTCTTGAGGTGGGAGGGGGAGAAGGTTTTGGTTCCATCGCCTCTGGTTACACGGGCTTCATTTGTACCCCTATATAACCCTAGATTTCTCCCCGATTTCCTGTCAATATCATTAAGCTTGAAGGTTATGGATCTTTATCTTGGGGACCCTCAACTATCGATTTCACTATTGGAATTTTCTAAGGCTTCGAGTTTCCTTGATTTGACCCTTGTGGATAGCTTCAATCATCGAAGACCATTAGTTGATGAATTTTACCGCTTCATGTTCAGTAATTGGGACCTTCAAGATCACACGGTGGAGGCTCTAATTGATAAACGTTATCTGATGATACACATTGCTTCGAAGTATGATTTAATTTGCGCAAGGTCCAGGGTTCTGCGTCGATGTAGTGGTGCAAGTTTTTTATTCTCCGATGGTCGTTTGATGTTTGTATGAACTGGGACTCACCCTCTGTCATGACCTGGGTAATTCTTCCTACCTTCCATTACCATTTCAAAATCCATCAGTAATTTGTATGTTAGGGAATTTGGTGGGGTGATTTCCATTTTCTGATCCCCGCACTTCCTCTGTATGTCTTCCTATTAATTTATACTTATGTGCTGAGGAGGATGCTTCGAAGCCTTAGGTTTAATAGATATTGATCATAGTTGTTGTGGAGTTTAAATGGAGGCAAGATGTTTTCTTTGAATCATGGGTTGATTATTACCCTACATACCACTAATTGGTTCATATGGATGATAAGTGTCATAGTGGATCCACTTCTGTTCTAGTGAAGAGAATTGGCATAGTCTCTGGCTAGAGATAGAAGTCTGTCGATGCTGACAAGTCTGGCACTGGATTAGGTGGTTCAACCTTGGAAAAACAGGAATGGGTACCTTCTTATCTGATAGTAACTGCGGTGTTTGAGAGGCTGAAGTAGGACCTTAACTTGGGGGATGGTGTGAAGCATGATTCTATGGATTCAGCTGATTTTGGAAGTGGCACTGGGCAAGGAAAAAATTTTGGAGTGGCGTATCCTATAGGGGTTTCACTAATTAATAGGAAAAGTGGACCTCGACAGTGTGTTGTTAGTTTTGTTTATGGTGATGCTGGGCCAAGGGAGGGTGAGATTCCCTTGAAAGACAGTGGTGGTAAAATCAATGATGAAACTCCTTGTTTGGATGTAAAAGAGCCTAATATGCAGCTACAATCTGATGTACTGAATATTATAATATCAAACTACAACTGATTTCATGAGTTGGAGCATGAATAATTCTATCATGTGGAGTATAGTTCTCAAATAAAGGAGGTCAACAATATGAAGCTTGTGTTAGAAGGTTCATTGAAGGTGGTGAATGCTGGTCATGAGTTTGTGGAGAAACCCCAATGTTTGTCCATGAATGACTGTAATAGGTGATATGAGCAGGATCGAAAGGTGATTGATGTTTACCAATATGTGATTTTCTCTAGAAAATGGGGTGAAGTCTCAGATTTTGATAAGGAAAATTATACAGATATTGTTAGGCCTTCCTATAATTATTGTTTCAAGGATGGGAAGAAGAATCCCGAAAATGAAGAGTCTTCCACAACAAACAAAAGGTCGATGAAATACTACTTTGATTTTCTAAAGCTAATGTCCACTAGGTCCTCTATCAAGAAAAATTATAAGGAGTTAATATATTTAGAGAAATTGAATCCTAGAAGTAATTATTCCAAGATCCTAAAACATTAAGAAAGCTCAGAATGGGAGTCGTCCACTATGGAGTAAGTGATATATCATGAAGGTGGTGTCGGGTATGAATTTTATGATATGTAATAAGGTTTCTAGTTTTTTATTTATGCCTGATGTACTCCTATTTTATTTTAATAAATGTTTGGGGGCTTACCTCTAACTTACTTTCCTGTTCTAACCTATATCCATCTCCACTTCTATCAAATGGAAAATGAAATTATCGTTCATGTGTATGGTGGACTACTGCCTCACGAACGGATGTAGTTCATTTTCCGTCACTACCTTTCATTATTTGATATATTTATAAATTTAACATATTTATATTATATTTATGATATTATTATTGTTATTGATTTATTATATCATATAAAACTTCTTAATTTCTATTCTGTTATGGATACGACAACATCGCTTGTGTGTACGACAAACTACCGCCTCACAAAGCTATGTGATTCGTTTCTCACTAATAATTTACAAGGAAGGTAGAAAAGATATAAGTTAATTAATTTATGAGTTATTTATAATCTACCCATAATTATATATATATAATATCATGTCTAACTTCTTATCTACAAATCTATTGGAAAACAATAAAATTTCCAATGTGTGGGTGTGGACTACCGCCTCCATGTATCAAAGTGAAGTGTTCTTCATTTCATTTTTATATGGATGGTAATAAGGATTGATTTTATTAATATAAATGATATATAAAAAATAATAATTATTCTATAAATGTTAATGATTATTTATTTTCCTTTCATTCTATCCTTCGAGAAAAATGAAAATTGTGTTTTTGCATATAGACGGCTTACCGTCTCTATGAACGGTTTAATCCATTTTCTATCTCTAACTTTTATATATTACTATAAATAAATAAATGATGAGTATACATGATATATATATAACTGTTAAAATTATATATATTTTTTTTCCATCATCAAATTAAAAGTACCAAAATTAACAAACCAAAACATACATGAAAAACGAACCCATTATCACCCAAAATAGTGAATTAAGAAAAGAATTGCTAATAAACGGGTGATATAAGTAAAAAATATATGGAATGAGATATATGAGTATGTTTTTGTAATAAATTTTTAATAAACCTATATTTAGTATATAGTTGGTTCAGACACATACAAAAGAATTCAATCAAGTGGTAAGGGCTTATCATCTCACTTTTACTTTTGTGATGCTTATGTCATAATCACCAATTATTCAATTGTGTGTTGTATATAATATAATTTTTTATATTTTATTTAAAAAATATATTTCTATTCGTGGTTTTTTTTCATTTGAAGTTAATTATTTCATAGGGCCTATGATTCAAATGTTACCAAATTGGTAAGGTTTTATTTCACAATCTCATAATTATTCTAGATTATTTTTTCTTATGCTTGACTTGGAGGAATTATTTAATATTTATATATTAAAATAAATATATTTTATTATAATATGGTTATTCATTGACTTTTATAAGTAATATTACTTTTTTTTAATCTTTGGTACTTAATATTATTGACAAAATATTTTTAATAAAATATGACTTTATTTCACTATTCGGTCAAAAATCCATTTTCCTCAAAATTCATGTATTCTAAAATGTTTTCAAAAAAAATTATCCTTTTAAAAATGATTTATTAAAGAAATTTTTAATAATTTTTAGTATTTTTTTTAAAAGAAATAAATGAATATTTTTGTTATTTTAATAACAATACTCATTTGTCTTTTAACGAAAATGTAAAAGGAATATTTTCTTTAATGGGTACATAATGAATGGAATTTTCCACCATTATAACCAATAAATGTATTAGTGGTTACTTTACAATAATTTAAATGTTATTTTATAAGAAAATTATTTTCAAAATATTTTTTGAACTTTTATTTTTTTTTAAATAGAGTGAAAATGTCATTTTCCTCAAAAACGTTTTTAATGATATTTTTATGGTATTTATATTATTCAACAAAATAAGCCCATTTTTGTACATATGATCCACAGGGGATATTTTTTTGACACTATACTTATTATTTTATTGAATGGTTTATGATTAGTTTGACTGAGGATGTAAAATTCTATTAGCTTTCACCATATTACTCTAGATGGTTCAAGATTATGTTTATTGATTATGGTATGTATTCACATTTCATATGTTATTTTTTAAATATGAATTCTTATGTTGATTATGTTTCATCCCATCCATATGAAGAATTCATTAGAATTATTAGGTGATGGGTGGGGGCCATAATTACATATCCCATCGATGCATTAGTAGATCTCATGAGACAAATTATCTTGGGTATTTGGATGATTCATTATCCATTTATGTAAGATATCTTGGCATCAGGTCTTAATAGTAAGATTTATTGTAATGAGTCCTTGATAGTAGGTATAACATTTCCATCGTTATACATCCTAGAATTATGAATTCAATCTTTGATATTAAACCTGATTATTAGATTAGTTAGAATATATGTGGTTATGTTTCAATCACATCTAACTATTTATATGGAATTATTTGATCATAATTTATTCCAACCATATTATTCTAAATATATTTATTAAATGGAATATATTTCAGTTAATCACCTTTCAATATTTATTATGCATTATTTATCCATAGCTTTTGTTATATGTATACCCTTATTGGGCATCTAAGATCACCCCTTTCTTATGTTTTATTTTCACCAAGATACCAGGAAGTGTTTTTTGATTGATGTGTAAGGATACACTAAGGTTAATAGTGGTGATATGAAATAAAATTATTTATGTATTTTATGTTTTAAAAAGTAATATGAATTTCAAGTATGTATCTAGTTTATCAAGACTACAAAACTATCCAATCCATTAAGATGTGATTTATTATAACTGGTAAAAATAAATTATGTAACCACTAAATATAGGATACAGGGGTCAGGGTCACAACAATTTATAATATACAGTGATCAAATAGTTTGAGGAAGTGCTAAAAGGAGGTTCCCTTTTATAAGGGATGGGGGTGTGCTCTTGGAATTACTTAAAATATTAAATTATTATAAATTAATGTTCATGGAAAAGTGACAGAAAAATGACATATTTATTATACTGTATTATTTTGAGTAAATGTCATCTCATCTATAATAATTAGACAATTTTTTGTTATTCTTTAACCCTTATCTCTTTATTTTAATCCCCGGTTAATCATTTTCATGATTGTCATAACATAAATGTTTTTAAAACTTCAAGGATAAAAAATTACTAAAAAAGGAAAATAGACACATGAATGGAAAATTTTTGATATTACAGACCACATCCCTATCACTTGGCCAAATATAAGATTTTAATGACTTTTAAATCATTAAATAAAATATTATTTAACATAATATACCATTGAAGTCATTTTCTAGATTATTCACATAGATTCACTTTAATGACATCATTATACTAATGGAATTAAAATATAAAATTTTAACACATAAATAATATAATATAATTACCTGAAAATCATGAGACACCATAAATCAAAAAAAACATATTACTTTTAATGTTTTTAAAATCAATTAATTGATTTTTCTGCTACATGCACAAGCATTATGTTTGCGTTGGTTAATAATTTAAGAAAATTATTTCATATCCAAACATTAAAAATAAATTAATGTGATAAAAAATCATTAATATTTTTAATTAAAATTTTTAAACGAAAATTCACCCTTTTTATACCTATGAAAAAATATTAAATACATTGAAACAATTAGAGTGATATTTTGTTTATGTTCTTTATTTAAAATCATATTAAGGTCAATATCAAAGTACAGTGGAAATACATTTCACATTTTTAAAAACATGTGTGGTCATGGTTGAAAGAAACTTAACAAATAAAATAAATTCATGAATTATGGATATTTTTATGCCTTGTCAAGTTATTTTTAATATTAAATTTTAAAATGAAAAGATAACGGTTTTTATAAAAATGTTTTTTAATCCCAAAAAAGAACTCATAAAAAAATAAGGTATAATTATGATTCCTATGTAATCAATTAGTTTATTAATAAAAAAAATAACTCTTATTTTGATTTAATATCAATTTTAAATCACAATTATAATTTTTAATGAATAGAAATGAATGTTTTATAAAAATGGGTATTTCCACTATTCACAAAAAAAAATCCATTCAAAAAAATCCCATAATTTTACATTATGATAATTTTGTTATGAAGATTTAAGAAATGAATTCATTTTTATTATTTAAAATTTATAAAAGTGTTGTAATAAATTATAATATTTTCTGAAAATAATTTTTTAAGAAAATGTATTTTTCAAGCATAAAATGACTTTACTGAAAATTGGGTAATTATTAATTAGGAAATAATTATTAAATTTTCATTTAGTAGGATCATTTTATATATATTTTATAATTTGGTTAATCTTGTTCATATCCTCCAACTTAAAAATGAGGTTATACTAGTCAAATTTTAATAATAATATTTCAATGTTTTATTTAATCTCTGTGTTGTATGTCATATATGCTATCGAATATAGTGTAATTTTAAAATATCAGGATGTTACCATCTATGTAAACATTTTTTTTCTATGCATTAATAAATGGAAATATAAATTTTTTTATTTAGGTTTTTCTAGCACAGAGGATCCAAATATTTTCATAAATTTTATTGCCCTTATAAAACCATCTAATTATGATTTAAATACATTTATAAAGTTCCCTTAGTCATACAAAAATTTCAAGTTTGTTTCTAATTAATATTTTTACCATGAAATTACTTACTAACTTTAAGCACAAATATTAGCATTTCAATAAAATATTCCATGGGGTCTACATGTAATTATTATTTTGGGTCTACTTATGTTTAGTAGTGATGCTTAATCTAGTACATAAAGCTATTTTTTAGAACAAATATCATCTCATTCACTTTTATTGATGGTATATTATCTATATTTCTTTCATGAGATTTATGGGATCCTTTTTCATTATTTTATAAATTTTATTATCAATTGTGCCTTTTTATTTTATAAATGGTTTTTATTTTTATGAAACATGATGCACATTCTTATATTTTATTTCCTTTTTATTTTGTTTTTCTAATGTTTCATGGAGTATGGAAATGAACATTATTTATTATATTATTTATTGACCAATTGATAAATTATTTAATCCCTTCCTATATAACATCATATACATGGAAATGTCGTTAGCATTTCTCATATGATTCTAAAATTTATGTGTTGTACTTTTATTTCTCAGTTATTTGGTATACATTGATATATTTTTCAAATATCACCCTATTTTGAGAGTATGTGATTCTAAAGAACATCATGATACGAATTTTATACCCATAAGAGGAAAGGTATTAACTTTTTTTCTAACATAAAAAGGGATATCTATATATTTTAATTCCATGTTATGGAGTTATTCTTATGATAGTAGTCTATCTATACCATATACTATGTTCTTGATTAATGTTTCTTTTTAAAATTGATCAAGTAGTGTTTTCTGGTTTTCATATTTCAAAAGTGAGTTATTGATATTGTTACCTGAGGTCAGAGTTAAAACTTTAAGCTTGTTAAATTTTCACTAAAATCCTTTCATCATAGTTATGTATCTTGTTTTTATTTTTATAGTTATGATGATACAAATCCTAATGTTCAAATAAAAAATTTATATGGATCATATTGAAGAAACTATATAGTGTATTGGTTAGAATCCTTTTAAAGAAATACTTATTTATCATAGAAAATTGATGATGTGATTGGTGCCTTCACATATGGTGGAACTGATCTAATTTTATTCTATATAAAACATAAAAAAGTGATTAATTTTGATATTTATTTGATCGATATGTGAATTTGAGTTAGTGGGGTCATGATTATATTGATCATCAAGTGGTTAGCATTGTTCTATTTTTAAAAATTATAGTTATCAGAAACAATTTTTCAAAAAAATCTATTTGACATCACTTATTGAAAAATATCTATTATACTTAAAATTATGTTAATTAGTTTAAAAAAATGTGGTGTTTTGGTTCTGAAAACACACAAACACAAATTCATAACCATCACTAATAAGAAATATTGAAACATTTATGCAGAATCACTTATGGTAAGTGTTATTTCCTTAAATAATTTTTCATTAACTGTTCTCAAATGGATTTTAAGCAACCTAGAATGCCTTTTCCAGAATCAGTTATCATTATTGGTAATTAATACTATTAGTATTAAATAATTTCTAATAAATGTCTCTTCCTGTTAATTATTTCATTCAAAAAAGTGATAGTAATTGAATTAATTTGGAATGTAAAACATTTTTTATTATTTACTATATTTATATTATAAGTTATATAGCTCACAATAATATTTATTTAAAAATATATCACTATATTTTTACCATGAAAAATTCATATGTTGTTATTTAGTTGTTTTTTATTTCCCATCATATGGATTCACTAACTCTTATCTAGAATATATGAAGTTTTTTTATTCCTTGGCCAAAAAACGTTTTCTGTAATATTTGAAATCCAATTTATAAAGAAATAAATTGTTTTATTCTTAAAATATTAGAAAAGGTATTGGATTTAATTTATGTTTCCCACAAAGGAATTCATTAATTTTGAAAGAAAATATTTTTAAATATTGACTAATGTATATTTTTTACAATACATAATGATCGGTGATGACTTTATTTTGTCCATCCATTTTAATTGGTTTCATTATTAATAGGGAAGAAATTAATTTTTTTTATTAATTTTATTTTTGGGAAATTTTTTTCATGTAATGTGTAATTGGTTTTAGTTAAGACTTATAGTATCTAAAAAAGACAGTGGTAAATAAGAAATTTTTATAGACAAAGAAGAGGATGGAGACAATATTGGATGGGAAAGTTGTTTGGTAGAAACCCAAATTCCACCTCATTTCTGTAAGGAGTTGTGGATGTCATATAAGCTTGGATAGGTGATCCCCATTATTGTGTCCATGCCACTATTAATATAGGGAATTATAACTGTAGACCATGACACCAGTGTGAAACAAGATAGTGACAACTAATGTGTGAGATAAGCATATTGTGAATTATGTTTTATAGAGTTACATATAAATTATCTTAGAGTTTTAACATGTTTAAATTTTTTGTAACATGATTTTTGGAGATGCATGGCATTTATCAATTTTTGAATACGTTTTTAAATTATGTTTGAACATTTTTCTCCAAATAAGGCCTTAGTTTTTTAGAGCTTCATATAATACAATTTTATAATTATTATATAATAAATATATGTTATATAATTAGACTAATAAATATAATATATAATTTTATCAACAAATATAATAATATTCACACATAATATTATATTTAAAATATAATTTACAAATAGATATTATTTTTTTATACCTTTTAGTGATGATATTATCAATAGATAAATATATCATGAAATATTTTAACCAATATATATTTTATTTGTTGGTGTTATTATAACTGAAAAATAACTATCATATTTGTCACAATAATATTTAGTGATAGAGATTTTACAAAAAATTTAGTGAAAGTATAATATCTGTTAGACACGTGTTTTACAAAATGAAAAGGCACATTCACAAAAAGATATACCCTGTTAGAGAAAAATAAATATTTTATAAGTGTTTCAGAGAAAAGTTTTAGATAAATATAAAATTTAAGATGATATTTAAAGACAATTTTAAGAGATTATAATTCATTTTTATATTATAGAGAGCCCTATTTTGAGAATTACTATGATTCTTCATCTAATCCATGTATATTTAGAATGGTTTTATATAAAGGAAACAAAGATAATTAAACAGTAATGAAATAAGATATTGAAATACTTTTTAATCATCATCCTAGAATATTTGTAATTAGAACCGAGTAGTTTTTTTTCATCTTAACTCAATTAATATAGGTTATTAACGATGGTACCCATTTATGAGAGATACTGAATTCTCCATAGAGGAACATCTTTATAGTGAAAATTTTCATGAAATAGTACCCTCTAAAATTTGGGTATCATTAGAGATATTGGTAGTTGAAGTATGGATTAATGATTTAGAGAAGATATTCAACGTTTTGGGATATTCATAACATCATAAAGTAACTCTTATAATTTATCATTTTTAAAGTGAATTCGAATGGTGGGGGTAATTGATAAAGGATACAAAATATAAATATGACATTAATACTATGGAGTTGATAATATTTATGATATTTTCCTTGAAAATGGATACCTAATTTTTTTCAAATCAGTTTCCAACTATGAATAAATATTTACTATATTGTTTAGGTATGCACCAAATTTTATTCTAGACCCTAGTAGTAAATTTTAAGATTTTATTCATGATTGAAACAAAGTTTGTAAAGGTATTTGGTTTCTTAGGAATATATAAGTTATGAGGACATTTTAAATTAAATATTTGAATGTATTTTCTTATAATCTTTATGGTGTTATAACCAATCGGAGGGTTGAATTCACCATTGACTTACTTCTCGATGCTAAGACAACTTCAAACTTGTTTATTTAATAGATCTATAGGAGATAATAGAATTGAAAAAAATAGTTTTAAGAGTTTCTTAATAAGGTTTTTATATAAACAATCACTTCACCTTGGGTTTATTTTCTTTTTTAGTTAAAAATAATTAAGTTTATATAAGACTTTTAATTGATTATAGATGACTCAATAACATTAAATTTAAGAAAAAGTATCATTTTTTATCATATCAATGACTTATTTTATTAACCCTATGGTGTTCAGTATTTTTCTAAGATTAAACTTGGATATAGATACCATCAACTAAAAGTGAAGAAAGAGGAAAAGGAAAGTTTTTTGTACAAGGTATAGCTATTATGAGTTTTTGGTTATACCTTTAGTCTTAAAAAATGAAATTTATATATTTATAGATCTAATGAATAGATTTTTTCATAAAAATTTGGAAAAATTTAAAGTTGTTTTCATTGATGATATTATAGTGTACTATAAAATTTATGAAAATCATAATAAATATTTATGGTTTTTTTTTAAAACATTAAATGAAATTAAATTATGATGAAAATTTTTTAAGCCTAAATTTTGGTTACAAAATTTTTCATTTCATAGTTATATTAAAACCAATGATGGAAAAAGAGTAGATCATATAAAAACTAATTTCAAAGAAGAATGTATAAGTCCAACTAATGTTAGTGAGATTAATAGTTTTCTTGGATGGGAGGTTTACTACTGATGTTTTTCTGAAAACTTTTCTCAATTATCTATCCCATTAAACAAGTTAAATCAAAGGGGAGTTAAGTTTATATAGAAAAATAAATTTGATTGATGTTTTTAGGTATTGAAAAGAATATTGGATAATTATGTAATATAATCCTTTCCATATAGAAATAGGGAGATTTTTTATTTATAGTGATGCTTCAAAGATGAGCCTTATTTGTGTATTAATGAAACGTAATTGGATAATTACCTGTGTTTTATGTTAGTTAAAACTCCATGTTCAGAATTATCCAACTCATTACTGTGGTGGTTTTTTTCTTCAAAAAATTATAGGCATCATCATTGTGGGGAGAAATATAAAATATATACGGAATATAAAATTTTGAACTAAATATTCACCCAAAAAAGAGTGAATGTGAGGAAAAATTGGTAGTTAGAACTGATAAAATATTGTGATTTAAAAGTTCAATATAGTATAGTCAAAAATTAAAGGTATTTGTTTCATTAAATTGGAAAGATAATGCATATTTAATTATGATACATTTAGAATAGATCCTTTATTTGATGAATTAAATAATTTTGGAGTAGAAATTATTCTTGTAGAAACCCCTTTTCTTTTAGATCATGTATTAGAAAAATTATAATTTTAGTTAAGAATTAAGAAGTCTCAGGTAGAATATTTATCTTTTTAAGAAAAATAGAGTTTGTTTTGAAAGACAAATTTATCGGGTTTAAATTTAATAAAGAAAGTGTTAGAATGCTTGAAAAGAAGTTGTGTGTGCAAAGTGATTCCCAATTTAAATAGAAATTTTTAAGTGAGGCTTAAATCAATATATTTTCTATTCAACCTAATATAACTAATATATATATATATACGCCTCTCGTAATACTATTTTCATAATGATTAAATAAAAATGTTTCTAATTTTACCACAAATTGTTTGCCGTCTTAATAGGTTAAAGATGAATGAAAATTACTAAAGGGTATTCATTATATATTTTTAGTGCTTGAGTGTAAATTATAGAATATATCAAGTAATTTCATTGTATGATTACCAAATACAAATTAAGGTAATAATTCGATTTAGGTTATTATTGATGGTATTATTTAATTTTTGTATTTTCTTCTTATTTTTGATATTATGTATTTAGATAATATTATTGGACTCTATCTTAAAGTGATAGTAATGTTAAATGTAGTTCCCCTATTAGTTTTATTTTATAGTGATCCAAAATTTACATATAACATTGAGAAAATACTTTAGAAGCAATTTGGTACTGAGTGAAGTTTCAGTATAGTTTTTCACCCTTAATCTGATGGCATATCAAAATAGGAAATTTAGAATTAGGAGTATAATCTCTAGTATTGATCATTATATTATCAGGGAATTTAGGATCAGTATCTTTCAGTAGGTTAATAATCCTATAATAATAGTTTTCTTTCCTATATAGAGATGAAACCATTTAAGGCATTATATCGAAAGTGGTGTGGGACTCTATAATGTTGGGAAAAAGTTGGAAAATAATGTTATTAGTACCTAAATTGGTAGAAGATATATTCAAAAAGGTAAACATGATACAAAATTTCATAAAATAAACTCATGGAACTAAAACAATTTAGGAAAATAACTAAATAAAATATCTCTCTTTTAATATATGAGAACATTTTTTTTGAAATATCTCATCAGAAAAGTATGATGTTGTTAGTAATAAAGGAATATTTAGTAGATGGTATATTGGCCCATATAAAATTATAGATAAGAGAGACTATTTAATTTCTTATTATGTTTACCAATGAGTTTATCTCATGTACGTGATGTGTTTCATTTTTGGTTATTAAGAAAATATATACCTGATGCATACTACATTTTTAGACCTGAAGTAGTTCTATTGGAAGAGAATCATTCTTAGGAAGAAAAGTTTGTTCAGATTAATTATTGAATAGATCTGATGCTATAGAATATGGTAACTCACAGGGTTAAAATTTTATGGAAGAACAATATTATTTAAGAAGTAACATGAGAATCTAAAAATGCAATGAAGAAAAAATACCCTCACCTTTTTAGAAAATTAATAAAATTATTAGGATGCAATTTATTTATGGGGGAGGAGGTTAAAACCTATATAATCCTAGAATAAAATTTATTTTATGATTTATAATTATTCATTTTTTGGATTTATATTCATTATAGTTTTAATTATAATCTTACATTATTTTTAAATAAACAAATATTAATTTTATTTAGGAGAATTATTTTTTCATGTATTTTATGGTTTTATTTTAAAGTTAAATTTAATAAATTTATAAATTTAATCTAATAAAATGGAGTACATATATGAAATCATCATGTAAAATAAACTTTGGATAATTTTTTAGTATCTTTTTAAAATAGTTTACTTTTTGGGTGAACAATGAAAAATACCAATTTTACAAATATTATCATTTTTATGGCATTATCATAATATAATAACAACATTAAATTTTATAAAACGTTTTTTATAAAAAAATATATATTTAATAATTAATAAAATTAATTTAAAAATATAATATTGAATATATAAATATATGTTTGGAATTTTGGAAATCAATGTAATGTTTTAGTTCAAATAAAAACTATTTTGGTTTCTTATATTTTAATCAATTATTTGCAAAGACAATTTAGATTTTTTTAATGGAAATAAAAATAAGTCTTATTTATTAAAAATTGTCCAATTAATTCTATGGAAATTAAAATTATACCTAATTTTATTATAAAATAATTTTTAGGCTTAAAAGGTCATATTTCAAAAAAAAATATGTTTTTCCTATTGTGTTTTAGAAACCTATATTTAAATTAATTTTGTTCAATTATAGAAATTGAATATTAGAAAACTTATTCAAGATTTTGGATCTTCATTTTATAATTTTTTAATGAGTTCAATCTCATTCTTAATCATAATTAATAGTTACCTTGGTAAAATTTTATCACTGTAGTAAGGGTTAAAAAGGTCAAAGAGAAGATTAAACTAAGAGATAAGTCTTCATGTATCTATAAAACTTGTATAAATTTGATTGTTTGAGTATATTTTATTTTAATATTATAATATTTTCAAAATTGGACAAAATTGTATCCGCTTTTCATAAGAATGATATTTTTTATATTATAATGTTCTTAATAATTACTAGGATGTCACTCCTCCCGCTTATTAAATGACACTTCCTATTGTCACATCCTCACACATTTTGATCACCTTAGCTAACCAATATCTACTAAAATACCTCAAAAAATCGACTAATTATTTATTATAGGTCTTTCTATCAGGAAAATACCAATGTTAAAAGGATTAAGGTGTATTCCAAAGAAAGATGCCCAAGGAGGAGGTATAAATCTTAATTGAATTCTTTTAAGTTTATTTGTTATTATGACTCTATAAAATCTATTATAATCATACTAATATAATTAAATTATAATATTTACTATAATTAAATTCAATTATATTTATGGAAAAACAGTTTTATACATTATTTCTATCCTATGGAGGAAGAAAATGTTGTTTGGGTGTATTGGCGGATAACCACTTCCACGAAGTGATATAATTCATTTTTCATCACCACCTGAAATGGATGGATGTAAATATATATTTAATGGAGATTTATGAAATTTTTTATATAATTATGATTCTATAAAGTTAAACTTATATCTACTTTATTTCATTTTAATCCATTAGAAAAAATAAAAATGCTCTCATGCCTACGTGAGGACGACCTCCTCCATGAACGTCATGTCTTAATTTTCATAAATTCCATTCATGGATGGTTTTAAAATTATATCTAATATATAAAAATAGATATTATTAAATTTTTAAGATTAAATATATGATGTAAAAAATTAAAACATTGACCATGGTCAGTGAACCGATGTTATTTTTCACCGAACAACTCCAAAACGTATAACATGAACTTAATCAACTTAGCAACTAAATAGAACATGATAATAAATGAAATAAGAGGAATATTTATGGCAGATATAACATTTAAAATGTTAATAATAAAGTAAATAATTAATATAATTTTATTAATTAGGCAAGTAAAAGATGTTTGTAGCAAATCGAGGCTCAATTTATGGGATTTATCTTTAAAATGATGTATTAAATGTTCTAAAATCTTTCTCTTCCATATCCATATTCTTAAAAATATTTCAATAAAATTATGATCTATAATTAAATGGTTCTTTAAATTATTTTTTATTTTTCTTTTAATTTCTTGAAAATGGTTTACATTGGAATCTTATTTTCTATTTTTATACAGTATATTTTTTTATTTAGAAAAGTGAAAAAGAATGTTTTTAAAATTTATCGTATGACCACATTTTCTCACATCATAGTCATTATTAATTATCAAGATCCCTATACAATTTTATATAGTTTACAAAAGAATATTTTTTCACTGTTTTCTAGGAATATATATAACTACTTCAAGGATAATTAAGGATCATTGAGAGGGGGTCAATTTGTGTTCAGTGTTATTTTTATATTTCTTTAAATAAATACTTTTAAAACTATTATAATATAGTGATGAATAATAATACACTCCCAAAAACACACCAAAACTTGAGAACATGGTCTAATAACAAGGTTAACCTCTCAATATGACAAGGATACTACATTGTGTGATATGGATTCCTCTAGGATCATATTACCCACTACAATCATCATGTGAGTATAAACGAGTAGGGTATAACCTTGAAAATTGTGTTTCCACATATCCAGAATATGGTTCAATGAAACTCACACACAAGTGCATCCTAAACTTTATAATGATAAATATTTGGTGAACAATATAAAATCAATCAACCAAAATATAATTACTCTAAGTTATTGAGCATGGGTAAATCTTCCTACTCCACTCAACTTATAATGAAAAAAATAAGTAGAAAATATCATTCATACTTACATAAGAACATGTATCTTATTCACTTTCTATTTATAACACTTTAACAAAACAAATTAAATATTCTTCTAATTATATTTTTCTTATTCTTTAGATAATCAAATAATATTTATTATTTTTCACATATCCATAACTTTTTATTTTTTATCTCTCTACACATTTCTTTCTTATTAATAAGTCACACCTAAAATATACACCGTAGTCTCTTCTTCAAAAAAATTATATTTCAATTTGAATTTCAAATTTAAATACCTTCCTTTAATCATAATCATTGTATCATCCCCATTTAAAATATTTACCATCAAATATTAATTGGATTTTAAAATAGGATTGAATTATCATCAAATTTCGAATATGAATCCAAGTAAACATGCCTACTTTAGCTACCCTTAATATCCATAAAAAACAACTTTTATGGAATAGTCAATAGATTTACAGCATAGAAATTTATTTTTAGTGGTTTTTACTTATAATTTATTACAATTCCATGATATAAAATAAGAACTATAGTGTGGAGGTCTCAAATTAACATGAGCCACTAAAAATTATCCTGATCTCCTCTATGGCTTGATACATATATTATGATATAGTCCTTTATATTTTTTCCTAAATGTGTCTCATACATTGACACAATGTTAATTGGTCCTACAAAATTTTTATTATCCCACTGTTAATTTCAACATCTCTACGAAATAGACACCTACAATGTGTTGTATCCTTACTTGATGTCTTTTGTCTAGTGTGTGTACATCATTTTTGGTCCATAACATTTTATTCAATACACTTTTATGGAATGGTTTCATTCTTTGTGATATAGAAATATTTATTCTACTCTTTTATTTTTATTTTATCATGGACTCCTTCCACAATGTGTAAAAACTTTGAAATATCTTAAGTATCATAAAAATTAGTCACCAAGAAACTTCACATCGTAATAAATGTGAGTTTGAATATGATTTATGAATTGAGAACAAAATACAACAAAAAGCAGCATACCCACTAAAATATATTTCCCTAAATTCAAAAAAAAATTTCTTAACACCTTTTGGTATAAAAAATTAGTTTTTAAAATATTTTCAAAATAAAAAGATACTTCTTCTCATTTTTCTGAGATAAATTAAATTGGTTTTTCTTTTGGGAAAAAATGGAAATTTCTAAGGGTTTTATGAGGTAAACATAAGATTTTATGTGGTTTTTTTCATGTTAGGGTTCTTGGAAATCATTTCTTATGAAAATTGGATCTTATATATCTCACTAATTTATTTTTTTAATTATTTTCTATCAAGGTAATATATATTAGAATTAACTATTTTTTTATTCCATTTGTAAGAGTGATTTAAATAGTGATTTTAAGAGTGACATGAAAATAGTGTTTCAAGTTACCTAAATGAATTTAAATACATTAAAATAGATTTTTATGGAAATATTTTTATTTCGTAAGGTATTAAAATAATCTTATATGTTAAGGAATGTTTATGAACTTTTCAGATAAATGGTTTTTTTTCAAGGAATAGTTTTTATATTTTTTAAGAAATCATCATGATTATAATTTTAACTTAATGATTTATTATGAGATGTTTTTAAAAAAACATAGGAAAATGAAGTTTATTTTTAGTGTAATTAAATTATTATTTGATATAAAAATTTATTACGTAAAAAACCTTTCTTAAGGATTTTCATTGTTTTTTAAAAATAATAACATGATTCTTTCCCCTTTACCCCTTAATGAGATTTTTTTATCATACAATCTTTCAAAAAAATGATATTGACTAAGGATGTGTATGAAATTGAAAATGGTAAATGGTGATATATCTTGAATGGGGTAAAAGTTTCATCAATTAAAAATATGTGTAAACTTAATAACATATTTTGTGGGAAAAATGTACACTCTGTGGAAATTTAAATTTTGTTATGAAATGGTTTTCATAATCTTATACAACTTCAAACCTAAATGATCCTAGAGATATAATCATTTAGAACTCTTTTTATAAATCAAGTAATTATGGGTTTATTATGTTACAGGGTGCTATAAAATATACTGAGGAGATGTTATATTTTCGATTTAAGATAAGTAAATTTGAACCAATTACAAAATTTAGGGCTATTAAAATACATTTTGGAATTTTAAATAGTTTTTTATCAAATATTTTCTTTGGATAAATCATTTTTTATTGTAAATAATACACTACCTTCAAATTTTTATGAATAAAAGAATTTATTCTATAATTTAGGTCTTAGGTATCAAAATATCTATAAATATTCAAATGATTTCATCTTATATTTTGGTGAATTTGAATAATTAGTTAATTTACCAACTACACAAAATTCATAGCTTATCTATGGTTTTTTAATAACTATTGCTAACTTTTATCCATTTATTAAGAAAAATACACTTTCTCCTAAGCCCCCTTCTCATCTCCCCTGAGAACCCCCCACCCCCACTTTTCCCCACACACCCTCTACTATGATCCCTCACCACCACTACATTTCCCCCTTGATGGTTCTCTGGTTTCCCCTGACCCCCCCCCCTGATCCTTCATCAGTTATTTGGTTTCCTCAGAGCCCCCCAATTTGGAGCCATCAACAGTGCATCAATTTCCCCTGAGCCCCCTGAACCCTACTCCTTAACCTTTCTAGCACTATGGTTTCTCCTGATCCCCCCTCTACCTGCCCTTAGTGGCTTTATGATTTACACTAAGCTTTTCGATCCCTCACCCTATTCCTCACTTCCTGAAGTCACTTCTCCCTAGAGTTATCCCCACTGGGATGTCATCGGTTAACACCTATACTGGATACCCCCATAAATTCTATAGTATGAGATTTTATTATTCAATTCATTTTTTCTCTTTCTTAATCCATGGATGATATAATCTTCTAATTACTTGGATTTCCTCCAAGATATAAACTATATAAGCTTTATTTAGGTGAATCTAATGTAAGTAATGGATTTTTTATCCTGGATTTTGTAATCACAAGTTATAATAGTGTTTATCAAATTAAAATCCCTTTATAAGTGTTTTAGATTAGCTTTTAGGTGAAATATATCTTTTTCCTAAGGCCTCAAAGAGATAATATACAATTAAATTGGTAGGTGTCCCTTTTCTTCCCCTCAAATTTAGATATAGTTAACATGGAAATGGTATAATGTTTGTAAAACCATATTGAGACTAAGATTTTAAAACTAGTAAATGTTTTCCATGAACCCTTCATGGGTAAATGATTTTATTGTAACTATTTCATGGGTTTTAATTTTTTATCAAGGTATATTAATTAAATTACAAGTACTTCTTGATATCATATACTTTCTTAGCAATATTACATCTTTTTTTATGCTTAGTAAAGTATGAAATGATTCATATTAATAATGTTTGATATTTTTCATCATTTACTAAAGTAATCTCACAATTTTCTTTTATGCCATAATTCCAAATTTTATCATGAAACATTCCATTTTACTTATTGTCCATGTTGAGTAAGTTAAATACATATATGTTCTTGTTTATGAAACCACAACCTCTTGAATTTTTATTCTTTATATGATGTATTAGAAAATTTTAATCATTCTATTAGTGTATATTTTTAATAGCCTCTAACATATCCCATACTTTTTTTAGTTTTCAATATATATGAATTTATTGTTTCCTAAACAATATATAATTATTCATTTAGAATTCTAATAGTATAAATTAGGTATTTCTTATGAGATCTCTTATCCTTTTTTTAGTTTTCTACTAATATGTAAATTTTTCTCATATTACATATCTTATATAAATTTCATCATACTACAAGTTTGAATTAGTTTTTCAATAAGAAATATCTTATACTTTGTTTGGTTTATTGTTAATTTGAATCAGTTATTCCTTATTTCACATCTTGTACATTTTTTTGTTTACTATTAGTATGCTCTGGATTTTAGTTATTCAATTATATTTGCACTATTTATATTGTAATTATTATGCCTCATTGGTCAGTTGTATCAAGTTCTGAGAATTGTTTATATTTTTCATAGTTTTTCATTTTATTCATCATGAACCTAAAAAAATCATTAATTCCCATTTTGGTCTTTAAATGGTTTTAAATGGTTTAATAAGTTTCCATAGAATTAGTTCATATACCAAGTGGTTATTAAACTTTTTGGTTTATTTTTAGATGTTAATTAACTATTTAAAGGGGAATTTGACACCAGTTTTGTCATTAAAATGTGTGTGTGTATTGTCATAGAGGACTGTTTTAGGAATTAAAGTTTTTTAACCATAAATCGTTTTTAAAATGGATTTGATACCATAAGTTTCATGGTGGATTGAAATGTTTTTAAAAGGTGAAAGATTGGTCTTGAAAATTTGGTTCTTGAAACTAGAAGAATTACTTTAAAGATGGCTGTCTTTCCTTAAAAAGTGATTGTTATAGAAATAGTTATATTTTTAAATTTCTTTTCAATGTAAAATTTGATAAAGTATTTTCAAACAACATTTGAAATGTTTTTTTCTTATTGATTTTTTGGTTTTTATCTTACATATATTTTATATAATATTATACATGATTTTTTTCTTTTTTAATTTGACTTTTTAGAACTTATATGTGATGTCATTAATTAACATAGCGATATATTTTTTTTATTTCCTTATCATGCATCTATTATAATTTCTAACAAAAATTCTGTATAATTTTTTTGAAATATATGTTTTGAAGTTAATTTTGTTTTATTAAATGATAGGAATTCCAAGGAAGAATCATTTCCTTGATCCAGTCAATTCAAAATTTATTTTACCTCAACCACCTTGACATATGATAATCCATTGGTCTCCCTCTCAATAGCATGTGAGACACCCTCCTTATACCCCCTTCAGTGTCTCTCAAACCCTCCTTCATTCTGTCCACACCTAGTAAACCCTCTTTCTCCATCCTATCATCATCTAGGAGAGTGAATCCCCATTAAATAGGTTCAATAGTGGGTTATCACACCTTTTTCTTTATGGTAATATTGTATGGTGACAGTTATAAGTAAGAAGTGTAATGTGAATAAATTTATTTCTATTTTTTTATATGACTAAATGTTTTCTCATAAAATATGAAAAAAAAATGTTAATATATAGAGAAATTTATATATTTTAGATGTTTTAAATCTGAATGGATTGAAAATAGTTGTCCCATTTTACTTTTATAGGGTCCCCACTGATTATTTCATAAGATCATTTAGACAGATTCTAAGCTGTCTCATGGCAAAGTTGGTTGACCTTATGATTACCTATACTGATTCGATTCATATGCCTCACTCTTTTGAAAAATTAAGTCTTTGATTCCCATATAAAGGTAGTTTTAACTTTATGGTGTAATTGAATGACATTATGTTATTAAATTTTAATATTTTAAAAATAAATCTCTTTGTACAGATGTTATTCCACTTTACTATTGCTCATATTATCTCAAAAAAGAGGACATTTAAAATTTTGGGTACGAAATGGAAAGATTTTGATAAATATTGTTGAATGAATTCAATAATAAATACTTTACCACTCCACAGTAGTATGATAGGGTACTTAAATGGTTCTTAGAGAGCAGTGGAAGGTGTTTTTTTTGGTATCCATCATCATGAGAAGCATGTGATATTGAAATATATATTATTATATTAATCTCATTTTACATATAAAAATTCATATGAAAAGGATATGACATTTCATACATTACCATTAAATTATGTTTTATTTATTTTGGGTTGTTTAAAGGAAAAATTCATCATGTCAAATCTAAAATAATCATCCCCCATACCACCGAGTCAAATATTTTTTCCAAAAATAGATCGACCCTGACAATATTTTCATTAGTTTGAATATTTATAAGATAACATTATCTATTTCATATAATAAATTACTAATTTATCTTTTCTTAATATGGTCAGATAATTTTGGACCCCACATCTCTTGAATAGAACTTTGGTTAGATGTTGATACTAAATATTATGGGAGTTATATTTAATATACCAACAAATAAGTTGGGGTATGAATTCCTTTTTCATTATAATAACTTTTTTTAGTTTTCAATATGTTAATATGTACTTCTTAAAATATGATTGATATTTGACTTATAGTTGAAAATAGAAATAACTATGGGATTCTAATCCCACACAGTCCTTCTCAATCTCCCTAGATAATTCAATTGTTCATGTCCTTGAGAAAGAGAATCTTGGTCGTGTGTGTGGGATGGGTTGGGGACCATTACTATTTTAGGTCTTTGGTAGTCCACTGGGGATTGCAGTTGTATCTACTAAAGATTGTAGTTACTCACTACATCAAGATTCCTAGAGGAATTTTCTTGTAATGAAAAACACAATTCAAGAACAGGGGGATTATATAAATATTTAAGATGAAAAGTTCATTTTTATGTAGAAATCATTGATTAAATTATATCTGAAGATGAATGGATTTGTCCCTTCTGATACTGTACAGATAGTTGGTAGTGATTAGGTAAATCACAAAACTTAATAATAATTTAGTAAACAAACTTTTATTGGTTTTAAATTTAAATTTAAATATACCAAACTCGTTAATTTTTAAGAAAATGTTCATAGAATTTTGGGTAGCTGGGAGTAGAGGTGAATAAAGATAAAGGGTCAATAAAAGTTTTTCGGGTAGTGATTAGTACTCAATTTGGATCTAGTGATTATGTATAACTAAACTTATTGCATATTAACACTAATATGGAAATTCAGAAACCATGTTGTGGTTTTTGGTATGGATATCTATATTTCTCTTACATTGTATGAAAATATATATTCTTGTTCATTTTCTATATTTTATTCCATAGTTCACCTTATTTGAATCATTATTAGGCTATTAATGTTTTTTTAGTACTCTTTGAAATTACACCTCATATTGTTTTTTTTCAAAATCTATAGTCTCTTTGAAACATTTATAAACTTTATTCAGTTGCAGCATGTTTAAAATATTTTTTTTATTATATTGGAATAGTTTTTTAACTATTTTTATATTGAAATATCTATTTTTTTGGGAATAGTAGTTTCTACAGCTGTATTTTTTAAAAAAGTGAAATATAGCAGCATCTAGCCAATGAATAAAAAATTATATACAAAATCAAAAAGACTAAATCTATAAATTCCCAATTATGACATTTATTTTCATAAAGATATTTTCTTAAAGATGGACAATTAATGCTAGACGATGGTTATCTAGGATTATTGGAAGAGTATAAGGATTGGTTAATGAAGGTTTATTGTTATTGAAATCATAGTCATTTTAATATTAAGATGAAAATAAATTTCATAAAAATGGATATTTTGGTGTGATAATTTGAGAGACATGTATAATTGAAAATAAAAGTAAATAATAACCTTTATTTTAGTTATTTATTCTTGATATTTAAAAATACCTTGTGTAAATGGTATTTTTATTGTGGTTTTAATGTTATTTGTTCAAGAAATCATAACATCATTATGCATAATCTAGATAAATGAAATTATGTAACCTATTTTCTATCCATGAATTTGAGTGGATGTAAAAACAGAATGAAATTATTAAATTTACATTTATTATTATAAGGGATTTACTTTAGTTGTGTTTTTTTATCTTGATCATGGGTTACTTTTTCAGTCAGGAATTTTTAAATGATCTAAGGTATATATTTTGAGATTTCTATGGAAACCATGAACCTAGATTGGGGTGATAGAAGTTCCTAGTAGGATGCATGTTTTATAATATTGGACACTTATGTGAGGTGTGATGGAGAAGATTTATCTTACTTATTTGTGTGATTTTTTTGTATATCCACTTCTATGTGAGCAGTGATGATGATTAAAAAATGTTTTATTTGATACTTTTGATATATAAATATATGAAAAAAGTTTATGATGGTACATTATGTGTCTAAGGGGACTATAATTTAGTTGGTTATGGAATGGAAAATGAAAATGTATTTGGGGTAAATGAATGATTAGTGTCAAAAGGATTGGTATATTAGTGAGTATGCTATAGTATAGTACAAATTTCAATGGCATTAAATAATTTTCCAACTTGATGTATTATATTGATAGATTTTTAGTGATGGTATCTCATGAGTAGATGTATATAGATAGAGATGATGTGTCATGTTATAATAAATGTGAGAATTATAATTTCCTTGAATACATTATGGTGATAATTATAGAATTATGGAAAGAATTTTTAAAATAGTTTTACAACTCTAATTGGTGCTACATTCTATGTGGGTTTACACTAATTTCTAATGATGGAATTAAATATTCTATAAATGACAAATAGATGCTTAGTCCTATTGATATTCAATTATTTCACTAATAATCCATGAATCATGTTATTCTTTAACTGACGTATATAAGAAGTGATGAAACAAACAATATGACTCTTTATTATTATTTTATTACGTATCATCATATAGAATTTAGGCATTATACAACATTGTTTGGAATAGTTTGTTTACTATTTTTATATTTTAATATCTATTTTTTTCTATTTTAGGTATTTAGTGTTTATATTTATATTTTTTTGAAAAATTATATATAAAAGGAGTTTAAACCACTACTAAATATGCCAAATTATTTTTTAACAGCGATTTAAACTGCCTCAATATAAGGAAAAATCTACAACTAAATGGACAGAGTCGATGGGAGTTGGATTCCAAATCTAACATTAGTGTTGGTTTTTGGAAACCATCAAAAAATCATATGGTGTATATTTAAACTATTTCAAAATCAAAAAAAACATCTATTATCAGTTGATTTTGTTGTAGTGACCAGTATGTGGAAAATCAAGGTACAAAGAAGTACAAAAAGTAAAGTACATATTTATTCATGTTAAATAGTTGAGTAATTTTAAATTAAACCTAGATTTTAGCATCAATATATGTCTCACAACACATCTGCATTGATGACATTTCATAGATCCAATACTTCTACCAATAAAATAATATATTTTCCTTATGATGGTGATTCATGGAAACACTTTGATCTAGTTAATTTTTCTTTGTATTCAGAACCTCATAATGTATTGTTAGGTATTTATACTAACAGTTTCTATAAATTTACTGCTGATAAAAATTAATATTCTTATTGTATTATTTTCATAACCTTATATGACATACCTCCTTGGATATTAATAAATGAATCATATATCTATTTTTAATTACTAATTCCAATAAATACAAAGAAGAATATTGATGTTAATTTGAATCCACTGATTGATGAGTAAATTTTATTAAGGACTGATAGTGAAACACTATAAAATTTGTTACAATAAAAATATTACATTAAAAGGTTCATTAATGTTGAAAAACAAGAAATTTTCATCATGTGGTATGTTATATTGATATATTAAAAATGGTCTAAATTCTTGTCAATAATGAATAGTTGAGAATAAATAATTTATTCCTATCAATGGAATAACACATTATTTTTTTACTATCCTTGTATATTTATTCCTACATATCATCTTTTTTGAAGAAACAAAAATTATTATGCAAAAGGTAGGATATAAATAGAAAAATCTCCATTAAGGTTCTTAGGTAATTAGGTAAAATCAATCTTCTCTTCATTTTCTTTTATTACCATTTTACCAACAATAAAAATGATGGTTTTAAGAGAGATCACAATTGGATAAAGTGGAGTATTTTTTAATAAATTTTATATTGGTTTGATTTATTAGTGCGTCATATTTTAGATTTAATGAATACTGAGAACAAATATTTTGATAGTATATTTAATACTCTGTTAGATACACCTGGAAATAAAAACTATAAAAAAGGGTTCATCTAAATCTTTCTCATATTTATATGCCCTCCAAACATGATTTATTTGAAAAAAATAACACAAAATGTAATGAATAAAAAATATTTGTTTACATATTCAAAAGAAATTAATATATTATTTTGTCAATGGATTGTAGATTTAAGGTTACCAGACGGCTATGCATCTAATTTGTCTTACTATTTTAGAAATTCTAATATTTCTAGATTAAATATCCTTGATTGGAATGTTTAGTAAAGATTACTAATTGTTGGATTTATATTGTGGAATTCTTTAATCTAGTATATTTTGACTGAAATATTATATTATTTAGAATAAATTTTTACAGTAACAACATACTATGATGCAATGAGTACACTATGAACTTTTTTTCTAAATCTATAAAAAGTTGAATTTTTTTTTTCAGACTTCTTTTATTCAATTGAACAATTAATGTCATATTTTTTATACAAAGAAAATTATGGAGGCATGGCACATTTTTTATAGATGTAATCGTATGAGATATGTATGAAAAAAAATAAAGAAGAAGGTATCTAACAAATTATTGGTTAAAGGATCAATTACAGAAGTGTACTTCTATGATATTTCAAATTTCTACTCCTACTATTTTCAATATTAATGTCCTTTAAAACATCATTGACTATTTTCATAATGAGAAAATTTTCATGATATTATAGACCATTTATTATCAGTATTTAATCATCTTGAGCATAGTTTTGGTAACAATCAGAAAATATAGCTTTCATATGATGAATAACACAGATCTCATAAATACATTCTTCTCAATTTTGAAAAATTTACATGATTTATGCAGTACGTTCTACTTTTACATTTATTTTTTAAAATAATTTTTTAAATTAAATATATATTAACTTTTTATAGATTATATGATAGTCATATCAAAAAATATTTCACAAAAATTTCCATGATTTATCTTAAAGAACATTGACAATGTATGTTTTCCTACTAGTTTCAATGACAGTTAAATTAAATTAATTACAGTTGAACATATGAAATCAATTTTTTATTTTTTTGAATTATTAAATATTTTATTATTATTTTGGGTATCTCAACAAGGAATAAAATTATTTTTTTTATTACGTGTTCTGATTAAATACCAACCAAATTAGTCAAATCCTATAATTTTTATGTGGATAATGGATTTTTATTTCATAAATTTATATCTGGTTAACCAAAAAATCAATGAACAATGTTGTTTATTTAAAAGTATCTCATAAAAAAGAAATTTAATTTAAATTTTATGACATACTAGATGAAATAATTTAGTTATGTTATCTTAGATAGAATTATATAACAACATTTAAATTTCATTGGATTGATACTGATCAAGTGTTGACATTAAATATAAAATTCTTCTTATAGTCAATGAACCATTTATGTTGACACATCAAGAACATAAAGTTTATTATAAAAATTATTATAAATATTTGAGTTATTTAAAATACTGGTGGAGTGTAATAAAAATAAAATATCAAAAAAATATAATTATGGAAAATTAAAGTGGTTTTATGGAAGTGAAAAGTAGTTAAATTTCTCAAGAAATATCTCAAAATACATATATTACTAGAAGTGATACTTGTATTTATGATGAACCACTACAATTAATGGATAATGGTGTCGATAATGTAGATGATATAAAAATGAGTTTCAAATAATTAGGGATAATGAAATTGAAGGTCGTATGGAAATTGATGTTGTTGAGGAGGAACATAAATGCATTGATATCTATGAATATGATGATGAAGAATAATTTATTAAATTATACATATATTCATAATAAATATATATATATTCTTTTTTCAATAAATATTTATTAACTTTTTCTATTTGATAATTATGTTAAAAATTGTTTACATATAACATTATTTATCTTTATCACTCTTAGATGGATCCAGAGTAGTTTGATGAAACTATACATACCTTCATTTAGAATAATCTCCCTCTCTTTTCAACATGGGTGTTGATATAACACCAAAAACTGGGAGGGGATGAGGACTTATGTGATTGATGATTCTGGGTCTTATTCTTATACAGAGTCCATCACTTGAATTTGATCCCCTTCAGAGGAAGTAAGTTCAAATAAAAATTTTATTTTGTATTTATTTATTTATTTTTGTTTATTTATTTTCTACTAATTGTTTTCATTTTCATTATTTTTTGCATCTAGTTGTTGTTTAAGATAGTTTTTAATAAACAATATATATTTTTAGAATTTATATAGTTTCTAATTTAATATATTATTAAATATTTTGGGGTTTAAGTTAACTTATTGATAATATCTTATGACCAATATTTGTTAATTAGGGTAGTCATGCATAAGTGAATGTTTCTATCTATTTTTGCATAAGTTTCATAGGAGAGAGATGGAGAGTGAATCTCCAGCTACCTTTAATGAGTCTTGTGTGCCTCATCGACTAGATCGCATCCCCATCCAAGATTGGGAGGGATTGTGAACTTATTGGAAAAGGTATACTTCTAATAAGAGATTGTTTTCTAATCAATGGAATCATGGGTTATAGGATGTTACACAAAATTTTGGGAGTTATTCTTTATAAATACATCTTCGACAGTTGGTAAGTATAGGTTAACAATTTTTATGTGTGTGTGTGTGTATTACTAAACATATATGATAAATTTATTCGGTTTTTAGAAAATATATATACTACATCATTTTATATATATAAAAGGATGTATACTAATAGTTCTAGGTAAATTTTTTGTGACAATCAGCAACTGATTGTAGTTAATATTTTTTTGGGATTTTAAAATTAATATAATATTTTTTTATCTTTTTAATTTCCTATTTATATAATTTAAGGAAGTATATGATATGATGGTTTCTCAAAATCATGAGAGTAAAATTGATACAAATTATGGATATGAGTCCTCGTTTGAGTCACATTTTGGAAGAGAGGCTTGGTTTCCAGCATTAGGGATCAGTATTCAAAAACTTTAGGTGATTGGTATTGGGTCACAATAAAATTAATCAGGTTATTGTGGTACTGAAGTGATTTAATCATTTAGATGAAGGGATAACATGTATGATTGTTGTCTTTTGATATAGTATATTAAGATGCAAGGATATGATCCTAGAATGAGATTATATAGAGTTCTATTAGAGGGAAATAATAGTAGTGGTAGTATTGATAAGAGTAGAGACATTAGTAGGAGAAATAGTATAAGCAATATGACCAGGTGATGGAGTATGTGTTGTGACTAAAACATAGTTTAGGGATGGATTTCCCTTCACCTGATCAATTTGATCCCCATCCACATCAATAGAATTATTATTATTATTATTATTATTAACCTCATTTCATCATATATATTTTAAATTTATAATAAATGTTTTTTTTATATTTATTAATTTTAAAATGAATTTTTTTTCTACATTTATTTAAAATTAAATAAATGTTCCATTGAAAATATTTATTGGTGATGGATAAAAAAAATTATCACCAATAACACATAATTTTTTTATTTCCCTATACTTATTTTCAATGAAATAATATTTCATAACAAATCTCTTTTATGATGGATAATAAACATATGTCATGAAATACATCAATGGTAAATGTACAGATTTCATCGCTAATAATACAACATTCAATTATATGAGATGGTAACATATTTCCATTACCAATACTTTTCATGATGAAATATAATACTATTATAAATATCTTCACCTATGAGGATAATTGGGTGACCAATCCTAATCACAATTAATTGCAATGTAATTTTTCAAGATTTCATAGTTGTGATGGATTTTCGTCATAGTTAACCTTTGGAAGTATAAATCCATCAATACAAATCCATTTCAAAAATCCATTTTCCCTTTTGTTTTAAACCTCTTAATTTGAAAAAACAATCATCATAAAATATTTGTGAAAAAAAAATTTCAACTCAAAGAAGAACTCAACTAATTACAATGTCACTTCAGGATCATTTTTTGATTTAGCTCGTTATTTTCAATAAAAACATCCATAAAATGATTAATAATTGATATTATTTGGGATTTTTTGATGATATTAATTTGGCTAATCCTCTTGCGATTTCTTCATTTCCATAATAACAATTATAATAATAATAAAACAAAACACATTTACTTAAATTGTGATAAACTTCAAACAACATCCCTTTGATGGTCATAATTTAATTCAACCATGATTATAATTTCCTAAAAAATGAACAAGGAATGATTTCTAACCTCTACACACTTTACTTAATCATTTAATTAAATTAGGTTCCTCTAAAAACTATGAAAATTTTACAACTCACCCATAATTTTATTAGTAGAAAATTATTTAATTATGTTCTGAAATTATATTACAAATTTAAACACTAATTATTCCAACTTGAACATATAAAGGAATATTGTATCTCACTAAGAATTTAAACATATATTAATTTTTACATACCATAATAATTCAATATATTTTATGATAATTATAAATTATATATACAAAAATATTCTTTGTTTGGTTCACTATCATATCATATCTCGTGTTAAAAATCATAAAATAAATAAATTAATGATAAATTAAACTACCATAATATCAAGTTTCATTTTGGGTTTTTTAAATAAATATAAAAAGGGGGAAGGTAAAAACCTATTCTGCAAAATTGATCTAATATAATATATATATATAACAATAACCTCACGTTGTATAGTAATTAGTTAAAATTATAGTAATTATTTTTTTTTAATTGTTAATAAATAGAATATAGTTTCAATTATTAATCATTTTAACTAATAAATAAATTAGTTATTAATTATATTATTAATTATTAATTATATTAATTAATTAATTACTGTTATTATTAATATTGTTAATTATTAATTGTTAATTATAATAATTAATTATGAGATGTAGTTTTTGAATTAACAAACATGTACAAATACAACAAACATATTACAGAGATTTGAGTTCAGAATTCATGAAAAATGGATATAATATCACTGATGTTTGTGTCTCTATGTGGAATTCTCCCCAATATCACAACCTGGTGTATAGATTATGCAATTATGTAATTTCACTTGATACTCATTATCTTGTGTATGATCCTCTTATATAGAATCTATTGTAGATTCCTTTACATCATCCAAAGTGATACGCAGTGGATCCAAATTTTCATCTCATGCACTCTTTCCTACATGGAAGTATGGTGGTTATAGGCTGGAACTCTCTCCCACATGGGAAGAATAATTTTTGTGCCTAAAAACTCTAACCACTTGTGAAGAATATGACTAATGTGCCATGGGCATCTAACTATCAGAAAAAAAAATTGAAAATCACATGTGTTCTAGTCATCGTTTATCACTACAATGTAATCTGATAAAGGGAATGTGTAGAAAAATCACTATATTAGTGTCATGACTCCCTATCAGCACAACTTGGGTTATAGAATCACAAAGTGGAATATCTATATACTGAGCAGAAGATGCGTCAAGAGGACTATCGAGAGGTTTTTGAATGCCTATAGTAGAAAGTAGAGGGTTATCTATATGATCATGTTGGATATCCTCCCCAGGTGCCACATCATCATGTGGATTACTTACATGCGGCTCATAACCTTTTGGAACATAGACCTAGGGATTACTATCCTATGTCACATAATGTAATATAATAAATTTAGTTATAGTTAATTGAAGATTCATGATAAAGATAAGAGTTATTTTTAGGATTTGGTTGTCTCGCCCGTGTTTCATAAGATATGATAACAACCTTATGTAGTATTGGAGATCACATAATTTTCTGATAGATGTGTGTGCATTGTAGATTCCCCTATAATTAGTACTTTTTACATCTATCCTAATGGTTTTTGGGTGTAGTAGAAGAATTATTTCATCATACAAACAATGGTTTTTTGATAACTCCTTTAGATTAACCCTAAAAAACAAAATAATAATAACCCCAAAACACCTGAAAATTGTATCATCACATATAATTTATAATGAATTTCTATGATAAACCTTGTTGTATAATTAATTATTCATTGACAATAAAATTGAACTCTTCTTGTCATGCCATTATTGGGATAGAGGATTCAAGGAAAAAATCTCTCTAGTGGTGATCTGTACGTGCTCGATGAACCTTAGAACATCACTATAGAAATCTATAGGTGCTATCATAGATGATTCTAACACTTGCATCATTCATTGATGAATACAAAAATAATTATTTCAGTGAAAAAAAACCATCTCTTACTATCTCTTTCCTTAAGAGGGTGGTCATTGCTCAAAGTTCTTGAGATAATTCTAAATAATATCTCTATATGGTTCAGATAATTCCATAAAGATAATGTTGTATAAAATAATTGCTACTTCCTAGGAATGATATAATCATGTTTAAATATCTAGGTTAAAAAATAAGTAATTTCAAATAGGCCCATAGCAGCTCTCTTAATCCTTAACAACCCCCATGTTAAATGTTATTATTGTTATTATTATTTCATTGACATGTAGAAAAATAATGGATAAATAAATATTATTTGATAAATAAATTAATATGTATTTAAATTATATTCAATCTACAACTGTTAGTGGGCCTTTAACTTAGTTTATCATTCAACATTTATATATATTAAACCTAGAATAAATATCATTCATTTAAATAAATAAAATATCACCATATTATTCAACAAATAAATCAATGATTCATATATTTATTAAAATAATGAATTAATATTAATTTAATATTAGTGTAACCAAATAAATAATTATTTTTTACCTTGATAATAAGAAAGAGAAAAATAAATATTATATATTTTTTAATTTAATAGTTACCCTCCAAATAAATATTTATTTAATATTTAACTCACATTTTTATTCCTTTTAATAACTAGTGATTGAATCAATACGATCAACCTTACTAGAATAATTATTATACCATAAATCGAAAATAATATTTAATAAAATTATTAAATTAAAATATAATTTAATTGGGGTCCTAGATACACATGGAGTGTGACCCTCTAGGATTCTTTCTCAGTCACATAAGTACTAACTTAGATAAAGTCTGTGATTGACATCTATAAATACATCAAGTCACCCATAGAGATAAAATTAAATATCACTATGAAAATAACCTCCTAGAGACACTCACTATGTAATATAATCCATTTACCTTGATATACAATCAAGTAGATTGCATAATTTTTTTCACAAAACTATATACTTGATTTGAATTTATTTGACTTCTAGAAAAAAAAAACATGTCAATATATACACCATGTCATTAGATTTATAAGGTAGATTTATTTCAATCAAAGGTCCAATGATATCAAATTCCATAAAATGGAAGGGACAAATCCTTTCTTGCATATTCATGAATTATATATTAGTCACAATGCACCCAACATATCCTACCTCACCATGAGAATATGTGTTCACAGTTTTCATCAATATATCAAGGTACAACACCCATGATATGCATTAATAATAATCTCAAGTTTAAGTACCAATACACACGTCCTCATACTAAGTTATTGAATAAAACATATAACATGTGAAATTTATATGGGTGAGTATGTTCTCATAAGCTCCTTTATTGGAGATTACCAAGGGATAACTTTATGAGAGGAAGTCTCAATTTATTATGATCCTTCAACCTATGATATCTTGTATCATATATATACAGTCAGATGATTCTATTCATCAATATAACACGTATTTAATAATATCATCATAGAAATTCATGGTTATCATCATAACAGAGAACTTATTTGACCTTTTAGTGGGATATATACTCTACAAAAATTATCACATTAATATTATATAGATAAAAAATAATCACTTGAATAGATATTTATTGATAATCAAGTATTTAAATATTCTATTATTCTAAAGTATTTGGTTTTAGGTCACTAATTCCAACAGGCTTCCACTTGAACTAGATCTAACTTTTAGTTATCCAAATGGTTAACCTCACATTATAAACACATTTCTAATCAGATTTGTTTATATTTACTAATCCTTCTATGCTACTAATGGTTGTTCTGCTTACTATGACCTCATCACTCTGATAAAATCCCTTAAGAGATGATATTAACAAGTATATACCATTTGTTTCTCTATCATTACTAATATCTTGGATAATACCATAGTATAAATTTAATTACAATATGATTAACATTTACTATCAAGGTATAATTCTTAACTTTAGAAAAAATCATTGCTAAATCTTCTTCATAAGTTGAATCGGATGCCATAAAATACTTAATCTATATAGATATGGAAACCACTTTAAACATTAATGTTTTCTATTTAACATTACCTTAGAGCTACTTAAATTCTAGATCATACTAATTTAAAATAAAACAAGTTTTATTTCCAAGAATAACTAGTATTCTTATTTATGCACTCATGAATAACTCATCTAGTTTTATTTTCAAGAGTACTAAAAATTAATCAAAACTGTTAGCCTGTGTAGTTACCCTATTTGGGTTTGATATTGACTCTTTATTCCTTATGTATAAGAATTATTAAAACTATGCACAAATTATGGAATGTGATATAGATATTCAATGTACTCCTATTCATATGTCGTTTATTTATCACAGGAATACCATGTGACATTGGCAAAAATTTAGCTTAATTGTTCAACATTATAATTTTCAATACCATATTAATAGTGTAATATAACTTTAATTAAGAAACATTATTAATCTATTATTATAAATTATATTCCCTAGAATTTTATTTCTACTCTAATTTATTCTAGTAGAAATTATTTTTAGACTTAACTATAATATGAATGAACTATTTTCCATCTATATGAAAACATATTTTTCTAGGAAAAATAGAGTACCCCCAATAACCCCTCATATACAGCTACTAACCATTCATTATAAACAAATATTATATGATTATTATAATTATTTTTACCCATAAATATACCCTTTAAAATTGTATACTTCATTCACTTTATTTGGTGTCACCAACCATTATGGTTTCATCATATAAACATTTTCCATATGGTTTCTTTCAAGGAAATTTCCCTACACATCCAATTCCCAATATAATGATCTTTAAAATTATAACTATAAAAACATTATCATGATGACTGGAATGCATTTTTATTATAGTGTGTATCTACACAAAACTTAAACCTTCAATAGTCGGTCAATGTTTTTTGTTACAAACTTGTACCATCCATGTCTAGTTTTCCTTAAATACCCACCAATGACTTTATATCAACTGGAGACACTACATAAATAAATAATTGTGTTTTGGTACATGGAATCCATCTTTTAATTTTCAATAAATTTTCAATCATATAATCTTGCTCCTAATTTCTCCCTGTAGAATTTACTATTCATAATAGATAATAAATATCACCCACAATGGTCATTATAAAAACCACATGTTTGTTTTCAAAATTTCTTGTGCAGTATCGTTTTTTCAAAAAAATTAATCCCACTGAGACTTTTTATATTTAGTGTTTCTATTCCAACTTGTGTATTGAAAGCTAATATATTCATTAAAGTCTTTATTTCTCTAACTTTTTCTAAATATATGCATTCTTATCCTATAAATACTGTAATTTTTTATAGATTTTAATATATCTTTGGAATATTAAATCATTACTGTATATAGCATAATCTATTAACATTCACAATGTGTTACCTTGAGGTAAATTTTTAGTATAAACTAGCTTTAAAAAAATGGTTCACATAAAACACATATGGATTTAATATAATGAACTCCCATCATATCATAACATATATGATATCCAATTGTAAATTTAGTTTTCATAAGGTAGGCTATTATATTTTAATTTGTGAAAAAAAATTAGAAAGAATCATAGAATTCTTGTAATATATAAGACTACTCAAAGATAAACCATTTACTACCATCATATCTATAATGTGAAAAATGTAATTTGGGTTTACTAAAACCTTTACTCTATATTTAAATGGTTTATCAATACTTTGTTATGATATAATTTAAAAAAAACTCTTAATATCATGTATATTTTACCAAGTGCACTCAATATCTTCATTTTATATTCCTAAAATCTCTTAAAGGGATCTTATGAATTATATGAATATGCCTTCATATTCGTTTTACAATAGTTCATTATACTTACCTAAACTAACTCTAGAATCTTTATGGATTATATTTATTTTTTAATGTTTCCAAGTCTAAAAATTAGTGGGTGAGTATGTCTTTAGTACCTAATGTTTTTATCTCTAAGAATATTAAATACTTCTTTGGGAATATTTTTGAAAACATCCTTTAATTTTTACATGAAATAGAATTATATTTCCATAGCTGGGTATGATATATATATATTATATTCATTATTTATTATCGATATTTTATATATATGATTCATGTATTACTAAAATATTTATTAAGTATAAAATACCATAACAACATTTATCAAAAGAAATAACTTCTCATTGTATCCAATAGAACACCAAGATAAATGTTTTGGTAACACGTAATAAAAAAAATTGTTTAACTAGAATTAATATAATAGGAAATTTGAAGTCATGTGTTTCTCACTACTGAAATACGAATCATCCTTTCTCATCCACTGGATAAGTTCATCTTACTTTTTGTAATGTTTTTGGTCTTCCTTTGTTCTTCTATTTCAATAAAAATGTGTAAAAACGTATTTTATTTAACTCTTTCAAAAATTAAAACACATTCAATGATGAATATACTTAAATTATATTTAGTTTATTGATTTTTATTTAATTATTTTTAATGCCTCTTTAAAAGGTCTTTCTATCCACTTGAGAAGAAAATATCCTCATATTCTCTACGTTGCCTCTTAATATTTTTTTATCTTTGAAGAACATTGTAAAGATACAAATTACTTTGAATTGGTTATCTGATTTTAAACTTGAATTTTCATTTCCTTTACCTATATGTGTTGAGGAACCATGTTCCCACCATTCCATATCTCCTTGGAGAAGCATGGTCAAAATTTTCCATAGCAACTTCCTGATACTATTCATCCTATAGTTCTAGATAAATATAGAACATCATGGGGATAAGGATAATGAAATAATATTAATGGATAATTTCATATACAAATTGAATCGCAATATCACTAACTGATTGATGTATTTCATAATTTTTAAGGAATTATCACATTTTAGGTACCCGCCTTTCAATTTATACTAATATATCACAGTTACAATCTCATTTATCTAAAGCCTTTCTTCTCCTTCTCAAGAGATAAGTGATGAGATATCATGGTATATTCATCCATGTCCTTATGTTTTATCTGTATATATCTATACTAAGATAAAAAATAATAAAATTAATAGTATAATAATCCTCAAGGTTTTTCCTATAAACATCCTTTTCACTTTTACACACTCATGATAATGGATGAACAAGAATATGGGATTATAGAATATAGTATAAATTTTCCAGTAGTAGTGAAACATATTTATGATTGTACCACTATTATAATTTTATAATAGAGAGGACATTGGATTTATCTAAAAATAATTTTAGTGTACACATGGTTTCGATTTCAATTTATTACCTTAAGTAAAATGACATTTAAAAGTTTTACATTGATTACCAAAATATGTTACATAATAAATCTTATTTATCAGTCTCTCACTATTTTATAAATGCCCAATATCCCTTACCATTAGATTCAGAATACCATATTTTGTCGATATTCTATTGTAAAAGATTCATATATCCCTTTAGAAAACCCAGGTGGAGGTCTGACAACCTACTTAAAGGTATTTAGGTAGGTACTTCTTTCCAACTACATTAACTCACATATCCTTGATCCGTTGAGTGGACTCCCCAATCTTGAAATCCTGGACTCAGTTTACCTTAACAAATTTCTTCTAGTTTCTTCAAGTTTCATATATTTGATCAAATCGTAATAAAAACAAAGATAATTCAAACCAAAACATAATTTAAATTTTCAAGATTTTTTAAATCACCCTAAAATAGGTCGATCAAGAACTTTAACATATGGTTGTATCTTAACTCAAGTGATGGAATGACTCACCAACTTAATATTTTTTATTTGAGGGTTTTTTATCTTTATGGATAAATTTAATCATTTTATTCTATTACATTTTTTTTAATATTAAGTGTATTTTACATAATTTATTAACCATCTATGATAAAAAAAATTATACACAACCAAATTAATTTTAATTCTATCTTTCATGTTTATTAATTCATTTATTTTCTGTCATCGTAATGAAAAATTCATAAATAATTAACATTGAAACTCATGGAAATAAAATATAAAAGGTGTCAGGATCATGAGATTTGTAATGTTCATTTCATCATGTGGATTGTAAATTTACCTTTAACCATATAATAATAATTCTTGGAACCATTATTTAGTTTTAGTTACAATATTTCACTTGTACTCCTGTGTATCTTCTAGGTTGGTATCACCTTGAATATAAACATAAACCAACTCCACTCACCAGTAGGGTCCATATTTTACATATGTATTAATTAAAAGTTTGGTGAAGGGAATCTGTGGTAGGTTTTACGTAAAAGAAACCACATACATGTAGGCATTTCTATAATAAGAGGGGGGATGACTCACAGACCATTAGTTTTATTTAATAATAATAAAAATCACAGAAACCCATGAAAAAATAATTAAATTATATATATTCAATATATAAATAAGTAATTTAAGCTCATGATCATCCACAAATGCAAAGAGTGCCATTTAACAAAACTGGATATCATAAATTTCTATTCATTCATTATTAAGATAAATCACATAAATTAATAAACTAGTTTTTTATTATTTATTTATTTCATTTTTATTAATTATCCATTTGAATAGTCCTATAAATAACCATTTATAATTTCAATCAAATTTAATTTATTTATTTTATTTAAAATTTAATAAGTATAAGTCGTATACTGATAAAGGACACATTTTTCACCCATCTGGTAAGTGGAATGACACGTACTAGAGGTAACATGTTTTTCAAACTTCCTTACATAAATAGTGTGTACCACCATTATACAGGTCATTTAATTTAAAAAACATAGAAATAACAAATCTTTCATTCAATACAAAATTATTTCACACACAACCAGCTAAAAAAATACACAATGTTTGGAAATATGATCACACAGTGTGTACCCCAGCTACAGTTCATGTTGTCAATTTTAATAATGAATTTAGTTTTCCTTCGTATGTATTTACTCAAAGGTCATAATTATAAATTCATATTCATGGAATGATATGTCATGGATTATATGTGGTGTACACTATCTACATGATGTGTAATCACCCCTCTCCAATCTTGTATCACATACCTAGGGACTCTACATGTATTCCCCATAGGAAGTAATGTGTTTCATGATGTGTATGTTATTTATACACTATGTAATTATGTTTCTAACATTTTACATGGTTTTACAACCCATTCATGTTATTAAATGAATACACGATGTGTATTTGACCACATAGTTTTCACAAATAATGCAGATAAACCAAGAGTGATTAAATGGTGTGTATTCCAGCTACATGCAATTTCCCTATAAACTTGTGTTGATGTAGAGACTCAGCCCTAGATAGCACAGATCTGGTGTCTTCTATCAATTATATTGGCATGATTACAAGGAATCAAGCCCTGAGAGACAAATCAGTTTAGAATTCTTGGTAAACCAGATACATAAATGAGACTAGTATTACAAATTAATACACTAATTACAACATAATGTTTTCCTTATAAACAAATAAATCAATAAAATACTTTGAGGATAACTCCAATCAATCATGTAAAATCCAAGTATATATTTTATAGTATACTTCTTGGATTCATGAGGAAAGAAACATAATAAGGGTGAGCTCAAATTCTCAGTAAGGGAAAATATATATCATAAGAAATAATGAATCAATGAGAATAGTAAATATAGAAAGGTAAATAATTGGACACACATGACATGAAAATAAATAGATAAGGAAAAATAAATGTCTCAATGTAATTAACTAAAACAAATACCAACTAGATAAATGAAAATGAAATATGTTCATAGATATATTGACACAAAATCTCATGGATAAATAATAATTGAATTCTCAATAAAGGAAATGCTTATTTGTCATATTTTATGTTTCCTAAGAAATACTACCATTACCGTCAAAATATAGTTTAACTATTTCAATTTTCACAACTAATTCATCCCATGAGAATAAAGATGCATCGAGGGGTATTCATTCACTAGTCCCCAACCCATAGGGATTCCCTTAAATGGTCCCTAACCCGTATTTTGCAAGACCAAAGAATTCCTCATATATTAAATAAATAATGTGCCTTATCAAATATCTATATTGAATAAAGTATATGTATTTATCAATATTTCCCTAAGTAATAAAATTAATGTAAAAGTGGACACCATATGTAAAATGGTATAAAGTTAAGGTAATAGTTATATCCATGATAAATGAAATGGACAATTTAGGGGAAATTAAATGTTCAATGATCATATAAGATTTAATATTTCAAGGGAACTAAAAAATAAATCAAGTAAGTGAATGTAAATACTATCCTTGGACAAATAAATTATAAACCATCCAGTGGAATATTAAGGATGGTATCAATACAACATACCCCAAAGTTGAGTAAAATAAAGGGTTGTTGTAGTTGATGAAATAAAATAATAACTTTTAGAAATATTCTTAACGAAAATATTATTTTCTTTTGAAAAACCTTTTAAAAATATTTTTCAATGAAAATCACTTTTTTCTAAGCATTGATAAGGGGTTTCAAAGAAATGATGGTGGATAAATCCATATATTTCATATGAGGTAAAAAGAATATTCCTTTTGTATGGAAAAAAGTTAAAAAACGCCTTGTTTGGAAATGCGAAAATAATATTACTTCTAAGAGATTGGTAAAATAAAAAAATGTGTAAAAGTTTCATTTACTAAATCATTTTAAATCACTTTTTAAAACATTTTAATAAAACATGTTTTTTATAAGAAAATTGGTTTTCTGACTAAAGAGAGAAATAAAGTTAAGTCTTCTTAAAAAAAATTTCTAAAATAGTTTGAGTACTAAAGAGTGTAAAAATAATACTAACACTTGAAATGGTCATGAATAACCTGATAATAATGACCTGTTTTATTGTAAAATGGTTATATAATTTTCTCAAATGGAAATAACATTGAATGGTCAATAGGATTAATCTTGAGGAAAATTACCTTTAAACAATCTAAAGTGTCCCATTCCAATTTGAAACATTTTAAATTATAAACCTCATGAAGGAGTAAACTTTTATGAAATTAATAATATCATGAGATTAAGGAGATTTTTGATGTAGAATTTCAATGGTAATTTATACACAATATAAAAGAAACTAGGCGCATAACAATAGATTGTGCCTCAATGAAATGAAATTGAGACAAAATTTGTTACATATGAATCGAAAGACCCAAAAATGATAATCCTAAAATAAAACATCTAAATACCATATATATAATAGTTTTCATGATACTATATGTCTCTATTTCGGTATGTACACCATATAAAATAAATTAGGTGCAAAACAATTAGGTATGCCTTATGAAATAAAAATGAGACAACAATCCCTTACCTTGTGTTTCCTTTCATGTAAACTCCCTTTAACATCCTATATAATAAATTTATGTTAATTTTATAATTTATTCATAAAATATTTTAGGTTTATAATTACTTTTATTTCACTCATTACCATGTTGTGAAAAACTCCATAAATAATTAATTTTATGTTAGGTGTTTTTGAAAAAATTCGGTTTATGTGTCAAAACAGCTATTATTGGTCAACTATCGTTAAAGGGGTCATTATATAACATATTCATAAAAATAACCATGAAATAATTTTCATATTTATACATCAATTATACTTTTAAAATAAATCATTAAATATGGTTATGAAAAATGAATCAATGTCGCAATTATGGAGATGGTAGGTTGTACGTACGCATGAGTAACGTTCCCATTTTTCAATGATCATTTTGGAAATAAGGTAAGTAACACCATATATTTTTATAATGATAATTATATAATAAATACCATATTAATTAATCATATATACTTATATATATAATTCTATTATGTAAAATTAATAACATAATGTCGAGGATGTGGTAGTCTACATGTCCACAAACATTGTTATCTCTTTTAAAGTGTGTGAAAGGGTAATAAAGAAAGTGATATATATATAGAAACATAATTATGTCATGAATATTATATTTTTTTATGTCTCATATTTTTATTTATATCCATCATATATACATTCAACGTATCATGTGAATGAATCGCATCGCTTTGAGGGGGCGGTGGTCTACACTTCCTCAAATGATGTAATCATATTAACATAAAATGGAAAGTAATAAATGTATATATTGTAAAAGTTGTAAATAAGTATAAATACATACTAAATATCACATAAAACCTATATAAACATAGTTTCTATCCTAATGTCGGCCACAATAGGTGGTAAAGAATAATTGAACGATCATCGTTTCATGAGGCTGTAATTCACTGTATGCTTAAATAGTATGTCTGTTACCCATTAGATGGAGGTGTGTGTAAGTGTAGGTATAATTATTAACAGAAAAACATCCTAGTATATTTAGGATAATTTTTTTTTTAAATAATAGAAAAAAATATATTATAGTGGGTGGATAATGGAAATTAAACTAAAAATGTTGAGTGAAGACGGTACCTCTTAATCAGGTAACTTCTTTTGGTTCAAACCCAAAAGTCATCCATGGAAGGTATTCTGACCAAAGGGAGTATTATAGGTCTGGGTTATAGATGTTGGAATACCATTTTGTTAGATATTGTCTAAACTTAAGAGGCTTGAGATGTCTGATGAATGGGTAGACGTGGTGGCCTTTTATAGGGAAAGTAAAAGGACTCGCATGGTATTCTTGAAAATAAGTTAGGTGTGCACATGTTTTTACCTAAAAAAAGTCATACAAAACAACCAAAAATCTTGAATTAAAAGTAACTATCAGAAATATGGTCATAAAATGGGTGTTGTACAAGTTTATAGGTCATTTGGTCTCTTAAACTTAGGGTTTTAGTCCATTTTTAAGACTAATTACACCTCAAACACTGTAATTAATTTTAATCACTTTCACTGATCATTTTTGTAAAAAATTAAGTTGATCATATTATAACAAAAATATTTCTCTTGATTAAAATTTTTTATTTAGTAATTTCACATTTTAATTCACAGAAGTAAAAAATTAGGATTAATGTTAATCTCAAAAACAGACAGATTAACTAGTTTTAGTAGAAAAATATTAAAAGGATCATTAGGTTTTTATATTCAATTTAAAATTTAAATTTTTTATAATTAAATAAACTTAATTGATTTATGTATAATTGATCCAATGTGACTTTAAAATAAATTTCGATTACAATTTAATATTAATAATTATTTAAAGGAAAATACAGTTTTTAACTAAAACGCTGTATTTTCACTAAAATAAGTTTCTCAGAAAAATCCAAAAAATTAATCTTAATATAATTATGACATTATGAATTGAAAATGAATTTTATTTTATCAAATTAAATTCATAAAAGTATTATAGTTAATATTTAAAATAGGTTTTCCATTTAAAGGTGGTAAAAATTCCTTAAATGGTTTTTCCATGAAATATTAGGTTTGATCTTATCTTATGCTTATCAAATATATTGGATGAATACGAGAAAAAATTTACTAAATAAATAAAATATATATTAAATTAATATTACTCACTAATTGTAGTTAATTCAATCTATTAAGGTAAAACATATTTGTGAGCATAAAATAGTTTTCAATAAAAATATCTCTTAATATTCAATTGGTTCTAATATTCATTTCTAATTTATTAGTAACCAGTGATTTTGTTTTCTAAACAAAATATTTTCATAAGTTATTTAATACTATTCATAATGTATGGTTTATATATTATTATAATAAATAATAATGTTTTAATTACATATTGTTTCTTGGTAAGACTCAGTATTGCGTACAGCACAAGCCATCGAAGAAGGTCTCTTTTATGTGTAATGCAAGGTATAGGAGACGGTTATTATTGTGTATTATATATCCTAACTCAGTTCCACGTGCATTGAATGATAACTCAATGTTTATCGAATTGAAATATATAGAATATATTTAAAATATATTATAAAGTATATGAATATTATATTACCTAATGCGCTTGTTATCGTGTGGCATACATGGTATCGAATATAAGGCTATTACTTTAGTTTTTTCAGGGAATCATAGTGAATTTATAGTATCTATTAGTATGTCATTAATACTCTTCATATAATGAAACCCATCATAAATTGTTGATTTCTCACAACAAATCCTAGTGTGTTTTATGGGACTACGTGATGTGTACTTTTCAGTTACATGTTGTGTGCCACTGTCCTCTATCTAGACTCTTTGGTACCACCGAATGGTATCTCTGATCATTTTTAATTTTTTCATCATTTTTTATTGAACTAATGAATTTTAATGAACATGAAATGTAAACTTATTGATTAAATAATATATTAAATTGAAATTAAAACTAACATTAAATAAATTGATCAATGATTAATAAATTGTTATAAAATAATATGTGACCACTCAGATATTACTTGATGGTTTTTGGTCATTGAAAAATAGGTCACTCCCATGACCAATAATGGTTCTTCATCGAATTATTCATATTAACCCTTAAAACTTGAAGAATAGAGACATTTTAATAAAATAATGAATTATCATCAAATATAATTTATAATTAATTTTTAAGATAAATAATTATCATGTCTTGAAATTATTTCTTCGTTGACAATTATATTAACCACTTTCTGTCATATTGTCATTTCATTAGAGGATTCAGGGATATAATCCATCTATATGTGTTCCACACATACTCCACTAACCTCATAATGTTGCCATATAAATATAGGGGTTCTAGCAAGGATGATACAATCACTTTATATATTCATCATTGGTCACAACAAGAATTATTTGACCCAAATTATTCTATCACTTTTTCACTAAATCATTTAGAGGGATGATGAGGATCATTACTTTTTGTTGTTGAGATATTTCTATAAAATCTATCACTAATATTAGGAAAATTGTTAAGAGAGTATATTGTGCACAACAACCATCTCTACCAACAAATGTTATAACTAGGTTTAAATATTTTGGTTAAATAATCTGTAATCACATATATTCCCTTAGACATTATCTTAACCCTTAGTGAACCACATGTCGAATAATAATAATAATAATATTATTATTATTATTATTTCCTTGATGTGTGAAACAGTCACGGGTAAATAAATATAATTTTATAACTAAATCAATATTCATTTAAATGATATTATTATATCATTCCAAGAAAACCCTTAACTCAACCCATATTTTTTATAATCATTATTTATCATACCTAGAATTACAGTTATTTATTTAAATAAACAAGTATCACTACTTTTTTATTAAAAAAAGAAATAAATATAATATTCATTAAAATAATGAATAAATATTTAATGAACATTATAACTACCAAATAAATTATTATTTATTACCTGTAGAATAAATAAGAGGCAAATAAATATTATATATTCACATAATTAATAATTTCCATGAAAAAATAGATTTATTTAATTATCAAATCACATGTATATTCTTTCAAATAGCTGATGATTGAATGAATGTGATCAATTAGACCTAAATAATTATTAAACACAATATAGTGAATACTATTTATTCAAACTATTGAGTAAAAATAGAATTTAACAAAGGTTATGGATGCACATAGTGTGTGACTCTATAGGCTTCAATCATAGTGGTATTATGCCTAACCTTCCAAAAGTATGATATTGGAATCTATAAACACATAAAAGAAACTGTAGATAACAAAGTAAATATTATAACAACAACAACAAAAACCTTCTACAGATGCTCATTGTGTAATATAAACTCATTTTTTGAGATCTCATAAAGTAAGTTCAATACTTTTTTTAATCAACCTATATTATTGATTTATATTTTTTTTGAATTCTAATAATGAATACATCGATATATACACCATCACCATGGATTTATTAGATAGTTTCATTCCAATCAAAGGGGCATAGATATTAAATTCCATAAAATAGAAAGAATAAATTCTTTTTTGACTTATTCATTAATGTAATGTGACTCACGATGCACCAAATGTACACTACCTCCATGAAATAATTTTTTATTTAATTTTTCATCAATACATCAAAGTACATGACTCATGTTATGAATTAATAATAATATCGACTCTAAGTATTAACACACATGCTCCTATTTAAGAATATCGAATGAAACATATAACATATCGAATTAATATGGGTGCGATTGTTATCATAACCTCCTCTCTTAGAGATTATCAAAGGAAAACATCATGAGGAGACAAATCAATGTATTACAAGCCTCCTTCCCATGATATCTTATATCATCTACATACCTTTTGATGATTTAATCTGGACATAGAACTTGTATTTAAGAATACCATCAAGTAAATTTAAGTTTTTCATCATGGTTAAGAAATTTTAGAACTATTCAATGTGATAGATACGCAAAAAAATTATCACATTAATATTATATAAAAGAACAATCATCATGTGATAAGATATTCATTAATAATCATGTCATTAAATATTTTGACAATCACAAATATTTTGTTCTATATAATCAACTACAATAGACTCCCACTTGAACTATATTAAACTATTAACTATCCAATTATCCATCCCCACATGAACACATTACTTCTGTCATGATATGGTAAGAGTTGTTGAGCCGACCAATATACATATGATTATTCTACTTATTATGGAATCACCTCTAAATGTAAATCCCACAAATTATGATATTATTAAGTATATACCTTTTTTTATTTTTCATCCCCAACATCTTGAATAATACCATAGTATAATTTTTCTCATAATATGATTGAATTTTTCTATATTGTTATGAATCAAAAATCTAGAAAATATTATTGCTAAACTTTCTTCTTAATATACACTAAAATCCACAACATACTCATACTATGTATATATAACAACCAATTACTGTTATAATATTTTCTTTTACAAATTACTTAATACTTACTATGATTATAGATCAAAATGGTCTAAAATAAGACCATTTTTTTATCCCTTAATAACTATAATTCTAATTTCTCCACTTATCAGTAACTCATATAGTTTTAATTTCTTAAGTAAATTCAAATAATTTTAGCTCTCAGCCTCTACAGATCTCCTAATTGTGTTTGATATTCACTATTTATGCCTTACACATAACCAATATCAAACCTAAGTACACATCATGGTATGTTATATATATTTCCAATGTCCTCGTAGTTATATGTAGTATATTCATAAGAAGAATATCATGTGACAATGGAAAAGATTCAGGTTAATTTTTCAGCTTGTATTCTTCAATAAAATATCAATAGTGTTGTAACACCCTGAGATTTTGTTATTTTTTTTTTGAATTAATTTAATCATTTTTTATATTTGTTATCTCACACAATACGAAAAATATTTTATTTTATATTAAATAACTATGTTAGGATTTAGTTATATAAAAAACCAAATTAATCTTTCACTATATGCAATATACCGTTTAGCTTTCTCTACGTGGAACACTGAGGTTAGCTTGTATAACATGTAACAAGGATTTTCTTTGATGGATTATGTAACACGCAAGACTGGTTTTTACCAAATAATGATACATTATTTAATATAACCTGGCTATTAAAGTTGTAGTTATGAAAATGTTTAACAAACTAATCAAAATATATGGTCCATAAAAATATAAAATTAATTAATTTGTCACAAATTAATTATAAATGAATAAGAAAACCAATTAAATATAAAGAAAAATATTATTGTACCAACAAAGATATTATTCCTTAATAAATTTAATTAACTAAAATTACTGAGTGATATTAATGTGATATATATATTATATATTCAATAAAATATTTTCTATATTCATCCAATATATTTGATAGTCTTAAGATAAGAACAAACCCAATTTTACACTTAAAAACTTATATTTTTATAAAGGTGGTTTTACTACCTTTTAATGGAAAACCCATTTTAAATTAAAATTTTAGAATTTTATAAATTAAATATGTAAAAATAAAATTAATAATTGAAATAACAAAAATAAAAAATATTTTAGGATAAATTTTTTGTATTTTTCTATAAGGTTTCATTTTTTTAATGAATAATTAAAAATACTGAATTTTAATTCAAAACTACTTTTTCATATAATTTATTTATAAGGATAAATTATATTTTAAATTGATATGAAAGTTTAATTATGTTATATTTTTATCAATTAATCTAATTTAGGTCATTATAATCAATTTAACTTTGGATTTGGGTATAAAACATAGCAAATTTTTGGATGTTTTTACTTTAAAAACCCACAATGTCATCCCATCGGTGGGATTAAATTTAAATTAATTTCTACCACTTATATGGTTTGGATTTGTAAAAATATATTCCATATATTGAATAATAATAATTTATAATATCTAATAATGTCAACATAGTTTTTGACCAAAAATATTAGTGAAAGTAATTAAAATTAACTACAATAGTTAAAGTGAAATTAAACTTAACAAGGGAATAAACCTTCAATTAAAGGGCCCAAATAACTGATCTACTTCTTAAAACCCCATTGGATGGAAATATTTCAGACTTAAACCTTCTATTATTTAGTTATTTTGGTTTTTTATGACTTTTTTAGGTAAAAACGTGGGTACACCCATCCTTTTTTTCAAAATGTCAAGCGTGTCCTTTCCCTTCCCTATAAAAGGCCCCCACCTATACCTATTCATCAAACCTCTCAAACCACTTAGGTTTAAAAAATTTCTTCCCAATAAACTATAAAACATCCCTACCTTCCACCTTTAATCCTCACTTTGGTCATAAATACTTCCAAGAAATCTCTTTCCTGCAAACCAAAAGAAGTTACCCGATTAAGAGGGAACACCCTCCCTCAAACTCCTTTCATTTATTTCCATTATTCGCTCCCAAAAATATTATTATTCCATTATTTTATAAAAAATAAATATAATAAATATAATATTATGTTTTTATGCTAAGTGTTCTACCTACACTTACACAAAATTCCATCTAATGGGTAGCGAATATATTGTTTACGTTTATAGAGAACTATTGCCTCACAAAACGAAGATTCTTTATTTTTTATTTACCACCTCTCATGGTGGAAATTTTGATGGAAAATATATTTAAATATGATATATTTGATGTCTATAATTCCTTTATGATTATTTAATTTTTATTTAGAACATTCCCTTATGATTTATATCTTTTGTAAATATGATAATTTTTTTTGAGGAAGTGTAGACTACTGCCCCCTCAAAGTAATGTGATTCGTTCACACACTCCATGAAATATATTAAGCATATGTTAAATAAACTTATATGATATATATTAAATAATAATTATACTATAATTATATTATATACATAAACACATATACATATATTTCACTTTCATTCCTTCTTTTACCACGTCAAAAAGACAGAAGCAACGTTCATGCGTGTGTACGACCTACCGTCCCCATGAATGATGTATTACATTTCATACTTATATATTATATAGATTCTTATAATACACATATAATATATATTAATTAGATTTATATCATGTTCTAAATTCTATAAATCATGATATAATTATAAGGACCAATGATATAAGAAATTAAGACACATCCTAAAAATAAATCGAATATTACCCGAAGTGTAACCCTAGACCAAAATTGTTAATAAAGGGTAATATAAAGTAAAAATCAAAAAATATATGGAATTTTATATAAGAATATGGTTTATTAAAATATTTATAATAAACTTATCTTTATTATATATTTGGTTCTTGTGAGCACGAAGAGAGTCAAGACACAAAGTAAGGGAATTTCATCTCACTTTTTATTTCTGTGAGATACATGTTTTATTCACCATGCATTCCTTTTCTATGGTGTGTATACATACTATGTACGTATTATATTATTATTATAATTAAATTAATTTCTATATAGATATAAATTTTATAATCTTTCTTTCAGGGGTTTTATGTTTCATAATTTACCAAATCGATAATGTAATTTTGTCTTAATTTTCCTTCTATGAGACACATTCCATGTTATGAAAATATATTTTCCAAAAGGTTTATATAACATGATAAAAATTTTATATCATAAATATACTTATTTTAATTATATTTTAAGCTTAATGTGATTTCATTTTCTTTTATGAGGAGTATAGTTTAATCTTATCAAGTGGTAGGAGGTTATTGAAATAATCTCATCAGTTTTCGAGATTGTTTATGTTTATGATTCCTTAGATGAAATATTTTGATCCATATCTTAATAAATATCCTGAATTTACAAATCATATAGTTATTAATATTATATTCATGTACTGGTACCATGATTCCACACTTTGTTACATAGGATTGTAAATAATGTTTTTTAATAACGCCTTACTTTAGCCTCTCTTCGTTTGGAAATCTGTGTTCATTCAAAACCATATTTTCTAAAAAAATTCAGAAAATAATCTACTAATATACTATTATATTTAAAATATATTTTTACCCATTTTTTTATTTTTAAATAAAAATTTTATAAAAAATTAATTTTCTTGTCATTTTTCGGTCGAGGCATTTTTCTAAACTTTTTATGGTGAAAAAGAAATGTTCGGCATATATGGATTTACCCACTATCATGGTTGTCATTCAATTGAATCAACCTATAAAATATTTCAAAATTATTTTTTAAAATATAAAATATCATCCTAATATTTTGTAAATTCATTATTTTAAAGTGGTTTTTAATAAAAAGGTTTTCAAAATTATTTCAACCTTATTTTATAAGCTTTCAAGGGGAAAAGGCTGTCAAAATTTTTTCAATATTATTTTAATTTTTCAAGGTAAAAAGTGTTTTAAAAACATTTTCATGATTATTTCATAAATTTTCAAGTAAAATTTTTTTAAAATGTCTATATGCTTCTTTCATAAGTTTTTAAGGAAAATTTTTTTCCAAAAAAAATCAATTTTCATTCATAAGTTTTCAAGTAAAAAGGTTTTCAAAATTTTTTCAAGATTTATTTATATGTTTTCAAAGTATTTTCAAAGAAATGGCTTTCAATGCATTTTCAATATTATTTTATATGTTTTCAATGAAATTGGTTTTCAAAACATTTTCAATATATCTTTTTATGTTTTCAAACAAAAAGTTTTCTAAAGTGTTATCTAAGAAAAAGTTTTCCAAAATGTATTCAATGATTTATTTATAAGTTTTAAAATTTATTATCAAGAAAATGATTTTAAATGGGTTTTATGTTTTAAATAACCTTTTACAAAGATGAAAGGGTATTTTTCATTAAATATTTTTAAAATATATTTAAAAATTATTTTCCATCTAAGATAACATCTATTGATCTTACTAATGTACATCTCGGATATGATTCAAAGGTTTCATTCATATTCTTTTTTTGAAACTTTTATGTATTGATGGTAAGATTTTTATAATACTCATTCATATTCTATGGGTTTTATTCTTGTGAATCCCACTTATTTTCACAAGTTACGATTTCATGAAATGATTATGAAACTTATCTTTTTTCACAGATTAAAATATAATTTCATGTTTATGACACCCATTTCATTTCATGGGAGTATGATAGGATGTTTATAAAACCCATATTATTTTATGGGTCATGATATGATGAACGTTTAATTATCTTGTGGAACATGTATGATTGATTTTATTACAAGAAGGGTGGGACCTATATCTCCCTATAATGAAATGGGTAAATATTTATATATCATGAGATAATGATGTGAATCAAGTTGATAGGCCTGATCCACTATGAGATGATGGGGAAACATGATCCTTAATAAGGAAAGGACTACGACTGGGGATGGTGGTGTGTCTCGTCTAGTAGGTGTAGTCACCATGATGATGGAATTTGGGGAGTGATATCACATGTCTATGTATGCCACAATTACATATCTTATTCCTAAGTTAGGATTTCGTGGAATATGATATCTATTTTCTTAGGGGTGATACCACATGTCTATGTATACCACAATTCCATATCTTATTCCTAAGTTAGGATTTCATGGATTATGTTCTTTATTTTCTTAGGTTTCATGTCTTATAAACTACCAATCTTTGTTTCATTATTCATTTTTATGATCTTTTATATGTAGGTTAATATATTATAACATTATGATCACGTTATCATACCCATATTCTCATTTTTATTCTTACACGTCTCCCTTGTTTACCCTTATTGAGCATCTGATCTCACCAATATTTATGTTTCCTTCCCTATGTTATGAAGATATGTATTAAGTATGATGTTTTTAAGAAGGGTGATAGTCATGAATAGTTTAGTGGGAGATAATGTATCTCACTTATGTACTAGTGTTTATTTTTCCATGTTTCTAAAGGCATTAAACTAATACTTTCTTTGGGCGTCCGTTTTTTGTAATGTTTTAAGTATTTTGCAATATTCATGTAATGTATATGTATGTTAATACTATTTCACTATAGTTAGTATCATAGATAAATTTTAGTTAAAATTTGGAATTTGGATGAGAAAACATTAGTGATAACCCTAAGGAAATATTCAAGGATAAGTATAATAATAAAGAAAAGTATAGGAAAATGTCTCAGAATTTTGGAAAAGGATAGAGTAAGTGGTTTCCTAAAAATAAATCCATTTATGGACACCATAAGTGGATGTGGAACTGGTATAGATGTACCTAGGAGTGAAAACTCCAATAAGACATTCCTGGCCTGACTCAGGATAATCTGGTACATGACAAAAGGCCATACTGCACACCTGGTTTGAAACTCCTAGGGGATATGCTTTTGAAATTCACAAACTCTTCATGAACCATCATGAATTATTTAAATAGAAGTCGGTTATGAATAACCTAGGATAAACCTAAGGGTTCATATTTTAATAAGTATTTCATTATTTAGACCCCCCTAGAAGTAATTTTTCATGATTATGTGGTTTTCTTCTATGATATGTGTTTCTCACCCTATGCGTTCTGGTTTTAGTCAATTTTGAGAACTTGAAGTAACATGGTTAATATTGAATGTTTCATATGTGGAATGTATGGGAATTATGAAAAATGATTTCCCATGTGTAAATATCATAAATAAACTCAATAATGTGGTATGAATAAAGGTTATACTTCTAAAGATAAAGAGACCTCAAATACATGTGAAAGGTATGTGATGATATTTTTGTTTTTTTCATTAAAAATAAAAGGCATGGTAAGATTGAGGCTAAGTAAACTTAAGACATTATTCATATTTCAAATTCTAGGAAAGAGATATTAAGGAATAAGTTGATAAAGCTGGAAGTAATGGCTTACGAGTAAAATTGGATGAAAGAAGTATTTATGTTTTGGAATGAAAATATTATTTTATATGAATCCTAAAATAAACAATTATTTTCAGTACAAGTTTTTAGTATGTATTAAAATGTATATGTTTAATTATGATCAAGACTTAAAAAAGTGATATTTTTATTAAGGTAAGTTAACCCTTAAAGTAATCAAGATGTTAAGAAAATTGTGTTTTTCTTGGATAAAGTAAATTGGATAGCACATATTAGTGATTAGTTTTCAAAGTGGTATATGTCAGAATAGATAGATTTTAAAACCTCTTGTATTTAAGGAATATATACAGTATCATTTGTAATAAGAAAGAATAAATGTTTTTCTAAATTATTTACAGTAATTTTGGTTATTACTGTGTTTCAATAGAAAATACAATGAGAGTATCCACGTGTTTATAATGTGACAACAAAGAGATACTTTGTGGTATATGACGGATCAATGTTAATTCAATTTCATGACTTTATATCTAATGTTTTTTATTATCATATTATGGAAGGTTTATAAAGTGAAAAATGTATATAAATATTAAGTTTCACTTCTAATAAAGTTTGTGAGATTAAAGTATTATCTCACCACATGAGGATTTATCCATATTGGATAACATGTTCTAACAACTTTGTGTTGATGATAACTGATGATAGGTGGAATGGAATATCATGGATATCATTATCTTTTAGATCTTTATGAATGAAGAAAATAGACCATAATTTTTTAAGAAAGTGGTGAAATTGATTAAAGAAAAAAAAATGCGAGGTTGTCCTAAAATCATGAAATTATATCTTTTAATGAAAATTATTCAACTTTAGGAAAATGATCTAGAAATAAAATTCTATCTTAATATCTTAAATTTTGATTAAATTATCTCCTTTTAAATCAGTAAATATGTATGAATTTCATTCCATGAACTTTCCAATGACAATTAAGGTGTCTATGATTTATGTCCTCAATAAATTCCTAGTAATATTTATTATTTTCTACCATGTCCATGTTTTCACTTCCCACTTATGCTCTCTTATGTGGGAAACTTGCTATGAGTAACTTTGGGTAATCATTATAGTTCCAAATTTTCCTTTTTAAAAGGAATTTTTAGTGTTCATTTCTACAATGGGGGTTTCAATGAAAGTAAATTTCAAATATTAAAAACCATAATAATTTTGTTGGAGAAATTCATTTTAATTGGGGTAAAATGTAACACCTCGGGATTTTGTCAATTATTATTTTTTAATTAATTTAATCTTTTTGATGTTTTCCATTTCACACGACACTAAAAATAGTTTATTTTATATTAAATCACTATATTTTTCTTATGTTATAGTAAAAGCAAGTATACCATGAAATATACACAACATTAATTTTCTATTTCTCTACACTGAACACCGAGGTTAGCTTGGGTCACATACATTAACGACTTTCCTCGATGGCATGTGTAACATGCAGGACCGAGTGTTGTTGAATAATGATATATTTTTTAGTATAACCTAGAACTTAAATTATTATTTATTAAATGGATTAAATAACTTAAGAAATTATATGTTTTTCACAAATATAAAATGAATTCATTGGTTACAAATTAAGTAGAAATGAATATGATAACTGATTGAATATAAAAAGAAAATATTATTATACCCAGAGAGATGTTTTACCCTAATAAATTATATTAACTAAAATTAGTTACTGATATTAATGGGATACATATATTTTATATTCAATAAAATATTTTTGATATTAATCCAATAGATTTTATAGGCTTAAGATAAGAACAACCCTGATGTTATGCTTAAAACCCTATATTTTTAAAAAGGTAGTTTTACTTGTTTTTGATGGAGGACCCATTTTAAATAAAATTTTTGGAAATTTTACAGATTTAATATGTAAAAATAAACTTTAAATTTTAATGAAAAAATAAAAATTTGGTTATAATAAATTTTAGATATCTTTCTGTAATGTATCATTTTTTTAATAAATTTTTGAAAATACTAAATTTTACTTTAAAATTTAATTTTCATATAATTTATTTATAAGTATAAATTATATTTTAAATTGATTTAAAAGTTTAATTATATCATATTTTTAAAAAATTAATTCAATTTAGTTTATTATAAACAATTTCACATTGAAATTGGGAATAAAAACTTATCAAAACATGGGATGTTTTTACTTTAAAAACCTGCAGTGTCGTCCGGTTTGCAGGATTAAATTTAAATTAATTTCTGCAAATTATGTAATTTGAATTTTGAAATATTTTTTTCATATTTTAAATTATCATAATTTATAATATCTAATAAGTTCAACTTAGTTTTTTACCAACAATATTAGTGAAAGTAATTAAAATTAGTTACAACGATTAAAGTGAAATTAAACTTAACAAAGGAAAAACCAAAAACATAAGGGTCTAAATAACCTATAAACTTATCCAAAACCAATTTAATGTATATATTTATATCACAAACCTTACATTATTGAGTTTTTTTTTGTTTTTTATGACTTTTTTTAGGTAAAAACGTGGGTACACCTAACTTGTTTTCAAAAATGCCAAGTGTGTCATTTCCCTTTCCTATAAATGGCCACAACCTCTACCTATTATTCACACCTCTCAAGACACAAATGTTAGTCCAATATCAACCCAATGAACTCATAAAAATTCTTATATTCTTTCCTAAATTATCCTTTTATCTATAAATACTTCCAAGGAATCCTTTTGGAGAAAACCAAAAGGAGTTGGCCGATTAAGAGGTAACACCCTCCCTCAAGATCATTTCATTTATTTCCATTCTCTACTCCATAAACTCCTCCAATTAAATGATTGTATAACTATTATCCTATATATAATAGGATATTTTCATTATAATGGTTATACCTACACTTACACACACTTCCATCTAATGGGTAATGAACATACTGTTTACATGTACGACAAACTACCGCCTCACGAAACGATAATTGTTCATTTTTTCCTCTACCGCCTCTCATGGTAGAAATTATGATTGAAAATATATTTATATATGATATATATTATATTTATAATTTCTTTATTCTTCTGTAATTTTTATTTAGAACATACCCTTATGATTTCCATCTTGTGTAAATATGATAATTTCGTCTGAGCAAGTGTGGACTACCGCCCCCTCTAAGTGAAGTGATTCATTCACACACATCATAGAATGTATTAATGATATGTTTAGTAAATATAAATTATAAATATAAAATAATACTTATAATTTAATGATATTATATAAATATATACATATACATATATGTTATTTACTTTCTTTCTTTCAATACGTCAATAAAATTGTAGTAGCGTTCTTGTGTACGTACGACCTACCATCTCCATTAATGGTGTATTACATTTCATACTTATATATTTTATAGATTGTTATAAGAAAAATATACTTAATATTAATGATATTTATATGATGTTTTACAAGTTTTAAATCATGATATAAGTATAAGGACCAATGATATAACAATTTAAGACACATGCGAAGAACAAATCGAATATTACCCGAAGCGTAACCTTAACATAGAATTGTTAATAAGTGGGTAAAATAAAGTCATAATCAAACCATATATGGAATTAGATATAAAAATATGGTTATTTAAATATTTATAATAAACTTATATTTATTATATAGGAGTTTCTTACAAGCTCGAAGAGAGTCAAGACACAAAGTAAGAGAATTTCATCTCACTTTTTATTTCTGTGAGATATATACTTTATTCCCCATTAATTGATTTTTTTGTGGTGTATGTACTGGACATTTATGTATTATAATATTCTTATTATTAAATTAATGGTTAATACATATCCATTTTATGATTTTATTTCATGGGGTTTATACTTCAAAAGTTACCAAATCGGTAATGTAATTTTGTATCAATTTTCCTTCATTGAAACACATCTCATGTTATACACGTATATTTTCCCATAAGTTGTGTATACTACCTTTGAAATTTTATATCCTTAATATTATTATTTTCATGATATTATAATCTTTGTGTTATTACTTTTTATTACATGGGTAGTGGGTTTCAAAGTTACCAAGTGGTAAGAGTTTATAAAAACAACTTAATTTCTTTTTGAGATCATTTATCATTATGCCTCCTTATTTGAAATATTCTGATCTATATCCTAATAAATATCATGAGTATTCCTATAATATTTTTATTAATGGTATATTCATTTATTGGTACCATTTTCCACTCTTTTTTACATAATATAGTTAAGAAATTGTTTTTAAGAAAGCCAGGATTTACCCTCTCTTCAGTTGAAAATTGGGTTTCCTTAGAAACCATGTTTTTAAAAAAGGTATCCAAAAAATATAATATTATCCTATGATATTTAAAATAAATTTTTACCCATGTTTTACATTTTTAAACAAAAGTGTTTTTAAAAAGGAATATTCTTGTCCTTTTCTTGTTGAGAAACTTTTCTAAACTTTTTATGGTGAAAAGGTAATGTTCAGCATGAATATATTTACCCACCATCATGACCATGATTCCATTGAGCTACCTTTACAAAATTAGAAATTTATTTTTTAAAATAAATTTTTTAACTAATATTTTGGAAATTATATGATTTAAAATTTTTCATGAAAAAGGTTTTAAAAATATTTTCACTATTATTTTATAAGTTTTCAAGATAATAATGTTTTAAAATGTTTTCAATATTATTTTATGTTTTCAAGGTAAAAAGAGTTTTCAAAACAATTAAAGATTCATTCGTAAGTTTTCAAGAAAAATGGTTTTCAAAACGTTTTCAAGATTCCATAATATGTTTTCAAGGAAAATGGGGTTCAAAACACTTTCAGTCTTAATTTTTACGTTTTTAGGTAAAAAAATAAAAAAAGAATCAGCTTTATTTATAATTTTTCAAATTATTTTAACATAAATGTTTTTCAAAACAATTTCAATATTGTTTTTTATGTTTTCAAGGAAAATTATTTTCAAAAAAATTTCAATTTCTCTATATATTTTTTCAAAAAAAAGGTTTCCAAAATTTTTTCAAAGCTTACTTTATAATTTTTCGATTTTATTTTCAAGAAAATGTTTTTCAATGTTTTTTATGTTTTAAAGAACCATTTTCAAATAAGAAATGATATTTTCCTCAAGAAATGTTTTTAAAATATATTTCAAAATTATTTTCCATCAAAGATAACATCTGTTGATGTTACTAATTCCCTTTTATAAAATGATCCAATGTTTATATTCATATTATTTTTTGAATGGTTTATTTTTTGATGGCATGATGTTTTTGAAACCCATTCATCTTCCATGGGTTTTATTTTGTGAAAAACACATATTTTCATAGGTTTTGATTTGATGAAATGATTATGAAACCTAAATTTTTCCACAGGTTAAGATATAATTAAATTTTTATGACACCCATTAAATTTCATGAGATTATGATTGGAGGTTTATGAACCTTATCTATTTTTATGGGTCATGATATGATGAATGTTTTATTCTATTATGGAATATGTATGAATGATTTTATTATGAGATGGGTGGGACCTATATCTCCCTACAATTAATTTTGTAAATATTTATATCTCATAAAATAATTATTTTAATCAAGTCGATGGGCTTGATTCCCTAGGGGAAGATGGGAAAACCCGATCCCATACAAGGAAAGGATTCTAACTGGGGATGGTGGTGTGTCCCACCCATTAGGTGTAGTCACCAGAAATAAAAAATATTGGGAAACCCAATCCACTATGGTAATATGTGGAAACCCAATCCATTATGGGAAGATGGGTAAATGTAATCCACTATGGTAATATGGGGAAACCGAGTACCTTATGAGGAATAGAATTCGAATGGGGATAGCGGTGTGCCCCCCAAGTAGGTGCATTTCCCATAAAGTTCCTTGATAAGTTTTAGAAATGAGTATGTACTTATAGGGAGTGATAAAATATGTTTATGTATTCCACAATTCCATATCTTATTCCAAATTTATGATTTCTTGGATAATTTTATTTATTTCTTTATGTTTTATGTCTTATTAAATACCAAGATTTATGCCATTATTCAAGTTGGTGATATTTTATATTCAATTTATAATCTTAAAATGTTATGATCATGTCCTCATATACCTATACTGAGGTTTATTCTTACATGTCTCCCTTGCATACCCTTATTGAGCTTCTGAGCTCACCATTTTTATGTTTCCTTACCCATGTTATGAAGATATTTATTAAGTATTATGTGTCTGAGAAGGGTTCAAGTCATGAAGAAGTGGGAGATAATGTAGCTCACTTATTTACTAGTGTTTTTGTTTCTATTCTTATGAAGTCACTATACTAATATGGTCTTTGGGAATCCATTTTTTTAATGTTTTAAGTATTCCATAAAAGTAATGTAATGTCTATGTACGTTAAGACTGGGTAGCTATAAGTGTTATATGACATGAATTAATAAATCTTATAAATCTATTCTAGAAGATCATGTTCTCTATATCTATATTTCTACTTCAAGGAATTGTAGGAGAAATTATCCTTAGTCTTAACTATAATACAAATCAACTATTTTCTATATGTTTTCAAAAATATCTTTCTTGGATAACTATAAATATCCCAATAATCCCTCATAGAAACTTTTAAAACAGTCATTCTATGTGAATATTCTATGATCATTATTCCATTTCTAATCCATAAATATACCATTGAAAATTTAAACATCATTGGTGTTCTTTAATTTCACCAACCCTTCTATTTGTGTCATATCGACATCATTCATATAGTTTATTTCAATGAAATTTACCTTAACATCCAATTATTAATGAAATGGTCATGATAAGTAAAACTCTAAGGTATTTTATCATGATTACTAGCATAATGTTTTTTAATAGATTATATTTGAAAATAACTTAATCCTTCAATAGTCAGTCAAGACTTATTGGTACCAACATGTACCATCCATGTTTGTTTTTTATTAAATTCCCACCAATGAATTTACATTATCTATAGAAGCTACTAATATTTAAAACTTTATTTGGGTACATGGAATCAAACATTTAATTGAAATGAACCTTCCAATCATGGAATATTTCCAATAATTCTCCCTAAAGGATTTATTACTTATACATAATAAAATATATCACCCACTATGAAGAATATAAAAACTACATTTTGGTTTTAGCTCTTCCTACACAGTATGTGTCACTAGAATAATTCCTCTCAATAAGGCTTATGCTATTTAGTGTTATTATGAAAACTTGTGCATCTAGAGCCAAGATTTTCATAGACAACTTTCTTATTCCCACTATATCTAAATTGATATACTTTCCTCATATAAATATTATTAGTTTTGACTAATTTTATTCTATATTGGGGTGTTAATATCTAGAGTGTCTATAGGATAATCAATTAATATTCATATTTTTTTAACTTGATGTACATTTTTATCTAAAACAATACTTAAAAAAATATTTCCCATTAAACACATAAGGTTTTAACATAATATACTCACATCATATAGAAACTTATATGAAGTTCATTAGTTAATGTAGTTTTCATAAGGTGAATTGTTTCAATGTTATTTTCAAAACATGTCCAGAAAAGATTCATGGAAGACATACAATATATATGACTCCTCATTGATCTACCTTGCACTATCATCATCTCTAAGATGTGAATAAGGTAAGGTGAGTTTAGGAAAAATTTTACTCTATATTTAAATGATTGATGAATACTTCATTAAAATATAACTTGAAAAACATACTCATATGATCCTATATCTTTTACCAACTGAAATTAAAAAAATTATTTTATATTCCAAAAACCTATTTAAGTAATATTATAAAGTATATGATTATACATCGATCTTCTCCTTAGAATAATTCAAATTTTTGTTCTAAAATAACTCTAAAATAATTTTAGATTTCCATTATTTATAAATAGTTCCATGTATAAAACCTAATAGGTGAATATTTTGATAGTACATGATGGTTTTAGCTACAAGTAGATTAAATACTCTTTTGGGTATATCTTTGAAAACTAAATTTTAGTTTCAATTGGCATCAAATTATCTTACCATATCTGGGTATGTGTCTTATATATTATATTCATCATTTGTTGTATATATTTGACATATATGATTCATATAATACTAAAATATAAATTGGGTATAAAATACCATAACAACATTTATTTAAAAATAAATAATGTGTCATTCTATCCAGTAGATCCTTGAGATAAATGTATTGGTAATGCTTAATACGAATAATTTTTCAACAAAAATCAATCTACTAGGGAAATATGAAGTCATATATGTAAGGTCTCTGTTGGGCGGAGAAAAACAGGAGTGATGGCAAGAGGGGGGTGAATTGCCTTTTAAAAAAATGATTAACAAATTAAAATCAAAGTGAAATCAAAGTATGTGCAGCGGAAAATAAAAGAGGAAATCACACAAGAAATTGTTAATGGAGTTCGGCCAAAAACCCGGCCTACGTCTCCGCTCCCAACTCAACCGTTGAGAGATTCTACCGCTTGCTTTTCAATGGTTTTAGAAAGAAACCCACTAGGCTTTGAGGTAGCACTAGAACCTATTACAGCTTGCTTTTGGATTGGTTTAGCAAGAACCCACTTGCTTTTAATGGTTTAGCAAGAACCCACTATCCTTCTTACAGGTGAAGGATAGCTCACCTATGACACAAGCCTTTTAAAAGGAAAGGCTTGAAGAAACATCTTCACACCTTAATGGTGATGTGAAACCCAAAAGAAAGAGGGATGAAGAAAGAGTTTGGGGTTTGTAGGCACAAACCCAAATTTAAAGCTCAAAATAAATAAAACAATAAAAACCGTATTGGGAGAAGCCTTGGGCGCCTTTGATTGATTGGAGATGTTGAAGGACGCTTCCAAGCTTCTTTGAAGGATCTCCTTGGATGTGGAAGTTGTTGGAGCAAGGTGGGTTCCTTGAAGGAAGTCCGCCGGAGGTTGGCCAATTGATGGAAAATGTGTACGGTGGCTTTGTATATGATCTGGTTGTTGTCCGGGGCTTCCTGGGCCTTTATTTATAGGCATGGAACCCTTGAGAGTCTTCGGAGCCGTTGTAAAGGGCCTCGGAGCCATTTGAGGCCAAAAGGGAGTTGACTGGTCAAACCTAACGGCTAGTTTGACTGGGCTACCGGCTGGCCGGTACAGCTCCACCGGCTGGCCGGTGCCTTGGATGTTGAGAAGGCCTTCTGCCCAGGCAGCACCGGCTGACCGGTTCCAAAGCCACCGGCTGGCCGGTGGGCAGACAGTAGCTGCCACTGTTTCATCAGGTTGCCACCGGCTGGCCGGTGACAGAGCCACCGGCTGACTGGTGGAACCTGGCAGTGGGCAATGCCTCTGCCAGGTCCACCGGCTGGCCGGTGCTATCACACCGGTTGGCCGGTGGACTGAAATTCAGTCCACTTGATGTGCTTCATGGCCCATTTCCTTGGCAATCTTTTTCCTATAAAACAAAAACACTTAAAACAATGTTAAACACATATGAAAGTGATTGTGATCATGAAAATCAAAGAGTGTGGGGTACAACAATCTCCCCCTATTTTGATGATCACAATCACTTATCTAAGCAATGTAAAAACTTAAATGAAAGGAATGCTTTAAATGAAAAATTGAAAATAAATACTAATCATGAGAGAAAAGATTCTCCCCCAATCAATCAAGAAATTTCTCCCCCTTTGTGATTATCAAAAAGAATGGGGCATAAAACTTAATTGAGGGAAAATTGAAAATCAAGATTTTTAAATCAATTGGAATTTTTGAAAATGAAATGAAAATTTGAATAACAGTTTGAATTGAAAGTTTTGAATCAAAAACCAATTGAATTTTGAAATTTGAAACCAAATGAAATTTTTGAAATTGAGAGTTTTGAAACAAGGTTTGAAAACAATTTAGAAAGTTCTCCCCCTAAATAAAAACAATGAATCACCGGGGAAAGGAAATAAATTTTGGCCCGGAGAGACTCGCAAGAAGGGATTTTTCAATCCAAACTTGTCTCATAGTAGGTCTTCTTCTATAAAATTCGTCCGAAAAGTAAATAGATTTAGGCATACCATAACGGGAATTTTTGCAATCACATTCATAAATTAGGTGCCCGGGTTTTTTACAATAATTGAAAAATTTGTATTGGGAGCTCCCCCTTACAAAAATAGTGGGTGCATGGGAGGAGGAAGCTTGGTTGGTATAGCCAAGTCCTTGAGTGGTCCTAGAAATCCTTTGAGAACCCAATAATTTGGTCAAATTTTGTTCCCCTTGGGTGAACTTGGCTAATGATTCCCTTATGTCCTTGATGGTTGATTCCAAAGAATCAACATTTGGGAAATTTTGGATTTTTAGGGAGAGTTCCTCCTTCTCTTTAAGAAGTTGTTCTTTTTCGGAGGAGAGTTTTTTGAAATTCTTTTTCAAAGCAACGAATTTTGACGAGAGTTCGTGAAAACCATTTTCTAATTGGTCTCGCACATGTTGGAGTTCTTCGTATGACAAATGATTGAAAGAATTAGAAGAACTAGAGGATGAAGAAGAGGAAGAGGATGATGATACCTCATGTTTTGCCATTAGGAATTTTGTACATTGGTCGCTCGAGGAGAAGGAGGAGAAGGAGGAGCTATCACTCCATGTTGCCTTTGAAGCCTTCTTCTTTTCCTTCTTTTTCTTGGCCCTTTTCTTGTGAAGTGGGCAAGCGGGTACGGATTTTGCATCGGGTTCTTGCTTTTGAGCGGGTTCTTGCTTTTGAGCCATTCTAGTACCTTCATGGGTTAGCTCTAAATATTTCAAAATATCATAAGAGGTAGTGCAAGAAGAAATGCAATTAAAAACATTACGGTCAAGACCACAATGAAGAGCGTTCATGGCTTTGCCATCAAGCTCAAAATAAGCAATGTCAATGGGGGTCCATTTAGATTCATCTTTACTAGAGAGAGTATAACCATGCATGATAATTTTAAAAATAGGATATCCAATACTTTTAAGAAATGTGGTCATGCGGGTTTTCCAAAAACTATAATCGGTTCCATCAAAGAATGGAGCACGATCCAAAGAAAAGCCTTCGGGGGCGTAAGAGGTTGAAGCGGTAGAAGCCATCACAAAAGGATCTTTAATTTGAAACCGGTTAAGGAATTATTCAAATTTTCCTCTGATACCAATTGTTGGGCGGAGAAAAACGGGAGTGATGGCAAGAGGGGGGGTGAATTGCCTTTTAAAAAAATGATTAACAAATTAAAATCAAAGTGAAATCAAAGTATGTGCAGCGGAAAATAAAAGAGGAAATCACACAAGAAATTGTTAACAGAGTTCGGCCAAAAACCCGGCCTACGTCTCCGCTCCCAACTCAACCGTTGAGAGATTCTACCGCTTGCTTTTCAATGGTTTTAGCAAGAAACCCACTAGGCTTTGAGGTAGCACTAGAACCTATTACAGCTTGCTTTTGGATTGGTTTAGCAAGAACCCACTTGCTTTTAATGGTTTAGCAAGAACCCACTATCCTTCTTACAGGTGAAGGATAGCTCACCTATGACACAAGCCTTTTAAAAGGAAAGGCTTGAAGAAACCTCTTCACACCTTAATGGTGATGTGAAACCCAAAAGAAAGAGGGATGAAGAAAGAGTTTGGGGTTTGTAGGCACAAACCCAAATTTAAATCTCAAAATAAATAAAACAATAAAAACCGTATTGGGAGAAGCCTTGGGCGCCTTTGATTGATTGGAGATGTTGAAGGACGCTTCCAAGCTACTTTGAATGAGCTCCTTGGATGTGGAAGTTGTTGGAGCAAGGTGGGTTCCTTGAAGGAAGTCCGCCGAAGGTTGGCCAATTGATGGAAAATGTGTACGGTGGCTTTGTATATGATCCGGTTGTTGTCTGGGGCTTCCTTGGCCTTTATTTATAGGCATGGAACCCTTGGGGAGTCTTCGGAGCCGTTGTAAAGGGCCTCGGAGCCGTTGGAGGCCAAAAGGGAGTTGACTGGTCAAACCTAACGGCTAGTTTGACTGGGCTACCGGCTGGCCGGTACAGCTCCACCGGCTGGCCGGTGCCTTGGATGTTGAGAAGGCCTTCTGCCCAGGCAGCACCGGCTGACAGGTGCCAGAGCCACCGGCTGGCCGGTGGGCAGACAGTAGCTGCCACTGTTTCATCAGGTTGCCACCGGCTGGCCGGTGCTATCACACCGGTTGGCCGGTGGACTGAAATTCAGTCCACTTGATGTGCTTCATGGCCCATTTCCTTGGCAATCTTTTTCCTATAAAACAAAAACACTTAAAACAATGTTAAACACATATGAAAGTGATTGTGATCATGAAAATCAAAGAGTGTGGGGTACAACAATATCCCCCTATTTTGATGATCACAATCACTTATCTAAGCAATGTAAAAACTTAAATGAAAGGCATGCTTTAAATGAAAAATTGAAAATAAATACTAAGCATGAGAGAAAAGATTCTCCCCCAATCAATCAAGAAATTTCTCCCCCTTTGTGATTATAAAAAAGAATGGGGCATAAAACTTAATTGAGGGAAAATTGAAAATCAAGATTTTTAAATCAATTGGAATTTTTGAAAATGAAATGAAAATTTGAATAACAGTTTGAATTGAAAGTTTTGAATCAAAAACCAATTGAATTTTGAAATTTGAAACCAAATGAAATTTTTGAAATTGAGAGTTTTGAAACAAGGTTTGAAAACAATTTAGAAAGTTCTCCCCCTAAATAAAAACAATGAATCACCGGGGAAAGGAAATAAATTTTGGCCCGGAGAGACTCGCAAGAAGGGATTTTTCAATCCAAACTTGTCTCATAGCGGGTCTTCTTCTATAAAATTCATCCGAAAAGTAAATAGATTTAGGCATACCATAACGGGCATTTTTGCAATCACATTCATAAATTAGGTGCCCGGGTTTTTTACAATAATTGCAAAATTTGTATTGGGAGCTCCCCCTTACAAAAATAGTGGGTGCATGGGAGGAGGAAGCTTGGTTGGTATAGCCAAGTCCTTGAGTGGTCCTAGAAATCCTTTGAGAACCCAATAATTTGGTCAAATTTTGTTCCCCTTGGGTGAACTTGGCTAATGATTCCCTTAGGTCCTTGATGGTTGATTCCAAAGAATCAACATTTGGGAAATTTTGGATTTTTAGGGAGAGTTCCTCCTTCTCTTTAAGAAGTTGTTCTTTTTCGGAGGAGAGTTTTTTGAAATTCTTTTTCAAAGCAACGAATTTTGACGAGAGTTCGTGAAAACCATTTTCTAATTGGTCTCGCACATGTTGGAGTTCTTCGTATGACAAATGATTGAAAGAATTAGAAGAACTAGAGGATGAAGAAGAGGAAGAGGATGATGATACCTCATGTTTTTCCATTAGGCATTTTTTACCTTGGTCGCTCGAGGAGAAGGAGGAGAAGGAGGAGCTATCACTCCATGTTGCCTTTGAAGCCTTCTTCTTTTCCTTCTTTTTCTTGGCCCTTTTCTTGTGAAGTGGGCAAGCGGGTACGGATTTTGCATCGGGTTCTTGCTTTTGAGCGGGTTCTTGCTTTTGAGCCATGCTAGTACCTTCATGGGTTAGCTCTAAATATTTCCAAATATCATAAGAGGTAGTGCAAGAAGAAATGCAATTAAAAACATTACGGTCAAGACCACAATGAAGAGCGTTCATGGCTTTGCCATCAAGCTCAAAATAAGCAATGTCAATGGGGGTCCATTTAGATTCATCTTTACTAGAGAGAGTATAACCATGCATGACAATTTTAAAAATAGGATCTCCAATACTTTTAAGAAATGTGGTCATGCGGGTTTTCCAAAAACTATAATCGGTTCCATCAAAGAATGGAGAACGATCCAAAGAAAAGCCTTCGGGGGCGTAAGAGGTTGAAGCGGTAGAAGCCATCACAAAAGGATCTTTAATTTGAAACCGGTTAAGGAATTATTCAAATTTTCCTCTGATACCAATTGTTGGGCGGAGAAAAACGGGAGTGATGGCAAGAGGGGAGGTGAATTGCCTTTTAAAAAAATGATTAACAAATTAAAATCAAAGTGAAATCAAAGTATGTGCAGCGGAAAAAAAAAGAGGCAATCACACAAGAAATTGTTAACGGAGTTCGGCCAAAAACCCGGCCTACGTCTCCGCTCCCAACTCAACCATTGAGAGATTCTACCGCTTGCTTTTCAATGGTTTTAGCAAGAAACCCACTAGGCTTTGAGGTAGCACTAGAACCTATTACAGCTTGATTTTGGATTGGTTTAGCAAGAACCCACTTGCTTTTAATGGTTTAGCAAGAACCCATTATCCTTCTTACAGGTGAAGGATAGCTCACCTATGACACAAGCCTTTTAAAAGGAAAGGCTTGAAGAAACCTCTTCACACCTTAATGGTGATGTGAAACCCAAAAGAAAGAGGGATGAAGAAAGAGTTTGGGGTTTGTAGGCACAAACCCAAATTTAAAGCTCAAAATAAATAAAACAATAAAAACCGTATTGGGAGAAGCCTTGGGCGCCTTTGATTGATTGGAGATGTTGAAGGACGCTTCCAAGCTTCTTTGAAGGAGCTCCTTGGATGTGGAAGTTGTTGGAGCAAGGTGGGTTCCTTGAAGGAAGTCCGCCGGAGGTTGGCCAATTGATGGAAAATGTGTACGGTGGCTTTGTATATGATCCGGTTGTTGTCTGGGGCTTCCTTGGCCTTTATTTATAGGCATGGAACCCTTGGGGAGTCTTCGGAGCCGTTGTAAAGGGCCTCGGAGCCGTTGGAGGCCAAAAGGGAGTTGACTGGTCAAACCTAACGGCTAGTTTGACTAGGCTACCGGCTGGCCGGTACAGCTCCACCAGCTGGCCTGTGCCTTGGATGTTGAGAAGGCCTTCTGCCCAGGCAGCACCGGCTGACCGGTGCCAGAGCCACCGGCTGGCCGGTGGGCAGACAGTAGCTGCCACTGTTTCATCAGGTTGCCACCGGCTGGCCGGTGACAGAGCCACCGGCTGACCGGTGGAACCTGGCAGTGGGCAATGCCTCTGCCAGGTCCACCGGCTGGCCGGTGCTATCACACCGGTTGGCCGGTGGACTGAAATTCAGTCCACTTGATGTGCTTCATGGCCCATTTCCTTGGCAATCTTTTTCCTATAAAACAAAAACACTTAAAACAATGTTAAACACATATGAAAGTGATTGTGATCATGAAAATCAAAGAGTGTGTGGTACAACAGTCTCAACCATAAACATTACATAATATTCAGTTAAATAAATAATTCACATTTTGGATCTTTTAAATTTTATATTTTTATATAATTAGGCTATAACTATTACATAACAACTCAAATATTACAAAGTAGACACTTCTACTCACTATCAATTTTTTCACAAAATGAAAGTCTTTATAAGAAAACATGATTTATTTTTCATGATAAAAATATTCATAACATTCATATTTACTTATTCCTATTTTACCCATCCTTAAACCCTATGAAAAATATTTCAAAAACATGGGATGAGCACAAAAATCATAGTAAGGTAAATAATATAAGGAAAGAAAACATTATTCCATTAATACTTATAAACCCATGAAATCATACTTTTCACCCATAAAACCTATTTTTTTAACATATCTCATTAAATAATAGGATTCATAAAAAATCATAGTAATCAAAAATCATAAAAGTAACTTGTTTCATCCCTATCATACTTACATTATAACATTCACAAATATATAAGGGGTAACCTTTTTGGCCACCTTTGTAATACCCATCATAGTATATTCAATAAATCTCTTAATAGAAATATTATTAGTATACTACATCTCATTACCCAATTCATTGAAGATCTATCATTGGCTCGCATCCTATTAGTTTATCATGGAACCACCTGTATACATAAACAATTCCCAAGAACCATAACATAATCAAAACACAAAAAACAAGAATAAAGGAAAAAAATAACATTTCCACATTGAAATCACAAGGTATAATTGACATAATCAACCCATTATAAATACCATTTTCTATACCAAAATACGTGAAAATGTAATATGGTATTTATTTTCCTTTTAAAAACATTACGGCTTGTAGAGGAAGAAAAATATCATATAATGGTCCTGGCGGTAGAAAGGTCTTTATCATTGCATATGTTAAAAACATTCCTTTTTAAATTTTGTAAATAAAGTAAAATTATTCATATGGAATGATTATTTTTTAAATATTTTAATGAAATTAAAATAAAAATGGTTTTATTATACACCATATAAAAGAAGGTGGTGTATAATATCAAATTATTCCCCAATGAAAGGAGATTGAGACGAACCCCCTTACCTTGAGTCTGACTCATCACGTAAAATAATTATAATCATGAATAATAAACTTAGGTTAATTTTTAATTTCCTTATAACCTTTTTCAATTTTATTATTACCTTTTTATCAATTATTACAATGTTATAAAAATTCTATATTTATTTAAGTTCATATCAGACGTTTTGTCGATATTATGTACATGATTCAAAAATGAACTTATGAAGTAAATTATCCATGTGGTAACAATTATATAATCTCCAGAATATTATTCATTAAATGATTATCAATTTTAAATTAATCATTATTTTTAAATCAAACTATTAATTATGGTTATGAAAAATGAACAACATTATAATTATGGAGATGGTAGGTCTTACGTACACTTGAGTAACATTTCCATTTTTCAATGATTATTATAGAAGTAAGGTAATTCTTATTTTATCTTTAAATAATGATAATAATATAATTAAAATCATAATAATAATTTAAATATACTTATAAATATTATACAAGTGTTGTGGTGAATAAAACAATTTGCATCGCTTCCTGAAGGTGATAGTTCACATGTACGGATGAACTACATTATTGTTTCTATATGCACAGTGGGTAAGAAAATAATTGAAATGTTATTATTTTTAAATGACAAATATTTCATTAATATCATATATAAATAATTATTCCATATTTATAACTATTTTTGAAAAATGGTAAGGAAAAATAGAAAATATCGGTTCGCGAGGCGGTAGTCCGTCGTACACACGAACAAAATGTTCTTTTCCCATTTGATGAAATTGGAGATGGATATAGGTTATTATATTAACATAATAACATATAATTATATTTATGATACTGAATATATTATTTCATCTTAGAATAAGAAGATTTAAATGAATTGGAAGAATAAATAAAATAGAAACACTTATAAAAATGATTCCTCTTCTCCAGTTAATCACCTTTGAAGAACAACTTAACACATCTAAAAAGGATTTTATGACAAAAGTAAGCCCTATAAGAAGTGGGGAGGGATTTTGGGAAGGGTTTTGGGAAGATATTTGTAGAAAAAATGGTTCTTCAAGTGTGATTTTTAGAGAATATTGGTTATCTTTTTATAGGATAGGGGAGGAGCGTCCTTGGAAAGACTTAAAATATTAAATAAATTTAAATTAATATTTTAAACAAAATGACTCAAACATGAGATATATAGAATATAATATGAGTATATCTATAAATCATCTCATCCAATAATGTTTATACATGTATTTATTTTATTTTAAACCTTATATTTTATATTTACCCTTAATTATTCTCTTTTAATTTTAATTATGGTCACACCATTTTAAATATTAAGAGATGATAAATTTTACTTATATGGGGTAAATTTACCATAATTAAAAAAATAATAAACTTTTATACCTTATAATAGTCACTTATATATTTTAGAATATTTTTATGATTTTTAAATAATTTAATAAATTATTTTTTTATTAAATATCAATTATATTGGTTTTTACACTTTTAATTTAATTTGATTTAAATAATATAAAAACTGAGAGATAACATTAAAAATACAATTTAATAGAATTATAACATGAAATAATAACCTATAAAATTCGTGTACAGCATTAATTATGTCAAATAATATTTATTTTAATATTTATAATATCATTTATTTAATTCTTTAATTAATAAATCTATTATTGCATCATCATTGTGTCACAGTTAAATTTAATTATTCATTTCTTAAAAATTGTAAATAAATTACCATGATATAGGAAATATTTTTATATTTATAATGAATATTTATAGTTGAATATATCACTTATATTACCCCATATTAAAACTGTTTTAGTAAGAAAGGACATGATTATGACATTTTTACCTTTACTTTAAATTAAAAGTTATGAATGTCATAATCACACCCAAGTGGATCCCAAAGGCCACCAATTCGACCAAAGGGTTTTCTTGGTCACCCATAACTCATCCAATAAGATTATGACAAGTGTTAAGGTATTTTTATATAATTATAATATTATTTTTACTTTTAATTACCTTATTTTCCTTTAACCGTGGTAAATAAAATACTAATGTCACTATTCACCAAAAATTATTTTGATCCTATTAGATCAAAATTTTCATACTAATTAAAACCATATATGTCTATTTTTTAAAATTAAATCCAAAAAAGTGACTAAAATTAATTTAATGTTAATCTCGTTGACGAATTGAGGAAATGAGTTTTTAAAAAGTAAAAACCATCAAAAGTTTGACATGTGCTTATATCTAATTTAAATGTGAAATTACTTATAATGGAAAAAATTGGGTTACATGATAAAAAAAGCATCTAATTATACCTTAAAACCATGTAAAAGGACAATATAATAATATTATTAAATTAGAAAAAAAAGGCACTTTTGAATTACAGTGCGGTATTTTTTTAACTATTCATTAAAAATGAATTTTATCAGAAAAATACCAATAAATCAATCAAAGTAAATTTTTATATCCCACTTATATATAAGAAGTTTATTTTGTCAAATATAAAAAATTAAAGTGAAAAAAAAAACTAGATTTAAAAAGGGTTCACTATCAAAAGGCGGCAAAACTACCTTTTAAAAATATTAGTGTGTATTATGCTTAAAATTATATTTATTCGAATATAAAGCCTCTAAAATTTATTAGAATAAAGTAAAAACATTTAATAAACATTTTTAAACATAATATAGGATGTTTTATTCATTACTTATAATAAAACGACATGGTGTTAACTACCATTTAAAATAATTATATTAATAATGTATTATTTTTTGGTATATCTCATTCTTGTGTGCAACATTAGATTTTGAAGAAACTCATTGTTGCGTGTTGGGTATGTTGTCGAAAAAAGTGTCCCTTTTAAACTAAAATTAATATATAATTTATAAAAATTTATATATATAAAAATTTATTATTCTATAATTACTTGGGATTTTATATCATTCCCCCTTTTTGGAAATTGAGTCCTCACAATGTTGTTTACCTATCAAATAAGTGTGGGTATTTATCCCTCGTTGAAATTTTAGATTATCATGTTGTCACTTCAACCATATTGTTTTTTCATAAAACCTTAACCAGATGAATCACCTTATTCTGCAATAACTTCTCTCTACGGTAAAGAATCTGGACCAGTTGTTCCCCATAAGAAATATTATCTTCCAACTGAACTTTTTCTGGACTCAAAACATGAGATGGATCTTGCATATACATTCTTAACATCGTAACATGAAGAACATTGGGAACCTAGGATAAACATAGAGTTAAATCTAATGTGTAGGCAACTAATCCAAATTTCTGAAGGATTTTATAGGGTCCAATGAACCATGGACTCACCTTCCCCTTTTTACCAAAAGGCGTCACACTTTTCTATGGTGAAACTTTTGGAAAGACGTGATCACCTACATCAAAATAAATATCCTTCCTCCGGTTATCTACATAAATATTTTGGCTAATCTAGGATATCCTCATGTGATTATGTATCATCTGAACTTTTTCTTCAATCTCTTCTACCAATTCGGGTCCCATCAACTTCCTTTTACCCAATTCATCCCAAAAAGCTAGAGTTTGACACGGCATTCCATATAATTCCTCAAATGGTTTATCTATATTCTAGAATGAAAACTATTATTTTATGAAAAAACTAAAGATAGAGTATCTTTAATGGGAATAAAATGAGCATATTTAGTCAATATATCAACAATAACTCAAATCACATTGTTACTTTGAGAATTCTTTGGAAATACCACTATGAAATTCATGGATATATTTTCCCATTTCCACTCTGGAACTAGAAAAGGCTGAATCATCTCTTTTGGAAACGATAATTCTTCTTTCATCTACTGACAAGTCAAACACATCATATTAAAGTTAACAATATCTCTATTCATTCAATTTAACTAGTTATACTCTCAAATGTATATGTACATATTAGTACTACCAAGAAGAACTAGAAATAGAGAATTGTTGGCTTCACATAACAACTCTTTCTTCAACTATGAATCCCAAGTCACACATAACATCTTCCCAAATCATAAAACACAATCTTTATTAATGTTAAATCCAGTTAACTTACCCATTTGAACCAATTCTACCTTTTCTTTTTGCAACTCATTGTTTTCCTTCTGCGATTTCCTAATTATGTCTGATAGAAATGGTTTCAATAACACCAGAAAAAAAGAGAGGAATTTCAGGAACCAAAATCTTCCATGAAAAATTTCATCAAAGCTTTAATAAAGGGTCACATTCCAAATATAACATGATAAATGTAGTATTACCTTTATGACTTAAATCATTGGCCACTTTGTTTTCTTTTCAAGGATGGTAATGAATCTTGCAATAATAATCTTTGATTAATTCCGACCATATTATCTATCTTATGTTCAATTATTTCCAAGTGAATATATACTTATAGATTTTCTGGTTAGTATATATTTCGTATTTTACTCTATATAGATGATGAATACAAATTTTTAAAGAAAAAACAACATTAGGTAATTACAAATCATGTATAGGGTAATTTAACTCATGAGTTTTCAACTAAAGTGAAGTATAAGAAATTAACTGATCATTCAACATTAGGACACAACCAAGTCCTTTCAATGAAGCGTTATTGTAAGTAATAAATTCACCATTTCTGTAAGGTAATGAAAATACTAGATCATTCACTAATCTTCTTTTCAATTCCTAAAAACAATCATCACAATATTTAGTTCATATGAACTTAACACCTTTCCGATTTAACTTAGTCTATGGGTTGGATACCCATGAAAAAGTTTAAAAAACCCACCAGTAATAGCCTGCTAAAATTAGAAAATTAAGAATCTCATTTATATTTTTGGTTCTTCTCCATTCTTCAACAAATTTTTTTTAGCAGTATCAACAGTTATGCCATCATTAGAAACAATGTGACCAGGGAATGAAATTCTTTGAAAACAAAACTTACACTTTCTCAATTTACTATATAGTTTCTTTTCATTTAGGGTTTGAAAGACAACCCTTAGATGACTTTCATACTCCCCTTAAATTTTAGAATATACCTAAATGTCATCAATAAACACAACCACAAAATTATCCAAGAACTTATAGAATATTCTATTCATAATATCCATGAATCTAGTATGTGCATTGGTTAACCCAAAAGGTTAACTAAAATTTCATAATGGCCATATCAAGTATGAAACACAGTCTTTGGAATGTCTTCTTCCTTTACTTTCAACTGATGGTATCTCGAACTAAAGTAAACCTATGAAAAATATTATTCTCCCTAGAACAGATAAAACAAATCGTGGATATGAGTAAATAGATACTTGTTCTTAAAAATGATGTTATTCAAGGATCTATAATCAATTAAAAGACTCATTGAACTATATTTTTTTAACAAATAAGATAGGAACACTCCATGGTGATATGCTAGGTCGAATGAAAACTTTATTTAATAACTCCTTTAATTGATTATTCAACTCCTAAAGTTCAATTTGATCCATTCGATAAGGGTTTTTAAAATTGGATTAGCATTAGGAACTAAGTCAATAGTAAATTCAACTTCATGGTTAGGTATAATACCAGGAAACTCATCAGAAAAAACATCAAGATACTCATTTACCACTGGCACATCATTAATCAGAACAGTTGCTTTGTTTTCAAAAATATTGGAAAGATAACACTCATTTCCATATTTCAATAGTTTCTAAATTTATTGACATTTTATCATAGGTAATGTTTCATTCTTGTAAACAAAATGAAACCTTTGATGAAAAGGAACCTCTTTAGCTATACATTCAATCTTAGCATGGTAAATAGAAAGTCAATCCATACCCAAAATAACATCAAACTCTACTATAGGAAAAACAATAAGGTTTTCAGGTAAATTATTTCCACATATAAGGATAGGAATATTCTTATAATTTTTTTTTGCCTCAACATTTCCCCAAGGTGTGTTTACTATAAGTTCTAGATTCATTTCTTGAGGTGGAATTCCCAATTTACCGGAAAATTCCTCAGAAATAAAAGAATGTGTTGACCCTAAATCAAACAACACATTGGAATAATCTGAATAAAAAACATTTTACCTGATACCACTTCATTTGATGGCCCAACATATGCTAAAGTAGTTGAAAAGGATTTCACTACACCCTTCTTCTTATAGTCCGGTATCTTCCAATCATTTAAGTTTATCGTCGGACACTCGTTAACCTAATAACCGATCTCATTGCACTTAAAACCTTTTACTGACTATAAATAAGATTTTTTTCTTACCACTACCTTGATCTTTTTCAGTGGAATTATGATCCATATGTCCCATCTTACCATATCTTAAGAACTTACTAAAATTCTAAAATCATTCCCCAGTGTACTTTTTGCCACAATTTTCACATATTGTAAACTTAATTTTCTTACCATCATAATTTTTTGAAGAATTATTCCCTTTTTCCTACCACCTAAAACTCTTATTATATTTTTTTTTCAAAGAACACATGATCATAGAAAAACTTAATTTCCACCTTCTCCCCACATCGAACAAGTTTTCATAACTTTTGAACACACGAGAAGAATATTCCCTTTGATACTTTCAATTTAATCCAAAGTAAAAATGATTTATTTTACTATCAAGATCTTGGATAAAATTTGGAATATACCTTTCCAATTGAGTTAATTTTTCTTCATAATAATCCACCAAGTCATCATCCTTCTTGAATTCCAAGAATTATTTTTCCATCCTAATTCAAACTGTTGTATAAAAATATTTCTCAAGAAACAAACCTTTGAATTCATCCCAATCAAGAGCATAAATCTCCCCACTACCCCTAATCTTCTTAACTGCCGACCACCACTAATCAGCTTCACCTTAAAAATGGAAAATAGCAAGGCTACCTTTTTATTATCTAATCACCCCATTACATCAAAAATATTTTCTCATGCTTTAATCCAACCTTCATCTAGCACATGGTCAGATGATCCTCTAAATCATGGGGGACTTTTCCTTATGAAATTCTCCACTATTAACATGTTCCTCTTTGGTTGATCTGGTTGATCTCATGGATGGATACCACCGTCATTTATATCCTGATTCAACTACACCATCACTATAAAAAAAACTATTCAATTCTGATTCTGACTATCTCAAATTGCTCATTTGGAAGGTTGGTTTCTTCTAAATGTCGTCCCATCCAAGCTAACATGTTTTCTCTATGGAAACCATTCTAAAAATATATATATGAGTCAAAGAAACATGGTATTATTCAAATTCTATATAATTTCTATTTTACTATAAATTAAAAATCATTTATAGATATTCTATTAAAAATATCCCAACCCATAAATTTATCTAAAAAAACCTATAATACCAACTATAAGACCACAGCCTTATACATTACATAATATTGAGTTAATTAATTAATTCACATTGGGGAACTTTTCAAATTTAGAGTTTTAGATAATTAGGCCATAACTATTACATAATAACTCAAATATTACAAAGTAGACACTTATAATCACTACCCTTTTTTACAAAATGAAACTCTTAAAAATAAAACAAGATTTATTTTTCTTGATAAAAATATTCCTAAAATTCAAATTTAATTCTTACTTTCTTTTACCCATCCTTATACCCTATGAAAAACATTTCAAAAATATGGGATGACCACAAAAATATTAGTAAAGGAAATAAGATAAAAAAAATAAAACATTAATCCATTAAAACTTATAAACACTTGAAATCTAACTTTTCACCCATAAGACATAAGCTCCTCAACATACCTCATAAAATCATAAGATTCCTCAAAAAACTCATAGGAATCATAAATCATAAAGATAACTTTTGGAATCCATATAATACTTGCAATGTAGCTTTCAAATCTACACAGGGGATAACCCTGATAGCTATATTTGGAATACCCATAACAGTATATTCCCAAAATATCTTAAAAGAAACCTTATCATTTAACTATGTCTCATTACCCAATGCATTGGAGAGCAATCATTGGCACACCCACCCTCATTTTATCATGGAACCACCAATATACATAATCCATCCCCAATAACTATCACATAATCATAACACATAAAACAAGCATTAAGAAAAAAATAATATTTCCACATCTCAATCAGAGGACATCATTGACATAATCAATCCCTTCTTAAAAACAGTTTCTATACAAAAATAAATGAAAATGTAATATGGTATTTATTTTTCTTTTAAAAACATTATGTCTTGTAAAGAAATATGAATATCAAATAATGGTCATGGTGGCGGAAAGGTCATTGTTGCTGTATATATCAGAAAAACATTTCTTTTGTACTTTTATAAAGAATGTAAAATGATTCATATGGAAATATTACTTTTCAAAACTTTTAATGAAATTAAATAGAAAAGGCTTTTATTATACACCATATAATAGAAGGTGGTGTATAATATCAAATTATGCCTCAATGAAACGAGAATGAGACGAAGTCCCTTACCTTGAGTTCGACTCATCATGTACAATAATTATATTCCTGAATAATAAAATTAGATTAATTTTTACATTCTTGAGAACCTTTTTAAAGTTTATTATTCCTTTTTTGCACTTATTACTATGTCATAAACATTACTTATTTATTTAAGTTCATATTGGATGTTTTATTAATATTTGATACTTGAGTCAAAAAAGAACTTATGATATAAATTGTCCATGTGGTCACAAGTCCATCATCTCTAGAATATAATTCATGAAATAATATTCACTTTTACATTACTCACAATTTTAAAATAAAACCATTAATTATGGTTATGAAAAATGAACAACATTATAATCATGGAGACGGTATATTGTATATACGCATGAGTAATGTTTTTATTTTTCATTGATCATTATGGAAATAAGGTAATTATTATTTTATATTTCCAAAATGGTAATAATATAATTGAAATAATTATAAGAATTTAAATAAATGTATATATATCATACAATTGATGTGGTGAATAAAAATTATTCATGTCGCTCCGTGGAGGTGGTAGTTCATACGTACGCACGAACGAAATTATCATTTTTATGTGCATAGAAGGTAATAACATAATGGAAATATTATTCTTTTAAAAATGATAAATATTTCAATAATATCGTATATAGACATTTATTTTATCATTATAACCATTATTTATATATGGTAATGAAAAACAAACTATATTTGTTCGCGAGGTGGTAGTCTTCTGTACACACGAACGAAATGTTCATTTCCCATTTGATGAAATTGGAGATGGATTTAGGTGATGGTATAAACATAATAACATATAATTATATTTATTATATCAGATTTATTATTTCATCTTATAAGAAGAAGATTTAAAGGAAGTGGAAGAATAAATAAAACCGAAACACTTATAAAAAATTGTACCTCTTCTTTGGTTGATCGCCTTTGAAAAACACATTAACACCTCTAAGAAGGGTGTTATGCCTAAAATAATGCAAAAAAGAAAGTTTATAGGGAATATGGTAAGGGTTTTGGGTAGATATTTTCCTAAAAATAGTTCTTGAAGTGTGAGTATTAGAGAAAAGTGGGTACCTTTTAATAGGAGAGGGGAGGGGCACCTTTGGAAACTCTTAAAATATTAAATTAATATAAATTAATTTTTTAATCCAAATGAATAAAACCTAATATATGTAGAATTTAATATAATTATATTCCTAAATCCTCTCATCCAATAATTTTTATACATGTATTTATTTTATTTTAAACCTTATCTATTCGGTTCACCCTTAATTACTCTCTTTTAATTTTAATTGTGTTAACAATATTTTAAATATTAAGAGGCTATAAATTTTACTTATATGGGGTAAATTTCCTATAATTGGACACTTAATGAACTTTTAGACCTTATCATAATCACTTTTTTATTTTAAAATATTTTTTGTATTTTTAAATAATTTAATAAATTATTATTTTTATAAAATATCAATTTTATCAATTTTTAAACTATTCATTTCATTGAATTTAAATAAAATACAAAAAAAGAGATAACTTTGAAAAAACCATTTAATAGACTTATAATATGTCATATTCACATACTAAATTAGTGTGTGGAAAAAAATTATGTCAAATAATATTTATTTTAATATTTATAATAACATTTAATTGATTCTTTAATTAATAAATATATTATTACATTATCATTGAGTCATTATTAAATTTAATTTTTTATTTCCTAAAAATTGTAAATAAATTACCATGATGTATTTAATATTTTTATATTTCTAATTACAATTTATATTCTAAGATATCACTTATATAACCCTATATTAAAATTGTTTTAGTAAGAAGATACATGATTATGACATTTTTTCCATTTCTTTAAATTAAAGGTTATAAATATCATAATCACACATAAATGGCTTAAAAAGGAAATAATTTGGACCCAATGAGTGTCTTGGTCATCCATAACTCATCCAATAATATTATGATAAGTTTTAGGGTAGTTTTAAATTTTTATAATATTATTTTTACCTTTAATTACCCGATTTACCTTTAGTTGTGATAAATAAAATACTAAAGTAACTTGTCACCAAAAAACTATTCCTATTAGATCACATTTTTCATACTAATTATAACCATGTATGTACATTTTTAAAAATTCAATTCATGAAAGTGACTAAAATTAATTTAAAGTTAGTCCTATAAACAGATTGAGGAAACAGGTTTTTAAAAAGTAAAAACCATCAAAAGATTGACTTTTATTTATATCCATTTTTAATGTGAAATTACTTATAATTATAAAAATTGGATTAAATGATAAAAAATTAATACAATTATACCTTATAACCATGTAAAATTATAATCTAATAATATAATTAAATTATAAGAAAATGTAGTTTTGAATTAAAATGGTGTATTATTTCACTATTAATTAAAAAATGAACTTTTTCAAAAAAAATCAACCCAAGTAAATTTTTATGTCCTGATTCTAAAGAAAAAGTTTTTTTTCGAATATAATATATAAAAGTTTCAAAAACTATATTTTAAATGGTTTATCCCCTAAAAGGAGGTAATACTACCTTTTAAAAATATTAAAGTGTTTTATGCTTAAATTTAGATTTATTCTCATTTTAAGCCACTAAAATTTATTATAAGAAAGTAAAAACATTTAATAAATTTGTTTAAACATAACATAGGTAGTTATCTTCATTCTCTCCAATAAAAAATCTAGGTTCCAACTACCATTTAAAAAAACTATACTAATAATGTAATATTTTTCAGTATATCTCAGTCTTCTGTGAAACATAAGTTTTCAGACAAACCAATTGTTGTGTGTCAAGTGCGCAATTGGGAAAACCATCCATTTTAAAGTAAAATTAATATATAATTTAAAAATATTAATATATATGAAAATTTATTATTCTTTAATTACCTGGGATGTTATAATCAATTTCTCAATGCTAACATAAGAATTACTCTTTCTCAGTAACTGGTAAAATTCACCTTTTTCGGTCACTGGTAGAATTCACCTTACCTCTTATCAAGGTATATGAATTTGTGTCCTTATATTTAATTTTAATATCACTGGACATAGATTATAGAATAATACAAATTATGGTATAAACATCTTCTCTGTGACTCGGGTAGACATCCATTTCACCTTCACTCATTCAAAAAGGTTATTGAACAGGAATAGAGAAATCGAGCACATTGTATAAATTTTTTGGTATTAGTGCTACTTATAGAATATTGTTACACAATTTTATGTTTTTTATAGTTATTAAATTGTATTTTTATAGAAATTATAATAGTTTATGCAGGGTTTCACTTTCCATTTTCTACAATAAATAAAATCATTTTTTTATTTTATCTTGATTATCAAAAGATATGACATAATAAATTTTATATATTACTCTTCCATTATTTTATTAAATCCCAATATCCCTCACCATTGGATTAATAATATCCTATAATTTTTATATTCTAGTATAAAAGATATATATATCCTTTATGATAACCCATATAGAGGCCTCATAAGATACTTGAAGGTACTTACGTAGGCAGATCTTCTGAACTAAAAAAACTCAAAACACATTGAATATTGAGTAGAATAAATTATCCTAAAACCATTGAATCATATTTTATTAACACTATCCTACTAGTTTCACTAAATCTCATTGAACTTATCAAGCCTTAAGAAAATCTAGGATAAGTCAACCTTAAAATTTAGTTAAAACTATCTGATAACTAAAAGCACTTCGATAGAGTTTAGTCAATCAGTTTGAACTATAGATATGTCTTAACTAAAGTAATATAAGGATTTACTAATGTGATATTTTTTATTTTAGTTTTTTTTATCATTATATGTAAATTTCCTTATTTTATCTTACTACTTTCTTGTTAATAATAAATGAATTATACATAAGTGAATAACCATGTGTAGATAAAACATTTACTCATAACCCAATTTATTTTAAAACCATCATACATCTTTGTTAAATCATTTTTTTATTGTGACTGAAATAAAGTATCCATGAATAATTAACCATGAAACTGAAAAAAAATAAACCATATAATATAGCATGATTATGGGATTTCTAATGGTTGGTTTATCAGAAGGATGATAAACTCACCCTAGACCCAAGGGGAATGACTCCTAGAACCATAGCTTGGTTCAATTTTCAACACTCCACCTATACTTTTATGTATCTCCTTGGTTGGTCTCACCTCAACTCTAAATATGTACCACCTCCATTTACATGGGATTTAATCCTTAACATATGTTTTACTTCACACAGAGCTGAAGAGAATCACTGGGTTGGGGTAATATAAAAGAAACCATAAACATGAAATCCATTTCATAAAAAGATGAGGGGATAAATCATGTTCCATCATTTTAATTTACTAATTAATATTATTAAAATAAACCACAAAATAATAATTAAATTAAATTAAATTCAACACATACATAGGTTGTTCAAGCTCTTGATCATCCATGAATTCAACAAATATAAATTTAATAAAATTGATTATCATTTATTTCAATTCATTATTTTTTAATATAAATCACCTGATTTAATAAATAATTTATTTTAATAATTAATTAATTCATTTATCTTAATTTTCTATCTTAAAAATCCAGTAAATTCCCATCCATAATTTTAAATAAATTAAAAATAATAATTTTATGTAAAATTATATAATTATGTGATGTGTATTGATAAGGGACATAGTGTGTGCCATTTTGTTCAGTGGCACGAGATGTACTTGTGGTAACATGGTATGTGCCTCTTTACATCACTTACATGACATGTTCTACAATCATACATATCATGTAACTATTTAAACTTTTAAATAATTAATTTATATTTTAATTTTAATTTATTTCACACAAGACCACTTGAAAAATATGGAACGTGTGGAAATACTATCATATGGTGTGTAAAAAAGTTACACACTGTATTGTTGGTTTTAATACTAAAATTAATTCCCCTCCATGTGTATTTACTCACAATACATAGTTATAATTTTGTGTGTCTAACATAAGATGGCATGAATTATAAAGATTTTTATCCTCTCAAGCCAATCCATCACCACACATAAATGGAATTTGCATGTATTCTATGTGAAATGTAACATGTTACATGGAATATATTCCAGCTACATGTCATGTAATTATGTTTGGCCCTTTTTATTTAGTTTTAGAACCCCTATATGTCATGTAATAAATAAACATGTATTTAACTACACTGTAAAGACTCACATTCGTATGGGTTATGAGAATTAGAAATAATTTAATTTTTTGTTTTTAGTGAGGGGTTCCTTTTGAGAATCAATATTTGAATCATGGTGTAGAAATTTTAAACTTCTCAAAGTGTTATTTTTTATATGTATTGAGGTATAGGTGGTGTTTTGGGAGCTTAAGTGGATGTCAAATTAAAATTAGTTGGATTTGTAGTTGAATTCTATTGTTGGTGCACTACTATGGGGAGGACCACGTCATGGTATACCCCATGGTAGAGGCGACCATACCTATGTCAATGTGATTATCAGGTGTATTGGTGAGAAATATTTCTCTCGTCAATCCTAAAACACTTGATGAGTCTCCATGTGGAAAATGACCAGGGATACCATTCTTATGGTGTTGGGTGTTTTGGCTCACATGGAGTCTTGGGGTCTTGAGTGAAGCACTAGGGGGCTTGCAGTAGGAAAAACTCTCAGGATTTTCTCTATAGTGGTAATTTTTTTGTCAAAACAATGTTTCTTATATCATGGTATGATTCTCATGGGTGCTTTGATAAACCATGGGAAAAATCACACTATTGTGCATGTCATTTTCATGGGTAGGAGGCCTCTATGTGAAATAATAAGCGGGGGTGGAGACTCCTTACATATTGTGGTTAGCATTTTTGAGGTCCTTGGGGAGCTACATGTAGGTTTACCATGAAATTTTTCATTATATGGTTCATGACATGGTAAGCCTCTATTTTTTAAAGAAAAAGTGGAATTCCCACTTTTCACAAGCTAATTTTAAATCCCTCTCCCTCCTATATTTTCTTCACTTTCATATGAAATCCACAAGGGATCTCCCCTTTCTTCCACCTTTGAACTCCCTTAGTGAGGGTTGGACTGTTTTTCAATTTAGGTAATGATTCAAGGTGAGATATCTTATCTCCTATTTGTTATTCCTTTCCCTAAATCTTCACTTATTTTATAGTTGTATTGGATAAGGTTGGAGTGATGATTACACAAGATCATGGAAGAATCATCTCAATATGAAGGTGATTTCATGGGTCCTGGATGAAGGACATCTTAAGAGGTTGATCACACACCATTTCATGTTGTTTCTTGAAGGTATGTCACTGATAAATTACATTCAAGGTGTTTCTTAAAATTAAATTACTAAATCGGTTATGCATGTTAAGGATTTGGATTAGGAGGGTGTTAGTGTGTCATGTGGACCGTTCATGGGTGGTTAGTCACTGTTCTTGTGTAACAGGGTTTCTCAGTGGAATTTTTTCCATTTTTCAAATTTTAACTAAATAGAAAAATTAATTAAAATTTATTATAATTTACTTTATTGATTAATTATAGATCATTATAATTAATTATTAGATTTCATGAATTGAGTTGGGGCCTCATGTGGTTTATAGATGGTTTTTTGTACATTGATAAGAATGAACAAGAGATTTCATGTGGTGAAACCAAATGAAATGATATCATTGAGGTAGGTGATCCGTATGATTTCACCTTATTGGTAAATTCATTTCATTATATTCTTGTGATATGCGGTCTCACCAATTTTAAATTATCAACCTTTCATTTGAATATATTTTTTATTTAAAATTACATGCCTATAAATGGAATAAGTGAAGTCTTAAGGCCCCTAAGGGACCTTGTGCAATATTTTGATGCCTCGATTACCAATGTTTTAATCCTTGAATGTGATTATGTTTTGTGAGATATATAAACCTTGAGGTGTGATATGTAAAGGGATTAAGTGATTGTAGTGGACCTTGATAGGTTCCCCCAGACCCCTTGAGTAGGGATGGGTAATGTAATGGGATGATTGGCCCGTGTATGCCTTGATAATGTTATATAATTACATACATCCATTAGGATAGATGATTATAGAGTGGGGTGATTGTTTCTTTAACTATCATGTGAGTACATAGGATGGAATTTTTTGGGTAGGGTGGGTATACATATATAGGTTGGTCATGTGAAGGATAAAAAAGGATGACTTGAGAATTGAAATAGGAATTATTCCATATCACTATATTAATGTCATATGAATTGTCCTAAGTGGAAAATGAGTCCTTGATATAACTATGATTATGTTGTAGGAATTGATTCCCTCTAATTGACTGGTGATAACCTAAGAAAAAATATTTATACTGAGCAGCCCCTGTGAGGTTTTAATGAATGATGTGACCTAGGAGACCCTAGTGGGCTCCCCAGTGATATAACGACCCCTGAGAGAGTGTGTGAAGTAATGGTAAGTATTGATTGCTGGTTTAACCATGGAACTCAAATTATTTTTTTTATCCTGATGTGGATTGTGTGGAAATGATTGGTCATGTACTCAATAGGTTGGTCCTTGTTATATAAGATAGGTCAAGAGAATATACAACCAATGTTATTATTATTATATGACATATTATTAGAGGGATTGACTAAACACAAACTCTTATAATTAAATTCCAATTGTATATATAATTCCTTGGTAAAAACCCTTGGATTCAAATTTTATAACTATTGATATAGAATTCCTCTAATATGTACCTTGGATTCAGTCATGGGAAAACATACTATCATATTTTCTAGTATTACCTTATAGGAATCATCTTATAGTATATATTATGTGAGATGTAGTCATTTGGGTTCTCTTCACCCTAAATATTTATGGGTGAGACATCATGATATGGGAATTATTCCCCTTGATATGATGCCATGTATACTCCCTATAATATGGTGGTCGCACCTCATACTTGGAATACCTAGGGTACTACATGGGATTCATTTTTTGGAGTATAATAACTATGGGATGCCTAAGATGTTACTAGAATATGATGATTATTTCCCATTTATATGGATTTCCTAGGATTATCACCCTTGGAATTGGTTGTATGCATATTACTACTATATTTTCTACGGTTAACTCCTAGGAATCAATTCATACCTAATACTGTTGGATTTCCTAGGATTGCCTCCTATGAATTAATTCTTGTACCTACTATTATATGGTTTTTGGGACTATTATTGGTTGGGTTGTTTATATGATGTGATCATATAAACTATGGAACTACCTAAAGCATGTATACATGATCAAGAGTTTCATGTTAGAACCTGATTATCAACATTGTTTATTTATTTATTCTTCCATACTTTATTTGTTTATTTATATTGAGAATATCACATATCACACACACACACACATTGAATTACTGATTATGTATAGGGGCCCCATTAGTGGTTCCCTTTTGAGTTATACTCACACCCTTCTTGGATGGCCAGGCCACCTAATTACTTAAGAATACTTCATTTCTTGTATAGACTGGTGGGGTGGAGGTAGGGTGTTTCATTATTGAGTGATATAAAGTAAATTGGAATTGAATATTGGTATTGGTTGAGTATCAATGATATAATTTTAGACTACTAACTTATTCATTTATTTATTTGTATTTGTGATTAGCCCAGGGGTGGTAAATTATTGTATGCTGGTATGACTCTAAGTATGTATGGCTATATGATTCAAAATTCATTTATTATTAATGATTATTTTTTGGAAACTATCATTGTTTTTTATGTATTATTTTCAGTTATTTTTTCTGTTATGAAACACTCTGATGTCATTTTATAACAACCCTGCTTTTTATTACACACTTAAACATGATTTATTACATAAACTGTTCACTTGATACAACATGAAAGATCAAGTGGTATAGTGTCTTCGGGGATTAGAAATATTACATAAAATCTTAGAATATAAAACACACTACATCTTTATTGAAACTTCCTTTACATGACCACTACATTTCCTCATACTTAGCACTACATGCGATAACCTGAGGACATGCATAAGAAAAGGGTGACCTATAAATCCCAGTAAGGGAATAAACATGGAATAACATGAGGAATAAAACAAATTTTAGACAATAGGCATATAAATTGAGCATAAGAGAAACATAAATATAAAGTCATGATAAAGCATGATAATCATAACATGGAAATGTGGCAAAAACACTTAACATGGAATTAGCATGAGCTAACGATCATTGCACATGGAGTATGAGTAAACCCTCATTGCACATGAAGAATGAGTAAAACCATTTTTCACTTGAATTAGCATGATTTAACCCCTATTTCACAAGATTTATCATGATACTTTACTTTACCCAATGCATTGGAGCGCTATTAGCGCCCACCCTTCTTAAACATTTCATTTCATGCATAAGTGTGCCACATAGATCATATAACAAGGAATAAATAAACATCATAAGTTATTCCACGATTAAGTAATGTGTAATAAATACATTAAATTACCATTCAAAAGTTATATGTGCATTAAAGTGAATACCCTTGATAGATACATGGGCATGGTATTCACTACACAATGATCTTGGCTTGGCAACACATGGTGCAATTTCGACAGCATAACGGCATGACATAAGGATTCATGAAAATAGTTTATGAGACAAGAAAATGTGTCTCATCATATGTAAACGAAATGTAAATTAATGGGGTCATATGGATACATTTCCCAATGAGTATAATGGAATTTAGATACATAATACAAAATAATTGCTTGGATGTAAAAGAGGAGAGAGAAATCCCTCACGGAATATCGGCATGGTAACAGGTGTACATGGGAGGATTTAATGAGAGATAAAAAGGTATTAAATCATCCAAAAATAAAGAGGACATCATGGGGTGTGAGAAATTGTACCCTATCATTTTTAATTGAAAACGAAATGGTATAAAAACTTATAGAAAATTAGACAAAAAATGAGAAAGGGAGAAATTCATTACTTGGAAGTTTGATCCCAAAGGCTTGGGAGAGGCTTGAGAGAGGCTTTTTTGGAGATTGAGGCACCTTGGGAGGATTCTAGAGAGATCAGGGCAGGGGTTTGTATAACTCCAAATGCTTTAAGTGAAGAAGAAGTGAGAGCTTGGGTGGGTTTAATAGGAAAGGAGATGGAATTCTTTATTATTTAGGTTTGGGAAACCTCACATGAAACTAATCAATACCACAAACCAGAACATGGTTTTTGCTCATGGTTTTTGCCAAATGGTATTGGAAAACAATATCTTATATGTCAAATGGTCTAACATCTTAAAATAATAGGGTTTCTTATGTGGAGGTGAGTCACACTCTCAAGGATAACAATTTAAAAAGACAAAATGTTTTATAAGTCTTGGAGGGTCCACAAAAGCTTTGTAAAATAAATCAACCAAATCTAAAATAACATTATTTTAACGATAAAACATATATTTTCATAACATAATGTTTATAGTATTTTATTACCTCGCTATTGGGTCATTATGATGTCATAAAACACGTTATATATTTAAATGGTATTTAATTTTTACCCAAAAATTTTATTGTCTTAGAAAATTATGATAAATTTACCGATGGATACTTTCAATATCCTGATTACAAAAATAATATTAATTTTATCTAAATAATTTTATAAATATGTGAATTTTTACTTTTAAAATAAAAACCGGCATTTATTGAAAATTCATGGGTTTTGATAAAAACAGTTTTCAAACCTTAATAAAAATTACAATTTCATTCATAAAATTATATGATCATTTATATTTAATAAAAATTAATTTAATAATAATATTATATTAAAATATTATTTAATTCAAAAATCCATTAATTCATCAAAATATATTTCTTAGTTAAATATTAACTAAAAATACTATTTGTACTTTAAAAACTATTTACAAAGAAACAATAATAAAATGAATGTATAGTCATTATTATATAAAAAAATAATGCACATATTAATAGTGATAATGTATTTTTTCATAACCCCTTATAAAATCAGTATAAGAGTAAATGGTAAGGTGTGCGATGGTAAGCGACTCTTGGGGTGGATCGGATAACATTGATCGTGTGGTAATCTCTATTAGCTTCCACTTCTCCCGTAGTCAGTTCCACTCAAGCTTAACTTGTTCAAGCTCATCTTGGGCTTGGTCAAGAGAAAATCCCAATGATTCCACCTCCTTTTTGAGCTCTGAAAAATGGGATTCGTACGGGGCAAGTCTACTGGATGCGGCCATCGCTTCCTTTGTCTGGGTAAATTGGATTTGTTAAAGCCCTATATTCATACTAATCATGTGATAACTGTTCAATGGTAATATTAGAAGGTATCACAATTCATAGTGGTATTTTAAAATCCAGAAACACAAAACCAATGAAGTTCACATTTTATTTAACCATAATAAGACATTTAATTATATCAAGAGGAATTTTCATTAATGAATGTTTGGGTAGTTACGATCTTCTCCCCTTAAGAAATTTCTCCCTCGAAATTTCCTTTTCCCGCATTAAAACAGATTTGGGTGACTTTGTTTCATCACTTCATCTGATTCCCATGTCACTTCTTCAAACTTGTGGTTTCACCACAACACCTTAACGAGGAGCATTGTCTTATTTTGTAGAACTTTTTCTCTATGATATAATATCTTCACTGGTTTCTCCTCATAAGAAAGATCATACTATAGTTGTACTACCTTTGAAGATAGTAAATGTGAAGGGTCTGGTATGTAATTCCTTAAGAGGTATACATGAAAGACATAATGTACTTTGGTCATGGTAGGTGGAAGTGCAAGTCTATAGGCCACATCCCCAACACAATCAAGAATCTCAAAGGGGAAAATATACCTAGGAATTAACTTCCCTTTATTTACAACCCTCATGAACTTCTTCCATGGACATATGTGCAAAACTACCATGTCTCCAACTTTAAAATCAAGGTCTTGTTGATGGTTATTTGGTTAAATCTTCTGTCAACTCTGGGCTACCTTGATATGCCGCTGAATGGTTTTCACCATATCCACCATTTCATCAACCATTTCTGGTCCTAGCAGCTTACGCTCACCAACTTCATCCCATCATGTCGGTGTTCTGCATCTCTTCCCATACAGGGCTTCATAAGGTGCCATTCAGATGCTCGAGTGGAAACTGTTATTGTAGTAAAATTCAACCAGATGAATATGTTGGTCCCACCATCCTTTTAAGTCCATAGAACATGCTCTCAACATGTCCTCAAGTGTTTGGATAGTAAACTCAGATTTTCCATCAGTTTGAGTATGATAAGCTGTACAAAAGTTCAGCTCAGTATCTATAGAATGTTGAAGACTCTTCCAAAACTTAGAGGAGAATCTTGGATCTCGATCAAATACAATAGATAGTGGTACTCCATTTATACTTACCACTTCCCTGATATATATCTATGCCAGCTGATCCAATGAGACATATTCCCAAATTGAAATTAAGTGTGCAGATTTTGTAAGACGATCCACAACAACCCAGATTGCATTGTTGCCTTCAGATGTCTTAGAAAGTCCAGTGACAGAGTCCATGGTGATGTTCTCCCATTTCCATGCTGGTATGGGTAATGTTTGCATCATCCACTTAGACTTCTGCCTCTCTACCTTCACTTGCTAATACACCAAGTACTTTGATGTATACTCAGAAATCTCTTTCTTTATATTATCCCACCAATAATTCTCTTGAAGATCTCGATACATCTTTGTGTTTCCAGGGTTAATAGAAAAATTTGAACTATGTGCATCTTCCAAAAGTTCCTTCTTCAGATCCAGACTTGATAGAACACAAAGTCTTTTCCCAAATCTCACAATTCCTTCTTCATTAACATTGAACTCTAAGAATTTCCCTTTTTCTGAAAGCTTTCACTCTCTTCTGAATTCTCACATCATCCTTTTGAGCATCCTTTAACCTTTACAAAAGAGATGGTTGAGCAATCATTTGTGAAAGTATTGATGATTTTTCCTTCTTTATGATTCTCATGTACATCTTCATCAAGTCTAAGAAGATTGGATCCTTCTCAATTCTCATCAGTGATATAATTGTTGGGTCCTTTCTACTTAGAAAATCATCCACCTTGTTCGCTTTCCCAGGGTGATAATGGATTGACCAGTCATAGTCTTTGATCAGCTCTAACCATCTTTGTTGGAACATGTTTAACTCTTTTTGTTTGAATATATACTTGAGGATTTTGTGTTCTGTATGTATTTCACACTTCTCCCCAAATAGATAATTCCACCAAATTTTTAAAGCGAATATCACCGCAGCTAATTCTAAATCATGTGTTGTATACTTATACTCATGAACATTCAATTTTCTTGAATCATAGGCAATGAATTTGTCATTTTGCATCAACACACAGCCAAGTACCTTATTCAAAGCATCACTGAATACCACAAAAGTTATCCACTTGTGGGTAAAGTGAGCACGGGTGCAGTGATAATCCTTATTTTTAACTCCTTAAATATTTCTTTGCATTCATCGCTCTAAAAAAACTTTACCCACTTCTGAGTTATCTTGGTAAGAGGGTAGGATAATCGTGAGAAATTTCCCACAAATCGTCGATAATATCCAGCTAACCCCAAGAAGCTACAGATATACATTACCGATGTTGGCCTCGGTCATCCCTCAATTGCATCTGTTTTCAAGGGATCCACAAATATCCCATTTCTTATGATGATATTTCCCAATAATAAGACCTCCTTCAACTAGAACTCACAATTTCTATACTTTTAATTAAGATTCTCCTTCCACAAGGTCTCTAGTACAGCTCTTAGATTCTCCTCCATATCCTCCTTGGTTTTGGAGTATATCAGAATATAATCTATAAATACCACCATAAATTTTTTAAGTTAATCCAAAAAGAATCTATTCATCAATTCCATAAATATTCCTTGAGCATTAGTGAGTCCGAAAGGAGTTACTATGAATTCATAGTGCCCGTATCTTGTACGAAAAGTATTCTTGGGGATATCTTCCTTCTTCACCCTTACTTGATAATATCCCGACCGCAAATCCACATTGTAAAAGTATTGTGCTCCAGGAAGCTGATTAAACAAGTCATCAATTCATGGAATATGATACTTGTTATTTATCGAGATTTTGTTAATCTCATGATAATTGATGCAAAAGCGCATTGACCCATCCTTCTTCTTGACGAAGAGGACTGGTGCACCCCATGGTGAAGAAATTGGGCATATAAACCCTTTATACAGATTATTATGTAGTTGTTTCTTTAGCTCCTCAATCTCCACAATATCCATTCTATATTTAGTCTTGGATATTGGAAATGCCCCAGGTATAAGATCAATTGAGAATTTAACATCCCTTATAGGAGGAAGACCAAGCAATTCTTTGGGAAACACTTCAGCAAATTCTCTCACAATGGGCATGTCTTCAAGGATGGTTGCCTCCTTAGACTCAATCATCTGATCTAGATATGCATGCTCATAGGGTAGTAATATCCACTCTTGAGATGATGGAGCTAAAGAAGATTCATCTTCCTCATTGCACTTGTATAGAATCGGGGGTCTATTCTCCACATGGAGAGTGATTTCACTCACAACAATTTATGTTGGCTCTATATAGGGAAAGCCAATCCATGTCAAGAATTGCCTCAAATTCTACCAAAGGGATTATGACGAGGTTCTCTGGGAAATTAAATCAACAGATTATGGAAGGGAAGGAGTTATATTTATGGGATTCAGTGACGTCCCCATTTTCCGTACTCACCGACATCTTTACTTACATGATTTGTGGTGGTGTTGGGATTGTTCGACTAAACTTTGGGGATATAAAAGAATGCATAGAACCTGAATCAAAAAGTAAATTTTCTATTCTTTAATGAATAACTAGCGTACCTATCACCACTTTGTTTTCGGGGTTCACTTTGGCAGTAGTGATGGCAAAATATCTACCTCGTTGCCTTGGATGTTGTCGGTTGCCTCCGAAATTCCTTGGATTTGGGAACTGATTTGCAAGATTCCCTAGTTCTTTGCAGTTGTAGTAATGAACAACGTATTGAGGTTTGAATGGATCATTCCTATCCTTTGTTGCAGCCACGGGGTTTTCTTGTCGGTATTTAATATCTAGGTTCCCTTCTCTTCCACACCTAAATCATTTCCCCATCCCCTTCAGACAATTTTCAGGGTGCTTCTTTCTGCACCTTTGGCAAGTGGGGTGCTGGATCTTCTTAGCACCATTGTATTTATCCATCGGACCACCAAAATTGAATTCCACCTTACACTTTTTATACCCATGATAACCCTGAGATTCTCTTATCTTCATTTCAACCTTGAGGGAACATCATAAAATTTCCTCATAGCTGTCGAAGTCACGGATCTCCAGTGCTTTCTGTAGGCTAGGTTTCAGCCCACCAAAGAAGCGGTCAACCTTTCATTTAGGGGTAACGACAAATCTGGAGGCATATTGTGAAAGCCTTGTAAATTTTGCCTCATACTCTCCAATAGATCCTTCATCTTTTTTCTTTAGGATGGGAAATTCTATTTCCATCTTAAGTCAGAGGGTGCATGGAAAATATTTATCGAAAAACATCTTCCAAAAATCCTTCCATTCTAATGCCTCAATATCTTCCCCAAGCTTCTTATTTTTTATCAATTTCCACCATTTATTAACTTCACCGTCCATACAATAAGAATCCAGAAGATCCTTCTCTTTTTTAGAACATTAAAGTATTTAGAATATCTTTTCAATGGAGTTGATCCATTGTTCACTGATTGAGGGATCAGACGGTCCATTAAAAGTAGGAGGCCTTTGCCTCATGAAGCTCTAGATAATGACTTATTCTTTCTTAGGGTGGGTTGAACGTTACACTTGACCCATGTTTCTATTCAAATCTCGAGTTAACTAAGAAATAATCATGACAAAGTTCATGATTCCCTTTCCCATCAGATTGGGCATCTCATTTGCACAGTCATCACATTGATATTCCCATCGGTTGTTAGCCCGAGTCCTCCTATTACCATCCATTGGCTGGAATAAAAAGGAAATTTAGGGGTAACACATAAAGGGTAATCCAAGGAAAAAACAGATGACTTATAAATAACTTTTATTTCCTTAACTTATGAATCCATAGGTTTCAATCTATGCTACCCATTATCTATATTCTAACATATATTATTAGGGGCATTTTTTATAATCCCCTTAATAAGGGATCATACTAAGCTTATTAATTTACCAAAGAATATCCTCTGAGGGTGTCATAACCAAGAGTGTAGCAAGGCCCATTTTCATGCACCAATTCCCGTTCGAGTCTAGCTCAAAGCGGTTTTTTCGGGTTTTACACCTAGTATACATCTGTGCCAGAGCCGCCTATACCAGCTCGTATCTAGACAGGAAAGTATTTGATAGATAAACCACTTACTCAAAAATCACAAATTCTTAGGGATTTTTTTATTATACTTATTCTTGTCTCTAAGTCTTCCCTAGGGTTTTCTAATCCTAATCAATAAAATAACTAAACCTATCCTCTAATGCCAAGTATAACAACCCTCCTTTTTATTACACACTTAAACATGATTTATTACATAAACTCTTCACTTGATACAACATGGAATATCAATAGGTATAGTGAATTTGGGGATTAGGTTCATTAACTAATATCTTAGAACATAAAACACACTACATCTTTATTGAAAACTTCCTTTACATGACCATTATATTCCATCGTACTTAGCATTTCATGGGATAACCTGAGGACATGCATAAGAAAAGGGTGAGTTATAAAGCCCAGTAAGGGAATAAACATAGAATAACATGAAAAATACAATACATGTTATAAAATAGGCATATAAATGGAGAAAAATTGAAACATAAACATAAAGTCATGATAAATCATGATAATCATAACATAGAAATGTGGAAAAAAACACTTAACATGGAATTAGCATGAGCCCAAGCTCATTGCACGTGGAGCACGAGTAAACCCCCATTGCATATGAAGCACGATTAAAACCTCATTTCACTTGAATTATCATGATTAAACACCCATTTCACATGATGTATCATTATACTTTACTTTACCCAATGAATAGGAGCGCTATAAGGGCGCACCCCTCTTAAACATTTCATTTCATGCATAAGTGTGCCACATGGTTCATATAACATAGAATCAATAAACATAATAAGTTATTCCATGATTAAGTAATGTGTAATAAATAAATGAAATTACCATTGAATAGGTATATGTGCATAAAAGTGAATAACCTTGATAGAGACATGGGTATGGTATTCACTACACAATGATCTTGGCTAGGAAAAACATGGTGCAATTTCGATAGCATAACAGCGTGACATAAGGATTCATGAAAATAGTTGATGAAAGTTGAAAGGGTGTCTCATTATATGTACATGAAATGGATAGTAAGTGGTTCATATGGATAAATGTCCCAATGAATTTAATGTAATTTAGATGCATAATACCAAAGAATTACTTAGATGTAAAAGAGGAGAGAGAAATCCATCACAGAATTTCAGCATGGTAACGGGTGTACATGGGAGGATTTAATGAGAGAGAAAGGGTTCTACCATCATCCAAACATAAATAGGGAATTATGGGGGAGGTGTGAAATCGTAACCCAACATTTTCAATTGAGAAAAGGGCATAAAAGCTTTAAGAAAATTAGACAAAAAATAAGGAAGGAAGAAATCCCTTACTTGGAAGTGTGATCACAAAGGCTTGGGAGAGGCTTGAGAGAGGATTCTTGGGAGCTTGGGGCACCTTTGGAGGATTCTAGAAAGAGGAGGGAATGGGTTGGTCTAACTCCAAAGTCTTTAATTGAATAGGAAGTGGGAGCTTGGGTGGGTTTATATAGGAAAGGAGAGAGAATTATTTATTATTTAGGTTTGGGAAACCTCACATTAAACTAATCAATAACACAAACCACCCCATGGTTTTTGACCATGGTTTTTGTAAAAGGGGAGTGGAAAACAATATTTTATAATGCATATGGCCAAACTTCTTAAAATAATAGGGTCGCTTATGTGGAGGTGACTCACACTCTTAAGGAAAATAATTTAAAAAGAAAAAATGTTTTATATGTCTTGGAGGGTCCACAAAAGCTTTGTAAAATAAATAAAAAAAAAATAAAATCATATTATTTTAATGATAAAACACATATTTCCCAAACATAATGTTTATAGTATTTTATTACCTCACTATTGGGTCATTATGATGTCATAAAACGCGTTATATATTTAAACGGTATTTAATGTTTACACAAAAATTTGATTGTCTCAGAAAATTAGGAAAAATTCACCGTTGGATAATTTCGATGTACTAATTCCAGAAATAATATTAATTTTATCTAAATAATTTTATAAATATGTGAATTTTTAATTTTAAAATAAAAACTGACATTTACCGAAAATTCTTGGGTTTTGACAAAAAGAGTTTTCAAACATTGATAAAAATTACAATTGCATTCATAAAATTGTATGATCATTTATATTTAATAAAAATTAATTTAATAATAATATTTAATTAAATTATTATTTAATTCCAAAATACATTAATATATCAAAATAGATTTCTTAGTTGAATATTAACTAAAAATACTATTTGTACTTTAAAAACAATTTACAAAGTAACAATAATAAAATAAATGTATGTTCATTATTATATACAAAAATAATTCACATATTAATAGTGCTAATGTCTTGTTAAATAACCTCTTATAAAACTTGCATAATACCTAATGTTAAGGTGTGTGATGGTGACTGACTCTTGGGGTGGCTCAGATAACATTGATCGGATGTTAATTTCTATCAACTTGCACTTCTCCTATAGTCGGTTCCGCTCAAGCTTAACGTGTTCAAGCTCGGGTTCGGCTTGGTCAAGATCGAAGCCCAATGATTCCACCTCCTTTGCAAGCTCTAAAAAATGGGCTTCTTATGGGGAAAGTCTACTGGATGAATCCATCGCTTCCGTTGTTTGAGTAAATTGGATTTGTTAAAGCACTATATTTATACTAATCATGTGATCACTATTCAACGGCCATATTAGCAATGGTCACAATTCATAATGGTATTCTAAAATAGGGAAACATAAAACCAATGATGTTCACATTTTATATAACCATAATAATACATTTAATTATATCAAGAGTAATTTTCATTAATAATAGTTTGGGTCGTTACACAGGTTATAGTCTCTCTATAGTACACTAAACCCCCATAGCTAGTCAGTAACCTTTGGAATAATAGGAGGTGCACCTAAGGTCATGTGTCCACTATCGATCTAGGAACCTGTCAAGTGGTATGGGGTGTAGGTACATTAAAAAGTGTTATAAAATCTTTTAATTTTACTAAATTATTTGGTGAGATGGTAGGTTGGTGACATAGTAATGTTCTAGGGATTGTGATGGACCTCAGACTAGTTTGTCTCAAAAACCCTTTTTGATGGAAATCCTAGGTTATTTGGGATGTGGTATTTTTGTTCTTGGTTTTCAATTTTATGGTTGTATGATTTCTCATAGCATGACACACATGAATTTTCAAATTATGATTTATTGGTTTTTTGATCTTGGCTCTTGGCCTATTAGCAAGAGTCTAGTCTACATGAATTGTTCTTTGAAAATAGGATTCACATGACATACAACAACTTTTAAGTGGTTGAAATCACTAGAAAAACAGGGTTTATATGTTTAAAGTTTCAGCACCAACTTATATGTATTTTCCCAATATAACTTTTTGGTGCATTCTACTCAACTAGACCAAAATATATTCCCTTCCCATGATAAGTCATGTTAATTCTATATAGGGGTGTTCCTTGATGAAAATTAAGTATTTACCTATATGTATTGGATATATAATTATCATATTAGGTCTGTATAATAATTGGATTCCTTATTAATAGACCCATTTCTGGTGGTTTTAATAAGAGTTCCAAAAATAAAATTGGTTTTGTTATTTAAAGTGTTAGCAACAACCAATATAGTGTTTTTTCATATAGATTATTGGTAGAATTATACTAAAAAAACTATATGATCATGGTTTATTTGTAACAGTTCATCTAGGAAAATGTTTTTACACATTTATAGATGTGATTTTGATACTCAAGGGGGTAGTATTGAATGCAGATGCCTGGGAAGATTAGTTCCCTAGAAATCTAATGATTTTTCATGTGATGCCTGATTTTTTTTATATATATATAAGGACTCAATATTAGATATTTTAGCATGTGGATTTCCTTATGATATTTAATATGGGAACCAAATTATTTCCATTTGATTTATGTCTTGTGAGTGTCAATAATTATAGGCTAGGTGGGAAAACCAAATACCTTAGGCATACAGGCTCAAGATGTTAGTGAGCTTGGTGTTATTCTCAAGATGCACTATGATATGTGAGGGTTACCCAAGGTAGGGATTATCTAGTCTTGTGAGTTCCCTTAGATACAAGAATCATGGTTACATGAATCACGTTATGATATTGGTTCATGGGAGGTACAACTAGGTATATGGTACAATAACATGGGATGCCTTGAATTTTCATGAGAAAAGAACCTTGAGTGGTAGTATATTGGTGTCAAGGTTAGATATTGAGGCCAGATCATTAGTATGAACGGCCCTGGGATTTTTAGGCATGATCCTTAAAGAGATATTTTTTTATCTTGATCCTATATGGTTAAATATATGATGAATAGTGTGTAGATAGTTGATTTTGGTTTTGTAATGATTCATGGATTGATGGGTGGTCATGTAGTAGGCCATGGAACAGGTGAAATGCCTAATTTTGAAGATGATAATTTAGGTTACCTCTAGATATATGTGACTGACATGTGATAGGTATGGTTGGTTGAGTAAAAAGACAATTATTCCTAGGATTGAATAGATAATCATAGGTATGTGTATGAAGTGGATTTGTAAGCCTGTTTTACTTGAAATAGTTTATAGAGATGGTTTTTTTGGGATAGTCTTGTGTTGGAATAATTTACTGAGGGTCTCTTGAGGGTTAGAGTAATCCCTATATGATGATAGGTGTCACTAAATATAGATCAGGTGTCATAGTGTGGTCGACTCTAGTTTTATCCCTAACACAAGTTGTCTGGAGGGTGTATTTTTGGAACCTATTGAGTTTGTTCTTAAAAGGTAATGTAAGGGAATCCAAATGGTGGGGATTGCACCATACCCTATTAGAGGGTGTGAATATTGTTATGGATTAATTTCTACAAGTATTGATGATGTTGTTCCCATGATCTATGAATGGTTAATGATTGAAATTTTGTGTCGCCAATCAAGTATGAGTTGAACAGTCACATCCAATCATTATGTTTGGTGATGGATAGAGTGTGGGTTGTCGATGTATGGCCCTCATGTGGGTAGGATTTTGTTTATGATGATACTGTTCATTAGATGGTGAGGGAGGATTTTGGATTTCAATGACCCATTATAGGGTTATATGTTAAATACCGTATTTGGGATTATGATGAGGTAATTAGATGGAGTCTATGAATTTGAATCTTGTATGGGATGATTTTGATGTCATCCGAGTGCGAGTTCGATTGGTGGTGTAGCGGTGCATAGGGTGAGAGAATGATGACTAACTTAGTTATTTGAGGGTTCAACCATGGAATTACACTGAGACTTAGGTTTAGACTTTGGTGTGAGGGATGGGATGATCTCGGGATTCCTTTAGGAGTTAAGGTATCAGGATCAAATGATGATATATCACATTAGTGGGTTTAGTTATTCATTTCTTAGAATGGTTGATAAAGGGATGTCTAACTAGTTATTTTATGCACAATTGGGTGTGGTGGGATGGAAACTGCACTGAACTGGTCATTGGACCTCTAGAAATGTGTTTCAGTAAGTTATTCCACTTGTGGGAAGAACCAAAGCTTGGAATTAGTATTTCTAATTAGAGAACTTTATTAGAGATAATAATAGGCCATGTCATGAATCAGTTGATGGAGTGATGATTAAAAATATAGACAGGCAATTTTAATCATTGTAGCAGTGATTCGGCAATGATGAAAAGTGGGTGGTTCTATTTTTGATAAATGGTGCATCATGAGTTAGAGTAAATAAATATAAGATCATTCATAATTATAAAGTATAGAGTGATGATTTGGATATGAGTTGACAACCAGGATAGTTCAATATTTATGGTTAAAGACCATTGGGACTTCTCAAGGATGATAATTATTATGGTCGGGAGGTTGTAAAGACCCTTTTTTGTACGAGTTTTGAAATTCCGAAAGAATTGGGATTTATTTTTTGTGAGGGGGTCATTTTTAGAACTGGGATTTGGATCAAGTTTTTGATGTTTTCATCATCTTAAAGAGTTTATTTTGGACACTGATCGAGGCCCGAGAGGTGTTTTGGGTTCTTAGGTGGATTTTGAAGAAAGTTTGAGTGGACCTACAGGTAATTTTTTAAAAAAATTCACCACCGTGAGGAGGACCACATCATTGTGAACCCTATGGTAGATTCAACCAAACCAATGTTATCATATTTCTTGGGTATTTTATGTTCATTTTTTCCATGGTGATATTGTAGTGCCTAATGGGTCTCCCGATGGGAAATGGACTGGGAGACCATACCCATAAATCTTGATGTTTTGGATATCCAAGAGACCTGGGGTCTTAGGTAAAGTGTTGGGGTATTGAAGAAATCTAAAGGATCTAGATGATCACATTGGTAGTTATTTTTTTGGTAAAAATTGAATCTCATATACCATGGTGTTCTTCTAATGGGTATTTAGATAAACCATGAGAAGTACCACACCATGGTATCTTTCATAGCCTAAGGGAGGATCCCTCGGCCTGAAATGATGATTATGGAGGGGGGAGGCCCTCCTCATGGTGATCATCAAGTCAAGTCTCCCTGAGGTGATTCCTAAAGGTTCACCATGGAATGGTTCATGACATGGTGCAGCTCTATTTTAAAAAATGGATGAATTACCACTTTTCCTATGCTTATTTCACCTCTCCTTTCTTAAATCACACACGACTACCAGGAGAGATCTCCCCTTCCACCTTCATCCCCCATTAGTATGGGGTATATTTTGTTGTGATTATAGTAATGATTCAGGGTGATATATCCAATATCCCCTCCATTATTCCTTTCCCTTATTTTTCACTAATTTTTCAGTTTTTTAGGATAGGGTTGGAGTGAAGATCCCACCAGAGCATGGTGGAATCATCCTTATATGATGGACCTTTCTTATGTATCAGATGGATATGTCCCAATTGGATGATTAAATGTCATTGTGTGTATTTTCATTGAAGGTATTTCATTAGGTTTATTTATTCATGGTTAGTTTTTAAATTATATTAAATTGGAAATTAAATTTCCATCACATGTTAGGGATTTAGTTCGGGAAGTTTCTAGGGGTGCGCCATAGACCTTTGAATGTAGTTGGTCTCTATTTAGGTGTGATTATGTTCCTTGATGATATTATATTCATTTTTTCAAATTTAATTAAATTGAAAAAAAAACAAAAAAATGTTATAATTGATTTGAATATTAAATATTGTCATAATTAATTATTGGATGTTATGTCTTAAGTTAGGGACACATGTGGTTGGGTGATAACTGGTTGGACTTGGATGAGATTGTGAAAGACCTATTGAGTGTTGAATTAAAATTAATTGAAATTTATTTAGAGATATGGTCCCTATGATTTCCCCTTTTGGTAATTTCATTTAGTTGTATTTTCTGATATGTGGCCTCACCACTTTTGGGTGATCGACTTTTCATTTAAATAAATTGTTTTATTTAAAATAAATGTACATCAATGGAATGAACAAAGTTTCAATGCCTATAAGGATCCTTATGTACAAGATTGATAACATGACCACTTATTATTGAGCACTTAACTGTGATTATGCTTCATGAGATTTCAGGGCTTGAAAGGGTGAGATTTAAAGGGATTAAGTGATCACAGTGGACCCAGATAGGTTACCTAGACCCCTTTAGTATGTATGGGTAATTTATTGGGACTATTACCCTAAGTAGGCCTTGATAGTGATCTAAGATTCCTTGGATCCATTGGTTTGGTTGATTAGAGATCTAGGTGATTGTTTCTTCCCCAAAAATGTGATTTCTTGAGAGGGAATTATCATTGTAGGATGGGTATAGATATATAGGTTGGGCATGTTAGGGGTAACCTAGGATAAATTGAAAATTGAAATGGTACTTATTCTATCTATATAGAGTGATATAATATGACTTTTCCTATGAGGAAAATGAGGCCTTAAGATGACTATGATTATGATAAGGTGCATGACCCTCTATGAGTAGCAGGTGAGGACCTAGGAGGTATTATTGAGACTAGGGATCCCCTATGAATCTTTTTTGGCTTAGTATGACCTTGGGGAACTTAGTGGGTACCATTGTGGTATAAAAATCTCTGAGAGGGTGCATGCATAAATAGTTAGATATTATTGTGGGTGTCACCTTAGAACCCAAATTATTTTTTTGAACTTGATATGGATTAGGTGGTGATGATTGTCCATGTGCTTGAGAGGTCGACCCTTCTTATGAGAGATGATTTGGGTGGATGGCCAACCTAAATTATTTTTATTCTATGAGATATTATGGGAGGGATGAACTACCATGGAACCCTTTTAATTAATTTCTAGCTATATGAAGAATGCCTTGGAAAATCCCCATGGATTTAGCTATTATGCCTATTAATTTAAAATTCATTAGAAATATACCTTGGATTTGGTTTTGGGCCTACTTACTCTATAATTTCATAGGATTACCTCCTAGGAATAGTATTATTACAAATGTTATATGATATGTATTAAATCAGGAACATTTCCCTATACTAATAATGTGTGAGACAATATTAGGTGGGTGTTATTCCCCTTGATTTGTTGCTAGAAAACTCTCTAGGATTTTGAATATTTACCAAAGACTTGGAATTCCTAAGGTACTAGTGGGATGTGTTCATTGAACCTAATGAATAAGGGATTCGTATGACATTACTATGATCTAGATAGTATGCCTCATTTATGTATGTCATAGATAATATGGTAAGATAAAGGTAAATTTACTTTGAAAATAACTTTAAAATAATGCTACAAAATAAAAGTTATTATCATGTGAGAAATTAATTTAATTATAAAACATTTAAATTAAATTTATCGTATAGAAAATAAAAAAACCTTAAGCATAGAACAAAATAAATTACAAAAAAGGCATGCATTGACAAAAGAGTTCACTAATACCTCAATAATGGTACCCTATGTCTCCATACCTATTTTTAATGGAAACTAATAACCAAATTTAAAATGAAAGAACCCCTTAGTTTTAATAGATCCCAAGAACAAAAAATAAGAACCTTGGTTTTAATGGAAACAAAGAACTAATAACCCTAACTTAAATAGTGGTGAGCACCTAAAGAAGAAAATGAAGAATGTAGAGGTTTTTTTAACCCCTTTATAATGAACTCAACTCTCACTTAATGATTTAGGATAATATAAAAGATGGATAAATAGAGAGATAAGATAGAAGAATAGATTTAATAATCACAACATGAACAAGAAAAACGGATTAAATAATAAAGGAAATTAAATTTGGATTATAACCATAAAATCTTGGTTTACTTTTGAGGAATAGATCTTTTCTTGGATATCTCTTGAAAGAGTTCACCATTGATCATTAAAATATTGTTCAGTAGTAATTTTTCATTATAGATGTTCATGGTTGATATCCCACACTCCCTTTAAATCTATATATATCATTCATAGGTTCTATAAGATCCTTCAGTCAATTCACGCCATTAATGAGCTAAATCAAAGATTATATACCAAGAATAAATTTCCCTTTGACTATCTTGGATCGAATTTCCTTATAGTGTGGTAGTGATCAGTACGCCATGGAGGAGGTCTTTCTGTCATAGGGATTCAGGAAATGGTATAGAGTCCTGAGGGATATTTTTTTAGTTTTGTTGATCTCTAGTTAATTGTAGTGTGGCTCTTATTTTTCATCATGGATGACCCTAGAATAAAATTTCTATAGTGTGGTCATTCACTATACGGAATGGCCTTACCTAAGTTTATAGTATTTGAGGTTTGACTATGGTGTGGATTTTGGGATTTTTTTCATTATACAAGGAGATAAATTTGGACCAATATATATTGCATCATGGTCATTATCACTACATCATAGTACTTATTCCAAGTACTTTTTTGGTGTGATATATTATGTTGTTTTGTGATGATTTTTTTATTATGATTAACTTATATAAAAATTTTATAAATACCTTTTTTGATAATGATCATAAAAAAATTGGAGGTTTAACAATATACCAATATTATATATTCAAAAACACTCATTTAAGATTAAAATAAATGATAATAGATAAGAAAAGGTGAAGAATAAATTGGAAATAAGAATACGTAAAAGGGGTAAAAGAAGAAATAAATTCCATTTTCCATAAAATCATTTGTCTCTCCCTTTGAAACAAGATCCTTCTCTTCCTTTGAAAAGGATAGATATTCCACTTTTTTGATATCACTATTCCCTTCATTATGAACTTTTTATCCCTTTGAAATAAAAACTATTTTCCCTCTATAAACATTAAACTTTTCTCCCCATAAATATTAAACTTTTATTCCCTTTTTTATTAGAAAAATAATTATTAACTAAAATTGTTAGATGGATAAGAGATAAAACATTCATAATATACTCATTGTGACCATAAAACTTGATTTTAAAAATTTGAACAAGACGATTCAAAATCAAGAAAATATATTATTTTTAAGAATAATGAATATTTTAAAAGAGAAAACATAGGTGAGAAGATATAAGAAAAATAATTTCAAGAAATCCATTCCTAGATCTCATTAATAAAATTAAAATATTCTAAGTAAAGGTATTCTGTAAAGATATCGAGTAATTGAATATCTATGCTAAAATATACTAACATAATATCACCTTTTTTAAAGTGTTCTCTCAAAAAATGATGTCGAATATCAATGTGATTACTATGTTCATACAGAATAGTATTTCTATAGATTCTTATCATACTAGAACTATCACATTTATTACTACATGAATAAATGTTTTATCAAAATATATGAGAGTTTGTTTCATCCATACGATTTAGGCACAATAACTCCCTATGGATATATATTCCCTTTCATCTATCAAAATATAATTAGATTTATTCTTTTTACTACTTGAATAGTTTACATAACATATAAGAAGGTGAAAAGTCACACTTTTACTTTTCATATCTAGTTTACATTCCCCAAAATCAGAATCATAAAAATTGAAATATTAAAATAGGCCCCTTTAGGGTAAAATAAAAAAATATTTTAAGAATATTTTAAAAAATGAAAAATAATTTTAAGAGATTTTAAATTTTATTCTTTTGAAATGGATTAAAAATGAGCACAAAGATAAATACTAAGAATAATGTGTATGTGGGTAGTACTAAGGTAAAGAAGACTCACAATCATACTTATATAAAGTTGTTTATCAACCAATTTATCATATTCATCCAATATTGTCTTATATGAAATACACATAGCTTGATAATTTACTTAGCATGATCCATGAAAAATGTTTTATAAGTTCATTAGTTTATTTTATTTGGATAATAAAAGTTACATCCATGTTTGGATATATTTAAAAACCCAGAAATAATTTTAATTCACCCATTAAACTTGTTTCAAATTCTTTTCTCAAAATATTTTAAAAATAATTATAAAGAGATTCATTAATTGATCCAAAAAATTTCATCATAAATATATATTTGAAATATTGAAATATCATTTGAAACACCTTTTATAAATAATATCGAATCTACTTTTCCCATTCTAAGTCATTAGATAAAATAAAAACTTTTAATTTTTCATACCAAGCTCGAGGGGATTGTTTTAAATAATTTAAATCTTTGGTTAACTTGAAAATGGAATTTGGAAACTTTGGATTTTAAAAACTAGGTGCTTGTTCTTAAAAAAACATTTTCAAAAATAAAATAATTTTAAAAATCACTTCTAACTTCTATTTGAAAAATTTTGATATTTAGATGGACAATGAATACCAACAAGATTCTTATGGACACTATAAAAGAAATTTACGTGAATGTTTCACCAAAATCAATGCCTTATTATTCATTGTATACTTTAGCTATGATACTATATTTATTAAGTGTGATTTTATCCTACACAAATAGTTTATTTATTAAAACCCATTTTTTACAAATAATGGGATGATCGTTAGGTCTTTCCCGAAGAGTCAAAATAGTATTCTATTGGAATTGGTTTCTTTCTTATTACATCAAAAAACCCAACTCTTAATCATTAATAACAACATTTGGGTTTTTATATTTTATAAAACAAATAAGGATGATCAACCTCATTTAAGATAGAACATATAATATGAGTACTAGCATAAACATTGATGATAATATTTTCCAATGTATGGACATTGTATTTTTTTTCAATGATTTAGGTAATGTAATATTAGGATGTTTACCTATGATAAGATCTTTTAGAGAAGTTGAATCATTCAAAGTAAAAATTTAGGGTTATCTACAATACCTTTTAATAGGGATGAAGGTTATGAATATTTTAATCAAATTTGATATGAATAAATTCTTTAATGATTTTGGTTCTTTTATTGAAGACTCGGTCATATTTAATTTAGTTAGAGTATCCAATAAATATTCCTTCCTCATATTTTGGATAAAATTTCCCCATGTTTTAGTTTTTTGTTAAGAATATAACATTTTCATTCAAACACTTTAAAAAAATCAACTTTCATACTTTTATTTATTCAAATTTCATAAGGGGTATTCTTAAGGATTCGTATTATGAGAACATAACTTATAAAAAAACAAGCAGTATTGACCACATCATCCAAAAATTATCAAGGGAGTTTTAAATTGTACAGGAGGTATCTTGATATTTCTTGAAGAGTTTGATTCCATATTTCAACAACCTTATTTTGCGGATGTAACACCCTAAGAGTTTGTAATTTTTTTCAAATAAATTTAATATTTTGATATTTTCACTTCACGAAACACTTAATATAGATTTTTCTTATTATATAATAGCACTATGTTTTATATTATGTTATACAAAATACCATGTGAATCTTGTTCTAAAAGAAACAACAACTTGTCTTGCGTTACACGCAACACTGAGTTTCTGTGAAACAACACTTTACTACTATAATTACTTAAAATATATAGCTATAACCAATCTATTAAACATGTAATATTAATATTAATAACTACTTTTTAAATATTAGTTATAATGGTTTTGATAATGAAAAATATAATTTCAGGAAAAATCTTTATATGTTTAAAACTACAATTTTCTAAAATGAAATATTTTTCATGTACTTCTATAAAAAAATAATAAAGTTCCTTTTAAACACTCATAAAATTTATTTTCATAAAATAAAATTATTTTTTAATTTGGAATATTAAAATTATCTTAGGGTGAATTTTTTTTATTTTTTTAGAAGTTTCAATTTTTGATGAATAGGGAAAAATACTACAAAGTAGTTAAAACCAATATTTTTAATTTAAATAATTATTTTTAATTTAAATTGATTTTAAAGTCACAATATATAAATAATACTTATATTAATCCAATATAGTTCATCAGAAACATTTTTATAATATAATTTTATATAAAAATTTATTGAACTTTTGAACGTCTCTTTTACACTCCTTTTAGAAACATTTATGGGATTAGTAGTAAACATAATTTTACAGCATCTGTAAATTAAATTTCAAAAAATGAATAAAGAAAAATTTTAATCATTATAAAAAAAATTATCTAATAGGATCAAAATATTTTTTTGTGATTAGTAACTTTTTGGATTTTATTTACCATAGTTAAAGGTAGATAGGGTAATTAAAGGTAAAAATAATATTATAATAACATAAAATTGCCCTAATACTTTTCTTAATTTCATGGGATAAGTTTTTTTCAACCCAAATCAATCTTATGTCAAAAATAAGATCCTTTAAAACCCACTTTTCTAAGATTAATACATTTATTATGTTCTATATAAAGAAGAGATAAAAGTGACATATTCAAAATTTAATTTTTAGATAATAAATAACTTAATTAAAGGATTTTATAACAATGATGAAGTAATGGTTTAATTAATTTAGATATCAAATAAATGATATTGAAAATATTAAAATAAATATAATTTTACTTATTTAATGACATACACAAATTTTATAGATATTTTAGACATGTTAGTTGTCACGAACCAACCCGATTCGACCCTGAACTAGTCACCCGATCCGATCTGCAGCATGGCCTGAAGGATGTTCCCAATCCCCATGGGATAGCAACTAGTGTTAGGCATCCAAATTTAGTCACTGGGAATGATTTGGACCATAAAGATAAATAAATAAACCATATTAAATAGAATAAAACAAGATAAATAAACGACATGAAAAGAAAGAATGACCAAAACAAAACTAAACTATCTAAGACTAAGACTCCACATAACCCTATGGGTTACTCCCCAATATCGAAACAAAACATCGCCCATGGAAATCTGAACTAGAGCTAGAGCCTGCAAGAGAAACTAAAAACAAGAAAACGCTATAAGCATGAGTATTAAAACTCAATAAGTAGGCATGCCTAATCTATTCCCAATGAACATTCTATAAATAATGAAAATATTGATTTCATGTTTGAAATACAATATATAAATATATAATTTTTATACACTATTCATTTTCATGATAAACAAATCACAATCATAATCTATTTCCCTCAAGTTTAAAATAATGTGAAAGGGGAGAAAAGAAAATGAGACCAAAAATGAATCATTAATTTTTCATAAAAGTGTCAAAGGAAAGAGTGCTTTTTCATTTAAAACATTTTTCATGAAAATATCTTTAGCAATCACACATTTACAATTTTATAATAAAACACCAAAACTAAAAACAATGGGTATCACTTCATATAGCAAGGGAAGTGACACTAATTGTACTAGTGTCATAGGAATACGGAAAATCCTAGGAACTTAGAGGAAAACCATAACATATTAATACATGTGACTAATCCTGAAGGCATGCATACTCTCGATGGCATCATAATTCCCAAATGCTCGGTGTTACCCTGACTAGCCTAACTGAGGGGCCCAATCCCCTAACAGAGCAAAGTCTATACTAAAGGACACAAGAGAGTACATGGTCTAAACTAGTGTAGAAATCGTTCTCAGTAAATCTCTTTTCTATGCCATGTTACCATGTATTGTTCTCAAGAGGGTGTTCCATACCTTTCAAATAATAAGTCACTTATATATAACCGAACACACCACACAACTTGGCACCACCCTGGCCACCCCAAGGGTAGTCTTTGCCTTAAAATAATAATTATACATGGAAGGTATCGTACATAAGACTCTCATATCTCATGATCAATAGATGATGCAAGAGACCCAACCTAAGAGGGGTTTTCCCAAATAACCATTCAGAAGTTCCAATTGGGCCTTAAACTATGCAACACTATAACATTTATCAAATCAATTATAAAACCATTTCCAGATCAAATCCAAACTTCATTTTACATAAACCTGGCCAAACAGGCCTTAAGAAATTTCAAACCTACTTTGGGGACTTTCGAAGTGTTTTGGTTACCTCCACTCCTTAATTGGATAAAGGTGAATATTGATGGTGCGTCAAAGGGAAATATGGGGCCAGTAGGGTTTAGTGCAGTTTTTAGGATGCATGATGATTATGTTAAGGGATGTTTATATGGAACTTGTACCATGAATACTTCACTCAAGGTGGAGATTCTTGGAATAATTCATGTTTTCTTATTTTCTATAATGATGGTTAGACTAATATATGGTTGGAAAGTGACTCTAGCATTCTTGTACAAGCCATAAAAAATGGTGAACTACATATCTCTTGGAGGCTTTCTGCAAAGTGGATGGAATTCATTAAGAACCTTTTGAGTCTTAATTTCATCATCACTCATGTTTCTCAGGAGGCGAATATCGTTGTGGATGGTCTAGAAAATATGGGAGTTGGTAAGCCTCTTACCTGGTCAAACTCACTTCCCATGGTCCTGCTCCCTCGTTATGAGGCTGATTGTAATAAGACCATGCATTTTCATCTCTTGTAACATTATTGTCTTTTAGGAATATTAGACTTGTCCTTTTGGTCAAGGGACCTTTTTTAAAAAAATCCAAAAGAAGCAACACACGCTATTGCTTTGAAAACCAGATGCACATGGAAACCCATTTAAGAAACTCAATTCACCACTTTAAATCAGAAATGAATTTCCAATGGCCAAAGGGTCATTTCATCAAACACTTAGTGAGCATATTTAATCAAACAAATTCATGCAATTCAAATAGAAAGGGTCTTACCTAATTACATAATAAGAAATTATTCTAAAATCCCTGAATTACTAACAAGAATTAAATAAAAATGTGAAAAACAAGAAATCAATAATTCTTTAATTTAAAGGCTAATGCATAGGGAAACCTACCTCAAAGAAGGAAACGGACCAGGCTGAGACACTTCATCTCTTGAAGCTTCCAACGAAAAAAAATGCCCACACTAGCACACATAAACATCCTTACACACACACATATATATATATATATACCCTTAATTCATTGAACATATTCCCCATGCCATGATAGAATATGTGCAAGGAAGATATATATATATGTACACATACATACCAATGTATATGAGTGTGTGTGTACCACCAAGGATCCACCCAACTTCTAATTAATTAACCTAGAGGAACCAACATCATTTGGAAAACATGAAAAATTTAGGAAAACAAGTTTTTAAGAAAACATCAATTAAAACCATCACATTCATTTGATGACACCCCAATGTGTGCACCTTGTGAGCGCATGGGTGTGCCAACATCTAGTGACACGCTAAACATTCCCAGAGACGCACAAAAACCATTTATCAAATGCATTTATCATTAAGTAATAAATTCATGAAACCCCTTTTTAAAAACCTACTATCAAGGCATTCTCATCTCAGGTGCCTTTGAAAACACATTTCACAAATTTATATAATCCTAAAAACACTTCCAAGAAGTACCCTAATAAAGAACACATGAAAATGTAACCATATCATTTAGCAAATCCTTGTTCACCATATACTCAATTCAAAACACTTGCGAAATATATTTCTCACCACATAAAACATCCAATTTCACTATTTATAACCGAAATGACATTTAACCAAAAACATTTGACACATGAACACATAGACATAATTGTATATTTACCTAGAAATATAGTTTTAACAAATTATACTCTCAAGAAAATATCACGATAAATTCACTAAGTGATTAAAAAAAATTGGGCATTAACATGCACAAACATAAATAAGAAATACATAAAAAACTATTTTTAACATGTTATAATAATCCATAAACATCCTAATATACTAATTATCTATATCATTAAGTAGTTAATCAAGTAAGAATAAAATTTTAAGCATCAAAAGCACCAATAGATTGCTCTGGAATGGAATGGTATGAAAACGCCGACCTAAATGTCGTGTGACCATGACGCCACTTCAATGGAAGGAAGGAAAACCTATTGTACACCAATAGCACACTAATGGAGGTGTTCATGGTCATAAATAAGGGTTGGTTAGAGAAAGGTATTCCAGAGGTGCCGCAAGGCCAGAGCAAGAAGGTGGCCTGGTCTGTTGCATAGCGCGAAAGAGGTAGAGGCAGGGGTCATGACTGTTGTCGGAGGGGCTGGGGTGAGGGTGGAAGGAGATGGATGGCTGGGAGGAGGGCAGGAGGACCATAGATGAGGGATCCAAGAATGGTGAGGGTAGGAGTACAGAGTGCCGGAGCGGCACGGCTGGGTGTCGAGGGTGGCGGCAGCCAGGATCCACGGTGAGGCCGGGTGCAAGAAGGGAAAGTGAGCAAGGTAGGAGGCCCTAGGCGAGGGCGAGGCTGGCGTGAGGGCAAGGCGGATGCGAAGAGGTAGGGTAGCAAGGGTTGTGGGGTCGGGTGCAGTGCTCCTATACAGGGGGTGAAGTGGTGGGCGACAGGATTAGGTTAGGTTTGGTGTTTTTTTTCATTATTATAATAATAATAATATTACAATAATAATAATAATATTAATAAAAATAATAATAATAATAAAAATGATAATAAAACCAAAAATATAATAATAAAATTAATAACAATTTAAATATAAATAACAATAATTAACATTAAATTACAATTTATTAACAATTATATTAATAGAAAATTTTAAATAACAACAATATTATTAACCATTCTTAATAATAACATTATTATCTCCACCATAATTTATTATTATTATTACCTTTTAAACGTTTTACTTATTTTATTTGTGTAAAAAATCATTTCTTTCAAGCGATAAACAACTTCACGGAACCTGAGTCGATTTCACAACCATCGCCCATCGTGCAGTGACCGCACACGGGTCTGAAACCCGCTAAAAATATTTAACATCAAAAAAATTAGACCCACACTCAACCCGCACCTTGCCAAGGTTGACCGAAGCCAAGAAATAACAAAATAAAAATAAATAAAAAATTATGGGTGTGACAATTCTCTCCAACACAGACACTTTCTACCCCCAAAAAGCCACCCAACCAAACAATAGACAAAACAAGAATCCATGCCCGATTGAAACTGATACAAACCATAAAACAAGAGAACAGGAGAACACGAGATGGTTCACCCCACCAAAAGAACTAAACTAGTGTGTAAATTTAACCCCCAAACCTCACCCTAGAAGGGGGGGTGACGTGGGAACTCCCAACTAATCCGAACAAAGTTCTATATCACGAGCGAACAACACCTCCACTGAAACCTAGAACTCTCGACCTAGAAGAAAAACTCCCAACAACAGTGGAAAACCTCTGAGAATAACTTAACCCAAGCAGTAAACCCGAGCATAACCAAAAACATCAACTCTTCCATAGGCACTTACATCTCCAAACTAACCCAACTAAACTGAGTTCAACCTATACAGTGGCCAAACACACCTTTAAGAAAAACGCATGATTCATAAACCCATGACCACATAGAAAGGACTACTTGGATTATAATAGGACGAGTCCATCAAAACTTCATGACAAAACAATGAACTCGCAATAATGTAAAAACTTTAACAGCTGAAAAACAAGAACCTAAAGACTTTAAATGTTCTACCTCCAACACGGAACATAAAACACGGAACAAGGATTCAAACCCCTGACAACTCCTGACTACGCGTGAGCTTCACCACAAGACCTATGGCTTGGGCTCTGATGGATGAAGCATCTCCTACCTCACAATCAGGCATTGGAATTCCTCCAGTCACAGTGTCTTCTTCAGGAGATGCTTCCTGTAAAACTTCTCCAAGTGACCGAGATAGCCGTAATGATGACGTGTCTTCGGAGGGACGTGACATAATAGCTTCACATGCCAGAATTGGACACGCAGGTGGCACACCACTGAATGGTCTGTCAAACTGGAAGCCAGAGCCACTGCATAAGACTCTTTAGAAATAAGTCCATCTGGAACACTTTTCTCTCCAGATGGGTAACATTCAAGGGAAAATAAATACGCTATATTTTTGACCATCTACGCCCCGGAGACAAACTTGACTGAGAACGCATCATCCCCCATCTTCTCAAGATAATGATCCCTAGGAGGGAGGACCTGCTCTTTAATCTCTGGATGAAGCCACCCGATGAAGAGAGAATTTTATATCAAATCCTATAATGCTAACTTTGGTGAAAAGGACACAAGCTCCTTGAAATGGACAACATATTTCATCATTGTCTGTGGGCCTTGTTGAATACACATTAGCTCTTCCATTTTCTTTGTCTTTACATCTTTAGGTATTAACAATAGGATGATGATGGATTCAAAGACATCCCACATCATCCCAACTTGTAGTGATGGTGGGTTGAACAACTCTCAATCGTTAAAAGCTGGACCTTCGAAAAGACCCAAAAGGGAACGCACTCTGATAGCATCAGGAGTTCCCAATATCCTAAAAACATAGTCGACCTCTTCAAAAAAAAATAACTACCTTTAACGGACCCCGATCACCATTAAGGACAGACAATGTCTGAGAAGGACAAAAAACTAGGAATTAATTATCAGAAACCTTGGGGACCTTTCTAGGTGGCATTTTCTGAAAAACATACAAAACACAGATCAAAAACCAAAATCAAGCCAAAGCAACATCATTGAAAACACCTTCATCTGAAAACAACCAACTCAAATCCAAAAAAAATACAAACACAACACAAAATTACCTTTTTCATTTTAGATTTTAAAACTTCCTTTTTTCAAGGCCACATTCCAAATACCAAGCCCAATTTTCAAACCACACTCAATTTCCAAAATCATTTCCCTTTTTAAAATCACTTTAGAAAAATAAGGTCAATCCTTTAATCCCAAATACACACCCCAGTAATCCCATGAACCATCGAAAATGTCTTTATTTTCTTTCATCTATAAGAACTAAATCACACTTCCCATGAATTCCATCACATGTACAAATGTTCATAGAGAGTACCTGAGGTTGCACCCAAAACATTTCTCTACCAATTCCAAGAAAACACTAGATTTTTAGACCAAGAGATTTTAGTTTTAAAAACATATTTCATGAATTTAAAGCCATTTAAAAGAAATAACTCTTGTTTAAAAAAACCCTTTTTAATTATCAAAAGTTCACTCACACCAATCAGAACCAAGGCAATACTTAACTTGCGTCAAACCACCAGAGTTAGGGACTATTAGCCATGCTTAACCTGGTGACATGGTTGTGGTCCATGCCCCAAGTAAGCGTCAAAAACTAGGAGGAACTTAAACCATGTACTCAAACTCCACATGGATCACTAATTCATGTGAATCACAATGTAACCTCAGCTTGCCTCTGTTGTCAGCCCTCAATCTAAAAAAATCAGAAAAAAAAAAGAACTCAATTCACAGATACACCTAGGGACTCGAGGTTCGGAACGAGCTAGAGTTCATGACAACCTTCTCGTACCTATCTCTCGAGTCCCAACAGTCCTTATCTCCATCTACCGGAAACCCCAAATAACAGGGTCCCCTCTGATACCATTTTGTCACGAACCAACCTGAGTTCACCCTAAACCGGTCATCCAAGCCAATCCTCAGCATGTACCGAAGGGCGTTCCTAATCCCCATATGCTGGAAACTAGTTTCGGCTATCAAAATTTAGTCACTGGGAATTATTTGGCCCATAAAGATAAATAAATAAACCAGAATAAACCGAATCAAACAAGATAAATAAATGAAAAGAAAAGAAAGAAAGACCAAAACATGACTAACCTATCCAAGACTAAGACTCCACATAACCCCATGGATTATTCCCAGATATCGAAACTGAAAATTTCCCAAGCCGATCCGAACTAGATCTGGAACCTGCAAGAGAAACTAAAAAAAGAAAATGTTATAGGAATGAGTATTAAAAGTCAGTAGGTAGGCCCGACTAATATATTCCCAATCCACATTCTTTAAATAAATAAAATATTCATTTCAGGTTTGAAATACAATCAATAGATATAGAATTTTTCTACACATTTCATTTTTAAGGTAAATAAATCACAATCATAATCTATTTCCCTCAAGTTTAAAATAAGGTGCAAGGGGAGAAAAGAAAATGAGACCAAAAATGAATCATTAATTTTTCATAAAAGTGTCAAATTAAATAGTGATTGTTCTTTTAAAACATTTTTCTTGAAAATATCTTAAAGAAATCATACATTTACAATTTTACAAGAAAACACGAAAACTGAGAACAATGTATATCACTTCATAGAGCGAGGTAAACGAAACTAACTGTACTAGTGTCAAAGGAACATGGGAAATCCTAGGAAATCAGAGGAAAACCATAACATACTAATACATGTGACTCATCCTAAAGTCATTCCTACTCTCGATGATGTCATAACGCCTAAATACTCGGTGTTTCCCTACCTGGACTAACTGAGGGCCCCAATCCCCTAGAAAAGAAAAGTTCGTACTAAGGGAAACTAGCTAGTGCATGGTCTAAACTAGTGCAGAAATCATTCTAAGTAAATCTCTTTTCTATGCCAGGTTATCATGTATAGTTCTCAAGTGGGTGTGCCATACCTTTCAAATAACAAGCCAGATATATATAACCGAACACACCACAAAACTCGGCACCACCCTGGCCACCTCAAGGGTTCTACTTAACTTAAAATAATAATTATACAATGAAGGCCCCATATCGAAGACTCTCCCATATCTTGATCAATCGATGAGGAAAGAGACCCAACCCAAGAGTGGATTTCCAAAATAACCATACAAAAGTTTCAACTTGGCCTTTTCCTATGCAACACTCTAACATTTATCAAATCATTTAGAAAATCATTTTCAGAGAAAATCTAAACTTCACTTTATATAAACATGGCCAAACGGACCTTAAACAATATTTTAACACTAAATAATTTCCAAAATAAGCAACACATTCCATTACTTTGATAACTAGACGCACTTGGAAATCAATTTAAGAAACTCAATTCACCGCTCTAAATCTGTAGAGCATTTGCAAGGGCCAAGGGTAAATTTCATAAAACACTTAGTAATCACATTTAAAAAACAACTATAACATTCCAAGCTTCCACAGTACATTTCCCTTTGAATAATGCAATAGCTTTCATTGTACGCAACTTCGAGATTCTAACACACTGCGACTAATCAAACTAGTCGTTATGTAATTTAGGCTTCGGCCCCAGCCTTTAAAAAAAAACTAGTCGTTATGAATAGTAATATCCACTTTCTAAAATTTTATGAATTTTATCTTTCAAAATGGACTTCATTTTTGGATTCAGAATATCTAAATTATCTTAGGTTTAATTTTTGTTATCTTTCTGAAAACTTTCAATTTTTGATGAATAGTGAAAAAACACTGCGTTATTGGTTAAAACCAACTTTTTATTCAAATAATTAGTTATTTTATTTTAATTTATTTTACATAAAAATAGATATGTAATACATATATATGTTCAACATAATTCATTGTAGTAATTTTATAATAAGTTTAGATATATAAAATTTTATCGAACTTTTTACCGTCTTTTACCCACCTACTAGGAGCATTTGAAAATTTGTATAAAACTTAACTTTACTGCTTCTGTGAGTTGAATTTCAAAAATCCAAGAGACATGGTTGATATCAGTAAATAAAATTTGGTTCAATATGATGAAAATAAATTTTGGTTAATAGTAACTTTTTACTTTTATTTACCACGGTTAAAAGTAAATAGAGTAATTAAGGGTAAAAATGATATTATTATTACCCTAACACATGTCCTAATTATATTGGATAAGTTTAATTAGAAAAAAATAAACCTTATGAATAAAATATAATCTTGTGGGCCCACTTGGATTAGATTAGGACATTTATTATTATTTTATTTAAAGAAGAGTTAAAAGAGTTAAATTCAAAGTTTAACAACTAAACCATTTTTAATATAGAGTTATACGTAATATAAATTCGACTATAAACATTAATTATAAAGCTAAAAATATTTCATACATAATTTTATTTTATTTATAATTTTTAAACATTAAATAACTGAATTTATTTATGACACAATGATGATGTAGTAATTACCTTATTAATGAAATATTAAAATAATTGATATTATAAATATCCAAATAAATATAATTTGAGATTTTAATGAATTACACTAATTTTATAGGTTAATATGACATGTTTGAGTTGATTAAATGAATTTTTTTTTGAAGTAATAATGTTGTTATGAATTTAACAAAAACAAAATACCAAATATTGTCAAAATTGACATAAAAGAGTTTTTAAAACAAATATTATATTATTAATTGATATTCTATTCCTAAAAATATAAGGTTCATCCAAAGGGATTAGATAATATTATATATGCAATTAATGAACCAATTTAGGTTCACTTGGAAGTTTATAGTATGTTTATTAACCATATAATATAAAAATACCAAGAGACATGGTAAATGTCAAACTATTTAACCAAGAGTAAAATCTAAAAGATAAGGTTAATATGATGAACTAAACCTATATAAAACCTATTGGTGGGGATTTTTTCGACCCATAACCACCTTATCCTTTAAATAATTCATTTTGGAGCCATTAGAAACCAAAAATGATTTTATTATAAAATAATATTTCAAACTTTTCCTAAAGTGCCCCTCACCTCTCTTATAAAAGCGCACTTCCCCTTATCTACAATTCACACCTTCAAATCCATTTGGCTCGGCCAAGCCCATCCCAAATATCCTCTAAACTGTCCTCCCTTCATTATAGAGGCCTTCATTTAGCCAGAAATACAACCTAAGAAGCCCTTTTGATCAAATCAAAAGGAAGAACCCGAAGAAGAGGTAAATATTTCATCACCTCTTTCAAGTTCTTTTCTTCTTCCACTTCCTCCTTCTTTGTTGTTTCCATTATAAAATAATAACTCCAGTATCTTATATATACATTGATTTTATTATAAAAAGGGTAAAACCATATTCATTATTCTATCCATCCTATAAATGACAAAGTCACCATACGTGTGTACGTACGGATTACCGTCTCCACGTCGTGGTGTAGTTTGTTATTCAAACACTTCATCATTTGGATGGGTTTAATAAGGAGTATAAATGATGTAAATAATAAATATAACATGATAATGATTCTTTATATATGATATAACATCCAATTATATATGATTTTAATATCAAAAGAATTATATTGTCGCTCTTGCGTACGTATGGATTATCGTGTCCATGAACACGATGAGATTCATTCCCCATCGTATCCATTTAAGATTAATTTTTATTTGATGAAAAAAAATAATGTTTAAAGACTTAATATAATTCTTAATATGAATAATATACATCCTATCCATAACAAACATTACTTACGTAACAAATCATATAAAAGAAAACGGATCAGTTAACACCTGAAACGATGGTACTACTTAAAAATCATTAACAAAGAAATATTAGAAGATCATATATGATATCATATTAATGTATATGATTCCTGTATAATTTAATAACAATTATTTCACCATTATATAGGAGGATAACCTACCCTTGACCAAGGAAAAGTACAAGGTAAGGGTAAATTTCACGATCTCTTTATTATCCGAGGTTTTTTTACGTAAGTATCTACTGGGACTTATTTATTATCCACATCCATGTTTCATGAAAGAGTTTTCAAAGGGATTATTTTAAGGGAATTTTTTACTAAAACATCATTTTAAATGTTTTAAATATTTATTCTTCTAAATCATTCTCATTAATGTTCATGTTTCTAAAACGGTTATTAAAGATTTATTTATATAGACATAAATGTTTTTAAAATGTTAATTCCTTTTAAAAGTTTCAAAGTGGTATGAGGCACTTTGATTCAAAAATGTCTTTAAATTTCTTCCTTTCTAAATTGTGTGACTTTTAAATTTTTTCAAGAAAAAGTTATATTTCTCTCAAAGAGTTTTACAAATAATTTTCATCTATTTCAACATCTTTTGATGGGTTTTAAACTTGTTTTAAGTTGATTTATTATGAGAAAAATCTTCCATATTGTATTGAAGGTTTTGTGATATGTTTGATTGTGGATGTGTTATTTTTACACCATTCATGTTTTATAGATAAATTATTGACATTTATTATGCTATTTTTAATAAGAATTTTTATATTATGTTTAAAGCTTTTCATATGAGGAATGCATTGGACTTAGTAAGTGACAGGTGGAGCCCGCTATAGATCCTTGATGCATAGATAAGTCTCATGACGCAAACTAGTGTCTTTGCACAAGGCCTTGACAAAATCTTATTTGTAGTCTTGGCACAAGGCCTTGACTATGTGTTTATGAAGTCAGACATTATGCATTCCAGCATTAGGAAAGTGGCTATTGATATTGCATGTGATTATTAGACTAGTAGAATGTCCATGTGAATAATTAAATGGAATTATATAATTTTACCTTTTCCATATTATGATGAAGTTCAAGTTTAAAAGGCTTTTGTTTTAGTCTTACATTGACTTAATTATTTATGCTTATTTATGAAAGTTTCTGCTATATTGTTATCTTTGCGGAGCATCTGAGCTCAACCCTTACTCTGTTTTATTTTTCCTAGGATGCGAAGAAGTGTATTATGACTGACCTGCCAGGATAGTCTAAGGGATATGAGTGTGGCCTATAGAGACTATTTTGTTTTAGTTTTTCATTTTATAATGTAATGTAAAACTTATGAATGTATCTAGTTTTTATAAGGCTAATAACTAATCGTTCTTTCGAGACTTGATCTTTTGTGACCATGCCAATGTTATGTAATATTTCATCGACTCTGGGTAACTAGGGTCGGGGCATTATAGTTGGTATCAGAGGAAGTTTAGTACAAAACTTGGAAACTAGATTTAGAAAAACTCTCATTAGAGAACACTACCCTAAGATAGACTTTGAGGATTAGTATAGAAGAACTTCCTAGAATTTTGGTATTGTAGAGATTTTGTAAGTTTTACAAGAAATACATCTCTCTCTCTAGATATGATGATGCAGAGGCGGCTCTAGCACCGATGTACATAGGTGTAAAACCTGAAAACACCACTTTGAGCTAGACTCGAATGGGAACTGGTGCACGACAACGGACCTTGCTGCTCTCTTGGTTACGACACTCCTGGGGGATATGCTTAGGATCATTATAATTTTCTTTAAAAACCATTATGAAGGGTTTATGAGTATATACTTCCTCAAAGAAAACATTTTTATGATTATGGATTATATCCATAAACTTTTCAATTTATGTTAAGTGTTTTACAAGTTTGGAATTATGTATTGCAATTCATAAACTAATCTAGTGTATACCATTGTTTAGAAATGGCGCTTAGTGGAAGGAATGGAAACCATATCAATGCACGTAATTTATGTATGGATTTACCTCCTAATAAATATAATTATAGTGGATTTGGTGAAGTAATTGGTGTTGATCAGCTTATCACCATACTGGGACAACTCACTCAGGTTATGAATAATAACCTTACCCGTATGGAGTACCCTGATCCATAAGGCGGAGGATCAATGTTAGACCGCTTCATCTGGAAACAACCACAAACATTCAATAGGAGTAAAAATACATTATTATATGAGCAATGGATAAATTCCTTAGAGAAAATATTTTATGATTTGGGGATTAGCGAAAGAAAAAAAAATCATGGTAGTTTATCGCCTCATGTGAGATGCAGATTAATGGTGTTCATTGATTCAAAACACAAAGGAAGATGATGAATTATCGAACATATAATGGAGTGAGTTTAATGATATTTTCTTGGAAAAATACTTTCCTCATGAACATCGAGCAGATATGGAAAGACAATTTCTGAGTCTGAGGCAAAAGGAGGATGAAAAAGTCGCAAAGTATGAGGCTAACTTTACAAGGTTATCAAGGCATGCATCAGATTATATATATAACCCAAGGAGTAAGATTGATCGATTCTTTGATAGGTTAAAACTATTTCTTCGTCAAGCATTAGTTTCACAATCCTTCTCATCATTAGAAGATATTTTCTCATTCACTATCAAGATAGAAAAGTAATTCTGTAAGTCTTACAACTTTAAAGAAAAGGAAGAGAAAAATAGATCTGTTGAACACTCTAGAAATGGAAATAAGGGGAAGAAGGAAAATTTTGTATGTACATCATGCGGTAAATGTGGGAATAAACACCCTAGTACTTGCCTGAAGGTAATGGGAGTCTGTTACAAGCGTGATGAAAAAGGCCACCAAGCTCATGATTGTAAGGGTAAAAAAGAGGTTGTTGAAAGCTACAATGGTAGAGAAAAGGGCCATTATATAAAATAATGTCCTAAGAGCCAAGGGAACATACCTATGAAAAGGTCAAGAGAGAAAGTCCAAGCTTATACAATCACTACTGCTAAGTTTGAATCTCCGAAAGATGTGGTGGCTGGTAATTTAATGGTTTCCTCAAGTTTAGAAAATGCTTTATTTGATTCCGGATCATCGTATTGTTTCATATCTTCCCAGTTTTCTAAGAAAATAATATATTTTCAATTTTATTTAACAAGGGAGTTGTCATTCAGAGCTCCTAAGGCAAGTATCATTGCAACAAGGTTTTGTGAATCAGATCCCATTAAGGCATATAAATGTTATTTATCTGCTGATCTCGTCATCATACCCATGATGGAATTTGATATAATCCTCGGTATGGATTGTCTTTCATACCATTATGTGAAATTTTATTATAAGAAGAATGAGGTTATAATTTTCAATGATGATAATGAGTACCTTATCTTTATAGAAGAAACGTCACCATCCGATTCTAACCAAGATCCACCCCCAGTAGCTCAACTAAGTTCAATTATTGGGGAGGAAGAGAATGAAATAACTGTGAGTGAGAAAAGGAATGTTAAAATAGAGGATATACCTATTATACAAGAATATGTTGATGTGTTTCTAGAATATTTACATGGACATCCTCCAGAATGAGAAATTGAGTTTTCCATTGATTTAATTTCTGGTTCAACACCCATATCAAAGACTCCTTATAGAATGTACATTGTGGAATTAGTGGAACTAAAGAAACAACTATATTAATTGAGTAATAAGAGATTTATTCTCCCTAGTGTTTCTCCATGGGGAGCCCTCGTCCTTTTTGTTAAAAATAAAGACTGATCTATGAGGTTTTGCATTGACTACTGGGAGATCAATGCTATAAAAATAAAGAACAAGTATCCCCTAACTCGCATTGATGATTTATTCGACCAACTTCATAGAGCTCAATATTTTCCAAATAGTGACCTACGATTTGGATATCATCAATTGTGTTTGAAGAAGGAAGACATTAGGAAAACAACATTTCAAACCAGGTATGGGCATTACGAGTTTATAGTAATGTCTTTTGGATTGACGAATGCACCCTCTGTTTTCATGGATCTAATGAATATAGTTTTAAAGGAATATCTTTATTAATTTGTTGTGGTATTTATTAATGATATCCTGGTATACTACAAAATCTATCAATATCATGAAAAACACTTTTTCACCATTCTGAAAACCCTTAGAAGAAATGAATTATATGGGAAGTTTAGCAAGTGTGAATTCTGGATTCAAGAGATTTCTTTTCTTGGCCATATTATCTCTAAGGATGGAATCTCCATTGATCATTCAAAGAACAAGGCAATCCAAGAATGTCCAGCACCAATGAGTATAACTGAGGTATGCAGTTTTATTGGTTTAGCGGGTTATTATCAACATTTCGTCCAGAATTTTGCCTGATTGGCTAACCAATTAACCAACCTCAAACATAAAGGGGTTAAATTTTTTAGGAAAAAATAGTGTGAATAATTTTATAAACAATTGAAGAGAAAATTAGTAAATGCTCTTATCTTGACTCTACCATCGGCAAATAATGGGTTTGTTATTTATAGTGATGCATCAAAGAAAGGACTTGGTTGTGTCCTTATGCAGAATGATAGGGTTATTGCCTATGCATCACGACAGCTAAAAATTCATGAGTAAAACTATACTACTCATGATCTTGAGTTAGCAACTCTAATCATTTCTTTGAAGATATGGATACATTATCTCTATGGTGAAACATGTGAGATATATACCGATCACAAGAGTTTGAAGCATATTTTCTCGTAGAAAGAACTCAACATGAGGAAAAGGAGATGGCTTGAACTACTCAAGAATTATTATTGCACAATACACTACCACCTGGGGAAGGAAAATAAGCTGGTAGATTCTTTGAGCAGAATGGATCATGGAGTTTTGAACAGGATGAGATTTGAAAGGGATCCTATTTTCATTGATCTAGTGAAAATTGATATGGTAATAATCATGGAGGGTAAAACATGAATACTTTTTCAAATGGTTTCCAAACCATATTTACTAGAAAGGATAAAAAGTTCTCACGCTGATGATGAGGAGTTTCAAAAGAAGATTAAAGTTTTGAATGATGGGAGATTGAGTGACTTCATATATGAAGATGGGATTTTGAAATTTGGGAAGAGACTTTATGTTCCCAATATGCCGGATCTAAAAAGGGAATTTTTGGATGATGCTCATAGATTCAATTTCTCTATACACCCTAGTATTACTAAGATGTATAGAGATTCGAAGGAACATTTTTGGTGGGACAACATGAAGAGGGATATTGCGGATTTTGTGTCAAGATGTATGGTTTGTCAATAAGTGAAAGCTGGAAGGCAACAACTTGGAGGAGTCATGCAACCTCTTCTCATACCTAAGTGGAAATGGGATAATATTATGAAGGAGTTTGTCAGGGGGATACCAAAGACTCCAAGAAGGAATGATGCAATATGGGTCATTTTTTATCATCTTACCATGTCAGCACATTTTCTTGCTATAAGAGAAGATTTACCACTTGAACGTCTAGCAAGACTATATATTAATGAAGTTGTAAGACATCATGGAGTACCCTTATCGATTGTTTCTGATCGTGATCCCTGTTTTACATTAATATTCTAGAAAAGTGTTCAGAAATACCTGGATACTGAACTTAGTTTGAGCTTTTCCTACCACCCTCAAACTGATGGAAAATCAAAATGGAATATTCAAACCTTAAGAGACAGGTTGATATCTTTCTCACTTGACTTTCAGGGTATGTGGGATCAATATTTACCTTTGGTAGAATTTTCCTATAACAATAGCTTCCATTCAAGTATTCATATGGCACCATATGAAGCGTGATATGGAAAGAGATGTCACACACCAACTTGTTGGGATGATGTTGGTGAAAGAAAACTCGTAGGCCCAGAACTTGTTGAGGAAACAATAGAAAAGGTGAATTTTATACAAACCCACGTCAAAGCAGTCCAAAGTAGGTAAAAGATCTATGTTGATAATTGGAGGAAGGATTTGGAATTTCAAGTAGGAGACCATGTTTTCTTGAAGGTATCTCCAGAGAAGAGTGTTATACGTTTCGGTAAGAAGGGTAAATTGAGTCCCAGGTACATCGGACCTTTCAATGTTCTAGAATGAATTAGAGTTATAGCTTATCGTTTGGAAATACCTCCAAGTCTCTCCAAATTTCATGATGTGTTCCACATATCATGGTTGAGAAAATACATGCATGACCCAATGCATGTACTCACCTATGAAGAATTAGAATTGGAACCCAATCTATCTTATTGTGAAGAGCCTTTCAGAATTCTTGATACCAGAGAACAAGTGCTGAGAAACCAGATGACTCGTCTGGTCTATGGAGAAACAATAAGATGGAAGAGACAACATGGGAACCCGAGGAACTTATGATGAAGAACCACCAGACTCTTTTTATGCGGTAATATTCTAGAAATTTTGAGGATGAAATTATTTTAAGGAGAGGATAATGTAACAACCCAAGCTTCCACAGTATGTTTCCCTTTAAATAATGCAATAGCTTTCATTATACGCAACTTTGATATTCTAACACACTCTGACCAATCAAAATAGTCGTTATGAATAGTAATACACACTTTTTTAAATTTTATAAATTTTATCTTTCAAAATGGACTTCATTTTTTGGATTCAGAATATCGAAATTAGCTTAGGGTGAATTTTTGGTATTTTTCTGAAAACTTTCAATTTTTGATGAATAGTGAAAAAACACTACGTTATTGGTTAAAACTGACTTTTTATTTAAATAATTAGTTATTTTATTTTAATTTATTTTAGGTCAAAATAGACTCATAATACATATATATATGTTCAATGTAATTCATTGGAGTAATTTTATAATAAGTTTAGATATATAAAATTTTATCGAACTTTTTACCGTCTTTTACCCAGCTCCTAGGAGCATTTGCAAATTTGTATAAAAATTAAGTTTACTACTTCTGTGAGTAGAATTTAAAAAAATTTAGAGACATGGTTGATATGAGTAAGTAAAATTTGTTTCAATAAGATGAAAATAATTTTTGGTGAATAGTAACTTTTTACTTTTATTTACCACGGTTAAAAGTAAATAGGGTAATTAAGGGTAAAAATGATATTATTATAACCCTAACACGTGTCCTAATTCTATTGGATAAGTTTAATTCAAAAAAAACAACCTTAGGAATAAAATATGATCCTTTATGTCCACTTGGATTATATTAGGACATTTATTATTATTTTATTTAAAGAATAGTTAATAGAGGTAAATTAAAAGTTTAACAACTAAACCATTTTTAATATTGGGTTATACATAATATAAATTCAACTATAAATATTAATTATAAATATGAAAATATTTCCTATATAATGGTATTTTATTTAAAAAAATTAGACATTAAATAATTAAATTTATTTACGACACAATGATGATGCATTAATTACCTTATTAATGAAAGATTAAAATAATTAATATTGTAAATATACAAATAAATATTATTTGAGACTTTAAATGAATTACACTAATTTTATAGGTTAATATGAAATTTTGGGTTTTATTAAATGAATTTTGTTTGAAGTAATAATGTTGTTATGAATTTAACAAAAACAAAATACCAAATAGTGTCAAAATTGACATAAAAGAGTTTCTAAAACAAATATTATATTATTAATTGTTATTCTATTCCTAAAAATATAAAGGTTCGTCCAAAGGGAATAAATAATATTATATATGTCATTAATGAACCAATTGAGGTTCTCTTGGAAGTTTATAGTAAGTTTATTAACCATATAATATGAAAATAAAAAGGGACATGGTAAATGTCCAACTATTTAACTAAGAGTTAAATCTAAAAGATAAGGTTAATATGATTTCCTAAACATATATAGAACCTATTGGTTGAGATTTTTTCGACCCATCCCCACATTAGACTTTAAATAATTCATTTTGAAGCCATTAGAAACCGAAAATGATTTTATTATAAAATAATATTTCAAGCTTTTCCTAAAGTGACCCTCACCTCTCTTATAAAAGGGCATTTCCCCTTCTCTAAAATTCAGACCTTTAAATCCATTTGGCTCAGGTGAAACCTGCCCAAATATCCTTTCAACTTTCCTCCCTTTGTCCTAGAGGAATTCCTTTAGTCATAAAGCCAACCTAAAGAGCCCTTTTGATCAAATCAAAAGGAAAAACCCAAAGAAGAGGTAAATATTTCATCACCTCTTTCAAGTTCTTTTCTTCTTACACTTCCTCTATATTTGTGTTTTCCATTCTAAAATAATAAATCCAGTGTATTCTATATACTGTGATGTTATAATAAAAATTGTAAAACCATATTCATTATTCTATCAATCCTATAAATGAAAAATTCATCATATGTGCGTACGTACGGATTACAGTCTCCACATCGTGGTGTACATTGTTATTCAAACACTTCATCATTTGGATGGGTATAATAATGAGTATAAATGATGTAAATAATAAATATAACATGATAATGATTCTTTATATATGATATACCATAAAATTATATACGATTTTAATATCAAAAAAATGATATTGTCGCTCATGTGTACGTACGGATTACCATCTCCACGAACGCGATGAGATTCATTCACCATTGTATCCATTCAAGACTAATTTTCAATTGATGATTAAAAAAATAATGTTTAAATAATTAATATGATTCTGAATATGAATAAGATACATCATATCCATAACAAACATTAATTATGTAACAAAGCATATAAAGGAAAATGAATCAGTTAACACCCGAAACGATGATACTACTGAAATATCATTAACAAAGCAATATTAGAATACCATATATGATATCATATTAATTTATATGGTACTTTTATAATTTAATATAAATTATTTAACCATTATACAGGATTTTAACCTACCCTTGACCAAGGAAATGTGAAAGGTAAGGATTAATTTCAAAATATCTTTATTATACGAGGTTCTTTTTACGTAAGTATCTACTGGGAAATATTTATTATCCATGTCCATGTTTCATGAAAGATTTTTCAAATGGATTATTTTAAGGTAATTTTCTTATAAAACTTCATTTTAAATGTTTTAAATATTTATTATTCTAAATCATTCACATTAATTTTCATGTTTTCAAAATGGTTTTTAAGGATTTTTTTATATGGACATGAATGTTTTTAAAATGTTAATTCTTTTTAAAAGTTTCAAAGTGGTATGAGACACTTTGATTCAAAAATTTCTTTAAATGACTTCCTTTCTAAATTGTGTTACTTTTAAATGTTTTCATGAAAAAGGGATCTTTCTCTCAAAGAGTTTTACAAATCATTTTAATTTATGTCAACATACTTTGATGGATTTTAAACTAGTTTGAAGTTGATTTATTATGATACAAATCTTCCATATTGTATTGAAGGTTTTGTGATATGTTTGACTATGGATAGTTATTTTTACACCATTCATGGTTTATGGATAAAGTATTGACATTTCTTATGCTAGTTTTAATACTAATTTTTAAGTTATATTTAAACCTTTTTATATGAGGAATGCATTGGACTTAGTAAGTGATGTGTGGAGCCCGCTATAGTTTCTCAATACATCAGTAGGTCTCATGAGACAAACTAGTGTCTTGGTACAATGCCTTGATAAAATATTATTTGTAGTCTTGGCGTGAGGCCTTGACTATGTGGTTATGAAGTCTGGAATTATGCATTCCATCATTATTAAAGTGACTATTGATATTTCATGTGATTATTCAACTAGTAGAATATCCATGTGAATAAGTAAATGGAATTATTTGATTTTATCTTTTCCATGTTATTATAAAGTTCAAGTTTAAAAGGATTTTGTTTTAGTATTACATTGCTTTAAATGTTTATGATTATTTATGAAAGTTTTCACTATATTGTTATCCTTACTAATCATCTAAGCTCACCTATTTCTATGTTTTATTTTTTCCATGATGCAAAGAAGTATATTATGACTGAGCTACAGGGATAGTCTAAGGGATATGAGTGTGGCCTATGGAGACTATGTTGTTGTAGTTTTTCATTTTATAATGTAAGGAAAAACTTATGAATGTATCTAGTATTTTCAAAGCTACTAAACTAATCAGTATTTAGAGACTTGATCTTTTTTTATAATGTCAATGTTATGTAATAATGCATCGACTCTAGTTAACTAGGGTCAGGGCATTACAACAACTTCATGGGATTCAAATAGAAAGGTTCTTACTTTATTTCACAGCAAGAAATTATTTTAATATCCCTAAATTACTAAAAATCAATAAATAAAAGTGAGAAAAATAAGAAATCAATAATTCTTAAATTTAAAGCCTAATGTATAGGGAAACCTACATCAAAGAAGGAAATGGGCCAAACTAAGACACTTCGGCTTTTGAAGCTTCCGATGAATAAAACTCCCACACTAGCACACACATACATTCTCATACATATATATATATATATATATCCTTAATCCATTGAACATATTCCCCACACCCTGATGTAATATGTGCAAGGAATATATATACATATATATACACATGTAAACATATGTACTTATATATGTGTGTGTGTGTGCACCACCAAGGAGCCACCAAAGCTCTAATTAATTAACCTAGAGGAACCAACATCCTTTGGATAGAAAAAACCATTTAAGAAAACAATTTTTTATGGAAAAAAAATTTAAAGCATCACCTTCCTTTGATGACACCCCCATGGATGCACCTAGTGCACCCTTTGGTGTCCCAACATCTAGTGACACACCAAACATTCCAAGAGACACACTAAAACCATTTATCAAATGCATTTATCATTAATTAATCAATTCATGTAACCCTTTTGTAAAAACCCACTATATATGCATTCTCATCTCAAGTTCCTTTGAAAACACATTTCGTGAATTTTTCATAAACCTAAAAACACTTCCAAGAAGTACCCTAATGAAGCATACATTCAAACGTAACCATATCATTTAGAAAATCCTCTTTCACCATATACTCGGGTCAAAACACATTCAAAATATATTTCGCACCACATAAAACATCCAATTTCACTATTTAAAACCCAAATTATATTTAACAAAAAATATTAAACACATTAACACATTGATAAAATTGGAGATTAACTTCAAAAAATAGTTTTAACAAATTATAATCTCATAAAAACAGCTCGATAAATTCACTAAGTGATTAAAACCAAGTTGGGCATTAACATACACAAACATAAATAAGAAACTCTTCAAAAACTATTTTTATCATGTTATAATAATCCATAAACATCATAATGGAAAAATTATCTATATCATTAAGCATTGAATAAAGTAAAAATAATATTTGAAGCAACACAAGCACCAATAGATTGCTCAGGAATGGAATAGGATGAAAATGCCTACCTCAATGGCGTGCGACTGGGATGCCACTTCAGTGGAAGGAAGGAAAAAATCATGTGAAAAAATCACACACCGATAGAGGGGTTCACTATCAGAAATAAGGGATGTTCGGAGCATGATAGACTAGGGGCACCACTGTCTAGAACAAGAAGGTGTCCTGGTTGGTTGCACAACATGAAGGAGGTGGAGGCAGGGGTCGCAGTTATTGCTGGAGTGGCTGGGGTGAGGGTGGTCGGAGTTGTCTGGCTGGGAGGAGGAGAGTTGAACTAGAGCTGAGGGAGGCCAGAATGGAAAGGGCAGGGGTACGTAGGGCCAGAGCAGCGCGGTTGGGTTTTGAGGGTAGTGGCGGTTGGGATCCACAGCGAGGTCGGGTGTGAGAAGGGCACGGGAGAAAGGGTGGAGGTCCTGGGCAATGGTGAGGTCGGCTTGAGGGCGAGACTAGAGTGACGAGGGAGGGTAGAGAGGGCTAGGGGTTGGGTGCATTACCACTGCACAGGGGGTGAAGTTGGGGGCAACAATATTATGTTATGTTTTGTGTTTTAATTCATTCTTAAAATAATAATATTATTACAATAATAGTAATAATAGAACAAATAATAACAATAATAAAACCAAAAATAATAATAATTAAAATTAATAATAATTTGAATATAAATAATAACAATTACAATTAAATAAAAATTTATTAACAATTATATTAATAGAAAATTTTAAATAACAAAAATATTATTAACCATTATTAATAATAGCATTATTATATCCACCATAATTTATTATTATTATTAAGTTTTAAACATTTTACTTATTTTATTTGCATAAAACATCATTTCTTTCGAGAAATAAACACCTGAACAGCACCTAAGCCGATCGCGAGGCTACCGCCCACCATGTAGTGACCGTACATGAGTCTGAAACCTGCTAAAAATATTAAACATCAAAAAAATTCGACCCGCACTCAACCTGATCCTCGACTATTTTGACCAATTCCATGATATAATAAAATAAAAATAAATTAAAAAGTTAGGGTGTGATAATTCTCCCCACCACAGACACTTTCTTCCCTCAGAAAGTCACCCAGCCGAACAATAGAACAAACAATAATCCATGCCTGATTGAAACCGAAAGAAACCACAATACAAGAGAACATGAGAACACACGAGGGTTATCCCCACAACAAGAACTCAACTAGTGTGGAAATTTAATACCCAAACCTCACCCTAGAAAGGGGGGAGACGTGGGAACTCCCAAACAATCCGAACTTAGTTCTATAGCACAAGTGAACAATACCTCCACTGAGACTTGGAACTCTCGACCCATACCAAAAACTCCCAACACTGGGGGAAAACCTCCAACCAAAACTTACCCCAAGCAGTGAACCTGAGCATAACCACAAACATCGACTCTTACATAGGAACTTACATCTCCAAAAAAACACAACTAAACAGAGACCAATCTATACAATGGACAAACACACCTTTATGAAAAACACACGATTCAGAAACCCACGTCTACACAAACAGGACTGCTTGGATTATAATAGGATGAGTCCATTATAACTTCATGAAAAAACAATTAAATCACAACAATGTCAAAACTTTAACAGTATAAAAACAAGAGTGGAATGGTTTTAAATGTTCCACCGCTAACACGGAACCTACAACCCAGACCAAGGCTTCACACCCCCAACAACTCCTGACTTTGTGCGAGCTTCACCCCAAGACCTGTGGTTGGGGGTTTGATGGCTGAAGCATCTCCTACCTCACAATCTGGAACTTGAATTCCTCTTTCACAATGTCTTCTTCAGGCGATGATTCCAGCAAAACTTCTATAAGTGACCTGGATAGTAGTAACGATGATGCATTTTCAGAGGGATGTGACATGATGGCTTCACATGCTCGAACCAACCACACTGGTGGCACACCACTGAATGGTCTGTCAAAATGGAAGCAAGAACCACTTTAGAGGACTCTTTAGAAATGGTTCCATCTAGAAAACTCTGCTCTCCAAATGGGGAACCTTCACGAGCAACTGAATATGATGGATTTTCAACCATCTACGCCCTGGAGACCAACTCAACTAAGAATGCATCATCCCCTATCTTTTCAAGATGATAGACCCTAGGAGGGAGGACCCTCTCCTTGATCTTTTTACGAAGACTCCTGATGAAGAGAGAAGTATTCATCAAATCCTAAGGTTTTTCCTCTAGAGAAAAGGGCACAAGCTCCTTGAAATGTCCAACATAATCCTTCACCATTTGTTATCTTGTTAAATACACATTTTCTCTTACAAGTTCTTCATCTTCACCTCTTTAGGTATGAACCATCGAATGAAGATGTATTTAAATACATCCCACATCATCCCAAGTTTCAGTGATTTAAGGGTGAAAAACTCACATTCGTCCAAAGCTAGACCTTCAAACCAGCCCAAAATGGCATGCACTCTAAAAGTGTCGGGAGTTCCTAATATCCTAAAAACACACTCAGCCTCTTCAAACTACAAAACTAACTTTAACGGACCCTTATCACCATTAAGTATAGACAATTTTTGAGACGGACCAAAAATTGGGCATGACTTATCAGAAACCATGGGAACCTTTCTAGTTGGCATTTTATGAACAACATATAAAACACAGATCCAAAACCAAAATCAAGCCGAAGCAACATCATTGAAAACTCCTTCATCCAAAAACAAACTAATCAAAACCAAAAAAAATAAAAACACAACACAAAATTCCCTTTTTCATTTTTAGATTTCAAAACCGCCTTCTTCCAAGGACACTTTTCAAATACCAAGCCCACTTTTCAAACCACACTCAATTTCAAAAATCATTTCCCCTTTTAAAATCACATTAGAAAAATATGGTCAATACTTTAATCCCAATTACACATCCCAGTAATCCCATGAACCATTTCACATGACTTCATTTTCTTTCATCCATATGCACCAACACGCACTTCCCATGCATTCCCTCACATGTGAAAACGTTCATAGAGAGTACCCGAGGTTGTACCCAAACAATTTCTCTACCAATTCCAAGAAAACACCATATTTTTAGGCCAATAGATTTTAGTTTTAAAAACCTATTTTACGAATTTAAATCCATTTAAAAGAAATCACTCTCATCTCAAAACCCCTTTTTCATTTTCAAAAGATCACTCACAGCAATCAGAACCAATACAACACTTAACTTGCATCAAACCACCGGAGTGAGGGACTAATAGTCATGCTTAACCTGTAAAAATGGTAGTAGTAATGCCCCAAGTAAGAGTCAACAAATAGGAGGAACATAAATTATGTACTTGAACTCCACATGGGTCACTACTTCATGTGAAATCACGATGTAACCTTGGATTCCCTCCGTTGTCATCCCTCAATCTAAAAAAACAAAAAGAAACAAGAACTCAATTCCCAAACTACACCTAGCGAATCAAGGTTTGGAATGACTGAGGGTTCATGACATCCTTACCGTACCTACCTCCTGAGTCCTGACGGTCCTTATCTCCATCTACTGGAAACCCCAAATAACAAGGGCCTCTCTGATACCATTTTTTCATGAACCAACCCGGGTCGACCCTGAACTAGTCACCCGAGTCGATCCACGGCATGGCCCGAAGGGCATTCCCAATCCCCATGGGATGGAAACTAGTGTTGGGCATCAAAATTTAGTTGCTGGGAATGATTTGGCCCATAAATATAAATAAATAAACTAGAATAAACAGAATAAAACAAGATAAATAAATGACAGGAAAAGAAAGAATGACCAAAATATGACTAACCAATCCAAGACTAAGACTCAATATAACCATGTGGGTTACTCCACGATATCGAAACTAAACATCTCCCAAGGTGATCCGAACTAGAGCTGTAACCTGCAAGAGAAACTAAAAACAAGAAAACGATATAATCATGATTATTAAAACTCAGTAGGTTGGCCTGACTAATCTATTCCCAATGAAAATTCTTTAAATAAATAAAAATTTTATTTCAAGTTTGAAATACAATCTATAAGTATATAATTTTCCAAAACTTTTCATTTTTAAGGTAAAATGATCACAATCATAATCTATTGCCCTCTAGTTTAAAATAAGTTGAAAGGGGAGGAAAGAAAAGGAGACTAAAAAGAAATCATCAATTTTTCATAAAAGTATCAAAGGAAAGAGTGATTGTTCATTTAAAACATTTTTCTTGAAAAGATCTTTACTAGTCACATATTTACAATTTTACAATAAAACACCAAAACTAAGAACAATGGGTACCACTTTATATAGATAGGACAACAGAACAAATTGTACTAGTTTCAAAGGAACATGGGATATCCAAGGAACTCAAAGGAAAGCCAGAACATACTAATACATGTGACTCATCCAGAAGGTATGCCTACTCTTGATGATTCCATAATGCCCAAATGCTTGGTGTTGCCCTGCCTGGCCTAACCATGGGTCCCAATCCCCTAGAAGAGAAAATTTCATACTAAGGGCCATTATCCAGTGCCTTGTCTAAACTAGTTCAACAATCATTCTTAGTAAATCTCTTTTCTATTCTAGGTTCTCATGTATAGTTCTCAAGAGGGTGTGTCATACCTTTTAAATAACAAGCCACACATATATAACTGAACACACCACAAAACTCGGCACCACCCCAGTCACCACAAGGGTAGTCCTTGACTTAAAATAATAATTATATAAGGAAGGTCCCATACCAAAGACTCTCCCACCTCATGATCAATCAATGAGTCAAGAGACCCAACCCAAGAGGGGTTTTCCCAAATAACCATTCAAAAGTGCCAACTGGGACTTTACCTATGCAACACTCTAACATTTATCAAATCATTTAGAAAACCATTTCCTGAGCAAATCCAAACTTCATTTTACATAAACCTAGCCAAACGGGCCTTAAACAATCATTTAACACTAAATAATTTCCAAAAGAAGCAACACATGCCATTACTTCGAAAACCAGATGCACTTGGAAACCCATTTAAGAAACTCAATTCACCACTTTAAATCCAAAGCGCATTTTCAAGGGCCAAAGGGGAAATTCATCAAACACTTCGTAAGCACATTTAATAAAACAACTTCATACAATTCAAATAGAAATGGTATTACTTTATTTCACAACAAGAAATTATTCTAAAATCTCTAAATTACTAACAAACATTAAATAAAATTTCAAAAAACAATAAATCAATAATTCTTTAATTTAAATGCTAATTCATAGGGAAACCTACCTCAAAGAAGGAAATATACCAAGCCGAGACACTTCGTCCCTTAAAGCTTCCAATGAAAAAAATGCCCACAGTAGCACACTCATACTTTCTCATAAATATATATATATACACCCTTAATCCATTGAACATATTTCCCAAACCATGAGGGAACATGTGTAAGGAATATATATATATATATACACTTATACACATACGTACCTATGTATGTGTGTGTGTACGCACCACCAAAGATCCACCCAGGCTCTAATTAATTAACCTAGAGGAACCAACATCATTTGGAAAACAATAACCATTTAGGAAAACAAGTTCTTAAGGAAAAAAAATTTAAAGCATCACCTTCCTTTGATAACACCCGAATGTGTGCACCTAGTGCACCCATGAGTATGCCAACATCTAGTGGCATGCCAAACATTCCAAGAGACCCACAAAACCCATTTATCAAATTCATTTACCATTAATTAATAAATTCATTAAACCCCTTTGTAAAAACCCACTATCAATGCACTTGCATCTCAAGTGCCTTTGAAAACACATTTCACCAACTTTTTATAATCTTAAAAACACTTCCAAGAAGTACTCTAATGAGGAACACATGAAAAGTTAACCATATCATTTAGAAAATCCTCTTTCACCAAATACTAATGTCAAAACACATTCGAAATATATTTCGCACCACATAAAACATCCAATTTCACTATTTAAAACCCAAATGACATTTAAACAAAAAAAATTGACACATGAAAACATATACATAATTGGAGATTAAATTTTAAATATATTTTTAACAAATTATACTCTCAAGAAAACATCAAGATAAATTCACTAAGTGATTAAAACAAAATTGTGAATTAACTTGCACAAACATGAACAAGAAACACTTCAAAAACTATTTTTAACATGTTATAATAATCCATAAACATCACAATGGACTAATTATCTATATCATTAAGAATATAATCAATTAAAGATAATATTTTAAGAAACATAAGCACCAATAGATTTCTATGGAATGGAATGGGATGAAAACACCTACCTCAATGGCGTGCGACCTTGACACCACTTTAGAGGAAGAAAGGAAAACCTCATCTGCACCTATCGCACACTGATGGAGGGGTTGACGATCAGAAAGAAGATCTGGTTAGAGCATGAGAGGTCAGAGGCACAGCTGGCTGGAGCAAGAGGGTGTCATGGTCGGTTGCACAGTGTGAAGGAGGTGGAGGTAGGGGTCGCGGCTGTTGCTGGAGTGGCCGGGGTGAGGGCGGCAGGAGCTGGATGGTCGAGATGAGGGGAGTCGGACTAGAGCCAAGTGGGGCTAGAACGGTGTGGGTAGGGGTGCAGAAGGCCGGAGCGGTGCGACCGGGTGTCGAGCGTGGTGGCAGCTAGGATCCATAGTTATGTAGGGTGCGAGAAGGGCAAGGGAGCAAGGGTGGAGGGCCTAGGCGAGGGAGAGGCCAATGTGAGGGTGAGGTCGGCGCGACGAGGGAGTGTAGTGAGGGATGGGGGCTCAGGTGCAGTGCCTCTGTGCAGGGGGTGATGTAGGGGGTGACAGGAGTAGGTTAGGTTTTCATTTTTTTCATTCTTTTAATAATAATATTATTACAATAATAATGATAATAATAATAATATAAATACTAATAATAATAAACCAAAAAATAATAATAATAAAAATTAATAACAATTTGAATATAAAAAATTACAATTACAATTAAATTACAATTTATAAACAATTATATTAATAGAAAATTTTAATTTAACAAATATTATTAACCATTCTTAATAATAACATTATTATCTCCACCATAATTTATTATTATTATTACGTTTTAAACATTTTACTTATTTTATTTGCATGAAACATTATTTATTTCAAGTGATAAACACATGCATGACACTAGAGCCTATCCTGTAGCTACCGCCCACTGTGTAGTGATCGTGCACGGGTCCAAAACCCGCTATATTAAACATCAAAAAATATAGACATGTGCTCAACCCGCACCTCGACGAGGTTGACCGAAGCCATGAAATAACAAAATAAAAATAAATTAAAAAGTCAGGGTGTGACATTAGTGAAAAATTTGAAGTATTTGATTGAATTTATCAAGTTGGTTTGATATTTATAAAAGTGAAAATATTTAATGGTATAAAAATTGACATAAATGATACTTTAAAATAAATAATATTTTATTAAATGTTATAAAATGTATAAAAATATAAATTTTATACAACTAACATGGATAGTATCAAAGACTCCATAAAAGATCTAGTTGTGGTTTTTTGGGAATTTTATAGTTACTATATTAACCCCATATTGTAAAAAAACAAGTTATCACGGTAAAAGTTAGATTATATAACTAAGGGTTAAAACCAAAAGATATGGTTAATTTTTTGGCCACAACATGTATAAAATTCATTCATTGAGATTATTTTGACCCATCCTCATCTTATCCTCTAAATAACTCACTTTTGAGCTATTTTAAATTGAATATCATAGCATAATAAATTAATAGTTTTGGAGTTTCCAAAAGTGCCCATCCTCCCTCTTATAAAATGGAAACTCTCCTTCTCTTTTATTCACACCACTAAATAATTTTGAATCAGCCAAAATCTATCCATTTATCCTCACAACTTTCCTCCCTTCCTCCTAGAATCCTTAACATGGGAATAAAGAAACTCAAGGAATCCTTTTGGCACAAACCAAAAGGAGTTACCCGATTAAGAGGTAACATCTTCTCTAAAGCTCCATTCCTTTATTTTCCTTCTCCACCCCCTACACTCTCTTTATTTCATTATTTTATGACAACACTAGTATCCTTAATATACTAGTATGTTGTTATGATAAGTTTTATACCTACACTTACACATTCCTCCATCTAATTGATAATTAACATACTGTTTCTGTCTACGGAAAACTACTACCTCACGAAATGATGATTGTTCATTTTTTCCATTATCACTAATCATGGTAGACATTATGATGGAAGTTATATATATATAATTTATATATAATATTTATTATGTATTTAAGCTTATATATTACTTTTTACAACACATTCCTTTTTACCTACCATTTTTTGTTAATATGATAATCTTGTTTGAGGAAGTGTGCACTATTATCCCCTCAAAGTGATGTGATTCGTTCACACACCACATGGAATATATTAAGGATGGATTTAGTGACATTATATGATATAAATGATATAATCATGCTACTTGAATAATTATATATATGTTTTTGTGTCTGAGTCTATGCATACATATATATACACATGTCATTTACATACTTTCTTTCAATATGATAATTGAAATGGAAACAGCGTTCATGCATACATAGGGCTTACCGTATCCATGAATGGTGTATTTCATTTCATACTTATTTTTGATATAAATTATTTTAATATACATATAATGGATATATATGATGTTTATATCATTATTTATATTCAAGAAACAAGATATAATTATATGGAGCAATGATATAACAAATTAAGACACTTTCAAAGAACAAAGTGAATATTACCCGAAGTGAAACATTAACATAAGATCGTTAACAAGAGGGTAATATAAGGTCATAATAAAACCATATGTGGTATTAGATATAATAAAATGATTCTTTAAAATAGTTATAATAAATTTATATTTATTATACAGTATGCTTTTTGAGTATGAAGAGAGTCACACGACAATATAAGGGACTATTTTTGTCTCACCTTTATTTTTGTGAGATACGTGCCTCATACACTACTTATTTATTCTACATGGTGTATATACTACCCGTGAAAGTTTTTTATGAGTCTTATCTAGAATATTATGATATTTAAATATTATTATAATTTTATATTTACATGGGGAATATGGTTTTATTGATTATAAAGTGATTTCACAATCTCTTACATATTTGGGATTTTCTTGTTTTAAGTCTATGTTGGGTAATATTTATCCATGTCCGTGTTTTCTAAAAAAATGTTTTCATAAAATGTTTTATTATTATCCAGTGGATGTTTAAAGTCATTTTTAACCATCTTTTACTTTTTACTATACAATTTTAAAGGAATATTTCTTTCATTTTATAAATGAAGTACTTTTTGACTTTTCCGGTAAAAGTATGGGAAGAATGTTTTATTTTAAATTTTATGACATGAACGTATTTTTACGCTTTCACAACACCTTATTTAATTGAATAATCACATATAATATTATTTTTTTAGTTTCAATTAAAATGTTTTCTTTTAAAATTGCATGATATTTTAATAAAAGAAAACTATTTCAGTGAAGAAAGGATATTTTTCTCAAGAATTAATTCCAAGTGTTTTATCAAAAACAAATTCCATCTTAGATAACATCCATTGGTGTTACTCATGTATTTATAGGGAAATTATTAAATGTTTCCATTCATATTATTTCTACTAATGGATTATGTTTTGATGGCATGAGTTTTATGAATCTCATTTATTTTTCACAGGTTATATTCTTTTGAAACAAACTTATTTTCACAGGTTAGGTTTATGATGAAATGATTATGAAACATATCTCTTTTCACAGGTTATTCTATGATTACATGTTTATGATACCGATTTCATTTCATTGGTTATGTTATGATTTTTAATGATCTTATGGAACAAGTATGTATGATTTAATTAGGAGGTGAGTGGGACCTATATTTCCCTCCAATGCATTGGGTAAAGAATTATATCTCATGAGATAAAATAAGATTATCTTGGGAGTGAACCTTGACTACTAAGATGGCCATGGGAGTGAACCATGACTACTAAGATGGTATGAGGAGTGAACTCATGCTACTAAGATGGCCATAGGAGTGAACCATGACGACTAATATGGTATGGGGAGTGAACACATACTACTAATATGTTCTTGGAAGTTATTCCTTGGATACTATAGAAATAAATATATACTTATGTGTCTGCCACAATTCCATGTTTTATTCCTATGATAGGCTTTCTTGACCTATGTTATTTATTTCCTTATGATTCATGTTTTATGAAATGTCATTATTTATGCCATGATTCATGTATATGATCTTTGATATGCAGGTTATGATCTTCTATTTTCATGATCAGGTTCTCATACCATTATGCTCATGATTATGCTTACATATCCCCCATTTTTTACCCTTACTGAGCATTTGAGCTCACCCCTTTCTTACATTTCCTTTACCTAGGTTACAAAGAAATGTTTTAGGTATAAGTACTAAAGGTGGAGATATTTATGGAATATGTTAACTTCACTAGGAAAAAATATTTTATTTCCATGTTTCCAAAGAAACTAAACTATTACGCTCCTCATGCATGTATTATTGTAATGTACTGAATATTCATCTAAATGATATAATATCCATGTATGTTAAGTCTGGTTAATTATAGTTGGTATTAGAGGAAAGGTTTAGTTAACATTTGGAAACTAGGAGACAAAACTTTTATTAAAATTACAAGGTATATTTCTGCATATATGTATAAGGATATATATAAGGATAAGTATAAGGATGATTCAACATTTATGAAAATGTCATGGTATTTTGGTAAATGATAGAGTGAGTGTTTTCCTATAAATATATCTATCTCTAGATACTATAAGTGGATGTGGTTCAGAAATAGGTTTACCTAGGGGTAACAACTCTGATAAGATATTTCAGGCCTGACTCGGGGTAATCTGATACGTAACAACAGGCCTTGTTGCACACCTGATTTGACACTCTCGAAAGATATACATTAGAAATTCAAAAACTCTTCATGGACCACCATAAAGGATCTAGATATAAGTGTACTATGAATAACCTAGGATTAACCTAGGGTGTTGAATATTAAATAATTTCATATGATTTATAAATCCCAAAAGTAAATATTTTGATAAATATGTGGTTTTATACTATGATAAGTTATGATCACACTATGATTTTTGTTTTAGTCAATGGCGGGAACCAGAAAGAAATGGATTATTTATGAATGTGATGGATGATTATTTGATGAGTGGTTAAGTAGGATGATCAATGGAGTGAAATATTTTTTTATCATGACTATCCATTTTTCAAGGAACATGATTAACAACGTCTACCTTAACCAACTCTCAGACTCACCAAGGAAGAAAAATAATGAGATCACTAAGAGTTCAGATAATGAAGACCATGGAGGAAATAATATTCAGTTTTCTTTGTGTCAAGAATATGGAAATAATCACCTATGTAAATATCTTATATGAACAATAATATTTTTTGATTGCGGAAAAGAATGACACAAGGCAAGTGACTACAAGGGAAAAATGAAGAGTTCGGTTAATGGAATGGATGAGAATATTTTCCTACCTAAGATATCATCAAATTTTAATTGTTTTAAATGTGGTTTAAATATTAATTATGAATCCCAATGCCCCAATATAAAATCTCCTAATGGGAACAAGTAATGTGGTGTGAGTAATGGTTACGTTATTGATGATGAAGAGACTACAGATGAAATTTGAAAAGAAATATGTATTATGTAATAATATTAGGTATCCTTATTAAAGGCTTAAGGATTAAGTAAAACAAGTATTATTAATTGGAAATCAATAAAAATGTTGTAGAAGAACATTTATGGTATTAAGTAATGATGAAATATCTATGGATTGGTCCACTTTAGTTTTTATTTAAGGATTTAAGAATATATATTGAATGGTACTTGTAGCCATGAAAAGTGATTGAAGTAATAAGGAGAAATTTTTGCAAAACACATGATTAAGGGAAGGATAACCCTTAATATGAGCATGATGTTGAGATAATGATATTTGGGTAAAGATATGTTGGATATGAATAAGTAAATTGGACTATACTAGTTACCATGGAACTAATTAAGGATTTATTAACATGTCGGATATGTTATGATGGATGGATTTTAAAACTTTTTGGACTTAAGAGTAAGGACATATGAATTTTTTCAATAATTATGTATGGTAATCTAGGTTATTACCATGAATCAAGATAATACATGATGAAAGTGTTGACATTTTTGGAATGTGACTAATAAGGGATAAATTATGATATATGGGGGTAAATGTTAAACTGAGTTAGTAAACCTTTTTCTATAGTTTTGGATTTTCAACTTTCAGATGGATTGAAAGGTTGTAAACTTATAGAAAGTTTAAGTTAAATATTATATGATTTTTTTTATAATAATGTATTATCTAACCATTGGTGGATTTATGCATATTTGATTACTTGTGCTAACCTTTTTTGTGATAAAGATATATGGAATGACATTTCATTCTATTTTTGGATCGCATAATCTCCTCACACTTTTAGAATGAAAAATTCAATTTAATTTATTTTTATAAGAGATAAAATATAAATTGTTCAGGGCAATACCAATGGTGAGATTGTACTGAAACCAAGTAAGTATTTCTCTTCATGTTCTTAAACTTTAGGAAAAGGATCTTGAAAACCAAAAATGCTATCCTATTACATTCATATATGATGAATCAAATGGTCCCATAGATAATCACATATTTATCTATTTTTATTGTTAAATTTATCCTAATAATGTTCTTTATCACTCTACATCAGAACTTGATAGTTCGATTTTTTCCATATCTATGTTTTAACATCCCACCTATGTTCTCTTATGTGGAAACCTAATGATCAGTTACTTCTGGTAACAGTTATATTTCTAAATTTCCTTTTTAAAATGATGTTTTAGTATCCATTTTTACGCTATCGGTTTCTATGAATGAAACTTTAAAGTATTAAACATTTTATTACCCAAATGAATTTTGAGGGGAAAATCATTTTAAGAGGGGTATAATGTAACACCTTGAGATTTTGTAATTTTTTTGAGTTAATTTAATCATTTTATATTTTCACTTCAAGAAACACTGAATATAGATTTTGTTTAATATATAATAGCACTAAGTTTTTTATTATGTTATACTCAACACCTAGAGAATCATTCACTACATGCAACACTAACTTGGCTTCTGTTACACGCAACACTGAGTTTATGTGAAACAACACTTTACTGTTATAATTATTTAAGTAATATAATTATAACTTAGATATTAAACGTGTAATATGAATAGTAATAAATATTTTTTAAATATTATTTATAATGTTTTTGATAATGACAAATATAATTTATGGTAAAATCTATATATGTTTAAAACTACAATTTTTTTAAAATGAACTGTATTTTATGTCCTTTTAGGAAAAATAATAAAATTAACTTTAGTCACTCATGTAAATTTTTTTGATAAAATAAACATTATTTTTTAATTTGGAATATCAATAATATCTTAGGGTTATTTTTTGGTATTTTTCTAAGAAGTTTCAATTTTTGCTGAATAGTGAAAAATACTACATAGTAGTTAAAACCCAACTTTTTTATTTAAATAAATATTTTTACATTAAATTTATTTTAAATTAAAAATAAATATAAAATAAATATATTAATTAAATTTAGTTAATTTTAATCATTTTTATAATATAATTATATATAAAAAATTACTGAACTTTTGAACATCTCTTTTACTCGCCTTCTAGCCACATTTGCAGGAATAAAAATTAACGTAATTTTACTGCTTCTATAAATTGAATTTGGAAAAATTGACATAAATGGTTATAATAGGTATGAAAAATTTGGTCTAATAGAATCAAAATAATTTTTGGTGAATAGTAACTTTTTGAATTTTATTATCCACAGTTAAAGGTAAATATGGTAATTAAAAGTAAAACATATTATAATAATATAATATTACCATAACACTTGTACTAATTTCCTTGGATAAGTTTTTTTCAACCCAAATCAATATTACGTCATAAATAAGATCCTTTGTAAGCCACATGTGTATGATTAAGAAATTTATTATATTTTATTTAAAGAAGAGTTGAAATTGTCGTATTCAAAATTTAAGAACTAAATAATTTTTAATGTAGGGTAATACATAATATAATTTCTACTATAATTATTAATTTAAAATATAATAAATTTATATTAATCCTTAAATTTTATTTTTAATTTTTAGAGAATAAATGACTTAATTAAAGACTTGTATAATGAAGTAATTGTGTAATTAATTTAGATATCAAATAAATGATATTGAAAATATGAAAATAAATATAATTTGACATAATTAATAACATAAAAAGATTAATAGATATCTCAGACATGTTATTGACATATTTTAAGTATTTTTATGAATTTATCATGTTGTTTTGATATTTTTAAAAATGAAAATATTGAATTGTATCAAAATTGACATAAATGATACTTCAAAATAAATAATGTTTTATTAAATGTTATAAAATTCATAAAAATATAATGTTCATCCAAATAACTTTTATAGTGTCAAAAATTTCATAAATAATCCTATTGGATTTTTTTTGCATTTTATAGTAACTATATTAACCCTATATTGTAAAAAAATAAGATGACACGGTAGAAGTTAAATTATTTAACTAAGGGTTAAAGCCAAATGATAAGGTTAATTTTGTGACCTAAACATGTCTAAAATTCATGGGTTGAGTGTATTTTGAAACATACTCATCTTATCCTTGAAATAACTAACTTTCAAGATATTTTAAATCAAAAATATTTTTATAATAAATTAATAGTTTTTGGAGTTTCCAAAAGTGACCATCCTCCCTCCTATAAAAGGGAACCTCTCCTTCTCTTTTATTCACACCTATAATTCATTTTGACTCAAAAAACCCCATACCATTTCTTCTACCAACTTCCCTAACATCATCATAGAATCCTTAATTTGGTCAAAAGGAAACTCAAGGAAGCCTTTTGGCCCAAACCAAAAGGAGTTACCTGATTAAGAGGTAACACCATATCTAAAGCTCACTGGTGGAAATCCCACCTATACCAACACAATATTCCCAACCGTTAAAAAAATAATTGGGAAAAGGCTACTATACCAATGGTTATATAGAATTGTTGGTATATTCATATGGTTTTTTTATTTTCCCAACAGTTTAAGGAAACTGTTGGGTATAGTTTTGAAGATTTTTTTCCCAACGGTTGTAAACCATTGGGATAACATTACATTCCCAATAGTTTTTTAAAACCTTTGGGAAATAAAATCTCCAAATATTGACGCCTCTAGGGATATAAAACTACAAAGATCTCAAAAGTTTCTCCCTAAACAAGAGCTCGACGGACCAACTCGAATATTTTTCCCTAAACCTCGACCATCTCTAATATTTGTCCCTAAATCTCAACGCGAACGCTACATCCCAGCACAACCGGTCTGGTTTCCAATGATTTTTTCTTCCGATTTAAATTGGTATGTGTGAGTTCATTTATTTTAGATTTTTTTATCCATTTTTATGAAATGTAGTGTGTATTATGATCCCCTTATGAATAGAAGGCATATATCATTTTAAGTTGTGGTTCGAACCCTACTTCCCAACCAACTCTCGAGGGTGCTAACTCTAATTTCCAACATGGCATTTATCTTTGATTTAAGTAATTTTTGTTCTTCCATTTTAAATCAGTATGTGTTCCTTCATTTATTTTATATTTTTTTGTTCCATTTCATTGCAATGTACTTTGTTTTATGATCCCCTTATGAACACAAGAAATATATCATTTTAGGTTGCGGTTTTGTTGTGATTTATCTATATAGAATAATTTTGATTGATATTGAAGAGGTCAATATGACCCTGAGTTATTTTATCCTTGGTTTATAATAAATTTAAGGTCTATTGGCATGATTTCATTGGTTAGATATAAATACAGTTATATGATTTTTTATCCTAAGAAGAACAATAAGATACTCATGCATTATGAATGTACCCCTAAATGTTGTCTTTGAAATATCACACTCTAACTTTAAGATGATGATACCCACACTATAAGTCATTAAATGAAGTGTTGCTTCCACGTGAACCACAAGAGTGGGTTTGGGGTCATTTTCATGTGTTAATGGTGACAGAACCAAAATTTACTCTATTACATGATCGTTTATTCCTACTCCATCAAGCGGTTTGGTCGTACACTTGTAATATTTTTTGAAATTTAAAATGAGTGTTAGGAATTCATGTCACAATTTTCTTAGGTAGTTATAAAGCATTATTAAGGTATTTATATCATAATCTATCCTAGGAAGGCACCCATAATAAAGGAGTATAACCATCATAGAACTCAACAATTTTGTTCATTCCTACACATTATTTACTCTCTGATATATATCTCACAAAAAAAATAGCAGGGTCATGTGCAGGTAATTACTCACTGCTAGTTGATAGTATTGGAAGTCTATGGAGGTGCACCTGAGGTGTTGTTGTGCACTTTCTTGGATTATTTTATTTTTATTTTATTCTGGGGATTAGGAATCAATATTAGAGTGTTTTATCTTTCTTAATATTTGTGGATAATTATATGGTGATAGGTTTCTGTTAGACAGGTGGGTCATGAACCCATCTCTAGTGGTAATTATAGGTTAATAGGGTTATGAAATTGTGCTTCTTGATTATCAATATTACCTAGACACCACCCCCCCCCCCCTCCCCCTGGACACACCCTACCCCTTTGGAAAACACCCCAACCCCCTGGACATCCCCCCACACCCATGGATAGCCCCAACCCCCTGAACACCCCCCCCCCAACCTAGACACCCCCACCCCCATAGAAATATCCTACCCCCTTGTATAGCCACCCCCAACACCCCTAGATAGCCCCACAAGCCCCTGGACCCCCCCCCCCCCCCAACCTTCTGGACAACCCCCCCCCCCCCTCGGACACCACCCCACCCCTTGGACACCCCCAACCTCCCTAAAAATCCCCTCCACCCTCATGGATAGCCCCTCCACCCCCGTGGACAGCCCCCTCCCCCCCCCCCCACCCCCATGGACAGTCCTCCCACCCACCTGGACTCCCCCAACCCCACTAGATAGCCCCTCCATCGTCATGCACAGCCCGCCCACCCCCCCTGGAACCCCATACCCACATGGATAGCCCCGCCACCCCCGGAGGATAGCCCCCCCCCCCCCGGACACCTCCTACCCCCATAGAAAGCCCCGCCCACCCCCGTGTACATCCCCAACCCCCTGGATAGCCCCTCCACCCCCATGGACATCCCACCCCCCGGGACACCCCCTACCCCCTGGACAGCCTCCACACCCCCGTGGATAGCTCGTCCACCCCCTGGACACACCCTAACCCTCTGGACAGCCACGTCACCCCCGTGGATAGACCTCTCACCCCCCTAGACACCCTGTATGCCCTGGACAGCCCTGCCACCCTTGTGGACAGCCCGCTCACCCCCTAGACACACCTTACCCCCTGGACACCCCCCTCCCACCCCCTTGGACAGCACGCCCACCCCCTGGACACCCCATACCCCCTAGATAGCCCGACCACCCCCATGGACAGCCCGCCCACCCCCTTAGACACCTAGTACCCCTGGATAAACCTCACACCCCTAGAAAAACCCCTGACCCCTCCCGGATAGCCCTTCCACCCCTGTAGACAGCCCGCCCACCCGCTGGAAACCCTGTACCCCCTGGACAGCACCCCCCCCCCCCCCCCCGCCCACCCCCACCTCCACCACTGTGGATAGCCTACCCACCCCCATGGACACCTCATACCCCCTGGACAGCCCCACCACCCCCATGGATAGCCCGTCCACTCCCCTGGAAAGCCCCACACCCCCTGGAAATCCCCCCCCCCCACCCCCAACCCCCTGGACAGCCTCACCACACCCGTGGAAAGCCCTCCCACCCCCTAGACACCTTGTACCCCCAGGGCAGCCCCCCCCCCCCCCACCCCACCCCACCCTAGTGGATAGCCCGCCCACCCCCCAGACACCTCGTACCCCCAGGATAGCCCCACCACCCCTGTGGACAGCCCGCCAAACCCCTGGATACCTCGTACCTGTAAAGACCCATAGCTTGACGTACACGGACATTACATTACTTTTGCGGAATACTTAATACATAACAAAAACAGACATGCAAGGACCGTAATAGTTTAGTGTCTTTGGAAACTCAGAATATAATCTTCTAATCGTGGTGAAAGATCTTCAACATCTCCCATTAAGATATTCCCCTTTTGTTTTCTTACCTAAAAACTTTCTTTAAATCCTAGGGAAAAGAAAACATATAAAGGGTGAGCTCAAATGCTCAGTAAGGGTAAGAATGGAGAAAATAAAACAAATCATATACATTTGAACTTAAAAAAAACATAAACAAAATGTTTAAACATCAAAATCTTGAGCAATGACATAAAATAGGGCAGTACATAAGGCATATATCATAATGGAACATCAATCCTGATAAAATGGAATGGGAATAAAACATGTAATTGTGGAAACCATTAAGCACATGTTATGATTTCCATAGTTGCCAAGGCATTGCTGCCAAGACCTTCTTAGTGGACAAAGTCCCTTAATGAACCGGGTTTACTTGCCGTTCCAGCCTTGTATTACTGAACCAGATTTACTTTTCGTTTCAGCCATGTCTATCTCATGAGATAAAAATCTTTACCCAATGCATTGGAGGGAGATATAGTTCCCACCCATATCATATTGAAATCATTCTTACTTGTTCCACAAAATAAACATAAATAATTCATCATAACCCAAAGAATAAAATGGGATTCATAAACATCATCCCATCATCACATAGTCCATATAAAAAAATGGATATCATTTCATCATAATAAAAGTGAAACCATGTAAATCATAGAGACATTATACTTGAAACATACACATATGAAATAATGTCATCTTAGATGGAAAATATTTTTGATAAAACACTCGAAATGAATTCTTGAGGAAAATATCCTTTGTTCTTAAAAATCATTTTATTTTCACAAAATTCCACACAATTTTAAAAGAAAGGGATTTTATTGAAAATAACCATGAAATTTTGTAGAGTAATCTTCATTTAAATAAGTTGTTATGAAACTGTAAAAATCCATTCACACCATATAAGTTAAAAAAACATTCTCCTCGTACTTTTGTGGGAAAAGTCAAAACATTCCTCGTATGGTAAACAAAAGAAAGATTCCTTCCATAACACAAAGTAAAATTCAAAGTGGGGTAACCATGACATTAAACATACATGGTAGAAAATTAAAAATTTTATGAAAAATATTTTATGGGAATGGATGAAAAATATAACCCCATTAAATACTTACGTATAAGCAATCTCGGATAAAAATGAGATTTGAAAAATTATCCCTTACCATAGGTCTGATATGCTTCGTACGTATCCGAACCTCCTGTATAATGATTTAAATAATGTCATTGACTTATTATAGAATCATATTCATTGTTATGATATCATATATGGTTCACTTATGACTTTATATTACCCGTTCTTTTGTAAATCCATGTTAAAGCAGTGTTTAGGGTAAAATCATTTCATTTATCGTACGTGTTTCGACTTGTTGTTCTTGATATTATTACGTATATCCTGATTTCATTAATTTCAGAATGTAAAACATGATTTATATATAATAAATATTCATCATATACATATATATGATATATTGATAAATGGAATAAAATACACCGTTCATGGAGACGGTAGGTCGTACGTACGCATGAACGATGTTTTCATTTCCTTATTGAATTGAATGGAATTAAATAGATGAAATACATATATATATATATACATAAATACAGTAGCATTATTATGTCATATATTTCATTATTATTCATTATATATACTTTATAATTATTCATGAATGGTTAACATGAAGAATGAATCTTATCGCGTTCGTGGAGACGGTAGTCCATACGTACGCACGAGCGAGGATATCGTTCCCATGATCGTGGAATTGTATTTAAGTGTATGTATAATATTTCATAATAAATATAACTTTACAATAATCACATATATTTATTCTTTACACTATTATACCCATCCTAGTAAGGTGGTGGTGGAAAATAGATTACACCACGGCGTGTAGACGGTATTCCGTACGTACGCACGCGCGGTGATTTCATTTTTTGTAGGATGGATAAAATGTGGAATAGGTTTTTTCATATTTATAATAAAATATCAGAATATGAGTGATACTGATTATATTACTTCATAATGAAACAACTAAATAAGAGGAAGTAGAAGAAAAATAAATTTGAAATAATCGGTAACGGATATTACCTCTTCTTCGACACATCTCTTTGAAACCTCCTCTTAGGGCACTAAAATTGATCTTTGAAGAAGACCATGACCTCTAGAATATTTCTAAGGAATTTGAGAAGGGAAATGGGCATGGGTTGTCCGAGATTTAAGGCTCAAAGTTGTGTAAAGATGAGAGGGAGGAGGTGCCCTTTTATAAGGGAGGAGAGGGGCACCTTTAGAATCTTCAAAAATATTAGTTTAATATAACTTCAAACCCCACATAAAAACCTCCAAAAATGACTCAATTCGAAGATTAGATGATATAGGGTTGTAATATCATCAACCAATTAAATTTAGACATGTTTGTATCTTATTTTAAACCTTATCATTTTGATTTATCCTTATTTAATCTATTTAATTTTATTTGTGGTAATAAAATTCTAAATTTTAAATGGTTATAAATAATCACTTATGTGTAGTTAATTTTCCATAATTGGATACTTTATGACATTTTAGACTATATAAATTTCAATTTATAATTTTTAAATATTTTTTTGATTTTTAAACAATTTAATAATATGTTATTTTTATACAATAACAATAGTGTCAATTTTAACACTATTCATTTATTTGAATTTAAATAAACTCCACACAGAGGATATATTCGAAATAAAATATTTAATAGGTTTATAACATGTCATATTCTTCAATAAAATTATTGGAGAACATTAAATAGTTCATATAATATTTATTTTAATATTTTTAAAACCATTTATTTGATACTTCTCTTAATAAAATAATTTCAACAACACTTTTGTATAATTATTAAATAGACTTATTTGTTGCATAAAAATTAAAAATAAAATAATAGGATAAAGATAAATCGTATATATTTCATAATAATACTTTTATTCGGATTTATATTCTAAAACACCCAACTTTTAAAATGTTATATTTATTAAATTATGAAGGTGACAACTTTGACATCATTTAAAATAAAATAATATAAGTGTCATAATCACTTTTATAAGACTCAAAACGGTCATATATTCGTTCATTGGATTCTTATGGTGTATATATACACTACCAATAAGTTTTGGTCAGGTTTTTGAGCCTTTTAATGGGTATTATTATTTCAATAAAAACTATATTACTTATTTTTTACTAAATAAATAATTTCGGCATCATTAATGTATAAGCTATTAAGGTAATTAAATATGTCTTAAAATTTATAAATAAATTACCATGATAAAGAAAATAATTTTATCTTTCAAATGAGTATTTGTAACCAAATTTATATTCTATATAAACTTATATTAAAAATACTTTAATTATTAAAGTTGAGTGAGACATATTTCACTTTCCTTTAAATAAAGTAAACTAAAGGTCTTAATCACCTCCACGTGGGTTCCAATGGATTCCATTTCAACCCAAATATGTCTTAGGACAAAATATAAGCATCCAATTATATTAAGACAAGTTTTAGGGTAATTTTATGATATTATATTTTCCATTAATTACCCGATTTACCTTTTACTATAGTAAATAAAATTTACCGTAATTACTATTCATAATGCCCAAAAATAAAAAGTAGCTTATTAACATAATTCGGACCCACTGATTCCAAATATGGAATCCATTTTTATAAATTAAATACACAAAAGTTGCATAAATTAATTTAAAATTAATCCCGTTGTTAAGAAAACGAGTTTTAAAAGTTAAAACATTGCAAAAGATTGAAATGAATTTACCTATGAATTCAATTTAAAATAAATGCTAATGACATAAATAATATTAAATGGTAAAAATATATTCTATTTATACTTTAAAACCATTAAATATTATAATTTAACCATATAAATTATTACGGTGAAAAAAGTTGTTTTTAATTAAAATATAGCGTGTTTTTACTATTCATTAAAATATGAAAGTTATCAGAAAAATATCAAAACTTTATCGAATGTAAATTTTTATACCCTGATTCAAAACAAGAAGTTTATTTTGTAAATTTTAACCTCTAAACTTGTCAAATATTATATTTAAAATGGGTGCCCCATCAAAAGGTGGCAAAACTGCATTTTTTGAAAAATACTTATTTTACCCGAAAAATTTATTTTGTTCTCATACCATGTTCTAGAAAATGTGTAAGATGAATAATAATGTTATAAAATTAAAAATTTAGTTAATACTATTCATAATGGCTAGTTTATAATTATATTATAACCATATATCGTTGTTTAGTTAAACCCGGTATTGCGTACAACACACGCTATCAAAGAAGGTCATGATTACGTGTAATGCAAGCCAAGTCAGGGTTGTGTGTAGTGTAAGACACCTTTGTTGTTCCATATAACAAAATACAACCATATTTCATTTATACATTGAATATATATATATATACACACTCAACGTTGCGTAGAATAACTATTATCAAACAAACTTGAAATTGTGTGTAACACGATCCAAGATTAGTGTTGCGTATACTGCAAGCTAATACGGTGTTGCATATAGCGCAAGATAATCTTGTTGTAGCATACAAAAGAAGATATGAAAGAAATTAAAAATAATATATCTTATAAAATCTCGGGTTGTTACATTCTACCCCTCATAAAATGAATTTCGTCCTTGAAATTCTTCGGGGTTATAAATCATTTACTATTCATAGAAACCCACATAGTAAAAAGGAATACTAAATCTTAATTTTAAAAACTAAAGTATGAAACATAATGATTACCCAAAGTAACTCATCTTTGGGTTTCCATATAGGAGAACATAGGTGAAAATGTGGATATGGAAGAAAAAAATCTAACCATCAAGTTCTGATGGAGAGTGGTAGAGAACATGGCTATGAAAAAGCCAACAATCACAAAGCCATAAATTTGTGATGATCTAAGGTACCATCTGATTCATCAGATATGAGGGAACTATGACAACATTTTTGGTTTTCAAGATCATTTCCCTAATATTGAAGAATTTTCGAATCAAAATTAATACTTACTTTATTTGGTACAATCTCACCGTTGTTCGTGCCTTGAACAATTTCCACTTCATCTCTTAAAGAAATGAAGTTGAATTTTTCATTTGTGAAGTGTTACCAGATCATACAATAGAATGATAAGTCATTCCAACTATCTCAAACATAAGTTTAGAAAAAGTTATATACATAAGTCCATGTTATGGTGATATTAATCGTATATGGTTCCAAAAATAGATTTATAATTTATCTATCATAATAGTTAATAAAATAAAACTAGTTTCTACTAACTAGGGACTTCCTGTAGGTCATTGGTAGGAGATAAAGTCTGGTCGCACTTCGGTTGTGAGTTCGATTCCCGCAACCTTGTCCGATGTGACGGGTTGTCGCCCGTCCTACGGGTTGTCCTTTCTCTAAAACTACACTATTATAACATTATATAAATAATATCAAAAAAAAGTCCTAGCCTTAAACAATACTATCTGATGTCTAACATAATCTATTCTAATCTTTAGACTCATCCATATGTCTAATATCATAGTATAAAGAAAACAATAACTGTAAAGGTCGCATAACAAGCACGTGAATACCATCATAAGATATATCTTAATGATCGTGTTCCAAACATGTGAATACCTCAATCATGTATTCTCTTGAAACATGAATTACCATATAACCTTAGTGAAAACATGAATGCTGTCAAAAGTCAACTCTTTCCACATACCAAAATCCCAAAATTTCGATATACTCAAACCATGATATCACTTTGTCCTTATATCAGTCATGAGCTCATGAATACTATCAAACATATTATTTTTTCCTTATCCCTTCATTATGCACATATCATCTACTTTCCAAAAATATTTCAATCACATTTCATGGTTATCAGTACCATAAAATTATTAAAAACCACAATGATCCAATACATTGATATTCCAATATTCCACGATACTTTAAATGAGATTCCACAACATTATCTCAGAATCCTGTTACATAAACACTTATTCATTCCACAACAGTGTTGTCATACTCAACATCACAAATTGTGATCGCATGTGACTTCCCTTTATCCTTTTCCTTAAGAGGTTTCTCACATTGATCATCATTAACCGTTGGATTAGGGTATTGATTAGCATAATGCCCCATTTCCTTGCACTTGGAGAATTGAAGTGTTGGTGGAGCATTCTCAGTAGTCTTTTCTCTATTCATGTCATCAGAAACCTTTTTCTAATTAATTCGGAACTCAGCTACTCGATGACCTTCTTTTCCATGCTTGAAACATTTTTGAGTAACTTTTAGACAATCTCCACCATGATTCTTTCCATACTTTGAGCATAAAGAAACATTCATCTTCTTTTCACCATTGTTCTGAGATTTCTCCTTGAACTCCATCTTTTGTTTCTTGTCAAAACCATGAGATGGATAAGTAACACCAACTTCTAGTTCTACCTTGATATCACAACACACAATTTCTTCAAATATACTGAAGTCTCTTATAGATAATTCCCTTCGAAGACTGGGTTTTAAGCCACTGATGAATCGATCAACTTTACTTTCAGGTTGAATGATAAAGCCAGACGCATACCTTTCAAGCCTTGTAAAATTAACTTCGTATATACAAACATATTCATCATCCTTTTGATTAAGATCAAGGAACTCCTTTTCCATCTTTGTTCTAAGAATATGAGGGAAGTAATTATTGAAAAATAAGTTCTTGAACTCATCCCATTCCAAAGATTCAATTTCTTCTCGGGGCCTTGTATTCTTAATTAGAGTCCACCATTGATCTGCTTCACCTTCTAAATGGTAAACAGCCAGAATGACTTTTTCATTTTTTGAACAATGAAGTATGGAAAATATCTTTTCAATGGTATTGATCCATTGTTCAGCAACAAGTGAATCAGAAGACCCACTGAAAGAAGGTGGATATTACCTCATGAAGGAATCAATAGAATATTGTTCCATTCTCTGCTCATTTGGAAGTCCAGAATGATTCATAGATTGCTTAAGTATAGAAATAAGATTTTGTACTCCATATCCCATAACATTGGTTTGTTTAAGAGGACAATCATTGCATTGTCCATTACATTGATCGACATGGTTCCTTCTGGTTCCAGCCATCGTCTAAAACCCAAAAAGAATAGTGTAGGAGGCAAAAATCATGCTAGGAAAACAACATAATAAAGGGGGATTACTTTCAATATCTAACATCCTAGGTTTAATTCTATGATCGTTACCGCAATCTTAGGACTATAACCTATACTTATACTTAAGCTAAGGGGCATCCCTAGACATACCCTAGAAATATCTCTAGGGATCTCACTAAATTTTTTGCATCCTAGTTTCCAAAGGTTAACAAAACCTTTCCTCTAATACCAACTGTAAGGGCCCATAGCTTGAAGTACATGAACATTACATTACTTTTGCGGAATACTTAATACATAACAAAAACAGACACACAAAGACCGTAATAGTTTAGTGTCTTTGGAAACTCGGAATATAATCTTCTAATCATGGTGAAAGATCTTCAACATCTCCCATAAAGATCTTCCCCTTTTATTTTCTTACCTAAAACCATTCTTTAAATACTGGGGAAAATAAAACATATAAAGGGTGATCTCAAATTCTTAGAAAGGGTAAGCATGGAGAAAATAAAACAAATCATATACATTTGAACTTAAAAAACATGAAAAAAATATTTAAACATCAAAATCTTGAGCAATGACATAAAACATGGAAGTACATAAGGCATAGGACATAATGGAACATCAATCCTAATAAAATTTCATCGGAATAAAACATGTAATTGTGGCAACCATTAAGCACATGTTATGATTTCCATAGTAGCCAAGGCATTGCTGCTAAGACCTTCTTAGTAGACAAAGTCCCTTACTGAACTGGGTTTACTTGTCGTTCCAGCCATGTATTAATAAACCAGATTTACTTTCCATTCCATCCATATCTATCTCATGAGATATAAATCTTTATCCAATGCATTGGATGGAGATATAGGTCCCACCCATCTCATAATTAAATCATTCTTACTTGTTCCACAAAATAAACATAAATCATTCATCATAACCCAAAGAATAAAATGGGTTTCATAAACATCATCCCATCATCACATAATCCATATAAAAAATGGATATCATTTCATCATAAGAAAAGTTAAAACGTGTAAATCATAGAGACATTATACTTGAAACATAAACATATGAAATAATTTCATCTAAGATGGAAAATAGTTTTGATAAAACACTTGAAATTAATTCTTGAGGAAAATATCCTTTCTTCTTCAAAATCATTTTCTTTTCACAAAATGCCACACAATTAAAAAAGAAAGGGATTTTATTGAAAATAACCATGAAATTTTTTAGAGGAATCCTCATTGAAATAAGTCTTTATGAAACTGTAAAAATCCATTCACGCTTTATAAGTTAAAATAACATTCTCCTCTTACTTTTGTGGGAAAAGTCAAAAATTTCCTCGTATTGTAAAAAAAGATTCCTTCTATAACACAAAGTAAAAGTAAAAGAGGGGAAAACATGACATTAAACATACATGGGAAAATATTAAAAAATTTATGAAAAACATTTTATGGGCATGGATGAAAAATATAACCCCAGTAAATACTTACGTATAAGCAATCTCGGATAAAAATGAGATTTGCAAAATTATCCCTTACCTTAAGTCCGATATGCTTCGTACGTATCCTAACCTACTGTATAATGATTTAAATAATGTCATTGACTTATTATAGAATCATATTCATTGTTATGATATCATATATGGTTCACTTATGACTTTATATTACCCGTTCTTTTGTAAATCCATGTTCAAGCAACGTTTTGGGTAAAATCGTTTCATTTATCGTACGTGTTTTGACTTGTTGTTCTTGATATTATTACTTATATCCTGATTTCCTTAATTTCAGAATGTAAAACATGATTTATGTATAATAAATATTCAGCATATACATATATATGATAGATTGATAAATGGATTGAAATACACCATTCATGGAGACGGTAGGACGTACGTACGCATGAACATTGTTTTCGTTTCGTTATTGAATTGAATGGAATTAAATAGATGACATACATATATATATACATAAATCCAGTAGCATTATTATGTTATATATTTCATTATTATTCATTATATATACTTTATAATCATTCATGAATGGTTAACATGAATAATGAATCTTATCACGTTTGTGGAGACGGTAGTTCGTACGTACGCACGAGCGATGATATCGTTCCCATGATCGTGGAATTATATTGAAGTGTATGTATACTATTTAAGAATCAATGTCACTTTAAAATAATCACATATAGTTATTCTTTACACCATTATACCCATCCAAGTAAGGTGGTGGTGGAAAACAGATTACAGCACGGTGTGGAGACGGTATTCCGTACGTACGCACGCGCGGTGATTTCGTTTTCCGTAGGATGGATAGAAGGTGGAATAGGGTTGTTTCATATTTATAATAACATATCATTATATGAGTGATACTGATGTTATTACTTCATAATGAAAAAACTAAATAATAGGAAGTATAAGAAGAAATAAATTTGAAAGAATCAGTAACGGATATTACCTCTTCTTCGACACGTCTCTTTGAAACCTCTTCTTTGGGCACTAAAATTGATCTTTGAAGAATACCAGGACCTCTAGAATATTTCTAGGGAAGTGTAGAAGGTAAATGGGCAGGGTTTTTCTGAGTTTTAAGGATCAAAGTTGTGTAAATATGAGAGGGAGGAGGTTCCCTTTTATAAGGGAGGAGAGAGGCACCTTTGGAATCCTCAAAAATATTAGTTTAATATAACTTCAAACCCCACATAAAAACCACAAAATGACTCAATTATAAAATTAGATGATATAGGGTTGTAATAACATCAAAAAATAAAAAAATTAAAAAAAAAATAAATAATATTAAAAAATAAAATAATAAAATAATAAAAAATTAAAAATTAATTTTATTTGTGGTAATAAAATTCTAAATTTTAAATGGTTATAAATAATCACTTATGTGTTGTTAATTTTGCATAATTGGATACTTTATGAAATTTTAGACTATAAAATTTTCAATTTATAATTTTTAAATATTTTTGTGATTTTTAAACAATTTAATAATATGTTATATTTATAAAATAACAATAGTGTCAATTTTGACATTATTCATTTATTTGAATTTAAATAAAATCCACACAGAGCATATATTCGAACTAAAATATTTAATAGGTTCCTTACATGTCATATTAATCTAAAATTTTTTTGTAGAACATTAAATAGTTCATATAATATTTATTTTACTATTTGTAAAACCATTTATTTGATACTTCTCTTAATAAAATAATTTCTACAACATTTTTTGTATAATTATTAAATATACTTATTTTTTGCATAAAAATTAAAAATAAAATACCAGGATGAAGATAAATCTTATATATTTTATAATAATACTTTTAGTCATATTTATATTCTAAAACACCCAACTTTTAAAATGTTATATTTATTAAATTATGAAGGTGACAACTTTGATATCATTTAAAATAAAATAATATAAGTGTCATAATCACTTTTATAAGACTCAAAACGGTCATATATTCGGTAATTGGATGATTATGGTGTATATATACACTACTAATATGTTTTGGTCAGGTTTTTGAGCCTTTTAATGGGTATTAGTATTTCAATAAAAACTATATTATTTATTTTTTACTAAATAAATAATTTCTACATCATTGATATATAAGCTATTAAGGTAATTAAATATATCTTAAAAATTACAGATAAATTACCATGATAAAGAAAAATATTTTATCTTTTAAATTAGTATTTATAACCTAATTTATATTCTGTATAAACTTATATTAAATATACTTTAATTATTAAAGTTAAGTGAGACATATTTCACTTTCCTTTAAATAAAATAAACTAAAGGTCTTAATCACCTCCAAGTGGGTTCCAATGGATTCCATTTTAACCCAAATATGCCTTAGGACGAAATATAAGCATCCAATTATATTAATACAAGTGTTAGGGTAATTTTATAATATTATATTTACCCTTAATTACCCGATTTACCTTTTACTATGGTAAATAAAATTTACCGTAGTTACTATTCATAATGCCCAAAAATTAAAAGTTTCCTACTAACATAATTCGGACCCACTGTTTCCAAATATGGAATCCATTTTTCTAAATTCAATACAAAAAAGTTCCAGAAATTAATTTAAAATTAATCGTGTTGTTAAGAAAACGAGTTTTAAAAGTTAAAACATTGTAAAAGATTGAAACGATTTTACCTATGAATTCAATTTAAAATCAATGCTAATGACATACATTATATTAAATGGTAAAAATGTATTATATTTATACTTGAAAACCATTAAATGTTATAATTTAACCATATAAATTATTACGATGAAAAAATTTGTTTTTAATTAAAATATAGCGTGTTTTTACTATTCATTAAAATATGAAAGTTATCAGAAAAACATAAAAACTTTATCCAATGTAAATTTTTATATAATGATTCAAAATAAGAAGTTTATTTTGTAAAATTTAACATATAACCTTGTCAAAAATTATATTTAAAATGGGTGCGCCATCAAAAGGCGACAAAACTGTATTTTTTGAAAAATACTTATTTTACCCGAAAAAATTATTTTGTTCTCATACCATGTTCTAGAAAATGTGTAATATGAATAATAATGTTATAAAATTCAAAATGCAGTTAATAATATTCATAACGGATAGTTTATAATAATATTATAACCATATATCGTTGTTTAGTGAAACCCGGTATTGCGTACAACACATGCTATCGAAGAAGGTCGTGATTGCGTGTAATGCAAGCCAAGTCAGGGTTGCATGTAGTGAAAGACTAATTTGTTGTTGCGTATAACAAAATCCAACCATATTTCATTTATACATTGAATATATATATATATACACACTCAATGTTGCGTAGAATAACTACTATCAAACAAACTTGAAATTGTGTGTAACACGATCCAGGATTAGTGTTGCGTATACTGCAAGCTAATACAGTGTTTCATATAGCGCAAGATAATCTTGTTGTATCGTACAATAGAAGATGTGAAAGAAATTAAAAATAATATATCTTACAAAATCTCATGTTGTTACAGTACCCCCTAGACAGCCCCCACCCCCCCCCCCCACCCAACCCCCTGAAAAACCCCCTGACCCCTTGGATAGCCACTCCACCCTCGTGGACAGCCCGCACACCCCCTAGACACCATTTACCCCTTGGAACCCCCCCCCCCCCCCCCCATCCCTGTGGACAGCCCTCCCACCCCCTAGACACCTTGTACCCCCTAGATAGCCTTACCACCCCCGTGGATAGCCCTGCCACCCCCCTGGACACCTCTTACCCCCCTAGACACCCCCCCTAGAAAGCCCCCTGCACCCCCTGGATAGCCCCAACACCCCCGTGGATAGCCCGCCCACCCCCCTCGACACCCCGTAGCCCCTGGACACCCCCCCCCCCCTTATGGAGAGCTCGCCCACCCCCTAGACAACCTGTACCCCCTAGACAGCCCTACCACCCCCATGGACAGCCCGCCCACCCCCTGGACACCTTGTACCCCCTAAACACCCCCCCCCCCCCACCCCCACCCCCCCCCCCCCCCGACCCCCTGGACTACCCTGCCACCCCCGTGGAGAGTCTGCCCCCGTGGACACCCCGTACCCCCTAGACATCCCCCACCCCATGTAGATAACCCGCCCACCCCCTGGACACTCTATACCCTCTTGGATAGCCATGCCACCCTTGTGGATATCTCTCCCACCCCCTGGAAACCTCGTACCCCCTGGACCCCCCACCCACCCACCCACCCCACCCCACCCCACCCCCTAGAAAGCCCCTCGACCCCCTGGACAGCCCCGCCACCCCCGTGGACAGCCCGTCCGCCCCCTAGACACCCCGTACCCCCTGGACAGCCCCACCACCCTCGTGGACTGCCCACCCCCCCCCAGACACCGCGTACCCCTAGACAGCACCCCCCCCCCCCCCACACACACACACACCCCTTAGAAATCCCCCCCCCCTCCCCTGACCCACATGGATAGCCCCGCCACCGCCGTGGAAAGACCGCCCACCCCCTGGACACCCCTGGACAGCTCTTCCACCCCTGTGGAAATCCCTCCCACCCCCTGGATAGCCCCCCCCCCAAACCCCCTAGAAATCCCCCACCCCCGACCCCCCTAGACAGTTATGCCACCCCTATGGACACCCCCCCCAGACACCTCGTACCCCCTGGACAGTCCCCGCCCTTGTAGATAGCCCCCCTGGACACCCTGTACCCCCATGGATAGCCCTTCCACCCCCGTGGACAGCCCACCCACCACATGGACACCTCGTACCCCCTGGTTAACCCCCCCCCCCCACCCTACCCCCTGGACACCCTTGACCCCCTTAGACAGCCTGGACACCCCCGTGGACTGCCCACCCACCCCCCTGGACATCATCCCACCCCCCCCCCCCCCGGACACCCCCCATCCCCCCCCCCCCGAACACCCCCACCCTCCTGGACACCCCCGACCCCTGTGGACATCACCCCAGCCCCCGAGACAGCCCTCGAGACAGCCCCCACCCCTTGGACACCCCCCCAGACACCCCCACTCCCTTGGGCAGTGTATGTGATCACTCAAATAATCTACTAAAATATAAAATTTCTTCGATCTAAAATTTACTCAAATCTTGAATAATTCTCCTCCACAAGTTTACATTATCTTTTACACTCATTTATAGATCTTCAAATATTTTTTTTATAAATATAGTAATTTTTTTTCTTGTATATTATGATTCTTATATAGAGTAGTGTGTCTGTTATGGTTTCACATGAAGTGATAAATTCTCGTTTACTTAAATATATTTTCGATGAAACTTAAATATTATTGAATTTCTTTTGAAGAAATGAATTATAAATTTTTTTACAAAATGGATAGAAGTTGGATGTATGAAACTGATCGGATCTCAAGCGATTTTCAAAACAATTAGGAGATATTTTTAGATTTTTCATTTTACAATGCTTCTGATAGTGGTCACCTACATTTCCCCTATTACAATTTTGTTGGAAGAACTTGGTTGATCCATGAAGAAGTCATATACCACATAACCAAATATGGTTTTTAAGAAAACTACTCAGTGTGGTATCACAATGGAGAGAAAATGAAATCTCAAATTTTTGATGATCCAAATGAGAGGGCTAGATTAAAGAATTTGTTATATGATCGGTTTCTGTTTATTCTTTATCATGAAAAATAAAGGATTCCAACCCAAGATGATTTTTATATGAGCACAAATTATGCTTCTAATGACAATGATGATGTTTTAAGGGTGAAAAAATTGAATGGTGCTTCCATGACTCTAGTATATCGACAATGCGGTAAAATGAAAAAGCTATAATTTTTAATCTGATTGTTTCATAGGAAAACTATGTATGGGATTCCTAATAATTCCATAAATTACATTCTTGCCTTCATGAAGGAATTACTTCCATATTATGTAGATATTCCATCAAACCACTATATGGAATGGAAGTTATTTGAGGAACTTGGATTTCCAAGAAACAAAATTCATGCTTTCCAAAAAAAAATCCGTTTATTCTGGGAGGAAACTGTTAAACGAAATGATTGTATAAAATGTGGCACATCCCGCTGGAAGCCAAAAGCTGATGGAACACAATCCCATGTTCTATAGAAAGTAATGTGGAACTTTCTACTAATCCCCAGACTCCATAATCATTTATGTCTGATGAAATATCAATAAAAATGTGATGGCATGATACCGAGAGAAAGAAGACTAATGATGAGTTGGTTTACCCTACATATAGATTTTCATGGGAGAGATTTGATGCTAGATATCCTGATTTTGTAAATGAAGTGTGTAATGGGAGGCTGGGTCTTTCATGGGATGGTTTTAATCTGTTTGGGCAGATGCATACATCACACATCACATGGCCAGTTTTTATACACATTTATAATCTTCCCCCGTGTTTGTCTATAAAAAACCTTTCAATTTCATGAGTGTACTATATTTGGACTTTCTGATCCTGGTAATGATATAGACGTATAAATATAACCTTTAATAAAATATTTGAAACTTCTTTTGGACGTTGGTGTGCGCACATACGATGCATGTTTAAAAGACATATTTTAAATGTGTGTTGCGCTTATTTGGACGATCAATGATTTTCCAGCTTATGCAATGATTTCTGGATGGAGCACGAAGGGAAAATGATCATGTCCTATTTGTATGATGAATACATGATCCAAAATATTGAAACATCATTGTAGTTTCATTTTTATGGTACATCGACGATTCTTGCCAATGGACCATCCATATAGAAATAATTGTCGAAGATTTTACAATACCATGGAGACCGATGATCCACCTTAGAGTATGTCTGGAACTGATGTGCTTAATGAATTGAAAGATTCTAGTTTTTCATTTGGGAAGAGTCAGATGAAATCTAGAAAGAGAAATAAAGTTTCCATTAAAACCTGTTACAATTGGAAGAACAGAAGTATCTTCTTTGATTTGTCTTATTGGTCAACCAATTTGTCACATCATTTCTTAGATGTAATGCACATTGAAAAAAATATATGTGTGAAATGTATCTTTCAATTCTTCAAAATTTTAAGGGAAAGACAAAATATGGTTTACGGTCTTGACGTGACTTGGTGGATTGGGGCATCAAACTAGAATTGCATCCTATGCATATCAGTGAAAATAAATGGCAAGTTCCATGTGCTTCTTATGTGATGACACCTACAGAAAAAAGAAATTTTTGGAAGTACTAGAGACTATTAAAGTTCTTGATGTTTATTCAAGAAACATATCTAAACGGGTCAATAGAAGAGAGTTGATGCTAAAATCATTGAAGTCTCATGATTATCACGTCCTTCTGTATGATTTGATTCCAATAAAAATTCATCATCTTTTTTCCAATAATGTAAGGGTGGTTGTTATTCGGTTGTGACATTTGTTTAGAGATCTTTGTGCTAAGAAGTTATCCAAGTATTTCTTGAAAAAAATGTTGGCATATGCCCCATTAATTTTTTGTGAGTTAGAGAAAATATTTCCTCCATCATTTTTCACAAGCATGATGCATATGACTGTCCATATTAAAACTGAAATACTTCTTAGAGGGCCTATTTATTTTTGTTGGATGTATCCAATTGAAATAAATATGAACACATTAAAGTCTTATGTCCATAACAAGAATCACCATGAAGGTTCTATCATGAACAATTAATTGGATCAAGAATTTATGGATTTCTTCTCTGTGTATTTCTCTGGTCTTACTACAAGAATGAACAAACAATGAGAAATGAAGAAGAACAGTATGAGAAAATTGAACCTAGTTTTCCATCACTTACTCAAACAAGAGAAATTCCTAGATCATATACATTAACGACATTAATCCTTGAAGAGTGGGATATGGAACATCGCAGAGTTTTGTTTAAATGTGATTTGTTCAATAACTACATCTTGTAAGTAAATTGAATATATATATCTTATATATATATATATATATTGTAACGTCCCGGATCCGAGTGCCACACAACAGGTGCCCCAAACCCGGTTGGTCACATGACCTCAAACGCATTTCCCCAAATGCCAGAGGCTACCGACTAGCAGCAAGGGCCTAGGTTTGATAGTGGTGAAACTATACCATCATTTTTCAAAGTGTAGTACAGCGGAAAAATATAAACATACCAAAAAGCAGAAGCAGTAAACAGTATAGAGTTAAAATGGAAAACAGAACTGCAGTAAAAGATAACCAATAGTCATATATAAGATGACGCCACATGCCCCTAATACTAAAAAAGTATCCAAAACAAAATACACTGCAATCTAATACAATATAGTACCAGGTACAAAATATAGTAAACCAAAACCATAGCAGTGCAACAGGAACTCAGCAGCATCGCAAGCCTAAGATCGGTCTCATGCTCTTCTACTCCTCTGCAACAATCATGTACCTGTATAGGGACCCTTTACCTTATCGACACCTACAGTAATATAATCTGTTTGGGCCCAAGACATGACCCAAACAGGGTGTGAGAAATAAATCCTAGAAGGCAACCACCAAAGTCTCGTGCCCAACTGTCAGTGAAAATGTAAAACAGCAGTATGCAATAAAGAAATGCAGTATGTTAGGAAGTACTCAAAACCATCTACTCCTACCAGTTCCATTACCATTTAATTTTTATTTAAAAATTCAATATAATTGAATTATAAGTTCCCGAGACCCGGACTCAACTGAAAATCTCCTATACAGTGCCATAGAAAAAACCAAAACAGATTATGTAACAAGTAGAAGGTAATAACAATACCAAGCCTATGCTTTAGCCTGGCAGCTATAACATAACAAATCACCATAGTGAATATTCCAGTAACCATTGCCTCAGACATACAAGACATTACCCTCAAGAAAGCTAAAACAAAACCCTCAGGTGACTACCCTCATTCATAAAAAATATTTACCTCAGGCATACTAGATATCTCCCTCAGGCACTGAAGCTACTGCCCATAGACATAAGAAAATATTGCCCTCAGGCTAAAAAAACACTGCCCTCAGGTTAAGCATAACACTGCCCTCGGTCTAAGTAAGTAACCGGGCCGATCCCAACACATAAGCAAAAAATTTAAATATGTTTCCTCTCAAGAAAACTCAAAACATGCTATCATCACAGCATACCCATGGGTATCCTGACCAAACAACTAAACAAGGGAAACTCACCCATGGGGTGGCCCTAGATCAAATAAACGATCGCAAACAACAGTTTATACATGTTCATTAGGTCACCTATTCTATTATAGATATCTAAATAGTCAATCCTCAGCCACACGACACCCCAAACCTGGGCATGTGGCACAACGGTACAAAAATTCAACTCGACAGTTGGAAATAAGTACAAGACCACCTACCTCGATCTTCTCTGATAGATATATGTGAACGAAGCCTCCCAAAACAACTGAGAAGGACGTAGATCTGAGATAAACATTTATCCGTTTAATCTCAAATAACTTCCCTTTGGGAAATAATTTGAAGGAAAGACTCAAGAAGAGAGAAGATCTCACTCGTGTAGTTCAAACAAGATCAAAGACAGAAGAATCGGAGTTCTGACGTGTGATAGGAAGCTCCTCCAAGCTTCGGCCTTCTCTCCTGGTTTTCCAAATGAACCCACTGCCTCATCTTCCGAATGAGGAGGCTAAATCACATTTATAATGAAAAAACATAACTACACAGCATGTACTCTCAAGTACATGGCGTGTACTATTTTTTTTAACTATTACTCTAGTGGCTACTTTTCACTGCCACCCTGTTCATATACTGACTAATTACACGGCGTGTATTACTAAGTACACATTGTGTAGTTAGTTATTACATTCTGAACCACCGACAAGTCTACATGCCCTGTGTTTTTTTCCCACACGGCCAAAGCACACGGCGTGTATATGAAAGTACACGGCGTGTAGTTTTTTTTACTAACAAACCTACGTACCCTGTATTCTCATCCCATATAGCTGAAGTACATGGTGTGTGTACAAAAAATACATGGCGTGTACCCATAAATTTTGTATTTTTCCCACATTTCTCTTTTTTTCTCAAAAACACTTAAGGAAAAAAGGAAAAGAAGAAACTTGTACCTCAAGAATAAGAACCGGGTTCTTACAAACTTCCCCCCTTAAAGAAATTCGTCCCATAATTTCTCTTCCAATGGTGGTGAAGATAAAGATGAGAACAACTCTAGCCACTAAGCACATGCTTTGGTATCCTGCTCCCAGGTTTCATCCTGCACTCGGTCATGCTTCCATAACACCCATACAAGAGGAACTGACTGGCCTCGGAGAGCCTTTGTGCTCCTATAAGCAATACGAATCGGATGCTCCTCAAAGGATGAATCTACCTGAAGTTAAACCTCCTCAGGATGAAAAACGTGAGATGGGTCTGAATGATAACGGTGTGGATGAGATATGTGGAAGACGTTTTGCATGGCCCGGTACCTCTATGGTAACTGAAACTGATAGGTAACCAGCCTCACTCTCTCCAAAATCTCAAACGGCCAATCAAACCTCGGTGAAAGTTTACCATGTCTCTTGATCCGCCTGTGTCCCAACCTCGGTGAAACATGCAAGAAAACCAGGTCCCAACAACGAAATCCAAGGGTTCTCTACGGTGATCAGCATAAGATTTCTGACGAGACTGTGCAGCAGCCATCTACTTCTGAATCAACTAAACCTGCTCTAAAGTCTCATGTACGAGACGTGGTCCTAGTAAAGCTATCTCACCTGCCTCCAACCAGCACAAGGGTGATCAGCATGGCCTACCATATAAATCCTCATAAGGTGTCATCTCAATAGTTTCCTAAAAATTATTATTGTAGGCAAACTCAACCAGATTTATGTGCTTCTCCCAAGAGCCCCCAAAGTCTATGACGCATGCACACAACATGTCCTCCAGCACTTGTATCATACACTCTGACTGGTCATCAGTCTGAGAGCGGTAAGATGTGATTATAAGCATCAGTGTACCCAGTTCCCTCTGAAAACTCTGCCAAAAATGAGATGTAAAACTGGAGTCACTATCTAAAACAATATAACGAGGAACCCCATGAAGATGTACTACCTCTTGGATATAAAACTTTCTGAGCTCGTCAACACCGAAGGTCTCCTTGATTGGAAAAAAGTGAGCTACCTTCGTAAGTCTGTCCCCAACAACCCACACGACACCATTGCCTCAAGGTGACCTTAGCAACCCAGTCACAAATTCCATCGTGAAATCATCCCATTTCCATTCTAGAATGGGTAACTGTTGTAATAGTCCGGCTGGCCTCTGAAACTCCACCTTCACCTGCTGATAGGTGGAACATCTCGTAACAAAACCAACTACTTCTCTTTTCATACCCAGCCACCAATACTAACGTCTCAAGTCAAGGTATATTTTAGTAACTCCATGATGAACTGTCCAAGATGAAGCATGAAATTCCCACATCAACTCATCGCGTATATCCCCTAGAACCCACACTCGTCCATGGATACACAGTACCTCGTCATCGCCTATCGTCCAACCAGGAGGAGGATCCTCACTTGCCACTGACTCCCATAGAACTGGGCCTTTTGAATTTGATAGTTGTCTCATCCTCACTTTATCCAGGAGGGTAGAAGTCACAGCTAAGGATGAAAGATAGGTTCGTCCCTGACTATCGTGCACCTCTAAATGAATCTCAGAGAACAAATCCATAAGATTCCACTCACCACGGGCCTCCTTCACTGCCTGTATCTGAGTCCTCCCACTTAGTGCATCAGCTACTGCATTACCTTTACCAGGTGTATAGGTGTCACATTCATGACTTACTTTAAAGTTTAATTTAATTTAATTTCCATTTATCCATTGTTTTTTTGGGTTTCTCAAGCTTATATGGTGGAATGGGAGAGTTTTCGTGAATTGGGCCAAACAGTGAGCCCAATTACAGATCTAAAAATAAATTTTGTTTCTTTTATAACTTTTTCATTTTTTAATATTTTTCAGCCATTCCAATTCCTAAATGGTATACCCTGACATATTAACCCCACCATTGTAGTTTGGAGCCTTTATAAATCCATAACCAAGGTGTATATGGTTTTTTATTTAAGGGATTGGGCCTGCCCGAAATCCCAATTCCAGTTTTAAAAATAAAATTTTATTAATTAATAACTTATTCATTTTTAAGGTTTTTTCGGTGATTCTAAGCCTCAAACTCGCCTCTTGAACCCAATCGCGCGCCCAATCTTTCTCTCCCCTCTTTGGAGCTCTTCTTCATCACGATTGAATGCTGAACTTATTAGGGTTTCTAAAATCAGGCATATTTGAAGAGGTAAATTCATTCCTTCATATCTCCTTCAATATTTACTCTTTTCCCCCATTTCAGTCCCCACATGACCTCCTCATCAGTAGAGCCAAACTATCAGGTTTTTCTGCTTTGAGTTTCAACATTTGGTTAATTAGGGGTAATTGATTCAAGATTTTTCAAGGTGAGTGTTCCTCCCTTCCACTTCTTCCATTTCGTTAGGGTTTTATCCCTCTTTCTTGATGTTCCAATGTGTCCAGAACCTAGGGTTCATACCTAGGGTTTAACCATTGGTATTTTTGGTGAAAATTTGTGGTCTAGGGCTGGATATATCATCCTCGTGGTGCTGGGGTGGTGCGGTTGATGTTTCGCACCATGTTTTGAGGGATTCGACAATTTCGGTAGGTGATTTCGTGGGTAACCATTTAATGATGAGTTAGTTTTCTTGATTAAATAATTTTACATGTTCCTTATGTGCTGTGCATTATGAGAAAACCATTTTTGGTAGAAATAGTAAAGTATTTGGTATTAAAGTTACATTTGTTCTTGAAGTGTTTATTTTTCAAATGTATTTCATGTGTTATCTATTGTGGTAGTTTTGTAAAATGTGGAAGTGATTTATTAGTTGTTGAAAGGGGATACCAATTATGGTTGGGTAATGATATAGTTCCATGTGGTCCTAAAAAGGGGGTGTATTTGAATGGTTTTATATGTATAACCTTGTTATACTCCTTGAAAGTGTTTTATAGATTTGTGTGTTCTCATGGGTATCTTTTGTGATATTGTTCAAGGTGATTACATAACATTTGAAAGTGGATTATTACATGTTTATTGGGTTGAAATTCTATTTTGGTAGGGTCTTGGTGGGATTATGTCTTAAAAAGAGGTTTTTGTAATGGGTTTTATGTGAAAAGTTTGGCTATACTCTTCATAATTGTTTTATGAACGTTTTGAATGGTTTATTGAGTTGTGTAATAGGTGAAACTATATCAGCAAACTGTTTTGGTAGGAGTATTTTTTTTAAAGGTCCATTTCATTTGTGAAAAGTCTGTTTTGTGATATGTATCATCTTGGAAATATTTTATTAAATTGTTTGAAGGAGATATTGAGGAGTGAAAGTGATGTGGAGTGTTTTGTGTGAATGTGATGTGAAAAATTGATTTTTTTCATTATGAAAGAAGTGTTATTTTCCATGTGTGTGGGCTGTTATATGAGTTGAAATATCTTATAATTGTTTTATAAAATTGTTTAATGGTTTTGTGGAAGTGTTTAAGAAATGTGAAATGTGTTGTGGGCTATTTTGGTGTGAGTCAGATTTCAAAATCTTTTTGAATGAAAAATGGATTTTTGTGACTTGTGTGGTATACATATGGGATGTTTGGTGAATTTGTGATGTGGAAATGATATTTCCATGTTCAATGTATATTTTGTGACTTATTGAACTTTTTTGAGCACAAGGGGAAAACCTGGGTATCTAGGTGGGTGGACGTGTACTAGTATGCTAGTGAATCCATGGGGTTTGGCCTTAGTTTCACTTAGCAAGATTTACGCTTACAACTCTAACTAAACTATGATGATGATGATTGGGGACCACTAGGTTATGGGTATGTTCCCTACTAGTGGCTCGTTCATGAGAATGGATATTTTTTATGGTTACTCTCACCAAGATACGAGGTGCCTGGGACCCACAGATAGCTAGTGCCTAGGGGTTATTTCCTATTGCTTGTGCTCATTAGTTACTTTATACTTACCGTCGGAAAATGGTACATTTGGATGGAAAATTCAGTATCTTTGGTGTTTATTTTAAAATGTTAACCCGTTAAAATAGCCCACTTGAAAACTATTTTTATTCAAAGTCTCATATTTAGAAATTGTAACTAGTTTTTCATGTTTTTGAAAACTTGCATGCTTTTCATCTTTAAATTGTTTATCACATGGAATCTCTTCATGGTGGTATCCTACTAGGAATTTGATCACACCCTACTTACACCCTTGGGTGTAAGTAGACTTGGTTTTTTTTGTCACAGGTTGGGTACAGTTTTTAGTACCATTGGTACGGGTTTCTAGCAGGTCCTTGGTGGTGAAGTCTTGTGGGGATGGATTGAGGGAGGTGCCTCTTGAAATGTGGAGGTTCTTGGGATATCTTTTCTTGGTTTTGTACCTTTGTAATGGTCTTCATACATTTTTTAAATTTGTGTAATTCAGTTCTGAATTTTAGTAAAATATGTTTTTGTTTGAAAAATCCAGTTTTGGTTTCTTGGTTTCATTTGTTGTTTTATGTTTACAAATCCAGGTAAATTGTTCCCAAACTTCATTTTATCATACCTGGGCACTTGTGCCAGCCCGTGGGGATCGGGAACGCCCTTTGGGTCTTTCCATGGACCGGGTTGGGTGCCGATTTTGAAGGTGACCAAATTCGGTTTGTGACAAAATGGTATCAGAGGAGATTCAGGTTAACTCTTTGGGTCATGTTATTTGGGGAAGAGTCAGGATAGTCCGAAGTTAGGATTTTTGGGGCATGGAATTACAGTTATGGGTAGTGTGCCTGATCACCACACCTCATAATGGGATTCAAGTTTCTAAGAGAATTTGGGATTTATCTAAGTCCTTTGGTTTTCTTAGTTCGATGAGGATTAAGGGAAATGAAAAGAGAGTTGGGTTAATGGTCCTAGTGAGCTCGCAGCGCCTGGCAAGCCATGTAGAGCCAAGGATATTCCCTAGAACACTCTATGTGACATTGAATTGATTTGAATATAACCGCCAACCATATTTCCAAGTCACCCACTGAAACTAGTTTCCTCTCGCATTGTTTTGTGTTTAGGTTTTGAAATCTTGGAACTTTGGTTTTAAGAAGTGTAAAGTTTTTTTGAAATGATTTTCAAATAAATATGGAATGGTTTGATTTATTAAATGGTGGAAGTGAATTTTTAGAATTGTTTTGAAATGTAAAATGGTGTTCTTGCACCTCTTTTGAAAGAAGGAACTATATTGAAGTTGGTTTTGAAAAGTGTTTCCAATAGAGTTTTCTAAACAATCAAAGGGTGTTTTAATGGGATGAGAGGTTTTGAAATTGATGTGAATATCTTGAAAGTGAGTTATTTTCTAAATGTTTGTGTCTTTATGAAATTTTTTTTAAGATGTGAGTTGGGATTTTGATCTTATGGTTAGAAGTTTTGATAAAAAGGATGTGTTTGTTGACTTTTTTGGTTTTGAAATGTGGAAAGAATGTTTTGTTTTAACCTTTGATATTTCCATGGGAAACCACATGCATGGGGTTATATAGGATGATGGATGATTTATGTCATGACTGGATGAGTGTCAGGATGGATATGAGGAGGGTTCCCAGTGTGGCACAGAAACATGCATGTGTAAGGCCCATGGGGTACCATTGGTGGATACGCTAACCGCTGAACCGTTTGTTTTCAAGTAATATTTTTAAAGAGAAACATGATGTCTTTATTAATTGTCTGTGATGGATTATATTATGTGTTTTTGGAAAATGTTGATGTTGTGGGAGGTTTTGAGTCCAAGAACCCCTCCTGTTTGAACTGTGTTTTGGGTTTATGTTTGGTTGGTAATCTGGGTAAAAGGACCGGTTAGTAGTCTCCTCTGAGATATGTTTTGGGAAACCTTTATGGTGGTTCCCTTCATGTTTTTGGATCTGGTTTATGGATTGTTTTGACAAATGGACCAGATTGGTTGGGTCCTAGGGTTCTCTCATTGGATAAGGTATGCCCCCATTAAGGGTTAATGCATAACTGAACTACAATCTGGATTGTTTCACCATTGGAAAATCCTCCAGTTGATCAATATAAGGAATCTTTTATCGATCTTTGTGGATTGAGTCTACACCCATTCCTTTCTTTGATTTTTAGATCCTCTTGTAGCGGAAGAGTGCTCATGGAAGGTTGAAAGAGACCTTAGTTTCTTAAGTTTCCTAATTCATCAAAGTTGGAAGTGGTCTAGGGTTATTAGTGGGGATGAGTGTCTCGATTTCGTCTAAGAGGGCCTTTGGGTTCTTTACAGTTTCTTTGAAGCATGAGTTTATGTTAAACCACCATTGTGGAAAATATGGTCACGATAGGATATTTTGGCCACTATCTTTAATTGTGTGTTGTTTGGGGATGTTGTATAAGTCCCCTCTCCATGAATTATTTATATCAGTCACAATGGTCATGTTCAGTGATGCCTTATGATGTCATGTGATCAATTGACTGTAAAGGTGAAAGTTGGGAAATCATATGAGAGTCTCTGTTATGTTGGGAGAATGTCTCCCTTGGAAAAAAACTTAAAAAAAATATTCCATTTTAGAGGAAGTTGAGTATTGGTGTTCTTTACTTCTATTGTTTCTCACCTGAACAAACAAGTTGTGATGTGTGTGCATCTTATAAGACCTTATTTTAGTGAAATATCGAGTTAGGGTAAAGTGATTTTGGAATGTGTTATGTCTTGGAAAACTTATCAGGGATTGCAGTGTAGTTGTTGGTTGCACCGAAAGAAGAATTCTCATTCAGGGGGTTTCCAAAGCCTAACTACGAGGCCGAAGATGCTTCAATCATTTGAGCTCCAACCATAGGTCTCGGAGAGAAGCTGGCTCGTAGTCAAGGGAAATCACAGGGTCGTTTAAACCCTTGTACAAAGTCATATCCTTAGTATGAACTATAGGTAGAGTTTAAACCTATGGTCTCATTATCTTTCTTTTTTTGTTCATGTTCAGTGGAAATAGGTAAAGGTCCTTGTACCCATGTCATCGCCCAATGTTATTCCACCCCCCTTTGGTTTCCATTGAGTCTTTGGAGAAAGGTTTGAAGTTTGGATAGACAGGTTGGGCACACAATTTGCACTTGGTTTGTAGTGACCATGCTCCATAAAACCTTGTAGATAGAAGGATCCCCACTGCTAGTTCATGGTTTCCCAAACCCTGTAGATTAACCATGTGGTCGTCCCAACTCTTTTAATTTTGGGGGCTTTCTGTACCGGCCCATGCTGGTCGGTTAAGATGGTTGGTTATTATGGTGGGGAGACACATTATGAGCCTTATATAAGTTCTTTTGTAAATTTCTGATGGAAGTATACCCTTTGTACTGGGGATTCCATTCAGGCCTCCCCCTGTTAGTGTTCTGATTCTTTCTCGAGAAAAAAATATATAGGTTGTATCTTATGGTGGGGAGGTTATTTTTGTTCCCCCATACCAGTAACTCAGACTTATCCATGGTCGTATCTTGGCAGTAGGTAGTATCATTCAGATCTATAAAGATACCTACATCTTCCTTTAGTAAACATTGGGATTGGGGAGTACCCAATGGTCTAGTTAAAGTAAGGTAAGTTTAACCTTCTTTGATGTTGTTGTTCATTTGGGTGAATTGCTTGAGTCTTGTTCGGATAGTGTTTAATGAGTTTTATTTTGGGATCAATTATGAATGTGATTGATCATTTCAGGAAAGTGGTTTAAGTTTTGTTTGTGAGAGTAATCCTTCATTAATTGATCACTGGAGGTGTTTTGGCCTTTGGGGGTGAAACCTGACAAGGGAGTACCTCTTGGTTTCTCAGTTGGGTTTGGTTGTTTCTTTGTCCTTGATGTGACTTTACGGGGTAGAAAGTTTTCATGGTGGGGATAATTGTCACATAAATGACTTATTTTAAAGTTAAATTTAATTTAATTTCCATTTATCCTTTTTTTTTGGGTTTCTCAAGCTTATATGGTGGAATGGGAGAGTTTTCATGAATTGGGCCAAACCGTGAGCCCAATTCCAGATTTAAAAATAAATTTTGTTTCTTTTATAACATTTTCATTTTTTAATATTTTTCATCCATTCAAATTCCTAAATGGTCTAACCTGACATATTAACACTACCATTGTAGTTTGGAGCCTTTATAAATCCATAACCAAGGTGTATATGGGTTTTTAATTAAGGGATTGGTCCTGCCTGAAAGCCCAATTCCAGTTTTAAAAATAAAGTTTTATTAATTAATAACTTATTCATTATTAAGGATTTTTCGTTCTAAGCCTCAAACTCACCCCTTGAACCCAGTCGCGCGCCCAAGCTCTCTTTACCCTCTTTGGATCTATTCTTCATCGCGATTGAATGCTGAACTTATTAGGGTTTCTAAAATTGGTCATATTTGAAGAGGTAAATTCATTCCTTCATTTCTCCTTCAATATTTACTCTTTTTCCCCCATTTCAGTCCCCACATGACCTCCTCCTCATCAGTCGAGCCTAACTATTAGGTTTTTCTACTTTGAGTTTCAATATTTGGTTAATTAGGGGTAATTGATTCAAGATTTTTCAAGGTGAGTGTTCCTCCCTTCCACTTCTTCCATTTCCTTAGGGTTTTATCCCTCTTTCTTGATGTTCCAAAGTGTCCAGAACCTAGGGTTCATACCTAGGGTTTAACCATGGGTCTTTTGGTGAAAATTTGTTGTCTATGGCTGGATTTATCATCCTTGTGGTGTCGGGGTGGTGCGGTTGATGTTTCGCGCCATGTTTTGAGGGATTCGACTATTTCGGTAGGTGATTCTGTGGGTAACCATTTAATGATGAGTTAGTTTGCTTGATTAAATAATTTTACATGTTTCTTATGTGCTGTGAATTATGAGAAAACCATTTTTGGTAGCAATAGTAAAGCATTTGGTATTAAAGTTACATTTTTTCTTGAAGTGTGTATTTTTCAAATGTATTTCATATGTTATCTTTTGTGGTAGTTTTGTAAAATGTGGAATTGATTTATTAGTTTTTGAAAGGGGATAAAAATTATGGTTGGGTAATGATATAGTGTCATGTGGGCCTAAAAAGGGGGTATATTTGAATGGTTTTATGTGTATAACCTTGTTATACTCTTTGAAAGTTTTTTATGGATTTGTGTGTTCTCATGGGTATCTTTTGTGATATTGTTCAAGGTGATTATATAACATTTGAAAGTGTATTATTACATGTTTATTGGGCTGAAAATTATATTTTGGTAGGGTCTTGGTGTGATTTTGTCTTAAAAAGAGGTTTTTGAAATGGTTTTTATGTGCAAAGTTTGGGTATACTCTTTATAATTGTTTTATGAAAGTTTTGAATGGTTTATTGAGTTGTGTAATAGGTGAAACTATATCAGCAAACTGTTTTGGTAGGAGTTTATTTTTAAAAGTTCCATTTAATTTTTGAAAATGCTGTTATGTGATATGTATCATCTTGGAAATATTTTATTAAATTGTTTGAAGGAGATATTGAGGAGTGAAAGTGATGTGAAAGTGATGTGGAGTGTTTTGTGTGAATGTGATATGAAAAATTGAATTTTTCATTATGAAAGAAGTGTTATTTTCCATGTGTGTGGGCTGTTATATGAGTTGAAATATCTTATAATTGTTTTATAAAATTGTTTAATGGTTTTGTGGAAGTGTTGAAGAAATGTGAAATGTGTTGTGGGCTATTTTGGTGTGAGTCAGATTTCAAAATAATTTTGAATGAAAAATGGATTTTTGTGACTTGTGTGGTATACATATGTGCTGTTTGGTGAATTTGTGATGTGGAAATGTTATTTTCATGTTCAATGTATATTTCTTGACTTTTTGAACTTGTTTGAGCCCAAGGGGAAAACCTGGGTATCTAGGTGGGTGGACGTGTACTAGTATGCTAGTGAATCTGTGGGGTTTGGCCTCAGTTTCACTTAGAAATATTGACGCTTACAACTCTAACTAAACTATGATGATGATGATTGGGGACCACTAGGTTATGGGTATGTTCCCTACTAGTGGCTCGTGCACGAGAATTGATATTTGTGATGGTTACTCTCACCAAGATACGAGGTACCTGGGACCCACAGCTAGCTAGTGCCTAGGGGTTATTTCCTATTGCTTATGCTCATTAGTTACTTTATACTTACCGTCAGAATATGGTACATTTGGATGGAAAATTCAGTAGCTTTGGTGTTTATTTTAAAAGTGTTAACACGTTAAAATTTCCCACTTGAAAACTGTTTTTATTCAAAGTCACATCTTTTAGAAATTGTAACTAGCTTTTCATGTTTTTGAAAACATGCATGCTTTTCGTCTTTAAATGTTTATCACAAGGAATATCTTTGTGGTGGTATCCTACTGGGAATTGGCTCACACCCTACTTACACCAATGGGTGTAAGTAGACTTGGTTTTTTTTGTCACAGGTTGGGTACAGTTTTTAGTACCGTTGGTTCGGGATTCTAGCAGGTCCTTGGTGGTGAAGTCTTGTGGGGATGGCTTGAGGGAGGTGCCTATTGACATGTGGAGGTTCTTGGGCTATCTTTTATTGGTTTTTTACCTTTGTAATGGTCTTCATACATTGTTTAAATTTTTTTAATTCAGTTCTGAATTTTAGTAAAATATGTTTTTGTTTGAAAAATCCAGTTTTTGTTTCTTGGTTTTGTTTGTTGTTTTATGTTTACAAATCCAGGTAAATCGTTCCCAAAGTTCAGTTTATGATACCTGGGAACTTGTGCCAGCCCGTGGGGATCGGGAATGCCCTTTGGGGCTTTCCATGGACCGGGTCGGTTGCTGATTTTGAAGGTGACCAGATTCGGTTCGTGACAATAGGCAAGCTCAAAGTCGAAGGACTGAAGGTATTAAACCCACATTCGCTGTCTCAAATTCAAGTCACGTTGGGTAAAGATGTATTTCAGACTTTTGTGTTCTGTAAACACCACAAAATTTTCTCCCAATAGTTAATGTCTCTTACAGCATAATGCATGAACAACTGCAACCAACTCAAGATCATGTGTCAGGTAATTCCTCTCATGTGGCCTCAAATGTCGAGACCCGTATGAAACTACTCAATCACCCTGCATCAACACTGCTCCCAGCCCAATACCTGATGCATCACAGTAAATTGTGTAGCTCTTACCTTGATCTGGAAGTATCATGACTGGTGCTGATGTCAATCTTCCCTTCATCTCTTGAAAGGTTGTCTCGCAAGCTTCTAACCAAACTAAATTCAAACCCTTCTTAGTCAAACCCATCAATGGCGCTACTTATCGGGAGAAGTCCTGTATAAAGGGCATGCAGTAAATATCCAGCCCCAAGAAACTCTTTATTTCAAACAAATTCTCCAGCTGATCCCAGGAAACTACTTCTCTCACTTTCTCTGGGTCTACTACAATTCCTGCCTCTGAGATAATATGACCCAGGAAGTGTATATGGTCCATCCAAAACTTGCACTTTGAGAGCTTAGCATATAACTAATGCGCTCTCATTGTACTCAGTACGATCCGAATATGGGGACATGGTCGTGTCGAGTGTGAGAGTACACCAAGATATCATCCACAAAGACTACCACAAAAGAATCTAGATATGGGTGGAACACAGGATTCATCAGAGCCATGAAACCTGTTGGCGCATTTGTGAGTCTGAACGGCATGACCAAGTACTCGTATAGACCATATCTCCTCCGAAAGGTTGTAAGCGGTATGTCTGATGGTATAATGTAAAACTGATGATATCCGGATCTCAAGTCAATCTTAGAGAACACTCATGCTCCTCTAAGTTGATAAAAAAGATCATCAATCCTTGGTAAGGGATATCAATTCTTAACCATCAACTGGTTCAGCTTCCGATAATACACACAAAGTCTGAGGTTACCATTTTCCTTCTTTGCAAACAGGACAGGAAAACCCCAAGGAGAAGTACTGGGTCGGATGAAACCCATTGCCTGCAACTCCTCTAACTACCTATTGAGACCCTACAATTCTGGTGTATCCATCCTGTAAGGAGGAATGGACACCGATGTCACTCCTGGCACAAGTTCAATAGAGAAATATACCTCTCGCTCTGGATTTAGACCTGAAAGTTCATCCAGGAAGACATCCCTGAAACGATTTACCACTGGAGGGAAATCCTTCTGACAAGTTCCCTGGTCATCCAGATATAAACTCGCAATCTAGGCTGTCACTCCACCTCACCCACGATGCTCGGGTCCAGCTCGGCTCGCTTGGACATCTCATTCGCCCTTGTATAGAAACTCTCCACCCTGTGGTGATGTGAAACTCACCCTGCGATGATATCAATTTATAAAGTCTTGAAAGGGTACCAACCAGTCCATACTGAGAATGACATCATAGCCCTTCATCTCTAAGACATAGAGGTCCCATAGAAATTTACACCCACCAGCCTCTAGGGTAACTCCTTGCACTGACGCACACCTATCATTCTAATTCCCAATGGAGTTTCTAGTGTCATAATATCAGAAGAAGAAGAAACACAGAGCCCAAGGCTCTCCACAACGGGCATAGATATGAAGCTATGTGTAGAACCAGTATCAAAAAGTACTCAAGAAAAAATAGAAGCAACTAGAATAGTACCTCTGATAGTGGAAGGTCCAGGATCCTGCTCCTATTGGGTCTGTTGCACTGCATATGTCTACCCAGTGTCGCAGCCCTATGACACAGTCTGACTACCTTGAGCTAACCCGCCCTATTGTCTCTAATATCCTGGTGTCTAGCTACCACAGCCATGACCACTTCCTCAGCCTGAACGTCCTGACGTATTCCAATTCCCTGACTGGTAAGAAGTTTTTGGCCCTGCGCCCACTCGTGGAGTATGCACAAAACCCCTCTCATTATTCACTAGTGGAAAGGCCTTAAAAACATTGAAGATGACCCATCCTTCCGCAAACTCGGCACTCCACTAGGTCAGGTGGACACTAAGGTCTTTTGTAGGCCTCTTTACCACACTGGTAGCACATTACCTGGCCACCTGAAGAATTCGTCTGGCTAGTACTACCACCATGAGAGAAATCCATATTCCTCTTCCTCTTACCAGTATAAATAGTACTAGAAACTAGTGTCGAACCACCCTGGCCCGCACCACTAGCTTCCCGCAAGTTCCGCTCAGTAATCAATGCCTGGTTCACAATATCATGCACTGTAGGCAACCTGAAAACATTCACCAGCACCTAGATGTCATACTGAAGACCATCTTCAAAGTGTCTATCCCTCAGTGCTTCATCACCCACCAGAACTGGTGAAAAATGGTGTAGCTCAGTGAAGTGGGCAGAATAGTCCATCACTAACATGGCGCCCTGCTGCAGATTCATGAAATCTCAACCTCCATCTTCCCTTAGCATCTCTGGAAAGAAAAAGTCATCGAATACTGCCTAAAAATCTTCCCACAACATGTCTCGGTGATTCTCAGTCTGGGTGGTAACATCCCCCAATCTCTTGGTGGAAGCACGCAGCATGTACGTAGCGAGCTTTACCATCCTCCCTTGAAGAATATCAAGATTATCGAAGATAGTCTGCAATGAATCCATCCATGACTCTATAGAATGTGGTCTGCTATCCCCTAAAAACATAGGCAGATGCTGCTGCTGGAATATACGTGTTAGCTCTGCCATAGATGTGGTAGCCAGTGGTGCTCCCTGGAATGTCTACATGAACCGCATGAAGCCTTCATGGAACTGTGCATTCGCGCCTGTGTTCGGTATAATGGTCATCGCTGCATCTGGTGCTATTGGAGGATCTATTGGTAGCCCATGGCCTACCATATCTGGAGTATAATCAGTGTCGCTCTCTTGGAGAACAACTGGTGGTTGTCTCGGCGGCATGACTCTACAAGGTCAAACACATGCCTTAGATTAAGATCATCATGTATTAATAATTGGAAATGTAAGAAGGGAATAATATAAAGAAAAAATTCTAGTTTTTACAAAACAAGACTACATGGCGTGTATTATAACTACACATTGTGTTCTTGTATTTTCTTCCCCTACCCGAGTCCTTCTACACGGCTAAGCCACACGGCTCTCTTTTGAAAAAAACTACACGATGTGTATAAAGTTTACATGGTTTGTACCCTTAAGCCCTTACATGGTCATGTTCTAATACTGGAATGGGAATGTCTCATCCCTCGGTACACGAAGTGTTACACCCGCACAAGGCGTGTACACCAGTCTGCCTCCCCAGCCACATGGCCAAGTCCACATGGTCTTTCACCGGTCATGACTACACGGCGTGTCCCACAGGTACACGGCGTGTACTAGACAAGCTTCGCTGACCCGTGTTGTTCGAGACATGGTTGGATACATGGCTCACACTACACGGCGTGTTCTAGATGGACACGGCTTGTTTAAGATGAGGTTTCTACATCCGTGTTGTTAGCTACACGGGCGGACACAGGGTCAACACTACACAGCGTGTACAACCGGTACACGGCGTGTTTCCCCAAGAACTTCCCCATCTCTTGTCTCTACCCACACGGCCTACGACACATTTAGAGACTACACAATGTATACATAAGGTACATGACATATACTTAGAAATTTTTCATTTCTTCCTGAACAGAATAACACATGACATGTAGTTAAAACTATACAGTGTGTATTCTGGGTTTTTCCAGACAGTAAGCCTCAGAAACTACTATGGAGTCCAGAAAAACACTAAAACGAACACCAAAGTGCCAAATTCTGATCCGTGAGGGCCCATACTCCCCGCGAACCAAATCTTGGCATATTATACGTGATATAACAAGGCAAAAAAGTCTATGATCTACCAAATTCTGTTTGATGAGGGCCCATAATCCTCTAGAACCAAATTTTTTAATTCGTTCACAAAACCTTATATAACAATACCCTATTAAATAGAAGGTATTTTATCAATGTATCTATCACAACAACATTAATTTTCTAGCATAAAATCTATCACAACAACATGAAATTTCTAAAGCACCTATATGGAATGGAAACTATGCATGACATGTGATTCTTACATGTGCCTAAATGATGCATGTGATGGAATACCCTCATCTCATTGGGTTTCAACTTAAAAGAACCAATGTATAAAATATAAACAGCACACCACAAGTGCGTCACCCAAAGGTGAAAATCAAATCAACTGTAAAATTTGCAAAACCAAAATAATTGAAATTAAATGAGGTAGATTGGATTTTCCCTGTACATGGGTTAGTTACTCTCAGGCACAGCTTATTACCAAGCATTTAATTCTTCCTATCCTTGGAAAAGGCTCCAAACATTAAGTCAATAGAAAAGAAACCTCTTATACCACTTTGTAACATCCCTGATCCGAGTGCCACACAACGGGTGCCCCAAACCCGGTTGGTCACATGACCTCAAGCACATTTTCCCAAACACCAGAGGCTGCCAACTAGCAGCGAAGTCCTAGGTCTGATAGTGGGGAAACTATGACCTCATTTTTCAAAGTGTAGCACATTGGAAATATATAAACATACCCAAAAGCGGAAGCAGTAAACAATATAGAGCTGGAATGGAAAATGGAACTGCAGTAAAAGATAATCAATAGTCATATATAAGATGATTCCACATGTACCTAATTCTAAGAAAGTATCCAAAACAAAATACAATGCAATCTAATACAATATAGAACCGGGTAAAAAATACAGTAAGAAAAACCACAGTAGTGCAATAGGAACTCAGCATCATCACAAACCTAAGCTCGGTCACATGCTCTCATACTCCTCTGCAACAATCATGTACCTGTATAGGGACCATTTCCCTTATCGACACCTACATCAATATAATCTGTTTGGGCCCAAGACATGACTGAAAGAGGGTGTGAGAAATAAATCCCAGTAGGGAACCACCAAAGGATTGTGCACAACTATCAGTGAAAATGTGCAACAACAATATTCAATAAAGAAATGCAGTAAGTTAGGAAGTACTCAAAAGAAGATAATCTTACCAGCTCCATTACCATTTAATTTTTTTCTAACAATTAAATATAATTGAATTATCAGTTCCCGTGACCCAGCCTCAACCAACAATCTCCTATATAGTGCCATATAAAAAACTAAAATAGGTTATCTAACAAGTAGAAGGTAATAACAATACCAAGCATGTGCTTTAGCTTGGAAGGTATAACATAAGAAATCACCATAGTGAATATTCCAGTAACATTGTCCTCATACATACAAGTCCTTACCCTCAGGCAAGCTTAAATGAAACCCTCAGTTGAGTTCCCTCAGTCATAATGAATATTTCCCTCAGGCATAAAATATATTTCCCTCATCCACTGAAGCTACTGCCCACAAGCATAAGAAAATATTTCCCTCAGGCTTAACGAAACACTACCCTCAGGTTAAGCATAACACTACCCTCAGGCTAAGAAAGTAACAGGGTCGAGCCCAACGCATAAGCAAGCAATTTAAATATGTTTCCTCTCAAGAAAACTCAAAACATGCTATCATCACGGCATACCCATGGGTATCCTGGCCAAACGGCTAAATAAGGGAAACACACCCACGGGGTGGCCCTGGATCAAAGCAATGATCCCAAAACAACAGTTTATATATGTTCATCAGATTACATATGCAATTCTAGATATCTTAACAGTCAAGACTCAGCCACATGACACCCCGAACATGGGCATGTGTCCCAATGGTACACAAATTCAACTCGGCAGTTGAAAATAAGCACAAGACCACCTACCTTGATCTCCTATGATCGATATACGTGAGCGACGCCTCCAAAAACAACCGAGAAGGACATAGATCTGGGATAAAAATTTATCCATTCAAACTCAAATAACTTCTCTTCAAGAAATAATTGGAAGGAAATACTCAAGAATAGAGAAGATCTCACCTGCGCGGTTCAAATGAGATAGATGGCGAAAGAATCGAAGTTCTGGCATCGATCGAGAGCTCCTCCAGGCTTCGGCCTCCTCTCTCGGTGCTCCAAATGAACCCACTGCCTCCTCTGCTGAATGAGGAGGCTACTGCCCATTTATAATGAAAAAACATAACTACACGGTGTGTAATCTCAAGTACACGATGTTTACTATTTTTTTAACTATTACTCTGGTGGCTACTTTTCACCGCCACCCTCTTCATCTACTGACTGATTACACGGGGTATATTACTAAGTACATGGTGTGTAGTTAATTATTACATCCTGAACTGTCGACAAGTCTATATACTCAGTGTTTTCATCCCATACGGCCAAAGTACATGGTGTTTATATGAAAGTACACGGCGTGTAGTTTGTTTTTACCGAAAAACCTAAGTGCCCTGTATTCTCATCCCATATAGCTGAAGTACACAACGTGTGTACAAAAAGTACACGGCTTGTACCCATAAATTTGGGATTTTTCCCACATTTCCCTTTTTTTCTCAAAAACAATTAAGGAAAAAACGAAATTAATAAAATCGTACCTCAAGAATAAGAATTGGGTTCTTACATATATATATCTGTTAATTTATTCCTATTTTTATCTACAAGGAACATAAAGTGATGATAAATAGAAATCATCGCTATTTATCTTTTAGAAGGAAGGAGACTTTGCATAGAAAAGTGTTTTATGATTGGTTAAAATTGAAGGTAATAATATTACTATTTAAAATAATTAAAACAATATTTAATTAAGTTTAATATTCATTTATTTTTCAGGTATTGAGTTTTCCTTCTGACTCTGTCTTTGAGGAAAAAAGAGCTTTGACTTTTGGTCCTAATATCGTGGTTTGTGACTGTAAATCAATTTTTATCATTGGGTACATATTTATTATAACTGAACGCATAAATAAAATGAGAACACAACATGATAGTGTTATGGTTACTGCTATAATAGACTGTTATGCTAGTGCATCAGATAGTAGACCAAGATTTGAAAAAGTATGTTATTATGGAGTCATTGAAAAATAATAATAATGGATTATTATTCTCATGGATGAGTCACGATGATGAAATGCCAGTGGTTTCATTCGATGATGAGGTAGGGAATATTTATTGATGATTATGGATTTCAAGAAATTGATATGACTCGCAATCTTGCTACTGATGAACCATATGTATTAGCATCAATGTCGAAACAATTTTTTATGTCAAAGACCATCTTCAACCTGAATTTGGTGTCATTATTGAAGTAATTACAAGAAATATTTTTGATAATGGTGATGATGTAATTGACAACATACCTACTGCCATTGGAAATGATCCATTTATTACTTTTGATGACTCCAATAGCTCAATTGTCAAAGTTGAATGTGAACCTGAAGTTTTGGTGGAAATATAAAAAATCATCCAATCATGTTCTCAATTCTTTTGGATTACCTAGACTTGAGTTGTTAAGGTTTGTACGATTCAAATTTATTTAATATTGGTTACAAATATATTGTATCTGAATTGACCATTATGTGAATTTTCAATGTTTATTGGTTGAAATTTTATTTGAATTGCATTTTCTAATTTTGAATTGAACTATATTTAAACCTACGAAACCAAAATTTCTAACCTGGTGAATATTTCAATGCTTCAACTATGATTTGTATAAAAGTAGAATAACTATAAGATCTCTCTTTAACATTTTACCTGGTAATGAACATGATGGTTTGTATTCTTCTACAAAACATGTATAGAAACCTGCATCATCTACCTTGGCTAAAGAAATTAAATTTTTCTATAATTTTGATAACTAATTTACCCCTTATGGTAGAATAAATGTTCCATGATTTTAATAGACTGATGACACTTAGTAAATAACCATCCTACTAAAAATTAAATTTCTTTATAACATCTGGTGTGATTTATTAACTTCATTTTATATCTATTCCAGCTCATTTTTTTTTGGGTTACACATTAGTTATCCTTTTCTAATTACTTTCATATTTTTTTCAAATGTAGGAAATGAAACCAATTGAAGAGAGGCGATGGAAACAGATGATGGAAAACAATCGTTTCATGACTGAGATGGGAATTCCATCACTAGTGCCTGTAGTAATTATTTTATTTCAAATATATATATTTAAATAATATATAATGTCATGTGATTAATTTTGTTTTCAAAATTTTGTAGGATCCATCTATTAGGTGATAGTTATTTAATGAGAAGCCTAGTAGCGGTCCCAGTACTGAGGGTGTTCATACGAGGGGGATGGATGAGAGCTAGATGATCTGGTCAGCATACCGAATTAGACCCTGTCCCTCCCAATGACATACCATTCATCCCATATTCGCATACTGGTGTGTAGTTTGGGACACATAGGATATTTTGGCCTCCATTTTTTTCACCACCAGTTGCATCTAAGCCTCCTCACTCATATGTACCAAATATGATGATGATTCCAACTTTCCATCCATCATTCACCCAGCCATCATTGTCATCTTATTTTAAATATGCTTCATTCTCTCCAGGCTTTTATATTCCATATTATTCGACTTCTGTTCCACCAGAGTCTGTCCCTACAGAGCATACAATGGGACCCACTCCACCTGTACAGGGTGTTCCTTCAGTTTCTGCTGGTCCAGCGGCACCCATTGATCAGACTACTGCAGGAATTCTTATACAACCCTAACAAATGTTTACACCATTATTTATTTCTCATTATAACATGTATTGATAAAATATTTGTTTTTCTTTCATAACAGATACATCTACTAATATGAGGCGGGGCAGGGGCGTACACCCATGCATGTGGTGTGGAATTGCCACACGCAGTTGATGGTGGACTACAATGAAGATAGTCAAATGATTGAAAAATCATGGTAGAAATGTCGGTATTTTTTGGTGACACATTCCAAATACTCCGACATCATTCCTGTCAGCTCGCTCTCATTGAGACAATTGCCAAATGAAGTCAAGGATAAATCTCGGGCAGAGATATGGATAAAAAATCTATTGTATTTAACGCAATATTTTTTTTTGTATTTATATGAATTAATATTTTTATGTCAACTTTGGTTTAATTTCCACAATGGTGAGGTTGCACGACCAACGCATCTAAAGGATTTAGGTGAGCTTTTGAGAGATTATAAGCACGAGTTATATACTGGATAGTTTGTTAGATTTGACACAAAGTTAGAGGCGGTCTCTTTCATGTATGATTTTCCTTTAGAACAGTATCAATATATGATTACTCCTTGGAAGACTATCCAATTTAAGGTATTAATCACATTATAGGTATTTAAATTAAAGTTTTCATGTTTTCGTTAATACTAATTATTTAATTTTATTTTGGAATCATTCAGAAGAAATAAAGAATATTGATGCTAAAAAATACCTCTACACATTGGGACGTACTAAAATTATAGATCATGAGAGGCAGCAGGTATGACAGTTTGTAATTTTTCATTACTACTTGCACTTTTTATTACTTCGACCATAATATATTCGATTACTAAAGTTGTTATATAGTTTTAGTTATGAAATTAATTATTGGTATCATATTTTTAATTATTTTTTCCTACATTCAATGTCATTATAGAGGCATAAATTGAATATAGAAGGATGTTTTCCTCGAGAAAAACAGTTTTGCTTGAGTAGAAGGAAGAAATATGGAAGTGCGGTTAATGAACCGACTCATTATTAGACTGTAAGTTTTAATTTGTAGATTTAAAATTTTAATATCTATTTTTTAAATTAATAATATATTTATATTTGTAACAGGCTGATTTAGAGGCACTTGATGCCCAGGAACTTGACAATTTTGGGCTAAATGATCACTTACATCAGGTGTTGGGAGATGAGCACCCTCGTAGAGTACGCTGCCGACCTAGTAATAGTATCGTTCTGATGAGGTATTGCCCCTCCTCAGTTAGGAGTTTTAGGGCCACTGAGTTCCTGCAGGTTAAGGCATACGAAGAACAGGTAGAAAAAAGGGCCACAGAGATGGTAGAAAAGTCTTCTAGAGCGAACACAGTATTTATGAAACTGATATAATTTTTACGTCCAACACTTCTACCAGAGGCCATAATAGATTTTGATGAATATATTTCATTGATGTGTTATATATATGGTGCAATAGGTGGAATTTCTATAGGTGGTTGAGACGATGGTGAGGAGGAGGCCGAGGCGGAGGAGGAGGGCGAGGTGGAGGAGGACGAAGAGGAGGAGGCCTAGGTGGGGGAGGAGGGTGAGGAGGAGGCCGAGGCAGAGGAGGAGGGTGATGAGGAGGTATAGGCTGAGTATGAGGGTGAGGAAGAGGGTGTTGAGGAGGGCGGGGATGATGATGGGGACAATGATGAGGACGAGGCTGAGGTTGATGATGATAGTGATGATAGTGATGGTGACGAGGGAAAAATTGACTACCTGCCCACCCCCTAGATAGCCCCTCCACCCGTGGATATCCCCCCCCCACCCACCCCCGTGGATAGCCTTCCCACCCCCCTAGACACCCCCGACCCCCCTAGACAGCCCCACCACCCCTGTGGACAGCCCGCCCACCCCTGGACAGCCCCTCCCCCCATGGACAACCCCCCCCCCCCCACCCTCGTGGATAGACCCCCCCCCAGGACACCCCCCTCCCCTCGGGATAGCCTCGCCACCCCCGTGGACAGCCCTCCCACCCCCTAGACACCCCACCCACCCCCTGGACACCCCGTACCCCCCCCCCCCCCCGAACAGCCCCGCCTTCCCCCCTGGACACCATGTACCCCCTAGACAGCCTCCCACCCCCGTGGAAAGCCATCCCACCCCCGTGGATATCCCACCCACCCCCTTGGACACCTTGTACCCCCTAGACACCCCCCCCCCACCCCCTTGGACATCCCACCCACTCCCCTAGATAGCCCTCACCCCCGTGGACAGCCCGCCCACCCCCGTGGACAACCCTCCCCCTGGACACCCCTACCCCCCTCGACAGCCTCTACACCCCCCATGGATAGCCAACCCACCCCCTGGACACCCCCTCTCCCTATGGACAACCCCCCCCCCCCCTGGAGACCCCTTACCCCCTGCACAGCCCTGTCACCCCCGTGGACAGCCCGCCCACCCCCTTGGACACCTCGTACCCCCTGGATATCCCCACCCACCCCCTTAGATATCCCCCCCCCCCCACCCACCCCTGTGGATAGCCCCACCCACCCTTCTAGACACCACCTACCCCCATGGACAGCCCTGCCACCCCCGTGGATAGCCCCCCTGGACAACCCCCCCACCCCCATGGATTATAGGGTTTCTACCAACATGAAGACCCCATTAATCATAGATACCCACTTTGTTTCCTCATGGGATCCTTGATCACCAATAAAAAATAGTGGATCCTATTTTAGAAACTCCCATTCATTATCAATGATCCAAGAAGAACATGGATATTCCACTTCCACAAGAGTTTGAGTAGAGACCAAGACTAGGAAGAAAATAGATGGATCACAAGAACGACTACCTGAGATATCCCCTTATTGACTTTTTGATTCATTTATAGTGGTAACATTCTAAATAATTATAAAAAACAAAACCCTTAGTAAAATAATCTGATGTTCTAAAACAAGGGACACAAAATCAAAAATCCCATAAAGATACATTATAAATAATTGTTTCTAAAACGATTTCAAAATCGCATAATAGAGAATTATTTCTATTTAAAACTCCCCAATGGTTTATTAAAATTCCTTTTAAGGTTCCATTTCAAAAATCATATAGTATTGTTGTCCCACAATAAAACTGTAATCCATTTCTTAATAACCAAATCCCCCTTCCTACAATACCCATGCCCCTTGGACAGCCCCCCAACCCCCTGGACACCCCCACCCTGGACAACCCCCCACCCCCTGTACACCCCTACACCCTGTACACCCCCCCCAACCCCTTGGACGCCCCCCCTCCCATTCCTCTGGACACCACCCCACCACCTAGACCCCCCCACCACCCCACCCCCCAAGGACACCCCCACCCCCTGCATACCCCCACCCCCATGGACAGCCCCCCACCCCCATGGACATCCCCCCACCCAAACACCCCCACCCCCTTGGACACACCCCCCCCCCAACCCCCTGGACGGCCCCCTGGACACCACCCCACCGCATGGACACCCCCCACCCCCCCTGGACACCCCCACCCCCATGGACAGCACCCCCTACCACTAGACAGCCCCCAACCCCCAGGACCCCCCCCCCCCCTCCTAGACAACACCCCACCACTTGGACACCCCCCCCCTCACCCCCTAGACACCCCCACCCCCATGAACACCCCCCACCCCCACCCCCCTGGACACACCCTCCCCCATGGACACCCCCTACCCCCTAGACAGCCCCTACCCCTAGACATGCCCCCTACCCCTCCTAGACACCACCCCACCACCTGGACACCCCCACCCCCTGGACACCCCCACCCCCATGGATAGCTCCCCCTGGACACCCCCCCACCCCCCGGACACCACCTCACCCCCCTTGGATAGCTTCCAACCCCCTGGACCCCCCCCCCCCCCCACCCCCCTAGACACCCCCACCCCCTAGACACCCACACCCCCACCCCCTGGACACCCTCAGGGACAGCCCCCCCCCCCCCCACCACCACCATGGACACCCCCCATCCCCCTGGACACCCCCACCCCCTGGACACCCCATACCCCCTTGGACAACCATCCCAACCCCCTGAACAGCCCCCCACCCACCCCCTGAATTTTGAATTGAATTCATTATGTATTTAATTTACTTATGAATTATGTGTTGATGGTGTACGAGTATACTTGTTGTATTTGTATACTTGTTGTATGGGTATACTTGTTGTATGGGTATACTTGTTGTATGTGTATACTTGTTATAATTAACTTATAAATTATGTGTTGATTTTGTATGTGTGTAGAGGGTAATTAAATATAGACTTAGAGGTATTCAAAATTATGTATGAATTATGTGTTCTATGAATTCGTATGAATTCATAGAGAATTTTGTATGTATTTTGCAGTTATTGAGAATTATGAAGGTATTGAGAATTTTCTAGGTATTGAGAATTGTGTATGAATTTTGCAGGTATTCTATATGCCCCCCCCCCCCCCCCCACAACCCCCTGTATATATATTCTGAAGGTATTCAGAATTGTGTATAAATTGTGTATGAATTCAATAGGCCTGCTGGTGGAAGCTGGTGGAATTGATGTAGGTTCACAAGGGGATGTCGGCTTACTACAGGTAAACAGGGGGAGGCCAGCTTGCTACTTCAGGTACAAAAAGGCTATGAGAACAGTTTACAACCATTAGAATATCTATAAAAATAGAACTTATACCAATGGTTTTATGTAAAACGTTGGTAAAACTATATACCAACGGTTTAAAAACTTTTGGTATTGATATTTTAACTTTATATTTACCAACGGTTTTTGGGAAACCATTGGTAAAAGGATATACCAATGGTTTGTAAACTGTTGGTATAGAGATGATTTTTGAGATTACAAATGGTTTTAAACCGTTGGTAAACATTTATACCAACAGTTTTAATGAACCGTTGGTATATACTCAATTTTTCAGAACTATCCCAATGGTTCTCATAGAACCATTAGGATATGTCTATCCCCATGGTTCAAGACCCAAATATTTCCAAAACTGTTGGTATAGTTTATACTAATGGTTGTCCAGCCTTTACCAATGGTTTTAAACCATTGGTAAAGATGAAATTTCCAGTAGTGCCTCTTTTCCTTTATTTTCCTTCTCCACCCCCTACACTCTATTTATTCCATTATATTAAGAAAACACCATAATCCTAAATATACTAGGATGTTTTTATCATATTTTTTATATCTACACTTATATAAACCTCCATCTAATTGATATCGAACATACTGTTTCAATATACAGAGAACTACTACCTCACGAAATGATGATTATTTATTTTTCTATTACCACCAATCATGGTGGCCATTATGATTTACACTCTGTCTATATATGTTATATATAATATTTATTATGTATTTAAGCTTCTTTATTCCTTTTTACAACACATACCTATTTACTTTCTTTTTGGTGTTAAAACTATAATATCATTTGGGGAAGTGTGGACCACCGCCCCCTCAAAGCAATGTGATTCTTTCACACACCACATGGAATATATTAAGGATGGGTTTGGTGAAATTATATGATATATAAGATATAATAATTATATTGTAATAATGATATATCTATATATATACATATATCATTTACCTACTTTATTTCAATACAATAATTAAAATGGAAAAGGCGTTCATGTGTACGTACGTCTTACCGTCTCTATGAACGGTGTATTCCATTTCAAACTTATTTATGATATATATTGTTGTAATGTACATTTACTAGATATATATGATATTTTCAGCATGATTTATATTCTGTAATAATTATATAATTATAAGTACCAATGATATAACAAATTAAGACACATACAAAGAACAAAGCGAATATTACCCAAAGTGAAACCTTAGCATAAGATCGTTAACAAGAGGGTAATATAAGTTTATAATTAAAACATATGTGGTATTATATATAAGAATATGCTTCTATAAAATATTTATAAAAACTTAAATTTATTATATAGGAAGCCTGTTTGAGTACGAAGATATTCAAGACACTAGGTAAGGGATTATTTTTGTCTCACCTTTATTCGTGTGAGACACATGCCCCATACACTAATTGTTTCTTCTACATGGTGTATATAATAACCATGAATGTTTTTTATGAGTATTATCTAGAATATTATGATATTTAGATATTCTTATAATTTTCTATATACATTCGGCATACTATTATATTGATTATTAAGAGATTTCACAATCTCTTATATATTTGAGATTGTTTCATTTTAATTCTTCATTGGGTAATATTTATCCATGTCAATGTTTTCTAAAAAATGTTTTCATAACATTTTTCATTGTTCTTATATAGATGTTTAAAGTCATTTTCACCCATTTTTTTACTTTTGACTACACAGTTTGAAAGAAATCTTTCTTTCTTTTTCCAAACGAAGTACTTTTTTACTCTTCTAGTAAAAGTACAAGAAGAATGTTTTATTTTAACTTATACGACATGAACGTATTTTTATGATTTCATAACACCTTATTTCCATGAATATTCCCATATAATCTTACATTTTTAGTTTCAAATAAATTGTTTTCTTTTAAAAATTCATGACATTTAAAAAAAAGAGAACTATTTCAATGAAGAAAGGATATTTTCTTCAATAATTAATTTCAAGTGTTTAATAAAAATTATTTTCCATCTAAGATAACATCCATTGGGGTTACTCATGACTTTATAGGGAAATTAATAAATTTTTCCATTCATATTATTTCTTTTAATGGATTATGTTTTGATGGAATGATGTTTATGAATCTCGTTTCCCTTTCACGGGTTATATGTTTTTGAAAGTTGCTTCTTTTCATTGGTTATGTTTATAATTAAATGATTATGAAACTTGTATCTATTCGTGTTTTATGATATGTTTACATGTTTATGATACCCATTTAATTTCATTGGTTATGTTATGATTTTTAATGATCTTTTGGCACATGTATGTATGATTTCATTACGAGATGAGTGGGACCTATATCTATCTCCAATGCATTAGGTAAATATTTATATCTCATGAGATAAACTAAGATGATATTGGGAGTGAAACCTAACTACTAATATGGCCATGGAAGTGAACAATGACTACTAAGATGGTATGAGGAGAGAACTCATGCAACAAAGATGGACATTGTAGTGAACCATGACTACCGAGATGGTATGGGGAGTGAACCCATACTACTAAGATTGTAACGACCCAAAGTTTTATCAATGGAATTCCCTTATTATAATTATGCATTATAGTATTAGGAAGCATAGTGACATATCATGATATTAAATACTATTTGACCATTAAACATAATTTTTCCACTTCTATGTTTTGAATTTCGAAAATCTAACATACACGGTTGCGATTAGTAAGTTATTTGGAGTCTGATAGGAAAAAATTAATTTTTGGTGAATAGTAACTTACCCTTATGAATATTAACCTTTCATTATGAATATTAATACAACTCTTATGAATAGTAAATCATCCAAAATAATAATAACCTTACCCATGAATGATTTAATAATATTTAGGAACTTTATAAGTTGCAATTTGACCATAGTAAAAGTACGGGTAATTTTGTAAGTCATAAATAATTAATTATAATTAATTATTTTATAAGAAAAATTATTTTACTAAAATGTGTTCATAAATTAAAAATTCTATGTCTTATGGTTTGAAGATAATTTTATAAGACCTTATGTAATTTTTGAAAGCATTGTAAAGTCAGTTTTAATTTTAAAAACTATATTTTTTAAGTAAATTAAGATTTTAATTAAAAATTAAATTAATCATATTTAGAAAATTATTTTTGGGAAATTTAATTCATTTTTTGATTCTACACATCGAAAAATGGCTAGGGTGAATTTTTGGGATTTTTCTGAAATACTTTAATTTTCTGGTGAATAGTAAAAATACAGTTTTTCACATAACCGGTATATCCTAAATTGCATCATTCATGATGTAATGATGACATAGACTATTTATAACATTAAATTATTCCATTTTATATTTAATTTCATAAATGGTTTCATAAAATAAAATAAACTCAATTTACAAACTTAAAAAGAACTTTCCAAAACCTAAAGCTAAAAAGTGATTCCTTAAAAATCATTTTCTCTTTCTTTTCAAATTCCCTTTAATAAATTAAAAAATTAGAATTATAAAAATTATAGTATAAAACTAATTACCTTATATTAATATATGATTTATGTTGTCAAAAAAATTACTATTACAAGTCTAACATTTGATATATTATTTTATTTAATATTTTATTCTAAAAACACCCCCTCCTCAAGTACAAATAACCACTCTCCCTCCCCTTTGGAATCCACTTCTCTCATCTGTTACTAAAAATAGTCTGTAATACCCCTAGGTTTTGAAAATAAATATTCAATTCATTTTATAATCTATCCATTAAATGAAACTTTGCCTCTACAATGTTTTGGATTTTGAAAAATGGTCATCCAGAGTTGTGATTTGTAAGTCATTTGGAGTTTGATAGAACAAACATGATTTTTGGTGAATAGTAACATACTCTTATGAATAGTAATATGAACTTTATTAATATTAAATAATGATATTATTTTATTTTCTTAAGGAAATAAGATAATGAGATCTTATTTATTTTTTCAATGTGATATAAAACAAATTATACCTTTAAAATTGTTATTTTTAGAATTAACTATGATTTTATTTAAAAATTAAATTAGTAATAGTTAATTTTTTTTAAAAAAATGAATTTCATTTTTTAATTCTAAACCTCAAAAAATGGTAGGGGTGAATTTTTGGGATTTTTCTGAAATTTTTGAATTTTTGAGGAATAGTGAAATATAGTAAAATACCGTATATTCAAATTATCAGTTAAATACATTATTTATGACATCGTAAGTGATGTAAGTCCACTTTATCCAAACTCACATGAACATATTACTATTAGGGGTCACATGAAACAACATTATTGGTTTTCTTGACAAAAATAATAAAATAATGAATAAAATATTCAAATTTTACCCCTATCTTCCACTATAAAAACACCCCCTCGCTCCCTCTTCACTTCACTCCTCTAGGCATTGAATCTCTTCAAATATCTGCCCAATTACCCTTAAATAGTCACTCCCCATGTGCCAAAATCTCTTGGTCTTTCCAAAAAACCAAAACCCCTTCCCTTAAGGAGGTTCTCAAAGAGGTTATTTCAAGAGGTAAAGCACCGTACATTTTCATTTAGTTTCATTTCAATTTATCTTCTTTTGTTATAATCTCCTCATATCCTATATCCAAATTACCATGATATATACATTATCATATATATACTGGAATTATATCATTTTAATGGAATAACCATCATAAATACTCTTACTCTCTTCCTTTTATTTTATAAACGAAATCGACGTCCATGAGGTTCGAATTTATAACCTTCATGGACAACGAAGTTTCATTCTTAAAATTCTATTTCATTACTGGTAATTAAACCATTTTTATGGTTTAATTATAATATAATATATTTATTATAACCTAATTAATATTCATGTACTATTATATGTACATATTATTAAATCATACGACCAAACTAGTTCCTAATAATCAAAATACCGCTAAAATAATCTAAGTGAATGTCATTAATATTTCATCTAACGATTCATCATAATTTCATGTAAACCAAATGATATAAACGACCATTAACAATTATATACGTTCATAGATAATATTTAATTTAAATTTGGGAGATTTACATCCATTCCACATGAACTCCATTACTTAAGAACAAGTGAACCGATTATGAAAATAAAGAAAACGAACTCTCTGGAACGACTAAATTCAATATAATAACTTATCAATAAGGGATTAAATGAACTAAAAAGAATTATGAGAAACCAAATACATGTCTAATAGGTTCTGAAATTAGTTATTAATAATTCTAATTTCATATTCCATGAACTTAAGTTCAATAGAGGAACACATTCAAACTTAAAGTAAGGGTTTTTCACCTGAACATCCATTTTCTTTCAGGTTACATTAATTGTCTAATTACCTCAATGAAATTCTTATGTATTATTATTTAATCATCATAAATTATTTGTGAGTGTTCTACATATTTTTACGAACCATAACACTTCTTTATTTTTTGGATAGTTACACATTTTAAAAGGAACTTTCAAAATTATTTCTGAAATACAATCCCCTTCCAAGGGAGTTTCTCAAAATCTTACCTATTTTTAAGGGAATTCTATAATCTATTTTGGATAAAATAATATTTATAAAATAACTCATTTTAATATTAATATACTATGTTACTTAACTAATGTTTTTATACAAATATTTTCCCAAAATAACTCTTCTTTTCAAAGTAAAAGATGTATTTATCTTAAGAATTACTCGAATATTTTATAAGAGTATCTCCATGTATTTCAACACTCTTGGTGATTATTATATATTATTGGGATTAATATTTCATGTTATAATCTACCATATTTAATTTAATGGTTTATGATTATTTGGGATGTGTATGTGCTATCTTAAAACTATTCATCAATTTACTCCGAATGATTAGTGTTTATGCTTAATGTTTAGGGAAAGTTATTTACATTTCATATATTAGTTTCAATATGAATGTATATGTTGTTTTTATTTATACCCATTCATATAAGGAATTCATTAGACATATAAAGTGTTGGGTGGGGTCCCCTATATCCCCTCGTTGCATCGGTAGGTCACATGAGACAAACTACAGTCTTGGCAAAAGGCCTTGACAAAATGATTATGGATGGTCTTGGAACGAGGAATTGATGGTATGGTTATGTTGTCCCACATTATACATTTCCTCATAATGAAAATAGGATCATTTTTTCATCTGGTTATTCAACTAGTATAATACCGATTATTATGTTTTATTAGGGAATTACTTTCTCATCTCTTATTCCTTCTATAATGTCTTCAAGTTTTTATTAAAGGCATATGTTTTTAGTTATTTAACTTGCCTAATGTTTATACATATCTTCCACTATATTTATTACCATTACTAAGCACTTGAGCTCACCCCTTTCTTATGTTTCATTTTCTCAGGACGTGAATAAGTTTATTATGAATGACATGCTGAAATAACCTAGGAGTTATGGAAGTTGTATAAGGAGTTTCTATGTTGTTTTTCTTTTCAGGTTGTAATGTTGATCTTATGTATGTATCTTGTTTCCAATAATACTAAACTACTCAATAATTAGGGATGCTTATTCCTTGTTTATATGACAATGTAATCAAATATGGCACTGGCTCTGGGAAACTAGGGTCAGGCCCTTACAATTGATATTAGATGAAGTTTAGTAGAAAACTTGGAAACTTGATTTAGAAAACGTAGATTAGGGAACAAATCCCTAAGTTAGTATTTGAGGATAACCATATAATAACATCCTGGTATTTTGGTAAGGAATAGATTATGTGGATCTTTCTATAAAATAAATCCCTGTCTAGATACAAATAGGTAGAGGTGGCTCCAGTACAGATGTACCTAGGAGTGAAAGCTCCGACAAGGAGTTTCGGGCTTGACCCGGGGTATCTTGGTACATGAAAATGGGAATTGTTTCACTCTTGGTATTGACACTCTCAGAGGATATTCTTAGGATAATTCAAATTTTCTTTATAGTCCATTATGAAGGATTGAAATATAAATTATTCCTTATAGAAGAAATTTTTGTTATTATAGGGTTAGCCATGCGTAGGATCTCAATTTATGCTAAGTATTTTGCTAAGTTGATATTATGATTCATAACCTAATCTAGTATATGCCATTATCTAGAGATGGTGCCTAGTAGAAGGAATGGAACCCACATGAACACATGTGTCCCCTATAGGTATTTCCCTCTGATGCAAGATAATGAGGTTGGATTTGGTACTGTAACTGGTGCTGAGAAACTTATAACTATACTGGGACAACTTACTCAAGTTATGAATAATAACCTTACCCATATAGAACATCCAGATCCTCCACGTGGAGGAGCTATGTTTGATCGCTTTATGAGACAACAGAATCCATCATTCAATGGGGCTACAAACTTGTTTGTAGCAGAGCAGTGGATATGTTCCCTGGAGAAGATATTTCTCGCTTTGTGATGTAACAAATGAGAGAAGGTTTTCATGGAAGTTTATCATATATAGGGAGATGAGGATCAGTGGTGGTCGTTAATCCAAAAAAAATGAGGAGGAAGAAATAGAAGAGAGGGAATAGAGGGATTTGAAGTAAATATTCTTATATAAATATTTTCCTTATGAACAGTGAGCAGATATGGAGAGGCGATTCTTGAATATGAGGTAGAAGAAGGATGAAAATGTTTCCAAGTATGAATCCAACTTTACAAGGCTATAAAGTCATGTTTTAGACTACATATGTAATCCAAGGAAAAAATTTGATTGATTCTTTGATGGTTTAAAACCATTCCTCTAAATGGATCTAGTCTCCCAAATTTTCTCATCATATAAAGAGATAGTCGCAAGTGCTATCAAAAGAGAAAAGTAATTTTCTAATTATTAGGATTTTAAAGGAAAACAAGAGAAGAAGAGGGCTGCATAAAACTTTAGAAAAAGAAATAAATAAATGGTGAAGAAGGAAATAATTGAGTTTCCATTATGAAATAATTATGGGAAGAAACACCCTAGAACTTTCATGAAGGGAATGGGAGTCAATTACAAGTGATGAGAAAAGGGACACTTATCTAGAGATTTTAAGGGGAAAAAAGAATCTACCAATTTTCGGTGATACAATTTTAGGGAGATGGGAAATTATGCAGATGAATGTCATAAGTGATTGGGGAAAATTCTCCAAATAAGGCCAATGGTGCAAGGCCAAGCTTATGCGGTCACAATCGCGGAGGATTAAGTTCCTAACGAAGTGGTGGTAGGTACATTGATCCTTTCATAAAACTTATCCAGTTCTTTATTTGATTCTAGGTCATCGCATTCATTTATATATTCCTTTTTTTCCAAGAAAATTATATATCCAATTTGATTTAATAAAGGAGTTATCAGTAAAAACACCTAGTGGATGTATCATTGCAACAAAGTCATGTCAATTAGTCCCCCTCATGAAACATAAATGTTCTTTAGTTTCTGACCTTATCATCATACCAATGACTAAATTTGATATAATTCTCGATATGAATTTGCTGTCAAATTATTATGTGAAGATCTATTTCAATAAGAAGGAAGTTACATTTTTTAGAATGGTTTGTAATCCATTATATTTAGGGTAGAAACATCACTATTTGATTATCATCTAGATCCATCCATATTAGCTCTACTAAATTCAATTATTGGAGAATAAGATAACCTAATATATATGGGCAATGAAAGAAATCTTCAAATTGAATATTTACATGTAGTGAAAGAATATGTTGATGTATTTCCAGAGGATTTACCTGGATATCCTCCAGAGTGGGAAATTAAGTTTTTCATTGACTTAATTCTGGGTTCAAGGCCCATATCGAAGACCCCTTATAGAATTCACAATGTGGAGTTAGTGCAGCTAAAGAAACAACTAGAAGAATTGAGTGATAAAGGATTTATTCTCCCTAGTGTTTCTCTTTGGGAGCTCATATTCTTTTCCTTAAGAAGAAAGATGGGACCATGAGTTTTTGAATTGATTACAGGGAAATCAATGACATTATAACAAATAAAATGTATCTTCTACCACGAATTGATGATTTATTTGATCAATTTCATGGAGCACAATATTTTTCAAAGATTGATCTTCGATCTGGATATCATTAGTTTCTTGTGAGGAAGGAAAAAATTCCAAAAACAAAATTTCAAACCAGGTACGGGCATTATGAGTTTACAGTAATGCCTTTTGGACTAACAAATGCACCATCTATTTTCATGGTTCTAATGAATAGTGTTTTCAAGGAGTATCTTGATGAATTTGTGGTGGTGTTTATTGATGATATATTGGAATTCTCTAAAATCTATGATGAACATGAAAATCACTTGCTCACTATTCTGAAGACTCTAAGAAGAAATGAATTATATGGGAAGTTTATCAAGTGTGATTTTTGGATCCAATAAGTTTTCTTTCTAGGCCACATTGTCTCTAAGGATGGAATATATGTAGATCCTGCAAAGAAAAAGGCTATGCAAGAATTTCCTACTCCAATGAACATAACTGAGGTACGTAGTTTTATTTTTTTAGTAGGTTATTATCAGAATTTTGTTTAGAACTTCACTTGTTTAGCCAACCCAATTACCAAGCTCACATGAAAAGGGGTTAAGTTCGTATGGACAAAGGAAAGTGAAGGATTTTTTTGAAGAATTTAATAGGAGGTTAGTGAATTCTCAAATCTTAACCCTACCATCGGGGAATGATGGGTCTGTTATCCATAGCGATGTATCAAAGAATGGACTTGTAACACCCTGACCCCAGTTACCCAGATTCGGTGCATTATTACATAACTTTGGAATGATCATAAGGAAATTATGTCCCAAAAGACCGATCAATTTAGTATTATTGGAAACAAGATTCATACATAAGTTCAACTTTACATCTTGAAAAGAAATACAACACTAATTTATTCCATTAGAAACATACAAGCCTCATAGATTAAGCCTGCAAGTCACTCATAATTAACTTCTACATATCCTAGGAAAATGAAACATAAGAAAGGGGTGATCTCAAATGCTCAGTAAGGGTAAGAAATACAGCGGAAGATAACATAAATATTAAGCATGGTGAATAATTTAAAACACATGCCTTTACTAATAATGAACACTTTTATGGCAGGAATATGAGATGAGTATATAATTCCATAATAAAACATAATCATGGGTATTCTACTAGTCAAACGACCACATGAACCATCAATATTATTTTCATAATGAGGGAATATATAATGCCGGACATTTTGAAACATTTTTTCCAGGCCTCGGCCAAGACGTCTAAAAATGATTAAGGCCTCAGCCAAAACCATATATTAAATTGGGAAATACATCGGTCAATTCCACATCTAGTTTTCTGATGAGACCTACCGATGCATCGGGGAGCTATAGTGGGATCCACCCGTCACTTACTAAGTCCAATACATTCCTCATATGAAAAGGATTAAATATAACATAAACAATCGTATTAAAACTAGCTTAAGAAATGTCAATACTTTAACCATAAACCCTGAATGGTATAAAAATAACACATCCACAGTCAAACATATCACAAAAACTTCAATACAATATGGAAGATTTTATCATAATGAATTTACTTCAAACAAGTATAAAATCCATTAAAGAATGTTGACACAGATGAAATCAAAACTATTTGGGAGAAATATCTCTTTCTTTTTTGGAAATCATTTAAAGTTACATAATTATAAAAAAAATATTTTAAAAATATTTTTATAAGCTTTTAAGGGGAGCTTTGAAGATGTTATAATGGTGGAGGATAACCTCACCCGCCGTATAAGTTAAAAAAAATACATTCTTACCTTAATTTTGTCGAAAAGTTCGTAAAGTGCCTTGTTTGGAAAATGACTGAAAGATTCCTTTAAAAACATATAAGTTCAAATAAGGGTATAAATTACTTTAACCAATTGTCTATTAAATAGTAAAAATGTTTTGAAATGAATTTTTAAGAAACATGGATGTGGATGATAAAGAGGTCCCAGTAGATACTTACGTAAAAACAACCACGGATAATAAAGGGATTGCAGAATTAACCCTTACCTTGTACTTTTCCTTGGTTGAGGGTAGTATAAACTCCTATATAATGGTGAAATAATAGTTATTAAATTATTAAAGAACTATATACATTAATATGATATCATATATGATCTTATAATATTGATTTGTTAACAATATTTTAGTATTATCATCGTTTCAAGTGTTAACTGATTCGTTTTCCTTTATATGATTTGCTACGTAAGTAATATTTTTTATGGATAGTATGTATATTATTCATATTAAAAGTGATATTAAGTATTTAAACATTATTTTTAATCATTAAATGAAAATTAGTCTTGAATGGATATGATGGGGAATGAATCTCATCGTGTTCGTGGAGACGGTAATTCGTACATACGCACGAGCGACAATATCATTCTTTTGATATTAAAATAATATATAATTAGATGGTATATCATATATACAGAATAATTATAATGTAATATTTATTATTTACATCAATTATACATCATTATTATATCCATCCAAATAATAATTTATTGAAAAACAACTACACCACGACGTGGAGACGGTAAGCCGTACGTACGCACGTATGGTGACATGTCATTAAAAGGATGGATAGAATAATGGATATGGTTGTACCATATTTATAATAACATAACAGTATATATAATATACTGAATTTATTATTTTATAATGGAAACAACAAAGAAATAGGAAGTGGAAGAAGAAAGGAACTTGAAAGAGGTGATCAAATATTTACCTCTTCTTCGGGTTCTTCCTTTTGATTTGATCAAAATGGCTCCTTAGGTTGTTTTTATGACTAAAAAAATCCTCTAGGATGAAGGGAGGACAGTTGGGAGGATATTTGGGTAGGTTTTTTCTGAGCCAAATGGCTATGAAAGTGTGAATTTGAGATAAGGGGAAGTGCCCTTTTATAAGAGGGGTGAATGGCACCTTAGGAAAATATTGAAATATTATTTTATAATAAAATAATTTTCGGTTTCTAATAGCTCCAAAATGAATTATTTAATGGATAAGGTGGGTATGGGTCTAAAAAGACTTATAAAAAAGGTTTTATACTGGTTTGGGTCACTATATTAACCTTATCTTCTAGACTTAACTCTTAGTTAAATAGTTTGACATTTACCATGTCCCTTTGTATTTTTATATTATATGGTTAATAAACTTACTATAAACTTCCAAGAGAACCCCAAGTGGTAAATTAATGACATATATAATCGTATTTATGCCCTTTGGTAGAACCTTAGATTTTTAGGAATAGAATACCAATTAATAATATAATATTTGTTTTAAAAACTCTTTTATGTCAATTTTGGCACTATTTGGTATTTTGTTTTTTCTAAATTCATAACATCATTATTACTTCAAAACAAATTCATTTAATCAACTATAACATTTCATATTAACCTATAAAATTAGTTTAATTCATAAAAAGCCTCAAATTACATTTATTTGGGTATTTATAATATCAATTATTTTAATATTTCGTTAATAAGGTAATTATTGCATCATCATTGTATCATAAATAAATTAAATTATATAATGTCTAAAATTTATAAATAAAATACCATTATGTAGAAAATATTTTTATATTTCTAATTAATATTTATAGTCGAATATATAACATATATAACACTATGTAAAAATTGTTTTACTAAAAGATATATGCATATGTCATTTTTGTATTTACTTTAACTTAATTATTATAAAGTGTCATTATCACTTACAAGTGGCTCCATGGGGTCCCAAAATCGACCCAAAGATGCCCATGATCATAAATGTATCAGAAAATGGGGTTAATATGCGTTTTAGGATAATTTAATATTATTATAATATTATCTTTTTACCCTTATTTACCTGATTTACCCTTTAACCATGGTAAATAAAATATTTACCGAAGTAATTATTCAAAATATCTAAAAATAAAATTTACCTATTTACACAGTTTGGACCTCCTAATTCTAAATATAGAATCCATTTTTCTAAATTCAAAACATAGAAGCGGCATAAATTAATTTAAAATTAATTCTCGTTGTCAAAACAAAAAGCGTGTTTTTAAGAAATAAGAACTATCAAAAGATTGACACTTGCTTATATCCAGTTTAAATGTGAAATTATGTCCAATGACCAATATTGGATTAAATGGTGAAAATATAATCTAATTATACTTAAAAACCACTCAATAGTATAATTTAGCACTATTAATTATTTTGATTAAAAAAGCTGTTTTTAATTAAAATTTTGTATTTTTCACTATTCATTAAAAACTGAATGTTTTTAGAAAAATACCAAAAATTCACCCTAAGATAATTTCGATATTATAAACCAAAAAATAAAGTTCATTTTGAAAGTTAAAATTGATAAAATTTCAAAAAAGTGTGTATTACTATTCATAACGGCTAGTTTGATTGGTTGTGATGTGTTAGAATCTTGAAGTTGCGTACAAAGCAAGCTATTGCATTATTCAAAGGGAAATGTACCGTGGAAGCTTGGGGTGTTACATTCTCCCATACTTTAAATAATTTTTTCCTCAAAATTTCTAGAATAATACTGCATAAAAATATTCAGGTGGTTCTTTGTCATAAGTTCCTCGGGTTCCCATGTTGCCTCGTCCATTTTATAGTTTCTCCATAGAACTTTTACCTGACGAGTCGTCCGGTTTCTCAACACTTGTTCTCTTATATCAAGAATCTTGACATGATCTTCGCAATAAAACAGATCGTGTTCTAGTTCTAATTCTTCATAGGTGAGTACATCTATTGGGCCAGGCATGTATTTTCTCAACAGTGATACGTGGAACACATCATAGACTTTGGAGAGACTTTGCGGCTTTGCAAAATGGTAAGATACAGCCCCAATTTGTTCTAGAATTTCGAAAGGTCTGATGTACCTGGAAATCATTTTACCCTTCTTACAGAATCTTATAATTCCCTTCCATGGATATACCTTCAAGAAAACATGATCTCCTACCTGAAATTCCAAATGCTTCCTTCGGTTATCAGCATAGCTCTTCTGCCTACTTTGAGCTGCTTTGATGTGGGTTTGGATTACCTAAACCTTTTCCACTATTTCCTCAACAAGTTCTAGTCCTACAAGTTTTATTTCACCAATATTGTCCCAATAAGTTGGTGTACGACATATGTTTCCATATAACGCTTCATATGGTGCCATCTGAATACTTGAATGGAAGCACATACCATGAAAGTAAAGTTATGAAGATATCAACATGTATTCTAAGGTTTGAATAGTCCATTCTGATTATCCATCAGTTTGAGGGTGGTAGGCAGTGCTCAAACGATGTTCAGTATCCAGGGCTTTCTGAAGACTTTTCCAGAATCTTGATGTAAAACAGGGATCACGATCAGAAACAATCGATATGGGTACTCCATGAAGTCTTACAACTTCATTAATATATAGTCTTGCTAAAAATTAAAGTGGTAAATATTCTCTTATAGCAAGAAAATGTGTTGACTTGGTAAGATGATCAACAATGACCCATATTTCATTGTTCCTTCTATGATTCTTTGGTAGTACCATGACAAAGTCCATCGTAATATTATCCCATTTCCATTCAAGAATGGGAAGAGTTTGCATGAATCCTCTAGGTTGCTGCCTTCCTACTTTCAATTGTTGAAAACCCATACATCTTGACACAAAATAAGCAATATCCCTCTTCAGGTTTTCCCACCATAAATGTTCCTTAAAATCTCTATACATCCTGGTGCTTCCAGGTTGTATAGATAAATTGGAGTTATGAGCATCATCTAACAATTCCCTTTTCAGATCAGGTATATCGGGAACACAAATCTCTTCCCAAATTTCAAAATCCCATCTTCATATACTAATTTGATCAATCTCCCATCGTTCACAGATTTAATCTTCTTTTGAAATTCCTCATCATCCACCTGAGAACTTTTTATACTTTCTAGTAAATATGGTTTGGCAACCATTTAAAAAATAATTGATGTTTCACCTTCCATGGTTATTCCCATATCCATCTTTACTATATCCATGAAAATAGGAACCCTTTAAACTCTCATCTTGTTCAAAACTCCTTGATCCTTTCTGCTCAATGCATCTACCCCCTTATTTTCCTTCCTCGGGTGGTAGTGTATTGTGGAATCATAATCCTTGAGTAGTTCAAGCCATCTCATTTGCCTCATGTTGAGTTCCTTATGAGAGAAAACATACTTCAAACTCTTATTATCAGTATAAATATCACATTTTTTACCATAGATATAGTGTCTCCAAATATTCAAAGAAAATATTACAGATGCTAACTCGAGATCATGAGTAGGATATTTTTTCTCATGAATTTCTAGCTGTCATGATGCATAGGTAATAACTCTATCATTCTGCATAAGGACACAACCAAGTCCTTTCTTTGAGTCATCACTATAAATAACAAACCCATCATTCCCTAATAGTAGATTCAAGATAGGATCATTGACTAATCTTATATTCAGTTATTTGAAACATTCTTCACACTCTTTTTTCCAAACAAATTTAACCCCTTTACATGTGAGCTTCATTAATGGGTTAGTCAATCGGGCAAAATTCTGGACGAAACATTGATAATAACCTACTAAACTAATAAAACTGTGTACCTCAGTTATACCTTGTTGGTGCTGGCCATTCTTGGATTACCTTTTTCTTAGAAGGGTCAACAGAGATTCCATCATTACAGATAATATGGACAAGAAAAGAAATCTTATGAAGCCAAAAGTCACACTTGCTAAACTTCCTGTATAATTCGTTTCTTCTGAGGGTTTTCAGAATGGTGTGCAAGTGATTTTCATGATCTTCATAGATTTTGGAGTTTACCTAGATATCATCAATAAATACCACTAAAAATCATCAAGATATTCCTTGAAAACTATGTTCATTAGATCCATCAAAACAGAGGGTGCAATAGTCATCCCAAAAGGCATTACTGTAAACTTGTAATGCTCACACCTGGTTTGAAATGCAGTCTCCAAAATGTCTTCCTTCTTTATGCACAACTAATGGTATCTAGACTGAAGGTAAATCTTTGAAAAATATTGAGCTCAATGAATTTGGTCAAATAAATCATTAATGAGAGGTAGGGGATACTTGTTCTTTATTGTTATAGCATTGATCTCCTTGTAGTCAATGCACAACCTCATAGATCCATCTTTCTTCTTAACAAAAAGGATAGGGGCTCCTCATGGAGAAAAACTTGGGCGAATAAATCCCTTATTACTCAATTCGTCTAGTTGTTTCTTTAGTTCCACTAATTCCACAGTGGCCATTTTATAAGGGGTCTTCGATATGGGCCTTGAACCAGGAATTAAATCAATAGAAAACTCAATTTCTCGTTCTAGAGGATGTCCAGGTAAATCTTCTGGAAACAGATCAACATATTCTTGCACAATAGGTACATCTTCTATTTGAACATTCTTTTCCTCAACCAAATTTATTTCATTCTCTTCCTCTCCAAAAATTGAATTTAGTTGAGCTATTGGGGGTGGATCTAGATAATAATGAGGTGGTGATGTTTCTGCTCTAAAGATAAGGTGTTCTTTATCATCGTTATCAAAAATCATAACATCCTTATTCTTACAATAAATTTTTGCATCATGGTCTGAAATCCAATCTATATCGAGGATTATATAAAATTAAATCATGGTTATGATGATGAGATCAGTAGAAAAAGAACATTTATATGCCCTAATGGGAACTTATTCATAAAACTTTGTAGCAATGATACTTCCCTTAAGAGTTTTGACTGACAAATCCCTTGTTAAATCAAATTGAAAATATCTAATTTTCTTAGAAAATTGGGAAGATATAAAAAAATGTGATGATCCAGCATCAAATAAAGCACAGGATAAACTTGGGGAAACCATTAAATTACCTACCACCATGTCTTTTGGAGCTTCAACCTTAGCAGTAGTGACTGCATAAGCTTGGCCTTGATCCCTTGGCCTTTTCTGAGGTAAGTTTCCCTAAAACTTAGGAAATTCATTTGAATAATGTCTCATCTCCCTGAAATTCTAGCATTGAACATTGGTAGCGTCATTATTTCCCTTACAATCACCAGCAAGATGGCCTTTATGTCCACATTTGTAGCATACTCCTTTTCCTTGTAGACAGGCATCAGGGTGATTTCTTTCACAATTATCACAGGGTGGAAATTAAATTCTTCCCTTATTCCCTTTTTCATTATTTCCTTTCCCATAGTGTTTAGCAGATATATTCTTCTCTTTCTTTGCTTTAAAGTCAAAATACTTAGAGAATTTCTTTTCTGTCTTGATAGCAAACGAGACAATATCTTCGTACGATGACAAGTATTGTGATACTAATGCTTGATGGAGAAATGGTTTTAAACCCATAAAATAAATGTTCAATCTTACTTCTTGGGTTAGGTATATAATCTGCATCATTCCTTGCTATCCTTATAAAGTTAGCTTCATACTTTGGGACATTCTCATCCTCTTTTTTCCTCAGACTCAGAAATTTCCTTTCCATATTCGCTCGATGGTCACGAGGAAAGTATTTCTCTAAGAAAAGTTATTTAAACTTCCTCCATTCCATACTGACACTTCTTTATCTTCCTTTTTATTTTTAATCAATGACCACCATTGATCAGCATCTCCAGTGAGGCGATAAACTGCCATGACAATTTTTTTCTCTTTCGCTACTCCCCAAAGCCTGAAATTTATTCTCTGAGGAATTTATCCATTTCTCAGCCACTAATGGATTTGTAATCCCATTAAATTTTGGTGGTTTTTTCCTCATGAATTGGTTTGACATTGATATTATGTGTTTTGGATGAGGGTGCTCCATACGGGTAAGGTTATTATTCATAACCTCTGTGAGTTGTCCTAGTATGGTAATAAGTTGATCAGCACCAGTTGCATCACCAGCTCTACTATAATTATCTTGAGTCTGAGGGAAATCCCTACATGGATTACATGTATTGATACGGTTTCCATTCCTTCCACTAGGTTCCATTTCTAAACAATGGCATAAACTAGATTAGTTTATGAATCGAAATACATAATTCCAAACTTGTAAATCACTTAACATAAACTAAATAGTTTATGGACATAATCCATAATCATAAAAATGTTTTCTTTGAGAAAGTATATACTCATAAACCCTTCATAATGTTTTGTAAAGAAAATGAGAATTATCCTAATCATATCCCCCGGGAGTGTCCTAACCAAGAGTGAAACAAGGCTCATTGTCGTGCACTAGTTCTCATTCGAGTCTAGCTCAGAGCGGTGTTTTCAAGTTTTACCCCTAGGTACATTTGTGCTAGAGCCGCCTCTACCTGCTCGTATCCAGACAAGGATGTACAGCTTGGAAAACTAAAAAAATATCTACAGTACCAAAATTATATGAAGTTCTCCTATATTAATTCTCAAAGTATACATTAGGCCTATGTGCTCTAATCAGAGTTTTTCTAAATCTAGTTTCTAAGGTTTTTACTAAACTTCCTCTGATACCAACTGTAACACCCGGAACCCAGTTACCCAAATTCAGTGCATTATTACATAACATTGGCATGATCACAAGGAAATTATGTCCTGAAAGACCGATTAGTTTAGTATTATTAGAAACAATATTCATACATAAGTTCGACTTTACAACTTGAAAATAAATACAACACTAATTTATTCCATTAGAAACATCCAAGCCTCCTAGATTAAGCCTTCAAGTCACTCATAATTAACTTCTTCTTATCCTGGTAATATTAAACATAAGATAGGGGTGAGATCAAACACTCAGTAAGGGTAAGAAATACAACGGAAGATAACATAAATATTAAGCATGGTGAATAATTGAAAACACATGCCTTTACATATAATGAACACTTTTATGGAAGGAATATGAGATGAGTATATAATGCCATAATAAAACATAATCATGGGTATTCTACTAGTAAAATGACTACATGAATCATCAATATTATTTTCATAATGAGGTAATATATAATGCCGGACATTTTGGAACATTTTGTCAAGGCCTCGTCCAAGACGTCTAAAAATGATTAAGGCCTCAGCCAAAACCATATATCGAATTGGGAAAGGCCTCATCCAATTCCACATATAGTTGTCTGATGAGACCTACAGATGCATCGAAGAGCTATAGTGGTCTCCACCCGTCACTTACTAAGTCCAATACATTCCTCATATGAAAAGGTTGAAATATAACATAAACATTCGTATTAAAACTATCTTAAGAAATGTCAATAATTTAACCATAAACCATGAATGGTATAAAAATAACACATCCACAATCAAACATATCACAAAACTTTCAATACAACATGGAATATTTGTATCATAATGAATTTACTTCAAACAAGTATAAAATCTATCAAAAGATGTTGACATAGATGAAATCAAAACTATTTGAGAGAAATATCTCTTTCTTTTTTGCAAATAATTTAAAGTTAAATAATTATAAAAGAAAAAATTCATTTTAAAAATATTTTTATAAACTTTTAAGGGAAGCTTTGAAGATGTTATAATGGTGGAGGATAACCTCACCAGCCGTATAATTTAAAAATATACATTCTTACCTTAATTTTGTCGAAAAGGTCGTAAAGTGCCTTGTTTGGAAAACGACTGAAATATTCCTTTAAAAACATATAAGTTCAAATAAGGGTATAAATTACTTTAAACCATTTTCTAGTAAATAGTAAAAATATTTTGAAATGAATTTTTAAGAAACATGGATGTGGATGATAAAGAGGTCCTAGTAGATACTTACGTAAAAAAAACTTTGGATAATAAAGAGATTATAGAATTAACCCTTACCTTGTACTTTTCCTTGGTAGAGGGTAGGTTAAACTCCTTTATAATGGTGAAATAATTGTTATTAAATTATTAAAGAACTATATAAATTAATATGATATCATATATGATCTTCTAATATTGCTGTGTTAATAATATTTTAGTATTATCGTTGTTTCTGGTGTTAACTGATTTATTTTTCTTTATATGATTTGTTACGTAAGTAATGTTTGTTATGGATAGGATGTATCTTATTCTTATTCATAATGATATTAATTCTTTAAACATTATTTTTAATCATCAAATGAAAATTATTCTTGAATGGATACGATGGGGAAAGAATCTCATCGTGTTCGTGGAGACGGTAATTCGCACGTACGCACGAGCGACAATATCATTCTTTTGATATTAAAATAATATATAATTGGATGGTATATCATATATACAGAATAATTATCATGTTATATTTATTATTTATATCAATTATACAAAATTATTATACCCATCCAAATAATAATGTATTGAATAACAACTACACCACAACGTGGAGACGGTAAGCCTTACGTACGCATGTATGGTGACATGTCATTGAAGGGATGTATAGAATAATGGATAAGGTTGTACCATTTTTATAATAACACAATAGTATATAGAAGATATTGGAGTTATTATTTTATAATGGAAACAATAAAGAATGATGAAATGGAAGAAGAAACGAACATGAAAGAAGTGATGAAATATTTACCTTTTCTTCGGGTTCTTCCTTTTGATTTGATAAAAAGGGCTCTTTAGGTTGGATTTATGACTAAATAAAGGCCTCTAGGATGAAGGGAGGACAGTTGGTAGTATATTTGAGAAGGTTTTGGCCGATCCAAATGGCTTTTAATGTGTGAATTTGAGAGAAGGGGAAGTGCCCTTTTATAAGAGTGGTGAGGGGCACCTTAGGAAAAGATTGAAATATTATTTTATAATAAAATAATTTTAGGTTTATAATGGCTCCCAAATGAATTATTTGAAGGATAAGGTGAGTATGGGTAGAAAATCACTCATCCAATAGGTTTTATATAGGTTTGGGTCATTATATTAACCTTATCTTCTAGATTTAACTCTTATTTAAATAGTTTGACAATTACCATGTCTCTTTGTATTTTTATATTATATGGTTAATAAATTTACTATAAACTTCCAAGAAAAGCCATAGTGGTTAATTAATAACATATATAATAGTATTTAAGCCCTTTGTCTGAACCTTATATTTTTAGGAATAGAATACCAATTAATAATATAATATTTGGTTTAAAAACTCTTTTATGTCAATTTTGACACTATTTGGTATTTTTTTTTCTAAATTCATAACAGCATTATTACCTAGAAAAAAATTAATTTAATTAACTCTAACATCTCATATTAACCTATAAAATTAGTTTAATTCATAAAAGGTCTCAAATTACATTTATTTGGGTATTTATAATATCAATTATTTTAATATTTTGTTAATAATGTAATTATTGCATCATCATTGTGTTATAAATAAATTAAATTATATAACATATAAAAATTATAAATAAAATACCATTATGTAGGAAATATTTTTATCTTTCTAATTAATATTTATAGTCGAATATATAACATATATAACCCAATGTAAAAATTGTTTTACTAAAAGATATATGCTTATGTCATTTTTGTATTTAGTTTAACTTAATTAATATAAAGTGTCATTATCACTTACAAGTGGCTCCATGGGGTCCCAATGTCAACCCAAGGATTCCCATGATCAGAAATTTATCCTAAAATTGGGTTAATATGCGTGTTAGGGTAATTTAATATTATTATAATATTATTTTTTTACCCTTATTTACCGGATTTACCCTTTAACCATGGTAAATAAAATATTTACCGAAGTAATTATTCAAAATGTCTAAAAATAAAAGTTACCTATTTACACAATTTGGACCTCCTAATTATAAATATGGAATCAATTTTTCTAAATTCAAAACACAAAATTGGCAGAAATTAATTTAAAAATAATTCCCGTTGTCCAGACAAAAACCGTCTTTTTAAGAAATAATTACTATCAAAAGATTGACACATGCTTATGTCCAGCTTAAATGTGAAATTACATCCAATTTTCAATGTTGGATTAAATGATAAAAATATAATATAATTATACTTAAAACCACTAAATATTATAATTTATCACTATAAATTATTTTGATTAAAAAGGGTGTTTTTAATAAAAATTTAGTATTTTTCACTATTCATCAAAAACTGAATGTTTTCCGAAAAATAACAAAAAATCAAACTAAGTTAATTTGGATATTCAAAACCCAAAAATTTAGTCTATTTTGAAAGATAAAATTGATAAAATTTCAAAAAGTATGTATTACTATTCATAATGGCTAGTTTGATTGGTCGTGATGTGTTAGAATCTCGAAGTTGCGTACAATGCAAACTATTGCATTATTCAAATGGAAATGTACCGTGGAAGCTTGGGCTGTTATAGGAATTGGTTTTTTCCTTATACAGAATGATTGAGCGGTTTTCTATGCATCTAGGTAGCTAAAAATTTGTGAATAAAACTATCCAACTCATGATCTTGAGTTACAAGTGGTAATCTTTGCTCTGAATATTTGGATACATTACCTCTATGGTAAAAAATGTGAGATATTTTCAAATCATATGAGTTTGAAATATATATTCTCACAGAAATAACTCAACATGTGACAAAGGATATGGATTGAGCTACTCAAAGACTATGATTGCACCATACACTACCACCCGGGGAAGGAAAATAAGGTATTAGAGGCTTAGAGTAGAAAGGACCACGGAATTTTGAACAAGATGAGGGTTGAAAGGGATTCTTTGTTCATGAATATAGTAAATATGGATATGGTAATTATCAAGGAAGGTAACTCATCACTACTTTTTCAAATGGTTTTCAGACCATTCTAACTGGAAAGGATAAAATGTTCTCAGGTTGATGATGAGGAGCTTCAAAAGAAAATTAAATCTATAAATGGTTGGAAGTTGACTGACTTCGTATATGAAGGTGGCATTTGGAAATTCAGAAATAGGCTTTGTGTTTCCGATATTCACGAGCTAAAGAGGGAACTATTGGGTGATGCTCATAGATCTAATTTCTATATACATCTTGGTAGTACAAATATGTATAGAGATCTAAATGAACATTTTTGGTGGGAAAACATGAAGATGGATGTTGCTGATTATGTGTTGAGATGTCTAGTTTTTCAACATGTGAAGGCCGGAAGACAACATCCTGGAGGATCCATGCAACCCCTTCCTATTACTATGTGAAAGTGGGATGATATTATGATGGAATTTGTCATGGGGATACCAAATACTCCAAGAAAGAATGATGTGATATGGGTCATTGTTGATCGTCTTACAAAATTAGCACATTTTCTTGCTATAAGAGATGATTTACCACTTGAACGTTTAGAAAGAATATATATTAATGAAGTGGTAATATTGCATGTTGTACCCTTATCAATTGTTTCTCAATGTGTTCCCTATTTTATATCTCAATACTGGAAAAGTCTTCAGAAGGCCCTAGATACTGATCTTCCTTTTAGCACTGCCTACCACCCACAAACTGATGGATAATCAGAATAGACCATTAAAACTTTCTAATACATGTTGAGGTCTTATTCACTTGACTTTCAAGGTATGTGGGATCAGTATTTACCTATCATAGAATTTTCCTATAACAATAGATTTCATTCAAGTATTCAGATGGAACCATATGAATCATTATATGGAAAGAGATGTCCTATACAAACATGTTGGGATGATTTTGGTGAGAGAAAGATCTTAGGTCTATAACTTGTTGAGGAAACAATGGAAAAGGTAAATATTATCTAAACCCATATCAAAACAGACCAAAAGTAGGCAAAAGAGCTATGCTGATAACCAAAGTAAGGATTTGGAATTTCAAGAATGAGATTATGTTTTCTTAAAGGTATCTCCATGGAAGGGTATTATATGATTCGGTAAGAAGGGGAAATTAAGTCCTACGTACATCGAACCTTTTGAAAATTTGGATGGAATTGAAGTTGTAGCTTAACCTTTTGTAAATTCTTCCAATTCTCTCCAAATTTCACAATGTGTTCCACGTATCAATGTTAATGAAATACATGCCTGACCCAACACATGTACTAACCTATAAATAAATAGAACTTGAGCCTGGTCTATTTAATTGTGAAGATCCTATCAAGATTATTGATACTAGAGAACAAGTTTTGATAAATCAGACAACTAGTCTGGTAAAGGTTCTTTGGAGGAACCATAAGATAGTGGAAGCAACATGGGAGCCTAAGGAGCTTGTGTTAAAGACATAACCAAAATATTTTTAGGTAACATTTTGTGAATTTCAAGGAAGAAATTATTGTAAGGAGGGGAGAATGTTACACTGCAAGGTTTTAAAAATAAATATTGAATTCATTTTATAATATATCCATTAAACACAACTTTTCCTCAACTAAGTTTTGAATTTCTAAAAAAATTCATCTCGATTTGTGATCAGTAAGTCATTTGAAGTCTGATAGAACATACTTGATTTTTGGGGAATAGTAACATACAATTATGAATAGAAATATGACCCTAATGAATATAAAATAATGATATTATTTTATTTTCTTAAGTTAATAAGATAATTAGATCTTAATTAATTTTTCAATGCGATATAAAACTAATTATACCTTTAAAATTGTTATTTTTAGAATTAACTATGATTTTATTTAAAAATTTAATTAATAATATATAGAATTTTTTTTGAAAAATGGAGTTCATTTTTGAATTCTACACATTGAAAAATGGTAGGGGTTAATTTTTGGGATTTTTTTGAAATTCATGAATTTTTTATGAATATTGAAATACAGTAAAATACAATATATTCAAATTATCAGTTAAATACACTATTTATGACATCATAAGTGATGTAAGGACACTTGGTTAGAACTCACATGAACTTATTACTATTATGGGTCACATGAAACAACACTATTGGTTGTCTTTATGGAAATAATAAAATAATTGATAAAATATTCAAAATTTACCCCTCTCCTCCACTATAAAACCCCCCTCACTCCCTCTAATATTCACTCCTCTAAGACTTGAATATGCTCAAATATCTACCCAATTACCTTTCCCTAGTCACTCCCCACATCCAAGAAGCTCTTGGTATTTCCAAAAGACCAAAACCCCTTCCCATAAGGAGGTTCTCAGAGAGGTTATTTCAAGAGGTAAAGCACCCTTCTTTTTCATTTAGTTTCATTTCAATTTATCTTCTTTTGTTAACCTATACTCACCTTCTCTGTATAAATGACCATGATAAATCTATAATCATCTATATACTGTAATTATATCATGTGAATTTAAGAACCATCGTCCATTTTTTTACTCTCTCCCATTTATTTTATAAACGAAATCGACGCCCATGAGCATCCAATTTATAACTTTCGTGAACGACGAAGTTTCATTATTCAAATTATATTTCATTTTTGCTCATTAAACCATTTTTATGGTTGAACCAGACTAAAATATATATATATTATAAACTAATTAATATTCAGGAACCTGTATACGTACATATTATTAAATCATATGACCAAACTAGTTCCTAATGATAAAAATTCTGCTAAAATAATCTAAGTGAATGTCATAAATACTTCATCTAATGATTAATCCTAATTCCATGGAAACAATTTATATAAATGAACATTAAAAATTCTTTATGTTCATAAATAATATTTAACTTCAATTATGAATATTTACATCCATTCCACATGAACTCTTTTACTTAAGAACAAGTGAACCGATTATGAAAATAAAGAAAACAAACACTCAGGAACGACGAAATTCAATATAATAATTTATCAATAAAGGCATAAATGAACTAAATTTAATTATTAGAAACAAAATACATGTCTAATAGGTTCTGAAATAATTTATTAATAAGTATAATTTCATATTCCAAGACCTTAAGTTCAAGAGCGGAACACATTTGGACTTAATGTAAGGGGTTTTCCACCCGAACATCCATTTTCTTTCAAGTTACTTTCATTGTATAATTACCTCAATGAAATTCTTATGTATTATTATTTACTCCTCATAAATTATTTTTGAGTGTTCTACATAAGTTTACCAAACATAACCCTTCCTTATTTTTTGGATAGTTACACGTTTTAAAAGGAACTTTCAAAATTATTTCTGAAATACAAGCCCGTTCCAAGGCAGTTTCTAAAAATCTTACCAATTTTCAAGGGCATTCTATAATCTGTTTTTGGAAACCATAATATTTATAAAATCACCTATTTTATTATTAATATACTATGTTACTTCACTTCTGGTTTTATACAAATATTTTTCCAAAATAACTCTTCTTTTCAAAGTAAAAGGGGTATTTATCTCAAGAATTGCTCGAAGATTTTGTAAGAGTATCTTAATCTATTTCAACAAACTTGTTGATTCTTATGTATTATTGGGATTAATATTTCATGGTATAATATACCATATTTATATTAATGTTTTATGATTATTTTGGTTGTGGATGTGCTATCTTAAAACCATTCATCAATTTACTCTGAATGGTTAGTCTTTATGATTAATGTTCGGGAAAAGTTATTTACATTTCATATATTAGTTTAAATATGAATTTATATGTTGTTTATATTTATCCCCATTCATATGAGAAATGAATTGGACATAGAAAGCGTCGGGTGAGGCCCGCTATAGCCCCTCGGTGTATCAGTATGTCTCATGACACAAACTACGGTCTTGGCGCAAGGCCTTGACAAAATGATTATTTATGTTATTGGAACAAGGCCTTGACGGTATGGTTATGTTGTCCTACATTATGAATTACCTCATTATGAAAATAGTATTGTCTATTCATATATTTATTCGACTGGTATAATACCCATGATTATTTTTTATTATGGCATTACTTACTTAGCTCTTATTTCTTCCATAATGTGTTCATGTTTTTTTTAAAGGCCTATGTTTTTAATTATTCAAATTACCTAAGGTTTATACATATCTTACGCAATATTTCTTACCCTTGCTGAGTGTTTGAGCTCACCCCTTTCTTATGTTTCATTTCTCAAGACATGGAGAATTTTATTATGAATGACATACTTAAATAACCTAGGAGTTATAGAAGTTGTCTAAGGAGTTTCTGTATTGTTTTTATTTTCATGTTTTTATGTTGAACTTATGTATGTATCTTGTTTCTAATAATACTAAACTACTCAGTCCTTCGGGATGCTTCTTCCTTGTTTATATGCCAATGTAATCAAATAAGGCACCGGCTCCAGGCAATTGGGGTCGGGTCCTTACATAATCTCTACCCAAATTCTCTCTCTCAAGCCTCTCAGAATACATAGGGACTTTCTGGAGCTCTCAAACTCCAATCACTAAGGGAGTTATAGTTTGGTGCAAGAGTAGCTACCCTGAGGAGAGAGTAAGACTCTATTAAATCTTCTCTCTTTTATTCCTTTTTTTCTTTTACCCTATCCCTTTCAAAAACTTATTCTATAAAATTTATTATACAGTAATTTAACATTATATTACTGATGTTAACCTACTGTAATTATCATATTAATGAAAAATATAAATGTCATACTTCCCTTTCCCATACTAATGACAATGTCCCATTAAAGGTCGATTAACTATCTACAGAGACGTTTCGAAGATAATTGTTATAAAAACCTTCATTTATGGACAATATAAATTATACAAAATACATTAATATCAAATTACATGTCTTCTATTCTTCTATAACTAATTATACTAATTTATAAATTAAATTTATTAAAAAATTAAATCATCACAAGAGGGGAAATTTTTAAGTAAAATATGACATCAAAACACTTCATTTTCATCAACGAAAATTATGAAATAAAATCCAATGAATATAATTGATAAATAATTTTATTAAATGAATATAATTCACTTTAGATCACTGTTTTAAAAAACATAAATTTATTATTCATGAGGCACAGAAGAGACAAAATTAAGCGAAAATTAATGTAAGGGATCCTCCACATTTCACTCTTAATCAAGATTGTCCTCTACGATATGCCCTTTTATGTGTAATCCCAAATGATAGGGTATAATTTTTCACCTCCCCCATACTTCCCTATTTCTTTATAAGTGATTAGAAACCCATTTTCTCTCTTATTAATCCCTTTTAGGTACACCTGATACCATGCTAATAATCTGTAATAAATTCTACCTGAACCTCCTTTATTCCTTTGGGTTGCTCTATCTTTATTTTACCCCAATAAAGTTTTCTTTTATTTTTATGTAAAACATCTAAATGATTTTTATATTCTCCAAACTCATGTTCTAAGATCCATCTATCATTCTCTTTCGGGTATATACATGATTTTAAGTGAATCCCTCCCTGATACTTCCCAATAAGCAAACTCGTTTTAAGGGAACTTCCAAAAAAATTTACCCAAATTAAATTGCACTCTATCCTAAGTTTTAAGCCACCATTGTATTTATAAAATAATCCGTTTTATAATTAAAACATTATTCTTTCACTTCTATTTTTATATAAATTATTGTTCCATTTTCTATTTTAAAAGCTCTATGGTATTTTCCTTAAAACCGCACAAAAATGTTTTAATGCTAAAATGTATCAAATATATTTATTAATGTTTTCACTTCTGTTTGAAATCACTAACCATGATATATTCCTATTTTACATTATTAAAGTCCATGTATTTTTATAATCCATTTATTTCATGGACACCTTCATGATACATCCATTGGTTATTCTTTATGTCATGATTTTGGTACCCAATTATTTATATGGGTAACCCCTTTGTTTATGTAAGATTGATTATGTATGATTATTTATGTGGAAAACATGTTCATGAAAAGTAATATGGGTTATCCTAGATAGCTCTCCAATGCATTGGATAAAGTTAAGTCTCATTAGATACTATGTGCCACGGTCTTGTTGGTTAGCCTTGGCTTGTGATGCTATGGGAAATATGATTGGCGGTTAGCCTTGACCCGTACTACTATGAGAAACGAGATTGGCGGTTAGCCTTGACTCGTACTAAATATATGTTTTATGTTTATACTACATTTATATGATTCCATGTTTATATGATCCTATTTTTATATGTTATGATTTCATATGTTCTATGCTTTTAGTATCTTTATGTCATGCCTCCTAACTCATGTGCTTAAGATTCTTTCTTATGTCCATTCCCTTACTGGACTTTTTACCTCATCCATTTATTTATGTTTTCCCCAGGTTATCCTATGTAGATGTAAGGGCTCAAAGGAAGTTTGGAGCACATTATGAAGATTAAATAAAGAAGTTTTTTTAATCCCATGTTTATGTATTATATACCCAGTCTTCCAAGACACTAGACTTAACGATCATTGGCTTGTACTATAATGTATAATTATTCTTAAAATCATGTAATGTTATATGTAAAAGTCTAGGGTATCTATAAATATGTTCATGGAAATGATGGCTTAGCTACTATGGAAATCATTATGTGCTTATGAGTCTTCCACAATTCCACATTTTATTCTTATGTTAGGATTTCTTGACCTATTTTATTTATTTCCTTATGATTCATGTCATAGGAACAACCATTATTTGTGCCATGATTCAAATATATGATATTTGATATGCAGGGTATGATATTATATTTTCATGATCAAGTTCTCATACCATTATGCTTATGATTATGCTTACATATCTCCCTTTCTTACCCTTACTGATCATTTGAGCTCACACCTTTCTTATGTTTCATTTCCCTAGGTTACGAAAAAAGGATGGAGGTATAATTACTAAAGATGGAGATATTTATGGAAGATATTGAAGATCGTTCACCATGATAGAATATTTTTTTCCTTGTTTCCAAAGACACTAAACCATTATGGTCCTCAGACATGTATTTATGTAATGCACTGAATATTCATCTAAAATGATGTAATATCCATGTATGTTAATCCTGGGTCATTATAGTTGAGGTTTTCTAGTAGTGAAAAAATTATGATTATAATATTATAAAGCACAAAGATCATCAATCACTTTGTTATCAAACTCTCTCCCATAATCAATTTGAATGTAAATTATTTTTTTCCATCTTTCATTTTTAAGATTCTTTGAAAATATTATAAAGACTTTGTAAGCCTAATTTTTTTATTCCAAGAAAAATACCCAAGTTATTCTTGTATAATCATTCAAAATACAAAAGATATATGATTTTACATTGATAATTTCAACTTGAGTTGGTCTAAAAATATCAAGGAAAATGAGTTCATAGTATTTAGAGGTAGATACTTATTTTTTAGGTTTGAAAGAAGTTTTTTGTTTCTTACCAAGTTGGCAAGGTTTGTAGAAAAAAATTATATTTGAAATGAAAGTTTGTTAAATATCAGTCTAGATGATATTGGTCGAGATTAAAAACTATGTGTGTGTGTGTGTGATATAGTAAATAAGGCATCTATTCTAAATCCAATAATTTGTATCTTAAACACTTTAATATTTAACAATTAAGAAAAAAGATATTTAAAATTAATAAAATAAAAATTTTAAAAAAGAAAATAAGTAAACAAAATATTCCCTTATTAATTAAAAACTTTGCAAGAATCATTACCAAAATAGATCTTAAAACCATTTTAAAACATTTTGATAATACTTAGTAATTTTTTTAAACCATCAATAAATAAAAAATCTATTATAAGATTCAAATTAAGAAAAATGACCATACCTATACTGAAGATTTTACATCCTGAATTGTCACTAAATGTAATATATCCTACATATTACTTTTCAAGTTTATTAAATTAATATACATTACCACACATGTTTTGAGATCATACATTATCCATGTTCCACTTTTTTTTTATGGATTTAATATTTATATAAGTTTCATATAAAATTAAGAGATTAAGATTGTGGTACCTAGGTTTTGGGTCCATATATGTTAGTTAAGAGGTATTTTGGTACCCAAATTTATTTTGAAAATGATTTTTAAGATGTGATATGAGATGAAAGCTGGATACTTTTTGGTCTAGCATATCAATAATTTTGTTAATTAAATTTATAAATTAGATTCCTAAACTTATGGAAATAATTAAAAATCATTTTTTTGGAAATACTATTAATAAAATTCAGCTTTCTAGAAGAACTAGCATTGTTTAAAAAAAATAAAATTTTATTATTTGTATAGTTTTTTAAACCCAATATTTTATTTAGAATTTTTTTCCTTAGGTGAATTTCATGAAATATTTTTCTAGATCTTTAATAGTCAATTATAACTCACACACATTCAGTTTATTGTTTGATTTTATCGGTAATTCAAATTTTTTGATCACGTGTTGATCCTTTTCTATAAGATCTTGATTGTAATTCCTTTTATGTTCTTTTTAAATTTAAGTTAATTAAAAAACCTTCTTTAAGTTGATCATGATCATATTTTATATCTTCATAGATTAGGATATCATAATAATAAAAAGAATTTTAGTAATAAGAAGAGGAGGAGAAAGAGTTATCTTTATTAATAACCTTGACTCAAACCATAAGACACTTGGCACTTTCATTGTTAACATGAGGATATGGAATCATTTCATTCAATCCAATTTAAAACCTTGAAGGATTTCTTAAATTTATTATTTTTCTACTTGTTCTTATTTTTGATCAAGGGTTATTTCGGTCTTATGTGTCCCTTATTTTAGCATTCGAAGTGCATCACTTCTTGTTCACTGTGATCATTCTTTTTTTTAACCTTGTTAGGATTTCTTTCTTTTACAGAATAGTTTTATCATATTGGATATATAAGTTATTTCATCATTATTTAACGAGTCTTCATTAATTTCATTGAAAGTAATTAACATTTTCTCCTTGACTTATTTGGATTCCTTATCATCTTGTCACTTCTTTGTGATCTCATATGTCATGAGAGATCCAATTATTTCCTCATCCAGCATGTTTTTATGTCTTTTACTTCTTGGATTTCCATCACTTTAGGCTCCTATTTTCTTAATAAAACCCAAAGGATTTTATTCATATTTGTTTTAGAAATACTATCACCAAGAAACTTTCTACCATATCATATGTCACTAAAGTATGTAAATAACTTAGTAATAGATTAAATTGGATGCATACTAAAGCTTTAAAAATCTTTCTTGTACATATCAAGCCAAGTAGTTTTATACTTATTCATTCCTTCGTGAGTAAATCCTAAGAATTTACATATTTCATGAGATATTTACCAAATGTATATGAAATTAAATTCATTTGGGTCTAATACATAATGAAAGGTACACATATCTCTCCCGTATAATTCAAATGACAAAATATCATCAGTCATCCATTTTTCTTCTTTTTCACTAGTAGAAATATAACCATACATAAATATTTTCTATACAGGATAACCAATAGATCTAATAAAGTTTGAAATTTGAGTATTCCAAAAACTATAGTTGAAACAATCAAAATTAGGTACACGACCCATAGATTTCCCTTCAGAGTCAACATGATTGTTATAAAAATATTACATTTAAAAACTTCAAATTTTGAAATCAGTCAAAATTTGGAAAATGAAAATTAATTTTGAACAAAAATATATATGGAATAAAACAAAAATAACCCAGTTGATACTAAATTTAGGTCATAGATAAGATAGAAAGAGGGGGGATTTCCTTTGAAAACAATTTTAAAATGATGTTATAGAAGAAAAGTGATTATCATGTGAAAAGTTGATTTTAGTATAAAACATTCAATGTAAAGTGAGAGTAATGTAAATTAAAAAACATCAAGCATAGTGGAAAATAAATTATCAAAATAAAAAAGGAACACTTTGATAAATGAGTTTAGAAATAACTTCAAAATGATCCCATATATCTCCTCCCCTCAAGTAGGATTGAGAGGGTTATACTTCCTTCTTGGTTTTAACATAAACCAAAGACTAAATAAGGTTATAAATAATACCTCAATTTTAATAAAAAACATTAACAAAAAATAATAACCATGTTATTAATGAAAACCAAAAACTAAAACTGATCACTTTAATAGTTTTGGACACCTAAAGAAGAAGATAAAGAAGATAAAGAGTTTTTTTACAATCCCTTTAAAAAGAACTCAAATCTCTCTTAAATATTTTTAATAATATGAAATATGAATAGAAAAAGGGAGAGAGTGAGATATTTAAAATTTTCAACAAGGGATAAAAAGAAAATTTCTTAATAAATATTGGCAACTAAAACTGGATTGTGGTCCTTGAATACTAGTTTCTTTTTGAATAATGTAACTTTTCTTAGAGATATCTTGTAAAAGTTCATTGTTGATCAACAAATAATTATTTTGTGTAAATTTTTCATCATATATGTTCATGGTTAAGATCCAATTTTCTATTGACATCTATACATTTCCTTAATAGTTACTATAGGATCCTTGGGTAGATTCAATCCATTAACGATCCAAATAAATGATTTTAGACCAAGAATTAATTTCCCTTTGACTGTTTTGGATCAAATTTACTTATGGAATATGTTTTTATAGTATAAGGCTTTTAACTATGGAGCAGAGTCCCAAAGGATATTTTTTGGTTATATTGATATTTAGGTAGTTAAGGTGTGGATATTAAGTTGTTTCATGGATAACCATTTCATAGAATTTCTAGAGAATGGTCATTCAACTTGCGTTGTGGCCTCACCTGAGTTTATAGGGTCAGAGGTTTGACTACGATGTGGATTTCAGGATCTTAACCATGATTCTCAAAGAGGAAGTTTGATTGAACCTGATTGGATACATGAACTCAAGCACATATCCCCAAATTCCATAGGTTACTGACCACAAACAAGGTCCTAGGTGAGCCCTTGGGGAGACTATGCCTCATTACCAGAGTATCATAGTAGAAATCAAACACAATCAATAGAGGAAGTGCATAAATAAGTATTAAACTAAAAATAAAGACAAGGCGGGAATACATACAAAATTTAGAAACATCACATATATAATGATGTAGATGATACAATTTTCTAAAAAGCATCCAGAATAGTACATAGTAATACAATACAATTCAAGTATCTCAAAAAGACAAAAAGCATAGAAATGTGTCCTAGTAACATCGTAAGCCTCAGCTTGGTATCATGTTCTCCTGCTCCAAGGTAACTATCAACAACCAGAACTAGGGCACTTTCCCCTACCATCACATGTAACCATATAATCTATTTGGGTCCCCAAGTAGGCCAAAATAGGGTGTGAGATAGACATTCTAGTAGGTAACCACCCAGAAGTCTATAAACTATAATCACCAATGTGCAACATGCTAAACCAGTATAAGTAAATAGTATTATAAGTGTAAATGCCAATGGAATATAAATAATGTGATCAAGTAATACCAATAGCTTCTCAAGGCTCTTAACAACAAATGTTAGCTCTTAACAAGGTATCTATAAACAAGTAAACAAGTCACACGACCTTACCATAAAATCATCCATATCACATAACCCACAACCTATCCATATAATGAAGTGTATCACAAAGCAATGGCATTGCCATAATAAGGAGTCAGGTATCCCACGACCTCACTATATAATAGTGTTTTGACCATGAAGGTCCATATACAAGGTGTATAAGACCAAGGAATCCCTGATGAGTCCCATTGTCATCCTAGTGGAAACTTGATATGGGCATAGGTTGGAGTCCTAGGATCATGTGTACTGACATGTCCTGTGTGATTCTAGAAAGTCGAATCGATGGGGTAGCAGGGCCCGAGACATCCCACAGAATCAAGACCCAAGGGGAATAATCAACCCAAGGCGTCCAATATAGCATTCCAAATCCACAGAGTAGTCCATGGCATCTATAATTCCTTCATTCAATTAAAACCATATACCCACTCATATAAACCATTTCATTTACATATGAGTATACCCACTCATATAAACCATTTTAAAATTCCATTCCATATGAGTATACCAACTCATATAATCCATTTAATCATACACCATGGGTTTACCCACCCAATGATCATAGTTTAAACAAGTATTTAAACAAAAAAATAAGGGTATACCCACCCCTATAACCATATTAATTCATTTAGTGAGTACACCCACTCACATTGTCACACACAACATGAGTATACCCATTCATGGATTCTGCTACTATTTAATCAACTCATATAGGTATACCTATGCATTGTATCACTATTACCATTTATCACATCACTTAGGTCTACCCACACAATTAACACAATTGTTAAAAATTACCATTAAGAAATTTAATACAACCAATGAGTATACCCATTAATGTAAACAATTCCATTTAATCCATTCATGTAATTAGGCATGGAATATCCAAGTCATTTTCAATAAGTGCACCCCATACATGACCTTAATTTAGGTAACAGGTTCCAATGCACCACAAAGAAACCTATGGGAAATCTCACTAGGTCCGATTACATCAACCACAATTAACCCGCTCAAAAATGGAGTCGCTCCAGAAATTCTGATGGGCGGCATATCAGCTGATCGCACTAAACAAATACCAAATGTCAAAAGAAAAGTATAGACCACCTTCCTCAGCTCGATAATGGAGAGATCGTCCAGTATTAAGTTTTGGTTTTTCCAGGTTTAGGAGAAATCTGAAGAACATACGAAGAAAGTGATATTAGGGCATATGAGCCTAAAATCAAATAAAGAAATCAAATTTCAGAAGAATCGAGAAAGGATAAAAAGGAACACAGGCCTTACCGATGCAGATCATATGAGGCAAACCATGCTCGGATCAGAGGTCGGATGAAGAACCAACCTCAAATCCTATATTAGGATTCCAAAGGGGCTACCAAGCATGAACCCCTACTATGCAACACTTCAAGAGAGGAGGGATTTTAGGTTTAAAACATAACAGGGGAGAAAACACCATTTTACCCAAATAAATTAGTTCACATGGTTTAGGTGCACGGTTTTTCTAACTATTCTCTATTTTTCATGGTTGCTACAAGTACCTATAGGAACTCCCATCATTACCTTGAACAGTCTATCTAACTGTGCGGTAAGTCTATGTCAAAGGTCTGTAATTTCAGCAGACCTACCACATGGTCGTGCGGCTACTACTGCATGTTATACTCTAACTGTGCAACCAAAGTGACCCTACTCCCCAATATCACATGATTTTTTTAACCATGAGGCCTACCCTTTATGGTTTCTACTAACTGTACTCTAGGCTAAAACCATCCCAAAACTAGGTTTAGGACTCCGAACGAGCCCTGGACACCTTCAAACCACTCGTGATCAAAAGGGGTACACACGTAAGGCCATAACAAAACATATAAACTAAAAATAAAGGGATCTGTACCTCATAGGAAAACTCAGGTTCTTATAATGGTTTTGATCCTCTGGCCAATGGTTTATAGGCCTTCGTGGATTCAGAATTGGTAAACCCTTGGTTGAATTTTCAAAACAATTGAAATGTGAAAACGAAATTTGAACATAAAATGATGGATAGAGACTTGACCTAGACCCGATTTTTGAGTGTGCAAGAGGTAGAGTTTTTAGTGTTTTTTATGGTTATTACTTAAGCAGTCCTAGTAGTTGGATCAAGATGTGGGTTATCCTGGTTTTTTTAGGAAGGCTTTTACCTATTCTATGATATTTGGTTGTGATCTTTGATGTCGTTCTTTTTTTTACTTCTGTTTGTCATTTTTGAGACAGACCACTGTGATGATCTCAAGTTGAACACTATGAGGGTGGCGAAGACCACTCTATGGAGGCGATGGTCCATGGGCTACCGATTGATCCTCCTTTTGTGCTAGTTGAGGAACCTGGATATGTTCCATATACAAGTGTTCAGGAATAGTTCCATGAAAGATTCTTTGGCTATATGTAGACTTTTTAGGGAACACTACAGCCTACCTTGACTATAGATCAGCTGACACAGTTGTTAAAATAGTAGCATCCTCCCACATTTTCAAGGGATGGAAGCTCATAGGCAGCAAAGATGTGTTTTGAGACCACGTTAGTGATTTTTGGGCATCTAGAGACTCTTCCTGAGAGGAGGGTCAGGATCTCTACTTACATTCTACATGGAGCATAAAACTGCAGGTGTGACGTATTGAACCAGGAATATGGGCTATGAGATATGGTTTGGGATGAATTCTAAACCCACATTTTCAATTACTTTTACCTTGAAACTCTACAAGTAGATCAGGCTAGTGATTTTAAGTGTTTGGAGTAGGGCATGATGACGGTTATGGAATACATGGAACACTTCATATATTTTAATCATTTTGCACCGATGTACCTTAATGATGAGCTATAGAGGGTGATATGCTTCAGGGAAGGTCTCAAATATGTTATCAAATATCATGTCAACATGTTCATATTTACTTCTACCATTGATATTATGAATTGAACATTGATTACAGAGCAGAACTTGAGGGAAGATGAGGGTGAAAATAGGGGAGTGATGTTCCTCAACCCATTGGATCTACATCGTCATGTGGGAAGCATCATTTTGAGGCTTCCCATGAGGTGAGTTCCAGTATAGCTATGATTACTGTAAGCTTGGTGTTTTTTCATCAGTGTGGTTAGTGAGGCCACATGAAGAATCAATGCGAACGTGACCCAGTTGAGTGTTGATCTTATGGAAGGATGGGTCATATTCAATGTTTTGACAGGACCTTCTCTCTAGATTTGAGTGGTAGGGGGTCAGCTCCGACATCAAGTTCATGAGAAGGTTCCACTTCTTTGTGTCAAGCAGGGAGTTGGAGCAGTGTGGGCCAGTCAGTCCGAGGCAGTGGTGGTCATGGTAAAGGTATCTATACACCATTTACACCTATACATTAGTGTAACACCCTAAGATTCTGCACATAAATTTAATATTGAATTCATGAAACACTAAGTCTATATAAAACACCACTTTGTTATAACCTATCCAGTAAACATAATTTTTCCACCTCTTTCATTTGAATTTCGAAAAACTAACATACACGGTTGCATTTAGTAAGATATTTTGAGTCTGATAAGTAAAAAATTATTTTTTATGAATAGTAACATACCCTTATGAATAGTAACATACCCTTGTGGATAATAATATTACTCTTATGAATATTAATAAATAGTAAATCATCCAAACAAATAGAAACTTCACCCATGAATGTATAAATACAATTCAGACATCTTATAAGTGAAAAAACGATTATAGTATAAGTATTGGTATTTTTGTATGTCATAAATATTTTAATTACAATTTTACAATTAATTTAATAATTTAAAATGGAAATTTATTTTCACAAAATATAACAATAAATTGTTACTTTATTGTCTTATGGTTGTAAGATATTTTTATGGGACCTTGATTAATTTCTCAAGGTGTTATAAAACGAGTTATAGTTTTAAAGTTGTTTTTTTGGAATAAATTATGATTTCATCTAAAAATTAAATTAAAATTATTTAGAAAATTATTTTCAAAAAATGGATTTCATTTTTGAATTCTACGCATAGAAAAATGGCTGGGGTGAATTTTTGGGGTTTCTCTAAAATACTTTTATATTTTGTGAATGGTAAAAATACAGTTTTGTGTTTTCGGTATGTTTAATGACAGCATAATTATGTAATAATTAATATAAAATTATGGTCGACTTGTGTACATTAAAATATGATATTATGTTTTCCAATTTTCCAATACCAAGTTTAAATACCATGTTAAATCACATGGTTTTGCAAAAACCACTAATGAGGTGTCCTTTAAAATTAATAAAAAACTCCCTCTCTTTTACTATAAATACTCACCCATTACTTCATTTTCATTTATTCCAAACTCATAATCCTAGATTATCTTTTATTTTTACCTCCCTATGATTCCTCACAAGGTTTCCTCAATCCACCCAATGTTCTAACCTTCATGTTTTAGGAGTTACTCTACAAGGTAATAAAATCTACCACCCTTCTCTTTCTCAAGCTCTCTTTTTATGTTATTCTCTTTTAGTTTATTTTGGATTATGTTGGGATATTTCATTCCATATCCCACTTATTTATATATTATTTAATAAATATTATATACGCATTTTCTCTCATCAAAATATTTTATGAATTTTTAAGAGACACTGTTAGGCTGCTAAATGTTCGTAAATGATTTCTCAATTTTTCTTTCTTTTGAGTTCCTTTCTTTTATTTTTTATTTCCTAAACTCCTTTCATCCAAATTTTATGATACATATATTAACTTAAATGTACTGGAATTTTGTTTTTATAATGTAATAATTCATTATCATCTCAATTTTCCCCTTCTTTTATACTAGAAATGAAAACACCATCCGAGATGTGTTAAATTATCACATTCAAGGACGACGGGTTTTCAATTTATATTACCATCCTAAATTCCATTAATGAAACCATTTTTTTGGTTTAACCAGACAATAATACGTATAATATAATTTATATAAGGTTATGGAATATTTTTTTACATGTGATATTAATTTATAAATCAAGATGAGTTTATTGTGATCAAAAACCACTAATTAACACAAACAATTATCATTAAAGTTTTATATAATGATTCATCTTCCCTTCCAATAACCAAATGAATTTTATAATAATTTACTCTTCTTTATGATAAATAATAACATATAACTTCGATTCTGGAAAACCATTATCATTCTACATGTTTATTCGTATTTGAATATAAGTAATCCAATCATGAAAACCGAGGAAGAAAATGCTCCCAAACAATGAAATTAAATATCTTAACCCATAAACAGGCCATGAATGAACCTATTAAGGTTATAATAAATCAATAAGAATTAAAGTAAATTATGGAATAATTAATTTATGAACCTAAATTTGATTATTTAGGTCTTCAAGATCAAGTGAGGAACACCTTTGGACTTAAGGTAAGGGTTTTTCACCCGAACCTCCATTTTCATTTGGGTTACCTTCACTATCTACTTACCTCAATGAAATTATTATTTATTATTATGAGCCCCTAATAAATTATATATGATTGTTCTATATATGTTTACCAACCATAATACTTATTTATTTTTTGGACAGTTACGTTTTTTAAAAGGAACCTTTAAAAAAATCTCGAAATACAAGCTTGATTCAAGGTAATTTCTCAATTATTACCTATTTTCAAGAGCACTCTATAAATTTTTTTTAACAAATATTATTCTCATAAAACAAATATTTTTATTATGATTAATCAAACATAAATAACTTCTGGTTTTATATAGATATTTTTTCAAAATAACTCTTCTTTTCTAAGTAAAAGTTTTTTTATAACAAGAATTACTCGATGATTTTAAAAGAGTATTTTCACCCATTTCAACACTCTTGTTGTAACGAACCAAAGTTTTACCAATGTAAACTCAATTATTATTATTATTTATTATATTATAATCACATAATATTACTTTTATAACACAATAAAAACTTTATAATTGAATAATAAGTGAAATAAAAGGTATATTTAGAAGTTAAGGAACATATAGCAATAGTAACTTGACCTTTGGAATAGTAATGTGACCCTTATGAATAGTAAACTGGATAATGTAATAGTAACATATTCAGTGAAAGTATAAATAAAATTTATCTTTTTATAAGTGACAATATGGTATAGTTATATCATAGTATAAGTAAATAAATATAGTAAAAACTGTTAATAAGTGTTAGTATTTTTATAAGTCAGGAATATTTAATTACAATTTTATGATTAATTTAATAATTTAAATGAAAAATTTAGTTTCATGAAATGTATTAATAAATTAATATTTTTATTCTAAGATAATTTAATGTGACCTTGAGTGAAATTTCAAAGTGTTAGAAAAGCACTTTTAAATTTAAAATTTGTATTTTTCAAGTAAATTTGGATTTTAATTAAATATTAAATTAATCATATTCATAAATTAATTTATGAAAAATGGATATATTTTTTGTATTATAAACATATAAAAATGGTTAGGGTGGTTTTTTGGTAATTTTCTGAAATACTTCAATTTTTTGTGAATAGTAAAAATACAGTTTTTCACATAATCAGTATATCTTAAATTGCATCATTCATGATGTAATGATGAAATAAACTTTGTATAAATTTAGATTAGTCCATGTTATATTTAATTTCATAAATGTTTCCATAAAATACAATAAACTCGGTTTCCAAACCTAAAAAGAACTTTCCAAAAACCTAAAGTCAAAATGTGATTCATTAAAATATCATTTTCTCTTTCTTTTCACTTTCCTTTTAATAAATTAATAAATTAGAATTATAAAGATTATTTAAAGTCTAAAAGGACTTATATTATATTAATATATTATTTATGTTGTCAAAAAACTACTATTACATGTCTAACATTTGTTATTTTATTTTATTTAATATTTTATTCTCAAAACACCCCCTCCTCAAATATAAATAACACATCTCTCTCCCCTTTAAAACCCATTCATCTCATCCATTACTAAGACTAATATATAAAAAAATTATCCCACTCAAGCCTCTTAGAATACATAGGTGCGTTCCAAATCCCTTGAACTCTAATCACAAAGGGAGTTATAGTTTCATGCAAGAGAAGCTACACAAAGGGGAGAATAAGACTCTATTAAATCTTCTCTCTTTTCTTCCTCTTTTTTTATTTTCTTTTACCCTATCCCTTTCAAAAAATTATGATAAAAATTTTATTATACAGTAATTTAACATTATATTAATGGTGTTAACCTACTTTAATTATAATATTAATGAAAAATATAAATGACATACTTTCCTTTCCCACACTATCGACAATGTCCTGTTAAAGGTCGGTTAACCATCTACGGATATGTTTCCAAGATAATTATTATAAAAACCTTCATGTATGGACAATATAAATTATAAATAATATATTAATATCAAATTACATGTATTCTATTCTTCTGAAACTAATTACACTAATTTATAAATTACATTTAATAAAATGGGAAATCATCGCAAGATGAGAAGTTTTTAAATAAAATATGATATCCAAACACTTAAATTTCATCAATAAAAATTATGAAATAAAATAAAATTAATATAATTGATAAATATTTTTAGAAAATGACAATAATTCAATTTTTTATCATTGTTTTAGTAAACATAAATTTTTTATTTAGGAGGCAAATAAGAGACGAAACTAAGCAGAAATTAAGGTAAGGGATCCTCTCTATTTTACTTCTATTCAATATTTTACTCTATGTTATGCCCTTTTATGTGTAATTACTAGTTATTGGTATGACTAATAACCTCCCCTATACTTTCTTCATGATGTTTAAATGATGAGAAACTCCTTTCTCTCTCATTAATCCCTCTTAAATACAAACGATACCATGCTGATATTCCATGAGGGATTCAACCTGAACCTCCTTTATTCCTTTGGGTTTCTTTATCATTATTTTTACCTAAATGAGGTTATATATTATTCTTTATCTAATCTTATAAATTCTATGTGAATTTCCAAAACTCAGGTAGCAATTTCCATTCATCATTCTCTTTCATGGATATACATGTTTTAAGTGATTCTCTCCTCAATACATCCCGATAAGCAAACTTATTTTGATGGAACTTCCCGAATTCTTACCCAAATTCAAGTGTACTATATATTATGTTTTAAACCTCCATTGTCTTTATAAAATAAGTCTTTTTATTTTTAAAACCTTCCTCATTCACTTCTGGTTTTTTATAAATGATAGTTCCCTTTTCTATTTTAATGGCTTTATAGTATTTTCCTTAAAACCACTCAAAAATGTCTTTGTGATAAAATTTATTGAATAATTTTCTTAAATGTGGTCACTTATACTTGACACAACTTACCATGATACATTCCAATTTTCCCTTATGAATTTCCATGTATATTTCAGTTCCTTTCTATCTTGGACACCTTTATGATACACCCATTTGTTATGCTTTATGACATGATTGTGGTACCTAGTTCTTTCCATGGGTAACACTTATGTGTATGTAAGATTTATTATGTATGATTAATTATGTGGAAAAAATATCAATGAAAAGTTAATATGGGTGCACCAAGATATATCTCCAATTAATCAGGAAAAGTTAAGTCTCATGAGTTGTTATCTGTAAAAGTCTTGGCAGTTAGCCTTGGCTTGTGCTACTATGTGAAATGATCTTGGTGGTTATCCTTGAATAGTATCAAAGTAATGTTTTATATTTCTTCCAAATTACTTTTATTCCATGTTTATATGATCTCATGTTTATATTTTATGATTTCATATGTTCCATGCTTTTTTTATCATTATTTCATGCCTTCTAACCCATATGTAAAATCCATATTCTTATGTATACTCCCTTACTAGGATTTTTAGCTCATCACTTTGTTCATGTGTTACTAGGGTACCCTATCTAGATGTATAATCCCAATGGAAGTTAGGATCCCTCTATGAAGATTAAATGTAGAATTTTTTTATTCCCATGTTTTACATTTTATGTACCTAGTCTTCAAAGACACAAGACTTCACGATCTTTAGCTTGTACTCTGATGTATATTATTCTTAAAATCATGTAATGTTATATGTAAAAGGCTAGGGTCTCTATAGTTGGTATTATAGGATGGTCTAGTTTTTTTAGATATTAGGAATAGATCACCTTAGTGAGAACCTTAAAGATGATACTAAGTATAAGAAAACATCCCGAAAATTTGGTAAGTATATATTAAGTGGATTATCAAGAAAATGCATTCATGTCTAGATAAAAACAGTTAGACGCTGCTCTGGAAAAGATATACCTAAGAGTAAAAACTCTTACAAGGAGTTTCAGACCTGACCGGGGGTATCCTGGTACAGGAAAATGGCCCTTATTTCACTCTTGGTTTGACACTCCTAGGGGATATACTATGGTAAATTCATGATATTAGTACAAACCATTATTAAGGGAATAAAAAAATACCACAAGAATATAAGTTAACAAATAGATCATGGATAACCAAGATTTAAACCTAAGAAATGACAAGTTAGGATATACTTCTCCTTTACAAGTTTATCCTTTTACGTTCAAATTTTCCTTTTTATGCTCAATATCTAAGTATTCATTACCTATAATTGTACGGTATTTTTCTTAGTTAATGGTGGGAAATAGAATAACTCATTCCAATAGTCAATGTGATAGGGAATGTGATGATTTCCCTAATGATATTCCTTATATGATGAGAATGGGTACTCAAAACTTCATGATAGTACTTGCTCAGCTGGCTCATGTTATTAATAATAACTTTAATAATATGGAACTCCATCCTCCTCCAAGGAAAGAGAAAGTTACCATAGACTCTTTCATGTAGAAATGTCCTCCCATGTTTAGTGGATCTTTTGATACCCTCCTCACGAAACAGTGGATTAACTCCGTTGAAAATATATTATTCTTCCTCTAATGCTTGGAATAAGAGAAAGTTTTAATAGTGCTCTATCATTTTGATGGTGAATCATATCAGTGGTGGACATTGATCAAGAATAAGAAGCCCTAGGAGGAAATTGATTCCCTGTATTGGGAGGAATTCAAGAGGATGTTTTTCAAAAAATATTTTCCTCGAACCCTCTATCTCAAGATGGAAAGAGAGTTCCTCAGTATCAACTAGAAGTAAGATGATTCAATTGGGGCATGTCAAGAAAACTTTACAAGGCTTTCAACGTACGAATATGGCTTTGTCATGAACATCGAAAGCAAGGTGGATCACTTCTTTAGCGGGTTAAATCAAATCTACGAAAGGTGTTGGTGATCCGAGACTTTGACAGCTATGAAAATATTTTCCATTATGCCCTTATGGTTGAAATGAAGATTGGAGACTCTCAGTGGTCTCGGGGGCCTAGTGAAAAGAAGAGGTAAATAGAGAATAGCATGGGTGGTTCAACATACAAATCCCATGATGGAAAGAAGCATGACTATCCCACTTGTAAAATTTGTGGGCAGAACCATCTTTGGAGTTCTCTAAAGGGAACCAATATTTTCTTCAAATGTGGAAATTTGGGAAATCTGGCTAAAAACTATTGACGAGATATGAAGAAAATTATTAATGTGGAAGAATAAATGAAGGTTCAGAACAACACTCAACCTATAGTGTAGTGTTACAACTGGAAGGAGCATGGGAATTATATGCAAAATTTCCCTAAGACATGGGTTGTCGGAGGCAATCAACAATAACCTCCAAGGAAACAAGGAAGGGATTATGCTATCACTACAACTGAGGTGGAGCTGAACAATGATGTGGTGACAGGTACTCTAGTTATTCATTCAAGAATAGATAATGTACTATTTGATTATAGTTCTACACATTCTTTCATATCTTGCAAGTTAAGTATAACTATTCAAATTTCAACTCAAAATTTTTAGAATAAGTTCTCTGTGAGAACAATGAATGGGGAAATTATTGCATCCATGGTTTATAACTCCTCCCCGATTAATATTTGTGGACTGAAACTCCCAGAAAATCTTGTCATAATTATTTTAGTGGAATTTGATGTTATTTTGGGCATGGATTGGCTATTTTTATACAAATATAACATCAATAGTTGGGAAATGGATATCACTCTTCACATCCTAAAGCATCATCAAATTCATTACAAGTATAAGGAGGAAGATGAATCTCCTTTATAATCATTGTCTCAAGTGTAGATATTAATTCTTTATGAGCAAGAATTTCTCTCTCAAATGATTGAGATAAAGGAGATAATCATGCTTGAAGACATGCCCATCTTGAGGTATTACACTGATGTATTCCTTGAAGAGTTGCATAGTCTTCCTCATAACTGAGATGTTGTGTCATCAATTGAACTTATTATTGGATCTCTACCTATATGAAAGAATCCTTATAGAATGGCCACCATTGAGCTGGAAGAGTTGAAGAAGTAGTTATAGGAGAATCTGAAGAAGGGTTTTATACACTCGAGTGCTTCACCTTGGGGTGTGCCAGTCCTCTTCATCAAGAATAAGGATTGTTCAATGCACCTCTGCATTGATTATCGTGATCTCAATAAAATCATGATAAATAAAAAGTATCCCCTATCACGGATAGATGACTAGTTCAATCAGCTTTGTGGGGCTAGTTATTTCTCTAAGTTTGACCTTCGGTCAGGTTATCACCAATTAAATGAGAGGAATAAAGATATTCCCAAGACTGCCTTTCGAACGAGGTATGGACACTATTAGTTCATAGTTATGCCCTTCCTACTCACTAATTCTCTAGAAATTTTCTTGGATTTAATGAATAGATTCTTTAGAGATTTGCTCGACAAATTTGTAGTTGTCTTTATTGACGATATTCTGATATACTCCAAAATCAAGGAGTAACATGAGGAGAATTTGAATACTATGTTAAAGACTTTGAGAAGGGAGAATCTATATGAAAAGTATAGTAAATGTGAGTTATGGATGGAGGAAGTATCATTTTTAGGGCATGTTATCACCAACAAAGGGATATTTGTTGACCCTTCCAAGACAAAGTTGATTGAAGAGTGGCCCAGGACAACATCTGTAAAAGAGATCCATAGATTTTTCGGTTTAACTGGGTATTATCGACGATTTGTGAAGAAATTTTAACTATTGTCAAACCCAATGACCAAGCTGACATGGAAGGGAGTAAGTTTTTTTTGGACTTAGAAATGTGAATATTGTTTCAAGGAGTGGAAAAAGAGGCTTATCACTACACCAATACTCACACTCCCAACAAGTGGAGAACTCTTTGTGGTGTACAGTGATGTTTCAAAGAAGGGATTAGGCTATGTGCTGACGAAAAATGACAAAGTGATAGCATGAACCTCAACACAGCTGAAAATCCATTAGAAAAACTATCCTATGAATGATCTGGTGTTGGCGGTAGTTATCTTTGCATTAAAAATATGGCGGCATTGTCTCTATGGGGAGAAGTGTGAGATATATACTAATCAAAAGAGTCTCAAATATATATTCACAAAAAAAATAGGTTAATATGTTCCAGTGAAGATGGACAGATCTCATCAAGGATTATGACTTCTCAATCAACTACCATCTTAGTATGGAAAATAAGGTGGCAGATGCTCTAAGTAGAAAGGATCTTATATCTTTATCAATGATGAGAATTCAAAAGGATTTGATCTTCTTAGATTTTCAGATGATGGAAATGGGAATCATTAAGGGAGGAACATCTTCAATCCTTTTTCAAATTATTTCTCAACAATACATAGTGTAGAAAATAAAAGATGATCAAAGAAAAGATGTGGAAATTCTAAAAAGGGTGGAAGCTATCCGAAATGGGAAATCTTCAAAGTTCAAGATTGATGAGGAAGAAGTTATAAGATTTGATTCACGATTATGTGTACCATCCGATCTAGATATAAAGAAGGATATTTTTAATGACACACATAGATCAACCTTCTCAATCCACCTAGGGTGCATAAAGATGTATTGAGATCTCTGACAAAACATTTGGTGGTACAATATGAAAATAGATATTGCTGAATATACATCAAAGTTCCTGGCATGTTAACAAGTAAAGGATAAGAGGAAAAATTAAAAGGGGATGATGAAACCACTACCCATTCAAACATAGAATTGGGAGAACATCACCATGGACTTTTTTACTAGACTTCCAAAGAAATCTAGAGGAAAAAATGCTATATGGGTCATTATGGATCGTATGATGAAGACATCTCACTTTATGAAAATTTGAGAGGACTTTTCATTGGATCAACTTTCATGGATATAAATTAGATAATTAGTAATACTGCATGAAGTATCACTATCTATTATATTTTATCGTGATCTGAGATTCACCTTGATGTTTTGGAAAAGTCTCTAACATGTTCTAATCACTGAACTGAACTTCAGTATGGCCTACCATCCTCAAACAGATGGACAATCTGAATAAACTATTCAGACACTGGAAGACATTTTAAGAGCATGTTTTATAGAATTTAAAATAATATGGTACCAACATCTTCCAATGGTTGAATTCTATTACAATAATAGTTTCCACTCAAGCATCTGAATGACACCATATGAAGCCCTTTATGAGAAAAGGTGAAGAACACTAGTGTGTTGGGATGAAGTCAGTGAGCATAAGCTATTAGGACTTGAATTGGTCAAGGAAATGGTATAGAAGGTGAGAACCATTCATCATCACATCAAGGAATCCCAAAGTCGACAAAATATCTATATAAACAATCGTCGATGAGACCTTGAGTTCAAAGTTGGAGACATGGTATTTCTTTGTGTATCTTCATGAAATACTGTCATGAGGTTATGGAAGAAAGGAAAGTTAATTCCCAGGTACATCAGCCCCTTTGAGATTCTTGATCGTATCAGGGATGTGGCCTATCGACCGACACATCCACCTACCATGTCAAAAGTACACTATGTCTTTCATGAATCCCTCTTGAGGAAGTACATATCATACCCTTCACATGTACTCTCTTCGAAGTTGGTACAGTTGGAGGATGATATTTCTTATGAGGAGCAGTCAGTGAAGATCTTTGATCATAGAGATAAAGTTCTACATAACAAGACTACTCACCTGGACAAGGTACAATGGAAGAATCATAAGTCTGAAGAGGCAACATAAAAACTGGAGAAGGAAATGAAGGAAAAGTACCTGAAACTTTTTATGGCCTAGAATGTAAAATGAAATTTCAAGGGAGAAATTTATTTAAGGGGGGGAAAATGTAACGACCCAAAGTTTTATCAATAGAAATTACCTTCTTATAATTATTTCTTATATTATAATCACATTAGATTACTTTTAGAACACAATACAAACTTTATAAGTGAAGAATAAGTGAAATAAAAGGTATCTGCATAAGTTTAGGAACATATATAAATAGTAACTTGACCTTTGGAATAGTAATGTGACCCTTATGAATAGTAAACTGACCATTGTAATAGTAACCTCTCCAATCAAAGTATAAATAAAATTTATCTTTTTATAAGTGAAAATATGGTATAATTATATCATAGTATAAATAAATAAATACTTTCAAAATTATTAATAAGGTCTAGGTATTTTTACAAGTCAGGAATATTTAATTACAATTTTATGATTAATTTAACAATATAAATGAAAATTTAGTTTCATGAAATTTATTAATAAGTTAATATTTTGATTCTAAAATAATTTTATGTGACCTTAAGTAATTTTTCAAAGTGTTAGAAAAGAATTTTAAAATTGAAAATTTGTATTTTTCAAGTAAATTGTGATTTCAATTGAATATTAAATTAATTATATTTAGAAAATAATTTTTTTAAAATGGAGTTCATTTTTGGATTCTACACATTTAAAAATGTTTGTGCTAATTTGTTGGTAATTTTCTGAAATACTTCAATTTTTAGGTGAATAGTAAAAATATAGTTTTTCACATAACCGGTATATCTTAAATTGCATCATTCATGATGTAATGATGATATAAACTTTCTAAAAATTTAGATTCAGCAATTTTCTATTTAATTTCATAAATATTTACTTAAAATACAATAATCTCAATTTCCAAACCTAAAAAGAACTTTCCAAAACCTAAATTCAAAAAGTGATTCCTTAAAATATCATTTTCTCTTTCTCTTCACTTTCCTTTTAATAAATTAATTAATTAGAATTATAAAGATGATTTAAATTCTAAAAAGAATTATATTATATTATTATATTATTTATGTCTTCAAAAAAATACTATTAAACGTCTAACATTTGATATATTATTTTATTTGATATTTTATTTTAAAAACACCCCCTCCTCAAGTATAAATAACCCCTCTCCATCCCCTTGGAAAAAAATTCCTCTCATACATTAATAATCCTAATAACTTCGAAAATTCTCCCTCTAAAGCCTCTTAGAATTCATAATGATGTTCTAGATCCCTCCAACTCCAATCACCAAGGGAGTTATAGTTTCGTTCAAGAGAAGCTACACCGAGGAGAGAGTAAGACTCTGTTAAATCTTCTCTCATGTCTTCCTCTTTTTTTATTTTATTTTACCCTATCCCTTTCAAATATTTATGCTAATAAATTTATTATACAGTAATTTAACATTATATTAATGATTTTAACCTACTTTAATTATCATATTAATGAAAAATATAAATTTCATGCTTCCCTTTCCTACACTATCGACAACATCCTGTTAAAGGTCTGTTAACCATCTATAGAGAAGTTGCTCAGATAATTATTATAAACACCTTAATTTATGGACAATATAAATTATATATAATATATTAATATCAAATTAAATGTATTCTATACATCTAAAACTAATTACACTAATTTATAAATTACATTTAATAAAAAGCAAAATCGTTGCAAGATGGAAAATTTTTAAATAAAATATGATATCAAAATGATTCAATTTCATCAAAACATATTATGAAATAAAATCCAATGAATATAATTGATAAATATTTTTCTAATATGACTATAATTGAATTTTATATCATTTTTTTAAAAAACATAAATTTATTTTTCAGGAGGCACAGAAGAGACGAAATTAAACAAAAATTAAGGTACAGGATCCTCTTTATTTCACTTTTATTCAAGATTGTCCTCTATGTTATTCCATTTAAGAGTAATTAATATTGATGGGGTATGATTAAAAACCTCCACCATACTATCCTCATGATTTTTAAATTATTATAATCTCATTTCCCTATCATTAATCCCTCTTAAGTACACACGATACCATGCCGATATTCCACGAGGGATTCGCCCCGAACCTCCTTTATTCCTTTGGGTTTCTTTATCTTTATTTTTACATAAATGAGGTTATATATTATTCTTATCCTAATATTATAAATTATATTTTAATGTAAAAACTCATGTAACAAGTTCTGTTCCTCATTATCTGTTGGGGATATACATGTTTTAAGTGATTCCATCCTCAATACTTCCCGATAAGCAAACTTGTTTTGAAGGAACATCCTGAATTATAACCCAATTTCAAGTGGACTATAACTTCTATTTTAAGCCTCCATTGTCTTTATAAAATAATTCTTTTTATTTTGAAAACCTTACTGGTTCACTTCTGGTTTTTTATAAAGGATTGTTCTCTTTTCTATTTTAAAGGCTATATGGTATTTTCCTTAAAACCGCTCAAAAATGTTTTTTACTAAAATTTCTTGAATACTTTTCTTACATGTGGTCACTTATAAATGAAATAAATTCCCATGATACATGTTTTTTTTCCTTATTAATGTCCATTTATATTTCAGTTCCTTTCTATCGTGGACACTTTTATAATACGACTGTTTTTTATGCTTTATGACATGATTGTGGTACCCAATTCTTTTCATGGGTAACCCTTATGTTTATATAGGATTGATTATGTATGATTATTTATATGTAAAACATATTCGTGAAAAGTTAATATCGGTGCACCCAAATAGCACTCCAATGCATTGGGTAAAGTTAAGTCTCGTGAGATGTTATTTGCGACGGTCTTGGCGATTATCCTTGGCTTGTGCTACTATGTGAAACGATCTTGGAGGTCAGCCGTAAATCATACTAAAGTCATGTTTTATGTTGCTTCCACATTACTATGATTAAATGTTAATATGATCCCATGTTTATATGTTATTATTCCATATGTTCTATGATTTTTTTATCATTATCTCACGTATTCTAACCCATGTGCTAAATCCTTATTCTTATGTATAATCTCTTACTGTTCTTTTTAGCTCATCCCTTTATTCATGTGTTCCTCAGGGTACCCTATGAAGATGTATGAGCACAATTGAAGCTAGTATCCCTCTTTTATGATTAAATAAAGAATATTTTTTTATTCCCATGTTTTATGTTTTATGTACCTAGTCTTCAAAGACACTAGACTTCATGATCCTTGGCTTGTACTCTGATGTTTATTATACTTAAAATGATGTAATGTTATATGTAAAAGGATAGAGTCTCTATACTGGTTTATTATTATGTATAAATGGGGTTAATTTTTTATGATATCATCCACTTTTTTTTTACTGTGGATGGGCTATCTTAAAACCATTCACCAATTTACTCTGAATAGTTAGTGTTTGGGCTTAATGTTTAGGGAAAGTTATTTACATTTTGTATGATAGTTTTAATATGAATTTATATGTTATTTATGTTTCTCTCCATTCATATTAGGAATTAATTAGGCATATTAAGTGTCAGGTGGGGCCCGTTATAGCCCCTCGGTGCATCGGTAGGTCTCATGAGACAAACTATGGTCTTGGAACGAGGCATTGACAAAATGGATTTTTATGGTCTTATAAAGAGGCCTTGACGGTATGGTTATGATTTCCTTTATTATGCATTCCCTCATTATGAAACTAGTATTGATAGTTCATGTGGTTATTCGACTAGTAGAATACCCATGATTATGTTTTATTATGGCATTATTTATTAAACTCTTAATCCTTCCATATTGTGTTCATGTTTATTTTTAAAGGCATATATTTTTAGTTATTCAACATGCCTCATGTTTATGTTTTTTATATCTTACTATATATTTCCTACCCTTACTGGGTATATTATCTCACCCCTTTCTTATGTTTTATTTTCTCAGGACATGGAGAAGTTTATTATGAATGAACTGCAAGGATAAACTTATAGTTGTGGGAGTTCCCAATAAAACTTATGTGTTATATTTCATTCCAAGTTGTAATAATAAATTTATGTATGTATATTGTTTCCAGAGATACTAAACTACTCATTCTTTCAGGATTCATATTTCTTGTTTATATGATAATGTAATAAAATAAGGCACCAGCTTCTGGAAACTGGGGTCAAGTCTTTACAATTAAAGTGGGCCTACTCTAGGCAATGAGGTTCTGTCATAGGATTGTGGTGCAAGACAGTTCTATTATTTGCAGCCAACCCCCGAGGAGCAGGGTGTCTAACCTTCTACTATGATATGTACAATTTTAGTAGCCTCAACTATTTCATCTTCTCTTTTTGATACAGGTGCATTATATAGTTTTATTTCTACACCTATGGTGAAAACTCTTGGACTTGTTTTTTTTCTTCTGAGTGTGTTATGATGCTAGATACACCATTAGGAATCAGAACAGGTGATGTGATCCAGTGTAAGGAGTGCCCATTGAGTTTGGTGGGTGTCGCTTCTTCTAGATTTTGTGTTTCCTTGAGATTATAGGTTTGACATCATTCTTAGGATGAAATGGCTATTATCTTATCTGGATTAAATTGACTGCTATCATCAGTTGGTGGATTTTACATTACTAGAGGGTGAAGTGTTTACTCGCAAGGGTGAATGGGATGTCCATGTGAGTTGATCTGAACCATAGCATTGTGGGTTGGGCGGAGTGACAGCCTAGACCACTAGTTTATACATAGATGATCAGGGGGTGAGTCAGGCAGACTTTCCTCCAGTGGTTGAGCACTTTAGTGACGTGTTTCCCAATAACTTTTATGGTTTAACTACTGATAGAGAGGTGTATTTCTCCATTGAGCTGGTACCAAGAGTTGTACGGGTATCCTTTTCTCCTTAAAGTAGGGATACAATGGAGTTACAGAAGCTCAAGAATTAGCTAGAGGATTTGGAGGTGAAGGGGTTTATTCGACCCAGTACATCTTTGTGGGGTTCGCTGGTCCTTTTGTGAAAAAGGAAAATAGAACTCTTAGTATATGCATATATTATTATAAACTGAACTAACTGATGGTTAAAAACCTATATCCCTTTCCATGGATAGATGACTTGTTCAATCAGCTTCGAGGAGCTCAAGTGTTCTTGAAAAACAATTTGAGGTTAGGGTATCATCAGATTCATGTTCAACCTGTATAAATACCTCAAACAGACTTTCATAGAATGTATGGTCTATACAAATATCTAGTTATTCAATTTGGTCTCACAAAAATGCCAATGGTTTTCAAGGCTTTGATGAATTGAGTGTTCCATCCTTACTTGGATTCTTTTGTGGGGGTTTCTGGGGACAATATCTTGTTGTATTATCACAATCGACACAACCCTTCCAACTAGATTGAGATCATTTTTAATACACTGAGAGGGAATCAGTTATATGTTAAGCTTGCAAAGTTCCACTTTTGGATGGATCATATTCACTTTTTGGGTCACATCATCTTAGAGATAGGAGTATTAGTGGACCCAGAGAAGGTGAGATATATAGTTTCTTGGGAACATCCCAAGAACATTTTTTACATATGAAGTTTCTTGGGTCTAACTGGTTACTATAGACATTTTATACAGGACTTCTCATGCTTAGAAACACCGTTGATGGGATTGACTAAGAAGGGTGCGAAGTTTGTTTGGTCAGATTCTTGTGAGACAGCCTTTTCGGGAGCTGAAAGGAAGGTTGAAATCAGAACCAATCCTGATACTTCTAGATCATGGAAAGAGTTACATAGGTTACTATGACTCTTCAAGTATTGGGTTATGGTATGTTTTGATGTAGGGGATAGAGTTGTGGCATACGGGTCTCAGCAGCTGAGGCCTCATGAGAGGAATTACTCGACACGCGATCTTGAGTTAGCTACATTTGTGTATGTGTTGCATTGTTGGAGACACTATTTTATGGGAGAGTGTTTTATGCTATACGCAAGCCACAAAATCAGCAAGTGTATCATTACATAGCATGATCTGAATTTTAGGTAGCAAGGGTGGGCATTTTACCTTCAATCATTTGACTTTAAGCTTGCTTATACGCCTGGTAAGGGAAATGCATTGGTCGATGCACTAAGCAGGAGGACTGAAATACAAGCTGTGAAACGGGATGGTATCAAGTTAAGGATTATGGAATTGTTCTCTAATAAGAATCTGGAGGTACATGACAATGAGGGATAGACTTTTCTATTATCTTTAGCTATGGACACTACCCTTCTGGACAGGGTGAGGATGAGGCGGCTCTCGGATTCTGAGGGACTAGTCATACGAGAGAGTGTGGCAAGTAAGGATCCATCTCCTAGTTAGATAGTACGTAAATATGAGATCCTACATATCCATAGAAGTGTTTGGGATTTAGAGGTTATACGTGAAGAGTTGATGCAGGAGTTTCATGCTTCAACTTGGGCGGTGCATCCCCAGGCCACCAAGATGTACCATGACTTTCATTTTCAATACTGGTGGCTGAGTATGGAGTGGTAAATAGCTATTTTTGTTACAAGGTGTTCCACCTATTAGTAGGTGAAGGAAGAAATCCAATGAGCAGTAGTGATTTTGCATCAGTTACCTAATCCTGAGTTAAAATGGGATGATGTTGTGATGGATTTCATGACTGGTTTATCGAGGTTGCCTCAAGGTAACGATGCAGTGTGGGTTATTTTTGACAGGCTTACAAAGGTCTCTCTTTCTTTCCAGTCAAGGAGATCATTAGTTTTAACAAGATTTGAAGGTTTTATATCCAATAGGTAGTCCAGCTTCATGGGGTCGCTCATTATAGAATTTCAGATTAGGAAGCCTACTTTACAACTCATTTCTAAAAAAATCAGAGGGTGCTGAGAGCACAGATGCTCCTAATCACAACGTACCACCATCGTACTAATGGCCAGTTAGAGCGTACAATACAAGTTCTAGAGGACATACTGCATGCATGCGTCCTGGATTTTGGGGGCTCTTAGGAGAAGCATATACCCCTAATTGAGTTCACCTACAACAACAGTTACTAGGAGACTATACAAATGGAACCTTATGAGGATTTGAATGACAGGACATGCCATTATCTCCTGTGCTGGTTAGAGATAGGTGAGGTAGCTTTACTGGGAATTCGTCTCATGCAGGAGACTTCTAAGAAGGTCCAGTTGATTCAGAAGTGGATGCATATAGCACAGTCTCGTCAAAAGTATTACTCCAATCGTCGTAGATGACCTCTAGAGTTTGAGGTTAGGGAACATATTTTCTTGTGTGTTTCACCAACGTTGGTACATAGGATAATTAGGATATAGGGTAATTTGTAACTGCAATATGATGGGTTGTTTGAGATTCTAAAGATTCGGTTCAGTGGCATATTTATTGCAGTTACCTCAGAGGTACCGGTACATTCACGACATCTTCTATGTGTCTCGTCTATGCCACTATCATTTAGACATGTCTCACGTCTTTCAACCCAAGGTGGTTGAGTTGTAGGTTGATGAATCCATTGAGGATCACCTGATATATATCATTTACAGGAGTGGGAATCTTCTTTAAGGCCGATCAATTCCTTTAGTATGGGTGCGATGGTAGCATAGTTGTTTATAGGACAAGACTTGGGAGTAAGAGGCTGATGTACATTCTTAGTGGCCAGAATTGTTCTCATACGAATATTGACCAACCTTCAGAGATAAATTTAGGGATGAATTTCTTTAAGGGGGAAGATTTTAAGATCCGGGGTTTTCATATGAGGTATTAATCCCTTTCTTTTCCGTTGAAATAATTTATTATGGCCTTACGTGTGTACCCCTTTTGATCACAGGTGGTTTGGAGGTGATTAGGGCTCGTTCGAAGTCTGGAACCTGGTTTTGGACTAGTTTTGGCCTAGCACATGGTTAGTAGAAACCATGTGGGGCAGGCCGCATGGTTAAAAAACCATTAGATGTCAGGTAGTAGGGTCTCTTTGGTCACACGGTTAGAGTATAGCGTGCGGTAGCAACCACATGGTTGTGTGGTAGGTTTGTTAAAATTGCAGGTCTTTAACAGAGACTTACAGAACCATTACCACACTATCAGATAGACCATTCAGGATAACCGTGAAAGTGCCCCAAGGTACTTGAAGCAACTGTGTGAAACAGAGCATGGTTATAAAAATCATGCACCTAAACCGTGCAACCTGGTTTATTTGGATAAAATGACATTTTCACCTCTGTTGTGTTTTAAACCTAAAAATCTTCCTCCCTTGAATCGTTTCATATAAGGGGGTCATGCTTGGGATCCCCTTTGGAAGCCTAATCTAGGCTTTGAGCTTAGTTCTTTGTTCGACCTCCGATCCAAGCATGGTTTGTCTCATTGGATCCATGTCGGTAAGGCCTGCGTTCTTTTTTATCCTTTCTCAATTCTTCTATAAATCGATTGCGCTATTTGATTCTAGGCTTGGATTCCCTAATATCCCATTCTTTATCCTTTATATATATTTCTCCTAAACCTATATGAATCAGTACTTGATATTGGACGATCTCTCCACTACCGAGCTGGGGTAGGTGGTCTGTAGTTTTCTTTCAGAATTTGGTTCCTTTAGAGTGATCGGCTGATATTCCACCGATCGTACTTTCCAATGCAGCCCCAGTTTTGAGTGGGTTACTTTTAGTAGATGTAATCAGCCATATTTGGGATTCCCATAGGTTTCAGTATGGTTTGTTGCCAAATGTTACCCAAATTAAGTTCACCCATGGGGTGTGCCTATCGAACATGCCTTGTATATGCCATGTCTAATTGAATTAATGGATTAATTGGAATTGTTTAAATGAGTGGTTATAATCATTGGTTTTATTAAATTGATTAAATGGAATTGTTAGCAATTGTATTAATTAGGTAGGTAGACCCAATTGATGTGATAAATGGTAATGGCGATACTATGTATAGGTATACATATATGAATTGATTAAAAGGTAGTGGAATCCATGAGTGGTTATACTCATTTTGTTTGTGACTATGTGAGTGGGTATACTCCCTAAATGAATTTTTATGGTTATAGGGGTGGGTATACCCTTATGCTTATGTTTAAATCCTTGTTTAAACTTGTGATCGTTGGGTGGAAAAACCCATGGTGTATGATTAAATGGATTATATGAGTGGGTACACTCATCTGGAATAGAGTTGTAAAATGGTTTATATGAGTGGGTATTCTCAAATGAAAATTAAATGGTTTACATGAGTGGCCATACTCATATGGTTTGAATTAAATGAATGAATTATATATGCCATGGACATCTCTATATGGATCTAGAATACAATAGTGGACACCTTGGGTTGATTATGCCCCTTGGGTCTTGATTCTGTGATATTTCTTGGGCCTTGATACCATATGGATCCATCTTGCATGGAATCGCATAGGACATGTCGGTACACATGATCTTAGGACTCCAACCAGTTCCAAGATTGATTTTCCATTGGGATGGCCATGGGGCTCGATGGGGATGCCTTGGTATTCTACACCTTGGATTCGGCCCTTCGTAGTCTGCACTTTATTATGCAGTAATTTCATGGGATACTTGACTTCTAATTACAGCAAGGTCGTGGCTTTGTGATATACTTCATTATACATCTTGGTCAAGGGTTACTTGAGTTAGATGATTGTAAAGTAAGGTCATGTGACTTGTTTACTTATTTAAAGCTACCTTATTGGGATCTAAAAAAATTTCTGGGAGTCTTGAAAGGTTGTTGGTATTACTTGATCACAGTAGTTCTATGCTATGGGAATTTACATTTACATTCTGTTTACTTACACTGGTTTAGCATGTTGCACATTGGTGCTTAGAATTGTATAGACTTCTGGGTGGTTACCTACTGGTATGTTTATCTAACGCCCTATTTGGGCCTCCTTGGGGACCCAAAAAATTATATGGTTTCTTTTGATGGTAGGGAAAACATTCCCAATTCCGATTGTTGATAGTTTCTTTAAATAAAGAGATGATGGGACCAAGCTAAGGATTTTGATGCTACTTAGACACCTTTTTTGGTCTTTTTGACCTTTTTAAAGACTCATATTTTATTTTATTTCTATGTAATTTTCTGAATTCTTTCTAGAAAAATGTGTCTTCTACCTCATTATATATGTGATGTTTCTAGTTTTTTTATGTATTCCTTCCTTGTATTTATTTTCATTTGATTTCTAATTTATGCACTTCTGCTATTGATTGTGTTTGAATTCCCTTGTAATACTCTGGTAATGAGGGCATAGTCTACCCAAGGACTCACCTAGGCCATCGATGCATGTCCGCAGCCTTTGGTATTTGGGTATATGCACTTGAGAACATGTATCTAATCAATTTTGGGGTACTGTTGAGTGGAATCCGGGTCTGGGACGTTACAACTATGATGTGGATTTCAGGATCTTGACCATGATTCTCAAAGAGATATTTGGACGGATTTGTGCTATGGCATGGTTCTTCTCATTGCATTGTAGTTCATATTACAAGGTCTTTTGTGGTGTGATATACAGTATTGAGATGTGGTGATGTTGTGATATTAATTCAATTAAATAAAAAGGTTAGAAAATCCTTTAGTGATTTTGATCGTAAAAAAAAGTTATAGGTTCAACAATTTATATGTATTTCCTAGGGTCATCCCCCAAGGAATCAGTTTCATTCCTATTACTACTAAATTTATTATGATTATCTACTAAGAATCGGATCATTCCTGATACTATTATATTTCCTCATATTTCTATAGTGACCCATACTTTTCATACATAGATATAAAATCTTAATATATGAATATTTTTTTCATAACATAAAATTCCTTGCTAGAATCATATATGTATAGTGCCATTGGAAACCTGGAGACATAAACAAATGGTTTATAAATTATCTACTCCATCTCCCACTTATTTCTTCAAAACAAGCACCCTCATTAGACATATCATACTTAATAACTTTCTTTATAACCTGGGAAAATGAAACAAAAGAAAAGGGTGATCTCATATGCATAGTAAGGATAAATAAGGGAGATATCAATGATCATATAATCATAACATGGTCATAAGGGTATAAGAATATGACCTTAACAATTGGAAATCATACCTTTCATATCAAATATCATAATCTTAATTCATGGTATAAATCTTAGAAGTTCATAAGACATGAATCATAATTGAATCAAATAAAATGAGCATTGAGATCATAACATTGACATAAGATAAGGAATTTTGGAATACACATAAACAAAAAAACCCTAGTAGTGAAGGCTCATTTCCAAGAAAACCATAGTGGAATTGGTTCACTACCAAAACCAACGTTGTAGTTAATTATGTAACAACCCAAAATTTTATCAAAGAAAACTCCCTTCTTATAATTATGACTTATAGAATAATCACATAAGATTGCTTTTATAACACAATACAAACTTTATAAGTGAAGAATAAGTGAAATAAAAGGTATCTGAAGAAGTTAAGGAACATATAGCAATAGTAACTTAACCATTGGAATAGTAATGTAACCCTTATGAATAGTAAACTAACCAATGTAATAGTAACCTCTCCAATAAAAGTATAAATAAAATTTAACTTTTTATAAGTGACAATATGGATTAATTATATCATAGTATAAGTAAATAAATACTTTTAAAATTATTAATAAAGTGTAGGTATTTTTATAAGTCATGAATATTTAATTAAACTTTTATGATTAATTTAACAATTTAAATGAAAAGTTAGTTTCATGAAATGTATTCATAAATTAATATTTTTATTCTAAGATAATTTTATGTGACCTTAAGTAATTTTTCAAAGTTCTAGAAAAGCAGTTTTAAATTAAAAATTTGTATTTTTCATGTAAATTATGAATTTAATTAAATATTAAACTAATCATATTTATAAAATTATTTTTGAAAAAATGGATTTTATTTTTGTATTATAGACATCAAAAAATGGTTAGGGTGATTTTTTGGTAATTTTCAAAAATATTTCAATTTTTTGGTGAATAGTAAAAATACTAGTTTTCACATAACTGGTATATATAAAATTGCATCATTCAAGAGGTAATGATAACATAAAATTTCTATAAATTTATATTTTTTTCATCTTCTATTTAATTTCATAAATGGTTACTTAAAATACAATAAACTCAATTTCCAAACCTAAAAAGAACTTTCCAAAACCTAAAGTCAAAAAGTGATTCCTAAAAAGCTCATTTTTTATTTCTTTTCAATTTTCTTTTAATAAATTAATGAATTATATTTATAAAGATGGTTTAAAGTCTTAAACTAATTATATTATATTAATATATTATTTATTTTTTCAAAATATACTATTACAATTCTACCATTTGATAAATTATTTTATTAAATATTTTATTCTAAAAACACCCCCTCCTCAAGTATAAATAACCTATCTTCCTCCCTTTCAAAAACCATTCCTCTCATCCATTACTAAGCCTAATATATGTCCAAATTATCTCTCTCAAGCCTCTAATAATACTTAGGGATTTTTTGGGGCACTCCAACTCCAATCACCAAGGGAGTTATAGTTTCGTGCAAGAGAAGTTACACCAAGGGGAGAGTAAGACTATTAAATCTTCTCTCTTTTCTTCCTCTTTTTTTTATTTTACCCTATCACTTTCAAAAACTTATGCTAAAAAATTTATTATACAGTAATTTAAAATTATATTAATTATGTTAAACTATGATAATTATCATGTTAATGAAAAATATAAATGACTTACTTCTCTTTCCCGCACTATGGACAACATCCCTTTAAATGTCGGTTAACCATCTATAGAGATGTTGCCAAGATAATTATCATAAAAACATTCATGGATAGAAAAAAATTATATATAATATATTAATATCAAATTACATTTATTCTATTCTTTTAGAACTAATTATACTAATTTATAAATTGCATTTAATAAAAAGTGAAATCGTCACAAGATGGGAAATATTTATGTAAAATATGATATCAAAACGCTTCAATTTCATCAGTGAAAATTATGAAATAAAATCCAATGTATATAATTGATAAATATTTTTATAAAATTAAAATTATTCACTTTCAATAATTTTTTTAATAAACATAAATTTATTCTTCAGGAGGCACAAAAGAGACGCAATTAAGTGTAAATTAAGGTAAGGGATCCTCTCCATTTCACTTTTACTCAAGATTATCCTCTTTGTTATGCCCTTTTATGTGTAATTCCTAGTGATGGGGTATCATTACACACATCCTCAATACTTCCCTTATGATTTATAAGTGATGATATGTCCCTTTCTCTCTCATGAAGCTCTCTTAAGTACACCTGATACCATGCCAATAATCTGTAAGGGATCCTACCCGAACCGCCTTTATTCCTTCGGGTTGCTCTATCTTTCTTTTTACCCAAATGAATTTATCACTTCTTTTTATGAGAAACTTATAAATGTTGTTTATATGCTCCAAACTCCTGTTTCATGATCCATACCTCATTCTCTTTTGGGGATATACATGCTTTTAAGTGATTCTCTCCTCAATACTTCCAGATAAGAAAACTTGTTTTCAGGGAACTTCCTGAATACTTACCTAATTTCAAGTAAACTATATCCTCTATTTTAATCCACCATTACCTTTATAAAATCAGTATTATTATTATGTCAACCTTCTTGGTTTACTTCTATTTTTAAATAAAATATTGTTCCCTTTTCTATTTTAAAAGCTCTATAGTATTTTCCTTAAAACCGCACAAAAATGTTTTAATGATAAAATTTCTCAAATACATATCTTACATGTTTTCAATTATTTTTTACATTACTTGCCATGATATTTTCCTATTTTAACTTATTAACATCCATGTATGTTCTAATTCCTTTCTTCTATATACACTTTTATGATACACCCATTTGGTATGCTCTATGTCATGATTATGGTACACAATCCTTTCTATGGGTAACCCTTAGGTTTATATATGATTGATTATGTATGATTAATTATGTGTCAAGAATATTCATGAAAATTTTAATATGGGTATGCCTAGATAGCGCTTCATTTCATTGGGTAATGTTGATTCTCATGAGACATTATGTGTGATGGTCTTGGTGGTTAGCATTGGCTTCTGCTACTATGTGCAACGGTCTTGGTGGTTAGCCTTGGCTTGTGGTACTATGGGAAATGGTCTTGGAAGTTATCCTTGACTCATACTAAATTCATGTTTTATGTTTCTACCACATTTCTATGACTCCATTTTTATATGATCTCATGTTTATATTATCTCATGTTAATATGTTATGATTCCATATATTCCATGCTATGTTATCATTATGTCATGCCTTCTAAACCATGTGCTAAAGCCTTATTCTTATGTATACTCCCTTAGTGGGGTTTTAGAGCATCCATTTGTTCATGTTATCCCTAGGTTATCCTATGCAGATATAATGGATCAAAGGAAGTTAGGAGATCCTTATAAAGATTAAATTAAGTGTTCTTTTGTCCCATGTTTTTAGATTTATATACCTAATCTTCCAAGACACTAGACTTTACGATCCTTCGGTTGTACTCTGATGTATAATTATGCTTAAAAAAATGTAATGTTAGGTGTAAAAGGATGTGGTTTATATAGTTGGTATCATAGGATGGTTTAGTTTTTTTTAGAGATTAGTAATATAGCACTTTAGTAAGAATCTTAAGGATGAGACGAAGTATAAGAAAAACATCCCTAATTTTTGGTAAGTATAGAGTAAGTGGTTTATCAGGTAAATAAATCCATTTCTAGATACAAACAGGTAGAGGTGGCTTTGGAACATATGTACCTAATAGTGAAAACTATGACAAGGCGTTTTGGGCCCAACCTAGGGTATCCTGGTATACGACGATGGGCCTTGCTCCACTCTTGGTCTAACACTCCCAGGGGATATGATTTGGTAAATTCATGAGCTTAGTACAAACTATTTTTTAGGGAATGAAAAAAATCCCATAAGAATATAAGTTAAGAATTAGATCAAGGATAACCAAGATTGAAACATAGGTAATCACAAGTTAGGATATACTTCTCCTTTACAAGTTTATCCTCTTATTTTCAAAGTTTCCTTTTTTATGTTCAATATCTAATTATTCAAGACCTCTAATTGTACATTATTTTCCTTATTTAATGTCGAGAAATAGAAGAATGTGTTCGAAAAACTGATGTGATAGGCAATGTGAATATTACCCTAATGATATGACTGGTATGATAGGAACGGGTGCTCAAAACTTCATAACAGTACTTGCTCAGTTGGCTCAAGTTATGAATAATAACTTGAATCATGTGGAACTACCTCCTCCTACAAGGAAAGAGAAAGTTGTCGTAGAATACTTCATGCAGCAAATGCAACCCATGTTTAGTGTATTTTTTATCCCATCCTTGAGGAACAGTGGATTAACTCCATTGAAAAGATATTCTCAATCCTATAGTTCTCCGAAGAAGAGAAAGTTGTACTGGTGGTATATAGTTTAGATGGGGAAGATAATCAGTGGTGGAAACTGATCAAGAATACAAATCCCCTAGAGAAAATTGATTCCATGGATTGGGAGGAATTCAAGAGAATGTTTTTCAGTAAATATTTTCCTCGAACCCATCATCTCAAGGAGGAAAGAGAGTTCCTTAGACTCAAGCAGAAGGAAGATGATTCCATCAGGGTGTATGAAGAAAACTTTAAAAGGATTTCAAGTTATGCCTCTGGATTTGTCATTAACACTGAATGTAAGGTGCATCACTTCTTTAGCTGACCAAAGACAAGTTTACGAAAATCGTTTATGATTCGAAACTTCGATAGTTATGAGGAGATTTTCCATTGTGCACTCAAAGTTGAAATGGATATTGGATATTCTCAGTGGTCCCATGGGCCCGGTGACAAGAAGAGAAAAATGGATAAAAACATGGGTGGTTCAAAAAATAAATCTGATAATCGAAAGAAGCCTAAATATCCCACTTGTAAAAGTTGTGGTAAGAAGCATCTTGGGAACTGTTTAAAGGGAACCAGGAATTGCTTCAAATGTGGAAATATGGGACATATGTCCAAGAACTGCCGAAGGGATATGAAGAATCCTGCTAATGTGCAACAAAAAAGGAAGGTTCAGACCAAAACTCAGCCTGTAGTGAAGTGTTACAACTACAAGGAGCATAGGAATTCTGCAAAAAATTTCCCTAAGCCAAGGTTTGTTGAATGAAATCAAAAATAGCCTCCAAGGCAATAAGGAATGGCTTATGCTATCACTACTTCTAACATGGAGCTGGAAAATGATGTTGTGATAGGTACGCTAGTCATTAATTCAACAATAGAAAATGTAATATTTGATTTTGGTTCTATGAATTCTTTCATATCTTGTAAGTTTAGTATAACTATTCAAACACCACCACAAAATTTGAAGGACAAGTTATCTGTGAGAACAACTAATGGGGAAATTATTGCTTCTATGGTTTATAACTCTTCCCCAGTTAACATTTGTGGACTGAACCTCCCACAAAATCTTGGCATACTTCTTTTAGTGGAGTTTGATTTTATCTTGGGCATGGATTGGCTATATTTATACAAAGCCAACATCAACTATCGGGAAAGGGAGATCACTCCTCAAATCCCAAAGCATCCTCTAATTCTTTACAAGTGTAAGGGGGAAGATAAAACTTTTTTAGAATCAGTTTATCAAGTGTGGCTATTAATTCCTTATGAGCAATAATTTTAGCTCAAATGATTGAGACAAAGGAGATAATCTCGCTCAAAGATATGTCCATCGTGAGGGGTTACACTAATGTATTCCCGGAAGAGTTTTTTGGATTCTCTCCTAATAGAGAGGTTGTGTTCTCAATTGAACATATTCTTGCATCACTACCTATATCAAAGACACCTTATAGAATGGCCACCGTAGAGCTGGAAGAGCTAAATAAGCAGTTATAGGAGAACCTAGAGAAGGGTTTTATATGCCCGAGTGCTTCACCGTGGGGAGCGCTAGTCCTCTTTGTCAAGAAGAAAGATGGATCAATGAACCTATGCATTGATTATCATGAGCTCAATAAAATCATGATAAAGAAAAAGTATCACCTTCCATGGACAAATGAATTTTTCAATCATCTTTGTGGGTCCAGTTATTTCTCAAAGGTGAACCTTTGGTCAGGATATCACCAATTAAAGGTGAGGAAGTAAGATATTCCTCATACTACATTTTGAATGAGGTATGGACACTATGAATTCACAGGGATTCTCTTTGGACTCACTAATTATCTGTCAATTTTCATGGATTTAATGAATAGAGTCTTTAGATATTACCTCGAAATATTTGTGGTGGTATTTATTAACGATATTCTAATATAATCCAAGAGTAAGGTGGAACATGAGGAGCATTTGAATAATGTGTTAAAGACTTTCTAAAGGGATAATTTGTATGAAAATTATAGTAAATGTGAGTTCTGGATGGAGGAAGTATCATTCTTGGCACATGTTATCACCAGCAAAGGGATATCTGTGGACCCTTCCAAGACAAAGGTGATTAAAGAGTGTCCTAGGCAAATATATGTAATGGATATCCATAGATTTTTGGATATAGATGGGTATTATCAATGATTTTTGAATAACCTTTCATGATTTTCAAGCCTAATGACCAATCTAACACAGAAGGAAGAAAAGTTTGTCTAGACTCGGGAATGTGAAGACTATTTCAAGGAGTTGAAAAAGAGGCTTATCACTGCACCGATACTCACACTCCCAAAAAGTGGAGAACTATTTGTGGTGTAAAGTGATGATTCAAATAAGGTATTAGGTTGTGTGATAATGAAAAATAATAAAGTGATAGCCTATGCCTTAAGGAATCTAAAAATCCTTGAGAAAAACTATCCTACGCATGATCTGGAGTTGGCCGCAGTGATCATTGTGTTAAAAATCTGGTGGCATTATCTCTATGGGGAGAAGTGTGAGATATATACTAACCAAAAGAGTCTAAAATATAGATTCACAAATAAATATCTTAATATGAGCTAATGAATATGGATAGAGATCATCAAGGATTATGACTATTCAATCCACTACCATGCTTGTAAGGAAAACAAGGTGGTGAATGATTTAAGTAGAAAGGATCATGTGTCTTTATCAATGATGAGAATTGAAAAGGATCCTATATTCTTAGATTTTCAAAGGATGGACATGGGAATCATTAAGGGAGGAATATTATCAATTCTTTCTCAAATTATTGTTCAACCATCCCTCATGGGGAAAATAAAGGATGCTCAAAGAAAAGATGTGGAAATTATAAAAAGGGTGGAAGCTATCAGAAATGAGAAATCCTTAGAGTTAAAGATTGATGAAGAAGGAGTTGTAAGATTTGGGTCACGATTATGTGTATCATCTGATCTAGAGACAAAGAAGGATATTTTGAATGACACACACAACTCTACCTTATCTATTCACCCAGGGAGCACAAATATGTATCGAGATCTCCAAGAAAACTTTTGGGGACAATATAAAAAGAGTGATTTATGAATATACATCAAAGTGTCTGCTATGTCAACAAGTGATGGATGAGAGGTAGAAGTATAAGGGGATAATGAAACCACTACCCATACCAATGTAGAATTTGGATAACATCACCATAAACTTTCTTACTAGACTTCAAAGGACATCCACAACAAAGAATGCTATATAGGTCATTGTGGGTCATCTTACAAATACATATCACTTTATCGCAATTAGAGAGGAATCCTCATTGGATTAACATGCATGGATTTATATAAAATAATCGGTAAGGTTGCAAGGATTAACATTATCTATTCTATCTGATCATGATCCAAGATTCACCTCAAAGTTCTAGAAAAGTCTCCATCATTCTCTAACCACTGAAATGAACTTCAGTATGACATATCATCCCCAAACCGATGGCCAATCTGAGAGAACTATTCAGACACTAGAAGACATGTTGAGAGATTATTCTATGGAATTCAAAGGATGATAGGACCAATATATTCCACTGGTTGATTTCTTCTACAACAACAGTTTCCACTCGAGCATCCAAATGGCACCATATGAATCCATTTATGGGAAAAGGTGTAGAAAACCAGTGTGTTTGGATGAAGTTGGTGAGCGTAAGCTTCTAGGATATGAATTGGTTAAATAAATGGTGGAGAAGGTGAAAACCATTCAGCAGCACATCAAGGCAGTCCTAAGTAAAAAAAAAAGAGCTATGTATACAATCATCGACAAGACCTTGAGTTCAAAGTTGGAAATATGGTATTTCTCTACATATCTGCATGGAAGAAGGTCGTGAGGTTTGGGAAGAAAGGAAATTTTACATCGACCCCTTTGAGATTCTTGATCGTATCGGGGATGTGTCCTATCGAATGGTATTTCCACCAACCATGTCCAAAGTACACTATGTCTTTCATGTATCCTTCTTAGGGAAGTAACCCTTCACATGTACTCTCTTCAGAGGTGGTACAATTGGAAGATGATCTTTCTTATAAGGAGCATCCAGTTAAGATCTTGGATCATAGAGATAAAGTTATATGTAACAAGACTAATCACCTGGTCAAGGTACTATGGTGGAATCATAAGTACGAAGAGGCAACATGGGAACTAGAGGAGGAAATTAAGTAAAAGTACCTGCACCTGTTTATGGCCTAGAATGTAAAATAAATTTCAAGGGTGAAATTTCTTAATGGGGGAAGAATGTAATGAACCAAAGTTTTATCAATGGAAATTCCCTTCTTATAATTATGTCTTATAGTATAATCACATAAGATTACTTTTATAACACAATACAAACTTTTTAAGTGAAGAATAAGTGAAAAAAAGGTATCTTTAGAAGTTAAGGAATATATAGAAATAGTAACTTGGCCTTTAGAATAGTAATGTGACCCTTATGAATAGTAAACCGGCCAATGTAATACTAACCTCTCCAATCAAATTATAAATAAAATTTATAATTTTATAAGGGACAATATGGTATAATTATATCATAGTATAAGTAAATAAATACTTTTAAAATTATTAATAAGGTGTAGGTATTTTTATATGTCAGGAATATTTAATTAGAATTTTGTGATTAATTTAAAATTTTAAATGAAAATTTAGTTTTATGAAATGTATTCATAAATTAATATTTTTATTCTAAGATAATTTTATGTGACCTTAAGTAATTTTTCAAAGTGTTAGAAAAGCAGTTTTAAATTGAAAAGTTGTATTTTTCATGTAAATTGTGATTTTAATTAAATATTAAATTAATAATATTTAAAAAATTATTTTCAAAAACTAAAGTTTATTTTTGGATTATACATATCAAAAAAAAATTAGGGTTATTTTTTGGTAATTTTCTGAAATACTTCAATTTTCAGGTGAATAGTAAAAATACAGTTTTTCACATAACTGGTATATCTTAAATTGCATCATTCATGATGTAATGATGACATAAACTTTTTAAAACTTTAGATTTGGCCATGTTTTATTTAATTTCATAAATGGTTCCTTAAAATATAATAAGCTTTCCAAACCTTAAAAACATTCCAAAACCTAAAGTCAAAAAGTGATTCCTTAAAATATCATTTTCTCTTTCTTTTCACTTTCCTTTTAATAAATTAATGAATTAGATTTATAAATATGGTTTAAAGTCTAAAATAATTATATTATATTAATATATGATTTATTTTTTCAAAATATACTATTACAAGTCACCATTTGAGATATATTTTATTAAATATTTTATTCTAAAAACACTCTCTCCTCAAGTATAAATAACCTCTCTCCCTCCCATTGGAAGACCATTCCTCTCATATATTACTAAGCCTAATCTCTACCAAAATTCTCCCTCTCAATCCTATTATAATACTTAGAGACTTTCTAGATACCTACAACTCCAATCACCAAGGGAGTTATAGTTTCGTGCAAGAGAAGTTACACCAATGAGAGAGTGATATTATTAAATCTTCTCTCGTTTCTTCCTCTTTTTTTTCTTTTACCCTATCCCTTTGAAATAATTAGGCTAAAAAATTGATTATATGGTAATTTAAAATTATATTAATTATTTTAACCTACTCTAACTATCATATTAATGAAAAATATAAATTTCATACTTCCTTTTCCCGTACTATCGACAATGTCCCATTAAATGTCGGTTAACCATCTACGGAGACGTTGCCTAGATAATTATTATTAAAACATTAATGTATGGGAAATAAAAATTATATATAATATATTAATATCAAATTAAATTTATTCTATTCTTATGGAACTAATTATAATAATTTATAATTTATATTTAATAAAAAGTGAAATCATCTCAAGATGGGAAATATTTAAGTAAAATATGATATCAAAACGATTCAATTTCATCAGAGAAAAGTATGAAATAAAATACAATGAATATAATTGATAAATATTTCTATAAAATTACTATAATTCAATTTTATGTCATTATTTTAATAAACATAAATTTATTATCCAGGAGGCGCATAAGAGACAAAATTAAGCGGAAATTAAGGTAAGGGATCCTCTCCATTTCACTTTTATTCAAGATTGTCCTCTTTCTTATGCACTTTATGTGTAATTACTAGTTATGGAGTATTATTACACACCTCTCCCATATTTCCCTCATGATTTATAAGTGATAAGATACCCCATTCTCTCTCATTATTCTCTCTTAAGTACTCCTGATACCATGCCGATAATCTATAAGGAATCCTACCTGAACCGCCTTTATTCCTTCGGGTTGCTCTATCTTTATTTTTAACCAAATGAATTTGTATATTGTTTTTATGTAAAAATTATACATGTTTTTTATACACTCAAAATTCATGTTTCAATATCCATCCCTCATTCTCTTTCTGGGATATACATGCTTTTAAATGATTCCCTCCTCAATACTTTTCGATAAGAAAACTTGTTTTAAGGGAACTTCCTAAATTCTTACCTAATTTCAAATGCACTATATCCTATATTTGAAGTCACCATTTCTTTTATATAATCAGTATTATTATTATAAAAACCTTATTAGTTTACTTATGGTTTTATATAAAATATTTTTCCCTTTTCTATTTTAAAAGATCTATAGTATTTTCCTTAAAACCGAACAAAACTGTTTTAATTATAAAATTTCTCAAATATATTTCTTAAATATTGTCACATCTATTTGACATCACTTACCATGATATATTCCTATTTTACCTTATGAAAATATTTGTATGTTCTAATTCCTTTCTTCCATGGACACTTTTATGATATACCCATTTGTTATGCTCTATGTCGTGATTATGGTACTATAATCCTTTCCATGGGTAAACCTTATGTTTATATATTATTTTTTCTGTATGATTCATTATGTGGGAAGAATATTCATGAACATGTTAATATGGGTGTTCCTAGATATCTCTCCAATTCATTGGGTAATTTTGAGTCTCAAGAGACGTTATGTGCGATGGTCTTGGTGGTTAGCCTTGGCTTGTGCTACTATGTGCAACGGTATTGGCGGTTAGTCTTGGATTATGATACTATGGGAAGTGGTCTTGGAGGTTAGCCTTGACTCATACTAAATTCATGTTTTATGTTGCTTCCACATTTCTATGACTTCATGTTTATATGATCCCATGTTTATATGTTATGATTCCATATGTTATATGCTTATGTTATCATTATTTCATGCCTTATAACCCATGTTCTAAAGACTTATTCTTATGTGTAATCCCTCACTGGGATTTTTAGCTCATAATTTTGTTCATTTTATCCCCGGGTTATCCTATGTATATGTAAGGGCTCAATGAAAGTTAGAATCTCTTTATGAAGATTAAATAAAGAAGTGTTTTTTTGTCCCATGTTTTTAGTTTTATGTACCTAATCTTCCAAGACACTAGATTTTACGATCGTTGGCTTGTACTATGATGTATAATTATGCTCAAAATCATGTAATTTTATGTGTAAAATGCAAGGTTCGCTATAAAGTAACACTCCCAAGATTGTCATAGTGTAAAAGTCCCTTACTGAAATGGGTTTACTCCCCATTAAAGTCCCATTTATCTCATGAGATGTCAAATTTTATCTAATCAAATAGAGGTAGATATATATCCCACCCATAGAATAATGAAAATTATACATATGTGTGCCAAAAGATCATAAAATATTCATCATATCAGAACCCATGAAAATAAATGGGCTACATAGCATAACTCATGGAAAAGAAATAGGTATCATAAACATATTTCCATAATAAATATAAAAAAAATATAGGAAAATAATAAGGATAGTATCTTTGGATCATATCTCCATTAAATCCTAAGTGATATCAAGGGTTATCGTCTTTGATGGATAGAAGTACCATTAAAATATTGAAAAAAATTTGAGGAAAATTTATATTATATTTTGAGTTCACTTATTAAAAAAACATTTAAATTATTAATAAAACATTTCTTTGAAAATAAATATGTAATATTGTAATGTAAGATTCAAATAAAAAAATTAATTATAACTACATGAATATTTCTTCACGTCATATAAATTAAAAAGCATTCCGTCAACACTTTTGTCAAAAAAGTCACAAAGTACCTCAATTGAAAAATGATAAAAAGATTACTTTCAAATAATTTTGTAAAAATTAAAAAATGGGTAAAAATTAAATTAAAAATCATAGGAGAATAATAAAAATCTTCTTTAAAACATTTTTCGAAAACATAGATATGGAAGAAAATGTTTTTTTGACTGAAGGGAGAAATAAAGTTGATTTTGCTTAAAAACATATTTTTGGTATCTTAAGTATTTAAGGTGAGTAAAATGAAATAAAATCATGTATTTATATTAAATACCTAGAGTATAATAAAACTCATGTGTTTCTTGAGAGATAGATTATATGATTTCATCATCAGAAACTTAATCATAAACAATCCTGATAAACAATGAGATTATAACATAGAATCCTTACCAATTAGTTAAATTTTTAATCATAAGCCCCATTAAAGAAATAAACTTATATAGATATTTATAATCCATAATTTTTATGATAATAATCATAAAATATATTCATGGGTAGTATATACACCCTATAAAATAAACAAGTGGTGTATAATGCATGTGTCCCACCGAAATAAAATAAAGACCAAAATCTATTACCATAGTTCTAATGTAATGTCCCAGATTTTTTCAAAGGTACATACCATTAATTTTTTGTTTAAAATCCTTTAAATGGCCCTAATTATGAATATTAAAAGGCTTAAGAATGCCTCAGGTGTATTTGGGGATTTTTCAGAGCTTAGAGCCCCAAAATGGGAAGAAAATATTGGGTCGCATGGTTAGGATAAATTGTGCCTCCCAAACTTGATAGTTTCCATAAACTATACAGTTACAGATAGTGGGTACCAAGGGGACCCATGGTTTGTCTACAACCTTGATACCTAAGGATAATAGTCATGTGGTGCTTCATTGTTTTAGGTCATAGAACTTTTTCATGGTTTGTGGATAGTTATATAAATTTTATGCCTAACCGTGCGGTGTGCCCCCTTGAAGTAGTGACTAGCACACAGTTTGAGAAAATTTTGTCCAATTGTAGGTCCATATCATGTGAAGTTTTTTTTGGTTGAAATTCCCTTTTTACCTCCTTTAATGATTTAAAACTATTCTTTTCATCCCCCTTCCTCATTCAATTTAATTTTATCCTCCTCTCATGCATGAAGATCTACTTCTTACTCATCCTTGGTTTTAAGATCCCTCCTCCATAAGAACTCGGTTTCGCTCATCATTGAAAGAAAAATGAAGCTATAGGTACATTATTCAATCCTATTTATTCTATTTCATGTTATTCTTTCCATCAATTGTGTTATCTCGGTGCAAGCTTGTTTCCCCATTTTTAGGGTATTTGACAGTTTGGTTTTTTTTCCATCCTAGAACTAATCAAAGGTCAAGGATGGATGAAGGAATCTCTAAAAGGATAAGGTATGTAGACTAGTATATTTTACCTTGTTTTGTTTCTATTCATAAAATGTGTCATGGTTTTGTGAACCAGACCCTTTCAGCACCCCCTATAATTTTTAAAATTAAATTAAATTGAAATATTTACCTTGCCTTTAATGACCCAATTAGTGGAAAATAAACTCCTTGGGTTGATCGCCTCGAGTTATGACATCCTTTTAGGTGTGATATACCTATAAGGGTTAATTTCCATTTTTTCTATAGTTTGTTTAACACCCTTAATGGGTCCTGCCTCATATTAAATGCCTTGACCTATACATTGAATTGGTTAGAGTGATGAACCTTGTGACCAGACCTTACACCCCATGCCACTCATGAATGATTGATCTAATTGAAATATCCAAGTGATTATACCTTGTACCTAATGGATTAAATGGGTTTTCCCAATGTCATGTTGTGACTAATATGCCTAATGTGATCAAGTTGCTTGAATTAAATAGAATTACCTTTCAATTAAACTTTTTATATATGTGTGATTCTTGTCTGACTGCATCATCTTATTGAAGAGGGTGATACAAGGGGTTACAATTTAAGGACCCTTTAAGGACCCCTTGGACAAACTCTCATGCTTTTTAGTTAGAATTGTTAATGATTTGTAAACACACCATCAGTGACATCAGTTATTCCAGAGATGGGATCACCAAGCATTTTCTATTTTACCACTAGATGAGTGAAACTAGTTCCCTAGGGGAGACCCCTTGGATAGGCTCAATGGAACGATTGTTTGTACCATGACATAAGAGAGACCCAGGCCCCTTTGTGTGATACAAGGTATGAAATCAGAGGTTTTTTGGTCTTTGAATTTTATCGCACCATTTCAAGATTGATACATGGTACTTAATCCTTGGGTTACCTTAGATGGAATCCTTGGAATTGGACATATGTCAATCCCCTCATCCAAAACTTGGCAAGTCTCCCCATATTTCCATGGATGGTATCAAGGTGTCTCGCTATATTTTTATAAATTATTTTTTAAATTGAATTTAAGGAACAGTAAATAAATGATTTTAAAAATTTGAAATGATCTTTGGAATTAGGAACATAGGTATGTTTCCTCTAATCCCAATCATAAGCTTGGGGATATTCTATCTCTTACACATTATACTACATACTTTACCTTTGTAGGATCTCATGGTTCTGACACACCAGGTTAGGCTAAAGTAGGTAAATTTAATGGGTCTCCAAATAGATCTCAGTCCAATGCATTTAATTATTTATTTTCATTAAAATTTATTTCCCATGGAAAACTATCTATTTTATATTGCTTGAAATGGAATGGCCTAGACACCGTGGGTTTTGACCTAATGACATTGTATCTTAAACCCTTCTCAAGCACCTTTGGGACCTGAGTAGACTTTATGGTTGCAGGTATAAACAAGTGGAATCATATTCCTTTCAAAGCTTAATTTATATTATTAGTATGGATTTTGGGAGTAGATAATTGATTTTTTGCTTGAGATGCTAGTCATAGTAGTTTTTGATCTATTTTGTATATTTTTCAGCATGATGTATATTCTTGTATCCCCAACCCATGCATAGTCATTTTTGTATAACATTATCCTAAATTGTATCTATTTTTATTCAACTTTCAAATTTTTTATTATTTACCTTGTGTGATTATGTATTTCATTTCTAATGTTTTTTGGGGTTGCTCCTATTTTCCATAGTTCATATTATATATATGTGTGTGTGTGTGTGTGTGTGCATATATATATTATTGCACTCCACTCAGATCAATGAGGGAATAGTCTACCCATGGAATTACCCAAGGCCCTTACTATTAGTCAGAATCCTCTAGCATTTGAGGAGGTGTGCTTGAGGTCTTGTGGCCAACCATATCGGGGTACCGGTGAGTGGCATATAGGGCGGGATGCTACAAAGTGGTATCATATCCATTTTCCTTTTTGTATTAATTTTTTGGTTTAGAAAAGAGACTAGGATAATGTAATTTGGTTATTATTCTATGTTTTGGGGTAGATACCCCATGTACAGGGGAAACCCAAATTACCAAGGATGGGTGATTATTATTCTCACTTACGTTGTTATCATTTCACTAGATTTCACTGTTGGGTGACACACTTGTTTTGTAATTCTATTAATATTGATTTTGTTTAAATGGGTTGCTTATCCCTAGACTGGTTATATGAGAGAATCATAGAAACATGCATCATACTAGGTGCCGAATGAATTAAAATATCATGCATTATGCCACGCCATAGCTACTTTATTCAGAATTGCCTTATTTTCTTGTGATTACTGTTGTGTCTTGTTTCCTATGTCTTCTTGTACCTCAATTATTTTATATAGAAATATACAAACTCTTCTTATATTACTGAGAAAATAAAATTGGAAATTAATTTATATTCCTTAACCTAATTGTGTTTTCCCACATAAGTTAAAGCAGATGCCTTAAATAGCCAATTGTGGCATATTGAGCCATGGAACATCAATCGTATGTTCTAGAACATGTTTTGGTTAGGATTAAATAGACACCACAATATAGTTTATAAGGTTTATGTGACCTTATAAATTAGAGATGTTGATTCATATAATTCAACCACTTAAATGGAATTTAAATATATAAATAAATTAAAATAAATACAACCTCTAAATGAAATGGAAACCTTTATGAGAAATGTGATACATTATCCAGACTCAACCTTTGTGGTGGGACATAGGTAATGTATTTTTGATACTTATGTTTCTTTCTCTTCTCACCCAGACCTGTCTTCAGGAGTAGGAATCGGGTTGTATTTCCTTGGTAAGATAGACTTATGTATGTCCTTTCTTACCACTTTCCCTATCTGTTATAAATATTTTATGAGGCATGTACCTCGAATTTATAGTGATATTATGCCATTATTAACACATGTTGTATGCTATTAAAGTGGTGATGAGCATGCTCTAAAGTTGGTTGGCCCTGAACCACCCGTGATACCTCTTGTAGTGCCACCCGAGTCACCTCTTCCAGTTCTTCCACTGGGTGTTGATACCTTGTTCCGAGATAGCTTCACCCACTTTATGTAATTAATGAAAGGTTCTCCTGGACCTACCCCTTATATGGAAAATATGAATAGGTAATTCCAGCAACAACATCCTCCTTAGGGGATAGTGGGCCTTAGGTGGCTGAATCATGGCTGGAAGTTATGGTGTCAATATTCAAGTATATTGAGATGCCTCTAGAGTGGAGGGTCAAGATCACAACCTATATGATTCGTGAATCCTCTAAGAATTAGTGGAATAACCTTAATTAGGTTGGTTGACATTAGGTTATGGTCTGGATGGACTTCCAGATAGCCTTCTTTGACTATTTCTTCCCACAGACTCTGCAAATTGATCACATTCGAGAATTCATGCACCTTGAGAAAGGTGACATGTCAGTGGTGGAATATTCATATCACTTCACTGAATTATAACATTTTCCCCCAACCTTTAACAATGATGAACTATTGTGAGGTGATTTTAGGATGGAATTTAATATTAAATTCTCTTAGAGGTGAACCTATTTCAGCTGACCACTATTTTAAAAATATTGAACCAAACCCTCATCATTGAGGGGAACCTAAGGGAATCAGGTGATGTTAAGCAGGGTAGTTTAGCTTCTAGAAAGAGCAGTGGTTTATCCAACAGTATGAAGTGTCACTTTTAGGGTACACATAGGGGTGGTACAATCCAGGTGTAACACACTAACATCCTTGTGGTGTATCACATATGTGGAAAGCTAGTCCATAAAAATCTCCAACAAATGAGAAACCCAATTGAGTTTCAGGCTTGAGTTAGGATGGGTCACCTCCAATGATTTTGTCAATCCATTCCTCTAGTGATAATAAAATAGGGTTTTTTTCTATCACCACCATTAGGTGAAGGATTATAGACACATTATCTAGCATGAAGCTAGGATTATACAATCTGTTTAGGCCAAGTAGGTGGTCATAGCTGAGGCAGTCAGGCTTCAGAGTTTCTTCTTCAGCAAAGTAGACCTGCTCATGCTACTCAGGCAGTATCTTAGGGTTGCGATTCATGGTATATTTATGCATTTCATCCTATTATAAAATAGAATATTCCAAGTCCATCTAAAATTATTGTTACTATTCTGGTATCCTCTACTCTAATATCTACCTTGTTTAATATAGGTGGATCACACTCTTTTTTATCTGCAACAACTATGGGGAGTCTGAGACTAGTGATAGAGTGATATAGTGGTGTTATGACCCTTTATATGTCGTTAGGAGTTCATGAAGAGGTTATACAATGGTGTAAATAGTTACCCCATGAAATAGGTAGGTATTATTTTATATGGAGTTTCTTCATCCCCAAGATGACCAGTTTTGATGTCATTCTCAATATGGACTGGCTTGTGCCTTATCAATCCCAAGTGGATTATTATCCCCAATGGGTATCCTTCACATCACCTAAGGGAAGAACATATATTCATAAGGGGTAATGGGATCTCAAGAAATTCAATCTAGACTCAAGCATAATAGGATAGGCGGAATGATAGCCTAGATGGCCAGTCTTTTTATGAGTGATCATGGGATGTAGCTTGTGGAATTTCCTCTTGTGGTGGATCATTTTATGGATGTCTCCACTAGTGCAGAAAACGTTTTTTACGTCACCATTTTTTACATCGGTTATATAAAACCGACGTCATAATATGTAAAACGAGGTTTTTTACATCGGTTATTTAATAACCGACGTAAAACCCTGTGTTTAGTACACCTTTAACGTCGGTTATTTTTATAACCGACGTTATTAATCGTGCGGCTTCGTTTTTTATGTCGGTTATACATTAACCGCCGTAAAAAACAGAAGCGGGGGGTGTTTGTTACGTCGTTTATTCAATAACCGACGTAAAAAACGCGGTTTTTGAAGGCCTTTTTACGTCGGTTATAAAATAACCAACGTAAAAAAAGAATCCGCAGATGTTTTTGACGTCGGTTATGGAATAACTGACGTAAAAAAACGCGGATTTTGAGCCCTTTATAACGTCGGTTATCCAAATAACCGACGTAAAAAAAGAATCGGAGGAAGGTTTTTACGTCGGTTATTGAATAACCGACGTTATAAATGTTTTTAAAAAAATTATAATGTCGGTTATTGAATAACCGACGTGATAACTCATTTAAAATTTTACCCAGACCGTGGATTGTCATTCGCGAGTTTACCTTCGACAGTCGCGACTCGTCTCTCTCGCGCGTAAACCCAAATCGGCTCGTCCATTTCGTTGGTTTAGATTCGTTTTGCGATCATCGTTTCTCATATTTAATCTCCTCGGATCAATCATCTAAACTCATAGCACTCAGGTAATCCTCCCACTCGTTCGTTTTTTTTCGCGGATAGTATATATATATGTGTTGTGATTTTTTTGTTGAAACTAGCTAAGATTCTTCGATTGCGAACCCTTTTAACTCGTTTTGGCACCATAATCATATTTATCATCCCTAGATATATTAGTTCGACTTGCAATATTGACTAATTTTATGATTTCACTAATTTTTCATCGTTTTCTATAAATCCCCGAGAGGGTTGGGGTGTGTCCATTTGGATGGGTTGCCCTTTTACAGTTGTTACTACTTTATTCACACACAACCATGGCATAGGTGCATGGATTTGGGATCACATCACCATTTTCACCCCCTGCAAACAAAGTTTCACGAGGAGGACTCGCCAGATTTCCCCTCGGCATGTTAAAAATTTTAGATACCCTCTTTTCAGCAAGTAAAAAATTAACTAGTTTTTTCTTTACTACTTATCCTAAACAAATAAAACCACCATTCTTTCTAGAACCTCTACTAGATCCATTGCATCCAGCAACATACATATTTGGATCTGAAAGCATCCCTTAAGACTTATGTTCGATGCTAACATCCTTTACTGATCTATAGAAAATATGATGGTCTGCTAAGCTCTCCATTTAAAAGTCAAACCCCACCAATTATTCATCCTCATCATGAGAAAATGGCACAACATCTGAATTTCTGATTCAATCTCTTGGGTCACTGAACAAACATTAACTCCTTCAAATCCACACCTGGAATAGACAACCTAATGTCGAGTTCCTTCTCTATCTATTGAAACTCAATTCTTCCTCCACACCTAAAAACATTCTTTGAATGGCCCAACTTCTTGTTATGGTAAATTTTCAGTGATTCCAGGGGGGTGGGAGGGCTATCAAGAGGGTTGGGGGGTGTCCAGGGGGGTGTCCAAGGGGGTAGGGTGTGGGGGGTGGTGTCCAGGAGGGGTGGGGGGGCTGTCCAGAGGGGTCGGGGGGTGTCCAGGGGGGTTTACAAGGGGGTGGGTGGGTGTGGGGGGCTGTCCAAGGGTGTGGGTGGGTGTTGGGGGGTGTCCAGGGGGGGTGTCCAAGGGGGTAGGGGGTGGGGGTGGTGTTTAGGAGGGGTGGGGGGGCTGTCCAGAGGGTTGGGGGGTGTCCAGGGGGTGTCCAAGCAGGTCGGGGGGTGGGGGGTTGTGTCCAGGAGGGGTGGGGGTGCTTTCTAGAGGGGTCAGGGGCTGTCCAGAGGGGTCGGGGGTGTCCAGGGTGGTGTCCAAGGGGATGGGTGGGTGTGGGGGGCTGTCCAAGGGGGTGGCGGCCTATCCAGAGGGGTCGGTGGGGTGTCCAGGGGGGTGTCCAAGGGGTTGGATGGGTGTGGGGGGCTATCCAAGTGGGTGGCGGCCTCTCCAGAGGGTATTTGGGGTTGTCCGGGTGGGTGGGGGGCTGTCCAGAGGGTTGGGGGATGTCCAGGGGGGTGTCCAAGGGGGTAGGGGGTGGGGGTGGTGTCCAGGAGGGGCGGGGGATGTCTAGAGGGGTCGGGGGGTGTCCAGGGGGGTTTACAAGGGGGTGGGTGGGTGTGGGGGGCTGTCCAAGGGTGTGGGTGGGTGTTGGGGGGTGTCCAGGGGGGTGTCCAAGGGGGTAGGGGGTGGGGGTGGTGTTTAGGAGGGGTGGGGGGCTGTCCAGAGGGTTGGGGGGTGTCCAGGGGGGTGTCCAAGCAGGTCGGGGGTTGGGGGTTGTGTCCAGGAGGGGTGGGGGTGCTTTCTAGAGGGGTCGGGGGCTGTCCAGAGGGGTCGGGGGGTGTCCAGGGTGGTGTCCAAGGGGATGGGTGGGTGTGGGGGGCTGTCCAAGGGGGTGGCGGCCTGTCCAGAGGGGTCGGTGGTGTGTCTAGGGGGGTTTCCAAGGGGGTGGATGGGTGTGGGGGGTTGTCCAAGTGGGTGGCGGCCTCTCCAGAGGGTATTTGGGGTTGTCTGGGTGGGTGGGGGGCTGCCCATAGGGTTGGGGGATGTCCAGGGGGGTGTCCAAGGGGGTAGGGGGTGGGGGGTGGTGTCCAGGATGGGTGGGGGGATGTCCAGAGGGGTCGGGGGGTTTCCAGGGGAGTTTACAAGGGGGTTGGTGGGTGTGGGGGCTGTCCAAGGGTGTGGGTGGGTTTTGGGGGGTGTCCAGGGGGTGTCCAAGGGGGTAGGGGTGGGGGTGGTGTTTAGGAGGGGTGGGGGGGCTGTCCAGAGGGTTGGGGGGTGTCCAGGGGGGTGTCCAAGCAGGTCGGGGGTGGGGGGTTGTGTCCAGGAGGGGTGGGGGTGCTTTCTAGAGGGGTCGGGGGCTGTCCCGAGGGGTCGGGGGGTGTCCAGGGTGGTGTCCAAGGGGATGGGTGGGTGTGGGGGCTGTCCAAGGGGGTGGCGGCCTGTCCAGAGGGGTCGGTGGGGTGTCCAGGGGGGTGTCCAAGGGGGTGGATGGGTGTGGGGGGCTGTCCAAGTGGGTGGCGGCCTCTCCAGAGGGTATTTGGGGTTGTCCGGGTGGGTGGGGGGGCTGTCCAGAGGGTTGGGGGATGTCCAGGGGGGTGTCCAAGGGGGTAGGGGTGGGGGGTGGTGTCCAGGAGGGGCGGGGGCTGTCCAGAGGGGTCGGGGGGTGTCCAGGGGGGGTGTTATATCTTACTATATTTTGTTTAAAAAATAATATTCAAGCATATTTTTTTAAATACACATCGATTTGTTTTATATTTCAAAATTGTTTACATTCAAATTATGATTTTTTTCATATAAACATATATTTGTCTTATCTAAAAAATATATATATTTTTGCTATTTGTTATAGGTAATAATGAGTCGAAGTTGGATTACGGCACATCGAATGAGCAATGAATATGAGGAAGGTGTTGATGCGTTTTTGGAATTTGCTAAACGAAATGTTCTAAGTAGTGACATTTTTTTCTGTCCATGCCTGAAATGTCTGAATATGAAGAAGTTGAAAATTAGAGAGATAAAAGATCATCTGATTTGTCATGGTTTCAATCCGAGTTACAACCCTTGGATTTGGCATGGCGAAACTGGACAGAATGTCACTGATGATAATGAATCGCAAGATGGTAACTCCGATGGAATTGAATAAATGATTCGCGATATTGTAGCAGAACAAATTGAGATAGAACCGAAAGTTGCACGTCTATATGGTGATGCCAAAAAACCATTATATCCTGGTTGTACAGATTTTACGGTTTTGTCGGCGGTGTTAAGATTGATTAACCTGAAGGCGAAACATGGATGGAGTGACAGAAGTTTTACAGAGCTGCTACAATTGATGAAAGACATTCTTCCAAAAGATAACGATCTTCCAGATTCACATTATAAGGCCAAAAAAATATTATGCCCAATGGGATTGGGATACAGGAAAATACATGCCTGTCCGAATGACTGCATTATATATAGGAAGGAATATGAATTTCTGAAAGAGTGTCCTAAATGTGGGACATCACGGTATAAGGTGAAAGAAAAATCACAAGATGATGTAGAGATTACAAAGCTCCCTTCAAAGGTATTTTGGTATCTTTCTATAATTCCTCGTTTCAAACGTTTATTTTCTAATTCACATGATGCAAAAAGGTTAAGATGGCATGCTGATGAGCGGGTATGTGATGGAAAAATACGTCATCCAGCTGATTGTCCACAATGGAAGAAAATTGATGTCCAGTACCCTACATTTGGAAATGAAATTAGAAATCTGAGACTAGGCTTGTGCACAGATGGAATGAATCCATACCGAACCCTCAGTAGCACACATAGTTCATGGCCTGTTTTATTGGTAATTTACAACCTCTCTCCTGAAGTTTGTATGAAGCGCAAATATGTCATGTTGAGTATCATGATCTCTGGTCCAAAGCAACCCGGCAATGATATTGATGTATACTTGTCACCGCTGATTGATGATTTGAAACTGTTATGGGATGATGGTATTAGGGTGTATGATTCTTATAAAATGGAATATTTTCAACTGCATGCAGTGCTTCTATTCACTATAAATGACTTCCCAGCATATGGAAATTTGTCTGGATACAGTGTTAAAGGGCATAAAGCATGTCCAATTTGCGAACAACAAACGTCATATTGTCAATTGCATCATGGGAGGAAAACAGTATACATGGGTCATCGAAAGTTTTTGCCTATGGATCACCCTTATAGAAGACTAAAAAAGGCATTCAATGGCTCACAAGAATTTGATACTGCTCCAAAACCTTTATCCCCAGATTTTTATTTTGAGAGGGTGAAAAACCTTGATGTGACATTGGGAAAGACACAGAAATATGGTAATGATAGACATATTTGGAAGAAAAGGTCAATATTTTTCGAGCTACCATATTAGAGGTATCATGAAGTCAAACATAATATTGATGTCATGCACGTGGAGAAGAATATCTGTGATTCTTTGATCGGAACATTTCTAGATATTAAAGGAAAGAAAAAAGATGGGTTGAATGCAAGGTTAGACCTACTATCAATGGGAATACGTTTGGAGTTAGCTCCCACTCCTAATGGAAGACGAACATTTCTTCCCCCGGCTTGTCATACATTATCGAAGAGGGAGAAAAGTAGCTTCTGTCAGTGTCTTCATGATATCAAAGTGCCTCAAGGTTATTCTTCAAATGTAAAAAATTTTGTCTCATTGAAAGACTTGAAGTTGATAGGTATGAAATCACATGATTTTCACGTCATGATGCAACAAATTCTACCAGTTGCACTGCGTGGAATATTGCCCATCCGTGTCAGAAAGACTATAATGAGGTTGTGTTATTTTTTCAATTCAATTTGTAACAAGGAGATTGATGTGAATGATTTGAAAATTTTGGAAAAGGATGCAATTTTTATACTTTGTCATTTGGAAATGTATTTTCCTCCAACTTTTTTTGATATGATGGTGCATTTAATGATTCATCTGGTTCGAGAAATAGAGCTTTGTGGACCTGTATATCTTCGTTGGATGTATCCTTTTGAAAGGTATATGAAAATATTAAAGGGATATGTTAAAAATCCATATCGACCTAAAGCCTCCATTATTGAAAAGTATATTTCTGAGGAGGTAGCAGAGTTTTGTACGAGCTACTTGGCTACGGCGCAACACATAGGTTTGCCTCCATCTCGCCATGAACGGGTTAATAATGAGGGAAAGGGGATTCGTGGCTTGAAAGTCAAATCACTGTCAGCTGAACAGATGAAGAAGTTAGAATCATACATCTTGAATAACATAGCTGATGTTCAACCGTATATCACATTGCATATTAATGAGTTGAAACAATGTCATCCAAAGAAGAAAGAAATGTGGATTTTGAATGAGCAAAACAAAAATTTTTTTCCATGGTTTAAAAAGACCTTGCTTGGTAGATCAGATGTATCAGAGACATTAAAATGGATAGTGGGTGGTCCATCTTTAAATGTGATAACATGGTCCGCTTATGACATTAATGGCTATACATTTCATACGAAAGCTTAGGACAACAGAAGTGCAGTTCAGAATAGTGGTGTATTGGTGTTTGCAGAAGCAATGCATTTTTCGAGTGCTAAGGACAGAAACCCAATTTCGGCATCAAGTGAATATTATGGAGTGATTGAAGACATATGGGAGGCTGATTACTTTAAAATTAAAGTTCCTGTTTTTAACTGTAAATGGTTTATCGGTAACAACAGTGTCAGACACGATGAATTTGGAATGACACTTGTTAATCTGAATAGATTGGAAGACACAACTGATTCTTTTATAATGGCAACACATGCCAAACAAATTTTCTATGTAGTAGATCAATCAGATATGCAGTGGGCTGTTGTTTTACAAGGGAAAAAACAATATGTTGGTGAGGATGAATTTGATGAAGATGCTGATTTATGTGAGATCCCTACTTCCATGGAAAGATTAACAGAACATAATGATGAGTATGTTGAAGACATGGTTTGTGCCATAACGAACGATCACGACGAAGGAATTTGGGAAAACAATCCAACTGTACATTCCTAAAATTACAGGTAACACATGTTTATTTCTTGTTTACATTTAGTTTTTTCATATAATGTTAGATATTGTAAATTTTTTACTTATTAAAACATGTATCAAACCAAAATGATAAAACAATAAAAACCGTAAAGAGGAGAAGTCCTGGGCGCACCGGCTGGCCGGTGGTGGATTACCGGTTGGCCGGTGGTCCAGACAGAGAGGAAGGCTCTCTGTCTGGTCCACCGGTCGGCCGGTGATGAGCCAGCGGCCGGCCGGTGGGCCAGACAGAGAGGAAGGATCTCTGTCTGGTCCACCGGCCGGCCGGTGGTGATCCAGCGGCCGGCCGGTGGTCCAGACAGAGAGGAAGGCTCTCTGTCTGGACCACCGGCTGGACGGTGACACCAGGCAGTGGGCAAGTCTACTACCTGGGTCCTCCGGCTGGCCGGTGAGCTCACACCGGCTGACCGGTGGACTCAGTGAGTCCACTTTTCAGCTTTCTTGGGCCAACTCCTTGGCAACCTTTTTCCTATCAACAAAAACACTTGAAAACAAGTTAGGACATAATAAGAGTGATTCAGATCATTAAAATCCAAGAGAGAGGGGTACAACAGACTGTGTTTACCATGTTTATCATTGTTTAACATGCTTACCATATTACCAATGTTTACTATTATGTAATTTAGTACACTTTTCTATTTTTTGATTAAGTAGTATTACAATATTTGAATTTGTATATTTGTGAACTAATGTTTGTTTTTTTGATTTGAAGGAAAATGACAGATCAATCAGTTGATCAGCCACATGATTCTGGAGATGAGCATATTGGTCATACATCTGGGGAGGAACATTCACATGCTCCTATTACGAAAAAGAGTTCAAAGGTTGGTAAGTGTGGGTGCACACGTTTACCAAAATTATCACTTGCCCGTATGAAGGAGGAGAGGATAGTCGTGGAGTTTGATGATGATGATCTTCCTAGAGGTCCAAATGCTAAATATTTTAAGGGTTTTGTAGCAACTCAGGCTAAGAGCAAAGTAAGCATTCTCTATGATGATTGGAGAAGTGTGGATAAGGCGATAATTTCTCAACTGTGGGAGACCATTTTGGTAAGATCTTTTGCTATTGTTTGACTGTTCTTTAAATGTTTCTAGTATATATAATATTTTTAACCTCTTTTTTATCAGATGACATTTGATATTCCTGACACTGGAGGAGTCAGGAAGAAATGCTTATCGTTGGCTGCTAGGAGATGGAGGGATTTCAAATCAACCCTCTCATCTGATTTCATTTACGGTCATAGGAGTCGTGAGAATCCATGTCGTATATATCCTTTTATAGATGAAGACACATGGAGACAATTTTTTGAAAGTAGAAGAAAAGAATCATTTTTGGTAAGGGAAATGTAAACTTTTATAAGCTTTCTTATATAAATGATCTTATTATTGTTTTGTTAATGATTACTTATTCTTAATTTACAGCAAACAAGGAAAGCTCATCAAGAGATCCAATCTAAAAATGTATACCCTCATAGTTTATCTCGGGGAGGGTATGCATTATTGGAAGAACAAATGATGGCAGAAAAATTTCAACAACTAAGAGCTGAGTCTTCAAGCTCTGGAGAGGTGGCCCCTCCATCCCCTCCATCTAGACATGATAAATGGAAAAGAGCTCAGAAGGGCAAAAAAGGACAATATCTTTCGGAAGAATCGAGACTCGTAGTTGAGAGGATTGTAAGATATCTATTTTATTTATTTAAGTTTACTATTTTCGTCATATATTTCCAATCATTATAGAAATGTTCAATTAATTATTACAGGACTCTCTTGAAGAGCAGAGTTCACAGGGGACATTTACACCATCTGGGAGGGAAGATATTTTATCTGTGGCATTGGGAAAGCCCGAACATCCTGGCCGTGTAAGAGGATATCCGGCAGGTGTATCGGTAAGAAAAGTGTTGCCACGTTCCTCAACTTCTAACGTTGAGGGAGTTTATAAAAAAAAATAGAATCCTTGGAGGCTGAAGTCCATAATATTAATGCGACAATGGAGGAAAAGATTAGAGCATCGGTGCAGTTTATGTTTGCAGACTTGCAAAGACAATTTCAGGGTGCAGCTCCCACTCCACCTCTCCCAGTAGCTCCCACTCCCCCACCTCAGCCTGCGGACCCCATTTTTGATCCTCCTCCTCCGCCGCAGCTACCTACTTATTGTGAGTTGTATGTTGATGATCCTCAACATCATATAGTTGCATATGGGATTGTATATTGTATAGGAGATACAGTTCATCATCAACAGTTAGAGGTAGAGAATCAGAGGGTCACTGTACAGGATATTATAGATAGATCAGCTCGGATACCATTACCTACAGATGAGGTGACGACAGTTGGACATAGTATCGGCCATTTTTTAATTTGGCCATCCAGACTTCTTCGACTCATTACCATAGAGGTATGGATGTTATATCTTTTATTTTATATTTTTATTAATGTTTTATCATTTGAAAACTAATATATTTTTCAATTTATTTATACAGGAATACTTCAAAGGAAAAGAAATACTGTATAGACAACAACAAAGACAGATAGCTATGACATCAGATGAAGATACTAGCAGTCTTGACAAATTTTCAAGATATTCAAATTTGTTGGCGGATCATTATGACTTTACAATGGAAGCTCATGTCTATGGACGTGAACTAAGTGTGGGGATTATGAAAACTGATATCATGGAGTTTGTCACTGGAGATAAGTTGGGCATCAACGTGGTGCAAATTTTTATCATGTAAGTCTTAACACCTTTTCCTTGCGTTATATTTATTAAAAATGTATACTTATGTCTTCTTTGTATTAGGTATCTGTATAAAATTTGTGAGAGGAATGAGCTGACAGATGTATATAGATTCGTGGACCCACAATTGATTTCCCCTGAAGCATGTGTATTGGATGAGGAACAAAGAATGATTTATATTGCTGATAGATTTGAAAAGAATGTAATTACACAGTTTTGGATGATGCCTTTTTGTGAGAGGTATGAAACACATCCCTCTCAAAGAGTTAATTATCTTTTAACATAAAAAACCACTAACGTTAAATTTCCTTTTATCAGGGATCATTGGATGTTAGGGGTTTTTTGCCCTAGGGAGAAAGCAATTTATTGGATATGCTCTCTCCATGATGATGTGCGAGAAAGTTTTAAGAATATATTGGAAACTTAAGTTTCAATTTCACAATAGTTTTATATATTATAATGAATTTTAAATTTACCCCATTCGTATTATTTTCTAACAGGGCATGGGTCCACTTTCGAAAAAGCGCAAAGAAAAGGAATTTCAAGATCAAATATGTACATGCGAAGGTAAATATCCATTTATAATTTGTACATTTTGATTTATTACATAAAAATAATATATTGAATTTACACTCATTCAAACAGAAATGTCATGAGCAACAAGGCATCATCGAATGCGGATATTACATGTTAAGATTTATGTATGAAATAATAACAACTGGGACAGTTCTGAGTTTTGACCTGGTAAGATTTCCTCTTTCTCATAATATTTCAATTTGATTTATTCATTATACACGTTGACTACTATGCTTTTCCTTTGTAGATTTTTGATGACCCTCAACCCTTTACTGCTGAAGATATCAAACACTTACAAGTGGAGTGGTCAAATTATTTTACAGGTTTGATTGACTTTTAGTTGTTTGTAATGTAAAATGTAATTTTGAATATTGTCAATGTAATTGTGTATTTCGTAGTCGTTTAGGTTGGATTTAGTTTTTTTGAAGTTGACAGTGTAAGTTTTGAATGTTATATAAGTGAATGTTTAATTTTTCTCTACTTCTTGTTTTGGTCTACTGTTGATGGTTTTTCTGTTCTGGATTTTGGTATGGGGGGAGAGGTTCCAAGGGGGTGGGTGGGTGTTTGGGGGGTGTCCAAGGTGTGTTTGGGGCTGTCCTAGGGGTCGGGGGGTGTAAATGAGGGTGGGGGTGTCCAAGGGGTGGGGGTGTCCAAGGGATATGGGAGGGGTGTCCAAGGTGTGTTTGGGGTTGTCCAAGGGGTCGGTTGGGTGTAAATAAGGGTGGGCGGGGGGGGATGTCCAAGGGGTGGGGGGTGTCCAAGTGGTGGGGGTGTCCAAGGGATATAGGAGGGGTGTCCAAGGGGTGTTTGGGGCTGTCCAAGGGGATGGGGGGGTTTCCAAGGGGTCGGGGGGGTTTCCAAGGGGTCGGGGGGGTGTCCAGGGGGTGGGGGGGGCTGTCCAAGGGGCGGGGGGGTGTCCAAGGGGTGGGGGGTGTCCAAGGGATATGGGAGGGGTGTTCAAGGGGTGTTTGGGGCTGTCCTAGTTTTCGGGGGGTGTAAGTGAGGGTGGGGGGCTGTCGAAGGGGTGGGGGGGTGTCCAAGGGGTGGGGGTGTCCAAGGGATATGGGAGTGGTGTCCAAGGTGTCTGGGAGTTCTGTCCAAGGGGCCGGTTGGGTGTAAATGAGGGTGGGGGCTGTCCAAGGGGTGGGGGTGTCCAAGGGGTGGGGGTGTCCAAGGGATATGGGAGGGGTTTCCAAGGGGTGTTTGGGGCTGTCCAAGGGATCGGGGGGGTGTCCAGGGGTCGGGGGGTGTCCAAGGGGTCTGGGAGGGCTGTCAAGGTGTGGGGGGGTGTCCAATGGGTGTTTGAGGCTGTACTAGGGGTCTTGGGGGTGTAAATGAGGGTGGGGGGGCTGTCCAAGGGGTGGGGGTGTCCAAGGGGTGGGGGTGTCCAAGGGATTTGGGAGGGGTGTCCAATGGGTGTTTGAGGCTGTACTAGGGGTCGTGGGGGTGTAAATGAGGGTGGGGGGCTGTCCAAGGGGTGGGGGTGTCCAAGGGTTGTGGTGGGGCTCCAATGTGGTGGGGGAGGGCTGGCCAGGTTGTTAGGTGGGTATAGATGAGGGTGGGGTTCAGTTGGGGCTTGGGGGAGGGATGGCATGGTTATTTTGGTTGTTTGGTTTCTGGTTGCTTTTTGGTGAGAGCAGTGCAATTATTTTAAAAAAAATATCGCTTTCACGTCGGTTATTTTATAACCGACGTGGTAAATAAATCAGTAGGGGTTTATCACGTCGGTTTTTTCGAGAACCGACGTGATAAACCGTTCCCGGGCCTTTTATCACGTCGGTTCTTAATATAACGGATGTGCTAAAAGGCCTGGGAATCGATTTACCACGTCGGTTATTGGATAACCGACGTGCTAAAACGTTTCCCAGGCCTTTTTATCACGTCGGTTATTTAAGAAACGGACGTGATAATAGGCCCGGGGAAGGGTTAATCACGTCGGTTCTCGAAAAAACCGACGTGATAAACGATATCCCAGGCGTTTTATCACGTCGGTTTAAAAATAACCGACGTGATAAACACCGTGATGTTAGGGATGTTACGTCGGGTTTTAAATAACCGACGTAAAAAACGTTATTTATAACGTCACCCATATTAACGTCGCCTAAAAACCGACGTAAATAATGAAAAATAACCGACGTAAAAAATGTTTTCTGCACTAGTGCTCCACTAAATATTTCTCCAGCTTACCTCGAGAGAAAGAGGTTAAGTTCACCATAGAGCTAGTACCAGGTGTACAAACAGTTTTCATTCCTCCCTATAGGATGGAACCTACATAGCTCAAGGAACTCTAGAAAAAACTTGAAGACTTAGATTCTAAGGATTTTACTAGGCCCAACACATCACCTTGGATATCACCAGTCCTTTTCACCAAGAAGGTGGACAGCACCATTAGGTTGTGTAGGGATTACCTCCGATTGAACCAGCTTATGGTGAAGAACCAATATTTAGTTCCTTGTATAGAAGACCTCTTCAACTATCTATAAGGAGAAACTATTTTCTCAAAGATCTATTTGAGGTTTGGAAATAATTAGGTGTGTGTGAGACCATCATACATACCACGTACAATGTTCTAGAGCAGATATGGTGTTCATACTAACAAACACGCTGATAGTCTTCATGTCTCGGATGCATAAGGTTTTTTACCCATGTATTGATTATTTTTTTGTGGTACTCATAGATAAAATCTTAGTGTATTATCAAACCAGACAAGACCATGTCAATCTTATTGAGATTGTGCTTAATACACTAAGTGAGCACGAGTTATACGTGCAGCTCAGTAAATTCCACATTCAGATTAGAAAGGTTCACTTCTTGGGTCATATCATATATGAGGAAGGTGTATCAGTTGACCCATATAAGGTAAGCTCCATGGTTTCTTGGGAGAATCCCAAGAATTTATTTTAAAAACACAGCTTCTTAGGGATGGTTGGATATTAGAGGTGATTTATCTAGGAATTTTCATTCCATGAAGTGCCACTTATGGGATTGACTAAGAATGGTGTGAAATTATTCTAGACTAAGGCTTGTGAAATATATTTTCAGGATTTAAAGGGGAGACTGACTTCAACGCAGACACTTATTCTTATTGAGTTATGAAGAAGAAGATATACCATTTACTGTGATGCTTCAAGAATCAGACTAGGTGAAATTCTGATACAAGTAGATCAAGTTGTGGCATATGGATCCCACCATCTAAGACCTCATGAGAAAAAATATTCTACGTATGAAATCAATCTAGAATTCATGGTTCATAATCTACATTTTTTTTAGGAATTACTTATTGTTTGGGAAATTCGTTTTTTACATAGATTATAAAAGTCTAAAATACATATCTTCTTAGCAAGACTTGAATCTGAGCCAGTGTAGGTGGGTGGAAAACCTAGAACCATTCAAATTTGAGAATGCTTACACACACAAAAAGGGTAATTTCGTAGCTGATTCCTTGATCCAAAAGAATATAACACAATCCATCATGGAGGCCAACAGTGAGTGGAAGTTGATGGTTTTATTTTTTGAGATTCACTTGGAGGTTCAGGACCAGCATGGGAAGCCATTTCTAGAAGCTCTAGCAGTGACATCTGCCCTAATTTAGTGGGTTAGGATGAGACAGTTGTTAAATTATGAGGGCCTTGTTTTTAGGAGGAGTGTCATAAGTGAGAACCCACCTCTTTGTTGGATTTTTTAGGGTAGTGAGACCTTACTCTTCCATTGTTGTGTATTGGTGCATTCTGATATATGGGAAGATCTTATGAAGGAATCACATGCCTCTATATGGGTAGTTTATTATGGTTTTACCAATATATATATAATTATATGTCATTAGTATTAGTGTCCAGGTATGAAGAGGCAGATAGTTGTTTTCATCACTCAATGATCCACCTATCCTAAGGTGAAGGCATAGCACCAGTGACCTGCTAAACTTTTACATCCTTGATCCATTCATGATTGGAAATGGAATAACGTCACTGTAGATTTTTTGAATTGCTTTCCAATATTCCCTTGAGTCAATGTTGTGGTATGGGTGATCGTCAATAGGTTGACCAATGTTGCACACCTTCTATGGATTCGGGAGATAGTGTGCATCATGGTGTTCCCCATTATACCAAATCAGACCGAGATACCTATTTTACTTCATGGTTCTTTCAATGTTTGTTGAAGGAACTAGGTTCACAGGTGATCTTAATTACAATATATCACCCTCAAACTGATAGGTAGTCTGAGTGGATGATACAGGTGTTAGAGGATATGTTACTTCCCTACATCCTTGATTTTGGAAGCATATGGGAAAATCATATTCCTCAAGTTGAGTTTTCCTACAACAATAGATTTTAGAAAAAAAATCATATGGATCCATACAAGACCCTATATGGTGGACCATTTAATTTAGCTCTATTCTAGATAGTGGTAGGGGAGGTAGCTCAACTGGGTCCTCATTTCTTCCAAGAAACTTTATAGAAAGTCTAACTGATTCAGAATCATATAGATACAGCTCAGTCTAGACATAAGTCTTATATTAATCATCGCTAGAGACATATGTAATTTGAGGAGGAACACCATGTCTTTCTATTTATATCACCTAGATTGGGTCATAGATGAGTTAGAAGATAGGGAAATTTATCACCTTAATATGTTGGGCCTTTTGAGATAGTGGAGAGAGTCGGGTCGGTAGCCTATCAATTATTGTTACCTTAGAGGTATTGTGTCATTCATGACATCCCCCACATAACACCACATTGATAGTATCATCTTGAATAATCTCATTCATTTAACCTCAAATATATTGAGTTGTAACTCAATTAATCTTTTGAGGATCATCTGATATTTATTATTGATCGAAGCACGAAGGCACTCTGAGGTAGGTCAGTTCCTCTAGTCTAAATATTATGGTTGCACAAACACGCACAGTACAAGACTTGGGGGTGGGAAGTCGATGTACATTTTTAAAGCTTATAAATCTTCTATGATAACATTCAACTACCCTCAGAAGGGAAACTATGGGATGAGTTTTCTTAAGGATGGGGGGTTGTAATGTCTTGGATTTTTTATAGGTATGAACCGTTAATTTTTTGTTCGAATTTATTTAAATATCCCTAATTAATATTCCTAAATCGGTCAAGGTATTGGGTTCTTCTAGGGTTATTTCTTATCCTGGAGCCCCAAAATGGGAATAAAATACCATGATGCACAGTTAGGAGTAACCGTGAAACTAAACCCACGCGGTTTCCCTAAACCATGAGGTTATAGACAGTGGGCACCTGGGGGGATACACGATTTGTCTAAAACAGTGTGAACAAAGTCACAAAGTTGTGCGATGCTACAGAGTTTTCGGGAATAGTAATTTTTCATATTTTAAACACTGCTAGATAAATCGTTCACCTAATAGTGTGGTGTCCCCCCTTGAAGTAGTTACTGGTGCACGGTTTTCGCAGGGTTTGGAAAACCACCTGGCTAAACCATATGTAGTTGTTTTTTAGGGTAAAATTCTATTCTTTACCCTCCTTTAATTATTTAAACCTATTATTTCATTTACCTTTCCTTATTCCAATATATTTTATCCTCCTCCCGTGCATGAATCTTCACTTCTTCCTCTACTTAGGTTTCAAGATCCCTCTTCCATACAAACTCTATTTCACTCACTATCAGAAGAAACATTAAGTTATAGGTACTTTATTTAATCCTCTTTCTTCTATTTCATGTTCATCTTTCTATACATTATGCTATCTCAATGTAAGATAATTTTTCCCATTTTCAAGACTTTTGATGGTTTTGTCATTTTCTTCCAACCTAGCTTGAATTAAATCCTGAGGATGGATGAGGGAAACTCTATGAGTATAAGGTAGGTGAACTAGGATCCTTTAATTTTTTTCATTACTTTCCATAAAATGTGTCGTGGTTACATGACTTGAACTCTAGATACCCGAAGCTTGACGTACATGGACATTACATTACTTTTGTGGAATACTTAATACATAACGAAAATAGACACACAAGGACCATAATAGTTTAGTGTCTTTGGAAACTTGGAACGAAATCTTCTAATCGTAGTGAAAGATCTTCAACATCTCCCATAAAGATATTCCCTTTTTTTCTTACCTAAAACCTTTCTTTATATCCTGGGGAAAAGAAAACATAAAAATGGTGAGCTCAAATGCTCAGTAAGGGTAAGCATGGAAAAAATAAAACATACCATATACATTTGAACTTAAAAACATGAACATAATGTTTAAACATCAAAAGCTTGAGCGATGACATAAAACATGGAAGTACGTAAGGCATAGATCATAAAGAAACATTAATAATGATAAAATTTCATGGGAATAAAACATGTAATTGTGGCAACCATTCATCACATGCCATGATTTCCATAGTAGCCAAGGCATTGTTGCCAAGACCATCTTAGTGGACAAAGTCCCTTTCTGAATCGAGTTCACTCCTCATTTCAGTCATGTAACACTGAACCGGATTAACTTACCATTCCAGCCATATCTATCTCATGAGATATAAATATTTACCCAATGCATTGGAGGGAGATATAGGTCCCACCCATCTCATAATGAAATCACTCTTACTTGTGCCACAAAATAAACTTAAAACATTCATCATAACCCAAACAATAAAATGGGATTCATAAACATCATCTCATCATATCATAATCCATATAAAACAAATGGAAATTTCATCATAAGAAAATTGAAACCATGTAAATCATAGATAAATTAAACTTGAAACATACACATGTGAAATAATGTCATCTTAGATGAAAATGGTTTTGATAAAACTCATTAAATGAATTCTTGAGGAAAAAGTCCTTTTTTCTTCAAAATCATTTTCTTCTCACAAAATGTCATGAAATTTTAGAAGAAAAGGTTTTTGTTGAAAATAGTCATGAAATCTTTTGAAGGAAGCTTCATGAAAATAGGGCTTTATAAAACCATAAAAATCCTTTCATGCCGTATACATTAAAAAAATAGTCTTATCGTACTTTTGTCGGAAAAGTCAAAAAAGTTCCTCATAACGTAAACAAAAGAAAGATTCCTTACATACCATGTAGTAAAAGTAAAAAGTGGGTAAAAATGAGTTTAATCATACATGAAACCATTTTTAGTAAACATGGACATGGATGATAACAATAACCCCAGAAAATAATTACGAATAAGCAATCTCGGATAAAAATGAGATTTGCAAAATTATCCCTTACCTTATGTCTGATATGCTTCGTATGTATCCGAAACTCCTGTATAATGATTTAAATAATGTCATTGACTTATTACAGAATCATATTCACTATTATGATATCATATATGGTTCACTTATGACTTTATATTACCCGTTCTTTTGTAAATTCCATGTTAAAGAGTGTTTTGGGTAAAATCGTTTCATTTGTCGTCCGTGTTTTGACTTGTAATTATTTATATGATTACTTAGATCATGATTAAATAATTCCAGAATATAAAACATGATTTATATATAATATATATTCAGAATATACATATATATAATAGATCGATAAAAGAAAAGAAATACACCGTTCATGGAGACGGTAGGCCGTACGTACGCATGAACGTTGTTTTCGTTTCCTTATTGAGTTGAATGGAATTAAGTAGATGACATAAATATATACATAAATCCAATATCTTTATAATGTCATATATTTTATTATTATTGTTTATATATACTTTATAATCATTCTTAAATGGTTAACATGGAGAATGAATCTCATCGCGTCGTGGAGACGGTAGTCCGTACGTACGCACGAGCGATGATATCATTTCCATAATTATTAAATTGGAGTGGAGTGGATGATACAATATATCAGAATCAGTATGATGTTATAATAACTATGTATAGTTATTCTTTACACCATTATACCCATCCATGTATGGTGTTGGTGGAAAAACAGATTACACCACGGCGTGGAGACGGTATTCCGTACGTACGCACGCGCGGTGATTTTGTTTTCCGTAGGATGGATAGTAGGTGAAATGGGGTTGTTTCATATTTATAATAAAAAATCAGTATATTATTGATACTTATGTTATTACTTTATAATGAAACAACTAAATAAGAAGAAGTTGAAGAAGAAATAATCTTGAAAGAATCGGGAGAAGAAATTACCTCTTCTTTAATACGCCTCTTTGAAACCTCCTCTTAGGGCACTAAGATTGGTCTTTAAAGTAGACCAGAACCTCTATTATGTTTATATATAAGTGGAGAAGATAATTTGGCAGGGGTTGGCCGATCTTGAAGGCTCAAATTGGTGTGAGGAGGAGAGGGAGGGGGTGCACTTTTATAAGGGAGGAGAGGGGCACCTTTGGAATAACTAAAAATATTATTTTATTATAAAGCCAAATTCGGTTTTAAATAGATCCAAATTGATTTATTTCTAATCTAAGGTGGGTATGGGTCGAAATAATCTCATCCAATAGAATTTGGACAATTTTAGGTTCATATTTTAACCTTATCAGTTATATTTAACTTTAAGTTAGATAATCTTACTTTTACCGTGTCTTCTTGTTTTCTTACACTATAAGGTTAATAAACTTACTATATCAAGACAAACGAACCCCAAGTTGTTTATTATAAATATATATAACCTTATATAATTCATTTTGAAGAACCTTAGATTTTTAGGAATAAAATAACAATTAATAATATAATATTGTTTTTAAAAAACTATTTTATGTCAATTTTGACACTATTTAGTAATTGATTTTTTTGAAACTCATAACAGATTGATTAGTTATAAAAAAGTTAATTAAATCAATAATAACATGTCATATTAACATATAAAATTAGTTTAATTCATAAAAAGTCTTAAATTACATTTATTTGGGTATTTATAACATCAATTATGTCAATATTTCATTAATAAGACAATTACTACATCATCTTTGTGCCATAATAAATGATAATTATTTAATCCCTAAAAATTCGAAATAAATTCCTATGATGTATATAATTGTATTAGATTTCTGGATACTATTCATGTTCTAAGTTTCATGAAGTTTATCACTAAATTAAAATTATTATACTTATAAGATTTAAGAAAGTGACATGTTGTCACATTCTTTAGTTTTAATAATAATTAAATTATTTTCATGGAAAAAAGTCCATTAAATGAATCTAATCCGACCCTTAGGTGATATGGGTCGACTTTTAGTCATCCAATAGGATTTTGACATGTTCTAGGGTAATTTTATAATATTATATTTACCCTTAATTACCCGATTTACCTTTAATTATGGTAAATAAAATTTACCGTGGTTACTATTCATAATGCCCAAAAATAAAAAGTAGCTTATTAACATAATTTGGACCCACTAATTCCAAATATGGAATCCATTTTTCCAAATTCAATACACAAAAGTTGCAGAAATTAAATTTAAATTAATCTCGTTGTCGAAAGAAAATGGGTTTTTCTTTAAAACATTGCAAAAGATTAAATTGATTTAACCTACGAATTCAAGGTAAAATCAACGCTAATGACATACATTATATTAAATAGTAAAAATATATTCTATTTATACTTTAAAACCATTAAATATTATAATTTAACCACGTAAGATATTATGATGAAAAAAGTTGTTTTTAATTAAAATATAGCGTGTTTTTACTATTCATTAAAATATGAAAGTTATCAGAATAAAATGAAAAATTTATCCAAAGTAAATTTTTATTTATTGTTTCCAAAGAATAATTTTATTTTGTCAAATGTAACTTATAAACATTTCAAAAACTGGATTTAAAGTGGGTGCGCCATCAAAAGGCGGCAAAACTGTATTTTTTGAAAAATACTTATTTTACCCGAAAAATTTATTTTGTTCTTATACCATGTTCTAGAAAATGTGTAAGATGAATAATAATGTCATAAAATTCAAAATTTAGTTAATACTATTCATAACGGCTAGTTCATAATAATATTATAATAATATATTGTTGTTTAGTAAAACCCGGTATTGCGTACAACACACGCTATCAGGGAAGGTCGCGATTGCGTGAAATGCAAGCCAAGTCAGGGTTGCGTGTAGTGCACGACTCATTTTTTGTTGCGTATGACAGAATCCAACCATATTTTATTTATACATTGAATATATATATATTTGTATACACTCAATGTTGCGTAGAATAACTTCTATCAAACGAACATGAAATTGTGTGTAACATGAGCCAAGAATAGTGTTGCATATACTGCAAGCTAATACGGTGTTGCGTATAGCATAAGATAATCTTGGTGTATCGTACAACATAAGATATGAATGAAATTAAAAATAATGTTTCTTATAAAATCTCTGGTTGTTACATTCTACCCCCCTTAAAATGAATTTCGCCCTCGAAATTCATCTGGGTTATAAATTGTTTACTATTCATAGAAACCCACACTGTAAAAAGAAATACCAAAACTGAACTTTAAAAACTAAAGTATGAAATATAACGGTTACCCAAATTAACTCATCACTTGGTTTCCATATAGGATAACATTGGTGAAAATATGGATATGGAAGAGAAATCTAACCATCATGTTCTGATAGAGAGTGGTAGAGAACATGGCTATGAAAAAGCCAATAATCACAAAGCCATAAATTTGTAATGATCTAGGGTACCATCTGATTCATCGCATATAAAGGCACTAGGACAACATTTTTGGTTTTCAAGATCATTTCCCTAAAGTTGAAGAATTTGAATTAGAATAAATACTTACTTTATTTTGGTACAATCTCACTGTTGTTCGTGCTTTGAACAATTTCCACTTCATCTCTTAAAGAAATGAAGTTGAATTTGTTATTCGTGATGTGTTAAAAGATCATGTGATAGAATGATGGGTCATTCCATCTGTTTCAAACAAAAGGTTAGCAAAAGTTATCAAATATACATAAGTCCATCTTTGGTGAGGTTAATCGTATATGAAAATGAACTTATACTTCATCTATCACATCACTTAATAAAATAAAACTAGTTTCTACTAACCAGGGACTTCTTGTAGGTCAGTGGTAGGCGATAAAGGCCAGTCGCACTTCGGTTGTGGGTTTGATTCCAACAGCCTTGTCCGACGCGATGGGCTATCGCCCGTCCTGCAGGTTTTCCTTTTTCTAAAACTACATTACTATAACATCCCATCAATAATATCAAAAAAAGTTCCATCCTTAAACAATACTATCATATGTCCAACATAATCCATTCCAATCTTTAGGCTTATCTAAAATACTTCAGTCCAAGCTCATAGTATAAAGAAAACGATTACTTGAAATGTTATCAACCAAGCATGTGAATACCATCATTTATCCCCCATATATCTTGTTGGTCACATTCCAATCATGTGAATACCTTAATCATGTATTCTCTTGAAAAATGAATACCCATTAACCCTTAGTGAAAACATGAATGCTGTCAAAAGTTAACTCTTTCCACATACCAAAATCCAAAAATTCTATATACTCAAACCATGATATAACCTTCTCTTTATATCAGTCATGATCTCATGAATACTATCAAACATTTAATTTTCTCCTTATCCCTTCATTATGCGCATATCCTCTATATTCCAAAAATATCTGAATAACCTTTCATGGATACAGGTAGCATTAATCATACACTTTCAAAACTCAAGGAAATAAAACAATGTAACGATCCTTAGATGTCTCTTTATTCCATTGTACCATGATATTACTTATACAACATTACACTTGATAAACATGTAATCAATCCACTACCTTCTTAAACCATTGACCGAGCTTCAAAAATTCTTTCATCTCACATATCATTTGTAGTCTATTCATCATCATCAACATAAATACTACCCATACGACCATACTGATTCTCTTCATGAGACTTTCCCTTAGGGAATTGGTTTGCATAATGCCCGTACATTCCACATTTAAAACATTTAACCATTGTTGATGTCGTAGCAATACCATTATCCTCATCCATGGTGTTAACTGAACCTTTTCCTTTGCACTTATTGGCTTTATGTCCTTCTTTTCCACACCCAAAGCATCTTCCAGTTCCTTTGAAACATTCTCCTTGATGCCTCTTCCCACATGACTTAAATAGGGGAAATTGAACTTTCTTTCCTCTATGATCATCATGAAACTCCATCTTTCTCTTATTAGCCGAGTCAGGAAACTTACAAAATTTGAGTTTATTGATCATATTATGAGATTGATGATTCGAAATAATAATGATGTTTGGACTTCCAAATCCAGTTTCATTTGGTTGATCATGAAGAATATCATTCCATTGTCCGTTATATCCTCCATTATCGTGAATCTTCCTGTTTCCAGCCATTTTCTAAAACCCAAAAAGAATAGTGTGAGAGGCAAAAATCATGCTAGGGAAAACAACATAGTAAAGGGGGATTACCCTCAATATCTAACATCTTAGGTTAAATTCTATGATCATTACCGTAGTTCTAGGACTATATCCTATACGTATACTTATCCTTAGGGACATCCCTAGACATACCTTAGAAATATCTCTAGGGATCTCACTAACGTTTTCGCATCCTAGTTTCCAAAAGTTGACTAAACCTCCCTCTGATGCCAACTGTAGATACCTGAAGCTTGACGTACATGGACATTACATTACTTTTGCGGAATACTTAATACATAACTAAAACAGACACACAAGGACCGTAATAGTTTAGTGTCTTTGGAAACTTGGAACGAAATCTTCTAATCGTAGTGAAAGATCTTCAACATCTCCCATAAATATCTTCCGTTTTTTTTCTTACCTAAAACCTTTCTTTATATCCTGGGGAAAAGAAAACATAAAAAGGGTGAGCTCAAATGCTCAGTAAGGGTAATCATGGATAAAATAAAACATACCATATACATTTGAACTTAAAAACATGAACATAATGTTTAAACATCAAAAGCTTGAGCGATGACATAAAACATGGAAGTTCGTAAGGCATAGATCATAAAGAAACATTAAGAATGATAAAATTTCATGGGAATAAAACATGTAATTGTGGCAACCATTCAGCACATGTCATGATTTCCATAATAGCCAAGGCATTGCTGCCAAGACCATCTTAGTGGACAAAGTCCCTTTCTGAATCGAGTTCACTCCTCGTTTCAGTCATGTAACACTGAACTGAATTTACTTACCATTCCAGCCATGTCTATCTCATGAGATATAAATCTTTACCCAATGCATTGGAGGGAGATATAGGTCCCACCCATCTCATAATGAAATCATTCTTACTTGTTCCACAAAATAAACTTAAAACATTCATCATAACCCAAAGAATAAAATGGGTTTGATAAACATCATCTCATCATATCATAATCCATATAATACAAATGGAAATTTCATCATAAGAAAAGTGAAACCATGTAAATCATAGAGAAATTAAACTTGAAACATACACATGTGAAATAATGTCATCTTAGATGAAAATGGTTTTGATAAAACACTTTAAATGAATTCTTGAGGAAAATATCCTTTTTTCTTCAAAATCATTTTCTTTTCACAAAATGTCATGAAATTTTAGAAGAAAAGGTTTTTGTTGAAAATAGTCATGAAATATTTTGAAGTAATCTTCATTAAAATAGGTCTTTATAAAACCATAAAAATCCTTTCATGTCGTATACATTAAAAAAACATTCTTATCGTAATTTTGTCAGAAAAGTCAAAAAAGTACCTCGTAACGTAAACAAAAGAAATATTCCTTACATACCATGTAGTAAAAGTAAAAAGTGGGTAAAAAGGAGTTTAATCATACATGAAACCATTTTTAGGAAACATGGACATGTATGATAACAATAACACCAGAAAATAATTACGAATAAGCAATCTCGGATAAAAATGAGATTTGCAAAATTATCCCTTACCTTATGTCTGATATGCTTCGTATGTATCCGAACCTACTGTATAATGATTTAAATAATGTCATTGACTTATTACAGAATCATATTCATTGTTATGATATCATATATGGTTCACTTATGACTTTATATTACCCGTTCTTTTGTAAATTCCATGTTAAAGAGTGTTTTGGGTAAAATCGTTTCATTTGTCGTTCGTGTTTTGACTTGTAATTATTCATATGATTACTTAGATCATGATTACATAATTCCAGAATATAAAACATGATTTATATATAATATATATTCAGAATATACGTATATATATAATAGATTGATAAATGGAAAGAAATACATTGTTCATGGAGACGGTAGGCCGTACGTACGCATGAACGCTGTTTTCGTTTCCTTATTGAGTTGAATGGAATTAAGTAGATGACATAAATATATACATAAATCCAGTAGCTTAATAATGTCATATATTTCATTATTATTTCTTATATATACTTTATAATCGTTCTTAAATGGTTAACATGGAGAATGAATCTCATCACGTCGTGGAGACGGTAGTCCGTACGTACGCACGAGCGATGATATCATTTCCATAATTATTTAATTGAATTGGAGTGGATGATAAAATATATCAGAATCTGTATGATGTTATAATAACTATGTATAGTTATTCTTTACACCATTATACCCATCCATGTAAGGTGTTGGTGGAAAAACAGATTACACCACGGCGTGGAGACGGTATTCCGTACGTACGCACGCACGGTGATTTTGTTTTCCGTAAGATGGATAGTAGGTGAAATGGGGTTGTTTCATATTTATAATAACAAATCAGTATATTAGTGATACTTATGTTATTACTTTATAATTAAACAACTAAAGAAGAAGAATTTGAAGAAGAAAGAAGCTTGAAAGAATCGGGAGAAGAAATTACCTCTTCTTTGATACGCCTCTTTGAAACCTCCTCTTAGGCCACTAATATTGGTCTTTAAAGTAGACCAGAACATCTAGGATGTTTCTAGGGAAGTGGAGAAGATAATTTGGCAGGGTTTGGCCGATCTTGAAGGCTCAAATTGGTGTGAGGTGGAGAGGGAGGGGTGCCCTTTTATAAGGGAGGAGAGGGGCACCTTTGGAATAACTAAAAATATTATTTTATTATAAAGCCAAATTCGGTTTTAAATAGCTCAAAATTGATTTATTTCGAATCTAAGGTGGGGATGGGTCAATATACTCTCATCCAATATAATTTAGACAAGTTTAGGTTCCTATTTTAACCTTATCATTTATATTTAACTTTAAGTTAGATAATTTTACTTTTACTGTGTCTTCTTGTTTTCTTACACTATAAGGTTAATAAACTTACTATATCAAGCCAAACGAACCCCAAGTTGTTTATTATTAATATATATAACCTTATCTAAGTCATTTGGCAGAACCTTAGATTTTTAAGAATAAAATAACAATTAATAACATAATATTTTTTTTTAAAACTATTTTATGTCAATTTTGACACTATTTTGTAATTGATTTTTGTGAAACTCATAACAGATTGATTAGTTATAAAAAAGTTAATTAAATCAATAATAACATGTCATATTAACATATAAAATTTGTTTAATTCATAAAAAGTCTTAAATTGAATTTATTTGGGTATTTATAACATCAATTATGTCAATATTTCATTAATAAGACAATTACTGCATCATCTTTGTGTCATAATAAATGATAATTATTTAATCCCTAAAAATTCGAAATAAATTCCTATGATGTAGATAATTGTATTAGATTTCTGGATACTATTCATGTTATAAGTTTCATGAAGTTTATCACTAAATTAAAATTATTATACTTATAAGATTTAAGAAAGTGACATGTTGTCACATTCTTTGGTTTTAATAATAAATAAATTATTTTCATGGACAAAAGTCCATTAAATGAATATAATACGACCCTTAAGTAATATGGGTCGACTTTTAGTCATCCAATAGGATTTTGACATGTTCTAGGGTAATTGTATAATATTATATTTACCCTTAATTACCCGATTTACCTTTAATTATGGTAAATAAAATTTACCGTCGTTACTATTCATAATGCCCAAAAATAAAAAGTATCTTATTAACATAATTTGGACCCACTGATTCCAAATATGGAATCCATTTTTCCAAATTCAATACACAAAAGTTTCAGAAATTAAATTAAAATTAATCTCGTTGTCGAAAGAAAACGGGTTTTTCTTTAAAATATTGCAAAAGATTGAATTGATTTAACCTACGAATTCAAGGTAAAATCAATGATAATGACATACATTTTATTAAATGTTAAAAATATATTATATTTATACTTTAAAACCATTCAATATTATAATTTAACCACATAAGATATTACGATGAAAAAAGTTTTTTTTAATTAAAATATAGCGTGTTTTTACTATTCATTAAAATATGAAAGTTATCAGAATAAAATGAAAAATTATCCAAAGTAAATTTTTATTTATTCCTTCCAAATAATAATTTTATTTTGTCAAATGGAACTTATAAACATTTCAAAAACTAGATTTAAAGTGGGTGCGCCATCAAAAGGCGGCAAAACTGTATTTTTTGAAAAATACTTATTTTACCTGAAAAATTTATTTTGTTCTTATACCATGTTCTAGAAAATGTGTAAGATTAATAATAATATCATAAAATTAAAAATTTAGTTAATACTATTCATAACGGCTAGTTCATAACAATATTATAATAATATATTGTTGTTTAGTGAAACCTGGTATTGCGTACAACACACGCTATCAGGGAAGGTCGTGATTGCGTGTAATGCAAGCCAAGTCAGGGTTGCGTGTAGTGGACAACTCCTTTGTTTTTGCGTATAACAGAATCTAACCATATTTTATTTATAAATTGAATATATATATATATATATACACTCAATTTTGTGTAGAATAACTTCTATCAAACGAACATGAAATTGTGTGTAACATGAGCCAAGAATAGTGTTGCATATACTGCAAGCTAATACGGTGTTGCGTATAGCGCAAGATAATCTTGGTGTATCGTACAACATAAGATATGAATGGAATTAAAAATAATGTTTCTTATAAAATCTCAGGTTGTTACATGAACTCTTTCAGTGCTACCTCTAATTTTTCAAATTAAATTAAATTGAATTCTTTATCATTCCTTCAACGACCTGAGCTAGCCTAGAATCAACCCCTTGGGTTTATCACCTTGAGTTACGACATGATTTTGGGTGTGCTTTACCTATAAGTCTTAATTTTCCTTTTTCCTCAGTTTTTTTAACACCCCTAAGGGGTTTTGTTTCATATTAAATGCCTCAAACCATACGTTGAATTGGTTAGAGTGATGAACCTAGTGACAATCCTTTAAACCCCATGCCACTCATGAATGGTTGAGCTAATTGAATTGGCCAAGTGCTTATGCCTTTTTCCTTATGGATTAAATTGGTTAACCCAATTAAATGATTTGACCAATATTCCTAATGTGATCAAGTTTATTGAATTAAATGGAATTACATTTCAATTAAACTTGTTATATATATGTGATACTTTTATAACTTCTTCATCTTAGTGTCGAGGGTGATACAAGGGGTTTCAATTTAAGGACCCCTTGGATAAACTCTCATGATTTTCTGTTAGAACTGTTAACAATTTGTAAACACACACGGGGATACATCATTTATTCCTGAGGTGGGATCACCATGAGTTTTCTATTTTACCTCCAAATGAGTGACACAAGTTCCCTAGGGGAGACCCCTGGATGGGATCAATGGTAAGATTGGTTGTACCATGCCACGAGAGAGACTATGGCCCCTACGTGTGATACTAGGTATAGACTCGAAGGTTTTTTAGTATTTGACTTTTATCACACCATTCTAGGAGTGATACATGAGACTACATCTTTGTCTCACCTTGGAAGGACTCCTTTTCATTGGATGTATGTCAAGCCCCTTGAGTTAAACTTGGAAATTCTCCCTAGATTTCTATGGATGGGCTCAGGGAGTCTCGCTATATTTTTATAAAGTGGTTTTCAAATTAAATTTAAGTAAATTTGAATTAATTATTTGAAAATGATAAATGATCCTTTAAAATTAGAAATGTAGGGATGTTTCCTCCAATATCAATCACAAGATTAGGGATAGTCCATCTCTTACACCTTATACTACTTAGTTTTTCTTTGTAGGATTCCATGGTTTAGACAGACTGGCTTAGGCTGAAGAAGGTAAATTGGAAAAGTCTCCAAAATGTATCCCATTGCAATGTATATAATTATTTATTTCCATTTATCATTTAATTCCCAAGGCACAATATCTATTTTATATTGCATGAACTGGAATGGCATAAAAATCGTGGGTGTCGACCTACCAATATTGTATCTCACACCTTACTCAGGAACATTTGGTAACTAAGTAAACATTATAGTTGCAGGTATCGAAAAGTGTAAGTATTCATCTTCCAATTCTTGATTTATATTATTAGCAATGATTTTGGGAGCATAAGACCAAGATTATGCTCGAGTTTCTAGTCGTAGAAGTTTTTAAACCTTTTTGTATATTTGTCTGCATGTTTTATATACTTGTATACCCCTACACTATATATTCATTTCTGTATAAAATTATCATTAGTTGTATATATTATTATTTATCTTCCTCATTTTGTATTATTTACCTTGTGTGATTACGTATTTCATTTCATTTGTTTTCTGTTGTTGCTTCTGTTTTCCATTGTTCATATTATATATGTATATATTTAAGTTTCTATTCTAAACTATATTAAATGATGTAATAGTCTCCCCATAAACTTACTCAATTCCTTCGCTACTAGTTTGTATCCTATGGAATTTGGGTAGGTGCGCTTAAGGTCTTATGGCCAACCCTCTCGGGGCACCAGTGAGTGGCATCTCAGATGGGACACCACTTCTAACTTTATTTTTATGCATTTATATCTATTGTATAATAAATATATATTTATTATAAATATTTTAAAAACTCATAATCATATATATTATACCATATGTGATTTACTTACAGCATTTTATCACCCTTTTGTTAACACTTCTTTATTAAAATCATTGTTACGGGTGATATCTAGTTCGTTTTTCAAATATGACCTCATTTAGTAATTCTTTTCCTTTTATTTTGATCATGGTTCATCAGATAATTAATGTTAATCATGATATAAACACCATAAATTTTCATTATATACATGATTATATTGATTCATAAAAGTATATAAAAAATAGTTACATTGTTTTTATGGAGACGGTAGGTTGTATGTACGCATGAACGGTGTTTTCAATTTTTCGATGGATGGAATGAAAGAAAGGTAAAAATTAATAAACCATTATATGATAATTATTATATCATATATATTAATCAAATTATTTCCCATTACCATCCAATTAAAATATAAATGAAAAACAAATCATATCACTTCGTGGAGGTGGAAGTCCACACGTACACATGAACAACATTATCATTTCCCAAAGGATTGAAAGGTAACAAGGTAGATGTGACATTATAATTAAAAATGTAAAATTAGGTAATAAATATGATATATAAATATTAAACTATTCATAATTACAATCCATAAAATACGGGGATAAAAAATGAATTATATTTTTATGTGGAGACGGTAAATCATACATACGCATGAGAGATACTTTCACTTATTGTTTGATGTGAAAGAGGGTGTATAATGGTGCTTTAATAATCATTATAAAATTTAATCCTATTTATTATACTTAATTTATTATTTTATGATAAATACCATATATTTAGAAAAGTTAAGGAATATAAGAAAATAAAGTGACCAACAAATGTGGTTACCTCTCTAACATCCCCACTCGGATGCCACAAAGCTAGTTCTCTGATCCGGATCACCACAAGACCTAAAGCACACATAATCATATACCAAAGTCTTATGAATAGAAATGAGGTACTAGAGTGTGATGGTGTGGATACTATTCCCTTATATAGAGTAATAAAACAACAGAAATAGACAATTTTCATACACAGTAGTAAATAAACAGAGTGTGGAAGCATTAAATAACCTAAAATAGAACACATTGTAATAATAAATGAAAATTTTATAAAATTCAAAACATCCATTTCATACATAAAAAACTGGTCACCCACTAGACTGACCATATAGATATAGTAATATAAAAGAAACTAAAATAAAAGTATAGGGCTCTACCATTAACTCTGATCCAGAACGCATACCCAGTCTCCAGACACTATCGAACTACACCATCTCGATCACTAGAACCACACAAGAAACTTTTCTCAGTCATGAAACTATACAACTCATCCCTAATCACCATTCATCTTTGATCAAACTGAAAAGATTACATAAGGTCTGCACATACACTGAGGTTCACGTGCAGGGGTGATAAATAATATCAATACGCCACCCCAACGATGAACTTATAAATGTGTTTACCTGTGTTAATGTTCATGAAATATGATCAGACTAGTTGAGACACAATTGAAAGATAAATAAATAAAAACAATATCATGTGAACCATAATCAAACCCTGATTTCATAATCCCAATCAATTGTGAAAGTGTCATCATGTATATTTATATTTAAATGTGTGTGGGGGTGTATATATATATATTCCCATCCATATATATATATAAATATAAGTATACATGAGAAAGGTGAATGAAATAGCATAAAACCATTGGTTTTAAATCATTGGGTCTATAATCCTAATTTCATGGGCATCCAATGCAATGGAATTGAGTTTGATATCGTACCACTCAAGCCTTGTATCATTAAGTTGATCTCTAGTTGTGTAATCCCAATTGACATTACCTAGTTCATCTAGCACTGAAAATGTCTCTGAGCAAGCTATGTCTCCATAGGGGGATGCTCATCCTAACCTTGGTCTCACATGTACTCACCTCCAATCATTATAAAGAAGGATTATAGGGACGTACATCCTAACATCCTGTTAATGTTCACTGAGATAGAGGCCATGTTTCTCATCCATGTAAATCCAGTCCAATGTATGAGCCCTAGGTCTCTATCCATAGGCAGTCATGACATTTGGATCTCAGATGAACCCTAAGGGTCTAACCATTAGGTGATATGTAAGAAGATCTCACTAATGAGATACCATGCCCAACCTTGGAGGCCTCTAATCATGGAAAGCATAATCATCCATATCACTCAGTACTAAGTAATCATCCATGAGTATCCAATGATATGAAAATTCGTGTCCAACACTACGATAAGGAAACAAATCAGGGAGAGAATAACCATCCCAATGACTCAGGAGAGATTAATCATCCATGAGTATAATCAAATCAAGAATATTGTAATCATCATAATCACATATCGAACTGAGGAAATCATAATCATCCTCATCACTCGGGGGAGGATAATCATCCATGAGTATCATTACTAGGGACATTGTGCCTGCATATCATAAACATAGGCTCAACATCCGAATCTTAAGAAGCACCTACAGAAATCCAAATAATCAAATAATAATATATATTTTCTCAAAATATAGGTTCCAAGTATTACCTCTAGTTATACAAATAGATATGAAAATAACATGGCTTAGAATTCAAATCCTAGAAAGAACGTTCAGGAATCCCAAAAAGAAAGAAAGATGCATTGTGTCATGCTTATCATCCACTATCCAGGAATCACCTCTGTTAATCATCACTACATTAGCAATAAACATGTGAATATATAAATAGAAGAGTGAGAGTGGATGAATACTTAACCCACCACTACTGAATAAATATATAAGGATTACAAGTTCAGTATGGGTTCTAAGGTGACACTTGCTACCATCTCTACCTAAACCCAACGTACTAGCTCAGGGTCAGTTAAACATCAAGGCACTCACTGGGTCCCTCAAGTCAAAAAAATAGAAGAGGCATCTTACATGGGATCCTTATATAAGAAGGTAAAGAAGGAATACTAAATGGTATCCGCTAACGATAATAAAACAAAGGAATCCTAAATAGGATCCATAGAATGGTACATAATAAAAGGTTTCTTACATGGGACCCTCAACAACATCATATAGAGAAGAGGCATAATACATGGGATCCACTTAATAATGAACAAGAAAGGGGGTCCTATAATGGATTCCCTAGGTAAAAATGTAGGAAAATGAATCCCTCATGGGACCCTTGGTAACATGAATAAGGTAGGGTAATCCTACACGGGATCCTCTAGTTCAGAACTTGATAAGAAGAATCCTATAGGAGATCCTAAAAAACAACTGGTCTCATAGCCTTTTGGGCCATAAGGGAACATCTCAAAAGGTATAGATCCCCAAGGGAAAATCTACAAAATAATTGTTCATGGGATATGTCTCATGTACCATATCAAATAAATTTATCACTTTCATGAGATAACTGGATACGATTATCAGAGGAAGAACCTCTCCATTTAGGTAAAATTTCCAAAACACCCATTAGGAGTCCTCAATAACTCCAAAGGCTTCACCATCTTGATCTATACAAAAAACTACTCATAAAAGACTCAACTTATTTCCAATTCTAATTTTGGAGCATAAAATAGGAAAATCCTTAAAAATTGTGGCAAAGGAGGAGTACATGGAATGTGTACCCTAGTACACTACGTGTATTCTCAAGGCTCCACCTAGGTGTGTACTCTAGTAGTACTTGGAATGTAAAATCCAAAGTACAAGGCATGTTTTACTTATACATGGTGTGTTTCCTACATGGATTACCTTCATGTGTACCTCACCTAGCCTGACCATGTATATATTCTAGTCATGTATATCTACACAGGGTCAGGTCATGTACCTTACATAGCATGTTCCCCTTATACGAGCAGCCTGGCTGGGTACTCGGCTACATGGAAGAGTACTAATACACTGTGTGTAATGAACATACATGGAGTTTAAATCCAAAAAATCATCTTCCCTAAAAATGAATAACATGTAACATGGGTTCTCTAAACCACATGTCATGTACATAGGTTTTCCCGAACAGAAAACCCTCAAAACACCCTGAAACAACCATTTTCTTAGAAAAAGATATAAATTGGCCCACTAGGGATCCTAAGAAATATATGGGATTAAAACTTGAAAATGATTAATATGGGGGGATATGTGTAAAAACTTAAAAAAATCCTACCTTGGGCCAAAATTTGCCAAAGATTCGCTCATTTCCACGCTCTATGGCTACCTCACGGTGATCTGACGCGTCTCGAGTACCATGATAGTACCCTTATTCCTATCCCTACAATTATCTCTCTCCCTCTACTATTTAATTTCTTGATCACAAAAAGGGTGAGCCAATGGGGGTGTGAACAAGAATATAGGGGAGTAAGAATAAAATAAAATAAGAAAATAAATTAAAATAAAACAAAATCCAAAGGAAGAAAAGGGGGCCCTGGCTAGCCCCGACGCCCAACCTAAGTTTATGCCCCACCTAGAAAAAAAATCATATTCTAGACTCAAAAAAAGAGATATAATCTCAATATAATTCTCTATTCAAAATATATCACTGAATGAACTAGTGTGAAGAAATTAATATTTAAATTTATTAATTATTAATTATTAATTATTTCTCTAAAATTAGAACACATAGAAAATCTACCAAAATCTTTCCCTAGGGTAGAAACCCAATTCAAGGAACAACGGAGTGGTCAGAAAAATTATTAAAGATCATCTAGTAGTGTAAAATTACCATTTTACCCCATACAAGCATCAAAAAGAGAAAATTAAAATTTCTACTCAAAATTTATGTCCAGAAAAACACATGCCCTTACAATCTCCCCACCATAAACCTTATCATACACAAGAATCATGGTGGTAAGAATATAATACATACTCCAAACCAAATAATCTACAAAAATAACCTATATGAACTATCCAATAGATAGTGTCATAGAATCAACAAATGTATCCTACATGGAATACATTCAACTACGACCAATATAGTACTCCCCACCATAGGAATACCCTTGTTTTCATCTCAAAACCAAACTCTGAGATCAACGACCCACATCCAATGTTGAAGTTCAACTGAAAATGAGGGTCACCACCCTCAAACATCAAATGGTCTATTCCCCACTAAATGGATTACCTTACACTGCTCCTCGAGTTCAACCTCAACAAGTTTCCTATATCAATCCAGGAAGACATTTAAAACAAAATAATATTGATGTAGATTTGATGATCTCTTAGTATACTTAGGATGATGTAAAGATATAGCATGATCATATCTAACTATTAGTATACAAGTATTTCACAAAAATGTGTGTACACCTCTCTTGGGCCATGCTCATACCCAACAGGATACACCTTCCTTTGACCAACTCAGGACACTGCATCTTCTAACAATTCATGTCTAGGTCCAAACACAGATCAACCATATCACGGTACTTGATTTATTCCTAATTTCACCTCTAAAATTGAGTTACATTCATCATTTAAACAAAAATCCTAGGAAACCATGCTAATGAAAATTCTTGGAAACCATTGATCCTTGGCTCGCACCTATCCATTTACTAATTTATGATTAAACAATACCACATGTAATGAGAATTTACCTTTACCTCCCAACTAATACTCCAACAATTCATCCAAAAAAAGTTTAAGTTGATCATGCTACATGGAATGTCAGCCTCATTAAGCCAAAATCTCCTTCGGAACTCCTCTTCAAAATTGGGTACCTCACCTATTAATTGATTTTTTCCATGACCACCCATCACCCAATGTCATTCATGTCATGAGCATCTACCCACACTCTGACTACATTAGGAATAGAGAAAACACTGTTCGACCTATCTAGGAACTCAAAAATTCATGTCCATTGAATCCAATCTTGAAAAACAAGAACCCTAGGATCTTTCTGGGAATTCAATGGCATCACCCTACCAATATTGAAAAAATAGAGCACCTACCTTGTATCGGTCTTAAAACGAGAATATAACCAAGATGACTACCTAAAAAGGCATCCAAAAACTTAGGGAAACCTCTTACAGAGGTTTACCTTGATTAAAAAGCACCAACCTACTAGGGTCCACATCAAAACTAAGGGCCTCTAGGTCTCCCACCTAGCCATGTTGACCAAGTATCATAACTAGGTCACAAGGTCTAACCAAATAGACCAAAATATCAAACCTCTATAAAGATGGGAAAGATCATAACAACCTACAAAGGTCAAACCTGCAAATAAAGCCTACAAGGGCCCATTCCTCTTCGAGCATCCTCATAAGGAACTGCTCCCTAGAGGTCACAATACCAATGTATAAGAAAACAATAAACTTAAACTCACTGGGAATCCACATATAGTAATACCCCCTATAGGTCCAGTTCATGGGAAACGTCATGGTTCCTATCGACATCGTACTCAGTGATCTAACTAGGTTACCAAAAATGAGGGTTAGTAAAGTAGAATTTCATTTCAATCTATGGAGAAAACACTATATAGATTGTTACCGACACTTTAAATAACTAATCCTAATAAACAACTTCCTATGAGTTATTTAACACAAGGTAATCATATTCCTTATCAACCTACTAGGGTCACTACTCCTCCTACTCATGAAGACTAAGTCATCATCCTCACCACAAAATGCCTCAATGCAGATCCATATTACCAACCATTAGAAGTGAATATATATAAAAGTAGGCTTAATTGAGTAGAACTCCTCTAAACACCTATACAAGAAAACCTTGTTTAGGTTTTTTTAGCTTTGTAAACAATTTTACACTTCCATCGATAATAATCACACACTAGAAGTCCTATATGATGTGAATCCTATATTTCAAATATGATGCATGATTTTCCTATTTCCTTTGTCGACCAAGAATCAAAATCTATCCTTGGCCTCTTTCTAATAGGATAAGGTCCATAAATCCATAATAAATCTTAACATCCACACAACATGTGTACTTCTCAAGGATAAAATCATATAAAAATATAATATCACAAATTAAAATAGTAATCCCATAACCCTGGAAACTGAGACTTCTAACCGAAACAAGTTTTCTCGACACACTGATCTGATATCCATCATAGGTTTTGAAACATTCCTAATACTCCTATCTAATATATCACAAATATTAAATCGAAGGTAAGGAACACCATTGATATAACTTTGTAACATCCTGACCTGGATGCAACTAAACCGGAGCGCCAAGCTGGTTTAGCGTGAGGCATCAAGTGTGCCTCCCTGTACACCAGAGGATGCTGACTAGTAGAAAGGGTCTAGGGTGTGAAATTGGGGAGATTTTGAGCTCATATAAAAGTAAAAAACAATGTAAATAGCTAAGTATCCCACATAGCAGTAAATAAACATAGTGTGAAAGTAGTGAATAATCTGAAATATAGCATGCAGAAATAATAAACGAAAATTATATAAGATCTTGAATATCCATGTCATACATACAAAACTATTTATACACTAGGCTAACTATATAGATATAGTAATACAAAATAAACTAAAATAAAAGTACAGAGATCAACCACTAACTCTGATCCAGACCATATACCTAGTCTTCAGAAATTTTTAAACTACACCACCCCAATCACAAGTACTAAATGAGTAGTTATGCTTGATCAAGAAACTATAGGACTCATCCCTAACAACCATTCATCTCTACTCAACTTGAAAAGTATACATAAGTTCTACAAATACATAGGGTTTCACTTTAATGGGTGATAAATAATCTTAGTAGTCCACCCCATTTATGAACCTATAAATATGCTTCCATAAGTGTATGATAATGAGATATGCTCAGCTTAGCCGAGACACAAATGAAAGATAAATAAATAAAAATAATATCAAGTGAACCATAGTAAAACATTGAGTCTTTAATCCTAGTCAACTATGAAAGTTTCATCATGTATATTTATATTTATATACATATATATGTATATTACCATACATATACTTTTATACATAAATATTAATATACATGAGTAAGGTGAATGAAATAACATAAAACCATCATCAGTCGATCCTTGGGTCCATAATCTCGATTACCTGGATATCCAATGCAAGGGAATTTAGATGGATTTCATACCACTCAAGGTGTATATCATTAAGTCAATATTGAATTCCATAATCCCAATTAATGGTACCTACTTCATTAGTGCTGAAATTTCTCTGAGAAAGATGTGTCTCTAGATGGGGATACTCATTCTAATCCTTGGCTCACCCATAATCACCTCCAATCTCTATAAAGAATGATTCTAGGGAAGTAAATTCAGACTTCATGTGAATGGTTGTTGAGCTATTCACTATGATTATCATGAAAAGTAAAACTAGTCCAATGTATGATCCCTAGGTCAAGGTTCATAGGAATTCATGACATTTGTAACTTGAATGAACCCTAAGGGTCTAACCCTTAGGTGATCTATAAGGATATCTCACTAGTGAGATGCCATGACCACCCATAAATACCTATAATAAGTGAGGGCATAATAATATATATGACTAGGGGAGGATAATAATCCATGAGTATCCAAGAATGTGAAATTCCATGTCCAACACCACAATCAGGTAACCGATTAGGGAGAGAATAATCATTTCTAATACTTGGTAGAGAATAATCATCCATGAGTATAATCAGATTTATGAGAGTATAATCATCCTAATCACATATTAAACTTAGGATACCGTGATAATCCTCATCAGTTGGGAGAGAATAATCATCCACAAGTATCATTACTAGGTATGTCATGCCCACGCATCATAATCATAGTCTCAATAGTTGGATCCTAGGAATCACCTCTATAAATCCCAATAATCTAATAGTAATATATAAAGGCTCAATAACTAGATCCTAGGTATTACCTATGGGTATAGAAATAGATATAAAAATAACATGTCTTAGAAGTTGGATCTCTGGAAGAAATTCAAGGCATCCCAAATAGAAAAAAAGACACATTTCATTAGGCTTATCATCCACCAATAAGAAATCACCCCTATTAAACATAACTGCATCTGCAATAAACATGTGAATATATAACAAAAGAGTGAGGGTGCTAGAATTCCTAACCCATTACAACTAACTAATCCTATCTAGTTTAAAAGTTTGGTATAGGTTTTAAGATGACAGCAAGTACCATCTCTACCCAAACCCGATGTACTATCTCAGGGTCAGTCAAACATCGAGGCAAAAATTGGGTCTCTCAAGTCAAAACATAGAAGAGGCATCCTACTTGGGATCCTTAGCTTGGAATCTCAAGGAGGAATCACACATAGGATACTCTAATGGTAAGAAAACACAGGAATCCTACATGGGATCCTTATGACATTATATAGGAAAATGTGTTCTGCATAGGACCCTCAACAACAGTATATGAAAAAGAGGTATCCTACATGGGATCCTCTGAATGATAAACAAGAAAAAGGATTATACAAGAGATTCCCTAGGGAAAAACATAAGTGATTTAATCCCTTAGGGGACCCTTAGTAACAAGAAGAAGGTATAGGCATCCAACATGGGATCCTCTAGGTTAGAAAATGAGTAGATGAATCCTATAGGGGATCCTCAAAAACAACTGGTCTCATGGCCTCCTAGGATAGAAAGGTAAATCTCACAATGGATTCATCCTCAAGGGAAAAGATACGCCAGAATTGTTCATGGGATATGCATTATATCCCATCTCAAATCAAGGTAACACTCTTAGAAGACATTTAGATTCAATTATCGAAGGAAGAACCTATCCCTTCAGGTAAAATCTCCAAAACTCCCATTAGGATTCCTCAAATCACTCCACAGGTTTCACAATCACAATCTATGTAAAATAAATACTCATATTTGACTCATATTATGTCCAATTTTGATTCTGGGGCATAAAACTAGAAAACCCCAAAAAAGGTGGGCATGTACTCTTGCTGGACTTGGCGTATAAAAGCCCAATTACACGGTGATTTGTCCCTGTACATGGTGTGTACCCTAAAATGGGTACCTACCCCTATACCTCACATGGTATAGCCATGTATATAGCTTTTATATGTTTATCTGCATCGCGTTAAACTCACACAGGGTTTTTTTGTCTACTTTAGATGACATTTTCTCCTTACACAGGCAGCTTGGCTGGGTAATCAACTAAACACTCGAGTACTAGTACATGGCATGTAAAGACCATGCATGCAGTTTACATAGAAAATATCATATTTCCTAAATAATAAGAATACACATAATGTGTTCTGTAAATAACACGATGTGTGGATGAGTTTTCCAGAATAAAAAACCCTCAAAATACCCTGAAACCCCTATTTTCTTAGCAAAAGATATAAAACATCCCACTGGGGGTACCAAGAAATAAATATTGGGGATTAAAAATTGAAAATGATTAATTTAAGGGTATTTTTTAAAAAACTTAAAAATAGCCTTGATTTAGGTAGAATTATCCAAAGATTCACCCATTTCCATGCTCTACAACTACCGCACGATGATCTAGCACATCTTGAGCTCCGCGGCGGTGCCCTTATTCCTCTCTCTCTCTCCTTATATCTCTCCCTATTTCATTTTTCTATCCCAGTCACACAAAGGGAGATCCATAGGGGTAATTTTTTATAATATAGTGGAGAAGGAAGATAATAAAATGGGAAAATAAAATAAAATAAAAAGAAAGAAAAGAAGAAACAGGGGGCCCGACCAGCCCAGGAGCCCGACTTGATTTTATGCCCCACCTAGAAAAAACTCCTTGTTCTGGACTCAATGGTGGATATAGAATCTCAATTTGATTCTACATTCAAAATATATCTCTAAAAGAACCTACACAAATAAATTAATATTTAATTTATTAAACATTAAATATTAATTATTCAGTTAAATTTCAAACAGTACAGAAATATACCAAACTCGTATTCTAGGGTAAAAACACTATTATAAAACCAAAGAAGCGGTCAGAAAAAATTTCCATGTTCATATAATAGGGTAAAATTACAATTTTACCCCTTACTATAATTAAAATCAAAAAATTAAATTTCTTCTCAAAATTCCATTCTGGAAAAACACAGGTCCTTACAACCTCTTCTTTGAAACAACTCCTTTAGATATCCTCTAAAGGGATCTAGGGTTAGCCTTTTGGGAAAAATAGAACCTCTATAACATTTACTGGGAAGTTTAGAATAAAAATTGGTAGATTTTGGTTGATATAGAAGGCTCAAAGTGGCGTAAATAATTGAGGGAGGAGGCACCCTTTTATAAATTGGATCACAGACACTATTGGAATTTCTTAAAAGATTAAATTATAATAAATTAATTCTAAATAAAAATCCATCCAAATTACTATATATTAAAATATAATATAGGATAAGGTTTTGATCCCATAAACCAATAGAATTTAGAAAAGTTTTGCGTCCATTTAAGGACTTATCATTTTGATTAACACTTAGTTAATGAATTTTAATTTTAACTATGATAACAAATTTTTCAATAGTAAAGTGTAGTGTTTTTTATTTATAAGGGGATAATTGGACCAAAAATGTACAATTTATGAAATCATAAAACATACCATATCCACCTTGTCTTATTTCAATATTTTTATGATTTTTAAATAATTTAATAAAATATTATTTTTGATAAAGTATCATTATTTTTGATTTTGACACTATTCATTAAATTTGACTTAGAATATAGAAATAAAATGTTTAATTCGAATAAAATATTTTAAAAAACACTAATATGTCATATAAACTTATAAAATTCATGGAAAATTATAAATTACTGAAATTATGTCACTTTTAATATTTTAAAAATCATTTATTTAATTTTTCCATTAATTGAATAAATATTGTTTTGGTGATGTGTAAGAATTTAAGGTAATTATATAATATATAAAAAATAAAAATGAATAAATATAATTAATATAATTACATTATGAAAAAAATATTAATATTCATCCATAACTAGTTTTTCTCCCAATGTGAACACGTAGAGGATATTTAAAACTAAGAGAGTGACATTTTGTACCTTTCATTGATTTAAATAATATATAAGTAATTTTCATGAAAATATTTCCATTAAACAACTTAATTTAAATAATGAGGTGATAAGTTTATAATTAAATTCATCAAATAATAATTATATGAAAAATTATGGTCTTATCACCTATTTTTAATCTAGATTAGCCAGATTTACCATTTACTGAGGTGATAATTTTTACTACGGTTACTATTCATATTGGACAAAAAATAAAAAAGGGGATTATTTACAAAATTTTAACCTAATGATTAAAAATATGGAATCTATTTTTATCAAATTCAATACCTATAACTGGTAGCAATTAATTTTAAAATAAGATCACAAAATGCGATGAAAATTACTTTTTAGAAAAATATCATTTTTAAGCATAAAACTGAATTTATTCTTATCGTATTCCTAGAAAAATATTATATGAATGTTAAAAATTTTGATTGATTATATAATATATAAATTTAATTAACATCATTCAGCAATATTGATCAATTTAATTTATTATGTTAAAAACATATTGCGCACATAAATAAAGTTTTCTCAAAAAGTGCATTTTTACCTATAAAAATGTGTTTATACTAAATTCAAATATAAAATGGATTCCAATGAACTTAATTATATTATTTAAAATATTATAAAACTAATTTTACTTTTAAACAATTTTAAAACAAAATGAAACTTTGACCACATATTTTTCAATAAAATCATTATTTTTTCCACTCACTAGAAAATCAATTTTTTTAGAAAATTCTAAAAAATTAAATCTAAGAAAATTTTAATATTTTATTTAAAAAATGATTTTAATTTTATAAAATAATATTTCTAACAGTTATATAAATTAAGCATATTATTTTCAAAAAAAATGAAATAAACTTATTTTTTTGAAAAAATCATGTTTTTGAAGAATAAAATGACTTTACTAGAAATTGAGTGATTGTTAATTAAGAATTTATCAATACATTTATATTAGGTAGGAAATTTATAAATATTTCAAAAATTATTTAATCATATTCATATCTTCCAATTAAATTTTGAGGTTATAACTATCACAAATAATAATATTTTAATAGTATATCAAGCTTCGTTTAAACTCGGTGTTACGTGTAACGCAAGCTATTGAAGAAATAAAATTAATTAAAGAGAGATATTTTCTAAAATATTGGGGTTTTACATCCCCCATCCCATTTAATAAAAAAAATTCTCTGTTTGAAATTGTTCTCAATAATCAATGTTTTGATACTTGAAAAGTTCTCTGTTGAAAACCCACATCATAAAAAGGCTTAATATCACATACCATTAAAAATAGGAAAAAGGAAGTATGATGGTCACTAAAAAACTAGGTTTCAAAATAGGATGGAATCTATGGAAGGTGAACATATGGAGATGGAAGAGAAAACGAATACCCAAGGATCAATAAAGAGTGATAGAGAACATGGTCAAGAGAAAGTTAACAACCACAAAACCATGAATTAGTGAGGGTTTAAAAGACCATCCATTCATCGCAATTGAAGTTTATAGGACAAAATTTGTATTAAGATCCCTTTTCTAAAGTTGAGGCATTTTTTTACTATATATAAAAAATAATAAAATATACTTACTTAAAAAGTATGATTTCATCTTTTAATAAATTTACACCACAATCTAATATGTTCCTCTAAAAGAAGAATTTTATGATCAAGCGAGGTATCTTTTATGTGGGGTTACATGATGTGTATTCTAGCTAAACGCCATATTCTCCATCAAACAATGTGCCTTTTTATAAGCTATCAGTGTGTAATTAATGCATCTCATCTAAAGACACATACATGACATGTCAGATTCCTCATAGTGCATCTTGGTATGGATGAGTGGACTACATTGAGTTTACTTTTTAGTTACATATTGTGCCACCATTTCCCCTATCCATAATATCTGAAACCTATGGATGGTTGTTGGCGCCAAAATATTGCACGAAAGGAAGGGACAAAAAAGATGTCTCGCGCGCTGCCTCACGAAGCACCGACGCGAAGCACCCGAGCATCACGGTCCCACGAAGCTCTGGAGGCGGTACCTCTCCGCGACCGCATTTGACATTCGTGAGCCCGTCGTGAAGCTCCGGAGGCGGTACCTCTCCGCAAGATAATTTGACGTTCACGAGCCCTCCGTGAAGCTCCGAAGGTGGTACCTATCCGCGAACTAATTTGACGTTCACGAGCGCGCTGCGAAGCACCTAAGGTGGCGCGGGAGTTCTGCTTCACAGTGCCCCTTGCCTATAAATAATGGGCTCCCCCTGAGTCCCAAAGACAGACAATCCAACCTTTCAGTTTCTCCTCTCCCGAATCACGAAGCACCCTTTGGCCCCTGGAATCATGAGCTCCACGAGGTACTTCTACTTCACGTGACGCCTTCGCTTTGTCTCGTTTTAAGCCCCTCTTCCGAGAGGGATTCCCTTCACGAAGCTCAAGGGCATTCGCAAAGGAGGGGGGTTCCTAAGGGAAACCGGGTAGCTATGGAGCATTTATGCTTCATGAAACACCCAACCAGTACTAGTGATCCCTATGCTAAGGCAGGATTGCTACACATCGCGAAACACACTGCTTCGCAGCACCCTGCTTCGTGAGGCACCTCTTCTTCGCGAGGCAGTACTTCGCGAATACTGTTCTACTTCACGAAGCACCCTCCACTCGCACCTATGCCCCATGCTAAGGTCAAGGCACTCCGCTTCGCGAAGCGCACTCCTTTGCTTGGCAATTCCGTTTCCCGTGCGACCCTCTAGGTATGCACGATGTGATTTCAAAGTCCCACGGACAATACTACTCGTAGAGTTTCTTCGCCTAATGCTTATTCGCATAGGTATGCTAACGGTTATTGCTTCTTCGCATAGTCGCGCTAACATGGACCCCTCGATGGTTCTCTCTACAACAACCCTTTACCATGGCCTTACTTATACCTTCCCTCCCCCAAGGAGCAAAGGGTACCAGTTATGCAAGTCCTAGGGGTGTGGAGTGAACCCACCTCGTATGAGCTGCAGGACGTTAAAATTCCAAGCACCACGTCCTCAACACATGACGTTAAACTGTGACCCGACCTCGTGCCTCGCACGAAGGGTCCCCCCAGCTCGAACATTTTTTACGCCACTCATCTCCACGGGAGTGGAATCACCCCTCTACAAGGGATGATATCCTCTTTATTGGAGTAGCGTATGTTCTCAGGAGAAGGGCGACCCTAGTTCCCTAATGGATGGCTGCACCCCTACATCTTTGTACTTCCCCACTACCAAGGTCAGTGGAGGGCGTGATAGGGAACGACGCACCTCCCATCATTGGTCCCAAATCCCTCTTTCGCTACGCTCTTCCGCACTTCGGGCCTCCATCTTGGAGTAAGTCCCAGCACTAATGGGCCACCTAACGCATAAGCCCCTCTTCGCTTCTCACGGACGCACCCTTCGCGGCGTGATCGTAAGGTCCTTGCTGTCTCTTGTTTCTCACACCGAGCATGACTCACGTGGGCTTAGAGTTGGCATTGGCCATGACAATACCTCGTCCAGCATGACGTTAAACTGCATGATCTCGTCCAGCATGACGTTAAACTATATGCCCTTTTCCCGCATGACATTAAACTTCACGCCCAACAGAACTACGAGGACTTTGATCCATGTCAAGGCATGGTACGTAGGAAGCCTCTATGAGGTTCAAGCCCACCACCTGGTCGTTCCGACCTCATTCATGTCGGTTCACCACTGTCCCGCATGACGTTAAACTGTATTCCATCATTTGAACTACGAGTTCTTTCATTCATGTCAAGGCATGGTACGTAGGAATCCTTCTTGAGGTTCAAGCCCACCCATAATTTATTCACGTCGAGTTCATCCTCGTCCAGTATGACATTAAACTGCATTCCAGTCCGACAGCAAGCCGTTGTGACCAATCCAAACTACGAGGACTTTGATCCATGTCAAGGAATGGTACGTAGGAAGCCTCACGAGGTTCAATCCCCTGGGTCTACTTTCACGTCGGTTCACCGATGAAACCCTTTGAACTACGAGGTCTTTGATCCATGTCAAGGCATGGTACGTAGGAAGCCTCCCCAAGGTTCAAGCCCATCTCTCATTGGACCAAGTTCCACCTTCACGTCGGTTCGCTGACGAATTCCATCATTTAAACTACGAGTTCTTTGATCCATGTGAAGGCATGGTACGTAGGAAGCCTCCCCAAGGTTCAATCCCATCTCTCATCGGACCAAGGTCCACCTTCACGTCGGTTCACCGACGAAGCCCCTCTGAACTACATGGTCTTTGATCCATGTAAAGGCATGGTATGTAGGAAGCCTCCACGAGGTCCAAGCCCACCACCACTAGGACCCTCCTGGTCCTCCACATTCACATCGGCCTTCTGATGTCCAACCTGAACTACGTGGTCTTTGATCCATGTCACGGCATGGTACGTAGGAAGCCTCTCAGAGGTTCAAGACCACCACCTATTGGTCACTCCGACCTTCTTCATGTCGGTTCATCCACACCCGGGCAGCCTAGTGTGTAAGCCCCACACCATTTGGACCAAGGTCCACCTTCGTGTCGGTTCACTGACGCATCGGACCAAGGCCCACCTTCTCTTTGGTTCACTGACGACATCCATCAGACCAAGGTCCACCTTCATGTCGGTTCACCGGCACCATCCCAAACTATGTGGACTTTTATTCCATGCCATGGGGATACGTAGGAGGTCTCTTCGAGGCTTAATCCCAACTTCACTGTCGCCATCACGATGGTCCCTTGCCATTCCCCCCTCCACTTCATTCATCCATCCATCATCCACCTTGATTCTCACCTGGATCGTCATATCCCAGTGAGACCATGTCGGTCTGCTCCTCTTCACAGCCGACCATGGGCTGGTCCCGGTATCGGCACCCCTTCAAGGGAAATTCCTCAATCCGATCCATTCTAGATAATGATCTGATTGGGTTGATCCGTCTCTACTGGACGTTAAACTCGCGGCATACCCTGTGTTAAACACAGGAAGCTAAGGAAAATCTCAGACATATGTCTATGGCATATAATTCACTGTATTCGATGTGGGATGCCACGGGCTTCCACGCCCTCGAGAAGCCCTGTGACCAGGGATAATAGACAGACATGCCAGGTCCCCAGCATCCAGACACACTACTGATGTCTCGACGTGACTACTCCCCCGACTGAAGGTTGCTTCCCTGACCAGACCCTTTGGAATGTCCTGACAGAAGCAGTGTAATTAACCGGCGTCCATGGAAACATGGTACTAGGAAGAGTTTCACGAACAACATATTAAATCTATGAGGGAGACCCGGACTAGGTGACGAGTTCTGAGGAGGAATCCGCAGAAGGAAGAACCGATATCCCATCATCCTGTTTCGATCAAGGAGCAGACGTCCCTGAATAAGGAGGGAATGCCGCCCGCCTTTGGAAAGCGGGAATGCGGGGCAACAGTGTAGCGTGTCCTCCTCCGCGGACGGACGGATGCGCGCGCCCCGGCTAAAGCATCGGAAATCAAAATGGTGAACCTGATGTGAAATTATTCTCCTCAATGTGGAGATTAGTAGAGTTTGAGACACCAGTAGATTGACGTGTCACCAGATCTAGATATCTGGTGCCTGGTCCTGCCAAGCAAATAGCAGGCCTATCGTGAAACTCACCGGAAGTCAGGGCAGTAGAACGTGGGGCACTCCATTCTGCAGCGTTTTGGCGTGGATCCTTATTACAGACGTGGAGAATGGAAGGATTTTGGGGCACTGGTTGTCAATCCTTTTCCTCGCAGTGCTGATGAGTTAATCCCTTCGTTTTCCAGGAACCAGGTTGCTGTTGCGGAGACACGATCACCGCCCGCTCGCCTACGCAGGGGTAGGGGCAACACCGGCACAGCCACCCTGCATGGCTCCGCTACCGCCACGACGGCCGCTACATTACGGAATATGGGGCACCCACGTCCCCTCTCCCCATCAGAGATCATCCAGCGAAGGGTGATCAACAACCTTGTACGCATGTATGAGGAGGAAGGGGTAATCCCAGCTCGGGATATGGCCCGCCTGGACCTGGAGGCATCTAGACCCCGCCATCAACACCGCCCTAACAGGCCGCGCAGGGATCCCTTAATCCCCACCCCAACGTTCAATCGTTTTGGGAACCTGTAACCGGAACGCCTCGACGACTCCTCGCCTTACGCTGATGAGGCGGGTGATGTCCGGATCGGCCCAGTCAGGGTCCCGACCCAAGGGATCCAGGAAGGGTCTCCCATTCGGCCACGTCAGCGCCGCCATCCGACTCCACAGGAAGAGCAAGCAGGCCATGCCCCTGCACCACCTGCGCCAGCTCATCTGACCTGACGTCAGCGTCGGGCCCGGGCTGAGGACGTTCGCCCAGATGCGTCGACGTCAACAGCTACAGTGGCCCGAGCCACCGCCGGCGTGCATCATGGAGTCCCTGCATACACTGAGCAGGGGCACTCCTTCACCCAACCAGGATCGTGACCCCAACCGCCCCACGGGCAGGCTGGGTTGACTCTCCGGGTTGCATGCCTGAGTGGTGATCGTCGCGAACTAACCCGCGGTGATGTCACCCTGTACGGAGGCCCTCCCTGTACCACTACTCTACAGAGCGTGGGCCTTCCCCACTCTGAAGCTCGTCATAGAGGTATGCCTCGTGCTACCCCCATCCCAAAGGAAGACCTACCCCGCGGGAGTGATGCTCGGTGCAGAAACCTTTCTCACGCCCACTATAGAGGGTATGGAGTCCATCCTCCTGCCCCCGACCGCCGATCTGAAGGCAATGTCCATCCGGTCCTTCTCCAATGTGGGGGCCCTCCCTACATCCTCTCTGCAACCGGCGAAGGTCCTCGCCCTGACAACTTGGGGAGTGAAGGTCATCCTCACTCCGCCCGCATCGTCCATGGAGGTCCTCCCCATGTACCCTTCGACATTTTACCTGGTTCCCTTCGCACCCCGGCCACCTCGAGCGGGGGCCCTCTCCGCCACGGTTCCATCGCCGCCCCAAGACTCCTTATTAAGGATCAACCCTGTCCCGAAGAACCACCCCGGGGCAGGAGAGTGGGTCGTCGCCGCCACAAGAAGAGTCCTGGGAATGCCCGGGTGCAGATCAAACCGGCTCGTTTCTCGGATTTATGAAGCGGAATGCGACTCAGCGATGGAACCTTCTCCCCGTTCCTCCGTATCAAGGACCGGGGCAGGAACTAGGCACGTTAGCCTCATTATCCCAGAATGTGAGGTCCACCAGATTCCCATATCTCTCCGCAGGTACATCCATGAGGAAGAAATCGTGGAAATTCCGCAGGTCTCGACCGTGCAATCACCACCATTGTCACCATAAGCACCCTCTACCTCTACCAGAGATCACGAAGAGCTATTTTGTGGGCCAACAGCAGTAGAGCGATGACATGACCTATCACCGGAAGCCGCGACTCCTGTGCCGGAAGTTGTGGCTATCAGCCCATCGTATCGTGACATCGTGGCTAGGTCACCTCACTCTTCAGAGGATGGCCCAGAATTCGGCGGAAAGTCAGCTCGTTCTTCGTATTCTCCGCCGCCGAGTTTACTATCCCAGAGGTCTGCCTCGGTACCGCTACCGGTCCCTCAAACACCCCCGGTTGATGAGTGGGGCAATACAGGGCCAAAGCCCAAGTCCGAACCCAGGAGCTTCTGGAGCATTCTCGCAGCGGATTACTTCCCGGAGAAGTTTTGGCCGACGGCGGCGCTGAACTTTCGCGCACCAGAGTCCCTTACCCCTGAAAAAGTGGGGTGCTTTTGTCTAACCCTATGGGAGACACACTTCCTCCTTCGTTACGAGCAGGGTATGTACCCCAGAAGTCGAGAGCACTTTGAAGAAATCGGCGAGCAATGTCGCCTGATTGATTTGGCCACACTCCTTGTGGCCCAGCACCCTGAGTCGCCAGGCCGTCAGAGCACCCTTCAACGGAAATGTTTTCAAAGTTTCAAAGTACTCCGTAGAGTCATCAGGGAAGCTACCCCCCATGTGCAAGTCTGTGGTTGGGGACACTATGCCGCTCTCCTCTTCGACCCTATCCGACGGTAGCCTGATTCGTTATGCGACATTGAGGACATGCCCTCGAGAGGGGTCGTGGTCCACATGGATGACGTAGTGGACAAGGAAGACAATATTGAATTTCTTGATAGATACTTACCCCCCGAGGGTGTACCGCCACTGCTGGACCCATCAGGGAGGGTTACCCATCAAGAGAGGAACCTTCTAGGCCTCTCTGTACCCACCGAGTCACTGGTACTCGGTCGAAATACCGGCAAGGGTAAGGAGCACGTCAGAACTGTCAAGCACTCTGACCCGTCTTCCTCTATACAGAAAACAGATGAAGATCCCGAGAAGGCCACGTTACGCCAGCAGCTTGCTGAGCAGAAGAGGATGGTTGACGAACTCTTGGCTGAGCGCGCTGCAGAGTGGCGACCGGACTATGGTAATCCCAGGCTGAGGCAGCAGGGGCAGAAACAATTTCCCCCCAGTGAGATGCCTCCGGGCAACCCTGATCATGCTACTTCCGCAGACAGGGTAGAAGCCTGAACTTGCGGTAAGAGGGTGCGATACGTCTTGCAAACCCCCCCCCCCCCCCCCCCGAACGATGGGGTAATCTGAAGAATCCAGTCCGGGTTCCCCCAGTCGCCCCACAGGTCGTTCCGCCAGTCGATCCACGAGCTGCCGAAGCCATCTACCATGTTGAAGAACCTGGAAATGCACTTGTGATTAGGGATCCCCGTCAAGACAGGGACCCCCACCCAGATGATCTTATAGAGGCACTCACAGCCCGCCTCGAAGCATTGGAAACATGGCAGGTGGTGGTCCCACCGGATGGCAAGTCGTATCTCGCGTGGGTGGATGATATGCCAGCACCCCCAGGTTTTGGGAACCCCACATTCTCACCCTTCAACGGAACAGGGGACCAGCCGCAGCACTTGGCTCATTTTTCTTCCAGGTGTGGCCCCATGCTGGGGACCCCGGCCAAGCAAGAAGCCACCAAGATCCGATGTTTCGTACAGACATTGGAAGGTCCTGCATTCGTCTGGTACAGCTAGCTCCCTATCGGATCGGTGACCGGTTGGGAGGATCTCTTCCGACAGTTCCTATACCAGTTCAGCTCCACCACATGGAAGACCAGCATTGCAGACCTCTTCAAGTGCAAGCAAAGCCTGATGAGCGAGTCGTAGATTTCATCGTCCGGTGGAAGGGACTTACGTATTCCCTCGATATGCCCCTGACTCAGGAGAAATTACTGACGATGTGTGTGGGGAACGTCAAAACGGAGCCGGTACCCTCCCTGATTACCCAGAACTACCCTGGAGGGTTCCGAGATTTCTCAGATAAGGCTCAGCGCCTTGAGGAGGCTCTACAACAGGCTAGTCAGGCACGTTCGTTGCCCCCTATGATCCCAGCCAGGAGGACCGCCAGAGCTGAACCCACCGCGGTGGACCAAATAGAAGCCCATAGGTAGCTGGAATTACTACCAGCGACACCATCCCTACGACCCCACAGAGGTCCTCCACCTCAAGCATAGGCTCTTGCCCAGCAACGACCACCTCAGAATCGGCAGGTTCCCCCGCGCAATGCGCCACCTCCACCTAGGTGAGACAATCAGGTGTCGCCGCCTCGGCAGACCCCTCCAGCCCCTCGTCAGGGCCACGCCCCCAGGGCCCCCTATCTGGAAACAAGGCACCAGACTTATTCGTTCAACGAAAATCAGGTCCCTGTCTACTTCTGAAGTGCTCTAGAGCAAGGGATTGTGTGTCTGCCCGAGTGCAGAAGGCCGACAGAGGCAAATCTCACCGATCACCCCAACTACTTTCCTTATCATCGGATTCTGGGGCACACGCTCAAGCAATGATATGTGTTTAAATACTGACTTCAAGACCAGGTCAAAAACAACATAGTCAGGTTGGGCCCAGCACCAACACAAGTGGCGGGTGTCTTTGCGGGGTCAGAGATCAGTAGCGACAGCGAAGGAGAGTGGCAGCAGGTTCCCAGCCGTGGATCCCGGAAATACGACGACTGGATGGCTCAAAAAACCATCTTCTGTGCCCATGGTATCATCCGGGCGTGCCTGAAGTAGCCAGAACCTTCAGAAGAAGTAGTTGGTACCTCTTTATCATCTTCACAGCTGACCTCTTCCCAAAAGGGAAAGCAGCAACGACGCAAGAAGAAGCAACGCGCTCCACCGGTGTCGTTGTCATCCCGCACTCTCGGCGACTTTATGCCCCCTGAAATGGGGATTCCTCCCAGAATCCGCCCGGTGGTGGATGACTCGTCTAGCGACAGCCAGGGGTAGGCTTCGGTTAACACTGTGGAGCTGGTAAAGACCTATATGACTCCCGACGAGGGGGAACGCCAGGCGAACCTCCCCAACATTTCCAGCCGACGTCAACGTCAGCGGAACTGACACCACGCCGGTCATCGAGGTACGTCAGCGGGCACTTTCAGCTAAACCGTAAATGCTACTGAGACCAGACAGCAGGCTCAGCATAGAGCTCAGCACGCACAACCCCATCTAACACCCTCAGCTCTACCTCCACCACTGTTTCTGCTACTAGATCAGGGAGAGATGTCTCGTTCATATCACAGTCAGTCTCACCCGGCTACAGGCCAGCCTCCGCTGTCCGATCCTAGTCCGGAAACAACTCTCCAGGCTTTAACTAGTAGGCAGCAGGATGTACCCAGTACTAGCCAACCGCCGGTTCAACCGGCAGGACCCGTTATGCCTCCAACTGCCGAACAACCTCCTGTAGATAGAGGTTCATGTTTGGCACAAAAGTATGATGTCCTGAAGCACCTGGCCGGCATTCAGGCAAGGATTTCTATCCTTGAGGCCCTTCGCCTATCATCTGAAATGTGTGAGGCACTTGCCGAGGCCCTAAGGATCCCCCTCCAGTTTGAGATGGAGGTAGCAGCTGCAGAAGCCTTCCATGCCAAGACAATTGAGAATGCCGAATGTCATGCGGTTATCTCGTTCTCCGGTGAAGATGAGGACCCTCCTATACAGGGTCATATTTGCCCGTTGTACATCACTGGCCTCTTCAATGGTGTGGAAGTCCATCGCTGCCTCGTTGACACGGGTTCCGGAATCAACCTAATTCCGACTCGGACATTGCGAAAGCTGGTTCTGTCTGAAGGTGATTTAACTTTCTATGACCTCAGAATCCAGGGGTACGACAGGACCGAGAAAACCCCAGTTGGCAAGATCCGCCTGAAGACTCAGTTCGGTGGCTTAATTTCCAGCACCGAGTTCATGGTCGTCTCTCAGGACACCGCCTACAATGCATTTATGGGTAGGCCATGGCTCCATCTGCATGCAGCGGTCCCTTCTTCGTATCACCAGTGCCTCAAATACTCACTCAACGGTCGAGTAAGCATGCTCCAAGGAGATGCGTCTCCTTTCACCTCTTGTGAGGCCCGCTATCTGGATGCTGATTATTACAAGAGTAAGGATAAGAAAATCCTAGTAAGTGAGGATGAACCTGCCCCAGTCACAAGTGATCCCTGGGAAAGCATGGATGACGCCTACATCCTCCCAATCCACCGATTGGAGGCCACAACCCCCGACATGGGGAAATGTTTTGTTGTTTCGGGTATACAAGGAAGGCATGTTCCCGTGTCCAAGCGACGGCGGAAAATCACCTCGTACTCCTACACAACCAGGCTCAGGTGATCTCGGAACCTCCTACCCCTATACGGTACCAGAATGTCAAGCTTATGATAATGGCGGTATTCCATACTTGTCTCTTCCACCAGGCTGGAATCAACCGACTCAGGCCGACACATCACCACTGCTTTGATATCATCAAACGTGACCCCTTAGGCCAAAGGCCAGATGGGATAGGGTCGATTGCCTTCATTTCTATGGTCTCAATGGCGAGTGAGTCTCCTGATATGATGACCACTGCTGCCCAAGCCGGCACCAGCTGCCCCTCAGGCTTTGATAGCCCATAAGTATCTCCCATCGCGGGAAATCCCCCCACTGTTGGAGAGGAAGACCTGGAGGATGCTCCCCCCGCCTATGAGGAAGGCATCTCTACCACGGTTGATGAACTGGTACAGGTGAACCTTGGTAGTGAGGCAGATCTGAACCCCACATTGATCAGTGCAGCCATGTCCCCCGAGGAGCGGCAGCAGTACATAAACTTCCTCAAACAACACTGTGACGTGTTTGCCTGGAGTTACAACGAGATCCCAAGACTAGATCCCTAGGTATCCGTTCACTATTTGGGCCTCCCGGCAAACCATCGTGGATTTAATAAGCCTCCCAGGAAGATGCACCCTTCTCATGGTGCTATGGTTGAGGCCGAAGTTGACAAGCTTATCAAATCCAACTTCGTTAAGGAAGTCCAGTACCCCAAGTGGTTTTCCAACATTGTGCCAGTCAGGAAGAAGAATGGGCATATCAGAGTCTGCATCGAAATCCGCGACCTTAATCGCCACTACCCAAAGGATGACTTCCCACTCCCGGTGACGGAGTTATTGATTGATGCCATGGCCGAGTTCCAAGCTCTCTCTTTCATGGATGCGTATTCTGGGTACAACCAGATCTGGATGGCCCCTGAGGACGGGGAGTCCACTGCCTTCAGGGCTCCCCAAGGTACCTTTTTCTACTAGGTTATGCCCTTCGGATTGAAAAATGTAGGTGCCACTTATCAGAGGGCCATGAATCGCATATTCAAGCCGATTCTCGGGACGTTGGTAGAATGCTACATAGATGACCTAGTGGTCAAATCATGTCAGCGCCAGGACCATCTCAAAGACCTTGAGAAGGTGTTCAGTTTCCTCTATTCCCGTCACCTGAAGATGAACCCGTTGAAGTGTGCCTTCGTGGTTACCTCTGGGAAGTTTCTGGGCTTTGTTGTTAGATACCGAGGCATTGAGATCGACCCCGAGAAGATCAAGGCCATCAGCCAAATGCCTCCCCCGAGCAAAATTCGGGAACTTCGAGGCCTCCAAGGCCACTTATCCTATATACGCCGATTCATCGCGAATCTGGCCAGCAAGTGTAATCCCTTTTCCCGGCACAGGAAGAAGGGTGCTGCCTACGAATGGGATGAGGAGTGTCGGACCGCCTTCGAGGAAATCAAGCAGTATCTGCTCCAACCTCCGGTTTTGATGCCACCCGTATCCGGAAAGCTACTGGTCCTTTACGTGACCGCCCTGGAAAGATCCCTCGGTGCACTGCTCGCCCAGAAGAATAATGAGGGTACCGAGAACAATCTCTATTATCTCAGCCGCATGCTTCTCGATACATAGGTCAGATAATCCCCTATAGAAAATAGCTACCTTGCGCTCGTCTTCACCCTACAGAAGTTGCGACATTACCTACAGCACTATGTGGGGCAATTGGTCTCCCGGGTAGACCCAATGAAGTACATCTGGAACCGCCCCATGCTGACTGGCCGACTAGCACGGTGGGCAATGATTCTCCAGCAGTTTGATATCAGGTTCGTACCTCAGAAGGCTATTAAGGGATAGGCATTGGAAGACTTTTTAGCTGCCCATCCAACCTCCACAGATCAATCCCTAGAACTGGATTTTCCTGATGAGACGATCCTCTCAGTCGATCATGTCGTCCCGTGTTGGAAAATGCATTTCGACGGTGCCTCCCGGAGCCCAACCGGTAGGAGGCTCAACGATCCTAAGCTCAACAGAGTGGGCCTAGGTATTGTCTTCATTACCCCGGTGCAATCCGTCCTGCCATACTCGTTTCTGTTGTCAGAAGGCTGTACGAACAACGAGGTAGAGTACCAGGCTATCATCATCGGCCTCGAGTTGGCCCTTGAGATCAATCTTCCCCATCTACATGTGAAAGGATATTCTGAGCTGGTAATCAAACAGGTTAATGCAGACTATGTCGTCCGGAAGCCAGAGCTTGTACCATTTCTAGAGTACACCCTCCGTATAATGGCCCAGTTCTCTTCTCGACCAGAAATTACCCATGTCCCATGGTCACAGAACTATCAAGCAGACGCCTTGGATGGCTTAGCCGCATCGCTCGCAGAACCCGAGCAAGATGATTTGATCATACATGTGGCACACCAGAGAGTCATTTCCCCCGTCACCCAAGAGGAAAATGATAGCCTGCGGGTAAGTCATCTCACTGTCGGACCCTCTACGTCAGGGGTCCCGGGTTCGTCAGACACAGTGGTTGAAGCCACTCCCGACTGGAGGGCACCTTTTGTCGAGTATCTCCAAAATGGTTGCCTCCCGGACGACCGGGCTGAGCGCGAGCGAATCCGACATCGTGCGCTGCAATTTACCCTCCAGAGCGGCCCCAGTCTTGAACAGATCCTTTATAAGCAGAGCTTTGATGGAATCCTCCTCTGTTACATTCAAGGTGTAGAGATTCCCCAAGTTATGCAAGAGGTTCACGCCGGTTCCTGTGGCGCCCATCAAGCTAGGTCGAAGCTGTCCCATCAAATCTGGAGGTTGGGGTACTTCTATCCCTCTATGATCCACGATTGTATTGGGTATGCCAAGAGATTCCACGCGTGCCAAGTTCACGCCAACTTCATGCATCGGCCATCGGAGCCCCTCCACCCCACCAAGTACTCTTGGCCATTTGCGGTATGGGGACTTGATGTAGTGGGACCATATCCACCGGCAATAGCCCACCAGTGTAGGTTCATCCTGACTGCTACATATTTCTTCTCCAAGTGGGCAGAGGCAATTCCACTCAAAGAGGTCAAGGCTCGTTCCATCGTCGACTTTGTGAGCTCCAATATTATCCACCGGTTTGGGGTCCCTCACGCCGTCCTCACCGATAACGGCACCAACTTCCAAGCGGCTGAATTGAAGAAATTGTACGCCAAGTACGGCATCCGTTCGAACCATACCTCCCGCTACCATGCGTAGGCAAACGGACAGATCGAGGCGTTCAACAAAACCCTCTCTAACATTCTGTAGAAGACGGTTGGTCAGAACAAGAAAAGTTGTCCGGACAAGCTCCCCAATGCGCTCTGGGATTATCGGACGACGACTCGCAACTCTACCCAGGTGACCCCATATTCCCTGGTGTATGGAGCTGAGGTCGTCCTACCCATTGAGATCCAGCTGCCATCATTACGCACTGCAGTCTATGATCACCAGACATCAGATGAGGTAGCCGAAATCCGTCTAGATGAATTAGAAGCACTGGACGAGAAAAGGCTTCATGCCTTGCACAATATGGAAAGGCATCAGGATAAGATAGAGAGGGCCTTCAACAAGAAGGTTCGTCTCCGTTCTTTTCTACAGGGCGACCTATTACTGGCCCTTCGAGCACTAATGATTCCTGGTAGGAAACCACCCAAGTTAGAACCCAAATGGGAAGGGCCTTATATCATCCATAAGGTTTACCCCAATGAAGCATACTCCTTGGTGACCACGGATAGAGAGCGCATAACCCCTCCCACCAATGCCAAGTTCCTCAAGCGATACTTTGCCTAGGGCAAAAGGGTCCTACACGACCTTAAACTGCATCTTCGTCCTGCAAGATGATAAACTGCAAAATGGTCCGAGCACTATGACCTTAAACTAAGATATCCCCTCGTCCTTACTGTAAGACGTTAAACTGCAAGCCAGTCAGGCCTTCCTGACCGAGGCTCAGCCTCTGGCCCCTTGGCCTCATCGGGCCCCCGACCCTCATCCTTACTGTAAGACGTTAAACTGCAAGCCAGTCAGGCCTTCCTGACCGAGGCTCAGCCCATGGCCCTTTGGCCTCCTCGGGACCCCAGCCCCCGTCCTTACTGTAAGACGTTAAACTGCAAGCCAGTCAGGCCTTCCTGACCGAGACTTAGCCTCTGGCCCCTTGGCCTCCTCGGGTCCCCGGCCCCCATCCTTACTGTAATACATTAAACTGCAAGCCAGTCAGGCCTTCCTGACCGAGGCTCAGCCTCTGGCCCCTTGTCCTGCGTCGACTCCAGATCTCTAATGGGATTGTACGGTGTGGTGTGGGATTACATCCTCATTCACGTCGGGTTACCCACCGTACCGTACATATACCCAGTTGAGACACATTTCTCATCCAGAACAATGCTAAACCGCGCTTCAAGAACTACGTGTGGCTTGATTCCCATCTTAATGGGATACGTAGGAACGCTCGGATGCCTCGTCTTGAGCCCAGCCCCAAGATTTTCTCTCTCACTATCCCCCCTAGGAATAGTTTCCTTGGAGGATCCTTGCGTAGCGAAGAGTAGGATTTCTTAGCCCCGCTCATACAACCCCACTCATACAAGGATTGTAAGGGTTGCACCATGTGCCCAATCCCGTTCTTCTATCCTCCAACGTCCTCACTGCATGACGCTAAACTGCATGGCCTTCAAGAACTATGTATGGATTGATTCCCATCCTAATGGGATACATAGGAATTCCCAGGCATTTCATCCGTTGGCCCAGCCCAAAAGACAAAATCTTCCCCTTGGGTCAAGACATATGGCGGGGTGCACACTTTTTCCCAACTCACATCGAGCAAGCCTCGACCCGGCTGCACGTCCCCCCTGGAGATGTTCGCCTCTTTCGTGGATGGATACAGTTGTGCTTCATCCACTCCTTGACCGGGATTCCATCATTTGTGCACACCCAGAGGGACCCCCAAGAACGGCATGGATACTACGCCCAAGGGCTCTCCTACCGATACAGGCCAATGCCCCCGAGGGTTTTCAAGCAACAAGCCGATACAAGTCCCACGTTGCGAATTTGGTCAACGGTCGACGCTCGTTTGTTGCTCCAATATCAGGTCACCATAGGAACGCTATGTTTCGAACATGGTCAACAGTTTCATGGATCTTTGGGTCCACCCCGAGATGTCCCAAACATCGAGTGCAGTGATTCATTCTAACCCATCCTGAAGTGACAAACTTCCCTCCGGGTGGTGCTAGTGGTCGGGCCCATGGCCCCGATTCTCTTATAAGGAATGTACGGCATGGTGTAGGATTATTTCCTCATTCACGTTAGGTTACTTGCCATGCCATACACACCCCCGGATTAGATACAGTTATCTCTTTCCCCGTCCTCATGTAAGACGTTAAACTGCAAACCAGCCAGGCCTTCCTGACTGATGCCTGACCTTAGGCCCCTTGGCTTTCTCGGGCCCCTCCGCCCAACCTCTTACCCGGGGTTTACGGTGTGGTGTGGGACTATGTCCTCATTCACGTCAGGATCATGTACCGTGTCGTACGCATTCCCTCACGAGGCCCAGCCTCCGGCCCTTTGGCCTCTTTGGGCCCCTGGCCCTCGTCCTCACTGCAAGATGTTAAACTGCAAGCAGGTCAGGCCTTCCTGACCAATGCCTAACCATCAGTCCCCTTGGCCTTTTCGGGCCCCGGCCCAGGTCCTCACTTATAGGAGTGTATGGTGTGATGTGAGATTATTTCCCCATTCACGTCGGTTTCTTCGCCATACCATACACCTCTCTTGTTTGGGGGTATATTACTCCCTTCCTCGTCTCGTATGACGTTAAACTACATCTAGAGAACTACGTGTGGCTTGATTCTCATCCTCATGGGATACATAGGACCACCTGAATGTCTAGGATTCGGGTCCAGCCCTATCTCTCGGGAATCTTCATCCCATCTTGCCCCCTTGGTCTACCCTCCCTCCATGAGAGGATTATACGGTGTGATATGGGATTATGTCCTCATTCACGTCGGTCTCGTAATGACCGCGCCATGTACCTCTCATTCTCGAGCTGTTTCGTCGACCCTTTTTAGCAGTTCACCAATGTGCCTAAGATTACTCTGGTTTATTACCTAGAATGCCAAGCGTTACTCGGACATGTCCGCACCCGCTTTCCAGGCTTTTTGTATCCCTGCATCAGGGATTCCATCATCTTTCACACCCGGAGGGACCCCCAAGAACAGCCTGGATACTACGGCCAAGGGCTCTCCTACCGTTACGGGCCAATGCCCCTGAGGGTTTCAGACAACAAATCGATAAAATCCCACGTTGCGAATATGGTCAGCGGTCGATGCTCGTTTGTTATTCCCACCTCAGGCTAACACGATATGAACACTGTGTTTCCACCATGGTTAACAGTTTTCCTCTATCGCCACGCCAACCCATTAAGCCCAAAATGTCGGGTACACGATTCACACCCTTCATCTCTTCATTGTGTCCAAGTAGAGTCTCGGAACTCTTGGTACTTTTCCTCCATGCACGTCTGCACGTTGGGGAAACAAGCCGCGTCGAAGGTGTCCTTCGGGGCTCTTTGCCAACTCCCCTTTGATGGGAGCCCCAAGTATTGCGATAAGGATACCCCCCCCCCTTGTTTCCCACACCGAGTTTAACTCACGTGGGCTTAGGGATCGGGTTGACGTCTGCGCTAACTTGGGAAGTTGTTACCATTCATGGTCCAAGCTCTAAGACCATAAACTAAGATCAATCTAGAACTACTTTCAGCTTGATTCCCATCCTCATGGGATACGTAGGACCGCCCGGACTCCTTGTCTTCGGGTCCAGCCCATTTAGGGAGCTAGTCTCTCCCCCCTGTTTCACCTCTTACCTCTATATAGGCCCCTCGGCCTAAGGTCTCCCTCTCCGAGTGGCATACAATGTGATGTGGGATCATGTCTCCATCAATTGTGTTTTATAACACTGCGCACATTCCCTGCCTAGCATCGCCTCTGCTACGTCTGCGCTGCATGACGATAAAATGAACGCTTGGTCCTATCACACAACCCTAAACTGTGACATTATCGTCCTGGCCGCACGATGAAAAACATCACTACATTGTGATGACCTCGTTATAGAGGACATCACGTTGGGTATTGGTCACGTGCCATGACATTTGTCAATTCCTATCACGGCTTGATTCTTATGGCGACACCATGGCCTACTACCCTAGGCCTGTCGCTTCACAAAAAAACCCACTCACCTTAAAGGACAAACAAGATTTATCAAATTCCGCTTCTTTTAGTGCAAGGGCCACGCCCGTACTCCCCTTTTCCCTTGGCACTGGTATCTTACCATGTCACCTTTCAGAACTACATATCGCTTGATTCTCATCCTCATGAGATACGTAGGAGCGCCCGGGAACTTCCCCACGGGCCCAGCCTAACCTTGGTGTTTGGTCCCTCGACTCGATCATTTCCCCAGAGAACGCATGGTAAGTAGGGCTTAGGTCCTCATTCATGTTGGGTTTTGTTACATTGTGTCCCCTTCTCCCTTTACCCATTTATGGTCTAATATCCATCAAGAACTACGTGAGGCTTGATTCTCATCCTTATGAGATACGTAGGAGCGCCCGGGCACTTCCCCGCGGGCCCAGCCTAACTTTCGCTTTTGGTCCCTTGACCAAAAACCTCTCCCAAGGAGGTCGTGCGGTGTGATATGGGATTTTGTCCTCATTCGCGTCGGATTGTTCACCGCACCACACACACCCCCTATTCCCATTCACGCCAGGTGTTTGAGTTACTCCACCATGTGCCTCTTATTTTTCCTCCCTTTATCTAATACGTCTCATTGTCGTACTCAGATGTGTTTTGAAAAAGCCCGAAGTGTGGAATTTTCATGGGGACATTCCTTTCGTCCCATGACCAAGCTTTGTGAGCTCTCTATTTGGATCTTCATCCTCTTCCACATCCAAAAGGACCCTTGGACGACATGGATACTAGGATTAAGGGCGCTCCATGAATGCTGGACCTAAGGTCCCTCCAATCGTTTCAGGCCAACATCCCTACGAATCTCTGACAACATTTGTGACATGGTCCCGTGTTTCGAACATGGTCAACGGTCGACCCTCATTTGTCTATCCCCATTCTAGGCTAACGCGATATGGATGCTGGGTTTCTGCCACGGTCAACAGTTATCCTCCATCATCACACCGCCATCATCGGGATCTGAATCTCGAGTTCCATGATTCACACATTTCCACTTCCTCATGTTCAAGTGGAATTCCATCATACTCGGCTCTTTCTCTTCGCGCATCTAGGTGCACTACATGATAGTGTTAGTGTCATTGGGTCGGTATTCACCAAGCGTCCCTTTGCCCTAACCTGCCCCTTTTCTTTGTCGGGAAAGTCCCACCACTACTTCTGGTTTCCCACACTGAGCATGACTCACGTGGGCTTAGTAGTTTTGGCGGGATGTGTACCAACACGGCTAGGCTTCTCATCATCCTGCATGACGTTAAACTACGCTTCCAGAACTGCGTATGGCTTGATTCCCACCCTCATGGGATATGTAGAGACACCCTGGTATTTTTCCTAGGGTCCAGCCCATAGAAATCATTAATCATTTTTTGCAGAACTACGTATGGCTTGATTCTCATCCTTATGAGATACGTAGGAGCGCCCGGGAACTTCCCCGCGGGCCCAGCCTAAACTTCGTGTTCGGTCCCTTGACTCGAGCATTTCCCCAGAGAACAAATGGTAAGTAGGGCTTAGGTCCTCATTCACGTCAGGTTTTGTAACCACCTTGTCGTGTGTCTTTTTCTCCCCATACCCACTCATGGTCCAAGCTCTAAGACCTTAAACTAAGACGTTTTCAAGAACTACGTATGGATTGATTCTCATCCTCATGGGATACGTAGGAGCGCTCGGGTACTTCCCCGCGGGCCCAGCCTAACTTTCACTTTTGGTCCCTTGACCCAAAACCTCTCCCAAGGAGGTCGTGCGGTGTGATATGGGATTGTGTCCTCATTCACGTCGGGTTGTTCACCGCACCGCACACACCCCCTATTTTCATTCACGCCAGGTGTTTGAGTTACTCCACTATGTGCCTATTATGTTTCCTCCCTCTATCTAGTACGTCTCATTGTCATACTCAGATGTGTTTTGACAAAGCCCGAAGTGTGGAATTTTCATGGGGACATTCCCTTCGTCCCATGACCAAGCTTCGTGAGCTCGCTATTTGGATCCTCATCCTCTTCCACATCCAAAATGACCCTCAGAAGACATGGATACTAGGCTTAAGGGCAGTCCATGAATGTTGGACCTAAGGGCCCTCCAATCGTTTCGGGCCAACGTCCCTACGAATCTCTGACAACATTTGTTACATGGTCTCGTGTTTCGAACATGGTCAATGGTCGACCCTCATTTGTCTGTCCCCATTCTAGGATAACGCGATATGGATACTGGGTTTCCTCCACGGTCAACAGTTATCCTCCATCGTCACACTGCCATCATCGTCATCTGAATCTCGAGCGCCATGATTCACACATTTCCACTTCCTCATGTTCAAGTGGAATTCCAGCATACTCGGCTCTTTCTCTTCGCGCATCTAGGTGCACTACATGATCGTGTTAGTGTCATTGGGCCGGTATTCACCGAGTGTCCCTTTTCCCTAACCTTCCCCTTTTATGTTTCGGTAAAGTCCCACCACTACTTCTTGTTTCCCACACCGAGCATGACTCACGTGGGCTTAGTAGTTTTGGCGGGATGTGTACCAACACGGCCAGGCTTCTCATCGTCCCGCATGACGTTAAACTACGCTTCCAGAACTACATATGGCTTGATTCCCATCCTCATGCGATACGTAGAGACACCCTGGTATTTTGCCTAGGGTCCAGCCCATAGAAATCATTAATCCCATCCTTCCCCTTTTCGGCCCCCTGGTCGGACCCCTCGCTAGAGAGGCCCTGTCCCAAAGAAGGAAGGATCCATGACCAAGCCAACGCGCCCATCTGGCGTACTCCCACAACGGTTGTGTAACTACCTAAGTGTTGGATTCTGTTCGGACAAACCATCACTCCATATTCCACACTTTGTGTGCCCCTTATTCGGACCCTCGTCCCCTTTCATGTCTGACGGGACCCCCTAATGGCCTGGTCTCATGCCGCGTCGGCTCACCTACCGTCCTGGGAAAACGTTCCAGAAGACTGGTCATGTTTGGAAGGACCCCCTAACAGTATGGATATTTGACCTATGGTCCGCCAACTATCCTGGGTCAATGTCCCGAAAGATTGACCGAAAATATTTGTGACATGGTCCCGTGTTTCGAACATGGTCAACGGTTGACCCTCATTTTTTCCCCATTACAGGCTAACGCAGTAAGTATACCACTTCCCCTCTATGGTTGATGGTTGTCCCTTATTGTCACGCAATCCCCACAGTGCTCCGAATCTTGGGCATCGTAATTCACGCTTCCCGTTTCCATCTGTTCGGACTGATTCCAGTGCCCCTGGTGTTGCACCGTTCGTACATGAGGGCACGCTGAGGAAACGGTAATTCGGCTGTTCTGAAAAGTTCCTTCTCCGGTCAAGCCTCTCCCATCTTTCGGAAATCTGGACTGGTAATCCAAATCCCGGATGCCTGGAGCATGGTCTCCACTATTATGTTAGGTAGGATGAGAAGGCAACTATCTTATGTTTCTCACATCGGGCTCGACCCATGTGGGCTTGGGGAATTATCACCGAACGTCCCGCAAATATTGTAGGGATGTAACGAGGCGATTCAAATAGTTGAAATCGTGCGCACTACGGCATTCAAAACAAAGAAGGAAGAAATTGAAGCGTGAAAGTACCAATAAAAGGTTTTTGGTTTGTTACAATACCCGGGGGTCGACTCCCCCCACGGACGGGTTGAACCCGTCAAAAGAGCGTTGCAGATCCGCCACCCATTGGCTTGTGGCGTCCAAGGCTTGCTGCCGCTGACTTAGCTCCCGCTCCTCCTCAGCAGCGGCGGGGCACAGTTCATCAGCCTTGGCTCTGGCCCTCTCTACCTCAGCCTGAATGGCAGCCATCTTTCCAGAAGCCTGCCTCATAAGCTCCTCTGCCTCCTCCAGTTGGGCCTTCAACCGGGATATTAGCTCAGATTGCATATTAAGAGAGGCTGAGTGCTCATCCGCCCAGGTCTGCAGCTGTTGGACCTCGCTTTCAACCTCCCGGAGCTTCATGATGCTTGTCGCCTTCCTCCGCTACCATCCCACGCTGAGCCCACGATCATGCTCCCGGATCTTCTCAGCCATAAGATCTCGGATGATCGCGTGAGTATGTTGGGCATCCACTCCCCCAGCGCACAGTTCGCGTAGCCACGAGCGAAGTCTATCCATTTCGTCTAGCCACAGCGCTTGGGGGTGTCCTTGATGAAGCGTGTGATCAGCTTCCATGATCGGCGGCGGACTATGTTGTTGTCTTCCTCATCGGAGGTCGTTTCGTCCCAGTCTGTGCGATTGGCAGGCTCGTACACAGGATACGCCTGCAGGAAGTCCTCGGCGGGATCTGCATCTGGCGTTGAATCTGGCGCGACATCTGGCGCCGAAGCAGGCGCGACAGGACTAGGACCGGCCATCTGATCCTCTTCATCGGAGTCCACCTCGATGACCTCAGGCACGACCCTACTGGTGGTCCTGCCAGGGATGATGTGTGTTGCAGCTTGGGGAGATGGGGGGACTATCGCCACCATCACTGGCATGCCCCTGGTAGGGATGCCACCAGACATCCCGACTAGTCTTGACACAGCAGCCCACGCCAGTCGAAGAAATGTACGACAGAGAGGGACATAAATGTTAGTTGGCATAATCTACATATGACGACAAGGAAACCGGTAGAGGAAACTTACGGAGATCGATCTCCTGGTGCTGCTCTTGAGTCGGTACTGATGGGACCCCGAGGTGAGGCCCTCCATATACTGTTGGAAGGTCTGGAGATTCCGGAGGAGCCACCTTGGGTGCTCTGGTCCCACCAGACGCGGAACTGGACGCAGCCATAGGCGCGGGTTCTAAAGGTCCCGCATCATCACCCGCCGAGGGGCGAGAACGAGGCCTGCGAACAAGTTCCTCCTGCATGGATTAAATATCGGTGAGAAGTCCATAATGATCCAAGAACGGACCATAAGGAAAGAAGTTCAGAATGCTACCTCGAGAGCCTCCGCGAAATCATCGGAATCTGAGTCGTGATCTCCGACCTCGCCCTCCTCCAACGGGCTCCCTCCTCCAGCCTCTTCCTCCCGAGAGCAGTCCTATGACTCTTACAGTAGGGGGAAGCGCTCCCTCAGATCAGTGGCTGACAACTGTGGGGGAACCGTTCGATTCAGCAGTACCCTCACCCGGTCTGTCATTGGGCGAGGGACACCACTGGAGTGATCGTAATCCTCCAACTCGTCCAAGTATTTCTCTGCCTCCACCGGAGACGCCATGAAACTAGCCCGGACTAGGCCTATACCCGATAATTCCATCCCGAGGCGATTCAGGTGGGGCCATATCTCGGGTGGGCTGAGGAATTGCCGGTTGACATCCCAAATGTCCCAGGCTTCCGGGAAGACGACATCCTCTTCCATGTCTATATGACGCAGCCGCTTCCCCAGGGCCTAAGTGGATATCCTACGAAATCCCCTCGGTGGTCGCCCCTCCAGATGTCCCTGCTCTTCCGGAATCACCAGATCTGCCGCTACTGCCACACCCTCGGCCGGTACGGGTCTCGCCTCCATGGCAGTTCCACCACCGTGAGAGGCCCTAGCTGCCCTCAGACCCCGACCTCAAGATAGAGGAGGCCCACTGTCACAAACCCGAATAGTTGGCTGCTTCAGCATCTCCCCTGGGTAAGCATATTCCCAACTAATGGCATACTCCCTCACCAATCCGAAAGCGGTGGTGGATGGAGGCAATGCAATTCGCATCTTCCCATCTTCCCGAGTGAACATGAGCCACAGCTGCCTCATCACACACGGGTGCTCCTCGTGACGCACCTCCCAGTAGACCTGCGGGGTCAGCCACTGGAGGCATCGGAACTTCCTCGCAAACCGATGTGGGGTGTACGGTTCACAGAGTGGCTCACGATATACTCGCGCCACCAAAACTCCACCTCGAAAGGCCAGGAGGTAAGCCCGATGTTCTTCCATTCCCCACCCGTCGTTAGTAAGTATCCCCATCGGAAATGGGAAGGGGTGGAAATTAAACTCATCCTCCCTCCACACTCGATTCAGCACCATCGGCACGGTTAGTTTGAATAGGAATCTCTCGACCGCATTCAAGATGGAGGGGCGGAAGTTTGATCCCGGCGGAAAAATAGGGTTTGGATACTCATAGATCCCCCTGATGTGCGCTGCAATCCACCCATACAATAGGTGGAAGGGGCCGCATATCCTTGGCAGCTTCTTTCCCTTGCTAATGTGCTGCAGCATTCTGTACAGTTTGGCGAGCATTGGAATCCCCATATTGACCCGCTTCCCCATGGCCAACATGGACGCCACAATAAACGAGTTGGGCCGCACCCCCATGCTTGTATCCCTCACCGGTAGAATCCAACCACAGATGAGAGCCGCGATGAACGCCGCCAGCCTGACTATCGGTTGTTGTTCAGTACTGACACTGAAACCCCAAGTCTTCCATTGGATGTCCTCCAAGACCCGCCAATACAAGTGCTCCTTACCCCGTTGGGCCTCCCTTGGACAAGTTCGAGGCCTCGGAGGGAACTCTCGATTCCCTATGAAATTCAGGAATCACTTGAAACATTTCTTAAAATGGACATCCCTCACTGCCTCCTTGTCCTCTCCAGGGACGAGTGCCATCAGCACTGACGCCAGTCGCGGAATTTTCTATGTATTCTCCCACGCGCTCATGACGGGGAGGAACTCATCATACATGGCCCCCAAGATCGGAACCCCAGAAATCTGGTGGACATCCCACAGGCTGATTCCCACCTCCCCATGATGCAGGTGAAAGGTATTGGTCCTAGACGACCATCTGCTCAGTAATTCCGGCATCAGTTGTTTTGGTTGGTAAATGTGGAATTGGGAGGCCCATGCCACCTCATATAACCCCACTCTCCTCAGCTCGGCCCCAAACTCCTCGCATGAGGTGCCTACCCAGTAGGCCCAGGCCCAGTCATCAGTAAAGTTTCCGCCCTGGCGCAGGTCCCACTCATCAGACCATCCTTTCTTTGAATCCTGCAAAGCCTCCTTCATCATGGTACGGTAGAGAGGAGGGGACATCTTTGGTTGCAATGGCTTCCCGTTAGTATTGTTCACGTGGTTGTAGAGATAGTCAGCGGTAATAGTTGTGAATTCCTCCTGCGCATGACCATCGGCCGCCCTGAACCATTGGTGCTGACATGGCATGCTCCTAAACCAGCAAACTGGTTCGTCCCTACTCGCCTCAGGGATGAAGACGTCATCCCTCAACCCGAAGTCATACAATGGAAGCTTCTTACACTGCGGATAATTCTTTTGACCCTCCGATAGCAGATCTATCAAAGAAGCGTGGTCCGAGTGGCTTCGGACCATCTCCCCAAGGCCTGGACAGTTGGTCATCTCATCCCGACGGGCAGCATCTACAAGCACCCCCAATACAGCTTCTCGATGGGCCATTTCAGTTCTGGCATTCAGAAAATAATTTTTCAGAATGGATCGTGAAGCTAGATCGCCAAGACGGCTCGCGAAGGTCGTTCGTGAGAACAAGCCACGGAGTCTGGCCTAGGCCGGAAAACAAGAGTTTGCTTGGCGCGGTCGCGGAGTCAGAGACCCGCGGTTCGCCGCGAAGCTCGATTCGCGGAGAGCAGGCGCGGAGTACGCTGAGCTTCGCAAAATCGAGAGCACAAAAAGACAATGAAATCGCATGAAGACAAAAAGAGGTTGACCCCCTTATTTATAGGTAGCGACCCCGGAGCATCACTGCGCACCTCACCCGCGCGGAGCATCGCGGCGCATCCGGATCCGTGGCCCCGGTCAGCACCGCGGGCCCTCTTCGCGAAGTCGCATCGCGAACCGCTGACAATTTTGGCGATTTTCCCTCAGACTTTGACCCTTCACCCTTCGCGGCTCCAAGTCTAAGGGGGGAAATTTGTTGGCGCCAAAATATTTCATGAAAGGAAGGGACGAAAAAGATGTCCCACGCACTTCCTTGCAAAGCACCGACGCGAAGCACCCGAGCATCGCGGTCCTGCGAAGCTCCGGAGGCGGTACCTCTCAGCGACCGCATTTTGACATTCATGAGCCCGCCGCGAAGCTCCATATGTGGTACCTCTCCGTGAGCGAATTTGATGTTCGCGAGCCCACCGCGAAGCTCCAGAGGCGGTACCCCTCCGCGAACGAATTTGATGTTCGCGAGCGCGCCGCGAAGCACCTGAGGCGGCACGGGAATTCTGCTTCGCGGCACCCCTTGCCTATAAATACTGGGCTCCCCTTGAGTCCCAAAGACAGAAAATCCGACCTTTCGGCTTCTCCTCTCCCGAATAGCGAATCACCCTTTTCCCTCGGGAATCATGAGCTCCGTGAGGTACTTCTACTTCGCGTAACGCCTTCGCTTTGTCTCGTTTTGATCCCCTCTTCCGAGAGGGATGCCCTTCACGAAGCTCAAGGGAATTCACGAAGGAGGGGGATTCCCAAGGGAACTCGGGCAGCCGCGGAGCGTTTATGCTTTGCGAAACACCCAAACTGTACTAGTGATCCCTATGCTAAGGCAGCATTGCTACACATCACGAAGCACACTGCTTCGCAGCACCCTTCTTCGCGAGGCACCTCTTCTTCGTGAGGCAGTGCTCCGAGAATACTGTTCTACTTCGCGAAGCACCCTCCACTCACACTTATGCCCCATGCTAAGGCCAAGGCACTCCGCTTCGCGAAGCACACTCCTTTGCTTGGAAATTCGGCTTCCAGTGCGACCCTCCAGGTATGCACGATGTGATTTCAAAGTCCCACAGACAATACTACTCGTAGCGTTGCTTCGCCTAATTCTTCTTCGCATAGGTACGCTAACATCTATTGCTTCTTCGCATAGCCACGCGAACGTGGACCCCTAGATGGTTCTCTCTACAACCCCCCTTGACCATGGACTTACTGGTACCTTCCCTCCCCCAAGGAGCAAAGGGTACCAGTTATGTAAGTCCTAGGGGTGTGGAGTGAACCCACCTCGTCCGAGCTGTAGGACGTTAAACTGCCAAGCACCATGTCCTCAACACATAACGTTAAACTGTGACCCGACCTCGTGCCTCGCACGAAGGGTCCCCCCAGCTCGAACATTTTTTACGCCACTCGTCTCCACGGGAGTGGAATCACCCCTCCACAAGGGATGATATCCTCCTTATTGGAGCGGCGTATGTTCTCAGGAGAAGGGCGACCCTAGTTCCCCAACGGATGGTTGCACCCCTGCATCTCCGTACTTCCCCACTACCAAGGTCAGTGGAGGGCGTGATAGGGAACGAGGCACCTCCCATCATTGGTCCCAAATCCCTCTTTCGCTGCGCTCTACCACACTTCGGGCCTCCATCCTGGAGTAAGTCCCAGCACTAATGGGCCGCCTAACGTGTAATCCCCTCTTCGCTTCTCACGGACACACCCTTCGCGGTGTGATCATCAGGTCCTTGTTGTCTCTTGTTTCTCACACCGAGCATGACTCACGTGGGCTTATAGTTGGCATTGGCCATGACAATACCTCATCCAGAACGACGTTAAACTACATGCTCTCGTCCAGCATGACGTTAAACTATATGCCCTTGTCTCGCATGACATTAAACTGCACGCCCAACCGAACTACAAGGACTTTGATCCATGTTATGGAATGGTACATAGGAAGCCTCTACGAGGTTCAAGCCCACCACCCGGTCATTCCGACCTCATTCACGTCGGTTCACCACCATCCCGCATGACGTTAAACTGTATTCCATCATTTGAACTACGAGGTCTTTGATCCATGTCAAGGCATGGTACGTAGGAATCCGTCCTGAGGTTCAAGTCCACCCATCATTTATTCACGTCGAGTTCATCCTCGTCCAGTATGACGTTAAACTGCATTCCAGTCCGACGGCAAGCCGTTGTGACCAATCCGAACTACAAGGACTTTGATCCATGTCAAGGCATGGTACATAGGAAGCCTCACGAGGTTCAATCCCCTGGGTCTACTTTCATGTCGGTTCACCGATGAAACCCTTTAAACTACGAGTTCTTTGATCCATGTCAAGGAATGGTATGTAGGAAGCCTCCCCGAGGTTCAAGCCCATCTCTCATTGGACCAAGGTCCACCTTCACGTCGGTTCACTGACGAATTCCATCATTTGAACTACGAGGTCTTTGATCCATGTCAAGGCATGGTACGTAGGAAGCCTCCCCGAGGTTCAAGCCCATATCTCATCGGACCAAGGTCCACCTTCACGTCGATTCGCCGACGAAGCCCCTCTGAACTAAGTGGTCTTTGATCCATGTCAAGGCATGGTACGTAGGAAGCCTCCACGAGGTCCAAGCCCACCGCCACTAGGACCCTCCTGGTCCTCCTCATTCACGTCGGCCTTCCGATGTCCAACCTGAACTACGTGGTCTTTGATCCATGTCACGGCATGGTACATAGGAAGACTCTCAGAGGTTCAATCCCACCACCTGTTGGTCACTCCGACCTTCTTCACGTCGGTTCATCCGCACCCGAGCAGCCTAGTGTGTAAGCCCCACACCATTTGGACCAAGGTCCACCTTCGTGTCGGTTCACCGATGCATCGGACCAAGGCCCACCTTCTCTTTGGTTCGCTGACGACATCCATCGGACCAAGGTCCACCGTCATACCGGTTCACCGGCACCATCCCAAACTACGTGGACTTTGATTCCCTGCCACGGGGATATGTAGGAGGTCTCTTCGAGGCTCAAGCCCAGCTTCACTGTCACCCTCACGATGGTCCCTTGCCATTCCCCCCTCCACTTCATTCATCCATCCATCATCCACCCTGATTCACACTCGGACCGTCATATCCCGGTGAGACCATGTCGGTCCGCTCCTCTTCACAGCCGCCCATGGGCTGGTCCCGGTATCGGCACCCCTTCAAGGGAAATTCCTCAATCCGATCCATTCTAGATAATGCTTTGATCGGGCTGATCTGTCTCCGTTGGACGTTAAACTCACGGCATACCCTGTGTTAAACACAGGAAGCTGAGGAAAACCTCAGACATATGTCTATGGCATATAATTTCCCACGCTCGATGTGGGATGCCTTGGGATTCCACACCCTCGAGAAGCCTTGTGACCAGGGATAATAGACAGACATGCCAGGTCCCCAGCATCCAGACACGCTACTGATGCCTCGACGTGACTACTCCCCCGACTGAAGGTTGCTACCCTGACCGGACCCTTTGGAATGTCCCGACAGAAGTAGTGTAATTAACCAGCATCCATGGAAACATGGTTCTGGGAATATTTTCATGAACAACGTATTAAATCTATCAGGGAGACCCGGACTGGGTGACGAGTTCTGAGGAGGAATCCGCAGAAGGAAGAACCGACATCCCATCATCCTATTTCGATCAAGGAGCAGACGTCCCTGAATAAGAAGCGAATTTCGCCCACCTTTGGAAAGCGGGAATGCGGGGCAACAGTGCAGCGCGTCCTCCTCCGCGGACGGACGGATGCGCGCTCCCCGGAGAAAGCATCGGAAACAATGGTATATATGGTTTTTCTTCATATATTTATCATATTTTCTACATCACATGAAGGTGAGAAAACATGTAATATCAACTTTAGGATAAATGAATGAATTAAATTGAAATGAAAACTAACAACGAATAGGTAAATTAATCAATGATAAGTAAATAATTATAAATTAATATATCACTGCTATGATAAAAATTGAATGTTCTAAGACATAGAAAAGGTGATCTATTTTTTTGGGGTAGAATGGAAAGAGGGGGTGAATTTCCTTTTAAAAATAAAAATAATAAATGCAAAAGAAATTTTCAAAAAAATATTTTAAAATGATAAAGTGATAAATTCATAAATATGATATATATTATAAAGATGATTTCAATAAATATTAATATATTAATCACATTGAAAAATGAATGTATTTAATTCATGAAATAATGTGTATTGATGCTGAATAAAGTAATAAAAAATAAAAGAGATAGAAAAAATAGTTTGACAAAGGAGTTAAAAAATAGATAGGTGTGATCCCTAATGTCACATATCCTTGGGTTGATAGGTTTAAATAATTATTCCATTAATTTTTAATGGAGATCAATTAACTATTCCATCACTTGATTTTTTATGGAAGTAGCAAGAAACAAATATTCCCTTTCTTTTTTATGGAAATATCTAGAAAGCTATTGAATAAGGTGAAATAAGAAGAGAAATATTTTATTGGTGAAAATATATTAAAAATAAACTCACTTATATCTATTTAAGCATTAATGCAATTTAAAGGTTTGATATATATTGATATAGGTAAGATCCTTTGAGATTGAGAAAGGAAATTGGCTATTAAAATAGGGTCTTAAGATTGCAGAGAATTTGATAGAGATTCATCAACAAAGAATCACTTGATTTGATTGTTTTATATACTGTCATTATTAGATGGGATCTAAGCCTCGTGATTTCTAAAGAGTTATATGGTTTATCTAAGGCTTTAATTTCCCAATTGAGTGTTTTTTGACCCCCAATAAATTCTCCTTAGAAGGTTCTGGAATGAAGTCATTGGATAGCCACATGATTCCACTGGATATCTGGTGTAGAAGTTGGGGACACCTTGACTCTTACTATATCCACTAGGTATCCATTACTCCTCCATATATATTTGTTAGACATTATTCACTCTTATGGTTTTGACCACTTACACCGACTAGTCAGTGCCCTGCACCAACTGGCTGGTAATGCCTGCATGTTGGAGAACCCCACCATAGCCTTCTATCTTACTTCAATGTATTTTAATAGATCTTCTTACTTCCATTAAATACTTCAACAAACACATTAATAATTTATAAGTAGCTTCAAAACCTCTTCAAATACTTCAAAGGAATTGAATTATATAATAAAAAAGTGATACTTAAAAGTCTATTAAATCCATAAAATTCTTAATCATGGTAACTGAAATCACTTAAATGTAATCATTATATATATAAGAGGGTGTTTTTTATCATGAAAACACTGTAACATAGATAGGTATATAATTATCCCACTTTTTTCTAATCATAAACACTTAATATAAAAACGATATATCAAGTTTCAATCAATATTGAAATAAGTGTTCAAAGATATCAAGAAATAAACATAAAAAAAGATAAACTAACTTCTCCCCATTAATCAAAAAAAATCTCCCGCTAAATAACCAAACCGCATCTCCCCCTTTTTTATACAAAGAAAATTCCAAAATAATAAAAAACTTATCCCCTTAGTTATTATCAAAAATAACACAAGGGAAATGGGAATTTATTTAATACAATAACATAATTTCACAAATGGTAAAACAATAAATACATTCAATACTATAACCCCCTTAATTATTATAATAAAATTAAAATCCAAGATGAGAAGAAAAGGATTGTAAAACATATAAAATTCATAGGGTAAAAATAAGTAAAGTTTATGATATGGATTAAAGATAAAAAAATTACTTTGAAAAACATGTGTGGTGCAGATCCCCTCAACGCATGGGCAGGTGGAGTTTTAGCTTGTCTAGGTGGTCGATGGATTTTCATAAAGGGAAGGGGAGTCCCAAATTGGCGGTGTGGATCAGTCTTCCAGGAATACCCCTGCCCTTTCAGAATTTCTCCTTTCTCAAGGATATCGATGACTCCCTTGGTGGATTTCTCTATGCGGACGACTGTACCAGAAGTGGTGCTGACCTATCAGTCGCCCAGTTGTGTGTTGAACTTGATCTGTCTCTTCCAGTTCCAGAGAAAATCTCCTTGTTGGTCCAGGGTTCTGCGCTGTGGAACCAACCTGTGGTTTTCCCAGTGTTTCCCATGTTTTGTTCTTCCTTCCTTCTTTAAGGGCACTCCGTGTAACTGCACAAGAGGGGCCTCCAAGAGAACCTTTGGCAGGAGGTTGGGCCAGCTTTGGGTAGTGAGCCTCCCCCTCATAAGCCAGATGGTGCATCATCCTCCTTGGTCCAGGTTGGCCCACAGGTTGTGGATCTGTGGCTTTCTTGCTCTGCAGTTTTTCCTCTAGCTCCAGTAGGGGGTGGTCGGTCTTACAGAGATCTGGTTAGTATATATCGGGTACTGGAACCTTTGTGGGTGGACAAGCTTCGAGGTTGGGCTCTGGGTCCCCGACAAGCTCTCTCTACGAGTGGGTTACTAGAAAATAATTAGTAAGATTTTTTATATGAGTTATATCAAATGAAAGATGAATAGATTTGGTTCTTTCATATCATGTATTTTTTATAATCACATTGATAAATAACATTCTTGGTCTTATGAAAATAATTAAAAAATTATTTTTCAAAATCCATTTTAAAAAATTAGTATTTTTGGAAGAAATAAAATTATTTAAAAAACCAAAACCAGGATTATTTTTTATAGGATATTGTGAAACCAAAATCATATCAAGATATTGATCACCTTGGGTAAATTGAGTGATATTGTTTTTAATATCTTTGAGTTAGGATTATAAAATTTAATGTTTAGTAGTTTTTTTAATTTTAAAACTAAATCATATTTTTCTTTTGAAATAATATCCTTTTCTTTAGAAAGTTAATTTTTTCATTAATAATTAGTTTATATCATTTTATTTTGAAAGTAGTTCATCACAAAAATTTACAAGTTATTTTTTTGATTATAAGAGTGAGAATAAAAGGGTTAATGATAGTACAAGGAGGAATGATAAGAAAATTTAGAAATAGAATAAATAACCTCATCAATTATCTCAAGATATTCCATGAGGCATTTAGTACTTGACTCACTTGAGGAGGTTGAGTCAAGAGAAAATTCACTAGCACTAAAGGTTGAGACATTAAATGCTTTCTTACCTTGATTATTTTTCATATTCTTTTTATATGTAGGGAATTCAGGCCTAATATTCCCCTTTTATATTCATAACAAGTTACTTCCTATAATTAAATTTGATTTTTCATTTTGGAACTATGAGATTTTTTATTCATTTTTTTCAATTAATTAAATATCATTGTCAATCATTCAATATCAAATTCATTATCTAATGAATCTATATCATCAGTAGATTTTAAAGTAATTTATCTTTTAAATTTTTTGTTATCCTTTGTTTCTTTAGATTTTTTTTAATATTGAAGCTTCATGGTTATTTTATACATCATGAGAGATCCAATTATCTATTCAAGTGGTATATTTTTTATTTATTTTTATCCTTTAATATACATCTTCTTTTGTACACAAGATCTTGGTAAGATCTAGATGATTTTATTTATAAAATTGTATATAGACAAATAATCACCAAGATGCTTTCATCCACTAAAAATATTAGTAAATCTTGTATATATACTAGTAATATATTCGTTTAGATACATCAAAAAGCTTTCAAAAATCTATACATGTATAATCTAGTGTCTTTAATTTTTTTTGGGAAAAACTCTCTCAAGGAAACTTTGAAGAATTTTTTTGGTTGATTGTGTTCGTTAACAAAGAGGGTTTCCTTGGTCAGTTGTGGTGTTCCAGATATATTTTTGACAACCTATATTGACAAATAACCATTAAAAGAAAATGTATGATCTAGAGATGGTTCAAAAAGAACATATATAAGGTGGTACCATTTTCCAGTGTTTTTGAAATTTTTAGGCCTCAAAATCAGAAAATGGAGAAAGGTGTGTCTGGAAAAGGAAGTTTCATGAAAGATTGAAGGTGGTTAAGAAACATTCATGCAAGGAATATTTCAGGATCATAATATAAAAATATGGAAAAGGAATAGAGTGCATGAAAGATTTGTAAATGTGAGTAAAATATGAGGTTGTGTGAAAGAGTCTTGTGCGCCCAATGCAACGTCAAATTGGGTTTTTTGCACTTAGAGGAGATCTTGCGCAATGAATCAAGATATTACACATATGGGTCATTGATTCCTATAAATAATAGGTGACCCCCATCATTAGATAGATGTCAATACTTAGAGAGAATTTGAGCTCCATATCGTGCAACAATTTCTTGAAAAGGGAGTTGCATGAAAGAATTAGAGTTGCACATAAGCTAAGGAAGTTGATCATAAGATTTGAGTTGCATATAAGATTGAATTTTCATGTAAGAGTTGTTTCATGAAAAAAGTTAAATCTTGCATGCAAGAAATTTAAGTTGTGTGAAATTTGTAGTAAGGGTTGTGTGGAATATTTGAAGTTGCCCAGTGCATCTGCGGTAAAGAGGTATTCATCGGTGGATGAAAGTGGGACATCAATAGAGAATCTACATAAAGTGGAGGATGAATTAATTATAGTTAATGATATGACCTAAAATTATATAAAATGTGAGTGGGTATTCAAAAGAAGCAGTGAGAACACTTCAGTTATGAGAGCAATGTGCTTTAAAATTATGATTGGTTGTAAACCAGGAGGGACAGTGAGTCCACTCCAAACATTGTAAAAAGTAATGCGCTTTTAGTGGATTTGGTACATCATCATGTAGTCATTTTATGCTCCTTGGACGTAGCCTAGTGAGGTTGAACCAAGTAAAATCAATATATCATGTACATGCTTTAATTTCTATTCATACCTTATTATAGGAAAAGAGAGAGAAAAGAGTTTTTTTTTAACAAAGAAACAAGATCAAAAGGGGTAGTTGTTTTAATCCATCCTAACCTGATTCCCCCCCCCCCCCTCTTAGGGTATTTTAACTAGTGGACCAAATAATGTTTTAGTTATTTCATGAGTGAATTCTTTAAATTTATGTATTTTATGGGTAGTTTTACATATATAATCATGATTAAATTTGTTTTTCTCAAGACCACAATGTACATAATTCATGCATTTTTCATTAAGCTATAAGGATTTAATATCAATGGGTGTCCACTTTTATTTACGTTCTTTATTAGGGATATATTTAGTAATAACCATTTTCCAAATAGGGTTACTTATGCTACTAAGAAAAGTTGACATACAATTTTTTCAATACAAATAATCAGTTACATCAAAAATAGAAGCATGTGAATAAGAATTATATATCATTATAAAAAGTTCAAAATTTTAAATCTATTAAAATTTTAAAATTTAAAATTAATTTTTAAAAGAAATATTTTTTTAGTAAAAAATGATATACTTTGATATGAAGTGATGGTCAAGGTAAAAATAACAAATGAAAAGGGAAAATACAAAACCAATTTATTTTGAAATTATAAAGTGATAAATTGATAAATTGATAAATCCAATATGCATTATAAAGTTAATTTCAATATATATTAAGTGGGTAAAATCATGGAAAATAAATGTAACAAATTTATGAAAGTATGTGTATCTATGTTGAATGATGAAAATCATAAAATAAAAGATTGAGAAAACATGGATTGATAAAATAGTTCATAAATAGAATAATGAGAGCCCCTAAGTCTCCTCCACTTGAGCTGATAAGTTTGTCTTATTATTCCCTTGACTTTAACAGAGATCAATTAACCACATCCGCCCTTAATTTTTTATGGAAGTAGCAAGAAACCAAACCTCCCTTGATTTTTGATTCATATAGAAAGTAACCAATCAAAGAATGTAGGATGATATTAGAACCTGGATCTTCATTTTAGGTATGGATCTTTGTTTTGAGTTGTTTTTTAGGGAAAAGGAAGAATTTTGAAATTTTCTAAGTACACTCGTTATACTCTTGAGTACACGTTGTGTATCTGGTTGCAGAGGGTAGTTGTGTACTGGTCGTGTAACAACCGAGTACATGGCCATGTGAGGTGACCTAGATGATTGCCTAAAGTGGGGCTGGTTAAGGATAGTACATGATGTGTATATTAAATTAACATGTAATGTACTTCTCTTTTAATTTGATTAATCGGATCGGGGTTGCATCTCATCTCCAGAAATCCTTTCTTATTCCTATGTCTCGTACAACAGAGCGATGTACGGCTGAAGATCTTTGATCTCCTCTCATTCCTCCATCTGAGCTCTGATTTAGACGTTGTTGGGTGGGTTGAATTCCAACCGGTGAGTTCTCTCTTCCCCTAAATCCTCTCTTCCAAATTTATCATCTCTCTTGAGTTATCAAGGGTTGATCGTTTTTAAACTTTTCTTAGATCTACATCGTTCTAGGCTGATTCAAGGGCTGACATTCAAGAGAGTTCGTCATACGACATCAAGGTAGGTGGTTTGTGCCTTTATTTTTTGTATTTGGATTATATATGCTGAAAGTTCAAAATACCCATGTTTAGGGTATTTTGTGTTTTGGAATTTAACCATGTTTAATGCCTAATAGGGTTTGATTGATTGATTAAGGGGTTTTGATTATGAATAAGGTATAATATCTTGATAATGGATGTGTTTCCCAAGATTGATTGGTTATGGTCGTTGGGTCTAGGAATCATGTAAGGCTTCATTTTTTCTATGCCTACTGTTGTTAGGATGGAGTTGTTGTTTATTTGAGATGCATGTGTTTTGCATTATGGAAGTATGACCAAGGAGAATTTACTATGAGAGCTTCCCAAGGTAGGGTCTTTTAATTATGAATTGTTGTTATGAATGACCATAGGTATTGACTGTGAGAGCTCCCATGTGGTCATTTACCAGAGGGGTTAGACTATGAGAGCTACCCAGAGGGTCATTATTAAATGAATATTGGACCATAGGGCATTGACTGTGAGAGATTCTAGGGTTCATTACATTTTATTATTACAAATTGGTATCGAAAGGGGTTTCTTTTCTGCTTTTTCTTATTATTTGGAGAGTATAGATATGGTTAGGAAGGAATAGGTAGTCGGTAATAATTTTTTCCCAGGAGTAGCTAACCCGTGTATAGGGAAAATCCAAGATACCTCGAATATTGAAATTTTTCTAGTTTTTCAATTGTTATAGTTGATTTGATTTCACCATTGGGTGGAACACTTGTTTTGTACTATTATCATTGATATTATTGCGGTTCTATTTCTATTGCAACCCAGTGATATAATGATATGCCATCTCATTCATCATATAGGTACTTTTCATAGATCACATGCCATGCATTATTTTCATGCCATTTAGGGTGCACTACTGATTTCATGTTTTTGTGATTGATGTTATGCTAGATATTCATGTTGTTTGATAGATTTCCTGATAAAGATGTCTTCTATTTTGATAGTGTATTGTAAATTTTAAAGTTTCATCTAGATGGATGCCAAACTTTGGCCCCTGAGGTGTTATGGGCCCTCTTGGATTGTAATTTGGTGGATCATGTTCCAAATTTAATTGAATTTTGTCAATTTATGTTGGGAATAAGGATTCCAAACTTTCATTTGTGGGAGTATGGGCTCCCACAGGTTGGAATTTTTCATTACTTGGACAAAATTTTAAGTTTTTAAGGGTTTTTGAGAAGTTTCAGAGGCTTACTATCCAGAAACCCAGACAACACGGTATGTGATGTTATGAACACATGCCATGTGTTCTTCTATTCTGGAAGAAATATCTTTTCTTAAGTACACATCGTGTACTTTATGGGCACGTCGTGTAGTCTTTAACCGTGTGACTAACTATTTGAGAAGATACACGGGGTTGGGAAACTTCTTATAGAACACATCATATCTATATTGTACATGTTTTGTTGTAGGAACTGTGTATTCATCCATATTACCAATGACACAGGTGGATGAAACTTAGGTTTTACACATTGGGTCCCATTCCTGCACACTGTGTAGATTTGACCACGTCTCTGACCATGTGACTGATGACATGGGTGGTTAGAAATTAACCAGTACACACTGTATCTGAAGTGAACACACCGTTTAGTGTTACGCTGACATACCCCATATGATTTAGCCGTGTAAGAGTACTTGGGAAGGTTGATAAATTCAAGTACACACCATGTCTTAGGAGGAACACATCGTGTGTATGGGTGTTACATGACCAGGTTTGGCAGAGGTACATGCCATGTTAACAGCTTAAGGGAACATGTCATGTAGAGAGTATACAGGTTGTGTAACCCTGTTTTGAAAAACTTTAATGCTTTCCTTATCCTATTCTTTTTTTGTACTTCTATGTTTCTATCCTTGATAATTTTATAGTAAGGTGTGTGCTTGACCTTGAAAAGTCATGCCACTAAGACATCCTCCGATTATATGCTAGGTGCAGGGTGATGACCAGACACCAGAAAGGATAGATCAAAGACTACCAACAGATCCTCCCATCATGCCCATATTGGAACCAACTATTATACCATACATAGCTACTTATTCATAGTTATGTGAATGCTTTTTGAGGATGTTATAGACCTTTTAGGGAGCACCTTATCCTACCTCATCAATTGAAGAGCTGATGTGGGTGTTCCAGTAGTAGCATCCTCCCACCTTTTCAGTGGATGGAGGACCACAGGCTGAAGAGTCATGGTTTGAGGCCATTATTTTTATCTTTGATCATCTAGAGATGCCTCTAGAGAGGAGGGTGAAACTTTATACGTACATGCTATGTGATTCATCCAAGAGATGGTGGGATGTTATCTCATAGGCGAAACATCATTGGGATATGGTTTGGGAATAATTTTAGAGGATCATCTAGGACTACTTCTACCCCGAGACGTTGAGGGCCAATCAAGCCCAAGATTTCATACATCTGGAGCAGGGAACACTTTCAGTGATGGAGTAATCTTCTCGTTTTACTAAGCTACATTGCTTCGCACTTGTTCTGGGAGGTGACGAGTTATTTCTTTTTAGGCAGTTTGAGGATGGTCTCAGTTATGACATTTGATCATAGGTGAATGTATTTAGACTGAATTTGGTGACTACTATAATGAACCAGGCGTTGATTACCGAGCATAGTCTGAGGGAGTTGGGAGCTATTATCTAGGGAGGTTCAGCATCTTAGGCTGGTACTCCTTCAATAGATAGCGGGAAGCGCTACAGGGAGTCATCATGCGATGTTTCTTCAGGTAGTCAGGTGGTATGCTACTAGTACGGGAAGAGTGGGCATACGAGACCACATTACCCGAAGGACCTAGTTTAGTGCTGGTCTTATAGCAAGATGGGCTATCTTTGGTTTTTTTTTGGGTGTTCTCACTAGAATCAGGTTATAGGGGTTCTTTTATGTCTCCACATTCAGGAGAAGAACCACCAGTTTCTCCTCAGTCAGGGAACTGGAGTTCATCAAGCCGTTCAGACTGAGGAGGTGGTCATTGCCATGGTATCTAGTCAGTAGGATTTTGGTGACAGTAGAGTGGATCAGCTCAGGGTGTTTAGGAAGGGTCTCAAGGCCATGATGCATGTCGTAATTTTTCAGTAGAGCACACCCAATAGGAGTAGGATCCCGAACCCTCTACGGTTAGAGGTATGATTATAGTTTCCTTAGTTTTAGCTTCTCCTCTTTTTGATATAGGGGCTTCCCATAGTTTTATATTTTTTTCTATTTTGGAGATCATTTGCCTCTGTATCTTTACTTTTGAGGATGTTATGATTCTAGAAACACCGTTGGGGATTTAGACAGCTAGTATACATCAGTGAAAGGAGTTACCTCTTTAGGTTGGTGGGTGTCACTTCTTATGGGACCTCTATGTCATAGAGATCATAGGATTTGATTTCATTATTGGAATGGATTGGTTAGTATCTGTTCAGAAATTCATTGACTACTATCACCATACGGTGAGTTTCAAAACACCAGAGGGTGTGTCTTTTCTACACATGGGTGAATGGGATGTCCAGGTGAGCAGATTTGGACCCGAGCATCATGGGTTGGGAGGAATTACATCTTAGATTGATAGTTTATATCTGGATTACTAGGGAACTTCATAGATATACTTTATTCTAATTCTAGATCGTTTTAGATATGTCTTTCCTGATGACTTTTTAGGTTTACCTCTAGAGATAGGGGTATATTTCTCTTTTTATGTTGTTCTAGGAGTGGCACTAGTGTTCATTACTCTATATAGGATGGCAACACTAGAGTTACAGGAGCTCAAGAAGTAGTTATAGGATTTGAAGGAAAAGGGTTCCATCTGACCCAGTACTTCTCTTTGTGGTTCACATATCCTGTCTGAGAAGAAGGTGGGTGGTACCCTCAAAATTTGTGTGGATTATCAAAAGATGAACTAGTTGATGGTCAAGAACCGATATCCCTTTCTAAGGATTGAGGGTCTTTTTTATTATCTTTGAGGAGCCTGAGTGTTCTCGAAGATTGAATTGAGATTTGGTTATCATCAATTGTGTGTTAGACCATCAGATATACCTCTAACAGCCTTTCAGAGTAGGTATGGTCTATACAATTATTTGGTTATGTCATTGAGTATCACGAATGCGCCTGAAGTTTTCATGGAACTGATTAAACGAGTGTTCCGCCCTTGGATTATTTTGTGGTAGTCTTCATGGATGATATATTGGTGTACTCTCACAATCTACATGACTATTTCATTCATCTTGAGATCATTTTGAGTACACTGAGAGAGTATTAGTTATATGATAATCTCTCAAAATTCCACTTTTGGATGGGTCATGTTCACTTCTTGGGTCATGTTATCTTGGAGACGTGAGTATCAGTAGAACCAGAGAAAGTGATAATAGTAGTTTCCTGGGAGCATCAAAAGAACGTATTTGAGATATGAAGTTTCTTGGGGATGGTTGTTTACTATAGGTGACTTATTTAAGACTTTTCATGCTTAGTAGTGTCACTGGCGGGCCTGACTAAGAAGGGTGAAAAGTACTTATGGACAAAATCTTGCGATTCGACCTTTTAGGAGCTATAGTGGAGGTTGACTTCAGCACTGATACTGATTTTTCTAGAGCCAGGAAAGAGTTACACTATTTACTGTGATGCATTAGGTATCGGTCTGGGAGTAGTGCTTATACAGGGGGATGGAGTCATTGCGTACATGTCTCAGCACTTGAGGCCACATGAGAAGAACTACCTGATGCATGATCTTGAGTTAGTTGTAGTTTTTCATGCTTTGTGCTATTGGAGACATTATCTTTTAGTATAGAATTTTGTGGTGTTCACTAACCACAAAATCCGTAGGTATATCTTTACTCAGTGTGATCTAAATTTGAGACAACGAAGATGGGTTGAGTGCCTTTAGTCTTTTGACTTTGATCTTGCATGCATGCCTGGAAAAGGCAATGTAGTGGCTGATGCATTGAGTCGAACTCAGATACAGGCAGTTCAAGAGGACGGAAATGAGTGGAAGCTTATGGATCGATTCTCTAAGATGCATTTACAGGTGCACAACAGATAGGGGCAGACATTTTTTTCTTATATGGTTGTTACCTTTACTCTTTTGGATCGAGTGTGAATGAGGCAGCTATTAGATTTTGAAGGCCTAGTCATATGGGAGAGTGTGTCAAGAGAGGACTTTATTCCTAGGTGGACCATAAGTGACAATGAGATCTTTCATTTTCATGGATGTGTATGGGTGTCAATATAAATGCTTAAGGAGTTGATGTGGGATTTTCATTCCTCAGTTTAGGCAGTTCATCCTGGTGTCACCAAGACGTATCGAGATCTACACCATCAGTATTCATGGCCAGGTATGAAAATGGATGTAGCTAGTTTTTTTAGGAGATGTTTCACCTACCAGTAGGTGAAGGCAGAGCATTAGCGACTGACAGAGATTTTATAGTAGTTTCCCATTCCTTAGTGGAAGTGGAAAGATGTCACGGTGGATTTCATGACGAGTTAACCGAGGTTGCCTCAAGGGAATGATGTAGTTTGGGTTATTGTTGACAGACTTGAGAAGGATTCATATTTCCTACTGATCAAGGAAACCTTCATTTTTGATGAGATTTGAAGGTTTTACATCCGAGAGATTGTACGTCTATATGAGGTTCTTCACTCTATCATTTCAGACAGGGATGCCCGGTTTACTTCTCAGGTCTGGCAGGGACTATAGAGTGCTTTGGGACCACAATTATTTTTGAGTACATCTTACCTTCCCTAGACATAGGTCCAGTCTGAGCACAAGATTCAGGTTTTGTAGGACATGATACAAGCATGCGTCCTGGACTTCAGGGGGTCTTGGGAGATACACATACCCCTAGTGGAGTTTTCCTACAATAATAGTTTTTAGGAAATGATTCATATGGCACCTTATGAGGCCTTGTACGGTAGGCCATGCCAATCACCCTTATGTTGGATGGAGGCAGGATAGGCAGCTATGTTGGGACCTTGTCTTGTCCAGGAGACCACTGAGTAGGTGGAGTTGATTCGGAAGAGGATTGCTACTTCACAGTATTTCCAAAAATCTTATATTGATCGACGGAGACGACCTTTGGAGTTCGAGGTCGGAGATCAGGTTTTCTTGCATGTCACACTAAGGTTGGGACACAATAGGATCAAGATATAGGGAATCTTTCACCGAGATACTTCAGGCCATTTTAGGTTTTCGAGAGAGTCGTTCCGGTTTCTTATTGGTTACAGTTACCTCATAGGTATCGATCTATGCACAACGTCTTCCATGTTTCTCAGCTACGGTGTTACTTTTCAGACATGTCTCATGTTTTTCAACATTAGGAGGTTGAGTTGGAGGTGGATGCATTCTTTTAGGAGCACCCTATTTGGATTGTGGATCACGTCATGAAGGTTCCCTATAGCTGGTCTATTCCTCTAGTATGAGTGTTATAGAAGCACGAGCGAGTATAGGATGAGACTTGGGAGAGGGAGGCCAACGTATGATCACAGTGGCTAGAGTTGTTTGATGTTTCTTCTTCACTACCCTTGGAAGGAAAATTAGGGGATGAATTGATTTAAGAAGGAAAGTTTGTATAAACCTAGATCTTAATTTTAGGTATGGATCTTTGTTTTAGGTTATTTTTGTGGAAAAGGAAATAATTTGGAAATTTTCTAAGTACACACCGTGTATCCAGGTGCCGAGGGTAGCCGTTTACTAGCTGTGTAATCGATGAGTAACGGATGAGTACATGGTTGTGTGAGGTGACCTATCTAACCGCCTAAATCAAGGTCGGTTGAGACTAGTACATAGCATGTGAATTAAATGAATACGCTGTTTACTTTTCTTTTTATTTGATTAATTAGACTAGGGTCGCGTCTCATCTCCAGAACTCCTTTCTTCTTACCATGTCTAGTATAGGAGGGTGACGTACAGCCAAAGATCTTTAGGATCCTCTTATTCCTATATTCAAGCTCCGATTGAGACGCTGCCAAGTGTGTTGGATTCCCACCGGTGAGTTCTCTCTCCCCTGAGATTCTCTCTTCCTGATTTCTCCTCTCTCTTGATTTATTGAGGTTTGATTGTTTTTACCCTTTTCTTAAATATACATCATTCTAGGCCAATTCAGGGGTAAAAATTAAATATATTTAATCGTACGACATTGAGTCTGGTGGTTTGTTCCTTTATTTGGTTGTCTTTCAATTATATATGCTAAAATTGTCGAATAAACTTGTTTAGGGTATTGTGTGTTTTGGAATTTAACCCTGTTTAATTCCTAGTAGGGTTTTATTGATTGATAAAGGGGTTTTGATTATGAATAAGGTTTAATATCTTGATAATGTATGTGTTTCCCATGTTTGATTGGTTATGGAAATTGGTTCTAGGAAGCATGTTAGTCTTCCTTGTTTTCCATGCCAAGTGTTGTTAGGATAAAGTTGTTTTTTATTTGAGAAGCATTTATTTCACATTATGGAAGTATGACCAAGGGGAATTGACTATGAGATCTTCCCAAGGTAGGGTCTTTTAATTATGAATTATTATTATGAATGACCAAAGGTATTGACTATGAGAGCTATCATGGGGTCATTTACCAGAGGGGTTAGACCGTGAGAGCTACCCATAGGGTCATTATTAAATGAATATTGGATCATAGTGCATTGACTGTGAGAGCTACCAGGGGTCATTACATTATATTGTTACTATGTGGACCAAGGGGGTATTGACCATAAGAGCTACCCAGGTGGTCATTTGTAAATGATTAGTACTATGTGGTACCAAAGGGGTTAGACTATGTGAGCTTTCCCAGAGGGTTTCTTATGAATGATTGTATGATTGTGACAATTTTTCCAAGCCAGGGCACAAGCTTGGACTCGTTCTTACTTGATTGTTAGATAGTCTTTAGATGCATCTATTTGTTATTTTTATATAGGTTTTATAGATATTAGGCTAGATCATGAGGTTATATTATTCAATGGATCGGATAATTAATGAATGTAAATAAATGTAATTGTAAATTGTAGGATTGTTTACTTTTGATTACTCCTTAGTTTATTACTTCATTTCTTCTTATTACCTGCTATATATATTCACTGACAGTTAGGCATAGATATTTTTGTGGTTGCCTATTGGGATTCATCTCACACCTTATTTGGGTCATGATTTTGGGCCCAAATAGATTATATGGTAGAAGGTATAGATAAGGTAATGTACCCTTCTACATCAGGTACTTGATTGATGTTGGAGATGGAGAGAATGGGACCAAGATGAGGCTTGCAATGCTGTTGGGGTTTATTACTTTCTGTACTTGGGTTTCAGTATTTTATTTACATAATTGTGACTTGTTTGGAAGTTTTCCAAGATACTTGTGATGTGAATCATTATTTATATATATGCTGCAGTTGTTTATACTATTAGTCTTCCACTGTTTACTTTTCTATATGGTATTAATGCTTCCTATTTTTTTATTATTGTTATTCCACTGTGTATACTATGCCAATGAGGGAATAGTTTCCCCAATATCAGACCTTGGTCCTCACTGCTAGTCGGTAGCCTCTGGCATTTGGAGAAATGTGCTTGAGGTTATGTGACCAACTGAGTCTGGGGAACTTCAGGGTGGCACCCAGAATTGGGATGTTACAAATGAATAGAGAAATATTTTCTTGAAGAAAAATCCATTAAAAATATTCTCTCTTATCTATATTGAAGGATTAATAAAATTTAGAGGAGAGATATAGAGATATAGTGATGAGATCTATTGATATTGAGAAATTAAATTTTATTTTAAAAGTGGATCTTAAGATTGGATAGAACTTTATGGAGATATATCATTAAAGTAACACTTGATTAGAGTGTTCAATCAATAATCATTATTAGATGATATCCAAGCCTCCTAAGGAGTATATTTATAATCTTCATAGATACTGAGTTTGTTTATGGTCATTCTTGTGCTTCAATGTCCTGATTGGATTCTTTTTTACCATCAATAAATGATCCTCGTAAGATTCTAAAATGAAGCCATCAACTAGATAATCGATGCCACCGACTAGCTGGTGAACTTGTTGGGGATACCTTGGACATTCTTACTTCCTTTGGGTAGTCAGTTCTCCTCCAAAAACAATCAGGTAAACATTTTACACTCTTATGGTTTTGACCACTTACATTGGCTAACCAGTGTTTCCTATAGGTTGGAGAACACCAGCTTAGCCTTCTATTTTCCTTCAATGTCTTCAATTGGGTATTCCTACTTCCATAAAAGACTTCAATAAATCCATTAAGAATTCATCAAGAGATTCAAAGCCTCATTAAAAACTTCAATTGAATTAAAAAATATTCTTCAAAGTGATACTTCAAAATTTATTAAATCCATCAAATTCTTAATCATGGAAACTGAAACCACTTAAATGAAATCGTTGGATACATATGAGTTTATTTTTTTTATGAAAACACCAAGAGAGAGGGAGAGGTATAATATTTGGGCCCATTCACAATAATGGTTTTTCATCAACTTATTCAAATTAACCCTAAGAACTAAGTCAATAGTTTCCCTATAATCCATTAATATAGAATTATCACATATAATTTATAATTAATTTATATGATAAATCATTATCTTGTCTTTAAATTCATTATTAATTGATGATTTGGTTAATATCTCCTTATTTAACCACCATTTTGTTAGAGTATTCGTGGATATAATCCCTTTATAAGTGATCTAAAAATTATCCACCTAACTTTGAATTTCATTATAGTCATTTTTGGGTTCTAGATTAGATAATTCTAATGCTTGAATCATTCTCTATTGGTCACAACAAAATTATTTGAGTAAAAAAATTATATATTATGCTCTCAGTCCTTGAGAGGGGGGAGTAGGATCACAATTATTATTACTTGAGAGTTTTATAAATAATATCTCTCAAGGTTTGAGATAATTTTTTAGAGATAATGCTATGCGCAACAATATTCTCTTCCTAGAAATGATATAACTGGGTTTAAATAGCTAAGTTAAATAATTGGTAACTGCACATAAGAACTTAGTCATTCTCTTAATCCTTTATGGAACCCTTGTCAAATATTATTATTATTATTATTATTATTATTATTATTATTATTATTATTATTATTTCCTTGAAGTGTGATAAACTTGTGGATAAACAAATCAAAATCTATTTAAATGGTATTTAATATATCATTCCTAATGAACCCTTAAATTGATCTGTCTTTCATCCTTGGTATTTATCAAACTCGAAATAATTAATATTTATTTAAATAAACAAATATCACTATATTATTCAATTAATAAATCAATAAAAATAATATTAATCAAAATCATGACTTGATATTTATTTGATATTTGTATAATCAAATAAATAATTTTTTGTCACCTTGTGAATAAACAAGAGATAAATAAATATTATATATTCACATAACTAATAATTTCCTTATGAATAAATATATATTTAATATTCAACTCACATATATATTCTTTCAAATAAATGTTGATTGAATCAATGTGATCAATCATACTTGCATAATTATTGAACCACGATTTGGGAAAAATATTTATTCAAAATATTAAATTCAAGAAAGATTTTAACTAAGGTTCTGATTACACTTACTGTGTATCCCTCTAAGATTATTTCTTAGTGTCGTTGAGCCTAACTTTCCTAAATTAAAATATTAGCATATAGAAACATATCAAGGAACCAATATTGAAAGAAGTAAATTTTTCAATGGAAATAAACACATGTCGATGCTCGTTGTGTAAAATAGTTTATTTTCTTCAATACCTCATCAATCAAGTTGTATATTTTGTGTCATCAACCTATATGCTTGATTTATATTTCTTTGACTTCAAAAAAATAAAAAATAGTTATATACACCATGGTCGTGGATTTATTAAACAATTCCTATTTAAAAAACGTCTAGAAATATCATCTTCTATAAAATAGAAAGGATAAATACTTTCATAACTTATTCATTAATTTCATCTTACTTTTGAATCACCCAACGTATCCTACCTCATCACAAGCATATGTTGTATCATGACACCCTCCCTCTAAAGGTACCCTCCTAGGCCATAAGTTAAGGAAAAGAGATAATGACCCCAAGTCCCACGCCTAGTGTGACCCAGGTTGGCTAAAAGAAATAAGGGTATAAAAATCTCATAAATTGAAGGTATTACCCTCTATATTATATAGGTTTTGGAGACATAACAAAAAACACCAAAAAACTCCCTGAAATAACATAAAAAAAAGAAACCAAAACCATCTCACAATGTATGTGTAAAGTAAACAAATAAAAATAGTATCCAAATAAATACCCAAAAGAATGTATTAAGGTTACAACATAGCAACAACTATAAAGTATGGTCTAGTAATGTCCAACATAGTCAAAAATGTCAACCTAGAAATATGAAAATAGATTCCATATACATATGGTGAGAATACATGTATATTTGGTAGGATTGCACTTAAATTCTCTCGTGCACTTGTAAAAAGATCATACTAATGAAAAAAATTAGAAAACACCAAAACCAACAGCATCTAAACAGGTTAACAAACCAATCCCGTATTTACTAAGGCACACTCACTAGATAAAGAATCCAATTATAGAAACATAATAGGAAGAACATCAATAAAATTTTACCCCACACCACTTTCCCATTGGTTTTCCACTCTCACACCTCAATGGAGTACGTCTTGGTGATCCTATATCTTCTATATAATTTCACCCAAAGAGACTTGGGATATTAAATCACATTTTAGCCTTAAACACCTAGGCCATCACATTGAATCTTACCCACAGACACCCAATCCATTGCATCACATCTCACCCACAAGAACATGTTCCATCACATCACATCTCACCCACATCCACCTGGTCCATCGCATCACTTCTTTCTCATAACTAAGATAGTAGGGTATTGTGAACATGAAGGACATCAACCCCCTTCCCTCCTCCTACCATACAAGACCCCCACTGTGAAAAACATCATCATCTCATTATAAATCACCACAAGTGAACTATAATTACAAGTGATCATAACCTATATGTAAGAACATCACTTAGAAGAGATGCTGGGGAAGATCAGGTTGCTAGACATCTATCCTGAACATCTATAAATTGGTAAAAGCACCCTGAAAAAAGTTGGGTTTTGACACATGGTTCTTGACATGGGTGGGGTGTGTGTAGAAATCACAATGTAAATAATAAGTGTATATAGTAGCCACACACATAAGCCCAACTTATTGGTTCACAAAAATAATTCCATACCAACTCACCACATCACCCTAAATTCCTCACAACATTCACAAATTTCACTGTCACATATAAATTCATAACACTACATAAGAATGTCACAAACCACAATCCATATCCAACCTTTCCTTTCAATTTAATCCAATTTCTAAATTTTCCATTACCAGCAAATTTCATTTATCCAGTCTGTTTATTTAATATTTAAGAATTAGTCACTTACAACCACACTTCCTATTTTAATTCAAGAATTCACTATCCATTCCAACCCATTCTCTTTCAGTTTCATTATAAACAATTTATTCCATCACTACTCAGAAACTAGCATGACTCCACACAACACAAAAACCCATATTTATCATGTCAACAAGCCAAACATTGCCACCACCACACATCAAAACCACCATGTATCACACCCACGTCATATCATATCCACCCCACACACCATAACCCCACATCACAAAAACTTTTTACATATTTCACATAACTTGTTTCAGATTTAAACAATGGGAATATCATTATATTTAATTTAACTTTCAAGGTAATTATCACACAAACTAAAATTTACATGGGAAGCCAATATATTATTCAAATATAAATTCTTAGATAATTTCCTTTAGGGTGATATCAAACAATCAAACAATAAGGGTTCCACAATCAAATCAACTAAAACACAAACAAAGCCTCTAATTGTCGTGATTTTCAGCAAGGAATCAAGAATCTATAATTACAATAATAATAAAATAAAAAGTGTTAAAACATCAATTTCATTCCCCCTTACCTTAAATTTCAATTAAACTAATTTATTATATTCATTAGGTCGGAGCATACTACCTACCTAAAGGAAAACAAATTCATGATCCCTCCTGCATGTACAACTAAAAGAATGATGACGGATCCCCTAATTCAAAAAAAATATTTCTAAAACATTTTCCAAGGTTGGAATAATAGATCGACCCTGACTAAGCACCAAAAATAAGTAAAAACCTTGATCAACCTATAACACAACATCCCAAATCATTCCCTTAGAAAAGAATCACCAAAAACAATGGTTCCATTGAAAACAGCCTTCTCCAGATGAAGAACAGAGGGAAAAGAAGGGAACTCACCTAAAACAACAAATCATAGATCTCCCAAGTTTGGGGTTGAAATACAATGAAAAAGGAATAAAATAAATCCTAGGTAAACACTTGGTTCATCCATGAATCAAGTGAAAATCCAGAAGAAAGGCAGGGTTTGAGTGGTTTTAGGAATTTATAGGAAATATAGAAAATATAAGACCACATTGAAGCACTACTCATCATGGAGAAAACTTGTTAAAATGGAAAAATATCACAGCATTATGGAAGAGACCATTCCATGGTGCGAATGGTCATAGACACATCTGAGAAACATGGTGAGGTCTATGCTATAGATCCAAAAAACTAGGAGCGGGATTATAGTGAAACTGAAACCACCATGCCACAAAACCCATCAACCAAGAAGGTGGACACACTGCTGCCTAATTCCACAACATAGCTACCCCGAAATCCACTTAACTATAATACTCACCCCTAGAAATTCACACCACACTGATGAAAAAAATGGAAAAAGCACAAAAAATTAAACTTTGAGCCTCTAGACTATATTCAACCTCTTCACCCCACAACATCTCATCCATAGCACAACCCAATCCTCCACACTAAAAAATCCTTCTTAGCTAGTTTCTTTAGCTATAAACCATTTTTTCCTTATACTTCCTTGTAAATTCACCTAGAAACCTCCATCACCAAAATTCCCACAAAGTAACAGATCGAAAGGTCCTAACCATTACATAAAATATCTCTAAAAAATTATTGTCTTTGAGAATAAAGACAAACCTAGAGAAAAAAAAGGAAGGGAAGGGTCTAAAAACCCATCTACGAGATACCTCTCATGGATATTGTTACAACTAAAATAGTTAAACCATCCAAACACACTAGTATAGGATGCAAATGTTCACAAAAAACACAAAAAAATCACATCACCACATCATTTTACACCATTCATAATTCATCACCTTTTTATACAACCATTGAACCACCATTCCATTCACTACATAGCCCAATCAAATGGTTACCATAACTAACACATGGTGTGGCCCCAAGCACAAAAATCAAGGAATTCCACTTTCTATATTAAGATATTTTCCACTTTTGGTGGAACTGAATCACATTCATAGTTTTAAAACATATAGTAGTATAAATATTCTTGATTAGTAAGAATTCATCCCCTATTTATCTGTTCTAATATTTAACGCACATCACATCAAGTAAAAAGACACATCTCATAAAGCAATAATATTAAAGCATCACATCAACAAGGAAAATCAAAACAAGTAAAAACTTAAAAAAACATAGGTTAATGGGAATGCATATGTGTCTCACGTTCCCAAGAAATCTCTTTCAAGCCACCATGCCCCCACAGAACATGAACCAAAGGGATGGTCTATGCATGCATAACCTTCTCTCAACATTACTAGATATCTATTGGTCACTCCACAAACATTATTCCATCCTTGATATCCAAATCTACCTGGTTAATTAAATTAGAGTGATTATGAATATATCGATGGAGATAAGAGAATATTTTCCAACCATGGAGGGATTTCAAACCGATAATACACCTCACTAATACACCCTAGAATCTTCAAAGGCTCAACAAACTAAGGTGAGATATTACTCCCCCCACCAAAAATATGCTACCCACAAAGAGGATAAAACTTTAATAACACATGTTATCCTACTATGAACACCAAGGGCCTCTGCCCATGATTGATAAAAGACTTTTTTTCATACCATCACGTCCTTTATTCCCTCAAGAACAACTTAAACCATATATAACATGCTCTAAACCACATCAGAACTAATAATTGATGACTCCCAAACCTCATCCCAACACAATGGAAAATGATATGGCCACCTATAAAAATCCTCAAATGGGGCCATGTTGATGGATGAGTGGTTAATATTGTTATAAGAAAAAACAACCAAAGGAAAGTGATTTACCCAAGATTCAATGAAGTCTAAGATACATACTTGAAATATATATTCCAATGTTTGGATGGTATGCTCTTTCTATCTGTTCATATGAGGCTAGAAAGTAGTAATGATGTGTAACTGAGTGCTAAAAGCATGTTGCAATGATATCTAGAATTTAAAGGTAAAACAATCATCCAAATTCAATAAAATGGACCTAAAAACTCCTTGTATCTACACAACCTCATACACATGCCTCCTTTCAAAGATATCCACAGAGCCCGACTCCTTGATCATAAGGAAGTGAGCTAACTTCATCAACTTATCCATGATTACCTAGATAGCAACACATCCTCCTTGAGATCAGGGTAAGCTTGTGATGAATTCTATTGATATGTCATCCTAAATTCACTTATTAACATTCAAGGGTTTCAAAAAAGCTCTAAGTACATAGTGATTTCCTTTTACCTACTGAAAAACCAAACACTGATCCAAAAAATATTCCACCTCCCATTTCATCCTGGGATACCAAAACTGCACTCTAAAGCCTCGATACATCTTAGATACTCCTAGGTGTACCACCAAAGTTGAGATATGAGACTCATAAAGGAATACATTGTGTATCACCATTGGAACAAATATCCTCTAATGAAAAAACATTTAGTTTTAACCATCCTCTAAGCATCTCTCTAAGGAATCCCTATGGCCAACACGGATGTGCATCACCTCTGCCTCTAAGTCTCCCCACTAAGACTCTTCCACAAACTACATCAAATATGACTACACTATCATCTAAGGTAAATAACCTCCACCATTATCCTCCCGTGTATCTAAATGTAGGTATTCCAACTCCTCCATCACCCACCAAGAATTTCTAAACTTCTAAATGAAATATTTTTGTGCTTCCTACTTAGCACATCATCCATAATAATCCCCTTTCATGATGTGCAGGAGATCTTAAATTCATATTCCTGGATAAAATCCATCCACCTAGATTCCCATAGATTTAGGTCATGCTGATAAAGGATATACCTCAAACTCTTGTGATCGGTGAAGAACACAAAGCATTCTCAAATGAGGTAATGTCACCATATCTTTAGCGAAAACAAAACCTCAGCTAGCTCTAGATCATGGGTGGAATATTTATTCTCATGGGGTTATAACTACCTATACCCATAAGATATTGATCACTTATTTTGAAACAAGACACATCATAATTCATGATGGAAAGCATCACAGAATACCTCAAACAACACCCCCCCTACTTTGGAAACTAAAGCATTGGAGTACTAATCAATCTCATCTTAGGGTAGCCAAAACCCTCCTAAAACTTGTTAGTATATGTAAAATCATAGTATTTATTGGTAAAATATTTCAATATGTCTATAATCCATGAGAAATAGAACACAAACCTCCAGTAATATCTCACAAGACTGAAGAAACTATGAACCTCTACCACATTATTGGGTGTTTCCCAAGAAACAACTACTAGGATCTTTGATGGGTCAATGGAAACACCCAAATGAGATACCACATTCCCAAGGAAATGCTCCTCACATGTCCAAAACTTAAACTTGGATGAAGTTTCATAGAGCTAGTGGCGTCGAAGAACTTATAAGATAGGTTTAAGATGATCTTCATTATCCTCTTATGACTTTGAGTATATCAATATGTTTTCGATGAACATGACTACAAACTGGTCTAAGAACTCATAAAACATAGATTTATTGATCACCAAAAAAATAGATGTTTCATTTGGGACACCTAACATCATGAACATAAACTTTAAGTGACTATACCTACATCAGATGACAATCTTCGAGGCATCATCATCATTCACCCTCGACTAGTGATACCCAGACCACATGTTAATCTTATAAAACCAAATAACTCCTCCAAAATGTTTGAAAATATCATCAATACTCATAATAGGGCATTGATTCTTTATCATCACCTGGTTCAACCTCCAGTATAATACACACAGCTTCATACTATTATCTTCCTTCTTGGACAATAATATTGGACCACCCCATAGTGAAAAGGTAGGATAGATAAAACCCTTCTACATTAGATCATCTATCTAAGTCCTAAACTCACACAACTCAAAAGGTTCCATCTGATAAGAAGACATAGAAATAATAGGATCACCTATATGAAAATATATCTAGAAATTGATATCATGTTGAGAGGGTAGTGTCAAAACCACCACTAGAAAAACATCCAGAAACTCCCTAACAACCCTGAGAACCTCCACCATCCCAACATCTACTTATTCCACTAACAAACCTTCCATAAAAGAAATTAGGGGATCCATGTATCTACTACCCATCCAAAAACCCCATTTTTTAATTAAAACGATACATTGACCATCCACGTCCAAGAAAACAACTCTCCTTTGGAATCATTAAACAATATCATGCATGAAATACTACCATTAGATGTCATGGATGACATCATATGATAGTATCTATAGTAATAAAATATACCCACATGACTGATGTCACCCCATTATTAGTCTATACCCCCAATACACATCAGAAGAGTTGTTTTGGCCTCTGATTGGCCTAGTCCACCCTAGGGGAATAGAAATACTATTTACATCTAATCCTAGAGAAAAAACTAGAGTGGGTGTAATAAAGTAGTATAAATCCCCTTAATAAAATAATAAATAAACAATGGTGTATTATAATATAATCGTACATCAAAGGATCTTTGGCCCTAATGGTGTTGAAACCTTCATAACATGAAACTATTCATTCATAGCTCCTCTACCTCACTATTTTTATCCACCTCCATGGAAATTCTCAAGTCAGGGTCTCTAAAGATGAGGATCATCTTGAGGTCACCTTATTCATACCCCATCTCCTCTCAAGGGAGTATAATCTTATTTCCCCTAGTGCTAAAACGGACTCACTGGCAGTTTTTGCTGAGGCTAATGTTGAATAAGATCACCTTAACCATAATGAGTTTTAAGAATCATGATGCACTGATTATGATGATGAACATGGCCCCCATAGTTAGAGAATATTTGGGAAAAATATCTTAGGGAATAATGGAAACCAATTTCCCCAAAAGACCGAAAAGGAAGCTGCTGAGGTTGAATCCCCATCGGTATGAACCTAAAATTCCCTATCTCCTGAGATCTACCACTGAAAAATCTATCCCTCAAGGAACACTATTATTTCCTCAATCACGGAAAACTTACTCATGATTTCACATGCTTGATCATCTCCACCTTCTTCCAAACCTCCAATTATGTTGGGAATATAAATGGACTAACTGAATACTAGCTAGATGGGCATAGTTCCTCCTCAAAATACCATGTACGGGACTTCTAATTAGAAAAAATATCAAAGGTGAAATGAAAAAGATACATGATCTTGATCTTAATATCCAACACAAACATAATTCCCTACTAAAGTGAGAGTAGCTCCGACCTCTTCACTGCCTTCATGGTCAATGATTGGAACTCCAAGTGGAACTCCCTCAAAAATTAGACCCAAGGGACATCTTCCTTATTCAACTTACCAAGACACAATTCCCACCACTAACATATTTCACCTATCATCTAGCTGACTTCCAATTGAACCCATTATCCTGACGTGGATTGAATTAAACTAAAGGTGATCTAGAGCTCCTTTAACCGGTTATCTATCTCTATATCAAAAATACTTCCCTAATACTTCTCCAATGTTTTTTATTTAATGTAATTCAATGTACACTACCAATTATGATCCTACTCGGTCAAATCAACCCCCCAATGTTCAATCAGGTCACCCTACTATACCTTACTAGCATGAACCACACATGGATGACATCCAAGATTCATAGATTAAAAAGAGAAATAAATATTTTCCAAGACCAATGGTATGTAATTATATTAATACTCATTTAATTCACTCATTTTAGCTTCCTAATATCACTTAATTTAAATAAGAACAAAAATAATCATCATTCAGGTACCTCCCCTAGGTCTCTACCCTACAAGTGAAATCACCTCACTTAGTCATTCAGTAGGTTTATAATCCTTACATAATATCATGGGGGCATAAAATCCTAATTCCTAGTAGGTATCCCCTTTATTATGCCACACACCAAGATCTATTGATGTCATTTTCCTTCTAACCCATTCAATCTTCACAATTCCTAACTCCAAACTTTATCCCATTTCTCAATCAAACCTTTGATACCACTCTGTCATGACCCCCTCCCTACAAAGGTTCCCCTCCTGGGATAATATTGAAGGAATATAGATAACGACCCCGAGTCCCACCCCCAGTCGGCCTCGGATAGGTTACAAGCACTAATGGTATAAAAATAACATAAATTTGAGTCATTTCCCTCTATATAATATAGGTTTGGGTGATATAAAGAAAACCAAAAAAACTCCATGAAATAAAATAGATTAAATTAAACCAAATCCATCACAAAATTCATGTTAAAAATAAACAAATATAAAGATTCTCTAAATAAATACCCAAAATAAATTCCTAAGGTAGCAATACAAAAACAGTTCCAAAGTCTGAGCTAGTAATGTCTAGCATGGTCCATGAATTCCTTATAAAAATATGAAAAACAGAATATTTATACAAAGGATGATCATAAATGTTTACTCATTAAGATAAAAACCAAAGTACATCATGAACATGTAAAAATGTCATATTAAAGCACTGGTGAGAAAATAGTAGAACCAACAGCACCTAGATAGGTCAACTAACCAATCTTATCTTCACTGAAGCATGCTCAATGGATAGTGAAACCATATATAGTAACATAATATTAATAATATCTAGAAAAGGGTACCCTACATCACTTTCCCACTGATTTTACACTATGAAATTATAATGAACCATACATTTATAAATTATATTATCTTTTTTAATGAGTAAATTCCTTATTAAGAAATGAAATTATAGAAAACACATTTACCGCTTTGGTTATTTTTGGACCATTATAAGTTATATGCTTCTGGATTTAAAATACTATTAAGAATCATAACCATTAATATTATATTCATTAAACATTGATCATATGATTAATATATATATATTGGTTTATGATAAATCCAATTGAAATAGACAAAGGAAGCGATGACCTCGACCAGTAGGATTGTACCCTATGAATCACATTTATTAGAGCTCATGAAGGAGATATAATCACTGATATTTACCCTTAACCAATCCCAGGACTAGATTTTAAAACTAAATCATGATCAAACCCATTTAAGAGATAAGTTCAAAGCTCATCGTGATCATGTCCCAAACCACATTTGTCGAACCACCATAAGAAAATCTCACCATTGCACACCTTACACTTAGGGAATTCACTATTGTAATAAAATCCTATATATCTAGACCCTAATAGTATGAATTTTTATATTTTTATATTTATTATATTTATTATATTTATCTTTTACTATTACTTTATAATTAATATATAATAATTTTGATAAAAATTAGATTTTGATACAATGAAACACAAATTTTATTTTGGGAGATATAAATTTTCATTCAGAACACACTTTTAATGATTTCAATAATTATTATTATAAATGATATTTTTATAAAATATTATTATCACATACTATTTATTTAATATAAATTATAATATAATTCTACAAAGTCAAATGTGATTTTAATTGGGGTTAGAAAATTATTATTGTCAAAAAAACTAGTATTTATCAATAAATGGGGATTTTTTATTTAAAAGTGTAAATTATCATATTTATATAATTATTTTGATTAAATAAATATTATTTTTTAAAATAATAAAATTAAAATTATCTAATAATTATTTTTTCATAATTTTCTAATATGGTTGAATTTTTCAGTAAAAATTCAATACAGTATGTATTATGACATCAAAAAGCCAAAAAGTTATGTAATAAATACTATAAAGAGTATTAATGACCAAATTTATATTTCCCCTTTAAGATAATGTGTTTTTAAGTTATTTTATTAATTTTATAAACTATTAATTAATCCTCCAAAACCTATATTATATTTTATTTTTATAAAATCAAATTATTATAAACATGACTTACTTCCATATCATAAAGGGTATTATTTTAAAGAGTTAGGTTATTAGACTTATAAAATAATGAAAACCACTCCTATTTAGTAGAAATAATGGAAAAAAACATGGTATGGTATGTGGTTTGGATTATCTTATCATATAGATTCTAAAACCTATGTTTAGAACTTAATAAATAATTCTCCTCTCTTTTTATATAAAAACCCACCCAACCTACCATTCTTATTCACTCAAAACTATTTAATAATTTATTTACTCTATACTTATAACTCTATATACCTCCCAATATATCTCCATGATCTTAAGAATACCATCCCAAGTTTTAAGGTGCACCTTCCCAAGGTAAGGGATCCTCTCCTTCTCCTATTTATTCAAGCACCTTCTTTATATTATGCCATTTAATTCCCAATTTTTCATGTATAGATATGTTTTTACACTTACCAATTACTATAATTATTATTTAAAATTGATTAGATACCCCTCCACCCTCATTAAACCCTTCCATGAATCTGTATGTACCCCTTATATGATTCTAAAACCTTCATGTGATTTTTCTATGCCAAATATTTATGTAGTGAATACCCATCCCCATTTCCACTCAATAGTATTCACCTAGATACATGTATCCATAATTAATTATGTGATTACATTTATTTAACCCATTCTTCTTAATCATGGGATTAAATATCATGAAATATAATCCTATGTTGAATGATTTATGTGGCACACTTATACATGTACATGATATGAATATGATGGGTGGGCCCATAATTATATAGCCCTCCAATGAATTAGGTAATATTTTATCTCATGATATTCCATGTATGGTTAAAGGGAGGTTATCCTAATCACACTATGTTATTATAACTTGGTGTTTATCCTTTAATTATGCTTATGATGTCATGTTTTATATTGTTTCAACATTCCTATGTTTCCCTTATGTTATCATCTTATATCATGCTTCATTGTTTAAGTTTATGATTATAACCCCTCTTATGTTACATTTATATGACTATTGGGTCAAATATAGTAAATTAACTTATTAAATTATTTGATTATTCAATAATTAGACTTTATATCTCACCCTTTTCTTATGTATGTTCCTTGGTTATCCCATGCAGTTTTAGAAGAGCAACTGATTTTTTTAAGAGCATGTTAAAGGATTTTTAAATAATTTATTTGTTTTTATATTTTAATTTATTATGTTATGTACCAAATTACCCAAATATTATATTCCTTAAGATCTTATATAGTTGTATTAAGTGTGTCTTTATCTAATAAATCTAGAATTAAAGTGTATTAAAATATGGGTTTTCATAGATGGAATTAGTGCAAAGTCTAGTTATTTTTTGGGATTAGGATTTTAAAACTCTAGTGAAAACCATAGGGATAGGAATAAACATAGGAAAACATCCCTAAATTTTGTTAAATTATATAGTAAGTGGTTTCTAAGAAAATACATCCCTGTATGGATACTATAAGTGGATGTGGATCTGGAACAGTTTTACCTAAGGGTAATAACCCCAAAAAAGGTGAATTGATATAGGATTGATCGTCACCTGGTGAAAAAACGATGAATTTCTTAACAAATATTTGACACTCTCAGGGAATATTATGTTGTACCTCTCGTACCCCTCGAGGTTTAATTTTCATGATCACAATCACTCTCTTCTTTATCTAATAGTGTTTTAAGTGTTTTTGGATGATAGGCATGATTTCAGATTGCCAAGGAATTGGGGCAAGAAGGATGAAAGCAAAAGTGGACTGGTTTTCAGTCCACCGGCCAACCGGTGGAAGACCACCGGCCAGCCGATGGAGGCCTGGACAGAAGGCATCCCTCTGTCCAGACCACTGGCCAACCGGTGTCACACCACCGGCCAGCCGATGGCACCCAGACAGAAGGCTGAGCCACTGCCTCAGCACCGGCCAACCGGTGGCCTCAGCACCAGCCAGCCGGTGGCACCCAGCCAGAACAGTGTCAGCTACTGCCTCAGCACCGGCCAACCGGTGGCCTCCTCAACGGCCAGCCGGTGGTGCCTGAGCCCGAAGGCCTCTCCTTTTTCAAGGCACCGGCCAACCGGTGGCTCTGTACCGGTCAGCCGGTGAGCCCAGTCAAATTAGCTGTTGGGCCTTTGACCAGACCAGTCCACTTGCCTCCCAACGACTCCGAAGCCTTTTCCAATGGCTCCGAAGACCTCCAAAGGCCATATGAGGGTTCCCCCTCTATAAATAAAGGACTATGAAGCCCCAAAACATTACCGGAACCATAACCAAGCCACGGAAGCCCACGGGACACATTTCTCATCATTTGGAAAACCTCCGGCGGACTCCCTCAAGAATACCCAATTGCTCCAACTCAATTCCACAACCAAGGAGCACCACCAAAGAAGCTTGGGAGTGCCCTTCATCAACTCCAATCAATCCTTTGGCGCCCAAGGCTTCCCCCATTATGGTTTTTATTGTTTCATTTATTTTGAGCATCAATTTGGGTTTGTGCCTACAAACCCCATATCTTTCTTTCATTCTTCCATTTGGGTTTTCACACCACCTTCAAGGTGTGAAGAGGTTGGTCAATCCTTTCCTTTAAAAGGCTTGAGTCATAGGTGAGCTAGCCTTCACCTATAAGAAGGCTAGTGGGTTCTTGCTCAACCAATAAAAGCAAGCTGTAATAGGTTCTAGACTAACCTTAAAGTCTAGTGGGTTTCTTGCTAAAACCATTAAAAAGCAAGCGGTAGTAAATCTCTCAACGGTTGAGTTGGGAGCGGAGACGTAGGTTTGGGTTTAAGCCGAACTCCGTTATCAAGTTGTTTGTTTTGCCTCTTTTATTTCCGCTGCACTTTCACTTTGATTTTAAATTGTTAATTAATTTTTAAAAGGCAATTCACCCCCCCTCTTTCCATCACTTCCTTTTCTTCTCCGCCCAACAATTGGTATCAGAGGAAAATTTGAGTAATACCCTAACCGGTTTCAAATTCAAGATCCTTTTTTGATGGCTTCAACTTCTTTCACCCCCGAAGGATATTCTTTGGGTCGTGCTCCATTTTTTGATGGAACCGACTATACTTATTGGAAAACCCGCATAACCACTTTTCTTAGAAGTATTGGCTATCCCATTTATAAAATTGTCATGAATGGTTATTCTTTATCTTCTCCTGATGAATCCAAATGGACTCAAGCCGATATTAAAAATTTCGAGCTTGATGGCAAAGCCATGAACGCTCTTCATTGCGGCCTTGATCGTAATGAGTTCAATCGAGTTTCCACATGCACCTCATCTCATGAAATCTGGAAACTTTTGGAGTTTACCCATGAGGGAACCAACAAAGTCAAGGATACTCGATTGGACATGTATCGTCAAGATTTTGAGTCTTTTACCATGCACCCACATGAAAATATTACTGAAATGTTTACTCGTTTTACTGATGTTTGCAATGGTAGAAAATCTCTTGGAGATAATGTTTCTGCAGAAATGATGGTCAAAAAGATCCTTTGGATCCTACCAAGCTCATGGGCACCGAAGGTCACGGCAATCCAAGAAGCAAAAGACATAAAGAACATGCCGGTCGAAGAACTCATCGGATCCCTCATGACCTACGAGATTACCATGAGGAGGCAAGCTGAAAAGGAAGGCAAACCGATCAAAGTTCCAAAGAACATCGCCTTCAAGGTTCAACAAGAAGAAATATCCTCCTCCTCATCGTCTTCCTCTTCAAGCGGCGATTCCGAAATGGAGAATCTTGCCCGCAAGATGCACAAATTCATGAAGAAGCACAAGAAGAAGAAATCCCGCAAGGCTCAATCCAACGAAAAATCCGAGCCCGAGGTAACATGCTATGGGTGTGGCAAGAAAGGCCATTACAATCCCGATTGTCCACTCAACAAGAAAAAGGCCAAACAAAAGGAAAAGAAGAAGGCATTCAAAGCCACATGGAGTGATAGCTCCTCATCCTCCTCCTCCTCCTCGAGTGACAACGGTAAAAAATGCCTAATGGCATTTCACGAGGTAACATCCTCCGACTCCTCATCCTCTTGTTCTTCAAATTCATTTAATCATTTATCTTATGAGGATCTCCAACATGCTAGAGATCAATTGGAGGAAGGTTTTCACGAACTTTCTTCCAAATTTGTTTCTTTAAAAAAGAATTTCAAAAAACTTTCTTCCGAAAAGGAACAACTTCTAAAAGAAAAGGAGGAGTTGTCCCTCAAAGTCCAAAACCTTCCCGATGTTGATTCCATGGAATCAACAATCAAATATTTAAGGGAATCCCTTGCCAAATTCACCCAAGGGGAACAAAATTTGACCAAATTACTTGGTTCCCAACGCATATCTAGAACCACCCAAGGGCTTGGATATTCCAAGCAAGCTTCCTCTTCCCATGCTCCAACTATTTTTGTAAGGGGGAGCTCCCAATATAAATTTTGCAATTATTGTAAAAAACCCGGGAACTTAATTTATGAGTGCAATTGTAAAAATGCCCGGTATGGAAGGCCCAAATCTATTTCTTTTAACGATGAATTTTATAGGAGAAGACCCGCCACTAGACAAGTTTGGATTGAAAAATACCTTTTAGCGAGTCTCACCGGACCAAAATTTGTCTCGGTTCCAAAATCCTCTCCCCGGTGATTTGTTGTTTTTATTTAGGGGAAGTTAGGATCGTTTAAGCCTTTTTGATTTCAATTCAAAACTTTCAATTCAAAATTCTTTCATTCAAAACTTTCAATTCAAAATTCTTTCGATTCAAAACTTTCAATTCAAAATTATTTTGATTCAAAACTTTCATTTCAATTCTTTCATTCAAAACTTTCAATTCAAAACTTTCAATTCAAATTTCAAAAATTTCAATTGGTTTAAAATCTCTATCTTGTTTTTCAAACGATTCCCTAAATCAAGTTTTATGCCCCGTGCTATTTTTATAATCACAAAGGGGGAGAAATTCTTGGTTGATTGGGGGAGAAATCTTTCTCTCATGCTTTGCTTTACTTTCCCATTTATCCTTTAAAGCATGCCTTTCATTTCATTTTTACATTGTTTGTTTTGGTGATTGTGATCATCAAAATAGGGGGAGATTGTTGTACCTCTCGTACCCCTCGAGGTTTAATTTTCATGATCACAATCACTCTCTTATTTATCTAATAGTGTTTTAAGTGTTTTTGGATGATAGGCATGATTTCAGATTGCCAAGGAATTGGGGCAAGAAGGCTGAAAGCAAAAGTGGACTGGTTTTCAGTCCACCGGCCAACCGGTGGAAGACCACCGGCCAGCCGATGGAGGCCTGGATAGAAGGCATCCCTATGTCCAGACCACCGGCCAATCGGTGTCACACCACCGGCCAGCCGGTGGCACCCAGACAGAAGGCTGAGCCACTGCCTCAGCACCGGCCAACCGGTGGCCTCAGCACCGGCCAGCCGGTGGCACCCAGCCAGAACAGTGTCAGCTACTGCCTCAGCACCGGCCAACAGGTGGCCTCCTCACCGGCTAGCCGGTGGTGCCTGAGCCCGAAGGCCTCTCCTTTTTCAAGGCACCGGCCAACCGGTGGCTCTGTACCGGTCAGCCGGTGAGCCCAGTCAAACTAGCTGTTGGGCCTTTGACCAGACCTGTCCACTTGCCTCCCAACGACTCCGAAGCCTTTTCCAACGGCTCCGAAGACCTCCAAAGGCCATATGAGGGTTCCCCCTCTATAAATAAAGGACTATGAAGCCCCGGAACATTACCGGAACCATAACCAAGCCACGGAAGCCCACGGGACACATTTCTCATCATCTGGCAAACCTCCGGCGGACTCCCTCAAGAATACCCAATTTCTCAAACTCAATTCCACAACCAAGGAGCACCACCAAAGAAGCTTGGGAGCGCCCTTCATCAACTCCAATCAATCCTTTGGCACCCAAGGCTTCCCCCATTACAGTTTTTATTGTTTCATTTATTTTGAGCATCAATTTGGGTTTGTGCCTACAAACCCCATCTCTTTCTTTCATTCTTCCATTTGGGTTTTCACACCACCTTCAAGGTGTAAAGAGGTTGGTCAAGCCTTTACTTTAAAAGGCTTGAGTCATAGGTGAGCTAGCCTTCACCTATAAGAAGGCTAGTGGGTTCTTGCTCAACCAATAAAAGCAAGCTGTAATAGGTTCTAGACTAACCTTAAAGTCTAGTGGGTTTCTTGCTAAAACCATTAAAAAGCAAGCGGTAGTAAATCTCTCAACGGTTGAGTTGGGAGCGGAGACGTAGGCTTGGGTTTAATCCGAACTCCGTTATCAAGTTGTGTGTTTTGCCTCTTTTATTTCCGCTGCACTTTCACTTTGATTTTAAATTGTTAATTAATTTTTAAAAGGCAATTCACCCCCCCTCTTGCCATCACTTCCTTTTCTTCTCCGCCCAACATATTATTTGGTAAATTTACAAGCTCTTTACAAACCATTATGAAGGGAACAAAAATATCATAAGATTTTATATTAGTAAATAGATCATGGATAACTTATATTAGAACCTAGAAATTCATATGTTAAGTAATATGTGTATTATATGATTTATCCTTTTAATTTTTATGGTTTCCAATTTATGTTTTTAATATTTTAAAAATTATCATCCCTAATTTTCCTCTTATTTTAGTCAATAGCTAGAAATAGGAGGAACAGAGTTAATAACCAATGTGATGAGTGATGTAATGATTGCCCAAATGAGATTCCTAATATGATGGGAAATAAATTAAGATTTCTTAGAATTATTCCAAACCATCCACCACAAATTATGATAAAAACTGGCACATAATTGAGTCTCCAAACACATAAAATAAGAGAAGGAAAACATATCATGGAATTTCCTATGATAAAGGTGGTAAATTAAAGATGATTCAATTTCCTATGTGTTAAAAATTTGGAAAGAGGCACCAAGATAAATGTCACAAATGAACTGAAAGATGCTCTATGCATGGAAAAATCGGGTATAAAGTAGCTAATTTTCATGTAAAAATTAATAATTCATATAACATTGTGGAAGAAAATAGTGTTCAATAAAATATACCATTAATAGTTCTAGGTCATAAATGTATGTAACTTAGGAATTATCTAAGAAAATTATCTATTCCAAGGGATAACAAGGATGATGAGCACCAATAATCTCCAAGAACAAGGGAAAAAAGAATTTCATATGCTAAGATGGATCGTGATGATTGAAGTACACATAACCTATACTCTAAATTTGTGTATATATTCTTTTATTTCAATTCGGTTCACACTAAAATATCTTGTAAATTTTCTAAAAACATTGAGTAACCACCCCAAATGATTTGATATCATCAAAGAAAAAGTTTATGACAATTTTATCACTAGATCAAGATTGTTAGAATGTACTTATTGAAAATATTATCATTCTTCATTTAGATAAATTTTATGTTATCCAATATATGGATTGGTTTTCCTTGTATAGAGCCAATATAAATTGATAGAAGAAGGAATTCACCCTTTGTATCAAGAATCACCCTCTGATTCTATACAAGTTTATGTAGTACGATGGATCTAATTTGGAATCATCATATCAATAATGGATATTATTTCCTTATGAGTAAGTGTATCTATCTAAAATGATTAAGACTAAGGAAAATATCATCCTTGATGACAATACCATTATGAGTTAAAATTTTCCTTAAGTAATTCTTGTTATTCCTCCTAAACTAGACGTTTATTTGTCAATCAAACTTATACCAAGAACAAGTAACATTGTTAGGGAACGTTATCATCATCTAAGAGATATCTATGGATCCTTCAAAAATAGAGGCAATTTAAGGATTGACCAGACCAACCTCTATGATGGAAATTTTTAGTTTCCTTGGATTATCTGGGCACTATCATCGATTTGTGAGAAAATTATCATGATTTTCAATCCCATTAACTAAGATAACTCTAAAGTGGGTGAATTTTATCTATAATGATGAATTAAAATAAATATTTTAATAGATGAAGAAGAGGATAATCACTTCATATATGCTCACATTACCCACCAGTGGGGAACGATTTGTGAACTACATTGATGAGTCTAAAAAAATCTTAGGTTATGTACTCGTGCAAGATGAAAAATTAATAGCATATTCCTCCCACCAATTAAGGATCCATGAGAAAAACTACCCAAAAATTTGTCTAGAATTGGATATAGTTATCTTAATGTTGAATATTTAGTAATATTATCTCTTTAGGGTGATGTATAAAATATATAAAAATAATAAAAGCCTCAAGTGTATATTCACACAAAAGAGGATCCATATTCACTAATGAAGGTGGTTAGAGTTGATTGAGGATTATGATTTTTCAATACATTACCAACCTAGGAAGGTGAAAAAAGTTATAGATGATCTAAGAAAAAAGGATCCTGCAACCCTATCGATGATAAGGATTGCAAGGGATCTGATCTTATTAGACATGAAAAACATAAATATGGGAATAATAAAAAGATATTTATCCTACATTACTCAAATAACTGCTCAACCATACATTATTTAGGGGATTAATGAGGTTCATAATGATTATTAGGTTCTATATAATAAATTAGAAAATATTCCAAAGTTAAACTTTTATAAATATGGAGTTATGAGGTTTTGAACTCTGATATACATCCCATAAAAACTAGAATCGAAGAGGGAACTTATATATGATATGCATAGCTCATCCTTTTCTATTCATTCTATAATGTATAGATATCTAAAGAAAAACTTATGGTGGGATAAAATGAAGAGGGATATTGTATAATTTTTATCTTGATGCTTGGTATACCAAAATATCAAGGCCGAATAATATAAGTCCAAGGGTATGATGAAACCATTACCGATACCAGTATATAAATTAGAAAACATAACAATGGATTTCGTTATAAGACTCCCCAAGAAACCTTAAAGAAATAACTCCATCTTGGTGTTAGTCGATCACTTTACTGAGTCAATGTATTTCATTACTATTAGTAAATATTTCTCTCTTTAACAACTCACCAAGATATATATAATGGAATTGGTAAGACTGCATGGAATTCCACTCTCTATTGTATCGGATTGAGATCCAAGGTTTACCTCAAGGTTTTGAAGAGGCCTTCGCTAAGTGTTAGGTGTATAACTGAAATTCATCACTTCACATCACCCTAATAAGGATGGTTAGTCTGAAATAACCATTCAAACTCTAGAGGATATGTTGAGATCTTGTTCAATGGATTTCCAATGATTTTGGGATCAACACCTTACCCTAGTGGAATTATCATATAAAAATGTTTTCCATTATAGAATTAAAATGAAACCTTATGAGGCTCTATATGAGAAGAGGTGTTAGACTATAACATGATGGGATAATGTTGGAGAGTAGAAGTTGACAGTAATTAACCTTATCCAAGAGATAATATGGAATGTTCAAACCATTAAACTTTATATGAAATCCTCAAAATTTGACTAAAAATATATGAATACAATCATTGATGAGACTTTGAGTTTGAGGTTATAGATAAATTATTCCTTTATATTTCACCATAAAAGAAATTTATAAGCCTCAGTAAGAAGGGAAAGGTTATTCCAAGACACATTTTCACCTTCGATATCCTTGATTGTATCTGAGCAGTGGTATATCAACTATCACTCCCTATTAACCTATCTCAAGTACATGTTGTGCTTCATGTATCCATATTGAATAAGTACATACCAAAACACTCACATGTATTGAATCCAGATGTGGTATCATTGGATAATGATCATTCATACAAGGATCATCCATTAAATATCTTAGATCATAGATACAAGGTTATAAGAGTAGAGACAACTCACTTGGTCAAAGTGTTTTGACATAACCACAAGTTTGAGGAAGTGACTTTTGAACCAGAAGAGGTGATGAAATATAAGTAACCTCATCATTCTTAGTGTAAGAATGAAATTTCATGGGTGAAATATTTTAAAGGGTAATAATGTAATGAGCCAAATATTTATAAATGAAATTCCATTTCTAAAAGAGTAAATTACTTATTAATGAATGAAATTATAGAAAACACATGCACACAATAATTTGGCTATTTTGGACTATTGTAAGTTATATCCTATCTGATTTAAAAGACTATTAAGCAGCATAATCAATGATAGTACAGTTTTTATACATTTATCGTATGATATATATATGTGTGTGTGTGTGTGTGCGTGTTTGTGGTTATGATAAATCCAATAGGCATAGACAAAGGAAGCAATGGCCTTGACTAGTAGAATCATACCCTATAAAGCCCATTTATCAGATCTTATAAGGGAAATAGCATCACTAGGACTTTCCCTTTCCCAATCCCAAGAAAAGATATAACAAATAAATCATGAGAGAGAGTGTTTATGGGAGAAGTTCAATCTCATCACGATCACAGACCAAATAATGTTTAGTGAACCACCCTATGAAAATCTCACCATTTAACACCTTACCCATAGGGAATTCACTGGTGTAATAAAGGGATATGTATTTAGACCCTAAAAATATAAATTGGAATATTTTTTATAACAATTGTATTTATATTTTATAATTACATTATAATTGTAACACCCGAACCTGGATTCCACTGAACGGTGCCCCGAGCCGGTGGGTCACATGGACTCAAGCATGCCTCCCCATACACAAGAGGCTACCAACTAGAAGCAAGGGCCTAGACTATTTCTATAGGGATATTATTCCCTCATGTAATAGTGTAACACTGTGGTATAATATATAGATCAATAGTGGAAGAATAATATAAATCACTAACATAAGATAAAAATTCAGAAGATAATAGTAATAAACTGTATCAAAACCAGTGGCATATAAAATATGATGAGCATGTCATATCTCTATACAAAATGGTAGGAAATACATAGAATCAAGAATCCAATATAATAAATTTATCAGAAGAAAACAAATACCAAAAAGGAACTATCTCCATCTAGCATCACAAGAATAGCTTGGTCCTGTGATCCCCTCCCCTGCTCCTAAGCATAATCAGTCAAGTTTCATAAATTGGTCACTTTTCTTGGTCCCTACCTACATCCATAAAGTTTTTTCAGGTACCCAACAGTATTTTGGATATGGTGTGAGATAATACATAGTATTCCACCACCAATGGTGTCTATAACAAGTCTATTATATATAATATAAACATAAATAGTGTAAAGTAAATCACAGGTATAAAAGTAATAAAGTAAAGTGTCATGTACAAAGGTAATCATATCCCGCCAAACATGGCTCCCAATGAAAAATAATCTAGAAACACAAACAAGGGATAATTTTAAATCATAAATAAGCAGGTGTGATATTGTCCTATCTAAAAAAAGGAAATAGATACCCATACCATGGATTTCTGTAAGCAAAGAAAAAATATCCATAATGGTCACTCCATGTAATCAAGTGTGTAACATCCACAATGGAATATTGCATGTAATAATGTGTTATAACTTTAAAGTCCTAATCCAAGGTATTAAAGACTAATTCATCCTCATCGTGTCAATGGATCATCTCAATGGAAACTCAAAAAAGACTTGGGTGGAGTCTAAGTAGCATGTCTAAAGATCATATTCAATGTGAGTCCAAGAAAACAAAATACAAGGGGTACTAAGGTCCTTGGAATTCTACAAAATTAGTATCCAAGGAGTAGAAATATATAAGGAATCCATTTCCATAATCAAGATTTATGGAGTATAAATGTCCATGGTATTCTATGGAATCAATATCCAAGGAATATAAATGTCCTTTGAATCCAATACCATAATTAATTCATCAATCATTATCATTCAAAACCAATGAGTTCATACAACCCATTCGAAATTTCCCAAATAAACCATTTATCCATTTTAAATCATATACAATAACATGAAAAGTAGGGAACAACATACTTCTATCAATTAAATTCAATTCATTCCTTTAATTTAAAAATGAAAAATAAAAACAAGGTTATCACAACCTTAAACAATTAATTAAATTCTCATTAAGGCTCCTACTAAAATTGGAGAGCTCACACACACCCAATAGGGTGGTACAACAAGGAGAAAATGCATAAATACACCTCAAAGGTGGAATGGGTTGAGGTAAACAACCTGCAACCATATAATGGTACTCATGGGAAACCTAATCAGGTTCCAAATAATCTATTTAATTAAATCAATTGATTTATGGGTAACACCAAAAATTCTGGTGTGTAGAACAATAGAAACAAGTTATATAAAACCCCAAACTTTAAGGGAAAGGTATAGACCACCTGCCATATATTTTTGGTAAAACACTCATCCATTATTGACTCCTAAATTGATCCAGATTGGAATAAAATGGAGAAATGTTTGAATAACCTAAAAATATTTCATATTATCTTGTACCTAAATAACTTTTTTGATATGAATACAAATAAAGAACAACACAAGATGAATATAGAACTTAACAGTGAGGATCCAAAGAGACAAAATATGTTTGATTATGAGTCTGGATGACAAAATCACACACAAGACTAGAATTTGAGCTTCAAAGGAGATACAAAATGTCAAGTATATATACTATAAGGATGAGTAAAAAATATTTTAGGTTATGATAAATTTTAAAGAAAAATTGGTCATTTCACCCAAAATTCATGGGTTGCACGGTTTGGCTGCATGGTTTTCCAAACTGTACACCTACTATACACCCTATACTATCTAATAACCACCCTCACATGTTCATGGACCATGGTTATAAAAACCATGTTCCAAACATTTATTTCGTCTCTACTAAATATTGAAGGTGACTCGCCTGAGCATGTGCCCCTGGATGCATGGTTTCCTCAAAATGTGGGGCCTCCTTCTTCCCTCTAAAACTCCATGCACAGTTTCCTAAAACTATGTGTCTTGGGTCGGACAATTTCTACAAACCATGAGGCCCAACTACCTTTTCAAAAAACCTATGATCTGGGATCCAAACATTCCCCAAACACCCCCCCCAAACCCCCATGATCTCATTAGATGCTTATATTTGTTAAAAACCAAGGATTTAAACTGAAAATAAGAAGATCCTTACATCATATGAAAAGATAAAATCTTATAATTTTACTCCATTAAAGTAATTCATCCCTAAATTTCCCTTACAACGGTGGTAAATAATAGTATGATAATAACTCTATCCACTAGGCATGTATTTCACCCTCCCACTCCCATGTCTCGTCCTATAAACATCCATGCTACCATAGCACTCACACTAGAGGAATTCACCAGCCTCTAAGAGACTTTGTGCTCCTTTAAATGATATGAACAGCAGGATCCTCAAAGGATGAATCTAACTGTAATACAACCTCATCCAGCTGAAGGGTATGACATGGTTCTGATTGATAAAGTCATAGTTGAGATACACAGAATATTTCTTGCATGTATTAGTACCTCTGAGGAAACTGCAACGGATGCACTACTGGCCCAACTCTCTCCATAATCGAATGGTCAGACATATCACGAGGAAAGTTTACCTTATATCTTAATCTTTCTGTGTACCAACCTTGGTGAGATATGTAAAAATACCAAATCCTTGACCTCGAACTCCATAGGTCATTGATAGTTATTAGTGTAGGATTTTTATCTAGACTGTATAGTAATCATCCACTTCCTGATCAACCAGACCTACTCAAAGTCTTATGCATGAGACAAGGTCCAACTAACACTATCTCACCTACCTATAACCAGTATAGAGGGGATTGGCATGGTATGTCGTATAAATCATCATAACGTGTCATCTGTATAGTCACCTGATAGTTATTGTTGTCGTAGAAGAATTCAACTATGGGAATATGTCTCCCCCAAGAACCACCAAAATCAAGGACACGTGATCTAAGAATGTCCTACAGAACTTGTATAGTGTTCTCTAACTGCTCATTAGTCTGAGGATGGTATTCCATGATAAGAAACACCTACTTACCCAACACCGTCTATAGAATCTGCCAAAACTGAGATGTAAACTAGGTATCCCTATCCAATACCATGGTATGAGGAACCTTTTGAAGGCACACAATCTCATGGATATGCAATATCCCAATATCATATACTGATAAGGACTCCCTGATCAATAGGAAATGAGGGAAATTTATGATCTTATCCATAACAACCCATATATCATCACTACTCTGATCCGACCTAGGAAACTCGATCACGAAATCCATCACAAAATCATTCCATTTTCAATCAGGAATACTTAACTACTATAAAATTTCAACTGGTACCTAGTATTCTTCCTTCAATAGCTAATAAGTGGAAAACCTCATGGAAAAACCAACTACATCATGTTTCACTCCCAACCACCAGTACTGACGGTGCAAGTCATGGTACATCTTGGTAACACTGGTATGTACAACCCAAAATGAGGTATGAAACTCCTACATCAGCTCCTTATGTGTGCCTAATAGAACTCAAAAATGACCATGTATATAGATAATTTCATCCTTTCTAATAGTCCAACTAGTATTCAGGTCCTCACCTACTACACTCTCCTGTAAGACTATTCCCTCAGCATCAGATAAATTACCCATCCTCACTATATCTAGAAGAGTTTAATTCATATATAATGAAGAAATGAAAGTTTACATGAGACTATCTTACACCTCCAAGTGCATCGTGGAAAATAAGGTTATAAGTTTCCACTCACTACTAGCCTCTTAAACTGCCTATATTTCAGTCCTCATGCTCAGTGCATCGGCCACTATATTTCACTTTACAGGTGTGTAAGCAATATTGAAGTCAAAATACTCTAGGTATTCAACGCACCTTAATTTTCTCAAATTCAAGTCATGCTGTGTAAATATATACTTGAGGATTTTTCATCCCTTATACACCATAAAATGATCTTCCAGAAAATAGTTCCTCCAGCAGCTTAAGTAATGTACAACAATATTTAACTTGTGATCATGCGTCAGGTAGTTCATATTGTGTGTCATAAATTCATGAGACCCATATGACAAGAATATGTCCCCCTTCATCAATACAACTCCTAGATTGATTCCATATACATCAAATAAAATGGTATAGCTTCTTTATGACTCTAGAATAATCCAGACTAATGATGAAGTCAACCTCCCTTTTATCTCCTAAAAGTTTGTCTCATAGGTATTTGACCATAAAAACTTAATACCCTTCTTAGTGAATCCCATAAGAGGTGTTGCAAAGTTTGAGAAGTCTTGTATGATATTCCTGTAATATCCATCCATCCCCTAAGAAACTTTGTATATAAAAAATGTTATTGGGATTCTCCCAATAAATTGTGGCTCTCATATTCTCTGGGTCAATTGATACTCCTATATCTAAGATAATATGACCCAATAAATGAATCTGATCCATCTAGAAGTGGCACTTTGTGAGAATAATGTATAACTAATTCTATATCAGTGTATTCAAAACAATCTCAAGATGTTTGGATTGATCATGTTGATGGTGAGAATATACCAAGATATCGTCCAGGAATACCACCACAAAAAAAATCTAGATAAGGATAGAAAAATTGATTCATCGGTGCCATGAAAACTATTGATATGTTCATGAGAATTAATGACATAAAAATAAACTCATAAATAACATACCATTTATGAAAATTTGTGGGAGGAATGTTTTCAGGTCGAACACATACCTGGTGATAACATGACCTCAATTCAATCTTTGAGAAAATCTGAGATCATTACATTAGATCTAAGAGATAATCTATTTGTGCAAAGGGTTACTCTTTCTTAACCATTAACTCATTTAATTTTCAAAAATCCTTACATAGACTAATATTTTCATTCACATTTTCTATAAAAGGACTAGAAAATGTTATCTTAGATGGAAAATAACTTGGAAGGATATTTTGAAAAGATTTCTTGAGGTAAATATTCCTTCTTTTTTGAAAATTTCTCTTTAAAACATAAAACCTTTTGAAAAAATAATTTTTTAAAAATACCTTGAACACTTTAAATATTTCTTTGAAAAAATTTTGGAAACATTTTTCTTTGAAAAAATATTAAGAGATCTTGAAAAAGTTTTGAAAACCATTTTCCTATAAAACTTATAAGAGAAGATTGAAAGCATTTTGAAAACCTTTTTCCTTGAAAACTTATAAAATAATCTTGAAAATTTTTTGAAAATTTTTTCCTTTAAAAATTATAAAAAAATCTTGAAAACTTTTGAAAACCTCTTTCCTTGAAAACTTATAAAAGAAGCTTGTAAATGTTTTGAAAACCATTTTCCTTGAAAACTTATAAAATAGGATAGAAAATGTTTCGAAAACCATTTATTTGAAAATACTTTTAAAACTTATAATTAAGGCTTGAAAATCACTTAAAACGCTTTTTGAACATAAAACATTTTTAAAAACGCTTCTAGAAATCTTGGTTTTGAAAGAACACATAATTTCGACCACAGAGAGAGGTAAAGTCGAGCTTTCTAAAAAAAATTCTCTATCATCTTATTTACTAAAGAGAGAAAAAATGGTACCAATACATGAATATATCATGAATAAAAAAAGGATAAAAAAATCATGAACTTTCTTGAGAGATGGATCATAAGATTTCATCAAAATAAGTGTAATCATAAACAATCTCAAAACACGATGAGATTGTTTTAATAAGCTCTTACCAATTCGTAACTTTGAAAAATACTCCCCATCTAAAAAAAATGAAATTAAATGAATATTAAAATATCATGAAAAGAAGTATATTAGTGATATAACATTTCAAAGGTAGCATATACACCTCATAAAAAAATATAGGTGCATAACATGGCATGTCACTACAAAAAAAGGGTAATTTGATGTGGTTTTTTCATGATATAGTGGTGGTTTAAACCAAAGCCTTTATATTTATAAATGATTATAAAAACTATCATTTATTGCATGTCCGTTAGTTATTTAGCGGCGGTTATTATTATTTCATGGTGGTTTTGGTAAGTGTCATTTTTTAAGAATTTAGCGGCGGTTTTCTGTTTATTTAGCAGCAGTTTTTTTTATTTTAAAAAATATCTAGGGAAAATATAAATAAAATAAAATAAACCATCATATAACATATTAGTGGTGGTTACTTTTAGTAGTGGTTACACGTAAGCTCCGCTAAAATGTTTTTACTTAAGGTATTTATCGACGGTTACATAAAATTGTCGCTAAATAATATTTATTTTTTAAAAAAATTAATAAAAAACTATAAATATAAAAAATGAAATATAATAAAAAAAATATAAATATATTATAGACCCATCATACATCCAAAATCATGTACAAAAAACCAATCATCATAACCTCAATCTAATCCAACCCATACATCTATCAATATACATATATAATATTTCTAACAATAGCCAAGGCCCAATATATATCCATGTCATGACCTCCACCACATCTGTCTACCTTCAAATCATATCATCTATTGAAACATTCCACGTTATCTCATAAACTATAACAAAAAAGTAAACAAAAATTAAAAAGACACATAATGAATCAGAATTACATTAGAATAATTGATAAAATTAACATACCATGGAAACTAATCATGAATTCCATATGAATAATTTCATGGATCAGAATGGTCAACCTCATCCCTACTGTCGGTATCTTCCACCTACAATAAAACCCAAAACATTTAAGAAAAAAATTCAAATGAGAAAAGACACGAAATATATTCAAAATATTGCACATAATTTTTTTTATTTTTTTAATCAAACAAAATACATTTTAACCCAAAACATATAATATATAATGAAAAACAATTTGAAAATAGAAATATTCTTATTTAAGATAAGATATCACTTAAAACTGAAAATGGATAAGTAAATATTCAAATTTATTTTTAAAGCGACATGCAGTGTGCTTGAAATTTATTTAATAAACAAATATTAAAGATTTTGATATCCCATAATGTCTTATATTTTAAAAAAACTAAGTGGTGGTTTTCCAATGATTTCACATCAATCTAAGGTTTTTTTCTTTGGTTTTTAACATTCCATTCATGTTTTTGTGTTTTAAAACACCAAAAACACATTTACAAGCATAACGGGAAAACCGTCATTTAGAATGATGTGTCATCGGTTCCAACATTTCGCTATTAAATGTACAATGGTTTTCCCCTAATTTCAAGACAATATGACATTTATTGGTTGGTTTTGACCATCACATGCATGTTTTAGTGTTTTAAAACACTAAAAATGTGTTTACATCCATAATGGGAAAACCATCATCTAGAATGATGGGTCGTCAGTTTCTATTTTACACAATTAAATCTATGGTTATTGGGCTTCGATTTCAGGACAATCAGGCATTTTTTTCCCAATTCTGACCAATCGACATATGTTTTAGTGTTTTAAAACACTAAAAATTCATTTATGGCCGTAATGAGAAAACAAACATTTGGAATGGCATGTCGTAAGTTCCTACATTTTATAATTAATCTACGGTGTTTTTTTCCTAATTTTAGGAAAATATTTTGTTGTTTGTCTGGTTTTGATCATTTCACGCATGTTTTAGTGTTTTAAAACACCAAAAACATTTTTATGGTCATAATAGGAAAATCTTCATTTGGAATGACATGTCGTCGGTTCCTATATTAAAAAATAAAATCTACAGTTTTTGTCCCCTGATTTCAGGGAAATCTGACATTGTTTTCCTAGTTTTGACCCATTGACAGTTGTTTTTAAAGGATTTTATACCTTTCATAAATGTTTACCAAGTAATTCTGACCACACCACACATTGTATTGATGTTTTTTCTATGTGTACACATCAAAAACTACTAAGAAGTGGTTTTACCCTGATTTTAGGACAATCTGACATCGTTCTCATGGTTTTGACAATTCCATGTATGTTTTAGTGTTTTAAAACACTAAAAACATGTGTATGGTCATAATGAGAAAACCATCATTTGGAATTACGATCTTTTGATTCATAAATTTCACAATTAAATCAACGGCGTTTATCCCCTTATTTCAAGACAATCAGTCATTATTTTTCTAGTTTTGACCATTTCATGCACAGTTTAGTGTTTTAAAACACTAAAAACTTGTTTATTGGCATTATTGGAAAACCGACATTCTGAATGACATGCCACTAGTTCATACATTTCACAGTTAAATCAATGGTATTTTTCTAATGATTTTTTAAAATTTGTCATCTTTTTTCTGGTTTTGACTGTTCCACTAGCGTTTTAGTGTTTTAAAACACTACAAACGCATTTACAAGTATAATGGGAAAAATACCAATCATAATGATGTGTTATTATTTCCTATATTTCACAATAAAATATATGGTCATTGTCTCATGATTTCATGAAAATACGGTGTTGTTTTAATGGTTTTGAATGTTTCATGCATGTTTTATTGTTTTAAAACACTAAAAATGCATTTGCGGACATAATGGGAAAACTGTCATTAGGAATGATGTTCCATCAGTTCTTACATTTCACAATAAAATATAATGTGGTTTTCCCCTAATTTTAGGAAAATCTAGTGTTTTTTTCATGGTTTTGACCATTTCACACATGTTTTAGTATTTTAAAATACTAAAAACGCATTTATGGCCATAATAGGAAAACTGTCATTTGGAATGACGTTCCATGAGTTCCTACATTTAAAAATTAAATTTATGGTTATTGACCCTTGATTTTAGGATAATATGACATTGTTTCAATGGTTTTAACCATTCCACACATGTTTTAATGTTTTAAAACTCTAAAAATGTGTTTACAATAATAACAGGAAAACCAACATTTGGAATGATGTGTCGTCAGTTACTAAATTTTAAAATTAAATCTATGGTGTTATTCCCCTTATTTCAAGACAATACGACATCATTTTCATGGTTTTAACTATTCCACACATGTTTCTATGTTTTAATACACTAAAAACGCATTTATGCCCATAATGGGAAAATTTTCATTCAGAATGACATTATGTTAGTTCCTACATTTTACAGTTAAATCTACGGTATTTTTACCTTATTTAAAGATTATACAACATTTTTTTCTAGTTTTGACCATTCCAAGCACATCTTAGTGTTTTAAAACACTAAAAACATGTTTATGGCCATAACGGGAAAACCGTCATTTGGAATAACATTCCATCTGTTCCTACATTTCAAAATTAAATCTATGGTGGTTTTACCCTGATTTAATGAAAATCCTACATCATTTTTTTGGGGTTTTACCATTACTGTTAGTTCCACTAGGCTAGATATCCTAAGAGGGGGGTGAATCAGGGTGTGATAGATTAAAACAACTGCCCATTTGATCTTGTTTCATTGTTAGAAAAAACTCTATTCTCTCTTCTTCCTATAACAGAGTATTAACAAATATTAAATCATGCATAGGACACAGCAATTTTACTTGGTTCACCCTCACTGGGCTACGTCTGAGGAGCATATATCGACAATATGCTGATATAAAAAATCCATTAAAATCACACTACTATTTAAAAGTTCTAAGTGGACTCACTGTCCCTCCTAGTTTACAACCATTCACAATTTGATAACTCACTGCTCTATCAACTGAAGTGAGCTCATTGCTTCTTCAGTAGATCAACTCATAGTTTATAGACATGTAGGTATCTTCATTATCACTAATTAATCCATCCTCAATTATAGATAGATGTTATGTTGAAATTTCACTTTCATCCACTGATGAATAACACTTTGCCTATGAACACTAGGTAATCCATTTTGAAACTCTTTCGCAAAGCACACTGCCTTTGCAAAGCTCCCACTTTTGCAAATATGAAACAAGCCTACGCAATTCTCCAACCTCTTCGCGAAGCTCACAGGTTCACAAAGTTCACTAGATCATAGAGCTCTCTAGATCACAAATCTCACTTATTTGTAGAGATCACACTGGTCTTTGCGATTTCTCAAAGCTAAAAAAGCCTTTGCAAAGTGCACATCCATCGCAAATCCAAATTGGCCTTCGCAGCGCGGCTTTCTTTTGCAGAGCTAAACTACCTATGAGAATTACTTTTCCTTTCATAAAGCTTCCTACTCTACGAATATACTTCACAATTTGAGAGCTTAAATTTTTTTTGTTTGATCTCTCTAATTTTCTTGAGGGGATCATGGTTTATTTATAGGCGATTCCACCAACTTGAGAACCTTCCATGAAAAGTCAACGCCACATCAACTCAAATCGCAAAGCTCTGAAATTTCCACTGAAATTTTCTCTATATCGTGAACCACAATGGAATTTTTTGGATTGAAGAGATCATCATAATCATGGAGTGTTTCGTTAATTCCTTTGTACTGCCGCTGAAAAGCTTCACCACAATGATCTTCACCTCTACTTTTCGTAAAGCATGTCGTAATCACAGAGATCACCATCAAAATTCTTCTAGTCTCTGTGAAATCCAATTCATGAAGCCCATCTTCACAAAACTCATGCCTTTTCCATATTTTGATGAGATCATTAAGGAAATCCATTTTTCGTAATGCTCACCAAACTCTAAATTTTGGACACCAAAAATTTGGCAAACACTAGAAAACAGCGCCACCTTGTATCTGTTCTTTTGTACCACCTTCAGATCCTCCATTCCTTTATCTTGGTTCTCTATTAGCATGGATTGTCAATAACATCTCTGTAACTCAACAATTCACCATGAAAACCTATTTTTTAAACAAACACAATCAACCCAAAAATGTTGCAATGTTTCCTTGAGGGATTTTTTCCCAAAAATCTCCCCCTTTGGGTTTGTTGATACCTCTTCTCATAACAAGTTTTTGTACTTTGATACCTCACTGAATCTCCTTCCATCATTTACCACCATTCCCCTCTTGCGATTTAGATATCAACCAAAGATTCACTCACCACATACTCTAAGCCCACATGAGCAATGATCATCATGAGAAACAAGAGTAGTATGAAAATTTTATCAATTAATCGCTTCATTTATGACCCCAATTGTTGATACCATACAAATAACAATAAACTTCTTTTATCATGAACCTATATTTTCATGATATCTAATCTCTAATCGATCACTTAAATCACTATCAGATTTAAAACTCTCCCCTTATCTTGTTTCTCCACCTGTCAGCTTCTCTCCATGTCTTTGACTAAGACATTTTCTCCCTTTTTTATCCACATTTTCTCCCCCTTAGGAAGTCACTATTTCTCCCCCTTTGTCAATAAACCCAAAGGTCACACCTTTTTGGTCTGCAACGGAGTATAGAACACATATCAGTGTATTAGGGAAAAACACACCATACCTCGAGGAGAGGGGGGTCCCACGTCCACACTTGTTCAAGTATGGGGAGTCGACTGAACTCCCAGAGCTAGTCGATGCCTCTCAAAATCTTCCTTGGGTAAGGCCTTTGTCAAAATGTCTACAACCTATAGTTCTGTAGGCACATACCCCAACTTCACGATTCCCTACTCAACCTTCTCCTTGATAAAATGATACTTTATCTAAATGTGATTTTTCATGGAATGATGGATGGTATTTTTTCTGAGATTTATAGAACTTGAGTTATTGCACTGGATTCCAATTGGAGACTTCACTTCAACTCTCATATCATCAAGTTGATTCTTCATCCACAATAATTGTGTGCATTCTTGAGTGGGTGCAATACACTCATCCTCTATGGTGCTCAATGAAATGCAATCTTTCTTCTTTCTTATCCAAGAAATACACAATCCACCAAGATAGAAAGAACCTGTCACGACCCATCCTCGGGGCCCGTGCCGTGACTACCCCAAGCTCGTCTTCCATAGGCTAGGGGCTGGCGACTAGCACCAAGGCGTAATTCCCAGTAAAAAGGGAATGCATTGCCTTTTTAAAGTAAACAAACACCACAGAGAAAGCAAGCAGAAGTAAACACTAAGTAAAAACTGGATACAACAGTAAGTGTGGAAAAAGTAAGTGGGCCAGAATACAAACCCAAACTGAAAGTAAAGTACAACTGAAAAGGATAGAACAGCAACTGAAAAGTAAATCCGCAGCCTCGAGCCTTCCACTGGAAGTCCCAATTGAAGGGTGGGTATAGATAGCCTCCACAGCTCCTCGGGTCCAACCGTCCGCTCCGAGTATGTCCCGCCCAATGGTCCACCTCCATGTATCGACCTGCTCCGCAAGCCTCAACCACGATCAGCGTTGTCCATCGTCTGCAACCAACATAACATAGTGCGGGCATAGCCCGTGCAGGGGTGAGTATAAGCTACTCAGTAGGGACCCCGAGAACCCCGAAGGTCTCCCAGAATCCACAAAGGATAATCCAAAAAGGAAAGATACAATCACGAAGTAACATCCGAAACTACTTAGGTATATGCCCATACATATAGCTAAGTCATCAATTCCAGTTCGCTCCAACCTTCGAGCCCCAAGTTCGATCACATCCACACAGTAAATCACAACCTGATCCACACAGGAAATCATAATGTAATCAACATAGGAAAGTAAGTCAAGATTTAGCTCACACAGGTATACTTCTTCGTATGACGATAGAGATGATCAGATATATCCACTGATTCATCTAAGCTGTCGGACCCACACAGGATCGATAGGTACTAACCCCCACAATGACCCACAAAGGATCTGACCCACACAGGATCGATAGGTAACTAACCTCCGCAAAGACCCACACGGGACTGAACCCACACAGGATCTGTAAGCGCTGGACCACACAGGACCGCTAAGCGGTGACCCACACAGGATCTGACCCACACAGGATCAGTAGCACTGATCCACGTAGGATTTCTGAGTACTGTAGTCGTCTCCATCGAATCCATGGAGGATTTCTGCACAGTCGTTATCGTCGTCGCAGTCGCAGCCAGCTCTAGGGTTCCCGCACATAGCAAGCTCGTTTCGGAGGGTCCGCTCCACAAGACGAGGGTCTGATACATAAACTGGCACAAATTCCGGATTTTATGTATCCAAAAGTTCCGTATCGTCAATAAGAACTCAACGTCACAGACGGCGCGTCAATCGGACGCCTGGTCTGAGAGTTATTAGCTTTTTCGTCCTAGGAGCCTGGTTGGTTTTTAAGTCAAAACCGACCCGACCGTACTCCAACTACATCCAAACCTTGAGAATAGTAAGCCAAAAGGTCCTTCCCACTTAGAGGAATCCAACAAAGTCGATGGCACATCAATCGGACGTCTGGAGCTCAAGTTATAAGTGTTTCCGCTCTGAGGGCCCGGTTGGTTTCGTGTACGAACCATCCCGGATAAACCCAAAGTTCTATGAAACCCTTGAGTGTAATATAAAAAAATGACTGTCTTGATCCAAGTATCTCTACGCAACTGACGGTGCATCGATCGGAGGCCCGTAGCTCAAGTTATGGGCAATAGACCGAAAAGTCCGGTATTAGGGGGTTCGGGCCCAGTCCGACCCGGCTCGGTACCCCCTGGGTCGGCCCGAACCGGGTCGACCTGACCCGGGTTCGGGTCCGGCCCGCTTGGGCGTGGCCCGGCCCGGCCTGGGCGCGGCCCGGCCTGGAGGTCCGGTCTGGCCGCGCGGCGCGCTGGCGCACCGGCCAGGAGGCTCGACCGAAACGACCAAGCATTGAGACGCAGGGGGGGGGGGGGGGGGGGGGGGGCGCTGCCCCCCGCTTGATTTCCTAACCGCGGACCCATGGGGGCCGCTCCTTGCCAACGGACGCGGCCGAGCGCCGTGTCCCGCCTTCTCCGTTCCCGCGCGGTCGCGGGACTAGCGGCCTGCCGTCGCGGCTTCAGCCACAGCGGCCTTTCCCGGCGGCGCGCCGGGCGCCGCCGTCTCCTGGCGGCCGGCATGTGTCGGCCATTGCCTTCGGCCGCCATCATCGTCGTGCCGGCGAGGCGCACCGGCGGAGCGTTCCACAGACCACTGGACGAGCTCCGGTGGTCGGATTTGCCTGTCGTCTTCGCCAACGGCCCTCCCGGGACCGGTTCTTCATTATGAAGACCTCACAACGCCTGTGCGGCCTATTTCATCGTCACCCACCGATCCGCACACCAAGAACGAAGGGACGGTGGGTTCGAACTTGTTTGTTGGTCCGCACCCATTGCGTTAGCGGTTTAAAAAGGCTTCCAACAAATATTTAAACATATGTCATGGGTATAAATCACAAAGATTTAATTGAATCCAAACCCCTACCTCGTCGAATTCGTTGAGCGAGGGTTCGTCGCGGAAAAGCACGTCCAGGAAGAAGGTTTCGTGGAAGAGGTATCGTCGCGTCGCGGAAGAAGTGTCATGGAAGAAGCGTCGGGGAAGAATCGCCGCGGAAGAAGTGTCGTTGATTTCCAAGGATCCGGCGTTCTTCGCGTTCTTCGCATTCTTCGCGTTCTTCGCGAGGAAAAGAAGATCTTCAAGAGCCTGAGTGAAAACTCCCTAGACTCTCAACACCACCAGCCTAATAAAAAAAATAAGAGTTGTCTTATTTTTATTTCACAAGTCTTGCATTTTAAATTTCAAAAACGAAAGAAACAATTAAGTGAATTAATTGCAACGCTTAAACCTCCACATTAATGAGGCATTTCTTAACCAGAATAAACGCAAGGGTTGACTTCATTAATAGGGGGTGCGGGTGTGTTACTTAATTAAAGGAGGGGGTAGAAAAGGAGAAGTAAATGGTGGGGCTCGTGTGGGCCTCACCTCACAAATATCCTACCAAGTGGGTAGGATATTTTGGGTCCCACGTCATCCACTTAACATAGGTTAAGTGACTTAAAATAAAATAAATTGGTCGCACCGTTTTATTTTATTCATTTACTTATCCCGAAAATTTAAAAACCACACCCAAGGAAACGCAACTCCGGAAAAAGTGTTTCTAAGTAATTACCGGTGCCGAGATTCCATCGGTGCCCTCGAAATTCGATTCCGAGCACCGGTTCAAAAGATAGAAAAACCAGCTCGTTCGTTCACTGAACGTACCCGAGCTAAACTTCGGAAAACGATTCCGGGCACACCGGGCCTCGGAATCAGGTGTCGTCAGAAACTGGGTTCTTGTAAATTCCAAAGAAAATTAAGAAAAAAAATTCCTTGAATTTTTACGGGTCTTTACACTACTCCCACCTCAGGGATTTACGTCCCCGTAAAGATACATCAAAAACTAGGGAAAAAATGTGGGTACTGAGCACGCATCTGATCCTCCCTCTCCCAAGTGCTCTCCTGGAGGTTCCTGTGCAACCATCTGATGCGCACTAGAGGAATTGATCATCCACAGAGGACCTGCTCTGTCGATCCTCAATCTCCACCAGGACCTCCGCAAAAGTCACCCCATCATCAACGTCCAGCTCCCCATGGTCAATGATATGTGTCGGGTCGTGCACGTATCTCCTCAGCTGAGATACGTGGAAGACGTCGTGCACCTGGTGCAACTGAGGTGGTAGAGCCAGGCGATAAGCCACCTCGCCAATCCTGCTGAGGACCTGGAATGGTCTGATGAAGCGCGGAGATAACCTATCGCCTCGGCCAAATCTCCGTAATCCACGTCGAGGTGAGACCCGCAAGAAGACGTGGTCGCCATCCTCGAACTCTAGTGGCCTCCGCCTCCAGTCAGCATAAAACTTATGCCGGCTCTAAGCTGTCCTCATCCGCTCCTGGATGACCTGGACCTTCTCTGTCGTGGCCTGGACCATCTCTGGTCCCACAAGTGCTGACTCCCCAGGGTCTGTCCAGCACATAGGAGATCTGCAAGGTTGGTCGTACAACTCCTTGTATGGTTCCATCCCGATGGTGGAGTGGTAGTTGTTGTTGTACGCGAACTCCACCAAGGGTATGTGGCCCTCCCAGCTGCGACCAAAGTCGGGGACACATGCGCGGAGCATGTCCTCGAGAGTCTGAGTGGTCCTCTCCATCTGACCATCCGTCTAAGGGTGAAAGGCGGTGCTCAGACGTAGCTACGTCCCGAACGCCTCCTTAAACCCCTTCCAAAGTCGGTAAGTAAAGAGAGAATCTCGATCAGAGACGATAGATGATGGCACACCATGAAGCCGTACAATCTCCTGAATGTAGAGACGTCCCAATCTCTCCACTGAGCCCTTCTCTCTGATGGGTAAGAAGTGAGCCGACTTGGTGAGTCGGTCGAAAATCACCCAAATGGAGTCGTGGCCCCTGGAAGTGCGTGGAAGTCCAGTCACGAAGTCCATAGATATCCTGTCCCACTTTCACTCTGGGACCTCCAAGGGTTGTACCAAGCCTGGTGGTACCTGGTGCTCTAGCTTCACCTACTAGCAGGTGAGGCATTGAGAAACGAACTCTTCCACAGCCTTCTTCATGTCCGGCCACCAGTGTTGTCGTCTGAGATCCTGGTACATATTCACCACTCCATGATGTACCGCCAAAGGGGAAGTGTGAAACTCTCTTAGCACCTCCTCTCGTAAAGCAACTGGTACCAAGGTACGTCCTCTGAAAAGGACGTCGTGCTCTCCTCCTAAGGAGTAACCATCAGGTGCCTGTCCTGAGGATATCTGCGCACGCCGCGTCTCACAGTCGGTGTCCCCACGCTGTGCCTCTCTGATTCGCTTCTATAGTGGAAGAGTGACTGTGAGTGACTGAAGGAAGTCTGCTCCATCTCTATCCACGAAGGATATCTGCAAAGCGGGTAGCTGCTCTATCACCTCCCCAAGTAGCTGAATGCCCATCCTCCAACTGAGAGCATCGTCTACTAAGTTCCCCTTCCTAGGAGTATAGACTATCTCAAACTCATAGTCCTGGAGGAACTCAGGCCATTGCCTCTATCTCAGGTTCAGGTCCTTTTGAGAGAAGATGTACCTGAGACTCTGATGGTCAGAATAGATTGTAAATCGCTCTCCCATCAGATAGTGTCGCCACATCTTCAGAGCGAAGACCAATGCTGCTAACTCCAGGTCATGGGTAGCATAGTTCTGCTCATGTGGCCTCAACTGGCGTGATCTATAGGCGATCACTGCCCGCTCCTGCAACAGGACACATCCGAGTCTGGTCCCTGATGCATCATAGTAGACTACGTACCCTAACCCTCCTTCGGTAGCCTCAAGATAGGTGCGTTGGTCAATCTCTGTCTCAGCTCCTGGAAGCTCTGCTGACATATGTCTGAACACACAAAGGGTTTCCCCTTCTTCGTCAAAGCTGAGAATGGTGTCGCAACTCTGGAGAAGTCTGTCACAAATCTCCGATAGTATCCAGCTAGTCCCAAGAAACTCCGCACCTCCATCACGCTCCTGGGTGGCTCCCAAGCTAGCGCTGCCTTGATCTTCACAGGACCCACCACAACTCCCGCCTCAGAGATGACGTATCCCAAGAAGTGGACCTCACGTATCCAGAACTGACACTTAGAGAGCTTTTCATAAAGCTGGTGCTCTCGGAGTGTGTCTAGTACAACCCGTAAGTGGTAGGCGTGCTCCTCCTCAGTCTTCAAGTATATCAAAATTTCATCGATGAAGACCACGACAAATAGATCGAGGTATGGCTGAAAGATCCTGTTCATGAGGACAATGAACACTGATGGAGCATTGGTTACGCTGAATGGCATAACCAAGAACTCATATTGGCCATACCGTCATCTGAAGACCGTCTTCTGCACAACCACGTCCCGAACTCTGAGCTGATGATAGCCTGACCTGAGGTCTATCTTCGAGAACCACCATGCTCCCTTGAGTTGATCGAATAGGTCATCAATCCTCGGTAGCGGATACTTCTTCTTCACTGTCACCTGGTTCAGGCGACGATAGTCGAAACAAAGTCGCAATCTCCCGTCCTCCTTCTTGGCGAACAATATTGGGGAAGCCTAGGGTGAAACACTGGGTCGGATGAATCATTTGCCCTGCAATTCCTCCAACTGTACCCGTAGCTCTCGAAGCTCGGCGGGATCCATCCGATATGCTGGGGTGGATATCAGGGCTGTCCCGGGGTACAAATCAATATAAAAGTCTACCTCTCTGTGAGGAGGTAGTCATGGAACGTCGTCGGGGAAAACGTCCGCATACTGATCCACCAATACAGGAAAACCAGGACTCTGCACGTCAACTACTCCTAGGATGAGGCTAGCCAACAGAAGTGTGATGGGTTGTCCTCTCCTCTGCGAGAGTCCATCTTATACTGTGAAGGCTCCCTTCTCGCCAGTGAAGGTGAACTTGCTCCCGTCGGTGCGTACACACCGCACCTTGCGCCTAAAATAGTCAATTTGAGCATGGACTGTAGATAACCAATCCATGCCCAAGATGACGTTGTAAGGCCTCGACGCCGCTACAAAAAGATCCCAGCCGAATCTCTCGCCTCCTAGAGTAAGCTCACACTGTCGGCACCAGTTTGCAATCGTCGATTCTTCTCCCGTAGGAGTCTCTAGCCCTAAGGATCAAGCCAACGTCTCTGTCGAAATCTCTGAGCTCCGAACAAGGGCAGCGACTATAAAAGAATGAATCACCCCTGTGTCTATACGAACTGAAGAAAGGGTGGAATAGACATAGATAGTACCTTGAATCATCTCGGGCGCGCCATGGTCGTAGGCCTCCGCTGCCTGGAGTTGTGCCTGTCTCTGCCCGCCAGCTCCCTGTGGTCGGGGTGGACCTCCTGGTGGTGGTAGTGGTACATCATCAAAGCATCGCCCACCAGCTACTGCTCGGCCAGCTCATCTTCCTCATCCGCCTGCTCCCTGTAGACCACCACGGTCGACCCTCTACCTCTGCCTGGGTGGCCCCTCAACCGTCTGCTTCTCCTCGTCATGGAGGGTCAGGCAGTCACGAGCCATGTGGCCCTGCCCGCCGCATGAGTAGCACTGTCTGCCTCTCGAAATACTGGCTATGCGCTGTGTGCCCCACACTGCTGAGCTAGTGTCCTGCGGTCGTCTGCCTGAGGGTCTAGTCTGCCTAGACCCATGAGTCATCCGTCTACTTCCTGCTGCAGAAGACTCTGCTACGTGCCACCCTGCGGTAGGTCTCGCGGCTGATGCAGGATCAGCAAGGAAACTCTCGATCAGAAGGGCTCTCTTCAGTACCCCAGCCCGAGTCGGAATACTGAGGGAGATCAGAGATTCCCTGATCTCATGCCTCAATCCCTGCTCAAAGGTCCGGGCCCGAAAGAATGGGTCCCATACCATGTCTGTTGAGTAGCGTGAGAGATCGGTAAATCTCACCGAGTACTGGGTGACCGTCAAGCTGCCCTGCCACAGCTGTAGAAGCTCCTGGATGCACACCGCACGGAGGGTGGCTGGGACGAACTCCGAGAAGAAGAGGCTCTCAAAGTCCTTCCAGAGGAGAGATGCCTCATCGTGCACCTGGAGCATCAAGCTCCACCATCTGCATGCTGCCACAAGCAGGAGGCTCGCTGCGAGGATCACCATGAGGTCTGTTGGTGTCCTCACTAACCTGAAAACTCGTACAACTGCCTCCAGCCAATCCTCGGCTGCCTAAGGGTCCGTCTCCCTGCGGAACCTGGGTGGTCGCTGGCACTGAAACTCATGAAGTGCACTAAGGCGACGTGCATCGTCAGCGGCTGGGGCTGGTAGCATCAGTGGCTCGGCGGGTAGAGGTACCGCCGGTTCCTCTGCTGTCAAAGGGCCGTGTACCGAGGCCTCGTCTCTTGATGGGATGTCGTCACGTACAACGCTCGGAACCCTAGCTGGCAGCCGTCGTGGGGCCATCCTGAAAAGAAACAGGTGCGCCATGGTCAAACAGTATACCTGGTGAGCTAATACAAAATAATCACAAAGAAAACTTGAAACACACATGCAATCAATGTTTTCGTGCATTAAGTTGGAAATCAGAAGTCATGGTCATGGTGTACGGATACGTTGGCCGCCGCACCAACACTAGACTCCATGGACTGATAACCACACTCAATACTCTTAACACTGTTGCTTCACATAGAAAAAGATCAGAGTCCAAAGTTATGCAGTAGAACCGAACTCCTCTGATACCAATTTTTCACGATCCGTCCTCGGGGCCCGTGCTGTGACTACCCCAAGCCTGCCTTCCGTAGGCCAGGGGCTGGCGACTAGCACCAAGGCATAATTCCCGGTAAAAAGGGAAGGCATTGCCTTTGTAAAGTAAACAAACACCACAGAGTAAGAAAGCAGAATTAAACACTAAGTAAAAACTGGATACAACAGTAAGTGCGGAAAAAGTAAGTGGGCCAGAATACAAACCCAAACTGAAAGTAAAGTACAACTGAAAAGGAGAGTACAAAAAATGAAAAGTAAAGTCGCAGCCTTAAGCCGTCCACTGGAAGTCCCACCTTAAGGGTGGGTACAGATAGCCTCCACAGCTCCTCGGGTCTAGCCGTCTGCTCCGAGTACGTCTCGCCCAGTGGTCCACCTCCAGGTACTGACCTACTCCCAAGCCTCAACCACAATCAGCGTTGTCTATCATCTGCAACCAACACAATGTAGTGTGGGCATAGCCCATGCAGGGGTGAGTATAATCTACTCAATAGGGACCCCGAGACCCCCTAAGGTCTCCCAGAATCCACAAAGGATAATGCACAAAGTAAAGATACAATCATGAAGTAACATCCGACACTACTTAGGTATATGCCCATACATAAACCTAAGTCATCAATTCCAGTTCTATCCAACCTCTGAGCCCCAAGTTCGATCACATCCACAGAGGAAATCACAACCCGATCCACACAGGAAATCATAACGTAATCCACATAGAAAAGAAAGTCAAGATTCAGCTCACACATGTATACTTCTTCGTAGGACGATAAAGATGATCAGATATAGCCACTGATTCATCTAATCCATCAGAACCACACAGGATAGATAGGTACTAACCCCCGCAATGACCCACAAAGGATCTGACCCACACAGGATCGATAGGTAACTAACCCCCGTAATGACCCACACAGGATCGGACCCACATAGGATCTGTAGGCGTTGGCCCACACAGGACCGTTGAGCGCTGACCCACATAGGATCTGACCCACACAGAATCAGTAGCACTGATCCACATAGGATCTCTGAGTGTTGTAGTCGTCGCTGTCGAGTCCACGGAGGATTTATGCACAGTATTCATCGTCGTCGCAGTCGCAGCCAGCTCTAGGGTTCCCGCACACAGCAAGCTCGTTTCGGAGGGTCCACTCCACAACTGAGGGGCTGATACATCAACTGACACAAAGTCCAGAGTTGATATATCCAAAAGTTACTTATAGTCAATAGGAACTCAACGTCACAGACGGCGCGTCAATCGGACGCCCGGTCTGAGAGTTATTGGCTTTTTCGTTCCAGGAGCCTGTTGGTTTTTAAGTCAAAACCGACCCGAACATACTCCAACTGCATCCAAACCTCGAGCAGAGTAATCCAAAAGGTCTGTCTCACTTAGATAAATCCAACAAAGTAGACGGCACGTCAATCGGACGTCTGGAGCTCACGTTATAAGCGTTTCTGCTCCGAGGGCCCGGTTAGTTTCGTGTACGAACCAACCCGGACGAACCCAAAGTTCTTCGAAACCCTGAGTGTAATATACCGAAACGACCGTCTCGATCCAAGGATCGCTACACAACTGACAGTGCATCGATCGGAGGCCCGTATCTCAAGTTATGGGCAACAGACCGAAACATCTGGTATTAGGGGGTTCGGGCCCGGTCCGACTCGGCCCGGTACACCCTGGGTCGGCCCGAACCGGGTCGACCCGACCCAGGTCCGGGTCCGGCCCGCTTGGGCGCGGCCCGGCCCGGCCTGGAGGTCCGTTCTGGCCGCGAGGCACGCTGGATCACCGGCCAGGAGGCTCGGCCGAAACGGCCAAGCGTTGAGACGCGGGGGGTGGCACTGCCCCCCGCTTGCTTTGCTAACCGCGGCCCCACAGGGGGACACTCCTTTCCAACGGACGCGGCCGAGGGCCGCGTCCCGCCTCCTTCGGTCCCGCGCGGTCGCGGGACTAGCGGCCTGCCTCCGCGGCTTCAGCCACGGCGGCCCTTCCCGTCGGCGCTCCGGGCGCCGCCGTCTCCTGGCAGCCGGCCGGCGCCGGCCGCAGTCGCCGCCGTGACGGCGAGGCGCACCGGCGGAGCGTTCCGCGGACCACCGGAAGAGCTCCGGTGTTCATATTTGCCTGCCCTCTTCGCCAACGGCCCTCCTGGGACCGGTTCTTCACTGCGAAGACCTCACAACGCCCATGCAGAATGTTTCATCATCGCCCGTCGATCCGCACACCAAGAACGAAGGGACGGTGGGTTCGGACTTGTTAGTTGGTCCGCACCCACTACGTCAGTGGTTTAAAAAGGCTTCCAAAAAATATTTAAACATATTCCATGGGTATAAATCACAAAGATTTAATTGAATCAAAACCCCTACCTCGTCGAATTCGTTGAGCGAGGGTTCGTTGCGGAAAAGCACATCGCGGAAGAAGGCATCGCGGAAGAGGTATCGTCACGTCGTGGAAGAAGCGTTGTAGAAGAAGCGTCGCGGAAGAAGCATCACGGAAGAAGTGACGTTGATTTCCAAGGATCCGGCGTTCTTCGTGTTCTTTGCGTTCTTCGCGAGGAAGAGAAGATCTTCAATAGCCTAAGTGAAAACTCCCTAGCCTCTCAACACCACCAGCATAATAAAAAAAATAAGAGTTGTCTTATTTTTATTTCACAAGTCTTGCGTTTTAAAATTCAAAAATTAAAGAAACAATTAAGTTAATTAATTACAACGTTTAAACCTCCACATTAATGAGGTGTTTCTTAACCATAATAAACGCAAGGGTTGACTTCATTAATAGGGGGTGTGGGTGCGTTACTTAATTAAAGGAGGGGTTTGAAAAAAGGTGAAGGAAACGGTGGGGCGCGTGTGGGCCCCACCTCACAAATAACCTACCAAGTGGGTAGGATATTTTGGGTCCCACGTCATCCACTTAACATAGGTTAAGCGACTTAAAATAAAATAAATTGGTCGCACAATTTTATTTTATTCATTTACTTAACCAGAAAATTTAAAAACCACACCCGAGCAAACGCAACTCCGAAAAAGTTGTTTCTAAGAAATTACTGGTGCCAAGATTCCATCGGTGCCCTCGAAATTCTATTCTGAGCACCGGTTCAAAAGTTAGAAAAACCCGCTCGTTCGTTCACTGAACGTACCCGAGCTAAACTTCGGAAAAAGATTACGGGCACACCGGGCCTCCAAATCAAGTGCCGTTAGAAACTGTGTTCTTGTAAAATTCCAAAGAAAATTAAGAAAAAAATTTCCTTGAATTTTTATGGGTCTTTACACTACTCCCACCTCAGGGCTTTACATCCCCGTAAAGATACATCAAAAACTAGGGAAACAAATGTGGGTACTGAGCACGCATCTGAGCCTCCCGCTCCCAAGTGCTCTCCTGGAGGTTCCCGTGCTGCCATCTAATGCGCACTAGAGGAATCGACCGTCCATGTAGGACCTGCTCCTGTCGATCCTCAATCTCCACCGGGACCTCCGCAAAAGTCTCCCCATCATCAATGTCTAGCTTCCCATGTTCAATGATATGTGTCGGGTCATGCATGTATCTCCTCAGCTGAGATACGTGGAAGACGTCGTGCACCCGGTGCAATTGAGGTGGTAGAGCCAGGCGATAAGCCACCTCGCCAATCCTGCTAAGGACCTGGAATGGTCTGATTAAGCGCGGAGATAACTTTCGGCCTCGGCCAAATCTCCGTAATCCACGTCGAGGTGAGACCCACAAGAAGACGTGGTCACCATCCTCAAACTCTAGTGGCCTCCGCCTCCTGTCATCATAAGAATTATGCTGGCTCTGAGCTGTCCTCATCTGCTTCTGGATGACCTGGACCTTCTCTTTTATGGCCTGGACCATCTCTGGTACCACAAGTGCTGACTCCCCAGGGTCTGTCTAGCACAGAATAGATCTGCAAGGTCGGTCGTACAATGCCTCGTATGGTGCCATCCCGATGGTGGAGTGGTAGTTGTTGTTGTACGTGAACTCCACCAAGGGTAGGTGGTCCTCCCAGCTACGACCAAAGTCGAGGACACATGCGCGGAACATGTCCTCGGGAGTCTGAATGGTCCTCTCCGTCTGACCATCCGTCTGAGGGTGAAAGGCGGTGCTCAGACGTAGCTGTGTCCCGAACGCCTCCTGCAACCCCTTCCAAAGCCGGGAAGTAAAGAGAGCATCTCGATCGGAGATGATAGATGATGGCACACCATGAAGCCATACAATCTCCTGAACGTAGAGATGTCCCAAGCTCTCCACAGATCCCTGCTCTCTGATGGGTAAGAAGTGAGCCTACTTGGTGAGTCGGTCGACAATCACCCAAATGGAGTCGTGACCCCTGGAAGTGCGTGGAATTCTAGTCATGAAATCCATAGATATCCCATCCCACTTCCACTCCGGGACCTCCAAGGGTTGTACCAAGCCTACTGGTACCTGGTGCTCTGCCTTCACCTCCTAGCAGGTAAGGCATCGAGAAACGAACTCTGCCACAGCCTTCTTCATGCACGGCCACCAGTGTTGTCGTCTGAGATCCTGGTACATCTTCGCCACTCCAGGATGTACCGCCAAAGGGGAAGTATGAAACTCTCTCAGAACCTCCCCTCGTAAAGCAACTGGTACCAAGTTAAGTCCTCTAAAAAGGACGTCGTGCTCTCCTCCTAAGGATTAACCATTAGGTGCCTGTCCTGTGGATATCTGCGCACGTCGCGTCTCACAGTCGGCATCCCCACGCTGTGCCTCTCTGATTCGCTGTAGTAGTGGAGGAGTGACTGTGAGTGACTGAAGGAAGGCTGCTCCATCTCTATCCATGAAGGATATCTGCAAAGCAGCTAGCTGCTCTGTCGCCTCCCCAAGTAGCTAAATGCCCATCCTCCTGATGATAGCATTAGCTACTACGTTCCCTTTCCTCGGAGTATAGACTATCTCAAATTCATAGTCCTGGAGGAACTCGAGCCATCGTCGTTGTCTCAGGTTCAGGTCCTTCTGAGAGAAGATGTACCTGAGACTCTAATGGTCAGAATAGACTGTAAAGCGCTTGCCCATCAGATAGTGTCGCCACATCTTCAGAGCGAAGACCACTGCTACTAACTCCAGGTCATGGGTAGTGTAGTTCTGCTCATGAGGCCTCAACTGGCATGATCCATAGGCGATCACTACCCTCTCCTCCATCAGGACACATCCGATTTCGGTCCCTGATGCATCGCAGTAGACTACGTACCCTACCCCCTCCTCCGGTAGCCTCAAGATAGGTGCGCTGGTCAATCTCTGTCTCAGCTCCTGGAAGCTCTGCTGACATCTGTCTGACCACACAAAGGGTTTCCCCGTCTTTGTCAAAGATGAGAGTGGTTCCATAACTCTGGAGAAGTTTGGCACAAATCTCCGATAGTATCCAGCTAGTCCCAAGAAACTCCGCACCTCTGTCACACTCCTGGGTGGCTCCCAAGCTAGCACTGCCTCGATCTTCGTAGGACCCACTGCAACTCCCACCTCAGAGATGACGTGTCCCAAGAAGTGGACCTCACGTATCCAGAACTGAAACTTCAAGAGATTTTCATAAATATGGTGCTCTCAAAGTGTGTCTAGTATAACCCGTAAGTGGTAGGCGTTCTCTTCTTCAGTCGTCGAGTATATCAAAATGTCGTCGATGAAGACCACGACAAATCGATCGAGGTATAGCTGAAAGATCCAGTTCATGAGGCCAATGAACACTAATGAAGCATTGGTTACGCTAAATGGCATAACAAGGAACTCATAGTAGCCATACCGTCATCTGAAGGCCGTCTTCTCCACGTCCTCGTCCCGAACTCTGAGCTGATGATAGCCTGACCTGAGGTCTATGTTCGAGAACCACCGTGCTCCCTTGAGCTGATCGAAGAGGTCATCAATCCTCTTTAGCGGATACTTGTTCCTCACTGTCACCTGGTTCAGGCGACGATAGTCGACACAGAGTTGCAAGCTCCCGTCCACCTTCTTGGCAAACAATATCGGGGAAGCCCAGGGTGAAACACTGGGTCAGATGAATCCTTTTCCCTGCAAGTCCTCCAACTGTACCCGTAGCTCTCGAAGCTCGGCGGGAGCCATCTGATATGCTGGGGTGGATATCGGGGCAGTCTCGGGGTACATATCAATATAAAAATCTACCTCTCTACGAGGAGGTAGTCCTGGAACGTCTTCAGGGAAAACGTCCGCATAGTGATCCACCACTGCAGGAAAACCAGGACTTCGCACGTCAAATGCTCCTAGGATGAGGCTAGCCAACTGACGAGTGATGGGCTCTCCTCTCCTCTGCGAGAGTCCATACTATTCTGCGAAGGCTCCCTTCTCGCCGGTGAAGGTGAACCTGCTCCCGTCGGTGCGTACACACCGCACCTTGCGCCTAATACAGTCAATCTGAGCATGGACTGTAGATAACCAATCCATGCCTAAGATGACATCGTAAGGCCTCGATGCCGCTACAAGAAGATCCTAGCCGAAGCTCTCACCTCCTAGAGTAATCTCACACTACCGGAACCAGTGCGTAATTGTCTAGTCTACTCCCGAAGGAGTCTCTAGCCGTAAGGATCGAGCCAACGGCTCTATCGGAATCTCTGAGCTCCGAACAAGGGCAGCGGCTATGAAATAATGACTCGCCCCTGTGTCTATAAGCACTACAGAAATGGTGGAATAGACACAGATAGTACCTATAATCATCTCGGGCGTGCCATGGTCATAGACCTCTGCTTCCTGGAGTTGTGCCTGTCTCTGCCCGCCAGCTCCCTGTGGTCGGGGTAGACCTTCTGGTGGTGGTGGTGGTAGAGCCTCAAAGCGTCTCCCACCACCTGCTGCTCGGCCAGCTCCTCTTCCTCGTCCTCCTGCTCCCTGCGGACCGCCATGGTCGACCCTCTACCTCTTCCTGGGTGTCCCCTCAACTGTCTGCTTCTCCTCGGCACGGAGGGTCGGGCAGTCACGAGCCATGTGGCTCTGCCCGCCGCATGCGTAGCACTGTCTGCCTCTCGAAAGACTGGCTCTGCACTGTGTGCCCTGTACTACTGAGCCAGTGTCCTGAGGTCGTCTGGCTAAGGGTCTTGTCTGCCTGGACCCATGAGTCATTCGTCGACTGCCTGCTGTAGAAGACTCTCCTACGTGCCGCCCTGCGGTAGGTCTCACTGCTGATGCAGGCTCAGCAAGGAATCTCTCGATCAGAAGGTCTCTCTCCAGTACCCCTGCCTGAGTCGGAATACTGAGGGAGATCAGCGATGCCCTGATCTCATGCCTCAATCCCTGCTCAAAGTTCTGGGCCCGGAAGAATGGGTCTTGTACCATGTATGTCGAGTAGCACGATAGATTGGTAAATCTCGCCGAGTACTGGGCGACCGTCAAGATTCCCTGCCGCAGTTGTAGAAGCTCCTGGATGCACACCGCACGGAGGGTGGCTAGGAAGAACTCTGAGCGGAAGAGGCTCTCAAATTCCGTCCAGAGGAGAGATGCCTCATCGTGCACCTGGAGCATCAAACTCCACCATCTGCCTGCTGCCACATGCAGGAGGCTCGCTGCGAGGATCACCATGAGGTCTGCTGGTGTCCTCACTAACCTAAAAAACCCATACAAATGCCTCTAGCCAATCCTCGGCTACCTGAGTGTCCGTCTCCCCGCGGAACCTGGGCGGTCGCTGCCGCTGAAACTTGTGCAGTGCACTAAGGCGACGTGCATCGTCAGCTGCTGGGGCTGGTAGCATCGGTGGCTCGGCGGGTAGAGGTCTCACCGGTGCCTCTGCTATCAAATGGCCCTATACCAAGGCCTCGTCGCTCGGTGGGTTGTCGTCACGTACAACGCTCGGAACCCTAGCTGGCTGCCGTCATGGGGCCATCCTGAAAAGAAACAGGTGCGCCAGGGTCAAACAGTATACCTGGTGAGCTGACACAAAGTAATCACAAAGAAAGCTTCAAACACACATGCAATCAATTTTTTCGTGCATTAAGTCGGAAATCAGAAGTCAGGGTCCTGGTGTACGGATACATCGGTCGCCGCACCAAAACTGGACTCCCTGGACTGATAACCACACTCAATACTCTTAACACTATTGCTTCACATAGAAAAACATCAGAGTCCAAAGTTCTGCAGTGAAAACTGAACTCCTCTGATACCAATTTGTCACGAACCGTCCTCGGGGCCCGTGCCGTGACTACCCCAAGCCTGCCTTCCATAGGCCAGGGGATGGAGACTAGAACCAAGGCGTAATTCCCGGTAAAAAGGGAAGGCATTGCCTTTTTAAAGTAAACAAACACCATAGAGCAAGCAAGCAGAAGTAAACACTAAGTAAAAACTGGATACAACAGTAAGTGCGGAAAAAGTAAGTGGGCCAGAATACAAACCCAAACTGAAAGTAAAGTACAACTGAAAAGGAGATTACAACAACTGAAAAGTAAATTCGCAGTCTCGAGCTGTCCACTAGAAGTCCCACCTGAAGGGTGGGTACAGATAGCCTCCACAGCTCCTCGGGTCCAGCCATCCGCTCCGAGTACGTCCCGCCCAGTGGTCCACCTCCAGGTACCGACCTGCTCCACAAGCCTCAACCACGATCAGCATTGTCCGTCGTCTGCAACCAACACAACGTAGTGCGGTCATAGCCTGTGCAGGGGTGAGTATAAGCTACTCAGTAGGGACCCCTAGACCCCCGAAGGTCTCCCAGCATCCACAAAGAATAATCCACAAAGGAAAGATACAATCACGAAGTAACATCCGACACTACTTAGGTATATGCCCATAGATATACCTAAGTCATCAATTCCAGTTCACTCCAACCTCCAAGCCCCAAGTTCGATCACATCCACATAGGAAATCACAACCCGATCCACACAGGAAAGCATAACGTAATCCACATAGGAAAGCAAGTCAAGATTCATCTCACACTGGTATACTTCTTTGTATGACGATAGAGATGATCAGATATAGCCACTGATTCATCTAAGTCGTCGGAACCACACGGGATCGATAGGTATTAACCCCCACAATGACCCACAAAGGATCTGACCCACATAGGATCGATAGGTAACTAACCCCCGCAATGACCAGGATATGTAGGCGCTGGCCCACACAGGACCGCTGTGCGCTGACCCACACAGGATCTGACCCACACAGGATCGGTAGCACGGATTCACGTAGGATCGCTGAGTGTTGTAGTCGTCGTCGTCGAATCCATGGAGGATTTATGCACAGTCGTCATCGTCGTCGCAATCACAGCCAGCTCTAGGATTCCCGCACACAGCAAGCTCGTTTCGGAGGGTCTGCTCCACGAGCCGAGGGGCTGATACATCAACTGACACAAAGTTTGGATTTTATGTATCCAAAAGTTCTGTATCGTCAACAGAAACTCAACGTCACAGACGGCGCGTCAATCGGACGCCCGGTCTGAGAGTTATTGGCTTTTTCGTCCTAGCAGCCCGGTTGGTTTTTAAGTCAAAACCGACCCGACCATACTCCAACTACGTCCAAACCTTGAGCGGAGTAATCTAAAATGTCCTCCTCACTTAGAGGAATCCAACAAAGTCGACGGCACGTCAATCGGACGTCCAGAGCTCAAGTTATAAGCGTTTCCGCACCGAGGGCCCGGTTGGTTTCGTGTACGAACAAACCCGGCCAAACCCAAAGTTCTCCGAGACCCTAAGTGTAATATACCGAAATGACTGTCTCGATCCAAGGATCTCTACGCAACTGACGGTGCGTCGATCGGAGGCTCGTAGCTCAAGTTATGGGAAAAAGACTGAAAAGTCCGGTATTAGGGGGTTCGGGCCCGGTCCGACCCGGCCCGGTACCCTCTAGGTCGGCCCGAACCGGGTCGACCTGACCCGGGTCTGGGTCCGGCCCGCTTGGGCGCGGCCTGGCCAGGCTGGCGCGACCCGGCCCGGCCTGGGCGCGGCCCTGCCCGGCCTGGGCGTGGCCCGACCTAGCGGTCTGGTTTGGCCGCGCGGCGCACTGGCGCACCGGCCAGGAGTCTCGGCCGAAACGGCCGAGCGATGAGACGCGGGGGGGGGGGGGGGGGGGCGATGCCCCCCGCTTGCTTTGCTAACTGCATCCCCACGGGGGGCCGCTCCTTTCCAACGGACGCGGCCGAGCGCCGCGTCCCACCTCCTCCGGTCCAGCGAGGTCGTGGGACTAGCAGCGCGCTGGGCGCCGCAGTCTCCTTGCGGCCGGCCGGTGCCGGTGAGGCATGCCGGCAGAGCGTTCTTCAGACCACCGGACGAGCTCTGGTGGTCAGATATGCCTGCCGTCTTCGCCAACGGCCCTCCCGGGACCGGTTCTTCACTGCGAAGACCTCACAACGCCCATGCGGCCTGTTTCATCATCGCCCGCTAATCCGCACACCAAGAACGAAGGGATGGTGGGTTCGGACTTGTTCGTTGGTCTGCACCCACCGCATTAGCGGTTTAAAAAGGCTTCCGAAAAATATTTAAACATATTTCGTGGGTATAAATCACAAATATTTAATTGAATCAAAACCCCTACCTCGTCGAATTCGTTGAGAGAGGGTTCGTCGTGGAAAAGTACGTCGCGGACGAAGGCATCGCAGAAGAGGTATCGTCATGTAGCGGAAGAAGTGTCGCGGAAGAAGCATCGTGGAAGAAGCGTCGTTGATTTCTTAAGATTCGGAGTTCTTCGCGTTCTTCGAGAGGAAGAGAAGATCTTCAAGAGCCTGAGTGAAAACTCCCTAGCCTCTCAACACCACCAGCCTAATAAAAAAAATAAGAGTTGTCTTATTTTTATTTCACAAGTCTTGCGTTTTAAAATTCAAAAACGAAAGAAACAATTAAGTGAATTAATTTCAACGCTTAAACCTCCACATTAAGGATGCATTTCTTAACCATAATAAACGCAAGGGTTGACTTCACTAATAGGGGGTGTGGGTGCGTTACTTAATTAAAGGAGGGGGTTGAAAAAGGTGAAGGAAACGGTGGGGATCGTGTGGGACCCACCTCACAAATATCCTACCAAGTGGGTAGGATATTGTGGGTCCCACATCATCCACTTAACATAGGTTAAGCGACTTAAAATAAAATAAGTTGGTCGCACCATTTTATTTTATTCATTTACTTAACCTGAAAATTTAAAAACCACACCCGAGCAAACGTAACTACGGAAAAGGTGTTTCAAAGCAATTACTGGTGCCGAGATTCCATCGGTGCCCTCAAAATTCTATTCCGAGCACCGGTTCAAAAGTTAGAAAAACCCGCTCATTCGTTCACTGAACGTACCTGAGCTAAACTTCGGAAAAAGATTCCGGGCACACCGGGCCTCAGAATCAGGTACCGTCAGAAACTGCGTTCTTGTAAAATTCCAAAAAAATTTAAGAAAAAAAATTCCTTGAATTTTTACGGGTCTTTACACTACTCCCACCTCAGGGCTTTACGTCCCCGTAAAGATACATCAAAAACTAGGGAAAAAAATGTGGGTACTGAGCACGCATCTGAGCCTCCCGCTCCAAAGTGCTCTCCTGGAGGTTCTCGTGCTACCATCTGATGCGCACTAGAGTAATCGACCATCCACATAGTACCTGCTCTTGTCGATACTCAATCTCCACCAGGACCTCCGCAAAAGTCGCCCCATCATCAACGTCCAGCTCCCCATGGTCAATGATATGTGTCGGTTCATGCACGTATCTCCTCAGCTGAGATACGTGGAAGACGTCGTGTACCCGGTGCAATTGAGGTGGTAGAGCCAAGCGATAAGCCACCTCGCCAATCCTATTGAGGACCTGGAATGGTCCGATGAAGCGTGGAGATAACTTGCCGCCTCGGTCAAATCTCTGTAATCCACGTCGAGGTGAGACCCGCAAGAAGACGTGGTCGCCATCCTCGAACTCTAGTGGCCTCCGCCTCCTGTCAGCATAAGACTTCTTCCGGCTCTGAGCTGTCCTCATCCGCTCCTGGATGACCTGGACCTTCTCTGTCGTGGCCTGGACCATCTCCGATCCCACAAGTGCTGACTCTCCAGGGTCTTTCCAGCATATAGGAGATCTTCAAGGTCGGTCGTACAATGCCTCGTATGGTTTCATCCTGATGGTGGAGTGGTATTTGTTGTCGTACGCGAACTCCAATAAGGGTAGGTGGTCCTCCTAGCTGTGACCAAAGTCAAGGACACATGCGTGAAGCATGTCCTTGAGAGTCTGAATGGTCCTCTCCATATGACCATCTGTCTGAGGGTGAAAGGCGATGCTCAGACGTAGTTGCGTCCCGAATGCCTCCTGCAACCCCTTCCAAAGCCGGGAAGTAAAGAGAGCATCTCGATCGGAGACGATAGATAATGGCACACCGTGAAGTCGTACAATCTCTTGAACGTAGAGACGTCCCAAGCTCTCCACTGAGCCCTGCTCTCTAATGGGTAAGAAGTGATCCGACTTGGTGAGTTGTTCGACAATCACCCAAATGGAGTTGTGACCCCTGGAAGTGCATGGAAGTCCAGTCACGAAATCCATAGATATCTCGTCCCACTTCCACTCCAGGACCTCCAAGGGTTTTACCAAGCCTTCTGGTACCTGGTGCTCTGTCTTCCCCTGCTAGCAGGTGAGGCATAGAGAAACGAACTCTGCCACAGCCTTCTTCATGCCCGGCCACCAGTGTTGTCATCTGAGATTCTGGTACATCTTCGCCACTCCAGGATGTACCGCCAAAGGCGAAGTGTGAAAATATCTCATCACCTCCTCTCGTAAAGCAACTGGTACCAAGTTGCATCCTCTGAAAAGGACGTCGTGCTCTCCTCCTAAGGAGTAACCATCAGGTGCCTGTCCTGAGGATATATGCGCACGCCGCGTCTCACAGTCAGCGTCCCCATGCTATGCCTCTCTGATCCGCTGCAGCAGTGGAGGAGTGATTGTGAGTGACTAAAGGAAGGCTTCTCCATCTCTATCCATGAAAAATATCTAGAAAGCGGCTAGCTGCTCTGTCGCCTCCCCAAGTAGTTCAATTCCCGTCCTCTTGCTGAGAGCATCAGCTACTACGTTCCCATTCCCAGGAGTATAGACTATCTCAAATTCATAGTCCTGGAGGAACTTGAGCCATCATCACTGTCTCAGGTTCAGGTCCTTCTGAGAGAATATGTACCTGAGACTCTGATGGTCAGAATAGACTGTAAAGCGCTCACCCATTAGATAGTGTCGCCACATCTTCAGAGCGAAGACCACTACTACTAACTCCAGGTCATGGGTAGTGTAGTTCTGCTCATGCGGACTCAACTGGCATGATCCATAGGTGATCACTACCCGCTCCTGCATCAGGACACATCCGAGTCCGGTCCCTGATCCATCACAGTAGACTACATACCCTACCCCCTCCTCCGGTAGCCTCAAGATAGGTGCGTTGGTCAATCTCTGTCTCAGCTCCTGGAAGCTCTGCTGACATCTGTCTGAACACACAAAGGGTTTCCCATTCTCCGTCAAAGCTGAGAGTGGTGCCGAAACTCTGGAGAAGTCTGGCACAAATCTCCGATAGTATCCAACTAGTCCCAAGAAACTCTGCACCTCCATCACGCTCCTGGGTGGATCCCAAGCTATCATTGCCTCGATCTTCACAGGACCCACCGCAACTCCAGCCTCAGAGATGACATGTCCCAAGAAGTGGACCTCACGTATCCAGAACTGACACTTCGAGAGATTTCCATAAAGTTGGTGCTCTCAGAGGGTGTCTAGTATAACCCATAAGTGGTAGGCGTGCTCCTCCTCAGTCGTCGAGTATATCAAAATGCCGTCGATGAAGACCATGACAAATAGATCGAGGTATGGCTGAAATATCTTGTTAATGAGGCCAATGAACACTGATGGAGCATTGGTTATGCCGAATGGCATAACCAAGAACTCATAGTGGCCATACCGTCATCTGAAGGCCGTCTTCTGCACGTCCTCGTCCCGAACTCTGAGCTGATGATAGCCTGACCTGAGGTCTATCTTCGAGAACCACTGTGCTCCCTTGAGCTGATCGAAGAGGTCATCAATCCTCGGTAGCGGATACTTGTTCCTCACTGTCACCTGGTTCAGGCGACGATAGTCGACACAAATTCTCAAGCTCCTGTCCGCCTTCTTGGTGAACAATATCGGGGAAGACCAGGGTGAAACACTGGGTCGGATGAATCCTTTGCCCTGCAAGTCATCCAACTGTACCTGTAGCTCTCGAAGCTCGGCGGGAGCCATACGATATGCTGGGGTGGATATCGGGCTATTCCCGGGGTACAAATCAATATAAAAGTCTACCTCTCTACGATGAGGTAGTCCTGGAACATCGTCGGGGAAAACGTCTGCATACTGATCCACCATTGCAGGAAAACCAGAACTCCGTACATCAACTGCTCCTAGGATGAGGCTAGCCAACTGATGAGTGATGGTTTTTCCTCTCCTCTGCGAGAGTCCATCCTATGCTGCGAAGGATCCCTTCTCACCGGTGAAGGTGAACCTGCTCTCGTCGGTGCGTACACACCGCACCTTGCGCCTAATACAGTCAATCTGAGCATGGACTGTAGATAACCAATCCATGACCAAGATGATGTCGTAAGGCCTCGACGCTGCTACAAGAAGATCCCAGCCGAAGCTCTCACCTCCTAGAGTAAGCTCACACTGTCGGCACCACTGCGTAATCATCAAGTCTGCTCCCGTAAGAGTCTCTAGCCGTAAGGATCGAGACAACGGCTCTGTCGGAATCTCTGAGCTCCGAACAAGGTCAGCGGCTACGAAATAATGACTTGCCCCTGTGTCTATAAGAATTTCAGCAAGGGTGGAATAGACACAGATAGTACCTTGAATCATCTTGGGCGCGCTGTGGTCGTAGGCCTCCGCTGCCTGGAGTTGTGCCTATCTCTGCCCGCCAGCTCCCTGTGGTCGGGGTGGACCTCCTGGTGGTGGTGGTGGTAGAGCCTCAAAGCATCGCCCACCACCTGCTGCTCGACCAGCTCCTCTGCCTCGTCCGCCTGCTCCCTGCGGACCGCCACGGTCGACCCTCGGCCTCTACCTGGGTGGCCCCTCAATCGTCTGCTGCTCCTCGGCAGGGAGGGTCGAGCAGTCACGAGCCATGTGGACCTGCCCGCTGCATGCGTAGCATTGTCTGCCTCTTGAAAGACTGGCTCTGCTCTGTGTGCCCCGCACTGGTGAGCCAGTGTCCTCAGGTCATCTTCCTGAGGGTCTGGTCTGCTTGGACCCATGAGTCATCCATCAACTGTCTGCTGCAGAAGACTCTACTACGTGCCGCCCTGCAGTAGGTCTCGCTGCTGATGCAGGCTTAGCAAGGAAGCTCTCGATCAGAAGGGCTCGCTCTAGTACCCCTGCCTGAGTCAGAATACTGAGGGAGATCAGCGATGCCCTGATCTCATGCCTCAATCCCTACTCAAAGGTTCGGGCCCGGAAGAATCTGTCTCGTACCATGTCTGTCGAGTAGCGCAAGAGATCAGTAAATCTCGTCGAGTACTGGGTGACCGTCAAGCTGCCCTGCCGCAGCTGTAGAAGCTCCTGGATGCGCACCGCACGGAGGGTGGCTGGGACGAACTCTGAGTGGAAGAGGCTCTCAAAGTCCATCCAGATGAGAGATGCCTCCTTGTGCACCTGGAGCATCAAGCTCCACCATCTGCCTACTGCCACGTGCAGGAGGCTCGCTGCGAGGATCACCATGAGGTCTGTTGGTGTCCTCACTAACCTGAAAACCCGTACAACTGCCTCCAGCCAATCCTTGGAAGCCTGAGGGTCTGTCTCCCTACGGAACCTGGGCAGTCACTAGCGCTGAAACTCGTGCAGTGCACTAAGGCGGTGTTCATCGTCAGCGGCTGGGTCTGGTAGCATCGGTGGCTTGGCGGGTAGAGGTACCGTCGGTGCCTCTGCTATCAAAGGGCCCTATACCGACGCCTCGTCACTCGGTGGGTTGTCGTCACGTACAACGCTCGGAACCCTAGCTGGCTGCCGTCGTGGGGCCATCCTTAAAAGAAACAGGTGTGCCACTGTCAAACAGTATACCTGGTGAGTTGACACAAAGTAATCACAAAGAAAACTTGAAACACACATGCAATCAATGTTTTCGTGCATTAAGTCGGAAATCAGAAGTCAGGGTCTTGGTGTACGGATATGTCGGCCGCCGCACCAACACTGGACTCCCTGTACTGATAACCACACTCAATACTCTTAACACTATTACTTCACATAGAAAAATATCAGAGTCCAAAGTTCTGCAGTAGAACCGAACTCCTCTGATACCAATTTATCAGAACCCTTCCTCGGGGCCCGTGCCGTGACTACCTCAAGCCCGCCTTCCATAGGCCAGGGGCTGGAGACTAGCACCAAGGCATAATTCCCGGTAAAAAGGGAATGCATTGCCTTTGTAAAGTAAACAAACACCACAGAGAAAGCAAGTAGAAGTAAACACTAAGTTAAAACTGGATACAATAGTAAGTGCGGAAAAAGTAAGTGGGCTAGAATACAAACCCAAACTGAAAGTAAAGTACAACTGAAAAGGAGAGTACAGCAACTAAAAAGTAAAGCCACAGCCTCAAGCCGTCCACTGAAATTACCACTTAAAGGGTGGGTACAGATAGCCTCCACAGCTCCTCGGGTCCAACCGTCTGCTCTGAGTACGTCCGGCCCAGTGGTCCACCTCCAGGTACCGACCTACTCCGCAAGCCTCAACCATGATCAGCACTGTCCGTCGTCTGCAACCAACACAACGTAATGCGGGCATAGCCCATGCAGGGTTGAGTATAAGCTACTCAGTAGGGACCCCGAGACCCCCGAAGGTCTCCCAGAATCCACAAAGGATAATCCACAAAGGAAAGATACAATCACGAAGTAACATCTGACACTACTTAGGTATATGCCCATACATATACCTAAGTCATTAATTCTAGTTCACTCCAACCTCCGATCCCCAAGTTCGATCTCATCCACACAGGAAATCACAACCCGATTCACACAGGAAAGCATAATGTAATCCACATAGGAAAGCAAGTAAAGATTCAGCTCACACAGGTATACTTCTTCGTATGACGATAGAGATGATCAGATATAGTCACTGATTCATCTAAGCTGTCGGACCCACATAGTATCGATAGGTACTAACCCCCGCAATGACCCACAAAGGATCTGAGCCACACATGATCGATAGGTAACTAACCCCCGCAATGACCCACATAGGATCGGACCCACACGGGATCTGTAGGCACTGGCCCACACAGGACCGCTGAGCGCTGACCCACACAGTATCTGACCCACACAGGATAGCTAGCACTGATCCACGTAGGATCTCTGAGTGTTGTAGTCGTCGCCGTTGAATCCACAAAGGATTTCTGCACAGTCGTCATCGTCGTCGCAGTCGCAGCCAGCTCTAGGGTTCCCGCACACAGCAAGCTTGTTTCGGATGGTCCACTCCATGAGCCGAGGGGCTGATACATAAACTGACACAAATTCCAGAGTTGATGCATCCAAAAGTTTTGTATTGTCAACAGGAACTCAACGTCACAGACGGCGCGTCAATCGGACGTCCGGTCTGAGAGTTATTGGCTTTTTTGTCCTAGGAGCCCAGTTGGTTTTTAAGTCAAAACCGACCCGACTGTACTCCAAATGCATCCAAACCTCGATCGGAGTAATCCAAAAGTTCCGTCTCACTTAGAGGAACCCAACAAAGTCGACGCCACGTCAATCGGACGTCCGGAGCTCAAGTTATAAGTGTTTTCGCTCCGAGGGCCCGGTTGGTTTCGTGTACGAACCAACCCGGCCGAACCCAAAGTTCTCCGAAACCATGAGTGTAATATACCAAAAGGAACGTCTCGTTCCAAGGATCGCTACGCAACTGACGGTGTGTCGATCGAAGGCCCGTAGCTCAAGTTATGGGCAACAGACAAAAAATTATGGTATTAGGGGGTTCGGGCTCGGTCCGACCCGGCCTGGTACCCCCTGGTTCGGCCATAACCGGGTCGACCCGACGCAAGTCCGGGTCCGGCCCACTTAGGTGCGGCCTGGCTCGGCCTGGCGGTCCGGTCTGGCCGCGCGGTGTGCTGGCGCACCGGCCAGGAGGCTCGGTCGAAACGGCCGAGCATTGAGACACGGGGGGGGGGGGGGGGGGGGGCGCTGCCCCCCGCTTGATTTTCTAACCGCGGCCCCACAGGGGGCCACTCATTTCCAACGGACGTGGTTGAGTGCCCCTTCCCGCCTCCTCTGGTCCCGCTCAGTCGCAGGACTAGCGGCCTGCCGCCGCCGCGGCCCTTCCCGGCGGCGCGCCAGGCGCCGCCGTCTCCTGGCGGCCAGCTGGTGTAGCGTTCCGTGGACCACTGGACGAGCTCCGGTGGTTGGATTTGTCTATCATGTTTGCTAACGGCCCTCCTGGGACCGGTTCTTCACTATGGAGACCTCACAACGCCCGTGCGGCCTGTTTCATCATCACCCGATGATCCGCACACCAAGAATGAAGGGACGCTGGGTTCAGACTTGTTCGTTGGTCCGCACCCACCACGTTAGCAGTTTAAAAAGTCTTCCAACAAATATTTAAACATATGTCGTGGGTATAAATCACAAAGATTTAATTGAATCAAAACCCCTACCTCGTTGAATTCGTTGAGCGACGGTTCGTCGCGGAAAAGCACGTCGCGGAAGAAGGCGTCGCAGAAGAGGGTTCATCGCGTCGCGGAAGAAGCATCGCAGAAGAAGCGTCGCGGAAGAAGCGTCGCGGAAGAAGAGTCATTGATTTCCGAGGATCCAGCGTTCTTCGCATTCTTTGATTTCTTCGCGTTCTTCGCGAGGAAGAGAAGATCTTCAAGAGCCTGAGTGAAAACTCCCTAGCCTCTCAACACCACCAGCCTAATAAAAAAAATAAGAGTTGTCTTCTTTTTATTTCACAAGTCTTGCGTTTTAAAATTCAAAAATGAAAGAAACAATTAAGTGAATTAATTGCAACGCTTAAACCTCCACATTAATGAGGTGTTTCTTAACCATAATAAACGCAAGGGTTGACTTCATTAATAGGGGGTGCGGGTGTGTTACTTAATTAAAGGAGGGGGGTTGAAAAAGGTGAAGGAAACGGTGGGGATATTGTGGGCCCCACCTCACAAATATCCTACCAAGTGGGTAGGATATTGTGGGTACCACGTCATCCACTTAACATAGGTTAAGCGACTTAAAATAAAATAAATTGGTCGCACCGTTTTATTTTATTCATTTACTTAACCCGAAAATTTAAAAACCACACCCGAGAAAACACAACTCCAGAAAAGGTGTTTCTAAGAAATTACCGACGCTGTGATTCCACTGGTGCCCTCGGAATTCGATTCCGAGCACCGGTTCAAAAGTTATAAAAACCCGCCCGTTCGTTCACTGAACGTACCTGAGCTAAACTTCGTAAAAATATTCCAGGCACACTGGGCCTCGGAATCAGGTGCCGTCAGAAACTGAGTTCTTGTAAAATTCCAAAGAAAATTAAGAAAAAAAATTCCTTGAATTTTTATGGGTCTTTACAGAACCTCATGATGTTGATTTCCTATCATCCACTAAACCGGCCCAATCTGCATCTGTATATCCCAACAACTCCGAATAATATTTTTCATTATACATCAAGACAAAATCCACCATTCCTTTAATATACCAAAGTATCATTTTTACTACAATCATGTTCCTTTCCTTGGGATTGATTTTATATCGTACTTCTTGACATGTGGAAAAAACAATATCAGGTCTCTTCGTTATTAGGTACATTAAACTCCCAATAATCTGCCTATATTATATGATATTAACTTCCTTTCCATTGTTATCTTTTGATAATTTTATCCGGGTAGCAACTGGAGTCTTCATCTCCTTGTAATTTTCCATTCCAAATCTTCTCAGAACCTCCTTGGAATATTTGTATTGAGAAATGAAAGTGTCATTCTTTCCTTACACCTGTAAACCGAGGAAAAATGCCAGCTCTCCAATCATTGACATTTTGAACTCACTTTTCATGAATTCGAAAAACTTTTGCACTGAGCTTCATCTGATCCACCATATATTATGTCATTGACATAAACCAGCACCGTCATACTATGATTACTGTCATTGTTGAAATATATATTGTAATCAACTCCACCGCATTGGAAACCAAGATTCTTCAAATACTGATAAAGCCTAAAGTACCATGCTCTTGGTGCTTGTTTTAGACCATATAACACCTTCTTCAGCTGGAAAACCTTTTTCTCATCCTCATGAATGAGAAAACCATATGGATTCTCGATATAAACTTCTCCCTCTAGAACCCCAATCAAGAATTCATATTTGACATCCATCTTAAACACTTTGAACTTCTGTTTCACTGCAATGGCTAAGAATAATCTAATTTTCTCCAACCTTGAAACCAGTGAAAATGTGTCATCAATATATATTCCCTCTATTTGGTAGTATCCTTTGAACACTAGTCGTGATTTGTTTCGAATCACTATGTCGTCTTCATTCATCTTGTTGTGATAGACTCATTTAGTCCCGATGACATTATTATCTACTATCCCCAAAACAATCTCTCACGTCTGATTCTTCTCAATCTGATCTAGCTCTTCGTTCAAAGCTTGAACCCAATTTTCATCTTCAGATACATCAGCAAAGCATTTAGGCTCTACCTGATATAGGAAAGATTTCTACAGTAGTGAATTCATTCTTCTTTTCTGAACTGGAGCTGACTGATCACCAATTATATTCTTCCTGTCAATTTTATCTCGACTTCTTGGCTTCTATGTAGATACAGATTTTACTTCCTCATTCTTATCATCAGTATCTTCTTCTGAATCAGCATCGGTCACTTTTTCTCCCTCTACATTGCTTTCCTTCTCATCACTTTCATTGGGAAATTGTTTACTAGGTTGTTTAATGCTCTCATGATTCTCTACTACAGTGAAATCATTACTCCAAACTACTTTTCCCAGCCTTTTATTAAAACGCTTGTATGCTTTGCTTTTTCTAGATTAGCCATGGAATATCCCTTCATCTCCTCATGACTCAAATTTCTTATTTTTTTCTTTGTTGTGAATAAAGAACTTACTCCCAAATATCTGAAAGTATTTCACTTTTGGATTCTTTTCATACCACATCTCATATGAAGACTTTCCTTCCTTTAGATACAACAGAGCTCTGTTAGAAATGTAGATCGATGTTAAAACTTCTTCCTTCCAAAATTTCTCTGGTATATCCTTTTCAATGAGCATTGTCCTAGCCATGTTTTTGATGATATGATTTCTCCCTTCAACCACTCCATTTTGCTGTGGAGTTCTTACTGAAGAAACTTTATGCCTTATCTCATGTTTCTCTAGATAGTCTTCCACCTAACTGTTTGTGAATTCCGTACCATTATCAGTTCAAAACTTTAAAATTTTCTATCCAAGCATCCTTTCACACTCTCTTCGGTACTGCTTTAGGAAACTGAATGCATCATACTTATGGGCAATGAAGAATACCCATGCCATTCTGCTATAGTCATTAATGAAAAGAATGTAGTACCTCTTTCTGTCAATGGATCTCAGTGAGATAGGTCCAAAAACATTAGCATGCATCAATTTAAGCACTCTTGTTGATTTATTTTCCTTTACCTTGTACGTATTTCTGATGATCTTCCCCTTTTGACATGAATCGCAGGTATGAGTACAATCACGTGATAGCTTCAGGAGGTCTCTTGTTGCATCACACTTTACCAGATCTTCCAAGTATGGTTGGAAAAGATGACCAGGTCATCTATGCCACATCTTGTTTTCTTCCTCTCTAGACAGAAATCACATATCTTCTTATCCACTTATCTGTTAGAGATTTCCTTTTGTTCTTTTTTCCTATAGAACCACTACGCCATCTTTTCCTTTGACGACACACATATTCTAAGTAAACATTATAGAATGCCCTAAGTCACATAGCTAACTGACACTAAGCAAATTGTGATTGATACCTTCAGCTACTATGACAACAGCACGTCTCATTTCTTTTCCCCAAACTTTTCATTTCCCAAGCCAATAATCTTCAAGCCTTCGTTGTTTCCAAACTTGAAAACTCCTTTTTTATATTTTATGCCTGTAACAAGATCTTTATTACCTATCATGTGGGATGTGCACCCTCTATCAAGGATCCATACACCATAATGGTCTGATACTTTAAGGGTAATTTCCATCACCACTTCCTTCTCATCCTTTTTCTTTTCGATCCATTTTTTTGACCTCACTCTCGGTGTAGGTTGAAAATCTTGATCTTCCTTGAAGTGTGATGGCCCAGCTTCAAACTGCAGAGTTGAAAATCGATTTTTTCATTTTCAACTCATCAGTTGGTTATTGATTTTATGCTTAAAAAAACTTTGATTCTTCCTTGACACATTCCTCTGCATGGTTGATGTACAATATCTAGCCATGTGACCAAATTCTACGCACCAAAAACAATGTCCCTCAAAGGATGTTCTATAATATTGATATCTATTTGGTTGTCAATATTGTTTATGTTCCCTTCAGTATCTCTTGGATATGGAACACACAAACTATTAATGTCCCATATTTCACAACAATAACACCTAATATAGGGTTCATTCCTATGTGTCACTTCTATACTACTAGTTTCCCCTTGGGATCTCTGAATATTCTGATTCTACATTGTGCCCAAATTAACCTTCAATCTCAAAAAGGGTACTTATGGTCTGAATTCAATTTTCACAACTTTTTTTTCAATCATGTCCCACATCAGCCTTAGCATCTGAACATAATTGATGCTTCCTTTGTGCAGAACCACTATGATCCACTTTTAGCTTCTCATTTTTTTTGAGTGATCTGATATCCTAATGTCGTAACAGGAGTCAAGAGTTTTTCTTAATCCTTAACCTTTTTCTTCAAACCAACAACTTATCCTTAAAGTTCTTCGATATACTTGGTTTTATCTTCACTGAGGTATTCAAGCCATCGATCTCCCTTTTCTATTCTTTAACCTTGATTTTATACTCACTAACTGATTCTGAGTCCTTTGGTGTTGATGACTTGAGTTTCTCAATTTCTTCCATCAACTCATACTTCTCTTATTATTTCTACTATATATAGAGTTTGGATTCACAAACTACATTGTTGGATTTCTTTGTTTTAGCTCTCCAAACATCTATCACTTCAAGATATGCTTCTAATTCAGCTTCCATGACAACTCTTCATTAAATTTATTCTTCTTCTTCATTAGCATCAGTTTCTTCCTTTTTTGAGAGCTACCGAAAACTACCACCATAGCATTCTATCCATTATCTATGCAGTTATCTATCTCTTCCACCCCTTCAACCTTAGACTCATCTGAACTGCCACATTCTTGTGATAAAAGAATATTTTTCTTAAAGAAATTTCTCTTGAATTGTTTCTTTCCTTTCCCATAGGCTAAAGACTTCTTATTGGGAATTTTGATTTCATCCTCCTCATCTTCTTGAAACTTATTAGGGAACCTTGCAACAAGATGACCAACTTTTCTACATCTAAAACAATCAAGTGGAAGTTTCCCTTTAAGATTTCCTTTTTTTCTTTGAAGATTATAGGAAAGTAATAACATCACCTCATCAGTCTCTTCTTCTTCCTGATAATCTTCAATGGTGAGCTTCTTTATGGCCTTAAATGACACCTATTTAGATTTTCCCTTTTCCATAGAATTTTTTTCATCATTTCTCATTTCATATGCAACAAGAGTGTTGTGCAGGTTATCCAATGTCATCTCTTTTAGGTCATTATCCTCCAAAACTGAAACTTTCAGATTTAAACGAGGTGGAAGTTTCCTCAATATGCACTTCACAATATTTATGTCTTCAATAACTTTTTAAATACCTCGCATCTCTTCCACAAAAACATTTACCCCTTCAAGGAAAGCATCAATAGATTCATTCGAGGTCATTCTCATATCTTCATACTTGTTCCATAGAACTTTCATCTTTTCCTCTCTGACCTTTGTATCTCCTTCATATATATTCAATAGATTTTCTCGCATAGCATGTGATTTTTTTCATGACATCACCTTCTTATATATAGCATTGGGTAGGGATCCCCTTAAATCATTGATTCCCTTGGAATCAGTATCCAATTCTCTTTGCTCAGCTTCCAATAATGAACCACTCTTAATATCGACTATTATACCATGTATTTCTACGGTGAACACATCAATTATCAAATATTGGAAGTAGTGTTTCATCTGATTCTTCCATAACTAAAAATTGTTCTTATCAATCATCGAAATCCCTTTATGATTGGTGACCTCCTTTTGAGAGAGAAATATTGATATCAACCTTTCACTTTGATACCAATTGTTAGGTCCACTAGGCTAGATACCCTAAGAGGGGGGATGAATCAGGGTATGACAGATTAAAACAACTACCCCTTTGATCTTGTTTTATTGTTAGAAAAAACTCTCTTCTCTCTCATTCCTGTCGCAGGGTATGAATAAATCTTAAATCATGCACAGGACACAACAATTTTACTTGGTTTACCCTCACTGGGCTATGTCCAAGGAGCATACACCGGAAATGTGTTGATGTACCAAATCTACTAAATGCACACTTCTATTTACAAGTTTGAAGTGGACTCATTGTCTCTCCTTGTTTACAACCATTCACAATTTCAGAACTCACTGCTCTCTCAATTGAAGTGAGCTCACTGCTTCTTTAGTATATCCACTCACAGTTTATAGATCTATAGGTCACTTCATTATCACTAATGAATATATCCTCAATTATAGATAGATTCTCTATTGAAGTTTCACTTTCATCCACTAATGAATAACACTTTTCCTCTTAACACAAGAAAATCCCTTTTTAAACTCTTTCTCAAAGCACATTGACTTTGTGAAGCTCCCACTTTGGAAAAGATGAAAAAAGCCTTTGCAATTCTCCAACCTCTTCGTGAAGTTCATAGGTTCGCAGAGCTTACAGGTTCATGAATCTCACTAGACTATAGAGATCTCTAGATTGTAGAGCTCACTAATTCATAGATCTCACATTGGTCTTTGCTAAGTACACATACTCTACAAAGCCAAACTGGCCTTTGTGGTGCAGCTTCCTTTCGCAGAGCTCAACTGCCTCTACAAATTCCCTTTTAATTTATGATGTTCCCTACTCCGCGAATCTCCTTCACAATTAGAGAGCTTAAAGTTTTTCATTTAATCACTCTACTTCTCCTGAGGGGTCGTGGTCGATTTATAGGTGATTCCACCAACTTGAGAACCTTACGCACAAAGTCAGCGCCACATCATCTCAAATCGCAAAGCTCCAAAATTTCTGTCGAAATTATCTCTATATCGCGAAGCACCACATCAATTTTCAGATCACGGAGCTTTTCTTATTCGCGGAGTGTTCCGTCAATTCCTTTGCACCGCCATTGCAAAGCTTCGCCGCAATGCTCTTCACCTCAAATGTTCATGAAGCTCGTCGTAATCATAGATCCCACCATCAACATTCTTCTAGTCTCTAAAAAATCCAATTCATGAATCCCATCTTCACAAAAATCATGCCTTTTTTATATTTTGATGAAATATTCAAGAAAATCAACTTTTCGCGATGCTCACCAAACTCCAAATTTTGGACCCCAAAAATTTGGAAAACACTAGAAAATAGAACAACCTTGTATTTATTCTTTTATACCACCTCCATATCTTCCATTCCTTTATCATGGTTCTCTATTAACATGGATTGTCAATAAAATCTCTATAAATCAACAATTCACCATGAAAACTTGCTTTGTCAACAAAAACAATCAACCCAAAAATGTTGCAATGTTACCTTGAGAGATTTTTTACCAAAAATTACATGCATGTTTTAGTGTTTTAAAACACTAAAAATGCATATATGACCATCATGGGAAAACTTCCATTTGGAATAATGTGTCATCAGTTCATACATTTTATAATTAAATATATAGTAATTTTCCCTGGCTTTCAGGACAATCCGATATAGTTTGGATAGTTTTGATCATTCCACACATGTTTTAGTGCTTTAAAACATGAAAAATGTGTTTATGGACATAATAGTAAAGTTGAAATTAATAATGACATGTCGTCAGTTCCTACATTTCAAAATTAAATATATGGTCATTTTCCTATGATTTTAAGGAAATATGATGTTATTTTCTTGGTTTTTACCCTCTAACACACATTTCTAAAACTTTCATACCTTTTAAAATTTCTTATTGATTCATTCAGAAAAGACTGCTTGTTAAATGAAAATTTTGTTTGCTTGTACATGTTAAAAAAATTCAATGGTTGTTGTCCCATGATTTTACATCAATAAGGGATTGTTTGTTATTTTTTTATCATTAAATGTGAATTTTAGTGTTTTAAAACACTAAAAATGTATTTACAGGAATCATAAGAAAACTGCAACTCATATTGATGTGGCGTCGATTCTTACATTTCAAAAATCAATACATGTTTATTTTCCTATAATAAATTTTGTCATCATTAAATATTATTTTTAAATTATAATTGTATAAATAATATGTTATTAATAAAATTAATGATTTTTCACTATTTATAATATTAGTTTAATTAATTAATAAAATATAGATTGGTTATTTTATATCTTTCAGTGCTCGAATTTGATTAAAGAAATACAATTTTACTTTCTAAACCATCATTTATTTCATGCTTAACAATCATCTAGAAAATATTTTTATAGTTAAGCGGTAGTTTTTATATGATTTGTTTTTTGGGTACTCAATGGTGGGTTTTTATTCAGTTGGAAATAGTTTTTTTAACAAAAAAAACAATAAATAACATGGGAAAAGTAAATATAACCATTGTTAAATTATTTACCATTGGTTATCAAGAACTGTCTCTAAATAGATAAAATAAATTTTTTTAGTGACTGTTATGAAAAAATTTAGCTAGAGAAAATATGAATGTTTTATATGTTATTTGAAAATGTGTGAATTGTCTATTGAATTTATAATTTACCTCACTAGGATGATCTATAAGGCTGGAAATTTCTATGGGTATTATGTCGGTCATCCACTGAAATATAGAAAATAAATCATTTTTCATTTGTGACCACCACTGATCATGTGTTTGCATATAAAAATCTTATTCTTTAACTTTTTCTTTCAATATTGCAATTTATCTCTATGATTCCCGATCAACACCACTACTAGAACCCCCACCGGGTGTATCAATAATAGATGACATTTCTCTACCAAAGATAACTAAAGGAGTAGACCCAAAACCCATCCCTTATACACATTTTGGATTCTCCTTCCATAAAACTATTCCAACTTCATTATTATAGGAAACCAATGATGATTATGATGATTTAGCATCCCAGACTTCTCAAATTTTAACCTGTTAACACAAAAATATTAACAATGATTTTTTAAAATATCAAAACATCATAATTTTTATCTAATTAATAAATTTTAATTATTATTTACTGTTATTTAAAAACTATAAAAACATAATATTGAAAATTATATTTTAACAAAAAACAAGACTTAAACCCAATTAATTGGGGCTATCTAGATACCTAAAACAATTCCAATTTGACATCATTTGATCCATGTAGTTGGCCCCATTTAATTGGGTTTAATGCTTGTTAGTTTTTATAATATATTTTTTATAATTACATTTTTATGGTAATGAAATAATATGAAATGGTAATGAAAAGTAATTACTCCAACATCTTTGGTAGGATCATTTAAAAACTGTCATATGGTTTCCTATGCACATTAAACCACATCTCTGTTTGGATAACAGAGTGACCTAATTGATTAGCATTTATAAAAAATGTAAACAAGTTATAAAAAACATTAATTTATAATAAAATGATATAAATAATTTTGAATAAAATACAAACCAAAAATTTTCTTTTTCTCAAAAAACTATGAGGCCCTGCAATGTGAGGAATGACTTTCTTCTCACAATTCACAGAATTTATTTTGATATTTCTTACAAAAAAAATAGAAAATTTAATAAAAATTATAATTTTATTGTGTTTTCGTTATTAAGATACTGTAAAATATAAAAATACCTCATGATATCCATCTCTGTTGATATATACAAAGAGCTTCCATTGATCACGAGAATTGACTTCAGGCACTTTCTCATACATTTTTCATGATCTTAGAGAAGAGTCATTAAATTAATGTTATAATCTCCATTTAAAATCTCTCCATTTATTTCCCAAATTTTTCAAAGTCCATGGGTGTGAAATGGAGTTAGGGACATCAAAATGAAAAAACATATAAAAATAAATAACATAACACTTTATCTGTATGTGAAAAAAAATCAATCATGTATTTTAAATTAGTTTTCAAGGAATTTTAAATTAATATTACTTTTACTTGAATATCAAATACCTCATTTTTCCAAGTTTTAGGAATATGCCTCCAATCTTTATAATTAATGGTAAATCTCATCGTCTCACAGGAAAGCTTCCTAAAAATATGCATGTAGATTCTGGCAGCGTCACTGATAAGCACCCTGAACTCATCAAAAGGAATGATAATATTGAAGTATTTCAAGTCCCATATATCTTTTGGGTTCATATGTTTAACCCTTCTATGGTTGTATTTATCTTTTTGAAAACTTCATTAAATAATTAATAAAATATAATGTTTTTTTAAATGGCTTACATACCAGTAACGGTAACTCATAAATATCCCCTAGATAGAAGGGGGAAGAACTTCTCCATTGCTGGAGGTGAATCATGCGGTGGTATAAAAATTAAATCTAGGTAAATGGCTAGCTCGCTAGTAGTATCAGGTTCAATAGAATCACTATCATCCATAGAAGATTATGGCAGTGGTAGCATGCTCTGAGATGTTGATCGACTAGGATCTTGAGATTTTTTCATTATCTTGATTCCTGTATTTCAAATGATTAATGACCAAATTGTTACAAAGTTATGTTGTATAAAATTGAATAAATTATTGGAAAAGTTTTTGTTCAAAAAATTAATGTTTTTTATAAACCATTTTTAATGGAGTTTTGATGTATTATCATAGAATTGTGAAGTATAATAAAGAATCTTTAAAGGAATTTATTTATTGTGTGAAACTGATAAATATATAATCATTATAATGTTCATAAATTATTATATAAAAACATCCATAAATTTTTGTAGATACAAATTATATGTATCTCTTAGGAAATGTAATTTAATGAAGTAATGAAAAATAAAGATTGTGACATGTATATGTTTGTAGCTATTGAACCTATCTGATGTAATTAAAATGAAACCCATCTCACTAGTTCCAATCCTAGGCTTGTGGGGTGATAATTTTTCTACCTTAATCCCACCAAAAATAGGATAGGGAATGATGAATGGAATCAAGAAGGAAAAAATATATAAGATCCCTTAATCTATAGCAACCTATTACTGATAAGAAATAAAATTAAAAAATACATAATCAAAAATCACCATGAATAAACAGGTAACCAATTATATAACAAATTTATGCATGAAAAAATAATTATTCAATATAATGACACATATACAACCAACCAAGGGAAATAGATATGGATAATAAAACATTATTGGATATAATAGACTTCATAAATGTAATGATGCCACTTTAGTATAAATTTTCCACTGAGGAGGGGAACCGATCCGGGGTGAGGGTGGTTGGAGGTGGGGTCCCATCATCGACGAGCCATCCAGAGATTAGGTCATATGGGGGAGGGAGGTTACAAGGGGGAGGTTGGAGGGGGGATAGGGGAGGGCCATAGGGGGTGGGGGGTTCCCATATTCAGTGAGCTGTCCAAATAGGAGGTCAGAGGGGGAGGGGTTTAAGGGGGGTCACGAGGGTCAGGTTACTTAGGGTTGGTATCACCACGAGGGAGAGGACGGGAGGAGGGGTGGAGGGAAAGGGGTCACGAGATTGGGGTCGTCGTCAGGGAGAGAGGGGGAGGAGGGGCAGAGGAAAGGGGGTCGCGGGCTCGGGGTCACCACCAGAGAGAGTAGAGGAGGTTGGGGGAGGTGGGGAGGAGTGGTTAGGGTTGTATAGAGGTATTGGGGGAGGGGTAGGGTTTAGGGGTTTTTTAAATGTTTAGTGGTGGCTTAATTGAAACTGCCGCTACTTGAAAACATAAAAAAATATCACAAAAGTTTCATGAAACCACTATGATATTATTTTTTTATTTTTTTTACCATATTTATTTTAAGTAAATTAATATAACCATCATCAATAACCCACCTCTAACCATCTATTTTCTTGTAGTTTGTATCTCAAATAAGGAAAATTGAGACAAAATTACTTTACCGATTTGATAACTTTTGAAACATAAACCTCGTGAAAGAAAAATAATAAAATGGATAGGTAAATACCCATATATTTAATTATAAGAATCATATAATTCATCCATGGGTAGTACACACACCGCACAAAAGGAATGGGTGGTGAATAAATCATGTATCTCATAGAAATAAAAAGTGATATGAAATTCCCTTACCTTATGACTTGACTCTCTTCATACTCATACAAGATTCCTATATAATAAATTTAAGTTTATTATACATATTTTTAAGAAAAATATTCTAATATATAATACCATATATGGTTTGATTATGACTTTATATTACCCCCTTATTAACAATTCTATGTTAAGGTCTCACTTTGGGAAATATCTGCTTTGTTCTTCACATGTGTCTTAATTTATTATATATTTGGTCCGTATACTTATATCATGATTTATATAATGTAAACCATGATATAAATATAATTTATATTAATTACATGTGTATTATAATAATATATATAATATAGCAGTATGAAATGGAATACACCATTCATAAAGACGATAAGTCGTACGTACGCACTAATGTTGTTTCTGTTTTTATTGTCATATTGAAAGAAAGAGAATAAGTGACATAAAAGTATATATATATGTGTGTGTGTGTGTGTTTGTATATGTATAAACATAATTATTCAATTTTAATTATTATATCATATATATTATTTAATTTTAAAAAAAACATCCTTAATAAATTCCATGTAGTGTGTGAACGAATCACAACGTTTTGAGGTGGCAGTCGTCCACACTTCCTCAAATGGAATTATTGTATTTACAAAAAATGGAAAGTATTAAGATTTATGTTGTAAAATATTTACATAATATTAAATACATAATAAATATATTGGTTGTCATAATTTCCACCATGAGAGGTGTTAAAGGAAAAATGAATAATTATCGTTTCGTGAGGCAGTACATCGTCATACACATAAACAGTATGTTTTTTACCCATTATATGGAAGTGTGTGTAAGTGTAAGTCATAACCTTAGAATAAAAACATACTAGTATATCTAGGATTCTTTTGTTTTTATACAATCATGTAATAATAATATTTGAGGAGGTGGAGAATGGAAATAACATAAAAGAACATAAGGAAGAATGTTACCTCTTAATCGGGTAACTCCTTTTGGTTTGCACCAAAGGGAATCCTTGGATTTATTTTATTCCAAATAGAGTATTAAATGAGGAAGTTAGAGATTTTAGTTAGTTTATTTGTCATATCTTAGCAAAACCTAAGTGTTTTTAGATGTGTGAGGAATTGGGAGATGTGGTGAACTTTTATAGGGGAGGGAAAGGTCTCACTTGGTAGTTTTGAAAACAAGTTAGGAGTACCCATGTTTTTACCTAAAAAAAGTCATCCAAAACCAAAAAACTAAATAATGGAAGGTTAATAGCTTAATAATTCCTAGAAAATTGGTTTTTTACAAGTATCTAGTACATTTGGTCCTTTAAGTTTAAGGATTATTCCCTTATTAAGATTAATTTTACCTTAATCGTTAATATTAATTTTAACTACTTACCCTAATATTTTTGGTAAAAAAATAATTTCACATTTTTACACATTATAAATTATTCTAATTCCAAATATGGAATCCATTTTTCTAAATTATAATCACATAATTAGAAATAATTAATTTCAATTTTATCTCACTGACGGGATGACAATGCGGGTTTTTAAAGTAAAAATAATCAAATGTTTGCTAAGTTTTTATATCCAATTTCAATATAAAATTGATTACAATGACCTACATTGAATTAATTGATAAAATAATATCTAATTAAATTTTTAAACCAATTTAAAATATAATTATCCTTATAAATATATTAGATTAAAAGCGGCTTGGAATTAAAATTTAGTATTTATTTATTTATTTATTAAAAATGAAACCTTATAGAAAAATACCAAAAAATTACCCTCAACTAATTTATATGTTTATATTTCAAATATGAAGTTTATTTTGACATATATAATCCATAAAAGTTCCAAAAAATAGATTTAAAATAGGTTATCCATTAAAAGGTAGTAAAAATATCTTAATAAGAAAAATAGTATTTTATGCATAAAATTGGGTTTGTTTTTATCATAAGCCTATAAAATCTATTGGATGAATATAAAAATTATTTTATTGAACATATAATATATATATATAACATTAATATCACTCACTAATATTAATTAATTTAGTTTATTATGGTTAAATTGCTTTGTGGGTATAATAATATTTTCCTTTATATTCAATTTATTTTCATATTCATTTATAATTAATTCGTAACCAATTAGTTCATTTTATATTTTTTTAAACCATATATTTTAATAATTTAGTGAAAAATTTTCATAACTACTAATTTAATGGATAGGTTATATTAAATAATTTATCATTATTCGATAAAACTCAATCTTGCATGTTATACAAGCCATTAAGGAAAGTCATTATTGTGTGTAATGTAATCTAACCTCAGAGTTCCATATAGAGAAAGCTAAAATTTATATTGCATGTAAATATCTAAAAATTAAATTAATTTGAAAAAAAATCACAAAATCTAGGGGTGTTCCATTCTACCCCCCATAAAATGAATTTCTCCCTAAAAATTTTTCTGGGTTATCAAATCTTTAATACTTGAAATTTTTATTCATATAAACCCACATCATAAAAATTAATACTAAAACTTCCCTTAAAAAGGGAAATTTGGAACCATAACAGTTACCCAAAGTCACATATAACTAGGTTTCCTTATAGGAGAACATAGGTTGGGAGTGAAGATTGTACATGGAGGAAAAGCATAAATATATATAGGGATTGATTGAGGTCATCAATCACAAACAATTTAATGATCAAAGAAAGGTTGAGGGCATCGAATTCATAAATATGTGATGATTTAAAAGACCATCGTTTCAACGAAAATTAAGGTATTAAGACAACACATTTTTTTATCATTATCCTATCATTGAGTAACTATTTTATTGACCAAGAATATAAGGAAATATACTTACTTGATATATTTATAGAAAAAAAATTCATTCTTTGGTTATAATTTTAACTATTTCAAATTCATCCATTACTTCAAGAAATAGATGTCCAGAAATTAAATTTAATGCCAAAAGTACTAAAATACGTTATTATTTCATTCTTATTCCAAATGACTCTTTTTCTCTCTACTGGTTCATCATTAATATTAACTAGGATATCGTGTAGTCAAGTGGTAAGCATGAAACCCTTATCATCCTTCAGTCATGGGTTCAAGACCCACGGCCTTGTCGGGCTTGATTGGTTGTCACCCGGCATACATAATGTTCTTTTCTAAAACCATACAAATATCATTTCCAAAATATGATGGAAATACTTGAAATAAGTTTAATAAATGAATATCCTTTTAACAAAGGTTTTCAATATAATATCAATACACAAATAATTCCTCTGAAGTTTCACTTAAACTTTTTGTGAATGGTTAACCTTATAAACCTTTTAAAATATAAAAATCCAAAACAATATAAAGAAGGTCACAATGTCGTCAACACCCGAGCCAACGCTTGTTTTCCCACCGAACCAACATGAAAGCTCTTACCCGAGCCCATTCCACAAGAGACATGATCACATCATCGTCTCGTCAAGCAACCAAACAAAGGTACTTCCCACCTTAGATTTTTCATGTTAAACGGCCAAGACTCAAACCACAGCTCCACCACCTTTTGAACTGTCTTTCAAAATCACGCTCTAGGAGTTCCAAAGACGCACCTAGCGTGATTTTGAAATGATCAAACGGTCGATTTACCCATCGACCTCTAAACCCAAGTCGAAAAGAGTCAAGCCACTCCAGCTGACTATTCAAGAAGATGCACGACTTAGACGGCCGGTGTTTTATAAGCTAGACAACGATGCCTTCTCCCAAGGCATCTCACACTTACCATGAGAACGTTCGCCAAAGATCATACCTGACTCCTGGTGACGTCTCTAAGATCAAACCAAGAGAGAAACCACGCATCCCACACGAAACACCGAAGGAGAACAACCAACCAAGCTCAACAGCTTTTAAAACTTTAGCGTGGCGCAAGACTGATGCTCTCTTAGTGCATTCAGGATGAAAGCAAGATAGGGTAAAAGATCGTCGCGTAGCAGAGTACACTAAGAGAATTGAAAATGGATTCCAGTTATTTATACCCAAAAACAGGAAAGGAGATTAGTCAAACCACCCTTGGTCGACTTTAAAGAAGAAATTTGGCTTCTCCTACTGACGCATTAAGATTCTAAACCGATCACAATGCCTCTCTCCCGCACAAGGCATTTCGTGATTGTTTACGATTTACCACCTAAGTCCTCCACAACCAACGGTGTTTCTTAAAAGGGGTTTCATACACCGCCAACCAGATCAAATTCACGCTACCGAGCAAGCATCGATGCATAACGACACATGCAAGCTTCAAAGGCATTCAAACAAACCCAACCATTCCTAAGTGGTCCTTTTTTATGTGTTCCTTCTACCTGGAAGAACACACTTTACTCCCCTGGCATGATGCTTCCAACCTTAGAAGGGTTGGTGTCATCGAAAGGAGAAATACAAGCTGCTCATAAGCAGACTTGTTCATAACGATTAAACGGGCGTGTGTCGCTGCTCCGAGCCATGATCACCACGTTGAAATGCACAAGAAAACAAAAGATACAAGACTGGTGTGTCAACCACCTGAGTCTTCCAAAAATCATCCCTAGCATTGGGACAACTTGATTCAAAAACTCTTAGGTCACTCTACCACGGAGATGACCCAAGACCACACACAGCAGCATGAGAGATATAGGCAAACGTCGTATTGCCCCATAGGACCATTCTCTTAGACGATGACATGTCAAGTCATAAATTACTACGCAAAAAGAAAGGGTTAAACGACCAAGAAGGTGACCAACCATTCCTGAGGCACGTCTAACCAACTGATACAGAGCATTAACCGATGCTCAATCCCTTAACAAGATCAAAAGAAGAAAGACCACCCGTCTGAACAAGGGTGACATTAGAACTAGAAGTCCTACACGGGAAAACGGTACCCGAACATTACCAAACTTCTGAAAGCTCACCAAACAAGCCAAACACATAAGCTCTAAGGGCGCTACCAACCATGGGCTAGCCCCTCGCGAAAAACAAGCGCCGACCCAAGCACTTGGTCACGCCCAAAAAAAGTCATCAGGCTCAAAGCCTAACATTTAACGTCTTTGCTAAAAGAAAACAGCCTACGGAAAACGCGTAAGGTTCCGTTCCAAGGCACTCACAAGAAAGACTTAACATACCCACACACGGGGTCTCAACAGAGGACACCACTACAGGTTACTTTTTCCAAGCCTTTTATATTTATTCACATTTATCATTTAATCACTTTAAAAGATTAAATTAAACACATCAAGTACCCCTTTTTTTCAAAAAAAAATCACTAGGCACTTGATCAATTTATCAAACAGCTCAAAGCATAACAGGCAAGTTTCAACCAACTTTCTTTTAACCACTAGGCAACCTACAAGGGTCCCAGCAAGACAAAACACACCAGTTCATAACCAAATATCCTTTACACACATAAGCATTTCACAAAGCACGCTGTCATCACATTCATTATGGGTTGCCAGTCCCAAACTCATGAAGCGACCATACACTCCATGGGTTGAAAATTGGCTCCCAACAGACAAAAAAACACATTTTAGAAATAAACACACTCAAATAAATCATCCAGCCATACGGGTGGCCACCTACCAATTTGTAAAGCACCCATACACTTTACAGTTTGGCATTTGGCTCCCTTTAATCAAAACCAAACTCATTTTACAATTTGACTTTAGCAGCCCTTTTTTGGAAATCCGATTACACAGGTTACCCTTTCCCAGCTATAAGGCACCCATACACCTTGCAACTGAAAATTGTCTCATGTCATAACCGTAATCACATAATTTAGAAAAAACAACCAATTTCATTTTTGATCAAAAGCAGCATGTTATCGTAAGCAATAACACAGAACACGCTATATCACAGAAGAATAGAATAACTACCACAGTACCTATCATAACAACAGGCATTAATAATGCATCCTAGATGGCATGACATGTGATTTCTAACAATGTGCCTATACGATGCATGAGATGGAATACCCTCATATCATCGGGTTGCAACCGAAATAGCACCCAAAATTGCATCAACAGTATCAACAAAAAAACATGTGCGTCACCCAATGGTGAAATAAAATCAATCGTAATAATCAAAACCATTAAAATAATAATTTCATTCGAGGCAATTTGGCTTTTCCCTGTGCACGGGGTGGCCAATCCCGGGCACAGCTCATTACCAAATTCCAATTCCTTCTTATCCCTGTCTAATGTCACCAAACAGTAAAACAAATCAGAAGATAAAAACTCCTATGATACCACTTTGTAATGTCCCGGCCCGGCGCACCATCAAACCGGTGGCCGGACCGGTCGCCACATGGCCTCAAGCGCGTCTCCTCGTACGCTAGAGGCAGCCGACTAGCAGCAAGGGTCTCGAGAGGTGATAGTGGGGAGACTATACCCTCTTATTAGAGTTGCGCAGCGGTATCTCATAGTAAGTAACATTCAATAGCGGAAGCATTAATAGATAAACAATGAACAAACAGCAGCGGAAGACAAATAGTTATCATTTTTATAAAATGTGGCAAACGCCACTTGTCACAATACAGGGATGATGATACATATATGGAAAGTAGTAAACAATACAGCATTCTTTCAATACAATAAAAAAATAAATGAAGAAAAGATAGCAAATCCCGACGGGCGATCTCCTGAGCATCCCAAGCTCCCGCTTGGTCCTTTGCTCCTAACTCCCTAGGTACAAACAGCATAGTGGACAACCTAGGTCCTGCAAGCAAGAAGGTCTACTCTGGTACCCCAGTGCAATGGCGGCCCGAGTAGGGTGTGAGATATAAATCTCAGTAGGCCAGCACCACCGGTGTCTAACCCAATCCAGATAGTGAAATAGTAATTAAAGCAGTAAGCAGGTATAGCAGGATTCGATAAACAGAACAATAAAGAACAACAACACCCATCCCGATTTCCCCAGAGGAAACCTGACGGCTATACCATCTTTGGCTCATTGCTGGTAAAGTAACCCGATCATGTCACCATGCATATATATATATATATATATATATATAATACGTTGGGTAGGACCGGGACAGAACTCACGGACGTCCTTAACCTAGGGGCATCACTCTCGATCCTACCCCCGGCCCAACCTTGGGGAATCTCTCACGGTCTATCCCCGGCCCGAAGTCTTAATAATTATTCATATATATATATATATATAATACGTTGGGTAGGACCGGGAAGGAACTCACGGACGTCCTTAACCCAGGGGCAGCGCTCTCGATCCTACCCGTGGCCCAACCTTGGGGAAGATCTCACGGTATATCCCCGGCCCGAAGGCTTAATAATTATTCATATATATATAATATGTTGGGTAGGACCGGGACGGAACTCACGGATGTCCTTAACCCAGGGGCAGTGCTCTCGATCCTACCCTTGGCCCAACCTTGGGGAATCTCTCATGGTCTATCCTCGGCCCGAAGGCTTAAGAATGATTCAAGGGATCTCTCATAGTCTACCCTTAGCGCGAAGCCGTAACATAGGGGAGCTCTCACGGTCTACCCCTGGCCTAAAGCTGTATCATTTAATTAAGGGATCTCTCACGGTCTTCCCCTAGCCCGAAGCCATGTCAAAGGGGAGCTCTCACGGTCTACCCCTGGCCCAAGTCTGTATCATTTAATAGTATAGGTTATAAGTCATACACTTCTTATAACATTCATACCAATAAAACATGGAATTTCTATCTCACAATACACATAATCACATCATTTATCATATTCATCACATTGATATAAGATACATGAAATAAACCGCTCATGTACGGTATTGGATAACCCCCAATTCATTCTTTATTCCTTTCATTTCATTTCAAAGACAAATAAGGATTTACAAAGCATTAAGAGGTGCTAAGGACTACTCCTAGGTAAGTCCCACTCACTAGACCCATTCCATTAACATAAGATGTGCTTATTCCATTATCCTAAGGCATGGTCTTACCACCCTAATCCATTTCATTCAAGTTTAACCAATTCATCAAAAGATTAAAATTGTTATGCTTTAACCAATTAGTAAAATTCAAAGTAAATATGACAGCATCAATTACAACCAAATCATAACAAGAATCCAGTAGGCAAGCATAAGGACCTACTTCCTACTTTTATCTTGAAGACATCACACCTCTGATGGAGGGGTTTTATTATTAAATCGTTATTTTATTGACCAAGCAAACATTTTATCTTATTTCTACAATTCACACTGCTTTCATAGAAGCACTTATCCAAGACTAACTTGCATAATTAAAATACTAAAACAAAGTAGTATTAAACTCTTTAAAATATTCACTTTAAATTAAAGGGCAAGGAGAGGGACCCTACCTCAAGGTGGATCCATCCATCCACACCGGCTCTTGGCCCTTTCTAACTAAAGCTGTTGCTGCTGTTCCCCCACGAGGCATATGTGATTTCACATATGTATAAGGACACCTATCCTCTATGCACATGCCCCGCATGGCCATGAGCATGTACAAGAGGATCCTTACACATATGCTTATACACATATACCTGTCTCCGCTCACCTACGCAGGCACTTTTTATATATGCAATGGGGACAACTTGCCATGTGCGGGTATATTCGCTGCTATGGATGAATATACGCATATCGGGGGAACCCACGTACATATAAATACGTACCAATGCCTACGTAGGCGAGTCTCCTAAGCTCTGGCAACCCGAAACCAACTCCAAAGGTCCAATGCACTACGGAAAACAAACCAGGAACCTCTAAAACAACCTAAGACACTAATTGAAAGTCATGCAAACCAAAAACGGGTAAAACCCTTACCTCGGAAACCAAACAGCGGACTGAAATGACCGCAAATCCACCTCGCCTTCGGTGGCGGACATCATACGCGCACCCACGAGGTCCCGGGGGACCTTCCGCATAAATGTAAAGCAAGCAGAATGAGAAAGGAACCGAAATCAAAAATCAAACCTCAACCTAGGGTTCGGCCAAATTAGGTTAGGGAAAAGGGGAGGCCGAAAATCAGCCAAGAAGAGAGGAGGAATGAGGGAGAAGGATTACTTCGGATGATCCGGAGAAGAAATGAGTGAAGATGGTGGAGGAATCATCGTCGAAGGGAGGCAGAGGTGGGGGGTCGAGCGCGCAGCAGGGAGATCCCCACTTGGGCTGTGTCGCGCTTCTTCCGAGAGGAGAGGGTGAGGTAGTGTTATTAGATTTTAGGTTTTTATTTTATTTAATTTTCTTTTTACTTTAATTTTAATTAAAAACCTAAACACACCCGACCGCACGGTTTGACCCGCACAGTTTTCCAAACCGTGCGCAAACCGTGCGAAGTCCTCTGCCTCCAAGAGATCTCTCGCACGGGCTAGGCGCACAGTTTGGTGAAACTGTGCGCAGCCCGTGCGCACACCGCTATCCACCAGATTTGGGCCACATGATTTAGGTCGCACGGCTTGGTTAGCCCGTGCGCCAGCCATGCGCCCTCTACAGCCCTTTAAAGAACTGGGGTTCGTCGCTTCTGAAACCCCTCGGGCCACCCGGGAAACTTAACGGGCATTATCCCATGTCCAAAAACATTAAAAATAAGGGTTCAAACCTTCGGAACCTCATTCCGAAGCCCGATTCTAAAAACGACCGGTTCGGCAATTGAAAAAGTTCAATTTCCCCCACTTTTTAACCGGGTTCAAAACGCGGGTCATTACAGTTTTCTAAAACTACCACTAAAAAACAAAAAAAAATAGTAGTGGTTTTCAAAGCCACTTTTAAATACACTTTTTCCAATAGTTTTAGTCACATGAAAGTGAGGGATATTCGGAGATTGTGATACATCAAATTTATAATGGATGCACATTTCATACATATAAAAGGGAAAATGATACAAAAATCATAAAAAATAAAAAATAAAAATTTATTATATAATATAAATGAAAAAAAATAAAATCAAAAATTCAATGATCATTCTAACTCATGATCATTCACTTATCATATTATTATATTTATTATAATGTTTGATAAATTATATTTCTAATTTTTTTAAAATTTTGAAATATTATAATTTCACACACAATCAATGATATAAATTTATTACATAATAAAATAATATTTACAACATTAATATATTTAAATAATCTAAATAAATAATTAAATAAATAAATATAACAAATTAATAATAAAATAAACTAACTAAAAATTTAAAGAAAGAAATTATACCTTCTCGATTATCATAAGTAAAAAAAATGAGAAAGAAACCAAACTCCTAAAGATTCGCAAAAAAATAGATGGAGATATTTATTGGTGGTTTATTTTTTAAAGGTAAGTATTTAGAGGCATGAATTCGGTTCATATCTCATATGAAAAGGGAATTTTCAGTGCGCAAAATGAGCATTGTCTATGCTAAAAAAATTGTTGATGTGGTAAGTGATGACAAATTCAATAGCTTCATCAATGTTAAAAAAACGCTGATAAAAGTCTCATTTATCAACACTAAAAAATCATTGATAAATGTTCAATTTTATCAACATGTTTTAGTGTTGATAAATGGGAATTTTATCGGCTCTAAATCTAGTGCTAATAAAATCATAACAGTTGTTGCTAAGCTATTACATTTGTAGCAACTCTACGGTAACCCTAAAACATTAAAAAATAATAATAAAATATTAAAGAAAAAAATTATAGTATAAATAGTGCAATAAAAAAATAATACATCTTAAAATTAAAAAACAATTAAAATATTATAAATAAACAAAATTAATGTAGTAAAAATATTATATTTCATCATATTAAATATAAAAAATAATTAAATTGAACCATCTTTAAATTTATATTGTACAATAATTTCAATTAAAATATTACATTAAAGAATTGATGGGTTTTATATGATCATATAATGATCATCGGCAGTAGAAAAAAACCCAAAATACGAGTAGATCTATCTTCAAGAAATCAACATTTAAATATTATCATAAAACAAAGTACATGGTATTCTTCTATTATAGTATCTTCCATATCCTTCCTTCGATGGAATGTGATTGCGGGTGATCACAAATATCAGTGAAAAAAATCACTATGCCTCCATGGGAATACATTAGTCAAGGGATCCATGAATGTTTCATGAGGATACCAAAATCTGAAGGGTTTCTAGTTCCTTCTCAAATTAGATAAACAGAGTTTCAAGAAGAAGAGATTTTGGCAGTAGTTTATCAATGTCTCATACACATTTCACACCAATCCATAAGAGAACTAATTCTCTTTTATAGCCAAAGCCCAAGGCTCCCACTTTCTAATGAATCTTAGGCCTTTCAATACATTGGGTATTTATTCATTGAACTCATTTCAATAAATAAATGAAAATCTATGAATGAACCAACATTTGGTTCAAATGTAAATGAAATTGTTTGAGAGAAGTTGTATAGGTTTTTGTGTTAGATGCAACTCATCTAGAATATGCATCTCATGCATATTCAATATAATATATATATATATATATTAAATTTATTAAATTATTATTCATGCATCATATTCATGATAATATCCATGAATCGTATGCATGTATTAAATGTACACTATATATAATATCATATTATATATATATATTTCAAGCATCATATCAATTTGTACATGCATCTCATAGGCATGTACTTTTTAGTGCACATTTAACAATTTCCCACTTGCACCAAAATCCCATAAGGACTTCATTAAACACTTCATAGATCTTTTCGAATCCATCCAAAGTCTTCGATGTAATTTTATCAAACTCCCTTCATTTTCAACAAACACTTTGTCTAAAAAATTGTCCTTTCACAAGGATCTGACTGTGTGACCCTATGATCCATAACAACACTAAAAACAACTACAAAGTCCATATCTCATTGATGTAAGCAAAGGGGGATCACTAGAAAAGTGTCAGTGCAACTCAATCTATTAAGAGGTTTAGTGTGATATATATCAAACATACCCATATCTTTATACGAACATTTCTACCACAATATATATCATATACATCATATGTATACCTATATATATCCTTTTATCCATGACATCAAGAGACCACTAGAAATGGAATATATCAATCTAGTTTTGGCCTCTCTTCATTTATTGATTCTCTGAAAAAGACTGACCAAGTTAATGAATACATCACATTCCATTCATTTATCTGATAAATACATCACATGTCACATATCCAAGTATTTGAACCCATTATATGTAAAAAAACTAATAATGGCCATGTATTTCCTTATTATAATTAATTCAATGGATAAATGTCTTTAACTTGTCATACAAGTGGAAAAATTCCATCTTGGCTGCACTCTAGCCGACAATGTGATCAGCAACACACCCAACCACTCTCATATTAGCTAATTCAACATGTAAACTTGTGTAAGTAGGGTATAAAATTATAAATGTTCTCGTGATATATCTCACCAACCTCAGGTATAAATTATTGATAATAATCATACACCCATAAGTATATATATTCTTGTATAACATTCCATGATATGTACTTTAGTGGATCAATCCAAGTAATCAGTGTGTATTTATTACCTCATGAATCTATTCTTTTTGTCTTATATGCAACTATTTGTGAAAAAATATAATATTTTATCCATGTTAACCTTATCATATCATTACAACCCATAATAATCTATAATGATCATTAGTTAGGGACAAATCAAAGTCATACTTTGAGGGTACATTATCATTTGACCATTCATGTGAAATAAATTTCAGCACACAAGAATGAATGATAATTAAAGATTACCTTTATTATAATAACATGATATGTTTACAACCATTACAACTAATCTATCAATTGTATTACACCTAGAGATTCTATGTGACCCTCATTTTGTTTATATGGTAATGATTTTATCAATATATTTGTTGCATTCTTCTAAGTATCCACCCAAATGATCTTTAAATCACCCCTATCAATGAATTCACATACAACATAGTATTTTTTTAAGGGTTTTTTTGGTCCTTTGATGAGATTGAGGTTCCGTAGACTGAGCAATAGCACTATTTTTATCACAATATAGCTTGATTTCTCTCTCAATGCTAGGAACCACTCCAAGTTCAAAAATGAACTTCTTTATCCAAACGAATTCCTTCATAACATTTTATGCAATGATGTATTATTCCTCTATTTTCGATCCACTAAGGTGGATTATTTGGAACTATTAAAACTAATTTCTCCACAATTTAGGAAAAACATGAATTTAGATTTAGATTTCATATCATCTTTGTCGGATTGGAAATGAGCATCTGGGTAACCCTTTACAAAGATCTCATTATCTCCTCCAAATATGAAGAACATGTCCTTATTCCTTTTTAAGTACATAATTATGTTCTTTAAAACAATCCAGTGACTATCACCAAGATTATATTGGCATATACTTGTTATGATCAAATCATATAAGACCTCAGGATGCATACACAACATGGCATATTGGATAGATCTTATGGTAGATGTATAAGGAATTTTATCCATCTTTTGTAACTCTTTATAAGGATCTTGAATATTCCTAATATTTTTGTCATGAAATACTAGTAATGAACCCTTATTAGAGTTATCCATGATAAAATAATTTAGCACTTTACCAATATACATGTTCTAACTCAGTCTAAGCAGCCTCTTAGATCTATCCCTATAAATCCTCAAACCGAGTATGTAAGTTACTTTACCCATGTCTTTCACTGGGAAACATTTACCCAGCCACATATTCATAATATAAAGTATCATATTTTCATTTTAAATATGTAGTATTTCATATACATATAGTATCAGAAACACTATTATACTCCCACTAATCCGCTTTTATACATAGGAATCATATTCATTCTTGATGAAAGAAAACTCTTTGATTGCATCATAAAACTATATATTCCAACTCCAAGAATATCGTGTTATTCCATAAATGGACCGTTGCAATTTAAAAACCTTAGAATTATCATTCAAAACTTAAAAACCCTTAGTTTATATCATATACATTCCCTCAGCTAAATTCTCATTAAGGAATGTGTTTTTATATCTATTTGATGTATCTCAAAATCATAATGAGTTGTTATGGCTAGAAAAATATAAATGGACTTTATTATCACAATAGGTGAAAAGGTATCTTCATAGTCAATACCATGAACTTGTTTGTAAACCTTTTACACCATGCATGCTTTATAGGTATAAACTCTACCATCCATGTCATTTTTCCCACAAAAAACTCATTTTAACCCTATGGGCCTCACCCCTTTAGGTGCATCCACCATGTTCTAAACTTGGTTAGTTTACATGGATTCTATCTTATATTCCATGTATTTTAACCATTTATCAAAATTTTAACTCTAAATGGAACCTCATTAGGAAGTGGTTTCATCACCTATCAGTATTACTTCATCATCATTGTCCATGAGAAATCAATATCTCTCGAATTTATAATGAATGCTAATAAAACTTAGAAGTTATTGTGTAACTTGAGTTGGTTCTTCTACCACAACTCTTTGTAAAACTAGATAAACCTCTATATTAGAAACACTTACTATTTGTTGGACTTGAACTTCTATAAGTTCAACTTTCATCCCATTTAATCTCTAACTTAGATATTCTTTCTCAATAAATATTCTAGTTTGATCCACAAACACTTTGTGTTTGGTAGGGTGGTAGAAATAATATCCCTTTGTTTCCTTGTAATAATAAACAAATGATCATTTCTCATACTTAGGTTTAAGTTTATCAGGATCCAAATGTTTTATGTAATCTTCATAACCCTTAATATTTATGAAAGACATATTTGGTAATTTCATGTATTATATCTTATATGGTATCTTTATAATTAATTTATATGGAATTAATTTTAATAAAAATGTATAAATGTCTAGAGAATAACCCCAAAATTTGATAGTAAGGTCACATAAACTCATAATTTATTGAACCATATCGAAAAAGGTATGATTCACTCTTTCATATAAACCCTTCATTTATGGTGTTCCACATGAATTGAGTTGTGAAAAAATTTCACAATCTCTCAGATGAGCTATGAATTCCTAGCTCAAGTATTCACCACCTTAATCTAATATGAGGACTTTAATACCTTTTCCTAGTTGATTCTATACTTCTTTATGAAACTATTTTAACTTTTCAAAAGTTTCATACTTGTGTTTCATCAGAAATACATACTTATACCAACTAAAATCATTAATAAAAGTAACAAAGTACCTAAAACCGCCATTTTCATTTATACTCATTTTCCCACGTACATCACTATGTATGAAATCCAACCCTCCACTATCCCTCTCTCCTTTTCTCCAAAAATATGCCTTTTTCATTTTTTCCAATAAAAAAGATTCACATGTATCAAACTATTCATAATAAAATGATCCCAACAATCTATCTCAATAGAGTCTTTGAACATGTTTCTCACTTATATGTTCAAGGTGATAACGCCAAAGGTAGGTGGGATTAAATTCAACTCTGACCTTATTATTTTGAATTTTATAAATAGGATTATCCATATCAAGAATATATAAACCATTCATTATATTTTAAATGCTAAAAAACAATTCATTATTATGTATAGAACAAATATTGTTCTTAATAATGAATGAAAATATCATCTTGTCCAAACAATATATAGAAATCAAATTCCTATTTATAGTGATATCATAATATTAATTTTTCAATATTAGGATCAATACACTGGGTAAAATCAGATTTCATGTTTTAAGATCTAGTGCAAAAACTCTTGCTCCATTACCAACATAAAGATCTACTTCACCCTTCATCAATCCCCTATTATCTTTGAGTCTATATTTGTCAGCACAAATTTGTGACACACACCCAGTATCTAATACCCATTAGTTAGAGTTATAGAAATTTATTTCTATAACATTCACATTTGGTTACACCAAGTGTTTCTCTTTGAGAACCCTTCTCATTCCTAGATACCAATATTTAACTATTTTAGAGTTAATACCTATTAATGATATCAATATGATTAGTGTAAAATATGTCATAATCTATAATAAAGACATATAATTGGGTGAGTATCACTTATTATATCTTTTCATTAAGATATTTAAATGAAATTATTTCCACTGAAAATCATGACCCTAGACATCATATCCATTTAGGGATCCAAGATTCATATTTTATCATGACTTACATCGGTTATCACACAAGTAATCCAGGATTATTTAGGTGGGGAATCATTCCAATCATAATAGTTATGATTCTTGGATAGCTGACTGGATAACCATTTATCCAAATCCATCATATGGATTCACTAAACTCTATTCATTCAGTAAACTAATCTTATTAGGGTCTCCCAGCTTGTTTAAACCAAAGTAAATACCAAAAATAGATTTAAAACGGGTAATATTGGGGAACCTATCTTTGACATGACCTACCCAAGTATATTCCTCAGTCACCTATTACTTGTTTTCCTTGCACAAGACAATCCATGGGTACCCAGATTTGGTATGACCTATCCATTTGGAGGATCGAAGTCTTGAAAAGTGTTTCTTCGGAAGGAATTTCACACTTTGTATTTAAAAGGATTTTATTTTAAGGTCTTACCAATTTAATATACATCATATTCATATTAAATTCATATCCATTACATCATATGTAATATTTATCTTTTCATGTTTATTTATTTTTTTATGCATGATTTTAATTATTTAGTTTTTGAAATCCTTGTTCTAGCCACCAAATTAAAGTTTTCACACTACACTAATGTGTAACTCCCCAAAAATCTATATTAATTACCCAAGAAAATAAGCTCAAGTATATTCATATGTATACAAATGCATCATATGCATAAGGAACATGAATACTTCATGTAAAATCATAAAGTTATATGATATTGATAAACTCCGCATGAGTAAGACCAGAGTGATGGATAGAAAACCCAATTCACTTTCCTATCCAAGGAATAAGCCTCCACGAAATTAGGCGGTCCAACCCCAAATCTCTCTACCTATAGAGACTTTACTCAAGAGAGAATTTAATCCATTAAATCACTGACACCTAATATACACAAACTATGACCAATAATTATTCTCAATATCATAACTATAATTACAAATCAAGATCAAGGTAGATTAAAAATAAATTTTATGATATGTAACCTAGAATGGATGAAAGTCTCTATCCTAGAATGAATTTATCATATAAATGGGTACACGCAATATTCATATTTCATAAAAAATTATTAAACATGAATATCAAATTAATTTAACAAATAAATAAATAATGTATTAATTTTCCAAAACATGAGACATTTATGAACTATTCATAAATAAATTATAGTTATAAATATTTTATAATTTAGCAAGAATGTAAACATTTTATATTTATTTCAATGTGAACGCCTTCATATTTTATGTTATATGTAATTTATATTATATTTTATAAACTATAAAAAATTTCTAATTTAATTCCTATTATATAAATATTTTATATAATCTAAATATCATGAATTTTTTAATTTATAAACAATTTATAAATATTATCTTATTATTTCTAAATAAACCTTTTATTTTCATATCATAAGGAGTGCCTTTTAATTTTTCAAAAGGCATTTTAAATTATTAACCTTTAATGATTGGGAAAATTTTATCCTAAACATTTATTTAATTAATTATAAACATTTTATAATTAATTAATTAATTAATTCCTTATAAACTAAAATATACTAAAATACCTTTTATTATGATTTATAAACATTTGTTAAACCATAAAAATCATTTTCATATTTTAAAACATTTTTTTGTTTACCCTTATGAAAAATCCCCATTCTGTGTAAGGGTGTCTTCTCTTTACCCATTCATTGAAACTATGTGTAAGGGTAACTACCCTTTATCTTCATGTTGATTATCTACAGAAGGGTAAGACCCTTAGATAATGCCAATTGAATAAGGGTTAGGAGGAAACAACCCTTATCAAACACCTCACATATAGATAATTCCTTTATGCATACCCCTTATGTATGGGTAATCTTCAAATTACCTTTACATGAGCTAGGAAAGTAACAGACTATACTTACATGAACCCTACACATAAAGGTAATTATCCTGGTTAACTTTATGTGTAAAGGTAATTTCCTTGTTATCTTTATGTATACCCTTACCTGGCCTCATTGTATAAGGGTAAAGGTTGATCTACCTTTATATAGATGGATCACGTAAGGGTAAAACATTTACATAGCCTATCTGGGTAAGGGTAAATCATATTTACCTTTATAAAACTCACATAAAGTTCTATAACCCTATAGTATTTTTACAAAAAAAAACTATTTTTTTATTTTTCTTTGAAAACCAGTGATCAAAACACATTTGATTCTTGAAGAAACCTCCTCTGATGTCACTGATGGGTTTCATATGATCATCTAATGATCATTGGAAGTGGAAAATAACCCAAAACATAGATAGATCTATCTTCAATAAATCATCATGTAAATATTATCATAAAACAAAGAACCTAGTATTCTCTTTTTGCAGTATATGTTATCACAATCCTTCAATGGAGTGTGCTTGAGGTAAATCATGAGGAGAAATGAATAAAATCACTTTTCCTCTGTGGGAATAAAATTTTTGAGGGATCCATTAACATTTTATGAGGATATCCAAAATTCAAAGGGGTTATAGAAACTTCCCAAATGAGATAAATAGAGTTTCCGGAAGAATATATTTTGTTTAGCAGTGTTTCATACACATTGTGCACCCAAAAAAAGATAAAACATTCTCTTTTATAGTTGAATCATGAGGCTCCCACTTCCTAATGCATCTCATGTGTTTATATTTGTTGGGTATTTATTCATTGAACTCGTTTTAAAAAATAAATTCAAAGATATGAATGAACCGGTCTTTAGTTCAAATGAAAATGAAAATGTTTGGGAGAAGCTATCTGGGTTCTTGCATCTAATGAAAATCATCCAGAATATACATCTCATACATGTTCAATAATATATATATATATATTATATTTATTTATATTGATATTAATTTATCGTATACATGATAATATCCATGTATCATATGCATTTATTATATGTACACTGTATATAATATCATATATATATATATATATTTCATGAATCATATGTATGCGTACATGCATCTCACGAATGTATATTTTAGTGCACATCCAACAAGAATTTTAGTACAATACAAGTACATTGATGTAAAATTTAATTACAATAAAAAATAATTACAACCAATACAAAAAACAAAACTCTCATAGTAGTCCTTATCCAACGATCAACTAAACCTCATAAAAAGTGTGTGCCTATAATAAATAAATTATTTTTTAGTAACAGTAGATAAAAAATAGAAACAAATTTTAATTTTAATGTTATATAATCCATGATAAATTTAAGATGAAACTTTTGATCCAATGGAACTTTAGATCATACAGAGAAATTCATGTATTAGATTGATGTGTGGTTGATTCCTATATATAAAAAATAACATGAAGATCATTACCCTAAGTTTTCATGCCAATATGATCTTTTTCTCTTGTTTATAACCCCTACTGTCACATTTGGGTTTTAATTTTTTCCTTGGTTCCAACTCGGGTTGGGTTCTCAGTTGTTTTTCTCAGGAACTAAGTGTGACGGGTTTGAAGCTTTAGGATATCTTTGGTTGAAGCTTGAGTTTGTGGCCTATTTAAATTTTTGAAGTTTGGGAGTCTTTTTTAGGTTTTAGGTTAGTGTGTGGGCACCGTGCGGTTAGCGAAAATTATGTGGTTATCCCTAGTACTCATGCGGCCACTTCTGGAACGAGAAGAATCTACCACATGGTCCACACACGGTCGCTTAAGTCATGTGTAGGCTGCACAGTTGTCCAGTGTCCAAATAAATAAAATGAAATGAAGTGAGATGGGATAAAAAATTAAAATAAAGAAAAGTGATGGTTTGAACATAATAATACTATTATTATTATTGTGGATAATATTATTATTATTATTAAAATTATTATTATCATTATTAATATTAAAATTCTTATTATTATTATTATTATTATTAAATTTGTTACAATTATTATTATTGTTATTATAAATATAATAATTAAAATGAACATTAATTATTACTATGGTTGAGAATTTTATTATTATGATGATTATTGTGGATTATTATTATTATTATTAATTTATTGTATTATAATTATTATCATTCAGTGTTATTTTTTTATTTTTTTTATTGTTTTTTGTTCCCCTTATCTCCCCTTTCCCCTTCTCTCACATGGCCCTCTCCCCCTCTCCACCTTGTGCAGTGCGATCCTCCTGCGCACCCACCTCCATGGGCACACGCAACCACCTCTGTTCAGCCCTCCATCGGCACACAAAGCCCCTTATATGGCCCTCCTCTGATGCGCTCAAACCCTTTATCCAATCCTCCTCTAGCCACACAACCCTCTTCCGACAAGCTCCCATCTGTCGGCCACCCTCCTCCCTCACTGGTGCATTCTCCCTCTGGCGCGACTCCTTGTCGGCGCAACCCTCCTATATAGCATTTCCCTCCTCTCCAGTGCACAACCTCACTGACGCCTCCTATGGTAGGTATTCTCTTCAGTTTTTTGTTCGTCTGAAACCCTAGTTGAGGGTTTGATTCGGTTTTTCTTGATTATTATGATTTTAGGGTATGCAAGCGGTATCTCAGGACCCATTGGTCTTTGTTTCAGTAACCGCTACTAAAGGAGAGATGTTTTAGGTCAATTTTCTCTACCATCATCATTTTAGGGTAATCTTCTAAACCCATTTTTGGTTTTTCACCCTCTATTTTTATGATCTTATGGTGTTTATGAGTCTCAGGAATTGTTGTAGGATATTGTAACCAATTTCCAAGGGTGCGCACACTTATTCCCAGATATGGATATGTGTAAATATATATATATTCTGTGTGTGTGTTCCCTCATGGAGTGGGGAACATGTGCATCAGTTTAAGGATATATATAAAATTGAGTGCATGCGAGTGGGATGTTGCTTGAGCTAGAAAGCTTTGGCTTATCTATCCTTTGAGGTAGGTTTTCCCATGCACATTCCTTTTTAATTTAAGAACCATTAGTTTCATTCTTTTCACACCTTATTTAATTTATAAATATTTATATATGATCCTTGATTTAATCATTTTGTGTGAAAAGTGGTATTTTATTCCTTGATTTATGATAAATAGAATTGTTGTGTTAGATATTGAATACCATGCGTTTGAATTTCTGGTTGTCTTTTGTGAGTAACTTGTGATATAAATTTCTTGGTTTGGATTTGTAAACGTGTTAGTGTTATATGATTTCTTGGGTGACTTGTATGGGCTACCCAAGTGATTTTGGGTTTCATCGAGGAATGGGTATCAGGTTTTAATGTGTTTTGATATGCGCTGCCAATGAATGGAACAATTGGTGATTTTGTAAGAAATGGTTTTTTTTCAAAATATAGTGGAAATGTTTTAAGGAAATGGTTTAAATGGTTTTGAAATGGAAAATTTTATGTGTACACATATTTTTGAAAGATGGATTTTATGTTTGATAAATGTTGGTTTTGTGAAATTATTAAAGGCTGGTTTAGAAACTTTGTGAAATTGGTAAAAGTATTTATTATGAAAACCTAAATTGGATGTTTATCATGATTTTTATATATATAATGGATGGGATTTCCTTGTTTTAGAATCCTTGTGATCCATTATTAGGGTTCCTCAGTCGGAACTCTTTGTGTTTTATTTGTTCTCAGGCATGAGATCAGTCCTTGGGGTGGCTCAGTGTGAAGACTATTATTGATTTATTATTATATATTCTTTTGATTCGATGCTTAGCTATAACTAGTTGGCTCACCCTTGTTATATAAATAATACATGGGAACCTGTTATATTGAGATAATTTTATGAGAATGATTGTTGCACTGGTAGTTGACATACTGACCAGTGGACCATAATTTTTAAATATATTTAGGTTTATTTCTATAGGATTGCGCCCCAAGGTCTATCCTAAGTTAGGGTGGCTGAGCATTTGGGAGTTTTTATTTCATCATGTGTGGCATTCTATTGGGGATGGGGTCTCATGTATTAGTATATTATGGATTTTTATTGATCTCTTGGTTTCACCTATGTCTATTAGCTCTTAAGTTGTTTGCAGTGATGAATGTGACACTTGTGTGATTATTTCTATCTCCCTTTTTGTATGATTATTATAATTCCTTCTTATGTAATGCTTTTATTGGAAAGTGATGTGTTGGTTTTAAAAAGGTTTAGGAAAATTTTTTCCAAAGAAAAATTTTTTGTCATCATTGTGCAAGTTGAAAAATATAAATATCACTTTCCCCTTGAAAATGCTAAAATTTGGTTTTGGGAATGAATGTGGGAAATGGGTTGTACTTTGTTTTTAAGTAAAATGTGTAGAAAATATTACTTTTATATATTGTAGTTAAAACTTTAAAATTGATGTTTCTTTTATTTTAAAGGAATTTACCTGGGAAGTAGACTATCGGGCTAGTCTACTGAGTTTTAATACTCACGCCTATAGTTCTTTTTTGTTTTTAGCCCTTGTGTTGGCTTCAGCTTGAGTTTGGTTGCCTTGGGTGATGATTCGTCTTTTTGTTGGAGAGTGACACTTGGGGTCACATGGAGGTGGTGTTATTGTATTTTCCAGTTAGTTTTATTGTGTAGTTCAGTTTTATTTTTAGATTTTTGTATAAATGATGTTCAGTTTAGTTTTATTTATATATTGAACTACTTGTTCATATTTTATTGTTTAGTTTTCATTAGTTATTTATTAGGAAAATCATTCCCTTTGTGTCTTATTATTCCCTTGGTGCTTGTCGCCATCCTGGGAGGATCAAGAATGCCTCTCGGGCCTTGCCACGGGTTGGCTCAGTTGACCGTTTTAGGGGAGACCAAGGTTGGTTTATGAAAAAATGGTATCAGAGCTAGGTTGGCTCTTTAGAAGACCTTGATTTTCAGAGTTCCTGTTGTTACTTGGGGATGTAAAGGTAGAAGGAGTAGGATTTTCAGGACTCGAGATGTAGTAACGGGAATGACGTCAACAACCCTTGCTTGTTCCAAACCTCGGGTCACCATGGGATGTTTGGGTTTGTTGGTGTCCCTTGATTCTTGTGGTTTGTTTGGTGTTGGGAAATAAAAAGGGAGTTGGGAAGTGGCCTCTGTGATCTCACAGGGCATCGAAATCCATGTGGAACTGGAAACATTTTCCTTTAATGTTCTTAATGATGGTGGTTTGACTGGAATATATCCTCCAACCATATGTATGAGTCACCCATCAACACTAGTTTCCCCTTGTGAACTGTTTTCGGTCTTTATTAATTCTAAAAAATTTCTTTGAAAGTTCTTTCTTTGGAATTTTGAAAAGCTTAATTCAAAATGGTAATGGATTTGTTTTGAAAAAACAGAAAAAAGTTTTTTTTACCTTTGTTTTTTTTGTGAGTGACCACATGCATAAATATGTATGATAAAGTGGATCGGTTCCCGGTATGGCATAAGGATATGCATGGAGGAGGCTCCATGGGAGATCATTGGTTCTTATGCAACTCTTTGAGCTTGATTCTTTTTCAAAGGTTCATTTAAAGGAAAATGTGATATTTTGATAGATTTAAATGGTTTTGTGTGTTCCCTATATTTCTAGGAATGATGTTTCTTATGCGGTGTTTGAGATAAGGAATCCTTGTTGTTGGATTTGTTTTGATCAAGTTCGTTGCTTCCTTGTTTCTTAGTGTCCACCCCCATAATGATTTGATAGATACCCAAGGTGTATCTTTGGGTGGTGCATCTTTAGATGTAACGCCCTAACCCTAGTTACCCAGAGTTGGTGCATTATTACATAACATTGGAATGATCACAAGAGATCAAGTCTCGAAATACCGATTAGTTTAGTAGCCTTGGAAGTTCTAGATACATACATAAGTTTTACATTACATCATGAAATGGAAAAAACAACAACATTGTGTCCCCTTTGAACACACTCATATCCCTTATCCTATTACTGAAGGTTAATCGTAATATACTTCTTCACATCCTGGGAAAAATAAAACATAGAAAGGTGTGAGCTTAGATGCTCAGCAAGGATAACAATATAGCGGAAACTATCATAAATAAAAATAAAAATTTAAGGTAACGTATAAGACTAAAACACAATCCTTTTAAACATAAATTTAAGCATAATATAGAAAAGATAAATCAAATAATGTCATTTACTTATTTATATGGACATTCTACAAGTCAAATAATCACATGTAATATCAATAGGTAATTTCATAATGATGGAATGCATAATGTCGGACATCATAACCACATAGTCAAGGCCTCGTGCCAAGACTACAAATAAGATTTTTTCAAGGCCAAGTGGCAAGACACTATTTTGTCTCATGATACCTACAGATGCTTCGAGGAGCTATAGAGGGCTACCTCCGTCACTTACTATGTCCAATGTATTCCTCATATGAAAAGGTTGAAACATAACATAAACATTCGTATTAAAAATAGCATACGAAATGGTAATACTTTAACTATAAACCATGAATGGTATAAAAATAACACATTCATAGTAAAACATATCACAAAACCTTCAATATAATATGAAAGATTGTATCATAATAAATCAACTTCAAACAAGTGTAAAATCCATCAAAGGATGTTGACATAGATGAAATCAAAAACTATTTGAGAGAAATATCTCTTTCTATTTTGAAATCATTTAAAAGTCACATAATTATAAAATAAAATATTTATTTTGAAAATATTCTTATAATATTATAAGGTAAGCTTTGAAGGTGTTATAATGGTAGAAAATATCCGCACTCACTGTATAAGTTAAAAAACAATCTTTCCTTAATTTTGTCGAAAAGGTCGTAAAGGACCTTGTTTGGAAAATGACAGAAAGATTAATTTATAAACATTTTATAAAAATTAAAACAAGGGTATAAATGACTTTAACCCATAGTCTAAGAAATAGTAAAAAAAATTGAAATACATTTTTAAGAAACATGGATATGGCTGATAAAGAGGTCCCAGTAGCTACTCACGTATAAACAACCTCAGATAATGAAGAGATTGTAGAATTAACCCTTACCTTGTACTCTTCCTTAGTCGAGGGTACTTTAACCTCCTTTATAATATTTAAATAATTTTTATTACATTATAAAAGAACCACATTCATAACTATGATATCATATATGATTTTCTAATATTTCTTTATTAATAATATTTCAATAGTATCATTGTTTCGGGTGTTAACTAATTTGTTTTCCTTTATATGTTTTGTTACATAAGTCAGGTTTATTATGGATAGGATGTATTTGATTCATATCCAGAATTATATTAAGTTCTTAAAAATTATTTTTAATCATAAAATAAAAATTATTCTTGAATGATTATGATGGGGAATTAATCTCATCGCGTTCGTGGAGACGGTAATCCATACGTATTCACGAGCGACAATATCATTCTATTAATGGTGAAATCGTATGTAATTTAATGGTATATCATATATACATAATAATTAACATGTTATATTTATTATTTAAATAAATTATACTCATTATTATACTCATCTAAATAATGAAGTGTTGAATAACAAACTACACCACGACGTGGAGACGGTAAGTCAAACGTACGCACGTAAGGTGACTTTGTCATTCATGGGATGGATAGAATAATGAATACGGTTGTACCATATTTATAATAACATCACAGTAATTATAAGTTACTGGAGTTATTATTTTTTTATGGAAACAACAAAGAAAGAGGAAGTGGAAGAAGAAAAGAACTTTGAAAGAGGTGATGAAATTATTACCTCTTCTTCGGGTGCTTCCTTTTAATTTGATCAAAAGGGATCCTTAGGTTAGATTATGATCAAATTAAGTCCTATAGGTTTAAGTGAGGGTAGTTTGGAGGATATTTTAACAAGGTTTGGTTGATCCAAATGGATTTGGAGGTGTGATTTTGAGAGAAGGGGAAGTACCCTTTTATAAGAGAGGTGAGGGTCACTTTAGGCAACGCTTGAAATATTAATTTATTATACAATCATATTAGTTTTATAATGGCTCCAAAAGGATTTATTTAGAGGATAAAATGGGGATGGGTTTCAAACCTCTCAACAAATAGGTTTCTGACAGGTTTAGTTCACCATATTAACCTTATCTTTTAGATTTAACTCTTAGTTAAATAGTTTAACTTTTACCATGTATTCTTGTATTATTATGATAAATGGTTAATAAACTTAATATAAAAAATCCAAGAGAACCCAAAGTGGTTAATTATTAACATATATAACTTTATATAATTCCTTTTTCCAAACCTTATATTTTTAGGAATATTATATCAATTAATAATATAGTATTTTTTTTAAAAACTCATTTATGTCAATTTTGACACTATTTAGAATTTGGTTTTTGTGAAAGTCAAAAAATATTGATTAATTCAAAATAAATAAATTAAATCAATACTAATATTTCATATTAACCTAAAAAATTAGTTTAATGTATCAAAATTCTCAATTTACATTTATTTGGATATTTATAATATCAATTATTTTAATCTTTCATTAATAAGTTAATTATTACATCATCATTGTGTCATAAATAAATTTTATTATTTAATGTATAAAATTTATAAATAAAATACCATGATGTATTAAATATTTTTAGCTTTCTAATTAATATTTATTGTAGAATTTATCTTATGTATAACCCAATATTAAAAATGGTTTAGTTATTAAACTTTGAATTTAACAGTTTTAACTCTTCTTTAAATAAAATAATAATAAATGTCCTTATCTAATCCAAGTGGACCAAAAGGATAATATTTTATTCCTATGGTTTATTTTGGTATAAATACACTTATCCAATAGAATTCAGACATGTGTTAGGGTAATTATAATATCATTTTTACCTTTAATTACCCTATTTACTTTTAACCGTGGTAAATAAAATTCAAAAGTTATTATTCACCAAAAATTATTTTCATCCTATTGAACCAAATTTTACTTAATAATGTCAACCATGTCTCTTTTATTTTTTAAATTCAATTCACATAAGTGGTAAAATTACGTTTTATGCAAATTTGCAAATGTGCCTAGAAGGTGGGTAAAAGACGTTAAAAGTTCAATAAAATTTTATATATCTAATATTAATATAAAATGACTCCAATGAATTACATTGAACATATATAAGTATTATGTATCTATTTTTATCTAAAATAAATTTAAATAAAATAACTAATTATTTAAATAAAAAGTAAGTTTTAAACAATAACACAGTGTTTTTCACTATTTATCTAAAATTGAAGGTTTTTATAAAAATACCAATAATTCACCCTAATCTAATTTTGATATTCCAAATCCAAAAATGAAGTCCATTTTGAAAAATAAAATTTATAAAATTTTAAAAAGTGGGTATTACTATTCATAACGGCTAGTTTGATTGGTCATGGTGTGCTAGAACTTGAGGTTGCGTACAATGCAAGCTATTGAATTATTCAAAGAGAAGCATATTGTTGAATTTTGGGGTGTTACATTAGAAAACACTCCAGTTGATAAATCCATAGACTACATTCTTTAATTCCAAAAGTTGAATCCTCCCATTTTTTATGGTCAAGAGGGCACTCTTTAAGTGAAGGAGTGGATTCAGAGGATTGAGAGGGACTTCAATTTCCTTGTGTTGCCTAAGACATTAAAGGTAAAGTTTTCTAACTTTATGCTCGAAGGTCCAACCTAGAAATAGTGGAAGTATGTGTCCCAAAGCAAGCCTCGTAAAGCCAGATCCATCCTTTCGAAGAACACCCCAGCCTATTTGTATGAGTAAGAAAAATTTTGGGAATTAGTTCAGGGTCTTTATCATTGTAATGTTATTTGGAAGTAATAGACATGTCTTGTGGAGTTTTGTGATGTTTATTTCCATTTCAATTGTAAGGATGGATTTTGTCGAACCCTTTTGAACTTCTATTCTAATGGAAGTTTGTTTTGTGAAATTTTGATTCATGGGTTTGGTTCAAGGGTTTTTAATTCATGAACGCAAGGAAAGAGAAGCTTCAAACATCAGAGCTCCAGCCATAGGTCCCAGAGTGAAGCTGGAGTGTATTCAATGTTGAGAAAGTGTTGTTTTCAACAATAATCTGTCTTTATGATGATTTTTATGTTCAAAAATACCCTTATTTTTTATTGTAAGGATTTTACTTTGAGTATATATCAAGAAATTAATATTATTTATTTCACTATTTTGAAATAATACTTATGCATTTTAATCCACATGAAATATTTTACAACGTGTTCAGAAATCACTTTAGTGTGTTCTGGAAACACTGTTCATACTCTACATGTTTAGAAATCACTTTAGCGTGTTATGGAAACATTGTTCATACTATACGTGTTTGAAAATCACTTTTAGTGTGTTCTAGAAACACTATTCATACCCTACATTGAGGAGAATAGCGTAAGGATGAGAATTGTCACTTACGTTATCAGAAAAGTATGGTTTAGCAACCATACATTATTAGAAAAGTATGGAAGAAGAACCCTACATTTGGAATGAACCTTATGTTTGGAATATCAGAAAATTATAGAAGAATAATCCTACATTAGTATGGAACGTCATGTTTTTTTTCAAAAGTATGGTTCATCAACCTTACTTTTGTAAACAACCTTATGTTGGATCATTTACCTTTCATTTAGAAGCTGATAAAAGTATGGATTATATACTGTATGTTTGAAAGTTGAAGATAAAAGTATGGATGATCAACCTTACGTTTGTGATCAACCTTATGTTTGTGATCAGCCTTATGTTTGTAATCAACCTTACATTTGAGATCAACCTTACATTGTGAACCTTACGTTCAGGGAATGTATGTTATGGAGTTCAACCCTACGTCTGACATCGTAGATTCAAACACGAATTTATCGAGTAACGGTCTTTATACGGATTATTAGGCTGATTTCAAGCCAGATTAAAATCCCAAATCTAAAGCATGTCTTTGTCTGATTCAAATCTGTTTATTTATAATTCAAAGGATCGATTTAATATGATATTTTCATGGTGAATTTTAAGGGAAGTTACGACTGCTCTGTTATTCAAATATTTGAATATCGCGATTCTATAAGCGATTTTTGTGGATCTAAATTTGAATGGAAAACAATTGTCTTTATTATATATATTTGTATTATTTTGAATTATAGTGGATACGATATAGATCATTGTGAAAGAGATGAGAAAAACAGATTCTTGAGTTTTTCACTGCTATAGTTTATAGAGACATTCGAGATTTACAGATCTGCTGTTACCATGATCTATCAAAATATTTTTTCTGAAGAATAAGAAACACGATTGAAGATTCACTGATTCTACATCAAATATCTTTTTTGAATCGACTGTTGTTAAAGTTGAGAATTATATTTCCAGATCTTCTATAACCAGATCAACTCAGAACTCTTCTATATGAAGATCATTCTTTCTAAAGATGATGATCCATCGACTGTCAATTGCATGTTATTGCAATTGTGAAGAACAACTGGAAAGTATTTCAAAGAACAAATACTCTTTTACTTTGAGTGATCGGCTTCTCATACTAAGTTGTGTGTGCGGTTCTGTGTATAAACCAGAAGGCTCTATTTTTCCTTAAAGTTGTAACGGTGTCAACTGCCTACACTCAGTTGTGGAATGGTCTATTGATAAAAGGACCAGATAGTGAAAATAACTAAGTTCGTAGAGTAGAGCATTGGTGGAGTGTACTAGGGGACTTATGTTCCCCGAACTACTATACATCGTGCTTCCTTTTATATTTATTTTCACTGCTTAATCATTCTGATAAAGTTAAAAGTATAGATCATGATCTCACGGAGAAATTGTAATACACACAATTCACCCCCCCTATTGTGTATATTTGGTATAACCTGATCCCACAATTAGTATCAAAGGTGGTTCTTTTGATAAATCTATAACAAGCTGAAATTTTTTGGATTATACAAAGCACAATGGATGATACACAAGAGGGTATGTAAACTATTCGATCTCCCTACTACAATGGTGACAATTGTGAATGCTGGAAATCAAGGATGATCATTTATTTAAAGAACCTTGGATATAGAGTCTACTCGAAAATTCTAACTCCTTATGTGATTCCAGAGAAACCTGAAACATGGAGTGCTGGTACAGAAGAAGAGTACGACATAAACTCAAAAGCTATGAATGCCATCATCTGTGTTTTTGGACCAGATGAATTCAACAGAGTATCTCAGTACTCGACAACTTATGAAATGTGGAAAACGATTGCAGTTGCTTATGAAGGAACAGCCAATTTCATACAAATGAGGTATGCCACTACTAAATTAAAATTCGACACATTAAGAATGTTTGAAGGAGAAAGCATCACCCAGATGAATGGAAGGCTTACAGAAATTGTTAATAACATCACTACCTTGGGATATCCTATTAAACAATCAGATCAGGCCCTGAAAGTTATAAGAGTACTACCACCAATATGGAATAGAATTTTGGTTTCCATTAGGCAATCATCACTAGTCAAAAATCTTACAATGAGAGAGTTAATTGGAACTCTTGTGATGTATGAAGCTGAGATAGAAGATGAATCAAATGAGCATAAATTATTGATCAAGAGAGAAAATACTTCCTTGAAAGTAACATCACAAATGAAGAACAGAAAAATGAAGAATGAAATCAAAGTGAAATCAGAAAATTATGATTCATCAAATTCAGATTTGGAACTGGATCAACTAGCCGGAAAGTTCAGAAAATTCCACATAAAGAATAATGGATTCAGAAAATCATTCAAAAATGATGAAACAGAACCAAAGGAAGTCAGATTATATGAATGCAAAAAGATGGGTCACATCAGACCTGACTGTCCTCAATTAAAATGAGAAAAGAAGAAGAAATTTTTCAAAAACAATGATTATGATCAAAAAGAAAAAAGAGCAATGAAATCCACCTAGAGTATTTCTAAAGACTCCAGCAGCTCATCAAAGTCTTACTCGGAAAAAGAAGAATCAAATCTTCAAGAAAACATGTGCTTTATGGCAGAAGAAAATGAGGTACAATCATATTACTCATCTAATTCAGATTCTAGTTTTAGCTGTTCAAATAATAAACTTGTATCCTACTGTAATATGCTGGAAGAAAAATATGATTTCTTATTTAAGAAACATAAATCACTTAAAAATATTCATACTACTGTTTTAGGATAAAGAGACACTCGGCTAAAACAACATCAAGAGTTAATTGAAAAATATAACTCATCAAAGACAAACTGTACAGATAATGAAACTAAAATAAAAACACTGCAAACAGAAGTATAAACATACAAAATTGTAGCTCTTATTTTTACAAAAGGAGAAAATACACTAAATGAAATACTTGGAAAGAATGTGATTAAAAATGAAAGATTTGGAATAAGCAGTAAAGGTGAGAAACTTAAACTGTATAGGTACTATTTTATCCCAAGTACAAAAGGTAAAATTTGTAACTACTGTGGTATAAAAGGTCACATATCTAAAAATTGTTATTTAAGGCAACTGTAAATAAGTAGGATTAAGAGAGTATTTTTTGCAATAATTTTATATGATTCTATTGATTATAGAAAAACAAATCAAGTCTGGATTCTCATGTCTCTAATAGATAACACTAATGGACCCAATAGAATATGGGTACCAAAATAAATCCTTGTTTAAATGTCATTATAGGAAGCAAGTCACAGAAGCCAAACTAAAATATGGTATATGGACAGTGGTTTATTCAAACATATGAGTGGAAAAATCATCAAATTTTAGAATACTAACTCAAAAGGATGTTGGTCTAGTCACATTTGGTGACAATGCCAAAGGTAAGATTATTGGCATTGAACAGTTGTAAATCCAGAAGAAGTCTCAATCAATAAAGTAATTTATGTACAAGGATTGAAACACAACCTGATAAGTATCTCTCAACTCTGTGATGATGTTTATTTTGTTAATTTTTCTAATAACTGTTGTTCTATTTTTAAACATAAATTACTTAAATTTAAAGCACCCATAACTGATAATGTTTAAACCCTGGACTTAAATTCCTTATGTAAATAAAAAGTAAAATGCTTAACTGCTAAGATAAATTAATCTTGGATCTAGCATAGAATACTTGGACATTGAAATATATGTGCTTTACAAAAGTTATCTAAGAAACAATTAGTTTTTTATTTTCCGAGTCTCAAATATGAAAGTGATAGATTCTGTGATGTAGGTCAACTTGACAAGCAGCCCAAATCATCCTTCAAATCTATTAACAAAATTGCTACATCTAAACCTCTAGAACTTATCCATATGGATTTGTTTGGACCTTCAAGAATAGAGATCTTGGCTGGTAAATTATATGTATTTGTTTTAGTCGATAACTATTCTATATTTACTTGGATTTATTTTCTAAAATATAAAAATGAAGCTTTTACAATATTTGAAAGTTTTTGAAAAACTGTTCAAAATGAAAAAGATTCTAAAATAATTTCATTAAGAAGTGATCATGGTGGAGAATTTGAGAATCTGGAATTTAATTCCTTCTGGTCAAATATGGGTATTAAACAGACCTTCTCTGCACCAAGAACACCCCAACAAAATGGAATTATTGAAAGAAGAAATAGGACTATTCAATAAATGATTAGGACTATGCTAAATGAATACAGTTTTCCTACCTATTTCTGGGTAGAAGATGTAAGCATAGCCTGTTATATATTGAATAGAGTTCTAATTAGACCTTTTTTAAAATAGACACCCTATGAACTCTAGAATAATAGAAAACCTAAAGTAAATTACTTTAAATTTTTTGTATGTAAGGTTTACACCCTAAACACCAAGGAAAATCTTGGTAAGTTTGATCCAAAATCGGATTAAGGCATTTTCTTAGGATATTCTTCTATTTCCAAAGCTTATATAGTTTTTAATAAAAATTAAAGGATTTTTGAAGAATCGGTTCATGTGAAATTTGATGAATCTGATCCCTTTGAGAAAAGGAAAGACCAAATTAATGAATCTGACTCTAATGATAACATGAGACTTGAGAACTTAAAAGATTATTTTGAAAAATATTTAAATGAAATTTAGTCCATTTCATAAGTATATGACATTGAAGAACCTAACAGTATACTACCTAGAAAATCTAGAACCCTAAAGAATCACCCTTTAGAAAATTTTATAGGAGACCTAGATACTAGAATAAAAACTAGAAGAAATATAGCAAATCTTGTTGAATTCTATGCCTTTTATCCCAATTAAAACCTAAGACATTAGAATAATCCTTAGTTGATGAAATTTGGATAATAGAAATGCAAGAAGAACTAAACCAATTCAAGAGAAATGTAGTTTGGAATTTAGTTGAAAGACCTCAGAACTATCCAGTTATAAGAACCTGTTGAGGCTCCTTTCGTCACAGAATCTAAAGATCGGAAAAGGGAATATCTGAGCTCAAAGTGATTCAACCTTTGAAGAAAACATCAAAAATCGACAAAGGCATGAACAAAGGATCGACAGCAACTGCACCGCGCAAGTTTTATCACGGTCGCGCAAGTACACTTGCGCGACACCCTTGGTCGCGCAGGTGACTTGCGCGACCTAAGTGGTAACCGCCCTGTAACCGCCCGGGGTCTTCTTTTGCCTATAAATAGACCCTGTGGGCCCCCCATTCAAGAGGATCTTTTTCCAGAAACTCGGATTGAAGCTCCCGACGCCCAAGTCTCTTCTCAAAGCTTCCGGAACACTTCTAAGGTAATTTCTTACCTAGAACGGAAGATCTAAAGAGAAGAAGGAAGGCCTAAGTGTTGAAACTTATCAAAACTTGCGCGCCGACTTATTTCCTTCAATATAACTTGTGCGTCCCTTTTCTGGAAGAACCTCAAGAGGATTCTAAAGGGTTTAAAAAAGAGTCGCTCAAATATTTCAATGCTGGTTGAAAATCGCGCAAGTACACCATGTGTCACGCAGGTATACCTGCGTGACCAAAACTTGCGCGCCCACGGAAGACTTGCGCGCCTTTCAAGACTTGCGCGCCCCTACCTTTTTGGGTGCCCATCTTGCCCATTTTACCCCTCTTAAGCCATTACACCTTTCCTTTTCAAGATTCAGTCTTCAAGACACTCTTCAAAGCCATTTATGGCATGATTTCTTAATTTGACTTCCTTATTTGAAAGGAATTCTGTGGAATATCTCTCAAAACCTAGTGATTTAAATATCCTTATGTCACTAAATATAGATAGTTCATTCATTCAACCTCATCCTTTAAGATGAGAGAATTCTTAACTTGGGCATCCTCCTCAGGAGTAAGCCCCAATCATAATCCTTTAACTTGGGCATCCTCCACAGGAGTAAGCCCCAATTTCAAATCTGGGTATCCTTCTTTAGGAGTAAGCCCTAAATTCTTAAAGTTCCCAAACTTGGGCATCCTCCTCAGGAGTAAGCCCCAAACCTTAATTCCTAACCTGGGTCTCCTTTTCAGGAATAAGACTCAGTCATAATCTTGGGCATCCTTCTTAGGAGTAAACCCCAAGTCCCCTAACCTGAGTCTCCCTTTTAAGAATAAGACTCAGTCATAACCTAGGCCTCCTTTTTTAGGAGTAAGTCCCAGTCATAATCTTGGGTTTCCTTTTCAGGAGTAAACCCCAAGCCCCCTTAAATTTCTATTAACCAGTCCTAATTTACCCTTGATTTGGGTTTCCTTTTCAGGAGTAAAACCCAATCATAAATCCCCTCCTAACTTGGGCATCCTCCTTAGGAGTAAGCCCCAAGATTAGAGTATTCAAATCTCCATAAAGCACATATACCTTTATGGACCCTGTTCCTGGATTTTCTCCCTAAAAGTGAATCTTAAACCTTCATCTATCTGGGCAGTCATACATACCTAAGCCCCAAACAATTTCTTATGATTTCATCTTTCATGGCACAATTGTCTAATTTTTACCAATACCTCTTGTTTCTCACACCGAGCATGACTCACGTGAGCTTAGAGTGTAAAAGTAATTATGACATTCTTCTTTGAGCCATCAATCATAAACATCATACTCCATTACTCGAACTACGTGGGTTCTGATTCCTTTTCCAAAACAAAGGATACGTAGGTAGCCCATTTATGGGTTCGATCCCAACTTTGAAATAATCCCTGTCCTTCTGAATGACGATAAACTTCAAGTGCCCCACTGAGTAGCTTTAAAACCAGCCTGGTTATCATAATGACCAAGAGACTTTTATATAAATGTTTTGAAGGATACCATTGACCAAGAATCTCTAAATAAATATAGATGATTCTCTATTGATGAAGAACCTCGAATACATATAAAAGGTTCTCTAAATTTCTTGCATATTTAATCATTGATTGTTAAAACTAAAGGAAAGCACATTTTATACTTGGTAATGTAATAAGGATTCACGAACATAACTTAAATCTATAAAGAGAGTCCCGGAGTAGACAATAATTCCCCTCAAAAAGGTGTGATGAGTCCGACCTCCCATCCTCTCGACCAATGCAAATTCCTAAGCCTCATCAGTCCACAAGCTAATGAGTGCCTACCTTTGGAAAGTGGGTCCAAACGGATGTGGAATCATTGGATGTTTCCAGTTCTACGAACAAACCCGCTAGAAACCGATCGGAACGTTTGAATCTCCCGTCCAGGAGGTCATCCCCAAAATCCATGCGAAACAAAAATGGTGAACCCGACGTGAATCCTTAACCAAGTTAAAGTGATATTCTTCTTATTTGTTAGGCCCCTTGGGCCAACAAAGCAATCATTGACATGTGCTCATCCAAAATATGCAGTGGCCGGATTCATCTTGATTATGTCTGTTATATGGAACAGGCACTCTTTTCTCAAGATCTTCTGCAAAATGGATTTCCTTAAATTCACCTCTGTGAATACTGCTACTGTGAACACCTCTACTGTGAGGTCTGCTGCTGTGAAAACCAATGCTACTACTCCTGCTGGAACGTCGTCCGCTCTGAGGATGACATCACCAACTCAGCATCTTCAACGCTGGGTTTCTAATGCACTGGTTAAGGAGTACCGTCGCAACGGTACTATCCCAACTCTGGAGGCCGCTCGTCAAGCCCTCCAAGTTAACAACTCTACCTGGTCGTCTGGACAACGGCGGACAGCGATCAAGAAGCAGGCGGTGCTGACTACCATCTCCAACCGTTTCGGGTCGTTATCCCCGGAACGCAATTTCCATTCACTCCCTTACTCTGAGGAAGTGAATGAGCAGGTCCCACAGGACCTTAATTCAAAAAGACAGGAGTCCTTATCAAGGGATCCCATCAACAATCGCCGCCAGACTCGTGCGGTAGTGCGCCCTCAACATGATGAGGGTACCAAATCCAGGCATTCAGCTCAGGTTCCTCGAACCCGAGCAGGCAAGATGAACCGCCAGAGACGGAATCCGGTTAACAATAGGCAGGTTGTCATCCCTGCCATCTCCGGAGAAGTCCACCAACCTAACTTGGTGGCAAATAACGAGCAGGCACAATCACCTTCCCGTTTTAATTCCGCTGTCCAGCAGACTCGTCTGGAAGCATCAAGCCGATCCCGCCAGGCAATTCCGGCGGAGTACCATAGGCAGGAACATACACCTGCTTATACATCCCCAGTTAGTCAGCAGGCTCGTCTGACTACATATGATGGATCTCGTCAACCACGTTTGGCGAAGTGTAATCAGCAGGCACATACACCTGCTAATACTAATCAAGCCTACCAACAGTCTCGCTTGGTAGCGCACGGAGAAGTCAGTCGGAAAGTCCCGACGACAAACAGGAGGCAGACTCAACTCTCTGCCTCCACACTTGAGTACTGTCAGGATTCACTGACGGGAAAAGGAGGACAGGAGCAGGCACATACACCTACTCCAAGCCCAGAATGGACGTATATCCCCGTTCCGGCGGCTGAAGTCACCAAACATATTTTGTCAATGGTGAAAGAGCATAAGCAAATTCCTGCTCATATTCTGGATGCTTGCCAGGATATCATAACAGCTTCAGCATCATCACAGGGACAGACACATAAATCTATCCCTAGCAGTGGAGTGACACATCAACGATTCACTCCGGAACAGACACACACATCTGTTCCAGTCCAAGAGGTTTATGGGGCATACTCCCCCATATCATACGGACAACCAAGTCAGGAACATACACCTGATTTGAGTGGAGATCGTCAGCCTAACCTGACTATCTTTCCTGATCAGGCACATACACCTGCTCAGAGCAATCACTTTCGTCATCAAGTGGTTTCTAAAGTGAGTAAGAAGGCATCTAAGAAAAAGATCTGCCCAGCACAATCAGGAGATCAAAGGCCAATCTGTAACCAAGCCTTGCTCGATGCTGGAGTTCTTGAAGCCCTCAGACATTTATCTGTCAGAATTAAAGATTCTACTCCCTCAGTTCCCAATAACAGGAACATTAATTCTGAAGGTCTTCAACAGACACTTCCTCATGAAGACTTGCTTCATGAAAATTCGGTCAATCTTGAAGTTTCTTCTTCAGATGAGAGCCACAGGAACCCTCTGTGTGGTCAGAAGACCAAGGAGCAAGAGATTTCATCTTTTGCTGTAACCCATCATGATGGTCCTCCTCATGGTGATGAACTTAGCTGCGAAATTCCTCTCCGCAGTAGTGATTCACGTTGTCTCGAAAATTCTTCAGAAGGCAATGTAGTGACGAGAAATCCCTCCTATCTCGAGGCACTTGCAAACGTAAAACCAGTCATGTCTGATGCTTTACTATCGGCAGGTGAAACTCTTTCTTCATCAGAAGATAGCCTGGGGTTCAGGTTATTCTCCGAACCATCCCTGGGCCATTCATCTTCCAGCATGAATAGTGATATCTCTACCAATCTTGTTGAATCCGATGAAGCAACAAGGAAACACCAACTCTGGTCAAAACAGGTAGAAGAATCTTCATTTAATGATAAAGAGGAAATGCTGAACATGAGGAAAAAACTGGCAAAAGGTGAAGTACCAGTCATGTTTTGGCCTTTGGCTGACTCCCAGTACGACATTCCAAAGATGTTGACGGATGATGGAATCCATGATATTCGTCTAAACATATGGAAAACTCTTTGTCAATTAAAGAAGAAGGTATTATCTTACGATGAATATGAAAATCATCTTAAGATAATAGAAGGGTTACAACGTCAGATTGATTTGGCATCTCTATCAGTCTCTCGGTATCTGAAGGATGAAAAGCAACAGAGAACCCTTCAACGTTCATGCCTTGGCGCACTAAGAAGATTGCGTCAGTTAATTGCCAATGCTCCATCTGATGTTCATATCAGAGGATGGGGTGTTCACGGAGCACTACATTTCACAGTGCTTTCCAGTCAGCAAAGCCCGCCGAAAATGGTCTCATGCGATGTTATTGCCCGTGGCCGGCCACAGTCAATGGGCTTTGTTCATAATCAAAAGCTTGATCAAGAATAGGCTTCAACTAGTTCCTCTAAAAATCAAGTATATAGAGAACAAGTTGTTGAATTGCTCCTACATCAAGCAGGCGAGAATATTGCACAAGCCTCTCGTCTGGAGCAAACACGTCATCAAATGACAGAAGTTTCAGAAATCATCCAACGGTCTGTTGAACCAGGTGATAAAAGTGGATACAGGTTAATGCATCCAGCTAATTTCTGAACTAAGATTCGCAAGATCAAGAGATATTTTAAGAAGATCTCAGACATAGCATGTCAAGAGACACCCCAGCTTGCCAGACTTGGGACTTCTCTAACCCAACCCTTAGAGTCAACAAATGGGATTCGAGGAGCTGAGCGGAAGCAGCAGGAACATCCCCAGTCCACCGGACTGGGGACTTTTTCAAATCCTCAATCCCTCCCTTAGAGAAAGTCAGTATTCTCTCGATTAGGGAATAAGCCTCAAGAGGAACGAAGAGCCAAGCTATCAGGAGATTCTCTCCAAGTGACGGTTCTCTAAGAAGTTCCTGAGGGATCAAGTCAACGGAATGCCATGTCTCATCATGGACATAGAAGAAGACAATATCACAGAAATGCTGATAGAAAGGATTCCATGCAATATGCATCCATTAATGTCATCAATGCCGTTGCTGCTGATTCACCAGATGAGGCTCAATCAGAGGGATCAGACGAAGAGGTTCCTGCTCAAGAAGTTGCGCACACAGACCTAAATGAAGAAGGTGTGCGCACACGTAATCAAAAGCTTACCCAAAATCTGGGTATTCCTTCAAGTAACCCACTTCCCCCTCTCCGAAAAGGATCCAATAAGGGGAAATGAAAGAATCAGGTTACTTCTCACCCTTCCTCTGAAGGAGGTCAATCGCTCTCATTAGAGCAAAGGTTTTCACAACATGAGGAAGAAATGAAAGAATTAAGAAGGTTGAATGCAGAACTACTTCAGAGTAGTCTTCTTCTTAAGAATGCTGAAGTCCGACAGCCGAAGGAATTTGTTGTAACTACTGAGATGGATCAGGAATATCCTCATTTATCATTACATCCTCAGAGGTCTAATCCTACGGGTCAAACGCAACAACAGTTGGCAGAACTACCATCAGTTGCAGCACCAACCACCACGTCTGTCCAAGCTCCATTCATTGCACCTACCCAAAACCAAGTTCAACCTGACGTTTCTCAAAAGTTAATAACTACTATTGAGTCATTAACAGCTCGGTTAGAAACTATGGAAGGGAAACAGGTGCAAGTTCAACCTGAAAAGAAAGTTTACCCTGAATGGGTAGATTCAATTTCTCCTCCATCCAGTTTTGGAAACCCTGTTTTCCCTACTTTCAATGGATCAGGTGACCCTGAACAACATTTGACGCATTACGTGTCTTGTTGTGATCCTATGATGGGAACTCCAGAGCAGCAAGAAGCAGTGAAACTCATATGCTTCGTGCGAACCTTGCAAGGACCAGCTTTTGTCTGGTATACAAGCTTGCAATCCCGGTCAGTCATCGGATGGGAGGATCTTCGTCAAAAATTCCTTCTTCAGTTTAGCTCAACTTTTCCAAAAACGACAGTTTTCGATCTTACAAACTGCAAGAAAAGGGAGAATGAAAGAGTCTCTGATTTCATTGCTTGTTGGAAGGGATTAACGTATTCCTTGAGTTTAGTACTCCCTCAGGAGGAATTGTTGCCAATCTGTGTAGCAAATTTGTGTGACGAATTACGCACGCCATTGATCCCTGTGAAATACACAGGAGGGTTTCGAGACCTTACTTCAATCGCTCAACAGATTGAATATTCCCTTATATAGGCTAAGGTTAAATCTCGTGTAATTCCATCAGCTCCAGGAAGAAGAATGGGTAAAGCAGAAACTGCTACAGTTATGCTTAAACAAGCACCTGTACCTATTTCTACTTCAAAACCTTCATCTTCTCGAAGGGCTCCACCTCCTGAATTCCAACAACAAAGGTCATTTCGTCCAAATGATCAAAGAGATCAACAACGAAAACAATTTGAGGATATGAAGAGTAAAACATACTCTTTCCGAAGTGAGCAAGTTCCTGGTTACTTCATTTCAGCTCTGGAAAATAATTTGGTTCAATTACCAGTGCCAAAGAGGCCAAACAAGGAAGGAGATGAAGACCGTCCCAATTATTGTCCCTTTCATCAAATGTTGGGGCATCCCATCCAGGAGTGTTTTGTCTTTAAAGACCTCCTGCAAAATATGGTCGACTTGGGACAAGTCAAATTGAAGGGTTCTTCAGCTCATGTAGCGTGTATTACCGCTACAGATCCAGAGGAAGGAGGCGAGTGGCAGGAAGTCAAAAGCAAAACTGCGAAAAAATATGATGATTGGATGGTCAGAAAGACAATCAATCGGACCCATTCCATTTTGCGAACACAATTGAAGAAGCCAATTGTGTCTCCTACAAAAGCTGCAGTAAAGCCTCCATCAAAAGATAAATCCTCAAAAGGGAAGCGCAATTCAAAGAAGAAAGAGGAATCAGGAGAAGATGAGTATGTATCAAAGCCTAAATTGTCTTTGACTCTGTCAGATTTCATTCCATCTACTTCAAAGCCACGGGCACCGTCCCACCAAACGGCACAGCCTAAACAGGCTAACCAGGCAGAGTCTTTATCAGACGAAGAGTTAATCTTTGGTTCTGTTAATATGATTCAATTAACAGATTCATATTCCAGTATTGATGAGCCTGAATTCCCTATATCAAATAAGGGAATCCGAAGAGGTTCTAGAGGTTCAGGATATAGGGGAAGACGTGGATCTTTCCAAAGCCACTACTCTAATTTTACCCCTACTAGCACTGTATATGCAGCAGAAACTCGTGGTAGAGCCCTTCAGCGAGCTCAAAAAGAACAAGCAAGTTCTTCTTCCAATGGCCAATTCAGTTTTGGCACAGTTATTTTGGAAGACCGATTAAAAGTTCCATCTTATTTATCTCAGCAAGTAAATGGATCTAATCAGTCTAATCTGCCAAAACCAAGGATGTTGCCAGCTTCAATACAAGATGCATCAGCTTCCAAAGCATCTGCTTCCAAGGTACCTGCTAAACCGCATATTCCTATTGGGAAATGCAGACCCCTAGATCAAAAGTATGATATATTGAAACACTTGGCCCAAGTACCATCCAAGTTATCAATTTTGGATGCTTTGAATCTGTCAAAAGATCTTCGGGAAGCACTCATCGAATCTTTGTCAAGTCCTCAGGAGTTTGAAGCTGAAATTGCTGCAGCTGAAATCTATCACATAGAGAATAATCCTGCAGAATGCCATACAGTGATATCTTTTACTGATAAAGATGAAGATGATGTTGTGCATGGGAACATAAAACCTTTGTACTTATCTGGCAAAGTCAATGGTATAGATGTTCGAAGAGCTTTCATTGACAATGGTTCAGGAGTCAACCTCATGCCCATTCGTACACTTCGTCGATTGGGCCTCACGGAATCTGATTTATCTCCTTCTACCATGATGTTGCAAGGATATGATAAAAATGAACAAGAACCACTGGGAGAAGTTACACTCAGAACTCAGTTTGGAGATCTTGTTTCTAATTCGGATTTCATGATTGTTGATCAAGACTCAGCTTTCAATATCTTGCTTGGAAGACCCTGGCTACATCAGCATGCAGCTATTCCGTCATCATACCATCAATGTCTCAAATACTGTTTCGATGGTCAAGTTGGAACATTGTATGGTGATAAAGCCCCGTTCAAGACATGTGAGTCTCAATACATTGAGGCGGAATTTTATCACATGAAGGGAAGAGAAAAATCTACAATAAAGGAAATTACCAAAGTTAATGCTCCATATGGTTTGGAGAAAATTCCAATAAATCCATTTTCACATGTGAGTACAGATTATGTGTTACCTATCAGTCAAATTGACAAAATAGGCCCAAATCAAAATACTCTTATGGAAAGATCCATAATGTCAATTACGGCAATCGAGCCAGACAACATGGGAGGAATTGGTAACTTACCAAGCAGTGATGAAAGAATAAGTGGTGACGTTTTCATTTCGTCTGCTGAAATCCAACAAGTCTATACTTCGCTAATCAGGCCAGAAGAAGTTATAGCAACACCAGAGGTGAATAATGATGTCGATTCTCAATCCATCATCTCCTCTTTATTTCCCAAAGAAGACCCTTTATCATCAATAGGGTCGGAAATGGAAGCTTCTTCTTCAAAATGTGAAAATTTTGACATCTCTTATGATCATGAGAATTTCGTTTTTTCATCTACTTTGCAAGTAGAAACGGAAGAAATAACACATGATAAAGAGGAAGAGGAAGATCTTAGAGATGCTCCTCCAGCATTTGAAGAGGGTATCTCTACCACTGTGGATGAACTCAGAGAAGTAAATCTGGGTACAGAGAAAGATCCACGCCCCACTTTAATTAGTGCGGCAATGACCCTTGAAGAGCAAGAGATGTATATTTCTTTTCTAAAGCAAAATAAAGATATTTTTTCTTGGAATTATACAGAGATTCCTGGCCTTGATCCTGATGTTGCCACCCATCATTTGGTTTTGCCAAAAGAACATCGAGGATTCAAGCAAGCCGCGAGAAGAACACACCCAACCTATGCTTCCAAAATTGAGGCTGAAGTGGATAAGCTTATCAAAGCTAACTTCGTCATAGAAGTTCAATATCCCAAGTGGTTGGATAATATTGTCCCTGTAAAGAAGAAGAACGGACAAATTAGGGTTTGCATCGATTTCAGAGATCTTAATCGGTATTGTCCTAAAGATGATTTCCCAGTTCCAATTACAGAACTCTTAATTGATGCGAAGGCTGGCTATGAAGTACTTTCTTTCATGGATGGATATTCTGGATATAATCAGATCCGAATGGCCCCAGAAGATGAGGAATATACAGCCTTCAGAGCTCCTCAAGGTGTGTTTTGTTACCGGGTGATGCCCTTTGGTTTAAAGAATGCAGGTGCAACATATCAACGCGCCATGCATCGTATCTTCAAATCTATTTTAGGGAAGTTTGTTGAATGCTATGTAGATGATTTGGTGGTTAAATCCAAACAACGTTCTAATCACTTGGCTGATTTGGAAGTCATATTCCACAAGCTTCAACAACATAATTTGAAGATGAACCCCTTAAAATGTGCTTTTGGGGTAACCTCAGGAAAATTCCTCGGCTTTGTTGTACGCCATCGTGGTATTGAAGTCGATCCTGAGAAGAACAAATCAATCCTTGGTATGTCACCTCCTCAGAATTTGAAAGAATTAAGAGGACTTCAAGGACACTTAGCCTATATTCGGCGTTTCATCGCCAATTTGGCAGGCAAAAGTTTACCCTTTACCAAATTATTGAAGAAAGGAGTCACTTACCAGTTTAATGAAGAATGTCAAGAAGCATTTGATGTCCTCAAGAAATACCTCTTGAGTCTACCAGTACTCATGCCACCTGTTGAGGTTAGACCTCTTATCCTCTATGTGACATCTTTAGAGCGATCATTGGGTGCCTTTCTCGCTCAAAAGAATGATGCTGGGAATGAAAATAGTCTCTACTATCTCAGTAGAACTATGCTTGAAGCAGAAACCCGGTATTCAAGTATTGAAAAGTGCTGCCTAGCATTAATCTTTGCAGTTCAGAAACTGAGACACTACCTGCAACATCATGAGGTCCAATTGGTATCTTGTAATAATCCGCTCAAATTCATCCTTAGTCGTCCAATGCTTACAGGACGTCTGGCAAGGTGGGCGGTTATTCTACAGCAGTTCGACATTCAGTATGTGTCTCAAAAGGCAATTAAGGGCCAAGCTCTGGCTGATTTCCTGGCTGAACATCCTTCAGTGGAAGACACATATTCAAATATCGAACTCCCTGATGAGGAAGTTTTCTCTATTCAAGAGAGTCCTCAAACATGGGAAATGTATTTTGATGGTGCTTCTAGAAGTCCAACAGGGAAGAAAATGGAAAATCCTAAATTCAACAAAGTTGGTTTAGGAATTGTTCTCATTTCTCCAGATAAGGTAGTGTTACCTTATTCCTTTTTGTTGTGGGAAGGTGGTACCAATAATGAAGCTGAATACCAAGCTCTCATTACAGGCTTGGAGTTAGCGCTTCAAGCACAAGTGAATCACTTAAAGGTGAAAGGTGATTCGGACCTGGTAATCAAACAAGTCAATGGGGATTATGCCATCAGAAAAGAAGAATTAATCCCTTTGTATGATTACGTCAGAGAGTTAATGTCGGAATTCCCTTCAGAACCGACATTTTCTTATGTCCCAAGATCACAAAATGCTCAAGCTGATGCACTGGCTAATATAGCCACAGCTTTAGCAGATCCAAATCGGGACGAGACAACCATCTGTATTACCCACCGTCGTGCAATTTCACCTTATGTTCAAGTCAGAACAGAGGAAATTAATGAAATTAGTCCCATTCCTGAACCTTATGGTCATACTACAGGATGGATGTCACCTATCAGGGAATACCTTCAAAATGGAACACTTCCACCTGATAGAGCCGAGAAAGAGAAAATTCGGCGACGTGTGGTCAATTTTACTCTTTATGATAGCCCAAACCACCTCGAGAAAATTCTCTACAAACATGGTTTTGATGGAGTTCTCTTCAGATGTATTGATGGTGAAGAGACAATGGCTGTCATAAAAGAAGTGCATGCAGGAGTCTGTGGTGCCCACCAGTCTGGACATAGACTGTCTGATCAAATTCGAAGGCTTGGATACTTTTGGCCTTCAATGATACAAGATTGTGTTAATTTCACAAAGAAGTGTCATTCATGCCAAGTATATGCCAACTTCATTCATAAACCTCCAGAGTTGCTTCATACAGCTAAATACTCATGGCCATTTTCCACATGGGGAATGGATGTGGTGGGACCTTACCCTTCAGCTACGGCCAAGCAGTTTAAGTACATTCTTACTGCTACTGATTTCTTTTCCAAATGGGCAGAAGAAGTACCTCTCAAAGAAGTCAGTTCTAAATGCATTGTTAGCTTCATCAAGTCTAACATCATTACTAGATTTGATGTCCCTCATACCATATTGACGGACAACGGCACCAACTTCTGTTCTTCTGAGGTAAAGAAATTGTATCAAGAATACCACATTAAGTCCAACCATTTATCTCGATATCATGCAGCGGCTAATGGCCAGATAGAGGCCTTCAATAATACTCTTTCAAATATACTTCAAAAGATGGTGGATAAAGATAAGAGGTCATGTCCTGATAAACTCTTTCATGCTTTATGGGCTTATCGGACTACCACTCGCAATGCAACGCGGTCAACTCCATATTCATTGGTATATGGAACAGAAGCAGTCTTGCCAATTGAAGTTCAATTGCCCTCACTCAGAATAGCCATTTGTGATCAGTTATCTACAGATGAGCAATCCCAAAAGCGGTTGAATGAATTGGAACAGTTAGATGAGAAAAGACTGTGCAGTTTGCACCACTTGGAAATCTATCAGAATCGAATAGCACGAGCTTTTAACAAAAAAGTTCGTCTTCGTTCATTCATTCAGGGAGAATTGGTATTGGTTCTCAGAGCACCAATGATACCAGGAAAGAAGCCTCCCAAGCTTGAACCAAAATGGGAAGGACCTTATTCAATACATAAGTTCTACTCCAATGGAGCATATTCTCTAATCTCAATGGATGGAGAACACATTACGACTCCAACTAATGCCAGATTTCTGAAGAAGTATTTTGTATAAACACAAAATATTGTTCCCAGATCCAAAACAATCACATTGGTTCATGGTATTGTCCCTGCTACATGACACTAAACTGTGCAGCACCAATAGTCCTAACTGCAAGACTTTAAACTGCATAGTCCCTATATTATGTCCTACATGACACTAAACTGTATTATGTCCTATCTACATGACATTAAACTGTACAGAAGTTCCTATATTTTGTCCGAGATAACATTAAACTATATTTTGTCTGAGATGACATTAAACTATATTGTGTCCTAGAAACATGACATTAAACTGTGTGGCACTTTCATCGTCCAGCATGACGTTAAACTGTAAAAAGTCCCCAGAACTGATATCCTCATATTGGTTCACCTTAGTCCTAGCTACATGACTTTAAACTATACAGCACCAGTTCGTCCTTGCTATATGACGTTAAACTATACAGTAATGGTCCAGTATGACTTTAAACTGCAACTTCATCCCACACGACATTAAACTGTGAAAAAGTTCCCTAAACCATCCAGCATGACCTTAAACTGCATCATACCTGGTCCATGTATATGACCATAAACTATTTGCAAATCCTTTATGTCCAGCAAGACGTTAAACTGTGACGTCCTAACTACATGACGCTAAACTGTATAAAAGTCCCTCACGTCCGGAAAGACGTTAAACTATATAATCTCAAAAGTCCAGTATGACATTAAACTGCACCATTCACGGTCCATGCATATGACCTTAAACTATTCGCACTTTCGTCCGACATGACGTTAAAATGGTACACTCTTTTGTCCTTACTGCATGACATTAAACTGCACAGTCCCCCTTTCGTCCAATATGACGTTAAACTGTATTGTCCCCATCGTCCTAACTACATGACGCTAAACTGTACAGAAAGTCCTTGATATGTCCTACATGACATTAAACTGTTATTTTGTCCCTGCTACATGACACTAAATTGTGCAGCACCAATAGTCCTAACTGCAAGACTTTAAACTGCATAGTCCCTTTTTTATGTCCTACATGACATTAAACTGTGCATCGTTAAGGTTGTTATTACCTCTTGTTTCTCACACCGAGTATGACTCACGTGAGCTTAGAGCGAACATCAACCATAACACTCCCTTTGGGCCACTAACCATGTGTAAGTCCCAACAACATTTTTTATTAGATCATTGTCCACAAGAACAACTTGATCATTAATTCATTCTTTAATTGAACTACACGGACTTTGATCCTTGCCCTCCAGGCTGGGTATGTAGGCAACCTCCCAGGGTTCAAGCCCAAAAACAATCTCTTCACATCGGTTCACCACCATCTCATATGATGTTGATTTCTGAAACCGCCCCTGGAATCAATATCTTTACATTGATTCACTTTCGTCCTTGTTATATGACGTTAAACTATACAACACTTTTGTCTGGTACGACAATAAACTACAATATTCTTTGATTTCCTCATTTGAGAAGGAACCATTATTGACATTGATTTTTTAAATCATGTTTCATTTTCAAAAGACTACGTGCATACATGGTAATGCCTAAACTTTTTATCTCAGGTTAAACCATCATTGCACTAAAGTCCCCTTTCACCCTTCACATGTACGAACCAAATTTGTACAAAGGGTAGTTCTAGAACTACGTGGACTTGATTCCCATCCTTATGGGATACGTAGGAACATTCGAGTGTCCCTCGAATCCAGTCCCAAGTCTTTTGGGCCTAACCCCAAATTTCACTTTTAGTCCCTTGGCTGAAAAGTCCTCATGAAAACACACACTGTGTATTCATTATTATGGTCCGAATTCTATGACCCTAAACTAAGATCACTCATACTTTCGTCCTGCACGACGTTAAACTTCATTTCAAGAACTACGTATGGCTTGATTCTCATTCTTATGAGATACGTAGTGAAGTCCAAAATTTCAATTCAGGACCCAGCCACAACATGATTATGGTTTTCATTGACCTATGTATCTCTATATACATTGGACAATACCCATATTTATGTGTTATAATCCTAACCTTAAAATATTTTCAGATCTTCATAACCCTTTTCATGACTTCTAGTCACAAAAATGTCAAACTTCTGAGAATTCTTTTTGCCTGACTATGCAGCACGTGCCCATAGGTGGCCTTGCATAAACAATCCACATAACAGACTTGTCAGCCAAAAGATTCTATTTATTTGACCATACAGCCAATGCCCTTAGGTGGCCCTGCAAATTTCAACCCCCTAACGGGTTTGTTAAATAATGGTAACTTCATTCTTGGGAAGAATGCCTCTTTTGTCCTTATTTGTCTTAAACGACAGTATGTAGGGATCCGCAAAAAATAGTCATCCTTAACATATTTGTCCCATATCCTTTTTCAAGATCTGAAAGTATTCAAGTCTATGGTTTATTTTTCTTCCCTACGTTTGGGTCAGACCTTCGTAGGAGTGATATTCATCCAGTTCTTCGATATTCTTGTTCGGAAATATCTTCTCCATATTCAAGTACCTCTTTCCATACAACAAACTCTATACTTTAGAAAATTTGAATCTCCATAAACTTTCACTGGCTTTTAGCACTAGGAAAGTAAATTTCTGGGAGTTCTTTTGCCTGACTATGCAGCACGTGCCCATAGGTGGCCTTGCATAAACAGTCCACATAACAGACTTGTCAGCCGAAAGATACTATTTATTTGACCATACAGCCAATGCCCATAGGTGGCCCTGCATATTTCAACCCCCTAACGGGTTTTGTTAAATAATAGTAACTTCATTCTTGGAAACTACTTCTTCTAATGCCTTTTATCTCTTTTTCATATCATTCCTCAGATTCAAATATTCTTAAGCCATAGTTTACATTTTTTTTCTCTCATACTTGAGTTTGGTAATTTGTTTTCAGATAAATTGTCAAGGAATTGAATCAATTTTAATCCATTTCGGTCAAAGCTATTTCGACCTTAAACATTAGCCCCTTTATGTCCAGCATGCATGACTTTAAACTGCCCACACAAAAGACAAAGGAACTCTGAATAAAATTCAAGTTCCAGCTCACTAAATATACATTTTTTTGTATGATTTAGGTAATATTGAGCAATTAAAAGTTCAAAGTTTGTAGGATTATTTGTAATAATCCTAGTAAAAATCAAACTATGCTTACTGGGCCCATTTGCTTAAGTAAATTTGAAGCAGGTAGTGAAAGAATGCAGGTACAAATGATTGAAGATGAAAGTGTTTTTTTTCATTGATACACAAGAGTTAGAAGGGCATCCACAGACTGGAGTCTCTTCTCTTTTTCAAGAATTACAAGAGGCTTTCAACATAACACTTCATTTGATTTACGGCATCCTGAGCTTCATCAGCAACCACCTGGAATTCATTCATTCAACTGGATACAATAAGAGATGTAGTGATACTAGCTCTTCTTGGAACAATTGTAAAAGGATGTTCTTGAGTGCGGTTTGAGAAAATTTTCTGCTGATCAAACAGTGACTCTGTTTCGGTCTAAGAGACTTGGAAGATAGATACATGGATTTGAGAATGGAGCATTGGAAGTAAAGATCCATTTGGAGAGAGTACTCTTTTCAGATATTGCTCTAATATCATGTTTGTCTTCTCTCCACCAACCATTAGTGGAAAACATTTCAGCCCATGGGTTTTCCATTTTCATATCTTCAAGGAAATGACATAGAGGAAGAATTTGAAAGTTCACACCATTGTTGTTACTCTTAATGCATAGCATAACCGAAATAGAGAAGTAGCAGTGCAGCTGCATCTCAGGTGTATAATTGTTTGCATTTGAAACATTGACTCCTTGCAGATGACCATGACCACACAGAGACAGGTAGATGCTATGTGGGAAATTAAGATGATATTTCTTCAAGTACTTATCCAAATCTGGGAAAGTGTTGTCGCAGATATCATAGTAATCATGGCCAATAATGTTCATCATGTCATCAATCCGCTTGCTAGCCAGTTCATCAGCCGTTTCAATTCCCTTAGGAACCATTGAATCTACACAAAAGTTGAACAAATTAAACTCTTAAATGGGTTTATTTTTCATAAAATTTGTGAAAGAATTCGGAAAAAATGGCCAAGGCATTAAGTCGCGCAAATCTAAACAATGGCGCGCAAGTATTTCGTGTGCCGCGCTAGTTTTTGACGCGCAAGTATAAACCGCGCAAGTACGAATACCTTTACAGGAGCGCGACAGTGAGGGAACAGTGGAAAAGAGACTGTGTGGCTTAGGTGACCTGCGCGGCGAGAGCTCGAGATGGTATGAAGTCCAGAAATCCGGATACTTGTACGGAGGTGAGACGGTCTATTTATAGGCCAGAAAGCCTATCTGCGCGCCGCACCCAGAGCGCTTAAGGCCTGCGCGACGGAAACTTGCGTGCCGCCCTCTGTGCAATGAAGACTTGCGCGCCTCCCTTTTCCTTTGGAGGGATTCGATTTCCTCAGAGTCAAATCCTCATTTCTCTCGGGATCCAAATCTGAGGGGGGACTTTTGTTGACGCTCCTTTCATCACAGAATCTAAAGATTAGAAAAGGGAATATCTGAGCTCAAAGTGATTCAACCTTTGAAGAAAACATCAAAAATCGACAAAGGCATGAACAAAGGATCGACAGCAACTGCACCGCACAAGTTTTATAACTGTCGCGCAAGTACACGTGCGCGACACCCTTGGTCGTGCAGGTGACTTGCGCGACCTAAGTGGTAACCGCCCTGTAACCGCCCAGGGTCTTCTTTTGCCTATAAATAGACCCTGTGGGCCCCCCATTCGAGAGGATCTTTTTCCAGAAACTCGGATTGAAGCTCCCGACGCCCAAGTCTCTTCTCAAAGCTTCCGGAACACTTCTAAGGTAATTTCTTACCTAGAACGGAAGATCTAAAGAGAAGAAGGAAGGCCTAAGTGTTGAAACTTATCAACACTTGCGCGCTGATTTATTTCCTTCAATATAACTTGCACGTCCCTTTTATGGAAGAACCTCAAGAGGATTCTAAAGGGTTTAAAAAAGAGTCGCTCAAATATTTCAATGCTGGTTGAAAATCGCGCAAGTACACCATGTGTCGCGCAGGTATACCTGCGCGACCAAAACTTGCGCGCCCACGGAAGACTTGCGCGCCTTTCAAGACTTGCGCGCCCCAACCTTTTTGGGTGCCCATCTTGCCCATTTTACCCCTCTTAAGCCATTACACCTTTCCTTTTCAAGATTCAGTCTTCAAGACACTCTTCAAATCCATTTATGGCATGATTTCTTGATTTGACTTCCTTATCTAAAAGGAATTCTGTGGAATATCTCTCAAAACCTAGTGATTTAAATATCCTTATGTCACTAAATATAGAGAGTTCATTCATTCAACCTCATCCTTTAAGATGAGAGAATTCTTAACTTGGGCATCCTCCTCAGGAGTAAGCCCCAATCATAATCCTTTAACTTGGGCATCCTCCTCAGGAGTAAGCCCCAATTTCAAATCTGGGTATCCTTCTTTAGGAGTAAGCCCCAAATTCTTAAAGTTCCCAAACTTGGGCATCCTCCTCAGGAGTAAGCCCCAAACCTTAATTCCTAACCTGGGTCTCCTTTTCAGGAATAAGACTCAGTCATAATCTCGGGCATCCTTCTTAGGAGTAAACCCCAAGTCCCCTAACCTGGGTCTCCCTTTTAAGAATAAGACTCAGTCATAACCTGGGCCTCCTTTTTTAGGAGTAAGTCCCAGTCATAATCTTGGGTTTCCTTTTCAGGAGTAAACCCCAAGCCCCCTTAAATTTCTCTTAACCAGTCCTAATTTACCCTTGATTTGGGTTTCCTTTTCAGGAGTAAAACCCAATCATAAATCCCCTCCTAACTTGGGCATCCTCCTTAGGAGTAAGCCCCAATATTAGAGTATTCAAATCTCCATAAAGCACATATACCTTTATGGACCCTGTTTCTGGATTTTCTCCCTAAAAGTGAATCCTAAACCTTCATCTATCTGGGAAGTCATACATACCTAAGCCCCAAACAATTTCATATGATTGCATCTTTCATGGCACAATTGTCTAATTTTTACCAATACCTCTTGTTTCTCACACCGAGCATGACTCACGTGAGCTTAGAGTGTAAAAGTAATTATGACATTCTTCTTTGAGCCATCAATCATAAACATCATACTCCATTACTCGAACTACGTGGGTTCTGATTCCTTTTCCAAAACAAAGGATACGTAGGTAGCCCATTTATGGGTTTGATCCCAACTTTGAAATAATCCATGTCCTTCTGAATGACGATAAACTTCAAGTGCCCCACTGAGTAGCTTTAAAACCAGCCTGGTTATCATAATGACCAAGAGACTTTTATATAAATGTTTTGAAGGATACCATTGACCAAGAATCTCTAAATAAATATAGATGATTCTCTATTGATGAAGAAACTCGAATACATATAAAAGATTCTCTAAATTTCTTGCATATTTAATCATTGATTGTTAAAACTAAAGGAAAGAACATTTTATACTTGGTAATGTAATAAGGATTCACGAACATAACTTAAATCTATAAAGAGAGTCCCGGAGTAGACAATAATTCCCCTCAAAAAGGTGTGATGAGTCCGACCTCCCATCCTCTCGACCAATGCAAATTCCTAAGCCTCATCAGTCCACAAGCTAATGAGCGCCTACCTTTGGAAAGTGGGTCCAAACGGATGTGGAATCATTGGATGTTTCCGGTTCTACGAACAAACCCGCTAGAAACCGATCGGAACGTTTGAATCTCCCGTCCAGGAGGTTATCCCCGAAATCCATGCGAAACAGAACCAAATAGGTCTTTAGAAATAAACAAGATGATCAAGGAATAATAACTAGAATTAAAGCAAGACTAGTAGCTAAAGGTTATAATCAGGAAGAAGGTATAGATTATGATGAGAACTTTTCACCTGTAGATAGACTAGAAGCCATTAGGATCTTTTTAGCCTATACATCTCATATGAACATTAAATTATTTCAGATGGATGTTAAGTATGCTTTTTTAAATAGTTACTTAATGGGAGAAGTTTATATTGAGTAACCTCCTGGTTTTAAAAATTCACAAAAATCAGATTCTGTTTTTAAACTTACTAAAACTCTTTATGGCCTTAAACAAGCACCTAGAGCTTGGTATGAAAGGTTAAGTTCTTTTCTTTTAAAAAATAATTTTACTATTGGGATGGCAGATCCAACATTTTTTAAGAAAACTTTCAACTCCAATATTTTATTGGTTCAAATTTATGTTGAGGATGTAATTTATGGTTCAACAAACAAAAAAACTTTTTCATGAGTTTTCAAATTTAATGAAAAAAGAATTTTAAATGAGTATGCTGGGAGAATTAAATTTCTTTTTAGGAATTCAAATTTATCAAAAATATTTTGGAAATGTTTTAAATCCTAGAAAATACATTACTGATTTACTAAAGAAATTTGGACTTGAAAATAGAAAGACATATTCAAATCCTATGTGTACTAATATAAAACTTGATTTGGATGAAACTGGAAAATCAGTTGACAACAATTTATATAGAGGTATGATTGGTAGTTTATTATATCTTACTGCTAGTAGGCTAGATATAATGTATTTAGTATGTCTTTGTGCTAGATTTCAATCTAATCCTAAATAATATCACTTAAGTGTTGTCAAAATAATATTTATATATTTAAAAAGAACTATTTTTGAATCTCTTATCTATCCAAAAAACTTCTGATTTTAATATAATTTCTTATTCAGATGCATAATTTTGAAGTTGTGGATTAGATAGAAAAAGCACCTCAGGGACTTGTCACTTTTTAGGAAAATCCTTATTGTCATGGTCTATTAAGAAACAAAACGTAGTTTCTCTGTCAATAGCTGAAGTAGAATATGTATCTGCTGGAAGATGTTGTGCACAAGTTTTGTGGAATAAAAACACTCTTATGGATTTTAGACTAAATTTTTATAATACACCTATTTTATGTGATAATACTAGTGTTATAAATATTTCAAAAAACCCAATTAATCATTCTAGAACTAAGCATATTGATATTAGACATCACTTTCTAAGAGATCGTTTTCTTAAAAAGGATATATTCTTAGAATTTGTAAGAACTGAAATTTAATTAGCTGATATTTTTACTAAACCACTTCCCACTTCAAGGTTTGATTTTATTAAGGGGGGGCTAGGTTTATTTATTTTTAAATGATTTTTTTTTAAATTATTTATTTTAATTCTTATTTTATCTTATTTTATTATTTCTTGTCTTTATTGATTTAAAATTTTCTTTAGTTCTACTTTAAACTTTTGTCATGTAAGTTTTTACTTTTAAATAATGTAATAATTACTATGTGCGTAATGACACAGGAATCAAGGATTTCAGAAACTGTTTCCAATTCCAAAACCATTCATTTTCTCAAAACCCTTCGAAACCCTAAAAACTTCTACTGCTCTTATCTACCTACACCTGAACCTTCAAAACCCTAGCTTCTTTAACCTTTAGAAATCTGTGACAGCATTGACCAAAACCAAAAGGAATAATGACCTAGAAACCAGCAACGCCAAGTGACAGCACTTGGTAGGATGAAAGATTTTTCAAGGAAAAGTGATCGATCTAGAATGGTTGTACCAGACGGATCTGATGCTGAGGCAATCCCTAGAATTTCAGAAACTTGAGAAAACCTTTAATAGAGACTATACGGAGTTTCTATATGAGTTAGAACTTCATCACTTTTTTAAATCAGTTCATTTTAGTCTGGGAGAAGATGAAGATTAAATAATAGTTAAGATCGAGGATATAGATTTTTCTATTTTGTCTGTGGAGATAGTCAAAATTATTAACTGACCTCATGAGGAATTTTTCCATTTTGATTTAAAGAATATTGGTGATAATTTCCATAAGTCTAAGGACATTATGTTTTTTCTATTTGGATCTACAAACATAAGGAAGATGTTAGTGAAAGATATAGAGCTTGACCAGAAGATTTTAGTTAAATTTGTGCAAATAGGTATTGCACCTAGAATTTCAGAGATGGAGAAAATATTGTACCCTGATATGTACATAATTTTTCTATTTATGAGTGATATTAAATTGAATTTTTTGAGATATATAGTGAGTTATCTCCATTACTGCTACCAACCATAAGCTAGGATGAACTTTTATCCCTTTGGAAGGTTCATTTCAAAGATTTTATTTAAGACATATATGATAAGGATGGTGGATGCCCGAGTGAGATGCCACCATAGAAACATCTTTAATGCTGTAACACTAAGAAATATTGGTTTCTTTTGGAGCATAATAAAAGGAAAACTAATTCATGTTGGAGCAGAAGAAGAACAAGAGAGTGCTCAGGAGCTACCTAAAAAATCAAAGGAAGGAGTAGCTGAATCTAGAACTAGTGGAGTATCAAGGAGGATGCGGTTTGAGATAGTTGATACACCGGCTAATGAGGAAAGTCAAGAAGGACTTCACAGGAGAAGGAAAAGAGTATCTCAAGCTGATAAGGAACCTATTCAAGCAAATGGTTGAACAACTGAACCTCTTCTAAGCTACGGATTTTTAAAAGAATCTATATTATAACAAGTTGATCAACCAACGATTTCTCATATTGAGGTGACTCCTCGAGTAGAAAAATAAATTGTACATCCAATTATTGAAAAGCCTCGAGAAGTTGAAGTGTCTAGATCTGAAAATGTGCATCCTACTAAGATTGTTCCATAGGAATTAGCTTAAGAGGAACCTATTTTAGAGGATCCATCCTTGGAAGAACTCAATGAAGAGGATGCCCAGAATGAGCAAGAACCTGTGAATTTGAATCAAGCAGATAACCTTTCTGAAATTCAAACTGAAATTATTGGTAAAGATTTTTCTATGGATGATTCAGGAAATGACTCGAAGGAAAAATCAGTGGAGAAGCCAGTACAGAGGAATAATGAAGAGAAGTCAGATGTTGAATCCCTAACTCTAGCACTGATAAATCCAACAGAATCTCAGACTGAGAATCAAGCATAAGGTGACTCTGATTCTGATAATAATTATGTGGAGGAGTTAATCCTAAAATTTAATAAAGTTCAGGCGTAAAATGCTTCTTTAAGAAGAGCATTAGAAAAGAAACATCTGAAATTTCAAAGACTGCAAGCCAGTTTTGTTTCTAAGTAAGAAGTTGAAAATTTCAAGAAGTAAATGTTGGATGAAGTTAAAAATCTCAAATCTAAAATGGTGATAAATTCAGATTTACAAGAGTTTAAATCTTTCATGGAGCAACAATTCACATCTATCAGACATAGTGAAGCCAGTACATCAGGTACTTCACCTGATCTGATCAGAAGATTTTAGGCCATTATAGTAGTTATGAGCAATATGATTGACAGAATGCAAGACCTTGAATTCAATAGTTCTCCTTTATCTGTGTTTTTGGATAATTAGAAGTTTATTATTAACTAGTTGACTTAAAATGAACCCAGAATTAGAGTTTTTCTGAATCAGTTCACTGATAAGTTAACTCTTTTTATGGAAAAGTAAGAGAGGTTACATGAGTTTTTCAGAGTCAATTTATTTGAAGACATCTATCTGACTCAAGAATGAAGATATCTCATAATCTAATTAGGAGATGGACTGATGAAAAGGTTAAGAATACAGATGTCAGAGCTCAAGAAAATCATTCAGAGGTGCTGAAACCCATTCCTAAAACCTTTTTAGCCCAACCTTTATTCTTATTGCCATTATTGTACTTGTAATTATATTTTCAATAACATATATTTGAATCACATGTTTATGTGTCATTACTTTGTTTTACTGTACTATATATGTTATAATTCCAGTAATCCAGGTTCAAATATTGATAACTAGTTTATCATTTAATTTACTTAAGTTCAGTGCTACATTAAAATGTATTATATTCCTTCTACTATCATTCTTTTTGATATCATAAAAAGGGGGAGAAATAAGGATAAACACGACATATTTTTTTTGGGAAAATTGTTTTTTGGATAAACACAAAATTCTTTATTTGTAAAGGAGGAGATGTTATTTTACTTTATAAAGAGGGAGAAAATGTAAAAAATAGGAAATAATTATGTTAAAATAAAATATTGTTTTTATCTTTTCAAAATTCTAAAATATATGCAATTAATTTTGTAAGATAATTTTATTAGTTATTTCATGGGTTTTGTGATCATCAAAAAGGGGGAGATTGTTGAGCAAGTGTTGTTTTCAACAATACTCTATCTTTTTATGATGATTTTGATGTTCACAAATACCCTTATTTTTTATTATAATTATTTTACTTTGAGTATATTTTAAGAAATTAATATTATCTATTTCTCAATTTTAAAATAATATTTAAGCGTTTTAATCCAAGTGAAATATTTGAAAACATCTTCGGAAATCACTTTAGCGTGTTCTGGAAATACTATTCATGCTCTACGTGTTCGGAAATCACCTTAGCATGTTCTGGAATCACTGTTCATACTCTACATGTTCGGAAATAACTTTTAGCGTGTTCTGGAAACACTATTCATATCCTACGTTGAGGAGTGTAGGGTAAGGATGAGAACTTTCACTTACATTATCAGAAAAGTAAGGTTAAGAAACCATATGTTATCATAAAAGTATAGAATAAGAACCTATGTTTGGAAGGAACTTTGCGTTTGGAATATTAGAAAAGTATGGAAGAAGAATCCTACGTTAGTATGGAATGTCATGTTTGTTCCTCAAAAGTATGGTTCATCAACCTTACTTTTGTAAAAAACCTTACGTTGGATCATTTACCTTTCGCTTAAAAGCTGACAAAAGTATGGATTATATACCGTACGTTTGAAATTTGAAGATAAAAGTATGGATGATCAACCACTACTGTAATTAGAGGTATTTGCAATGGGCTATTTGCGACAAGATCCCATCTCAAATAGCCTTTAGCGACGGGGCCCCGTCGCATATAGCACATTGCAGAAAACGGCGTCGTAAATATTATTTTTTGCGACGGGCCCGTCGCAAAAAATAGTATTTGCGACAGGAAAGGGCCTCATCGCAAATAATCCTCTGATTATATACATTATATATATAAATAAACCTTTCGTGATGGACCGTCACAAATACTATTTGCGATGGACTGTCTCAAATACTATTTGTGACGGGGCAGTTCCTCGTCGCAACTAATCCTTTGATTATATACATTATATATATATAATAACCTTTTGTGATGGGCCCGTCGCAAATAGTATTTGTGACGGGCCCGTCCTCCCGTCGTAAATACTATTAATAAAAAATAATATTTAGATTATTTGCAACGAGAGCCTGTCGCAAATGGTCCCATCGCAAATACTAAAATTAATAAAAAAAATATTTAATAAAATTATGATTAATGAAAAAATTATATTAATATTATTAAAATGATAAAAAAAATAAAAAAAAAATTGTTTCTATTTGTTCCTATTTGTTACTATTTCTTCCTATTTCTTCCTATTTTTTCCTATTTCTTCCTATTTATTACTATTTGTTACAAATTATTACTAATTATTACTAATTATTACTAATTATTACTATTGATTGCTAATTATTACTATTGATTACTAATTATTACCAATTATTCCTATTTATTACTATTTATTACTATTTATTACTATTTATTCATATTTATTACTATTTATTACTATTTATTACTATTTATTCCTATTTATTACTATTTATTCCTATTCATTCCTATTTATTACTAATTATTCCTATTTATTCCTATTTATTACTAATTATTCCAATTCATTCCTATTTATTCCTATTTATTCCTATTTATTCCTAATTACTCCTAATTATTCCTAATTATTCCTAATTATTCCTAATTATTCCAATTCATTCCTATTTATTCCTATTTATTCCTATTTATTCCTATTTATTACTAATTACTACTATTTATTAGTAATTGCTACTATTTATTACTAATTACTACTATTTATTACTAATTACTACTATTTATTACTAATCACTACTATTTATTACTAATTATTACTAATTATTCATATTTATTACTAATTATTCCTATTTATTCCTATTTATTACTATTTATTCCTATTTATTCCTATTTATTCCTATTTATTCCTATTTATTCCTATTTATTCCTATTTATTGCTAAATTATTACTATTTATTACTATTTATTCCTAATTATTACTATTTATTCCTAATTATTACTATTTATTCCTAATTATTACTATTTATTACTAATTATTACTAATTATTACTATTTATTACTATTTATTACTAAAATACAGATAACAAAACAATTTAAATCTAATTTAATTACAACTAATCAACAATAATTAAAATTAACATAAAAAAATTAAATAAATACTAAACTAAATAAATTATAAATACTTTTAAACTTGATCACCAATTGATGTAGGCGCCTTCACAACTTCTCCGTAAAAAAATTAACTGAGAGAAATTTTCACTCTAAAATTCAAGTTTAGAGAGAGAAAAGAAGTGAGAAATGAGAGGAAGAGAAAGAAAAACGGAGGGGGTATATATAGGTTAGATTAGTTGCGACGAGACTTGTTGCAACGGTAAGCCCGTCGCAAAAGGTACTTTTTGTTATGGGGTCCGTCACAAATAACTATGCCCGCATTAATTGTTGGCGGTGGTTAAAAGGGTATTTGCGATGGGGGCCATCGCAAAAGGTGACATGCCGACACACCTTTTGCGACGGGACAACATCCCGTTGCAAAAACTCATTTACCGTCGCCGGTATTTGCGATGGGACCCGTCGCAAATACCCTCCGACCGACACACTATTTGCGACGGGGGGATCCCCCCATCGCAAATAACCTTCCCGCGCTTTGGCGTGCATCCCGTGCCAAAGTGCACATTACCTTTTGTGACATGACCCTAAATCCCATCGCAAATAACTTGTTATTTGCGACATGACGAACCCCCCGTCGCAAATAACCCCTAGGATGGACTATTTGCAACGGGAACTAATCCCGTCGCAAATAACCCGTCACAAAAGACTGTTTTTCTCATAGTGAACCTTACGTTTTTGATCAACCTTACATTTGTGATCAACCTTACATTTTTAATCAACCTTATGTTTGAGATCAACCTTACGTTGTGAACCTTGCATTCAGAGAATGTATACTATGCAGTTCAACCCTATGTTTGGTGTTGGAGATTCAAACATGGCTTTATCGAGTAAGGGTCTTTATGCGGATTATCAGGATGATTTCAAGCTAGATTAAAAGCCCGAATCTAAAGCGTGTCTTTGAATGATTCAAAGCTATTTATTTATGATTCAAATTATTGATTTAATAGGACCTTTTCATAGTGAATTTTAAGGGAAGTTACAACTGATCTGTTATTCAAATATTTGAATATCGCAATTCTATAGGCGATTTTTTTGGATCTAAATTTGAAAGGAAAATGATTGTCTTTATTATATATATCTGTGTTATTTTGAATTATAGTGGATATGATACAAATCATTTTGAAAGAGATGAGAAGAATAGATTCTTGATTTTTTCACTGCTACAGTTTACAAAGACATTCGAGATTTACAGATCTGATGCTACCATGATTTATCAAACTTTGTTTTCTGAAGAAGAAGAAGAAACACGATTGAAGATTCACTGATTCTACATCGAATATCTTTTGTGAATAGACTGTTGTTAAATTTGAAAATTATATTTCAAGATCTACTGCAACTGGATTGACTCAGAACTCTTCTATCTGAAGATAATTCTTTCTGAAGACGACGATCCATCGACTATCAATTGCATGTTGTTGCAATTGGGAAGAACAACTAGAAAGTATTTCAAAGAACAAATACTCTTTTACTTTGAGTGATCAGTTTCTCGTACTAAGTTGTGTGTGAGATTCTGTGTATGAACTAGAAGGCTCTCTTTTTCCTTAAAGTTGTAAAGGTGTCAACTGCCTGCACTCAGTTGTGGAATGTTCTGTTGATAAGAGGGCCATATAGTGAAAATCACCAAGCTCATGGAGTAGAATGTTGGTGGAGTGGACTAGGGGCCCTCTGTTCCCCGAACCACTATACATCGTGTGTCCTTTGTTATTTATTTTCCAATGCTTCATCATTCTAATAAATTTAAAAGGACGGATCACGATCTCACGAAGAAATTTTAATACACACAATTCTCCCCCCTCTTGTGTATATTTGGTATAACCCAGTCCAACAGTCAGGAGAACCCCAGTTATGTAAAAATTTCTTGGTTTAATTTATATCCTTAGTGTGGATGATGGTGGCAGTTCAAGCCTCTGGTGTAGTTGTTCTGTTCCAATCGGTCCCATTTTTTGGAAACATACACGGGGAACTCGTTTCCATGTTATGAACTATTTTGGTGTAAGATTTTTCCCTTGGTTATAAGATGATATATTTGTCTTGTTTTCTTAAAATCCCGATGGTTGTGAATCACCGGATGTAGGCCTCTATTAAAAGGGCCCATGTGTGGCATGTTGGTGTGAATCGAGGGTAGTTTCAGTTTGTGTTATTCTGAGGTGTGAAGTTGTTGGTGTGTTGTTGGTTGTGGTTTAGATGCTTTGTTAGTTTGTACCTTCCCTAACCTCCCCCTATGGTGGGTTTTTGGTCGTATGGGAAGGTTTTCGAGTTCGTTTAATTTCTTTACTTCTTTTGTTAGGGAGACCCATCTCGGGTCTCGCTGAATTCAGTGTTGTTTTGTTTCTTATGGTGGGGAGTCTATTCTGGCCTCCCCATGTTGGTATTTCGATTTCATATCAAGTGTTAGTTCATTTCTAAATGTGGGGAGTCCTTTTGGGCCTCCCTATGTCAGTATCATAGTTTCATTCCTAGTATCAGTTTGGTGGTGGGCGGTCTCATGCAGAACCACCTGATTCTAATTTCTTATTTTAGTAAATGTTGGGATGGGTGTATTCCCAATGGTTTTGCAGAGTAAGGTTATAAAAGTATTCTCCAGATGTGGTTTGATTTTTTTTGGTTTTTTTGGGTGAATGATTGAGTTTCGTTTGATGATGTTTAGGGTGTATGTATTTTAAGGCTGTATTTAGCATCGTGAAAGTTTTTTTCCTTTTTGGATCGATCAACTAGAGGTGTCTAATCTTTTAGGGGTGTGTGGAACTTAGCGGGGAGTCTGTTTCGATCTCCTGAGTTCATCTGGTTATCCTTTCTCTTGTTTATGGTGTTTTAGTGATCTCTTCATTTATCGTTCTTTGGGAATCTCCTTGAACTGTAAAGGAGTATCGATTTTAGTTTTATGGTTCAGCCTTGTTGCATCTTTCTAGGGTCAGAAATAATTATGGTGGGGAGAATTTTCACACTCGAGTTTTAATTTTTTTTCTTGGTTTCGGCTCGGGCTGGGTTCTCGGTTGTTTTTCTTGAGAACCAAGTGTAACGGGTTTGAAGTTTTGGGATATCTTTGTTCGAAGCTTGGGTTTGAGGCCAGTTTAAATTTTTAAAGTTTTTGGGACTTTGTTGGGTTTTAGACCAATTTGTGGGCACCGTACGATTAGTGGAAACCATGCAGTTAGCCTAGGTACCCATGTGGCCACTTCTAGAATGGGCGGTAGCTACAACACGATTCACGCACGGTCGCTTGATCCGTGCACGGGCCGCATAGTTGTCTAGTATCAAAATAAATAAAATGAAATGAAATGAGATGAGATAAAAAAAGGTTTTAACCGTAATAATATTATTATTTTTGTTTTTGATAATAATATTATTATTATTAAAATTATTATTATTATTATTAAAATTGTTATAATTATTAGTATTTTTATTATAAATATTATAATGAAAATGAACAATAATTAATACTATGATTAAGAATTTTATTATTATTATTATTATTATTATTATTATTATGGATTATTATTATTATTAAGTTATTGTATTATATTTATTATCATTAAGTCTTATTTTTTATTGGGTTTTTTTGTTCCCCTTATCTCCCATTTCCCTGTCTCTCACATGGCCCTCACCCCCTCTCCACCCTATGTAGCATGATCCTCCTGTGAACCCACCTCCATCGGCGCATGCGGCCACCTCTGGCCGGTCCTCCACTGATGCACATGGCCCTTCGGTCGGCCCTCCTCCAGAACGCTCTGCCCCTTCATTCGGACCTCCTATAGTTGTGCAACCCTCTTCTGACAAGATCTCATCTGCCGGCCACCCTCCTCCCTCGTTGGCGCATCCTCCCTCCGGCGCGACTCCCTACCGGTGTGACCCTCCTCTCCAGTGCCACCCTCCCCTCTGGTGTTTGACCGCACTGATTCCTCCTTCGTTAGGTATTCTCTTAGGTTTTTTGTTCGGCTGAAACCCTAGGTGAGGTTTTGATTCAGTTTTTCTTGATTTTTCCAATTTTAGGGTATGCAAGGGGTATCCCGAGACCCATTGGTCCATGTTTTGGTAACCGCCACTGAAGTCAAGGTGGTTTAGGATGATTTAATCTACCTCCGTCATTTTGGGGTAAGATTCTAAACTCATTGTTGGTTTTGTACCCACTATTTTTAGGGTCTTATGGTGTTTATGAGTCACGAGGAACTATTGTAGGATATTGTAATCAATTTCCAAGGGAATACACGCTTATTCCCAAGTATGGGTATGTATATATATATATATATATCTTCTATGTGTGTGTTCCCTTATAGTGTAGAGAACACGTGCATTAGTTTAAAGATATATATATATATATATATATATATGGAAGTGTGTGCATGTGAATGGGTTGTTGCTTGAGTTAGAAAGTTTTGGCTTTCCCATCCTTTGAGGTAGGTTTTCCCATGCACTTGCATTTTTAATTTAAGAACTGTTAGTTTCATGCTTTTGACACCTTTTTTAATTTATAAATATTGATATATGATCCTTGTTTTAATCATTTGGTGTGAAAAGTGGTATTTTATGTCTGGATTTATGATAAATAGAATTGTTGTGTTAGATAACGCACACCATGTGTTCTATTAAATGCTCGGTTGGATTTTGTGAGTAAGTTGTGATATAAAGTTCTTATTTTGGATTTGTTAATGTGTTAGTATTATATGATGTCTTGGGTCCCATTTATGGGTTTCCCAAGTGATTTTGGGTTTCATCAAGGAATGGGTATTGGGTTTTAAGGTGTTTTGATATGCATTGTTGGTGAATGGAATGCTTGGCACTTTTTTAAGAAATGGTTTGTTTTCAAAGTGTAATGGAAATGTTTTAAGGAAATGGTTTAAATGGTTTTGAAATGTAAAATGGTGTGTTTACACCTATTTTTTAAAGATGGATTGTATGTTTGATAAATGTTGGTTTTTTGAAATGCTTAAAGACCCATTTAGAAACTTTGTGAAATTGATAAAAGTATTTATTATGAAAACCTCCATTAAATTTTTCTCATGCCTTGTCTATGTATAATGTATGGGATTTCCTCGTTGTGTAATCCTTATGATCCATTATCAAGGTTCCTTGGTGGGAACTCTTTGTGTTCTATTTTTTCTAAGGCATGAGATAAGTCCTTAGGGTGTCTTGGGGTGAAGCCTATTGTTGATTTATTATTATATATACTTGTGATTGGATACTCATCTAGCATCAGTTGGATCACCCCCATTATATACATGAGACATGGGAACCTAACATATTGAGAGAATTTTCTGAGAATGATTATTGCACTGGTAGTAGACATACTAACCAGTGGTCTATAGTATGTGGATATATTTGGGTTTGTTGTTATGGGATTGGTCCCCTCGTTCTGTCCTGAGTTAAGGTGGACGGGCATTTGGGAGTTTTTATTTCATCATTTATAGCATGCTGTCGGGGATGGGGTCTCATGTATTAGTATGTTCTGGATTGTTCTTGATCTCCTGGGTTCATCTATGTCTATTGGCTCTTAATTTTCTTACAGTGATGAATGCGTCACTTGCATGATTATTTTCATTTCCTTTTTTTTATGATTATTATAGTGCCTTCTTGTGTAATTCTTTTCTTAGAAAGTGATGTGTTGGTTTTAAAAAGGTTTATGAAAATTGTTTCCAAAGAAAAGTGTTTTGTCCTATTTGTGCAAGTTGAAAGTATAAATATCACTTTCCCCTTGAAAATTCTAAAATCTCACCAATGAAATGATCTTGGTTTTGAGAATGAATGAGGGCAATGGGTTGTACTTTGTTTTTAAGTAAAATGTGTAGAAAATATTACTTTTATATATTATAGTTCAAACTTGAAAATTGATTTTTCTTTTATTTTAAAGGAAGTGAACTAAGAAGTATATTATCGGGCTAGCCTATTGAGTTTTAATACTCGTTCCAATAGTTATTTTCTGTTTTTATCCCTTGTGCAGGTTTCAACTTGATTTAAATCACCTTAGGAGACATTTGATCTTTTTGTTGGAGAGTGACCCTCAGGGTCATGTTGAGGTGGTGTGATCATCTTGTCTAGTTAGTTATATTGTGTAGTTTAGTTATATTTTTAAATTATTATATAAATGATGTCCAGTTCAGTTTCATTTATACATTAAACTTGTAGTTCATCTTCTATTATTTAATTTTTATTATTTATTTATTGGGAAAATCATTCCCTTTGTGTCTTATTATGCCTTTGGCACTTTTTTCCAGCATGATAGGATCAGGAACGCCTCTCGAGCCTTGACATGGATCGGATCAGGGGACTAGTTCAGGGTCGACCTAGGTTGGTTCATGACACTTACATAGTTGATTTATCATTTATTAATATGTGTCAATAATATAAAATTATGATTTCTATCATAATAGAAAATTTAGGAATCAGATTGATCTGTGGTTAATTTTTATAGATCATAAACGATTTGAGGATTGTTGTCCTACGTTTTCATATCAATCGGATCTTGTCTTCTTCGTTTTGTCCCCTTGATGGTTGATATGTCATTTTAATAAAAATAAAAAAATGAAATGGTACTTTAGGTCATATCGACCAATCCGGGAATCATATGGATTCATGGTTAATTATGTTATATTGATAATGATTTTAGGATATTCCTATTATGTGTTCATGGTAATCTAAACTTGTTTGCGCGGTTTTGACCCCCTTTAGGTGACCTAATACTTCAATAACAATAATAAGGTCAAATGACACTTTTGATAATACCAAGAAATTCAAGAATTAGATTGATGTGTGTCTGATTCCTATAGATCTGTGATGTGGCCTTAAAAACACATGTTTTGACACATCTTTTTAATTAATTTTTATTAATTTTAATTAATAATTTATACATTTTTCACTATATATTAACACTTCTGTATTTTTATTATTAAATTTATTAACTAATCAATTTTTATAATTAATCGTGTAATTTAAGCTTTAAATTAGTAAATTTATGTTTTACTTTATTTTATAGTCTCAAAGTTTTTATTTTGTTGTTTTTGGTCTGCATATTTAACTAATTTAGTTCGTTGTAGTGGCAATAATTTAACTTTGTTTTTTAAATGTTTAAATTTTATACTAACTTTTAATAATTTAATTGTTTCTTAATTTAATTTTTAGTGTAGTTCCAATTTTAGTTTAATATTTAAAAGTTAATAATAATTTAACTTAAGTTTATTTGGTTTTATAAGTTTATTTAAATTTATGAGAATCTTTATTTTCATTAGTTTTAATTAAATTTGAGTTGTTATTAATTATTTTATTTAGTTTTATTTAAGTTTCAATTTATTTTGTTTGTCCGTTTATTTTGCAGTGTCACAATGCCACAGCAACCGTTTCATGTCACGGTTCCACCACGCATCGTTTCCCCATTCTTTCACGGTATCACCGTTACGGTGCCACAGTAACCGTTTCATTTTGTGGTGCCCTCACACACTGTTTTTTTCCTTTTATCTCCCACCCTGACTCATTACACAGTCTCATTGTTTCCAAATGGTCTCACCGTATCACTTGTGTCATTTCCTCCATTTGTTGTCGCACTACTTCACCTTAACCGGTTCCACCCAAACTAGTTTCACACTCCATCATGGTGCCACTGCAACCCTTCAGCAGTGGTTACAACCATTCACATTAACTTTCTTCCACACTATTCCTACAACCAGTCTCACGGTCACCGATTCCTCACTGTTTCTGCTCAGTCCTTCATCTTCGAGTTACCACCATTACCCACCGCTGCAGACACCGTTTTCCTCCATTTTCTTCACTTCCACCAGTGCCGCAAGACTCGCCATCAACCTGAAGGATCAAGTCTCCTTTTTCTTATCATTTGCTCAGATTTGGAATAACCACCATTCGATCCACATTCCATAAATCTCATATCCTCAACAACATTTATTTGAATCATAAATTTAACAAAGTTCAAACAAAAACAAACCCTAAATATCAAAACTCAAAACCCAGTTCCACTCCTTAAGCTGAAGCCACACCAATTCTGGTGCCATCGCTGTTGAAGACTGGGTAGCTGTCGTTGCTTGTTGTGATTTGGACCAGAGTCGCGCCATCTCTTGAGGTGGAGGGTGACCTGAGCTGAAGTCACCGTTGTGTAAACAAACAGAGGCTGACGCCGCACTGGGGTTGAAGTCGTCGGGAGGAAGAACTTCATTGCATTGCAAACTGAGAAAAAGAAGCCAAGCGAGATGCATGGAGCTTAGAATAGGATCTGGGATGTCGCGTTGTCCGCTGGAGGGTCTGCCGCTCGCTGTGGAAGACTGGATCTGCGTGGGGAGTCCGATCGAGACTTCAGCTGCAGTTCCAGATCTAGAGTGAAGCCATCGTGAGCAGATCCGAGCTGTGCATTGATGATGATGAACCCTAATGTCGGTGTTGTGGAGATAGGAGGAGAAGTTGCGAACCGGCTTGGAAGAAGAATCCCCCCTGTTGTGCAGCGTGGAATTTTGGGGGGTGAAGGGAAAAAAACAAAAAAATAAAACCAAAAAAAGATAAAGAAAATAATAAATTAATCAAATAAATATAATATAATATATAATAATTATAATATAAAAACTATTATAATATTTATAAATAGATAAGTTATAAAATAAAATATAAGATAACTAAAAAGAATTTATTAAATTATATTTTAAAAAATAATGATTCATAAGTTAAATAAATTATTAACTAAAATAAACATATTTAATCTTTGATAAATATAATAATAAAGTAATTTATTTGGATCTAATTTAAGTCTCTAATTAATTATTCTATCTAATTTTTAATAATACTTATATTAATAAAATAACTTAATTAATAAGTAAGAGATTAATAACATAACAATTTTTAATAATAAATTAATAACTGCAATATTAATAGTTATTCTAGTAAATAATAATTATCAACTTAAGTATTTTTAAATTAACTTTAATTAAATTTTTTATTTAACTTTAATTTAAAAAATAACTATAATATAGTATTTATTTTCTTTGTATTTATTACTGCTTGTTTTGTTCTCTATATTTCAGCTTCATACAGGAATTGAAATCTCATCCAGAATCACTTTACTAACTCACTTGGAGTCAGTTACATGAGAAAAACTAGTGTGACGTGCCAGTCACGAAAAAACACATGCGTGTGGTGCTTAAGTGAATGACTTTTTGGAGTCAGTGGAAGTGAGCGGTGACATACAGTAGATGATGGAGGATATAAAAATAGATTTGCAACAGAATTTGAAGGGGAGAATTCATTTGATCAACCACTTCTGTCAAGAGTAGAGTAGAGAACCTGTATCGAACCTTGGACCACTTCTCGGAGAACCATTCTTTGGAGTTCTGAGGGCCAGGAGCAGTAGCAATTTAAGCTAGCAGAGGGAGTTTTCTTCCCCTATTTTATTTCAATTATCTTTTTTTGTAATTGAATGGTTTTAGTATAAGTAATTGAGATGATGTGAGGTTGAATAATTCCAGTTCGGGGTTAAAAATCAAATCTACTGGTAATCTTCCTTCTTCCTTCTCACTTTTAATTAAAATGTGTTTGGAATTGATTAGCGAGATCGGTTTTGATTGCATTTAATTGCAACGTACCACCTACACTTAATCTCCAAATTTCACAATCATTCGGTGAGTTTGATTGTAGATTAATTTTCTTAAATACTTGAATTGAAATTAAAATTGTAGAACATACGTCGAGTTTGTTCTATACTCATTATCAAACCAGAATTCTCAAGTTGATTAAACTAGGAGTGGAGAACTTCAAGACTTGTCATCTTGAGTGATTTATCTCCTAGAGAGGGAAATAAATAACTCTTTTTCAGTGGTATTAGTTGTAATCACTATTGTGAGAAGGAATGTTTTCAAAACCAGTAGAATTGAAATTTTTCCCCAAGCATTTTACTAGATTGTTCGTTTATCAGTGTTTTTATATCTCTATTCCCCTTTGTTTTCAACTGTTTCTTGCTTAAACTTAGTTTAAATAAAAGATTTGTAATGTTCTATCACTTCACTACTTAATAAAGAATATTAAAGTAAGTAAAAATGAAAGTATAAAATCTACCCCACTGCTGACAATAGTGGGGTCTTTTTAAAAAAAATAGAAGATTAGTGGCCAAAATTACTTTCCCTATGGGTTTGACCCTGCTTGCCACATATACTATAGCTAGTTGGATTATAAAATTTAAACTTTTACTAGATTCAATGATGATTCAGGTCAAGTTTTTGGTGCTGTTTTGGGGGAAGGCACGAGCCATTTATTCTAAAAAAACACTAAAAAAATTATTAAAAAAACTCCAAAAAATTGAAAAAAAAATTGAAAACTTTTTTTTAAAAAAAATCTGCTTCATTTTCTACTAAATTACTACTGTTACCTGTATTGATTGAGTTCCTAATTAGTTCTACTGTTTTGTTTTTTTAACTGTTACCACACTTTTCATGAGCACAAGAACCTCTTTTGGTAGTTTAGAGCCCCTAAATATTGAAATAGACAAACATTTGACTACTCTTAGAAGAAAGAAAAACACATTTGAAATGGAGAACATAGATAATAGAGTTCTTGAGCATAACAACTTTCAAAATAATTAACCAGAACTCTTAGATAAAAATGAAAGGCCTAGGATGGGGGAGTTCCAACTTCCTCAAGTTTCAAGTAATCTATCTTCTATTAGGTTATCTCCTAGGGCCAGAAATTATGAATTGAAATAGTCACACATTTCACTACTTCCTTCATTTAATGGACTATCTAATGAGGACTCTCTGGCCTTCATTAGAGATTTCTACAACACTATACAGCAATTACCTCTTCTAGGACTCACAGAAAATGATCTAAGAATGAGATTGTTTCCCTTTTGCCTTAAAGGGAATGCTATAAATTGGTTTCTGAGTCTAGATGAGAATATATTTGAAAATTGGGATCAAGTGTATAATTTTTTCATGATGAAATTATATCCCCAAAGATTAAAAGGTGAACTGAGAACAAAGATAACTAGTTTTTATCAAGAGGATGGAGAATTTTTTCAAGAAGCTTGGGATAGATTCAGGTATCTGCTTAGGCAGTGTCCCCATCATCAACTCCCATCTCACCTTCTCATGGATACCTTCTATGAAGGGTTATCATCCTATGGAAAGAATTTAGTTGACCAAGCTACTGGGGGTAATTATAATTATAAAACAAATGAAGAACCTAGAAAAAAAATTAATAATCTTTCACTGAATTCACAACATAAAAATTCAAGAAGGAAAAGAGTCAATAGAAATGTTAATTCAAACACTAGTTCAATGAATGAAACTCAAATTCAACTTGCTGAAATCACCAACCAACTTCAATCCTTAATGAACCAGAACTCAAAGAAAACCATTAACCAACTTGGTTGTTAAAACACCAACTAATCTTTAAGGTAATAGTGTGTCTAGTGTGATATGTTTGGACATATTGAAAACTTCTGTCCTAATTTTGTTATGTCGGCCCAATAATAAGAAATCTCAAACTTTGTTAACTATGGTCCTAGAATGCCTCTTAAAGAAGATCCATTTTCAAAAAATTGTAATCAAGGCTATAGGAACCACCCTAATCTATCCTGGAAAGATCAAGGCTTAATTAAACAATCCACTTCCACTAATTACTCTAATCAACCAAGAACGAACTTTCAAAATCAACAAAAGGGTAAGTCTTCAAATGTACAAGGAAACAATGATAATCACATGTCTTCTAAACTTGATCTAATCTTGAATAAAATCAACTCTCAAGAGAAAAGATACATGACTCAATTAACCAAATATCAAAATCAATATGATTCAGATAAAATGAAAATTTATGTGAGGATGAAAAACATGGAAACACAACTTGGACAACTTGCTAGGGATTTTTCATCTAGGAAAGAAGGTAGACTGCCAAGTACCACCAAGCTTAACCCTAGAGATAATTCCATGGATGTTGTCACTATAAATGGGCTTAATACTCAAACTGCTACTGAAAAACTCACTAAAAAGGCCCAAAATGAAAATTTTCTTCAATCTGGTAATAAAAATCTACTTTGCACACATTCTAGAAATTCACAAAAAAGTCATGAAAATGATCAAAATCCGAATTTATCATTTGAAACTCAAGCTGAAACTTCATCTAAAAATCAAAAGAATAAAGGAAAATAAAAAGTTGAGGAATAGGTGAGGGATATACCTACTGTTCTGAAAAAAATTTCCCCACCCATCCCTTTTCTTGAGAAGCTGAAACCTCAAAGTAACACTAGGGCTGAACTTCTTCAGTTCCTTGGTCTCCTTTCCAAACTTCAAGTAAACATTCCATTAATTCAAGCCTTAATTAAAATCCCATCTTGTTTGAAATCTCTTAAGAAAATTATTTCAAACAAAAAGACCCTAGAATAATTTTCTACTTACAGCCTCACTAAAGAGTGCAGTTCTGTACTCCAAAAAAAATCTCACCTAAATTAAAAGACCCAGGTAGTTTTGTCATACCTTGTACCCTATGAAATTATGATCAGCTCAACTGTTTTTTTGATTTAGGTTCTAGCATTAATATGCTCTCATACTCATTGTTTCAATAGTTGAGGTTAGGTGACCTTCAACCCACTACAGTCATACTGCAGTTAACTGATAGATCTTTCACTCATCCTCTGGGTAGGGTAGATGACTTTCTAGTTGGGGTTGGGAAGCTGTTTCTACCTGCATACTTTTTAGTCTTAGACATGGAGTGTGATCAAGAGGTTCCCATCATCTTGGGTAGGCCCTTCTTGTCCATAGGTGGTGTTGTTATCGATGTTTCTAAGGGTCAACTTATTTTTAAAATTGGATAAAAACAAGAAGAGTTAAATGTGTTTAAAAATGTTAAAGGACCAACTTTTTCTGAAAATTGTTCAATGGTAGAGTCCTTAAAAGATCAAAACTCAATTGGAAACTCTGAAGAATCTGAAAATCAATCCTCTGTTGAAGAAATTTATTTATAAGCTGAAAATCCTATTTAATCTATCTTAGAAATTTAAAATTATGCTCAAACACCCAATCTGGAAAATCTTATAGAACTGGACAACTGTTTGGTTTTTAATGTAGAAGAGTCAACTATTTCTGAACTTAGGATATTTTGAGTGAATTTGAGGATGTTTCTGTTAACACAAACCTTTATGAATACTTTGATGATATTTATGGAGAACTTATAAGAAAACTTGATGATTCTTCTTTGATAAATTTTTTGAATTCTGATTTGGAAAATCTGGACAGTGTGTTGTCCACTTTGGATAGCAGCATTGTTACTTCTGAATCTGAGCATGAAATTGAAAATATTGCAACATTTCAAACTCCTTACAAGAAATGTGTTGAATTTCTTAGACCTCACAGGCCTAAGAGTCTTCCTTCGAGTGTAGAACCACTCACTCTTGAGCTAAAACCAATCCCTTCCCATCTTAAATATTCATTTCTAGGTGAGAACTCCACTTTTCCTGTAATAATTTCTGCTGAACTGAATGAAAACCAAGAGGAAAGATTGTTAAATGTTTTTAAGAAGTTCAAATCTTCCATAGGCTGGACCATAGTTGATATCAAGGGTATTAGTCCCTCATTTTGTATGCATAAAATACCTATAGATCCTGACCATAAGCCTAGGGTAGAGTGTCAAAGAAGATTGAATCCAAATATGAAAGAATTTGTGAGAGAGGAAGTGATCAAACTGCTAGACACTAGAATGATATATCCCATTTATGATAGTGCTTGGGTGAGCCCTATCCAGGTTTTCCCCAAGAAGGGAGGTTTCACTATAGTCAAAAATGAAAAAAATGAAGAAATATAAGTTAGGAAAGCTGTAAAATGAAGAGTTTGTATAGATTATAGGAAGCTTAATGAAGCCACTAGGAATGACCATTTTCCAATGCCCTTCTTGGATCAAATTCTTGAGTGGCTTGTTGGAAATGAATTTTTCTGTTTCCTAGATGGGTATTCTGGTTACAACCAGATTCCTGTTGCTCTAGAGGATCAGGAAAAGACCACTTTCACATGCCCCTTTGGAACATTTTCCTACAGGTGGATACACTTTGGGTTGTGTGGAGCTCTAGCCACCTTTAAAAGGTGTATGATGGCTATCTTTTCAGATATGATTGAAAGAATCATTGAGGTTTTCATGGATGATTTCTCCATTGTGGGTAGTAATTTTGATACTTGTCTTGGAAATATTAAGTTAGTCTTAGTGAGATGCGTTGAAATCAACCTTGTTCTTAATTGGGAGAAGTGCCACTTCATGGTTACAGAGGGTTCTGTTCTAGGGCATAAGGTGTCCAAGAGAGGTCTGGAAGTTGATAATGCTAAGATTTATTTCATTCAAAAACTACCACCTCCTATAAATGTTAAAGGTGTTAGAAGTTTCCTAGGGAATGCTGGTTTCTACCGTAGATTCATAAAAGATTTTTTTAAAATAACTAAGACCTTGTGTTCTTTGATAGTCAAGGATACACCTTTCAATTTTGATGAAAATTGTTTGAAATCATTTAATCTTCTTAAAGAGAAACTCACTACATCACCCATTATCATTGAACCTGATTGGAAGTTACCTTTTGAACTTATGTGTGATGCTAGTGATATGGTTGTAGGTTTTGTCCTTTTACAGAGGAAAGATAAGAAATTGCATGTGGTGTATTATGCTATCAGATTTCTAGATGAAGCTCAAAAGAATTATACCACTACTAAAAAAGAATTGTTATCTATTGTGTTTGCTTTAGAGAAGTTTAGACAGTAATTGTTAGGTTCAAAAGTCATCATTTTCACTGATCATTCTTCTTTAAAATACTTTTTGTCTAAGAATGAGACTAAACCCAGGCTGATTAGATGGATTCTATTGCTACAAGAGTTTGAATCGGAGATTAGGGATAAGTAAGGAGCTGAAAATTTAGTTATTGACCACCTATCTAGGATTTTTCTTACCCATTCTAAAGATCCCAGGGAGATAAAATATTCCATTCCTAATGAAAAGCTGCTCATTGTTTCTATCAGGCAATCTGCTTGGTTTGCAAATTTTTCCAACTTCCTCGCAGTAGGTGTATTTCCAAAAAACTGTCCAATAACCAAAGAAATAAATTCATTTCTAAGCTTAAATATTATCTTTGGGATGATCCCTTGTTGTTTAGGAGATGTGTTGATGGTATCCTTAGGAGATGTGTACCTAAGGAAGAGATGTTTCCTATCTTAGAGAGTTGTCACTCCTCGCCTTGGGGAGGTCACCATGGTGGTGAAAGAACTGCTCAAAAAGTCTTACAATATAGTTTTTATTAGCCTTCTCTTTTTAAGGATGCTAGAAGCTTTATAGTTGGTTGTGATAGATGTCAAAGGCTAGGAAATGTTGGTAGGAAGCATAAGTTACCCCAAAAAGGAATTCTGGAAGTAGAAATTTTATATGTATGGGGTTTAGATTTCATGGGTCCATTTCCATTATCTCATGGGAATGAGTATATACTTGTTGTTGTTGATTATGTTTTGAAATGGTTTGAGGCAGTGGCACTTCCCAACAATCAAGCCAATTCTGTAATTAAGTTTTTCAAGAAGAATATCTTTACAAAATTTGGAGTCCCAAGAGCTTTTATCACTGATAATGGAACACACTTTAAGAAATATAAATTTAAAGCTTTGATGTAGAAATATGGTTGTGTTCATAAAACTAGTACTTCTTATCATCCACAGTCCAGTGGACAAGTGGAAATCTCAAATAGGTAACTTAAACAAATACTTGAGAAAACTGTGTCAACCTCTAGGAAAGACCGGTCTCTTAAATTGGATGAATTATTATGGGCATATAAAACTGCTTTCAAGGCCCCAATAGGTATGTCTCTTTATGGGATGTTTTTTGGGAAATGTTTTCATTTACCCGTGGAGTTGCAACATAAGTCATATTGGGCAGTTAAGGCTCTGAACTTTGATTTTAAGAGTGCTAGTAAGAGGATATTACTTTAACTGAGTGAACTCGATGAAATTAGAAGAGAGAGTTATGATAATTCAAGGTTTTATAAAGAAAGGACTAAAAATTTTCATGATTCTATCATACAAACCAAAGAGTTTAAACCTAGACAGAAGTTCCTTCTTTTTAATTCTAGACTCAAACTCTTTCCTGAAAAGCTGAAGTCCAAGTGGTCTGGACCTTTTACTGTTGTACGAGTTCTGAATAATGGAGCTGATGAAAATGTAGGTGAAGAGAACAAACCCATGTTAGTTAATGGGTAGAGAGTGAAACTTTATTTTGAGGTACAACCAAAGGGCTTGGCTGCCTTCACTGTGCTTGAAAACTGATTTTAAATAAAGTTTGGATGAAAAATTTAAAACTTATCACTGCATGGGAGGAAACCCATGGTTCTTTTTGTCTTTACTATGTTTCATTTTTACCCTTGAATAATGTGCTACTTTTGTGCTTTGTTTTTGGGAAGTCCTTGTTACTACTTGCTCTTGGTCTCTTTATTCTGTTTTACAGTTATCATAAAGATTTCATGTTGTCATTTAAGGAGTGGAATTCCCATACAGGAGGGAAATTGACAAATATATTCAGGGAAGTACTCAACTCATAATTGCTACATTTATTTCTATGCTCCTTAACGCTTTATAAAATTCTGCTGCTTGTGTTGGTACTGAAATAAAAATTCTGCATATGTTTAAAATTCTACTTGAATTGGAATGAAATTTTGCTGTATGTCACTGTTTAAATAAAAAATCTGTATGTACTTTGCAATTGAATACCGAATTTCATTTTTATTAAAACCATTCACTTCTTGAAACTAAGTGTGGGGGTGTACATATAGGTTGAAAAAAAATTTATTCAATATTCTTTGGGTTGGGATGTTTAGAATAAACTTTCTATGATGAATTGAACATCCATCTAAATCGTAGTTCTGAACATGCTTACACCTTATCCACTATGCACCCACAAGTTTCATTCCTTGTTTGAACTTTAATGGAAAATCTTTGTCACTGGATTAAATTTTAATGCATGTACTTTCTAATGAACCTGCTGATAAGTTATTCATTATGGGAAACAATATATTTGAACTTTAATGTGACCTTTATACATGTCATCTGTCTACTAAATTGAAAATATATTTTAAACCTTTATTTTTTTTTAAGTTTGGGGATGAAGCCTCATTTTTATTATTGAAACAAAGCAAAGACCTCTTTAACTGGGTAGAGGGAGACCCATTACATAGCCCGAAGGCCCGGTGGGCATTTAGCCCATTACATAGCCCGTAGGCCCAATTTTTTGGCCCAAAGACCATTCTGTGAATAGTACTGCTACAGTACCCGCTCTGCTACAGTACCCGCCGCTGCTACAGAACCCCTGCCGCCGCTACAGCTCCGTCGTTGCAACAGTATCTCGGCTGCTACAGTAGCGCTACAGTGTAGCTATAGTAACCTACGCCCAATGGGTTTTGAACCCCCATTTTCCATGTAGAATTATGGGGTGCTTACCACTAAGCCAAACCCCAACTACTTTTGAACCTTTATTGTTAATTGTTCTTCTCTATGTTTAGAAGTCAACTTTGGGGACAAAGTTGGGTTTTAAGTGTGGGGGAGGGGGTCAATTCTTGACTGTGCTAAACTGTTCTTTAATGTGATCCCTTCAATTTACACTCCAACTTAATTCTTTTTGGTAAAAAATGGTTAAATTTTTTCAAAATTCTTTCATAATTTTAGGTTTTACATTGTACTCAATTGGGTCTTGCCTTATTACAAGTACCTTGCTGGTAGTTAAGATTTGTTTTGTATCTGAAATTAATGATATTGAATGATTGCTGAGTGATATTTACTTAGTGATTGAATGGATATCTTGGTTTAGGGACTTACTTATGAGAGTGACATGGGTGATCTGTTAGTGGAGTAATGATTATAATCCTTGGAACTGGAAGTTTGATTTTGATTGTAGGGACCTCATTTATCTTCTAATTATTAAATTAATTGCCTTAATGAGACAATGTAAATTATTTTTCATAAAAATCTTTTGAAACTGGAGTAGTCTGGACATCTAGGATCCCATGGTGAATCTCTAAGACCCTAGATGTTGGGTGCATTTCTGTTTACTTTAATCCCTCTGTATACCTTGAATAAGTGCATATGCACAGTGCTTAGCACATGATACATGGCTTGGGAAAAATAAAATAAAGTGTCTAGGGTCAAAAAGGAGTTCATTAAGGTGAGGGGAAAAATGAACGCCAGATGAAGAAGGGGTCAATTGGTTTATATGGGAGTCATTTAGGTTGTATCAATAAGGTGATTCATGAAAAAAAAATATTTATTTTTGGAACCTAAGTGATGAGTCAAAATGCAAAGTTCCTCTGGTTAAGTTCTTAATTTCACATAAATTTAACCTCTTGTCACTCTTGAAATTAGAACCCGATCCTAGATTGAAATGAGTCACTAGGCAGTATCACATATGAGGCATAACATATTCTTTGTTCAATGATTCATAGCATTCTTAATTACCCTATGAGTATTAGTTATGGGCAAGATTTGATTTGAGAAATCCATTTTTCTAAAATCCTAATGACAAGTTTTTGTCCTTTGTTACGAAGTTCTGGACATGTTATATTCTAAGCAATTTAATAAAAAAAAATCTATTTCTCAAAGATAGTAAAACATGGAATTGTTTGAGGACAAACAATGATTAAGTGTGGGGGAATGTGATGTGGCCTTAAAAACGCATGTTTTGCCACATATTTTTAATGAATTTTTATTAATTTTAATTAATAATTTGTGCATTTTTCACTATATATTAACACTTCTGTATTTTTATTATTAAATTTATTAATTAATCAATTTTTATAATTAATCGTATAATTTAAGCTTTAAATTGGTAAATTTATGTTTTACTTTATTTTATAGTCTAAAAGTTTTTAGTTTGTTGTTTTTGGTCTGCATATTTAACTAATTTAGTTCATTGTAGTAGCAATAATTTAACTTTGTTATTTAAATGTTTAAATTTTATACTAACTTTTAATAATTTAATTGTTTCTTAATTTAATTTTTAGTATAGTTCTAACTTTAGTTTAATGTTTTAAATTTAATAATAATTTAACTTAAGTTTATTTGGTTTTATAAGTTTATTTAAATTTATGATAATATTTAATTTCATTTGTTTTAATTAAATTTTAGTTGTTATTAATTATTTTATTCAGTTTTATTTAAGTTTCAATTTATTTTGTTCGTCTGTTTATTTTGCAGTGTCACGGTGCCACCTCAACCATTTCCTATCACGGTGCCACCATAAAATGTTTCCCCATTCTTTCACGGTATCACTGTTACCTTCATAAACCAGTGCCACAGTAACCGTTTCATTTTGTAGTTCCATCACACACCGTTTCCTTTCCTTTTCTCTACCACCGTGACTCGTTACATTGTCTCACCATTTTCAAATGGTCTCACCGTATCACTTGTGTCATTTCTTCCATTTGTTATCTCACCGCTTCACCTTAACTGGTTCCACCCAAACTGGTTGCACACTCTATCACGATGCCACTGCAACCCTTCAGCAGTGGTTACAACTATTCACATTAACTTTCTTCCGCACTATTCCCACAACCGGTCTCACGGTCACCGGTTCCTCACTATTTCTACTCAGTCCTTCATCTTTGAGTTACCACCATTACCCGTATCCCCATCACCCACCGTTGCAGACACTATTTTTCTCCATTTTCTTCACTGCCACCAGTGCTGTAAGATTCACTGTCAACCTGAAGGAGCGAGTCTCATTTTCCTTATCAGTTGCTCAGATTGGGAATAACCACCATTCGATCCACATTCCATTAATCTCCAATCCTTAACAGCATTTATTTGAACCATAAATTTAACAAATTTCAAACAAAAACAAACCCTAAATCTCAAAACTCAAAACCCAATTCCACTCCTTAAGTCGAAGCCACACCAGATTTGGTGCCACCGCTGTTGAAGACCGGGTAGCCGCTGCTGCTTGTTGTGATTTGAACTGGAGTCACGCCATCTCCTGAGGTGGAGGGTGACCCGAGCTGAAGTCACCGCTATGTAACCGAACTGAGGTTGACGCCACACTGGGGTTCAAGTCTCCAGGAGGAAGAACTTCATTGCATTGCAAACCGAGAAGGAGAATCCATGCGAGATGCATGGAGCTTAGCATAGGATCTGGGACGTCGCGCTGTCCGCTGAAGGGTCTGTCGCTCGCCATGGAAGACTAGATCTACGTGGGGAGTCTGACCGAGACTTCAGCTGCGGTTCCAGATCTGGAGTGAAGCCATCGCGAGCAGGTCCGAGTCATGCATCGGTGATGATAAACCCTAATGTCGGTGCTGTGGAGATAGGAGGTGGAGCCGCGAACCAGCTTGGAAGAAAAATCCCCCCTACTGCGCATCGTGGAATTTTGGGGGGGTGAAGGGAAAAAAATAAAAAAATATAAAAAAATATAAAGAAAATAATAAATTAATCAAAAAAATATAATATAATATATAATAATTATAATATAAAAACTATTATAATATTTATAAATAGATAAGTTATAAAATAAAATATAAGATAACTAAAAAGAATTTATTAAATTATATTTTAAACAATAATGATTCATAAGTTAAATTAATTATTAACTAAAATAAACATATTGAATCTTTGATAAATATAATAATAAATTAATTTATTTGGATCTAATTTAAGTATCTAATTAATTATGCTATCTAATTTTTAATAATACTTATATTAATAAAATAACTTAATTAATAATTAAGAAATTAATAACATAACAATTTTTAATAATAAATTAATAACTATAATATTAATAGTTATTCTAGTAAATAATAATTATCAACTTAAGTATTTTTAAATTAACTTTAATTAACTTTTTTATTTAATATTAATTAAAAAAAATAACTATAATATAGTATTTATTTTATTTGTATTTATTACTGCTTGTTTTTTTCTCTATATTTCACATTCATAAGGGAATTGAAATCTCATCCAGATTCACTTAACTAACTAACTCAGAGTTAGTTACGTGAGAAAAACTAGCGCGACGTGCCAGTTGCGAAAAAACGCACGTGTGCGGTGCTTAAGTGAAGGAATTTTTGGAGTCAATGGAAGTGAGTGGTGGCATGAAGTAGATGATGGAGGATATAAAAACAAAGTTTCAATAGAATTTGAAAGGGGGGAATTCATTCGATCAACCACTTCCATCGAGAGCAGAGTAGAAAACCTGAAGCGAACCTTGGAGCACTTCTCAGAGAGCCATTCTTTGGAGTTCTGAGGGCCAGGAGCAGCAACAATTCGTGCTGGCAGAGGGAGTTTTCTTCCTCTGTTTTCTTTCGATTCTCTTCCTTTGTAATTTAACGGTTTTAGTATAAGTAATTGAGATGATGTTAGGTTGAATACTTCCAGTTCGGGGTTAAAATTGAATCTGCTGGTCATATTTCTTCTTCCTTCTCACTTTCAATTAAAATGTGTTCGAAATTGATTAGCGAGATCAGTTTTGATTGAATTTAATTGCAATGTACCGCCTTCACTTAATCTCTAAATTTCATAATCATTCAGTGAGTTTGATTGTGGATTAATTTTCTTAAATACTTGAATTGAAATTAAAACTACAGAACATACATCGAGTTTGTTCTGTACTCTTTATCAAACCAGAATTCTCAAGTTGATTAAACTAGGAGTGGCGAACTTCAAGACTTGTCATCTTGATTGATTTATCTCCTGGTGAGGTAAATAAATCACTCCTTTTTAGTGGTATTAATTTTAATCACTATCGTGAGAAGGAATGTTTTCAAAACCAATAGAATTGAAATTTGTTCCCGAGCGTTTTACTAGATTGTTTGTTTATCATTGTTTTTATATCTCTGTTCCCCTTTGTTTTCAATTGTTTCTCGCTTCAACTTAGTTTAGATACAAGATTTGTAATGTTCTGTCACTTCACTGCTTAATAAATAATATTAAATTAAGAAGAAAAAAAGTATAAAATCTACCCCGCTGCTGACAACAGTGGGGTCTTTTTTAAAAAATAGAAGATTAGTGGCCAAAATTGCTTTCCTTGTGGGTTCGACCCTGCTTTCCACATATACTGTAGTTAGTAGGATTATAAATTTTAAACTTCGACCAGCTTCAATGATGGTTCAGGTCAATCCAAAAATACTTTATGATCTTGTCCTATTTTTTGTGTCAATCCAAATCCATTTTATATGTTTTAACCCTTACACTGGTATTTGTCATTTATTAATAAAAGTTAACAATTTGAAATCATATTTTTCTTCATACCAAGAAATATAGGAATAAAATTAATGAAAAATTAATTAATATAGATCAAAAATGTTTTAAGGATGGTTTTCCTAAGTTTCTCGTACAATACAAACTCAACTGCTTGGTTTTGACCCCTTTATGGGTGATGTGTCATTTTAATAAAAATATATTTTTGAATTTGTACTTTGGATCATACTGAGCAATTTGAGCATCGTATTGATGCTATATTGATTCATATATATCAAAAATCACCCAAGGATCATTTTCCTAAGTTTTCATGTCAATCCTAGGTTGTTTTATCAGTTTTAACCACTTGATAAGTGATATGTCATTTTAATAAAATACAAAGGTGAAATGGTACTTTGGATCATACCAATCGATCCTTGTATCAGATTGACATGCAGTCAATTTCTAAAAATCAAAAATGTCCCAAGGATTATTCTCCTAAGTTTTCATGACAATAAAAACTCATTTTCTCAGTTTTGACCCCTTATAGGTGATTTGTTACTTTAATAACAATGTTAAGGAAAAAACAACACTTTCAATCATGTCGATCAATTTGGGTATTAGATTGATGTGCGGTTTATTCCAATAGTTCATAAATGACTCAATGATTTTTTCCCTAAGTTTTCACACCAATATGAGATTTTTTTTCTCAGTTATGACTCCCACATAGGTGGTTTTTCATTTTTTAATAAATGTTAACAATATAAAATCATACATTCCATCATACCAGAAAATTTGGGCATCAGATTGATGCATGGTTGATTATTAAAGATCAAAAATCATCTGAGGATCATTGTTTTAAGTTTTCACATCAATATAAACTCATCTTTTGGGTTTTGACCCCCTAATAGGTGAAATGTCACTACAAAAAAGGGAAATTTACTATGGTTTTTTCATGATCTAGCAGCAGTTTAAACCTCCACCTGTATATTTAGAGGCAGTTATAAAAACTACCACGTATTGCATGGTCTATAGTCATTTAACATAGGTTTTTATTATTTCACAATGGTTTTGGTAAGTGTATCTTTTGAATAATTTAGCGTTGGTTTCCTATTTATTTACCAAAGGTTTTTTTATTTTAAAAATATCTAGGGTAAATATAAATAATATTTAAGAAACCACCATAGAATATATTAGCAGTGGTTTCTTTTAGCAGTGGTTATATAAAACCACTGCTAAATCAGATTTCTTTTTAAAAAAATTAATAAAAAACTATAAATATAAAAAAATTACATATAATAAACTAAAATATAAATATATGATAAACCCACCATACATTCACATTCATATACAAACATTTAATCACCATAACCGCAATCTAATTCAACCCATACATCTGTCAATATACATGTACAATATGTCTGAAAATAACCAAGTCCCAATATAAATCCATGTCATAACCTCCACCGTATCTTTCTACCACCACATCATGTCATCAATTGAAACCTTCCACACCATCTCATCAATTGTAACAAAAAAGTAAAAAAATAAAACTATACATAATAAATCAAAATTATAGTAGAATAATTGATAACATAATACGGAAACTAACAACCATCATAATTGTCTTCTGAAGAATCTTGTGGATCACAATGGTAAACCTACCGCCTACTTTCGTCATTTTCCACCTACAATTAAAACCATAACTTTTAAGAAATTAAATGCGAAAGAGAAAATACACAGCATATATTTAGAATGTTGCACATAAAATATAGCGACCCAGCATCAGATAGCTCGGATCCTATTTCTGCTATCAATTGCATTATCATGGTTACAAGGAATCAAATCTTGAAGGACTGAGAGTTTACTAGTCTTGGTAAACCATATACATAAATGAGTCTTGTATTACAAATGAATATACTAATTATAACATAATTTTTTTTCTAAATAAATAACTTCAAGGATAAATTTATTTCATCAAGTAAATCCTAGAATATCTTTCATAATACTCTTCTTGGATTCCTAGGGAATGAAACATAATAAAGTTGAGCTCAAATGATCAATAAGGGTAAAGTATAGTGGAAGCAATAATGAATCAATAAGAATAATAATCATGGCATGGTAATTAACTGAACACACATGCCAAGTAATCAATAGGCTGAAAAGGAAGTGAATAAACAATAAGGTAAGGTAAATAAAAACACATGTCATTAAAATAACTAGATAAGGAAAAAATATATATATAAATGTATGAAATTGAAACACATTCCATTTAAATAATGAAATAAAAATGAAATGTATCCATAGATGTGTTGATTCAAAATATCATGGATGAATAATAACTAAAACTAAATGATGGAAATTCTTTATTGTTGAACTTCATGTTTCCCCAGAACATGATACCTTTACCATTAAGAGACAGTTTAAACTTTTCGGATTGGCATAACTAATTTTTCCTATGAGACTACCGATGCATCTGGGGGCTTTCATTAGCTAGTCCCTAACTCGTAGGGATTTCCTTAAATGGTCTCCAATCCATGTATTCCATGTCCAAATCATTCCTCATATCGAATACAAAATATGCCTTATCAAATATCCATATTGAATAAAGTATAAGTATTTATCAATATTTACCCAAATAATCAAATAACTTTCAAAAAAACACCGTATGAAAAATGATATACGGTATAGGAAATTAATATATCCATGATAGATGATATGGATAATTAGGGTAAATTTAATGTTCAGTGACCAGAGTAAATTGAATATTTAAAGGGGACTAAAAAAGAATCAAGGAAGTGAATGTGATTACTATCCTTATCCAAATCAATCATAAACCATCCATAGGAAGATTAAATATGGTATCAATACAACATACCCCAAGTGGAGTAAAAAATGTTTATTGTCATTGGTGAATGAAAATATTGTAAAAAGATATTTCTTATAAAAATCTTGAGGATAATATCCTTTTGTTTTGGATTTTTTTTTGAAAAACCTTTTATTTGAAAATCATTTTTTGAAAACATTTTTCTTTTAAAAATTAACCTTTTAAACATGCAAAATAAGCTTCAAATAAATGATGGTGGGTAAATCTATACAAGTTGTATGTGCTAAAAAGACTATTCATTTTGCACGGTTAAAGTTTAGAATAATTCCTTATTCGGAAAGTAATAAGAATATTCCTTTTAAAGGCATTGGTAAAATAAAAAAAGGGTAAAAATGTATTTACCAAATCATTTTTTAAAACAATTTAATAAAACATGTTTTTTAGAAGAAAATAAGTTTTTTTACTAAAGAAAGAAACAAAGTTAAGTTTTCTGAAAAACATTTTCTAAAACACTTTGAATAACAAAGAGTGGAAAATGGTACTAATACTTTAAAATGGTCATGAATAACAATATTAGAGAAAATAAAATGTTTTATTGAAAAATTATCATATAATTTCCTCAAATTGAAATACCATTGAAAGATCATTAAGGTTATTTTTTAGGAAAATAATCTTTAAACATTCTAAAGTGTCTCATACCACTTTGAAACATGTTAAATCATAAACCTCATGAAGGAATAAAATTAAATTAAAGTTATAATATAATGAGAATAAATATATTCATGATATATCATGTAAAAGGGAATAATATACACTGTATAATAGAAACTTGGTTCATAACAACAAATAAGTCTCAATAGAATGTAAATTGAGATTAAATATCTTACCTTGAGTTTCCTTTCAGGTGAACGTCCTTTAACTTCCTGTATAATAATCTTATGTGAATTTTATACTTGATTTAGAAACTTTTTCATGTTTATAATTACTTTTATTTCACTTATTACCATGTTGTGTATGACTACTTAAACAATTAAGTTTACGTTGGGTGTTTTGACCAAATTCTATTTATGTGTCAAAAACAACTTTGGTAGGTCACTATGGTCAAAAGGGTCCTTATATAACATCTATAGAATAATTATCATGACATAATTATCATATTTATACATAAATTATACTTTTAAAATCAATAATTAAATATTTTTATGAAAAATGAATCAATGTTACGATCATGGAGACGGTAGGTTGTATGCATGCATGAGTAGCATTCTCATTTTTCAATGATTGCTATGGAAAGAAGATAAGTAGAATCATATATTTAAATAATGATAATTATATCATAAATACAATATTATTTAATCATATATACTTATATATATAATTCTTGTGATGTAAAAGGAATCACATCATGTTGAAGAGATGGTAGTCCACACGTCCACCACTGACATTATAACTTTTTAGGATGTGAAAGGATAATAAAGAAAATGATATATATATATACAGAAATTTACTTACATAATTAATATTATATTTTTTTTATGTCTCATATGTTTAATTATAATAATACTTTACACATTATATGGATTGTGTGAATGAATCACATCGCTTTGATGGGGCGGTAGTCCACACTTCATCAAATGATGTTATTGTTTTACACAAAAAATGGAAAGTATAAAGATATGTATTATAAAATAATTAAATAAGATTAAATACATAATAAATATCATATATAACATAAATAAATATAGTGTATATCATAATGTCCACCATGATAGGTGGTAAAGGAAAAATGAACAATCATCGTTTCGTGAGGCAGTAGTTCTTCGTACACATAAACAATGTGTCTATTGCCCATTAGATGGAAGTGTGTGTAAGTTTAGGTCGAAACCTTAGAATAAAAAATCCCAATATATTTAGTATATTGGTTTTGTTATAAAATCATTGAATAAAAAGATTTTATGGGTTGGATATTAGAAATAAAACTAAAAAACTTAAGGAAAGATGTTATCTCTTATTCAGGTAACTCCTTTTGGTTTGAACCAAAAGCTTACTTAGATTTATTTATTCCAAAGGATAGACTTATAGGATGAGATGAGGGATTTTGAGGATATATTTGGGTATATATTGTCCGAGCCAAAGTTTCTTGATATGTGTGAGGAAGTGGGAGGAGAGGAGGTCGTTTTATAGTGGAATAGTGGCACTCTTGTAATATTTTCACAAAGGAATTCCATGCATGTTTTTCACATTTAATGTGGATATAATAATGTAAAAAATTAGAGACAATGGATTATAGGGTCAAAATATGGCCATAAAATGTCTCTTTCACAAGTTTATAGGTCTTTTTGAGCCTTATGGTTAAGGATGAATCCCTTATTAAGCTTAATTTAACCTTAATCGTTGTAATTAATTTTAATTACTTTCACTAATATTTTTGGTAAAAAACAAATATGGTATAATTATAAATTATAAATTATTATGATTAAAAATATGGAATCAATTTTTCCAAATTCAAATCATAGTAGTGGAGGAAATTAATTTAAATTTAATCCCGCAGACGGAACGGTAATGTGGGTTTTTAAAGTAAAACGTCCAAATGTTTGATAAATTTTTATATTCAATTTCAATGTGAATTTTATTTTAATGACCTAAATTGTATTATTTGATAAAAAATTGATCTAATTAAACTTTAAAAACAATTAAAAGTATAATTTATCCTTATAAATAAATTATATGAAAAAACAGTTTTGAACTAAAATTCAGTATTTTTAACTATTCAATAAAAAATGAAATGTTTCATAAAAATATAAAAAATTAAACCTAAAATAATTATTATGTTTCTATTTAAAATATGAATTTTATATTGACACATTAAATCAATTAAAGTGTAAAAATTAATATTTCAAATGGGTTCGCCATTAAAAGGCGGTAAAATCGCCTTTATAAAAATATAGTTTTTTATGTGTAAAATAGGGTTTGTTCTTATCTTATGCCTATCAAATCTAATTGATGAATATAAAAAATATTTTATTGAATATATAACATATATATTTCATTAAAATCGTTAACTTATTGAAATTAATTATTTTTATTAAGACAAAACTCCTTTGGAAGCATGAAAATAATAATATTTCTTTTTATATCCAATTGGTTCTTATTTTCATTTCTCATTAATTGGTAACCCATGAATTAATTTTATATTTATATAAACCATAAATTTTTATAATTTAGTTAATATTATTCATAAACTCTAACATAGCGTCTAGGTTATATCATATTATATTAAATAATAATATTTTAATAATACATTGTTATTTGGTGACACTCAATATTGCGTGTAACGCAAGCTATCGTGGAAGGTCAATCTTGCGTGCGATTCAAGATAACTCAGTTTTGAATGCATTAAAATATATATCATTTATTTAATTTATTTAAAATATTAAATATATAGTAGATTCTTGGGATATTATATTCCCTTGCACACTTGGTGATGTGTGTCATACACGCTATCGAAGACAAAGTTGTACTCTAGCATTTCGGGGTGTTACATAAAATTTGTTATTTTTTTAATCAAATAGAATATATTTTAACATAAAATAGATAATATATAATTAAAAAAACTTTGAAAATAGAAATATTCCTATTTAAGATAAGATAACACTTGAAACTGAAAGTGATGAGTAAATATTTTAATTTATTTTTAAAGCAACATGTGGTGTGCTTGAAATTTATTTAATAAAAAAAATTAAAATATTTTGATATGCCAGTATATCCTATATTTCAAAAACAACTAAATGGTGATTTTCCCATGATTTCACATCTATCCGAGGTCATTTTCTATGGTTTTGACCATTTCACGCACGTTTTAGTGTTTTAAAACCCTAAAAACGCAATTATAGAAATAACAGGAAAACCATCATTCGGAATAATATTTTTGTCAGTTCCTAAATTTAAAAATTAAATATACAGTGGTTTTCCCCTGATTTCAGAAAAATCCAACATCGTTTGGTTGGTTTTGACAGTTCTACACACATTTTAGTGTTTTAAAACACTAAAAATGCGTTTACGAGCATAACAGGAAAATCGTCATTCAGAATGATGTGTCATTGGTTCCTATATTTCAAAATTAAATATATGTTTGTTTGAAACTTATTTCATGAAATTTAGACATCATTTTCCTATTTTTACCATTCCATGTATGTTTTAGTGTTTTAAAAACTAAAAACACGTTTACGACCATAACGAGAAAACTGTCATTCAGAATGACGTTCTGTTAGTTCCTACATTTCATAATTAAATTTATGGTAGTCTTCCCCTGATTTCAGGACAATCTGTTGTTGTTTGTCTATTTTTGATCATTCCACACACGTTTTAGTGTTTTAAAACACTAAAAACGCATTTACGGCTATAACTGGAAAACTATCATTCGGAATGACATGTCGTCGGTCCCTATATTTCACAATTAAATCTACTGTCATTTTCCCTTGATTTCGAGGTAATCTGACATCATTTCCATGGTTTAACCCCCCCCCCCCTGACACTTGTTTTTAAAGGATTTTGTACCTTTCATAAGACTTTACCAAGTAATTATGACCACACCGCACGTCAGATTGATATGTTGTCTGCATGTACACATCAAAAACAACTAATGGTTTTCCCTTGATTTTAGGACAATCCAACATCATTTTCATGGTTTTGACCATTCCGCGCACATTTTAGTGTTTTAAAACACTAAAAATGTATTTACATCCATAACAGGAAAACCATCATTCTAAATGAAAAGCCTTCAGTTCCTACATTTCAAAATTAAATCTATGGTGGTTATCCCCTGATTTCAAGAAAATATGACATCGTTTACCTAGTTTTGACCATTTCATGCACGGTTTAGTGTTTTAAAACACTAAAACGCATTTGTGGTTATAATTGGAAAACCATCATTTGGAATGAAATGTTGTCGGTTCCTAAATTTCACAATTAAATCTATGGTTGTTTTCTTATGATTTTAGGACAATCCAGTAATGTTTTACTGGTTTTGACCGTTCCACGCATGTTAAAATGTGTTTACATCCATATGGGAAAACCTTCATCCAGAATGACGTGTTGTCAATTAATACATTTCACAATTAAATATATAGTCATTTTCCCATGATTTCAAGAAAATATGACATCTTTTTCAAGGTTTTGACCATTCCACGCCCGTTTTAGTGTTTTAAAACACTAAAAATGTGTTTATGGCCATAACGGGAAAACCGTCATTCAGAATGATGTTCCATCAGTTCCTAAATTTTAAAAGAAAATCTATGGTATTTTCCCCCTAATTTCAAGAAAAATTAGTGTTGTTTTCATGGTTTTTACCGCTCCATGCATGTTTTAGTGTTTTAAAACACTAAAAACACGTTTACGGCCATAACGGGTAAAGCGCCATTGGAAATAATGTGTCATCAGTTCCTACATTTCATAATTAAATATATGTTTTTTCCTATAATTTTAGGACAATTTGATATCGTTTACATGGTTTTGACTGTTCTACACGTGTTTTAGTGTTTTAAAAAACTAAAAATCTGTTTATGACCATAAAGGGAAAATCTTCACTCGGAATGATGTTCTATCAGTTCCTACATTTCAAAATTAAATCTACGGTGTTTTCCCTTGATTTCAGGACAATATGATGTTGTTTTCATGGTTTTGACCATTCCATGCATGTTTTAGTGTTTTAAAACACTAAAAATGTCTTTACAGACATAATGGGAAACCCGTCATTCGGAATAATGTGTTGTGGGTTCCTACATTTTACAATTAAATCTATGGTATTCTTCCTCTCATTTCAAGAAAATTTGACGTCATTTGTATAGTTTTGACCATTCCATGCATGTTTTAGTGTTTTAAAACATTAAAAATGTTGTGGAAATAATGGGAAAACTACCATTCGGAATGACATGTCTTTAGTTCCTATATTTTAAAAGTAAATCTACAGTGGTTTTCCCCAGATTTCAATACAATATAACATTTTTTGTCTGGTTTTGACCGTTCCAGGCACGTTTTGGTGTTTTAAAACACTAAAAATAGTTTTACGACCATCACGGGAAAACCGTTATTTGGAATGACATTTCTTCAGTTCCTAAATTTCAAAATTAAATATACAGTCATTGTCACCTAATTTTACGATAATTTGATGTTGTTTGACTGGTTTTGACCATTCCACGCATGATTTAGTTCTTTAAAACACTAAAAACATGTTTATAGTCATAACGGGCAGACCGATATTCATAATGTTGTTTTATCTATTCATACATTTCAAAATTAAATATATGGTCATTGTCCTGTGATTTCAGGGCAATACGACATCATTTTCTTGGTTTTGAACCCCTGACGCATGTTTCTAAAACTTTGATATCTTTTAAAATTTCTTATTGAGTCGTTCAGAGCACACTGCATGTTGAATGGACATGTTGTTTTATTTTACATATCACAAATAATTCAATGGTTTTTATCCCATTATTTAACATCAATACAGGATACTTTTTCATTATTTTGATCGTTAAATATGCATTTTATTGTTTTAAAACACTAAAAACCTATTTACGAGCATCACAAGCAAATCGTAACTTGGATTGATGTGGCGTCAATTCTTATATTTCATAAATCGATACATGGTTGTTGTCATATGATGAATTTTGTAATCATTAAATATTTTTTAAATTTTATAATTGCATAAATAATATATTATTAATAAAATTAATGATTTGGAATTATTTCTAATATTAGTTTAATTAATTTCTAAAATGTAGATTGGTTATTTTATATCTTTCGGTGCTCAAATTTGATTGAAGAAAGATAATTTTACTTTATAAACCATCGTGTATTTCATGGTCAACAATCATTTAGTGGTGATTTTTATAGTTGAGCGGTAATTTTTATATGTGTTATTTTTTGGGTACTAAGTGGTGGGTTTTTATTCAGTTGGTGACAAATTTTTTAACAAAAAATAACATGGGTAAAGTTAATATAACCATTTCTAAATTATTTAGTGACAGTTATTAAGAATCATCACTAAATAGATAAAATAAATTTTTTAGTGATGGTTATCAGAAATTGTAGCTACTAAGATTATAAATGTTGTATGTGTTCTTTGAAAATGTGTGAATGATATATTAAATTTAGAATTTACCTCGCTGGGATGAACTATAAGGCTGGAAATTTCTTTGGGGATCATGTTGGTTATCCGTTGAAATACTGGAACTAAATCATTTTCCATTTGAGACTGTAACCGATCTTGTGTTTGCCTATAACAATCTTGTTCTTTAACTTTTTCTTTAAATCTTGCAATTTTTGTTTGTGATTCCTAGTCAATAGCACTACTAGAACCCCCACCGAGTGTAGTAGTAATGGATGACACTTCCCTACCAAAAATAGCTAAAGGAGTAAGCCCAGAACTCATCTCCTGTACACGTTTGGGATGCTCCTTCCATAAAACTATTCCAACTGCATCATTCTGGGAAACCAATACTAATTGTGAAGGGTTCACATCCCAGACTTCTTGAATTTTAAACTGTTAATAAAAAAATATTAACAATGATTTTTTAAAATATCTGAACTTCATAATGTTATCTAATTAATAAAATTTTCATTATTTTTTATTGTTATTTCAAAACTATAAAAACATAATATTGAAAATTATATTATAACAACAAACAATCCTTAAACCCAATTAATTGGTGCCAGCTAGATGTATCAAACAATGCCAAATTGACATCATTTGATCCATGCAGCATGCCCCATTTAATTGGGTTTAAGGTTTATTAGTTGTTATAATATATTTTTTATTATTATGTTTTTATGGTAATTAAATAATATGAAATGGTAATGAAAAGTACTTACTCCAACATCTTTGACATATTCATTTACAAAACTGTCATTTGGTTTTCTATACACATTAAACCACATCTCTGTTCGGGTAACAGAGTGACCTAATTGATTAGCCTTTATAAAAAAATGTAAACAAGTTAAAAAACCTTGAGTAATAATAAAATGATATAAATAATATTTAATAAAATACAAACCAAAATTTTTCTCTTTCTCAAAAAAAAATTGAGACCCTACAATGTGAGGAATGAATTTCTTCTCACAATTCACAAAAAAAATTATAATTCCTACATAAAATAGCAACATTAATAAAAATTATAATTTTATTATGTTTATGTTATTAAGATACTGTAAAATATGTAATTACCTCATGAGATGCATCTCTATTGATATCGACAAAGAGATTCCATTGCTCATGAGAAATGCCTTCAGACACGTTCTCATACATTTTTCATGAGCTCAGAGAAGAGTCATTAAACTCATGCCATAATATCCATTTAAAATCTCTCCATTTCTTGCCCAAATTTTTCAAAGTTCATTGGTGTGAAACAGAGTCAGGGACATCAAAATGAAAAAACATCTAAAAATAAAAAACATAACACTTTATCAGTATATGTAAAAATTTTACTCATGTCTTTTAAATTAATTTTCAAAAAATACTAAATTAATATTACCTTTACTTGAGTATCAAAGACCTCATTTTTCCAAACTGTAGGAATATGCCTCCAATCTTTATAATTAATGGAAAAATTCACTGTCTCGCAAGCAAGTTGCCCAAGAATCTGCCTTTAAATTCCTACAGTGTCACCGATAGGCACCCCAAACTCATCAAATGGAATGATAATATTGAATTCCTTCAGGTCCCGTATATATTTTGTATTCATATTTGTATCTCTTCTATGGTTTTCTTTATCTTTTTGACAGATGCATTAAAAAATTAATAAAATATAAAGTTTTTTTGAAAATTGGCATACATACCAATAACAGTAACTCATCAATATCCCCTAGATGGAGGGGTGATGAACGTCTCTATTATCATGGGTGAATCAGGTTGTGGGCTACCAACAACATCTGGGGAAACAGTTGGCTCACTAGTAGTCCCGGGTACAACAGAATCACTAGCATCCACAGAAGATGATGGTAGTGGTGGTGTGCTTCAAGATGTTGATCGGCTAGGATCCTGAAATTTTTTTTGTTCTCGACATTCCTACATTCCAAATGATTAAGGACCGTATTGTTACAAAGTTATGTTGTAGAAAATTGATTAAAATTATTTGAAAATTTATTGTTCAAAAAATGAATGTTTTTTATAAACCATTTTTAATGGAGTTTTAATGGATTCTCATAGAATTGTGAAGTGTAACAAAGAATCTTTAAAGTAATTTATTTCTTGTGTGAAACTGATAAATATTCAAAAAAAATGGGTGAATCATGTAGTATGAATCACTATTATATTTTAATATATTATTTGAATATTATATACATTGAATACAATATTATAATCATAACTGAATCCTAAGGTATTTATCAGAGTTTTGTATCATATCATACAGTAGATCTGTGATATAGTTTATGTAATATAATGTTGCAATTCATATTTCTATATTGGTTATTATTCTAATATTAATCATTATAATGATTCATATAATCATTCATAATAAATATATAATCATAAGAATTTTTATAAATTATTATATAAAAACATCCATAAATTTCGGTAGCTACAAATTAGATGTATCTCTTAGGAAATGTTATTTAATAAATTAATGCAAAATAAAGAATGTGATCCATATATGTTTGTAACTACCAAACATATTCGATGCAATTAGAATGAAACCCATCTCACTGGTTCCACTCCTAGACTGGTGGTGTGCTAACTGTTCTAGCCCAAGCACACCTAAAATAGCATAGGGGGTGATGACTAGCACCCAGAAGTAAAAAATATATAAGAGCCCTTAACCTATAGCAACCTATAGATAATAAGAAACAAAAATAAACAATACATAATCAACAACAACCATTAATAAATAGGTAACCGATTGTATAACAAATTTATGCATGCAAAAAATAATTATTGAATATAATGACACATATACAACCACCCATGGGAAATAGATATGGGTAATAAAACATTACTGGATAAAATAGACTTCAGAAATGTAATGATAGCACTTTAGTACAAATTTGTCGCTGAGGAGGGGAACCGGGCCAGGGTGAGGGAGGTTAGAGGGGGGGGTCTATCGTTGGCGAACCGGCCAGAGAGGAGGTCGGAGGGGGTAGGGGGTCAAAGGGGGTGGGCCGCGGGGGAGGGGGTCTCATCGCCGGTGAGCTGATCAGAGAGTAGGTCGGATGGAGGGGAGGGAGGTAGGAGGGGGGTCGTGGGGGGGGGGGGGTCTCGTCGCTGGCGATCCGGCCAGGGAGGAGGTCGAAGAGGGGGAGGGCCGAGGGGGTCGGGGTCGGAGGTGGGGTCGCGATGGTCAGGGGTCGTAGACTCGAGGTCGCTGTTGGGGAGAGGATAGGAGGAGGGGTGGAAGGAAAGGGGGTCGCGGGCTCAAGCGTCAGGGAGAGGAGAGGAGAAAGGGTGAGGGGAAAGGGGGTTGCGGGCTTGGGGTCATCGTCAGGGAGAAGAGAGGAGGTTGGGGAGGTGGGGGGGAGAGGTCGGGGTCGCACAGAGGAAGCGGGGGAGGGGGAGGGATTAGAGTTTTTTAAAATGTTTAGCAGCGATTTAATTGAAACCGCTCTATTTTAAAACATTAAAAAACACGATGATTTCATGAAACCGCCACGATATTATTATTATTTTTAACCAGATTTATTTTGTGGTAGTTACTAGAACCGCCGCGAATAAACCGCCACTAACTATCTCTTTTCTTGTAGTGTGTCATTTTAATAAAACTAGAAAGTTGAAATGGTATTTTGGATCATATCAAGCAATATGGGCATCAAATTGATGCACAATTAATTCATACATATCAAAAAATGATTTAAGGATCATCCTGTTATACTTTCATGATAATCTGAACTCATTTTTTTACCCCTTTTAGGTGACTTGACCCTTTAATAAAAACATGAAGGTCAAATGACACGTTTGATTATACCAAGAAATTCAGATATTGGATTGATGTGTGTTTGATTCCTAGAGATATGAAATGACATTAAGATCATTGTCCTAATTTTTTACGACAATATTAAATTGTTTGCTCAGTTTTGACCCCTACACCGATGATTTGTCATTTATTAATAAGTTTGAACAATTTGAAATCATGTTTTTCATCATACTGATCAATACAAGCATCATATTGATGCGCGGTTAATTCCTACATATCACAAACGATTCGTTGATCGTTGTCATAAATTTCTATAGCAATCTGAACCCGCCTATTTGGTTTTAACCCCTTGATGGGTGATATGTCATTTTAATAAAAATACAAAGGTGAAATGGTATTTTGGATCATATCGGACAATTTGAGCATCACATTGATACATGATTGATTCCTACAAACAAAAAATATCCCAAGGATTATTCCCCAAGTGTCCATGACAATACAAAACTCATTTGTTCAGTTTTGGCCTCGTTTAGGTGATTTGTTACTTTAATTAAAATGTGAAGGTGAAATGACCCTTTCGGTCATGTCAATCAAATCAGGTATTAGATTGATGAGTGGTTGATTCCAAAAAATCAAAAATGACCCGAAGATTGTTATCCTAAGTTTTCAAGTCAATCTGAGTTTATTTGATCGGTCAATAATCTTGAATTCATTAATATTTAAAAGGCCTAGACTTATTTATGAAATTACTAACATTGATTTTTTATCTAAAAAATACCCAAGCTATAAATTTGTCACCTAATTGACCAATTAATTCTTCGTTATGTGGCTACCAAATTCCATTTAATTGATAAAAAACATTCTCATTCTAGTAAAACTCATTAAAATTTTCAATTTAAATCAAATAAAAAAATTAATTATTTTTTAGGCGGTCACTATTTATAGTCTATATTTATATATACAAACAGAAATAAGAACCAAGAAATCGAGAAAATTGTGCAAGATTGGAGAACCAAAGTGGGAAGCACCTAGAAAGGGTCAATTTGTCCAAAAAAAATAAGGAAGAGCAATCCAAAAAACTGGTCACGAACAAACACAGGGGAAGAACCGTTACAAACGTACATGTGAAGATAAAATAAAAAAAATAATGAAAAACATATGAAAAATCGACAGGTATGTTTTATTTTGTGATAGTCAAAGTGCTATTTGTCTGAGAAAGAATTCCACTTTTCATGATAGGTCAAAACATATCAATATTTGGTATCATTGAATATGTGATGTTTTTGATTTGAGATGGTTAGAGCTTGAGAGGATCCACACTGATGACAACGGGTCAGACATGTTGACCAAGAGTTTACCCGGAGGTAAATTTGAGACTTGTCAACTGATTGCAGGGTTAGCGGTGATCCCCACTTGAGTCGAAGAGGGAGTTTGTTGGGGGCCTCCTCATTTGGTGCACATGTGGGTCAAAGACACGGTTTTAAAATTGAAAAACACAGAGACGTGTTTTGGTGTTACTGAAGTGCCCAGATCAGTGTGAATCACTGAGAGGGGGAGGGGGTGAATCAGTGATCCCTTAAAACTTTTTACTAATTGATTCTTATCAATTAAACCTCTATGGCTGGTTAAAGCCTCGATCCACTCTTCTTGTATCTCTCAACCTTTTCCGGATAATGCAGTAATGAAAAGGCACAGGACACAAGGATTTACAAGGTTCGGCACCAAAGGCCTACATCCTTGCCATGCTCTCCCAGCATGGATTCTCCCATTATAACTTGTTAGAATTACAATGGTCGATACAGCTTCCCACCGTATCTCTCCTGAGTCCCACAGGAGGGTCTTTATACTGCGTCCCACAGTGTTACCAGAGTCCCACTGGCCTGCTCCAGAATCCCACTGAAGACTTCTTCTCCCTGAGTCCCACAGGGTCTTCTCCTGGCTCCTCGAGTCGCACGAGTAGCTCTTCTTCACTTCAAGTTCTTCAAGTAACTTCATCAGCCTGGGATAAAGGCTACTGGCCTTGCTCTTCTCTTCTGATCACTTGTGGTTGATCAGGGCTTCTCGTCTTGCTCAGGATTTATCTCCTTCTTCTAAGTATGACCTGGCTTCTTTCTTCAACTACTGAATACTCAGACAAATGATGTCTTTAACTTCAGTCTGGTCCAGTCTCACTTCAAAACAACTTCATGCACTGAATGCATGGCATCACAATATCTTCAAGATCTTCTGGTCTTGGACTCCTCAAATGCACACAACCTGATTTAGCTTTGTTCACGTGCGCACGTGCATGCATGCATGCATGCACTCCCCTTCTTCTCTTCTTGGTGTAGTAAACCCTTAGAGGGTGTAGTCAACTATAGCACACACCTCCTTCACAATCTTCACACACTATATTCAAATTGCTCACACACTCAGAAGTGTGTTTTACTTTAGTGTGAGGGTCTCCTCTTTCTTCCTTCTTCTAAGTGTGTTCACTTCACTTAGTGCACACACACTAGGTTCGGCCTCCTTATCTCATTGCACACAAAACTTCTTCACTTTGGCAAACACTTGAGCTTGGCCTACTTCACTTGAAAAGAACACTCACTTCCTTGTTCTTTTAATCTTCTTCAAAGTGTGCACTTCACTTATGCACACACTTGGTTCTTCATTTTTCACACACAAGGGCTACGGCCTTCTTCTTCAAATCCACACACAAGGTATGGCCTTGTCCAATTCTAAAACACATACAATGTGTAGTCTCGGCCTCCACTTGCACACACAAGCCGTAGGTATGTAATGGCCTTCCTCCTTTGCACACACACAAATGTGTGGTCTTCCTCTTGTCTTGCACACACAACCCGAACCCCTGCCAATCTCTTCTTCAATATCCGCGCAAGCTACACTTGGGTGCTACTGGCCGCGCAAGAGCACAAGGTATGAGCCACGGCCTCTCTTCTTCTTCAAAGCACAAGGCACACTTGGTGCCACTGGCCGCGCAAGCACTTGGGTGCACAAAGGCCGCGCAAGACCTCGGGTGTGCAAAGTGCAACACCTCGGGCGCGCAGGTGCAAGAGCACAAGCGGCCGCGCAAACACCTCCTGCCACGCACGTCCGCGGGCAGAGAGGGATGCAACCTCGGGCGCGCAAGGATGCGGCCTCGGGTTCTTCCTGTCGCGCAAGGGAGTAGGCGCGCAGGGAACACTTCAAAGCCTCGGGTGGCTTCGGGACAACAGCCGCGCAATGTTTTGCGCGGTGGCTTCTTTCTTCGCGAGGCAGAGGCACACGCGGGACACCAATCTTCAACAAGGTTTCAGCAAGCTTCTTTGGAGCCTTGGGCTCTTCTTTTATAGGCGAAGCAGAGCCTTGGTTCATCCGCGTGTAAAATCTTGAATCACCGAAGATTTCGGATCTTCAAAATCTTTCCAAGTCATTGCGTTTTCTCTTCGGTGCACGCGGGTTCTTTTATTTATTATCTTCTTCACGTGCATGCGACTTAGAACGCATTCACGGCCTCTTTTCTTCGAATCCATGCAAATCACGAACCCTTCAAAGCCTCGGCAGACTCTCTTGCCTCGGCCTTCTTCGAATTCTTCCAATCATAGCATGCACTCCCATTTTTATACATGGTTGTGTTTAGTAGGGCCGGACGAACTCATTGGAGCCTTCGGATCAAACTATGGTGGCCGGGAGCTCGAAAACAGGTCGTCGGAGGGCCTCTGGTTCAGCGGGGACGTCGCGGGTGCCTCGGTCGAGCTCGAGGGAGGAGACGATGTCGGGGTCGTCGGATTAGATCTTCAACGGCCTGGATTAGATCGCGGCGCCGCGGATGGATCGTGCGGCGCAGATCAAGCGCGCGATGGCTCGGACGGCCAGGATCTCTTCCGCGGGAAAATCCCGCGTCCCACATCGAAACGCCGGCCATTTTTCACGCGGTTTATTACCCAGCCGCTCCCTCAACTCGGCAATTGAACTTCCTCCCTCCCGGTGCCGCCCCGCACCGGGTTCTCTCTGCGGGCGCGCTCTGCGCCCACCTATGCTCCCTGCGGGCGCGCCACTGGCGCCCACTATGCATCCGCTGACACTCGCGGGTGCGCTCATGCACCCCTGCCGCGCTCCTCCGGGCGTGCCCCAGCACCTCTGCGGTGTCTTGGGTGCGTCCTTCCGCCCTGGGCTCGCCCCACGGGTTCCCCCTTGGGCGTGGCGCCTTAGGCCCACATGAGCCTTGGGGTTGAACCCTCAAGGTGTCCACGGGCTGGCCATATTTTTTTGGCAAAGGAAATGTAAAGACTTTGTTAAAAACAAACTATTCCATGAGTTCAATCCATATCAAATGCCAAATGCCAAGCCACTTCAAGCCTTTCTTCCTCTTCTCCATTTCTTCCATTTCTTCATTTCTTCTTCATAAGAATTCCTCAAATCTCCTCAACATATACTCATTACTTAGGAGTGAATTCTTGAAGGTTCTTCTTCATCAACCGAACTCTTGAATCAAACATATTCATCAAAGTTCTTTATTGATCCAATCAGAGATCAAGTTGGATCTTCTTCTGATTCACATGCACTAAGAGATAGTGCATGGACTTCTTCAGCTCACTTCATCCACTTAGGACTTGTGGATGGATCTTCTTCAACTCCTCATGCATTGTCACTACAATGCATGGTCTTCAATCAATGTTGTGACATTGTATCATCAGGATACAAGTTCTTTGAACTTAAAGAGCAGCTCAACAATTGTCAGATGTTCTTAGAGAATGTTTCAACCATCATCTCCTATGTCACTTAGTGAATCTCCAAAGTGACATGCATCTTAGTACTATGGCCATTCTCTCTTCATCACCATCACCATCACATCCTTTGTCATTCACATATTGAAACTCCTTGACATCCATTCATTCCAAGACAACTTCATGCCTCATTGACAACAAATGCAACACAGTGCACTTCAATCTCCCCCTTTGTATTTGTTGTCAATACACTCCTTTAGCACATATGAATGGGTCAATATGTGTGCCAATATTTTCTCCCCCTTATTGGCAATCAAATGCAAAGGTGTGGTGTGGTTCACTTTCACAAATCTCTTCCTCCCTTATAAAAGCATTTTCTTCAAAATCACTAAGAGAGGGATGATGTCACATGTTCACTTGAGCAATGAACCTTTAGTAAATCAGCTCTAAGTCTACTTGGTCAAACCCGGTGTAGAAAACAAGAGTGATATGACCAAGGAATTCAAAGCTGTCCATAATTCTCTACACATGTGAGATCATGCTTAGGGGTTTGAAATTTTTCAGATATAACAATGAATTTTCTAAATCCTGCACAACTTCAAAAAACTCATTAGAAAGTTCAGGTGTAAAGATAAAGCTCCCCCTTTCATCCATTTTCTTAAGATGATATTAATCTCAGAATATCATCTTCTTCAGATTTGCTCCCCCTCAAGGGGTGCACTCCATTCTTTCCAAACCATCCTCCAGTTGAGAATGATCATCATCTTCAATTCCCTGCAATGTTAGCACATGTATATACCAATGTATAAGGGAATAAGATGGAACCTCCTTGGTTCATCAATGTGAACAACAAGGTTGAGAAGATTCTCTCAACCGAGATGTCCCATTTTCACCATTCTTCACACTTGCACATTTGATCTTCAATGATGTTTGTGCTGGTGTGGATCTCAATACATCTTCATGTGAAATCTTCTTCTTCTCTTTTGCTTTAGCAATTGCCAGTACTTCCTCTTCAGCTCTTTGTAGATCTTTGGCAAGTTGCAACTGATTTGGCCATATGACTAGTAAATCATTTGGAAGAGTGGCCTCAGTTTTGGAAGTTCCACATGGTTCTTTGGATGCTGCTAAGCTACCTCTCTTAGGCAACTTATTTTCAATCAATCTCTTCTTCTTCTGGATTGATTGTCTTTTGGAGTCCAGTCTGCCTCTATTGAATTTCATGGCTTCTTTACAAAGATCCATGATATGCCCTTTCTTTCCACAGTAGAAGCATTTCTTCTTGGTGGTCCTTCTGGATGCATCACCCTTCTTGGATTTAGATTCCAAGGACTTCTCTTCATTCTTTTTCATAGTCTTCTTGGGAGCATCTTCCACTTTCTTATGCTTGCTTCCCAAGGAATCTATCTTAGCCAGGTTCAGTGATCTTCTCTTCATGCCAGCTTCGGATACATTCGGAGATTGATATGTATCAATTCTTTGACCAATTTTGCAACCATCCCAGATGTTGTCAAGTAATCCAAATCTGTTAGCAGTAAACAGATGTCTCTGGACCTGTGGATGTTGCTTCTTTTCCTCTGGCTTGCTCCCCCTAGGCATGGGCTTCCTCTGTGCTTTACCATTCAGTGGATTGTACCAACAATCCTTTGCACAATGCCCATACTTGTTACAACACCAACATTGACCCACAAATCTTGACCTCTTGTGTACTTCTGATTGCTGGGTACTTTTCTTGACAAGTTGTGTTGTTTTAGGAGAGCCCTGCTTCTTCACCTTCCTCATCCAGATGGATGGAACCTTCTTCTTAGAAGATGTTGCACTTTCACTAGAGGATGCCCTTATTTTAGAATCATCCTTCTCAATGCTCACTTGAGTGGAAACATTTCTTCTACCAGCTGACTGGGAGGTTTTGGCTTTGGGTGATTGCTGATTTTTCAATATCACCTCTAGTTCTAGGCATTTCATGTTAAGGGAGTTCTTCTCATCCTCAACAGCTCTTAGCTTTCCTTCCCAACTTTCTTTCAGCTGATTCATCTGGTCATCATGCATTGTCTTCAATTCAAGCAATGAATTGTCAAGCTCCTTCACCCTTTTTGCTTTGTCTTCAAGTTGAGCATCTCTGACAACCATTGACACTTTGTGCCTCTTTTCCAGTGCATGGACAACATCTTTGACTATTATCATAAAGAATTCTTTCTCAGAAAGGCTTCTTTGCAATTCTTCAGCAGTGTCTTCATATCTTTCATTGCAAAGAGATACTGTTTCATCTTTGGCATTTACCATCTTTCTGAGAGTGTTGGTTATGCCAACCCTTTTTGCCAATTGGACTTCCAGAGAATTGGCTTCATCTTCTAGCTGTAATTTTTCTTCTTGAAGATCAAGGAGGCCTGTAGCTATACACATTGCAACTTCCTTGGGGACTCTCTTCTGAAGATATTTGATTGCATTTATAAGATCATTGTTTCTTCCATCTTCATCACAGCTAGAGCAGGCTTCATCAGAAGAATGATAAAAGGAATTGTCATCTGATGTGACATTCACATTTCTTTCCATAGAAGGAGTTTCTCTGATTGCAACAACCTTCTTCCTCATCTTCTTTGCCTGTTTCTTCTTTCTATTTTTCTGAGTCTTGGAAGATATCTCCATTTGAGACTGGTCACTCATTTCCTCAAATCTGCACTCCATAAAGACTATCTTGGATCTTTTAGAGGTAACCTCCCTCTGATACCAATTGAAGTGCCCAGATCAGTGTGAATCACTGAGAGGGGGAGGGGGTGAATCAGTGATCCCTTAAAACTTTTTACTAATTGATTCTTATCAATTAAACCTCTATGGCTGGTTAAAGCCTCGATCCACTCTTCTTGTATCTCTCAACCTTTCCCGGATAATGCAGTAATGAAAAGGCACAGGACACAAGGATTTACAAGGTTCGGCACCAAAGGCCTACATCCTTGCCATGTTCTCCCAGCATGGATTCTCCCATTATAACTTGTTAGAATTACAATGGTCGATACAGCTTCCCACCGTATCTCTCCTGAGTCCCACAGGAGGGTCTTTATACTGCGTCCCACAGTGTTACCAGAGTCCCACTGGCCTGCTCCAGAATCCCACTGAAGACTTCTTCTCCCTGAGTCCCACAGGGTCTTCTCCTGGCTCCTCGAGTCGCACGAGTAGCTCTTCTTCACTTCAAGTTCTTCAAGTAACTTCAGCAGCCTGGGATAAAGGCTGTTGGCCTTGCTCTTCTCTTCTGATCACTTGTGGTTGATCAGGGATTCTCGTCTTGCTCAGGATTTATCTCCTTCTTCTAAGGATGACCTGGCTTCTTTCTTCAACTACTGAATACTCAGACAAATGATGTCTTTAACTTCAGTCTGGTCCAGTCTCACTTCAAAACAACTTCATGCACTGAATGCATGGCATCACAATATCTTCAAGATCTTCTGGTCTTGGACTCCTCAAATGCACACAACCTGATTTAGCTTTGTTCACGTGCGCACGTGCATGCATGCATGCATGCACTCCCCTTCTTCTCTTCTTGGTGCAGTAAACCCTTAGAGGGTGTAGTCAACTATAGCACACACCTCCTTCACAGTCTTCACACACTATATTCAAATTGCTCACACACTCAGAAGTGTGTTTTACTTTAGTGTGAGGGTCTCCTCTTTCTTCCTTCTTCTAAGTGTGTTCACTTCACTTAGTGCACACACACTAGGTTCGGCCTCCTTATCTCATTGCACACAAAACTTCTTCACTTTGGCAAACACTTGAGCTTGGCCTACTTCACTTGCAAAGCACACTCACTTCCTTGTTCTTTTAATCTTCTTCAAAGTGTGCACTTCACTTATGCACACACTTGGTTCTTCATTTTTCACACACAAGGGCTACGGCCTTCTTCTTCAAATCCACACACAAGGTATGGCCTTGTCCAATTCTAAAACACATACAATGTGTAGTCTCGGCCTCCACTTGCACACACAAGCCGTAGGTATGTAATGGCCTTCCTCCTTTGCACACACACAAATGTGTGGTCTTCCTCTTGTCTTGCACACACAACCCGAACCCCTGCCAATCTCTTCTTCAATATCCACGCAAGCTACACTTGGGTGCTACTGGCCGCGCAAGAGCACAGGTATGAGCCACGGCCTCTCTTCTTCTTCAAAGCACAAGGCACACTTGGTGCCACTGGCCGCGCAAGCACTTGGGTGCACAAAGGCCGCGCAAGACCTCGGGTGTGCAAAGTGCAACACCTCGGGCGCGCAGGTGCAAGAGCACAAGCGGCCGCGCAAACACCTCCTGCCACGCACGTCCGCGGGCAGAGAGGGATGCAACCTCGGGCGCGCAAGGATGCGGCCTCGGGTTCTTCCTGTCGCGCAAGGGAGTAGGCGCGCAGGGAACACTTCAAAGCCTCGGGTGGCTTCGGGACAACAGCCGCGCAATGTTTTGCGCGGTGGCTTCTTTCTTCGCGAGGCAGAGGCACACGCGGGACACCAATCTTCAACAAGGTTTCAGCAAGCTTCTTTGGAGCCTTGGGCTCTTCTTTTATAGGCGAAGCAGAGCCTTGGTTCATCCGCGTGTAAAATCTTGAATCACCGAAGATTTCGGATCTTCAAAATCTTTCCAAGTCATTGCGTTTTCTCTTCGGTGCACGCGGGTTCTTTTATTTATTATCTTCTCCACGTGCATGCGACTTAGAACGCATGCACGGCCTCTTTTCTTCGAATCCATGCAAATCACGAACCCTTCAAAGCCTCGGCAGACTCTCTTGCCTCGGCCTTCTTTGAATTCTTCCAATCATAGCATGCACTCCCATTTTTATACATGGTTGTGTTCAGTAGGGCCGGACGAACTCATTGGAGCCTTCGGATCAAACTATGGTGGCCGGGAGCTCGAAAACAGGTCGTCGGAGGGCCTCTGGTTCAGCGGGGACGTCGCGGGTGCCTCGGTCGAGCTCGAGGGAGGAGACGATGTCGGGGCCGTCGGATCAGATCTTCAACGGCCTGGATTAGATCGCGGCGCCGCGGATGGATCGTGCGGCGCAGATCAAGCGCGCGATGGCTCGGACGGCCAGGATCTCTTCCGCGGGAAAATCCCGCGTCCCACATCGAAACGCCGGCCATTTTTCACGCGGTTTATTACCCAGCCGCTCCCTCAACTCGGCAATTGAACTTCCTCCCTCCCGGTGCCGCCCCGCACTGGGTTCTCTCTGCGGGCGCGCTCTGCGCCCACCTATGCTCCCTGCGGGCGCGCCACTGGCGCCCACTATGCATCCGCTGACACTCGCGGGTGCACTCATGCACCCCTGCCGCGCTCCTCCGGGCGTGCCCCAGCACCTCTGCGGTGTCTTGGGTGCGTCCTGCCGCCCTGGGCTCGCCCCACGGGTTCCCCCTTGGGCGTGGCGCCTTAGGCCCACATGAGCCTTGGGGTTGAACCCTCAAGGTGTCCACGGGCTGACCATATTTTTTTTGGCAAAGGAAATGTAAAGACTTTGTTAAAAACAAAGTATTCCATGAGTTCAAGCCATATCAAATGCCAAATGCCAAGCCACTTCAAGCCTTTCTTCCTCTTCTCCATTTCTTCCATTTCTTCATTTCTTCTTCATAAGAATTCCTCAAATCTCCTCAACATATACTCATTACTTAGGAGTGAATTCTTGAAGGTTCTTCTTCATCAACCAAACTCTTGAATCAAACATATTCATCAAAGTTCTTTATTGATCCAATCAGAGATCAAGTTGGATCTTCTTCTGATTCACATGCACTAAGAGATAGTGCATGGACTTCTTCAGCTCACTTCATCCACTTAGGACTTGTGGATGGATCTTCTTCAACTCCTCATGCATTGTCACTACAATGCATGGTCTTCAATCAATGTTGTGACATTGTATCATCAGGATACAAGTTCTTTGAACTTAAAGAGCAGCTCAACAATCGTCAGATGTTCTTAGAGAATGTTTCAACCATCATCTCCTATGTCACTTAGTGAATCTCCAAAGTGACATGCATCTTAGTACTATGGCCATTCTCTCTTCATCACCATCACCATCACATCCTTTGTCATTCACATATTGAAACTCCTTGACATCCATTCATTCCAAGACAACTTCATGCCTCATTGACAACAAATGCAACACAGTGCACTTCAGTTACGTTTGATACACGGGTGGGTTTTGTTATAAAAGGGGGAGGTAGCGGTCAGGCTTCAACACACCGACATATGGAGAGTAGATTCTTTTGGTGATCACCTTTTGTTTGATGATCATTTTTTTCATCGCTCTCCAACTTTGATCCACCGTTTTATCCGAGTACTGCTTTTCAGATTCCTTCCATTTTTTGGGGAGTCTCGACCGTGTGCTTCTTCATTTTAATGGATTTCTCTTTCTGGACTAGGTCCTGTGGTTTTTCTATTTTGGGTTTTCCATGTTAAAATTTTTGGTGTCAACATTTATTTTATGCACAATTATTTTTGGGCCGTTGTGCATCCGCTTTTTTGTTTGGAGGAAAAGATTTTATTTTCGCTGCACGTTCGCTTTGTTATTGTCTTTGTGTTCGTCGCTTGTCGTCTTCCCCAACAAAATTGACTAAGAATCCTTAAAAAAACAAGTTTGGAATATCATACCTTCGGTTTTGTGGTTTGATTTCTAAAAAAAATCAAGTCTAACTGCTACAAAGATATAGTTATACAAGAGCTTGAACGCGGCGCGAGAATAGAAGCGATTTGCTATGATTCTTTTTTAAAAAAGGCTAAGGGTTTTATTGGTGCTACAAAACAAACATTGATAAAAGCTCACTAAAATAATACATGCTTATAAATAAAAAGAAGTATTAGTCACCTTTGTTTTTTGGCACTCATAGAACGTTCTTTTATTAGCACGTAATATAGCGCTGATAAAAACATAAAAACTAAATAAAAATGAATAAATAAATAATATTAATTATATGAATAATAAAATTATTAAAAATGAATTATACTAACTATTTAAATTACATAAATATTAAAAAAATCATTTAAATCAATAAATTATATAAATTACATACATATTAAAAATATTAAAACTTAAGAAATAAAAATGAATAAATATTAATCATATAAATTTAATTTCTTAAAACATTAAAATTGATAAACAAATTTCTATAAGTAAATTTTAAAAAATGAATAAATTCAAAAAATATTAAAAATTAGTAAATATTAAAAATGAATTCATAACATTAATTACACAAATTACACACATAAAAATGAATAAATAAATAATATTAATTATATAAATAACAAAATTATTTAAAACGAATTATATTAAGTTTTTAAATTATAAAAATATTAAAAAAGCATTTAAATAATTTAATTATATAAATTTCAAAAATATTAAATAAAATGAATAAGTATTAATCATATAATTTACAATCATATTGAAAATATATATTTAAACTTAATCAATAAACATGTGCAGGTAAATATTAAAAACTGAATAAATTTCAAAATATTAAATGAAAGAATATTAAAACTGAATAGATGAAATATTAAAATGGATAAACAAAATTTATGATAAATGTATTGATGTTATAAAAAATGTTTTATTAATAAATGTATTAGTGAATGTATTAATGATAATTAAAAATATTATTCTTTATATAAATGAATAAATGTTTTATAAATATATCATTAGTATAAATGTATAATTGTTTTTCATGATGTATCTTTAATTATAAAACTATAAAATTAAATATAAGAATTTTAATAATTGTATTTAAATATATTTAAAATCCGTATATACATATATTGTTATTTCTAATTAATTAGATGGATGTATGTATTGTTTTTTAATATATTTATATAGTTCATATATACAGTATTTTATATACAAACAAAGATGAAAATGAATAAATTACAAAAAATATCAAAAGCGGATAAAAATGTATTAATATTATAAAAAATGTTTTATTACTAAATATATTAATTATGATTTAAAATATGATTGTTTATATAAATGAATGGATATTTTATAAATATATCATTATTATAAATGTACAAATAGTATATTATATGTATAACTGTTTTTCATGAAGTGAAAGATGTCTTGGGATTGGGGCCCTTTGAATCACAGATATGTCCATCTACTTTACCATTTGTTTTCTATCATATGACTAATCACTCTCTTTTCTGACATTTCCTTATTTCCTTCCACCAATCATTACACTGTCAATAAAAAAAGGCGTAAATAACATTATTTATTATATTTAATAACATGTTATTCGTACCAATAATGATTGCACTAAAATGGAATTATATATATATGAAATAATCATATTCCAATTTAATTTCTCTAATTAATAAAAAGATGGCAACCAGGGACGCGTCTTCAAGTACTAAAATACGTGTCTAGCTTTATTTGTTGTTTATAATTTCAAATTTTGAAACTTTATTTATAAATTTAGAATGAAAAGTCATCAAATTGGATAATATTATATACTTATTAATTGGGTTTTGAATCCACCACTTTAATCCTATAAAAACATGACTATTTAAAAATATTTTGTTTATTTACCAAAAAGACATTTATATTAATCTAACTGTTATTATTTTTAATCTGGTTGCAGATATTAGACAGAATAAAAAGTAAAAGAAAAAAGACGAGGGTGGGTGGGATTGATAGATTTGCGGCAACGCCCCATTTATGGAACCTTTACAATTCAGTCCTTGCGTGCATTTTAAAATTGCCGACACACCCCTCACGGGTCACGCCAATTTAAACATGCAGACTTATATTATATCGATCCCGTACATCTTCTGCGACAACAAAGATGCTTTATATAATTAGAAAACTACTTGGGAGAGTGGGGGTCGTAATGATTATAGCTTGATTTTTTTAAAAATATTTTATTTTATATATATATTGTTAGGTTGGATTGATAAATTTTTGTGTTTTATGTTATACCTGGGATTTCATTTATTTTCATTTTGGGACGGTTAAGAGCATAAATCTTTTGTTGGTTAAAAACTCAACTTATTATGATCATTAAAAGAGGTCATATATACATATGGAGTAATGAGAATATTTATTGAATTATAACTATATATTATAATCCGTGTTTTGTGATAATGTGACAATGCACCATTTTTGTCTATTCTTTATTTTATGGTACAACCAAATTAACAAAAAAGAGCGGCATCATTTTATCAGCGCTAGATAAAATACATGTATCCTTCATCAGTACTCATAAAAACGTTGATAATTTTTTTTAATAATTTATATAAAATTATTATATTTATATTCAAAAATAATATTTATTTGTATACATTAACTAAAAAACGCATATTTATAATTAACATATATATTTTAATAATTCAAATATATATATATATATATAATGTTTAAAAAAAGTATTTCTAAGATTATAATTAAATATATATATTTAAATAATTATAAGATTATAATAAATTTCATTAAATAATAAATATATTTATTAGATTTATTGAATTTATTAGATTTATTAGATTTATTATAGATTTATTAGATTTAGATTTATTAGATTTATTAGATTAATTATTTATATTTTTTAGATTATTAGATTTATTAGATTCATTAGATTTATTATATTTGTTATATTTAATATATTTAATATATTTAATATATTTATAATTGATATATATAAATACCATTTTAAATATATATATTTATATTAGTTATTAAATATACATGTATTTCTAATGAATCTGATCAATAAATATATTGATCATGAGTACATATGTTATGTATCATAATGTTCATTTATACATTAAACCCTCTCTTATTATTCATGTTGTCCGTTGATGACTCGTTTTTTTAATATGTATATTTTCTAGGTATATGATTGATTCATGTTACCCATATATACTATTATGTTCTCAAAAATACTTATAAAATTACATTAAATATATTTAAATAATAAATATACTTATTATATTTATAATTATTAAATTTTAATTATATATAAATACTTTTTAACATATTTATTTGTAATTATAATTACAACTATATATATATACATATATATATATTTAAATAATTATAAAATTACAATAAATACATATATTATAATTTTATAAATATATATACATATATGTAAATATATTTATAATTATATAAAAATATTTATAAAAATATTTATTTATAGTTATAATTATAACTATAAATTACTATATATATGCAAATAATTATAAAATTATAATAAATATATTTATTATACCGCTTATAAAGTTATAAAATAATTAAATAAATATATACAAATATTTATAATTATAATTCCTAAATGAATATAGATATATTTAAATAATTAAATAATTATAATAAATATATTAATTATATATATATACACAAATATTTATAAATAAATACAAATAGTTATAAATACAATTCTAAATAAATGTAGATATATTTAAATAATTAAAAAATTATAATAAATATATTTAAATATATTTATAAAATTATAAATATATTTTTTATAATTATATATATATATATATAATTACAACTATGAATAAATATTTATTTATTAGTTATAAATATAAATAAATATATATTTATTTAAATAATTACTAATTTATAAAAAATATATTTATTATTTTCATATATAATGTTATATATAATTAAATAAATATATTTATAAATATATAGAAATATTGATAAATAAATACAAATATGTATCTTTATAGTTATAAATAAATGGAGATATATTTGAATAATTATAAAATTATACTAAATATAATAAATATATATATTAATAAAATTATAAATATTAGAAATATTAATTTGTTATAATTTTAAAATTATTTAAATAAATAAATATATATCCATTTATAATTATAATTATAAATAAATATATATTCATATAATTATAAATAAATATATATTCATATAAATAATTATAAAATTAAAAGAAATGTAGTTTTATATATCTATAATCTTATAAATATATATAATTAATATATTTATTATATATATTCTAAGATTATAAATATAATAAGTATATTTCTTAAAATTTTATAATTATTTAAATTATAATTTTATAAGTATAAAGTTATATATATTTATTTATAGTTATAATTATGAATATATATATATATATATATCATATATATAATTTTATAAATAAATATATATATATATATATATATATATATTAATATAAATAAATTATTAACATAATATCTTTATCAGCGCTTGTTTAGCGCTGATAAAGACCTATCTTTATCAGCACTAAAAAAGCACTAATAAAGGCGTGTTTTATCAAATCTCTCAATTTTAGCGCTAATAAAACATACATTTATCAATGTTTTTTAGCTAGCGTTGATAAAAGGTTCACCGGGTTTTATAAAAAAACCCTAACAGTCTCTTTTATTTTCGCACCCCTCAAGCTCTCGCGGAAGCTGACCCCTATGTCGTCGACCTCTGCTCTGCCCCGACCCCAGCTCCGCCACCGCCAACCCCTCCTCCGCCACTGCCTCTTCCCCCGCCGCGAACTCCTCCTCCGCCGCGAACCCACCTCTATCGTGAACCCTTGTATGCCGCTCCTCTGTCGCTCCTCTGCTGCGAACCCACCTCTGCCTCGAACCCTCGTCCACTGCTCCTCCGCCGCTCCTCCGCCGCAAACCCACCTCTGCCTCGAATCCTCGTCCGCCGCTCCTTCGCCGCAAACCCCACCTCCGCTACGAAGCCCTCCACTGTCGCTGCTGCCTACCCCGACTCCACCGTCACCGGACCCTACTGCTGCCACCAGAAGGGTATGCTATCACTTTATTAAAAAAAATCATTATAATTTTATCACACTTACTAGGAAACGTTTGAGTTAGTGTTTTCTATAGGCTATTTCCCTTTTATGGGATGTGTATTGATTGCTATTATTTGATACTTGTATGATGTTATTAGTGGATATTTCTTTAGAGGGTGTTGAAGATGAGATGAGGTTTATTGATTATGTTTTATTATCAATTTATAAATTGATCATGTTAAAATTTTTTCTTAGCTCCACTTTTACTATGCCATAGGAACCCAAAGTAATTATGTTACTGATATTTTGTGTGTCATAGTGACTTAACATGATTCCCTTATTGCTTTTCCCATACAGTTAGTGATGTAATTCTCATGTTGCTTCACCTATAGTGTTAGAGATGTGATAACCTTATCTCTTTGCCGATGGTGTTGGTATAGATGAGAAACCTTGGGTTGTTGATTCTACTGGTATATGTCTAATATTTTCACATCCCAGGATTTAGTGAGATTCCAATAATGATTTTTTATTTGATGATATTAGCTTTGAGATCCCCACAACACACATTTTTTTCATCACTTTTTATATTTCATGGACATGTTACATCAATTTAATTTTGTTTTCTAATTATTAATGATAGTGCCACCACTCCTCCAATAATCACGAGATCATCACAATTGAAACTTGTTGGATAAAACATTCACTTCTTTTTCTTAGATGTTAAGAGTGGTGATTACCCTAAATCCAACTAACCTGACTTATGTGGGATGACAAATACTAGAGATAAAATTAGCCATCATTTGTCATCAATGGGAATTTAAGAATAATTTAGAAGTTATCCTTTCAAAATGAACCTTCCAATTCCACCAATTTCATGCCAAATCCTTTTATTTCTATAATGATAGATTTGGAACTTGGATATGTGTATACCTAGTGGGTGGGGACTTGAATTTTTCATAGGATTCCCTTTGAATGTTTTCAATAGGGTAAGTACCATGTATCTTTCCTTTTCGAGTTTGAGTTAATGCAAGATGGATTAATGAAACTAATGTTTATGATCAAACAACTTTGACCAAAATGAGGTTGGTGTTTAATGTCATACAAATTTTATAAAAAAAATATGGTGATCTACATAATAACGTAGTTTAAGTAAACATGTCATGATTGGAGAACCCAATACTAGTGTAGAAATCATTTAAGAGAGGTTCACATAGTTTATGGTTATAGTTCTTATTCTAGAAAAGGTGATGTAGTTTGTTTAATGGTAAGTGCAAGGTGATAACTCAACATGAATGAGTAGTGGGCTATATTAGTATAAACAACCTCAGGAAGGGGTGCATCGAGTTTATGGACATAGTTCACAAACCAATGATAAAGGGTATGATGTTACTACCAAAATGGGCCTCAAGATCTAGGAGCGCTCTAACACCTTCGAACAAGGAATGAGAACAATGTAAATCATAAGTCAAGTTATTTGAATTGGAATGTAGATTTTATTAAATATATTTTATCAATGTTTAGTGTCTAAGATTTCAAGACCAGATATGGATGAGGTTACTATATTATGGGGAAGGGGGTATGAATCTTATGAAGTCATTGAATGGGTCTAATATTGGTGGTTGGGATGTCAGGACATATCCAATGGACCTCTCTAAGAAGTTTAAAGGTCATCTAAGATGAACCATATTCCATGCAGTTCAAATTTAGTTGAAATGAAATTTTATTGAGTGAAATTTAAGATCATATGATGAAGAACTTCATGGAAATGGATTTTCACAGATCTAGATCATACATAATATGAAATTGTCTTTTCTTAGTGTCGAGTTAGTGGAGAAAACCCTACATGAGTTGATTAAGTCTCTTACACCAAGTTTAAGTTAGAGTTTAATTAGGGTGAAACTGATGACTGAGTATAAAATAAGAAATCTAGATGTTGTTAGTGGAGAAAACCCTACATGAATTGATGACTGAGTATAAAATAAGAAATCTTGATGTTGTTTAATTAGGGGATAAATTGAGTTATAAGGGAAACATATCTTTTGTTATCCCTACCTATCCAAAGCTACATGAGACACTTTCTGGACACCCTAGTCAAATAACCATAACAACAAATGTAATGAATCCTTCCACCCGCAAGCACTTTATAGTGAATCCCCTCAAAGGGACAGATGATATAATTCAAGTGATTATCAAATCATATTTTATTCTTAGTATAATTTTATATATAAATATATAAATTATTATTTTATTACAACTTTAACAAATTATATGAATTATTTATTAACTATTTATATTCAATGTTATGAAGTGGTCATGACATTTAGGTTGATGCATCCATCAAAGGTACCAAACCTAGATTTTCTTTATGAAATTTTATTTAAAAGGTTATAGACTATTTTGGGACTTGATGTTGTTAACCTAATGAATGAGTTTTTGAGAGGTAAGAATTCTCTTGAGACTTATAATGATACTCTTATCACTTTGATTATAGTGGTTACTGATATGAGTTCAGTTAAGAATTTTAGAATGAATAGTATTTGAAGTGTCATTTATAAAGTCTTTTTGAAGATTTTAGAAAATAGAATATGGAAAATCATACAATATATTAGTTTAGTACCATATTTCTTTTCTTATTTTGACTTGAGACATGATTTACTTAAAAGGATCGGGAAAACAATATAGTTTCTTCTAGTGATGAGTGCCATAGGGGAATTCTTTGTATGAAAGGAATGAAACTTGAGAAATTTTTGATTATGTAATGGGTTCATGCTTATAGATTTTATTAGGTGTATTTATAAAGGAAGTAACCAATAATACTTCATGTGAGAGACATATACATTGTTCTTGGGGTGTACAACCAATTGATTTGGTGTGAGCCAAGGATCATTGGGATAATTCAGTGTTTTTAGTAAATGAGAATAGGAGTGTTTCATGGTTCTGAGTGTGGTCACTGGCTATGAAACATATCCGTTGGGACTCTAGTGTTGCAGTGAAGGATAATTGATATAACTGGACAATGGAAGCATGTATAAGGGATATCCAATGGAGGGAGCACAATATCAAATGCTTTTGGAAAATATTATTATTACACCTACCTTTGGAATAATGTGATGGAATCATACAACATTGATTGATTTGGGATGAATCGAGGTGTTTTCTATGTATCTTTTATAAAGTGTATCTATTGAGATTTATGTCTTTGTGAAAATGCCTAAGTGACTCTTTTAAAATGATTCAAGTGTTTTGAAATGTTTCTTAGATGGATGTCACTCATTTTAAATGATTAAGATTGTTGGGTCATGAAGTTGTCTTGAATGATTTTAAAAAAGGAATTGTGGTTTTGTGAAAGAGTTTGGAATTTATTGATTTATTTTAAAAAAAGGCGTGTTATTTTAAAGAGGAATTTGTGTAAATGGTTGGGGTTTTTAATGGGATTTAAAGTGTAAATTTTTAAATAGTTTTCAAAAAACATTTGAACTGTTTTTTTCATAGTCTTTTAAGTTTATATTTTTATAGAATTAGGAAAACCATCACATTATATCAATATTATGGGTATTTATTTTATTAAATACTAATATCACTGAATCAAATAGGATGTATATGAATAAAGACTGGATGAATGCCAATCGTTTGATAAGAGAGTATGAAGATGGAGTAAAAGAGTTTATCAAGTTTTCAAAAGATCATTCATATGACCCTTCTTAAATCCTTTTTCCATGTTTATGTTGTTGTTATTCAAGACAAGTTAGTCCAAAGGATATGGAAAAACACTTGATCTATCACAGAATAGATCGAAGTTATAAATGTTGGAATAAACATGGGGAAAAAGAGAATGTAGCTATTGGATGAGATACTAGTGTGTTTTATGGATCATCTAATACGATTACAAGTGTAGACAATAAAGAAGACCGCATCGAGAATGTGATTATAGACGTGAATGATGACAAAGATCATATTGAGGAAATGATAAGGACAGTTGAAGATGAACTTCATGGTTTCCCAAAATTGTTTGAGCAGTTAAAGAGTTGTGTAAAGATACATGTGTATGGTGGTTGCACTAAATATACTACATTGTCAGCCATACTGAAGCTGTATAATTTGAAAGCATGCAATAGATGGAGTGACGCTAGTTTTATAGAATTACTTGTTCTCTTTAATGACATGCTCCCAAAATATAATGAGCTCCCAAGCCGAACATATAACACCAAACTAATGCTATGTTCGATGGTTATGGTTTCTGAATGAATACACGCTTTCCCGAATGACTATATACTATTTCTCAATGATCAAAAATCACTTAGAGAATTCCCGAAGTGTGGTGCTTCTCGATACAAGAAAGATAAATCTGGTCCTATGAAATTTGTATTGTACTTTCCAATCATTCCAAAGTTTAGGCACCTATATGGAATTAAAGAAACCACATGGCAATTGATGTGGAACATAAATAAAAGAAATAAATATGGGAAACTAATTCACCCGACAGACTCTCCTCAGTGAAAAAAAATCAATCATGAGTATCCTGATTTTTTGAAATGAGCTGAGAAACTTTCATCTTGCATTATCTACCAATGGAGTGAATCCTTTTGGTTTTCAAAGATTAACTCACAGTACATGGCTGGTTATGTTGGTAAATTATAACTTGCCATCATGGTTATGCATGAAATGAAAACACATCATGCTACCTATGCTTATATCTAGATCAAAACAACCGGGTAATGATATTGATGTATATTTGGCTCCATTGATCTAAGATTTAAAATTATTGTGGGATTCAGGTGTAACATTTTATGATGATTATAAAAATAAATACTTCACATTGAGAGCCATGTTGTATGGGATGCTAAATTACTTTCATTCTTATGGGAAATTTTCAAGATATAGCATTAAAGGAAGTCATGGGTGTCCCATTTGCAAACAAGGTACATAGTCAATTAAGTTGAAACATTCATCAAAAACTATGTTTCTAGGACATCGTAGATTTCTACCTTGAATGTTATGCATGTTGAAATAAATGTATCTGACAATGTCTTCAGCACATTGCTAAATGAACCCGACAAAACAAAGGATGGAAATAAGGCTTGGTTGGACATGGTTGACAAGGGAATATGAGAAGAGTTGGTACCAGTGAAGGGTGAAAAATGAACTTTTCTTTCTCCAACTGCTTACACTCTTTCCAGGCAGGAGAGATATCAGTTTTTCAACTTCTTTAATGATGTAAAGGTTTCAGAGGGGTATTCATATAATATCAAGAGCATTGTGTCAATAAAAGATTTAAATTTAAATGGTATGAAATCACATTACTACCACATATTGATGAAAGATCTAATTCCTATAGTTTTACATTGCATTTTTTCGAAGAATGTCCATTATATGTTAACAAAGATCTATTTCTTTTTTAAATCTATATGCAGAATAGTTATAGACTCGACGAAATTTATGAGTATGGAAAAAGAAATTACTGTCATATTATGTGAATTGAAAATGTTTTTCCCACTAACATTCTTTGATATGATGGTTCATTTTATGGTTCACTTGGTAAAAGAGATTCGACTATGTGGTCCTGTACACTATATATGGATGTACCCCATTTAATGATATATAAAGATTTCGAAAGGGTATATCAAAAATCAAAGTCATCCAGAGGGTTGTATTGAGGACTAATATATTGTTGAGGAAGCCATTTAATTCTATACAAAATACCTATTTTGTGCGGAAATAATTGGTCTACCAAAATCTCATCACACTGGGTGGCTTGCGGGTAAAGGAATTTCTAGAAGAGAGGTTGTCACGATCAATATTATAGATTGGGATCGGGCCCACCTTTACATTTTTCATAACAGTTTGTAGGTTAAAACATATATCAAAACCCACAAAGAAATTATTAGGCATTTGAATCCATCAAGGGCTGAAAAAAGGACATCAAATACACATAATTGAAAGTTTATAGGATGGTTTCAGGACCATATATTTAAGGATTCATATGAAAATCTAGACTCAATTTCATAACAAATTAGATGGATAGACAAAGGACCAAGTGTGTATATATTATCTTATAATTATTATGTAATTAACAGTTATACATTTTATACCAATGAAAATGATGAAGACAATACCATGCAGAATACTGGAGTTACACTTGTGGCTGAAGCGATGCATGTTTCTGATGCTAAGAACATAAATCTAATTTGTACGAATATGTCATACTTTGGCATCATCAAAAAAATATGGGAGTTGGATTATACAAACCTCCAAGTGCTATTTTTTTAATGAAAGTGGGTTGATAATAGGAGTGTTGTTAAAATAGATGAGTTGGGATTCGTGAAAGTTTATTTCAGTAAGGAAGGGTACAAAGATAAACCATTTATAATGAAATCACAGACAATACAAGTATTTTATGTTCCATATCTTGCAAATCAAAACTAGTCAATTGTTCTGTTATCCACCAAACCACTGAAGGTTCAGATGAAAATTCAACAAATGATGAACCTTTAATTGGGACTTCACAATTATTTTATAGCAGTCCCAATATAGTTGTCATTTTTTTATTTCAGAGGAGACCACAATGAAGCGATTTGGATAGTCGATAGAGGGGTCAAATCCCTTCAATATTAAAAAAAGAGTTCAATAACCAGTTTTTTTGTAATATATATCATGCTATCTTATGTTATTATTTGTTCTCTTTTTCTTTTATATAATATAAATTAAATGTTAAAACACTTCTGCAGATAATGACTTTTGTACGTGATGATACTCCCAATCCTGAGGCACAATAGTCTCTCAACCTGCTACTGCTTGTAGTACAGAGGACCAACAGGTTTCTCAACCTATTGCTGCTACTTCTCCCAGTGCATAGGTATAAACACCATATCCACTTTATGATACTCACACTCCAGAGGAACATATTGATGATATTGAAATTGAGGAAATGGTAGGAAACAAAACACTGGTGGCGTAGAAAAAACACAAACATCGTAGTTTGACAGTGTTAGAAAAAATCCTTAAGGCAAAAGCGAAAGGCATCAAATAAAAGGCCAGATGGAATAAGTGGGGCCAATATGTTAACCCTAACAGGGCCATGTTCAGTAGTTACATTATAATCATCACTCAGAAACGTGTGATAATTCATGTACAATTGTGGCACCATGTAGTCATCGGGATTAAGACATTGATGTGGGGAGATATTACGGTAAAATTATGATATCATTTCTTTAATTTACTAAAAAATAAAATAATGAAACATTGACTTGCTTTTCATCATCCATTTTAGAGTGCATTTATAGTGGATGAATTTCACAAATACTATGTATTAAGGGTTTCTAGAAGGATTCATAAAGGCTTTCACACAATTTTAACGAAATTTTATCTTAAAGATGCTGAAGGAAAAATAAACCCACACCCGCCTCCTATTTATGCACACCTGATAACCCAAGGAGCGTGGGATGCATTTTCTAGACGTCATGTGGAGAATCCTTTTCAGGTACATTGTGTTTGGTAATATGTTGTTTGACGATATGTGTATTCATCACTTTGATTGACAATTTTTTATTTATGAAACAACAACTAAGTATTGAATTTAAGGAGAGAACATAAAAACTAGTGTACCCCTACCATAAAGCAAGAATGGGGTACACTTCACTTGAAAAAAATGGTACATATTTTAAATATACTATAATATTTTTATGTGACATAAAACAACACCATAACTATGTTTCTCTATTTATACGTGATTACTAAGTCCAAATCCAATGTCACTTCCATCTCACACCATGTGTTATGGAAGGAGGTGTGTGTAAATAAAGATGAGATACTAATAGATGAAAAAACAAAAAAAAAGTGTGTAAAACATGTGTAAGTATGACATAATAAATATTTTTTTTTCTTTAAATCAATATTGCATAAAAATGATTACTTATTTTCCTATATTTTCTATCCGACATAGTCACAAGAATAAATAACACCCAAACCAGATGGAGACATACTTTTGGTGGCCTTGAAGTAGCCATAAAAGTATGTCCACGTTAGATGTATGGGTTTTGGGGTGACACCCCGATTTTTTTTTCAAAAAAAAAACAAGAGGATGAAAGTGAAGAAATAAAAATGATGAGAGAAAGAATAGATATCCTTGAAGAACATATGTAATTGTAGAGTGAGTTTAGGGAAAATACGATGGCGGTGGGGGGGGGGGGGGGTCAAAGATAAGAAACAAATCAAGAACAACCAACACATGAAGATCCTAACCCACCCCCACTAGCTTTGAGGCAAGCCATTCCCCTTAAAAACTTGTCTTAGCCGAGGTAATCAATGTTCTAATAATTTTTTCTGTGAATTTTGAATCAGATAGACACTGACACCTTTACTGTAATGATATTTTAAAAATTAAAAATGATTGTGATTTATATCTATCAACATCCACCCATCGCCTTGTAGCGAGGGATACGATGTTTAGTATCCAGAACACCATGCTACAGAACAGACCAATTCCAACAGGTCATGTAAAAGTATTGATTAACATAGCCTATGATCCGAGTGCCGAGCTACATGTTCCATTTGATGATGAATATATTCATAAGGTCAAACAAGATCTTGGAAAATTCATCGCATGACCATCACAACTTGTAAAAAAACATGTTGACAAGGAGGTATTCATTTCTAATTTATTTTTCAAGACAAACCTTTAACATTTAACGAACAAAGGTCTGAACCAATAGATGTTATTATAGACAGACACAAGGAAGGGGGTGAAAAAGAAAGAATGGATCAAAACCATCTCAAGGATCAACCAACCGATCGAAAAAATCTACAGAAAGAATCTTATAAATACCCATTATATATCTTCATTTATTATCATCACAGGCTCATGCGAATATAATGTTGAAAGACAATGGGGTTCACACAATTATTTTTGATGAAAATATGTACAGTGGGGAAGATCCATATTTCATTAGTGTTGAAAATGTAAGTGAAATCCTGGAGCATGATTGTCTAGGTAGCTCAGTTATAAATGTATACATGAGGTATGATTTCATGATTTGATTTTCCAAAAGCTGATATACTATGATAATTATGACTAAATACATTTCATATTTTTCATAGGCGTATATATGAAAAACAATTGAAGGGATTTTTCCATGAATTTTTTTTGGACTCGTTAGTCCTCACGTCACCTCTACAGAACAAACAAATAAAAAATCTGAGAAATAGGGTGAAATAATGGTAGGCCTGCTCAAATTGTTTAACAGTAAAAATACGGATGATAAAATCTTCTTAATACCAATTATGGAGTGGTAAAAATCTACAATTTAATTATATAAAATATATTTTAATTTGTTTCATTACTTGTTCTTTTTTTTTTGTTTTTAGACAGCATTGGATGCTCATTACGGTCAATTTGGAATCTACAAAGATTTATTTCTTGGATTCAATGCATGAATATCCAACAAACCGACCATAAATGATGAAATTTGTCAATTTTTAATACACTACATCCAAAATTTTAGAACTAAACATCTCATTATATAATATATATTATCTTTTAATGAGGATTCTGTTATGATAGGGCAGTGTGTGAATATCATCTACATCATGGAATGAGGCCAGGGGAAAAGGACAAGAAACACCAAAAGTACTATGACTGGATAAAAATCAGGGTATATATAATAAGATTTCACTATCCAAACACATATAAAAAATTACTTATTTTTCTCAATGTTTCTGTAGTGTCCGAAACAAATAAATGATAAATAATGTGGTTATTATGTATGTAAATTTATGAAATAGATCATATTCCATGAACAAACCAGCATCCTTGAATAGGTATTTTTGAAGATAATTACTATTTCATTTAAAATATTTATTAATACTTTTTGTATTTATATTTTTTCAATACTACCATGATTGTTAAAAATAATACTATTCACAAGATGAGATAGATTTTTTTAGAAACAAATGTGAAATATACCTGATGGAAGAATGTATAGAAACAACATGAAGATGTGACTGGCATGACTCTAAGTGTCTATTTTTATTTAAAATTGTTAGTTTTTTTAGTAAAAAGAACTAGTGCCATACTGAAAACTGATAAAATGCATTAGGATTATTTTGATACTTTAGAAAAATGATCCATAAGTCATTTTTGATGTGTAGGAATCAAATTCATCTAAATATGACACATGGTGTTACCATTATGACTTTAAGTGTGTATTTTTATAATAAATTAACAATAAATTTAACAAAAAAAAAACAAGCGACATACTAGAAACCAAGAACTCATTTGGATTGTTTTGATACTTTAGGAGAATTATCCATCATTCATTTATGATGTGTAGGAATCAACCACACCTCAATATGATGAACAGTGTGAACGATATGACTAAAAGTATCTGTTATTAGTTTAAAATTGACATTTTAGCTCAAAATGCATCACTCATTGAAAACCAAGAAAACTCACTCTGATTGTATTCATAATTTAGGACAAAGATTCATAAGTTCTTTGTGACTTGTATGAAGCATTCTCATGTCAAACTATTGCACGATGTGATCGATATAACTCAAAATGCATGTTTCCAGTTTGAAATGATATTTTAGTAAAAAAACACAACTGACATACTAAAAATGGATCAAACACATTAAGATTATTTTGATACTTTAGGAAAATGATCTATAAGTAATTTTTGATGTGTATGAATAAACTGTACCTCAATCCGATGCATGGTGTGACTGGTATGACTCAAAGTGTCTCTTTTTATTTAAAGTTGACATTAATTTTAGTAAAAAAACACAACTGGCATACTAAAAACTTAGTAAATGCATTCATATTGTTTTGAAAATTTAGGAAAATGATCCATGATTCATTTTTGACATGTAGGAATCAAACCCACTTCAATAAAATGCACAATGTGAACGATATAAATCTAAATGTGTCTTTTTATTTAAAATTGACATTAATTTAAGTAAAAAGAACAACTGACATATTGAAAACTAATAAAATGAATTATTATTATTTTGATACTTTAGTAAAATTATACATGAGTCATTTGTGATGTGTAGGAATCAATCGAACCTCAATTTGATGTACGATATGACTAGTTTGACTAAAAGCGTCTGTTATCAATTTAAAATTTACATTTTAGTTCAAAATGTTTCACTCACAAAAAACCAAGAAAACAATTTCTAATTATCTTCATAATTTAGGATAGTTATTCTTAATTCCTTCCTAACATGTATGAAGTAGTCTCACATAAAACTGACACACGATGTGACCATTATGACTCAAAAAGTGTGTTTCTATTTTGAATTGATATTTAAAAAAAACACAATTGACATACTGAAAACTGAGAAAACACATTTAGATTGTTTTGATACCTTATAACAACAATACATGAGTCAATTTTGACGTGTATTAATCAACCACACCTCAATCTGACAAGCAATGTGACCGATATAAATCCAAATGTGTTTTTATTTAAAATTGACATTAATTTAATTAAAAAGATCAAGTGACATATTGAAATCTGAGAAAATGCATTCATATTGTTTTGATACTTTAATACAATGATCCATGAGTAATTTGTGATGTGTAGTAATCAACCACATCTCAATCTGATGCACAATGTGACCAGTATTACTAAAAGTGTCCATTATCAGTTTAAAATTTATATTTTATCTCAAAACATTTCACTCACTGAAACCAAGCAAACACCCTCTGATTGTCTTCATAATTTATGAGAGTGATTTTTAAGTCCTTTGTGATGTGTATGAAGTAGTCTCACCTCAAAACGACGCACGATGCAACCTGTATGACTCAAAATGGGTGAATCCAGTTTGAAATGTCATTTTAGTAAAAAAACACAACTGTCATACTGAGAACCAAGAAAACCCATTCAGATTGTTTTGATGCTTTAGAAAAATGATCCATGAGTCATTTGTGACGTGTAGGAATCAACCACACCTCAATACGATGAACGATGTGACTAGTATAAATCCAAATATTTCATTTAAATTTGATATTAATTTTAGTAAAAAAACAAGGGGCATACTCAAAACCAAGAAAAACCATTCAGATTGTTTTGATATTTTAGGACAATGATCCATAACTAATTTTTGACATGTAGTAATCAACCCCACCTCAATACGATGCACAATCTGGCTTGTATAACTCCAAATGTTTCTTTTTTATTAAAAATTGACATTTTATTAATGTATTATTTCATATTAATGTTTAATTTATTTCTTTATAGTATTACTAACATAATATTTGTTTTATTATATAGGTGGAAGCTTTTTCTTGAGTTGGGATGATTTTTTCAGCAACTAATACCATGGGAAGACATTTTTGAGAGGGGATCACGAATGTCAAAGGATGAAAAATTAATGTTCTTAACTATTTTTTGGATAATTGTAAATGTAATTATATAAAACATTATTTGAAATATATATAACATTGTTTGCCAAACCCTTTTTTGCACTACTCTGTTATTGTGTGAATTGTGCAAGTACTGTTTTGTGTAGGTGGTGTGTGTGTGCTGTGTAGGTGAAAGTGCTGGTGGTGGGTGTGCTCTTATATAAAAAAAACATCACAGGCAGCTAGGCCTTTATTAGTGCTATTTTGAGCACTGATAAAGGCCCCTTTATTAATGCTATTTTGAGCACTAATAAAGGCACCATTTATCAATTATAATTAAAGTGCTGATAAAGTAGTCTTTTTTCAGTGCTAAAAATAGTACTAATAAAAATATCCTTTATCCACACTATAATAGCATGGATAGAGGGGGTCTTTATCAGTGCTTTTTTAGCACGGATAAAGGATACCCTTAATCAACACTTTTTAGTATTATTAAAGGGTACCCCCTTTATCTTTTCTGATATTAATATTGATTTTATAGCACTATTAAAATCATTTTCTATCACTGATAAAAGCACTATCTGTAGTAGTGCATCAATGCTAAAAAGGCACTGATGTTGTAAACACGTTTAAAAGCAGGTGACTTTCATCAACACTAAAAATAATGATGATAAAAGGAAATTTCATTAATTATAAAAACAACACTGATAAAGGGGTTCCTTTATCAGTGTGTTGTTAGTGTTAATAAAGTAGTGCTGGTAAAAATTAGACTACAACTGTGTGATGCTAAAATTACAACACATCGCATTGGAAAATACAAATATTAATTTCAATTAAATTTACATCACAATTACTATTGTAGTTGGTTCCCTAAAATCAAATTTCTTATAAATCTATTATAAGTTTTCATCATTAGTAAATTTTATTATCGAATCATGATTGTTCATTTTTATGAAATTTGTATGTGATAATGTCCTAAAAATATGTGTCGCATTAAAAGGTCATACCAATTCCCCGCTATAATGATAACCTAGAGGTGTCATGATAATGTTCTTGAATATATGTTCTGTGTCCCAATGAAATTGTTTGATGATACAAAGATGATATAGACTATCAGGGGAAGGAGAATCATAAGATATCGAGACACCTTCTCATGGTGTTCTCCCTTCATAAGACATTGAAACAGACCCATTAATAGGAAATCTACATTTTCATGTGTCATTGGATATTATTATATGTGGACGTGTGTAATGGTATTTCAAATTTAAGATTATCATTAATGGATATCATGAATCAAGTAAATTTATGTATTGATGAAAACTGTAACTACATATTCTCACACTAAGATAAGATACGTTGGGTATGTCACAGTGATATTGCATTAACGAATAATGTAGAAAAAGTATTCATCCCTTCTGGTCCTTAACAGAAGTTGATATCTCAAACCCTTTAATAGGAACATAACTGCCTATATAAATCCATGACTATGATATTTAGTAGCTGAGATCATTTTTGAAAATCCAAAGAAAAAGACATTGAACATATACATTGATGACACTATCATGCAACATGATTGATCAAATATATTGTGATAAAAGGGTTATATTACATGGTAAGCATTCACAAGAGGTTGAATGCCATTACTAAAGGTTTCAGGTGCAAAAAAAGCACCTTAATGAGCAATATATTAAAATTTATTATAATTTATAATTTCCTGAAAGCTCGAGAGAGGATCTTACAAGTTAAATTTATAATTAATTTATTTAGATCTGGAAGAAATGATTACCTCGTCCTAAGATCATTTCTTCGATAACGTTGTGGATCTTCAAAAAACCAATTTAGATAACCTTTGTTGCGATGTAAGGATTTAAGTGTAGAATCCTTTTAATAAACCTCATGCCAAAATAATAATAATAATAATAATATTTTATGGCATGCATGTTAAATTTCACAATAATAAATATTATTTAACTGGCTTGTAAATTAATATTTATCATCAGAATCAATCTTGGTCAATTCAAACTCCATAATATTTATTGAGTACCTGAATAAAATATTTCATCCATCAATAAATATTTGTGATTGATAAAACATGAATAAAATTATTCACTGGTCTTGAGAATAATATTTATTCAATTAATTAAATTTGAATAGAATTTAATCATGATCAACGAAAATACTTAGTATTTAACCCTCTAAGATTTTTTCTCATTGAAATTAGATATGATCACCTAAAGTCTAAGATTACTATCTAGCAATGGGTCAATGAACCTAATAGAAACAACTTAATTTTACAATGATGAAAACCACATACAAATGTTTAAATCATAATATAATCCATTTGTCATAATATCTCATCAAGTAGGTTTCACATCTATGTCATCAATCTATGTGTTCGATACATATTTCTTTGACTATCTGAAATAAACACATCATTATACCATGATAATAAAATTTAATGTGATGGTTATATTACAATAAATGGGATAAAATATCAACTTCTATAAATATAGAAGAGAGAATTCCTTCTTCAAATTATCCATTAATAACATGTCATCCATGAAGGTTCCGGGAATAGTGGAAGTGGCGGATGAGGCATGCCCAACTCAGTTTTTTTATCATGATCAATGATTAATATGATATCTACATGACTATAAATTTTGTGATCAACGGAATTGAATCAAATAATATAGACAATAAACCAAAGTGCAGGATCATCACATATGATTTTAAATTAATTTAAGAAATTAAAGAATTATCTTATGAGGAATTCTTCCTTCATTGACATATCTGACAACGTCGTTACATCATATCATCATTTTGTTGTAGGAATCAAGAATATATTCCCTCCAGTGGTGATCTACATGCGTTCCATGAACCTTCGAACACTTCCATATGAATCTTCAGGTGCTAGCATGACATATTCTAACGCCTGCGTCGTTCGCCTTTGATCACCCTGAGAATCTCTTCAAGGAAGGGTTATCTTTGATTTATCTAGACTTGAGAGTGTTGGTGGAGGATGATCGATCTATGTTCTCAAGAGCGTACTTGGAGAGGGATCTCTCTAGGGTTATGAGATGATTCTCTTTGGATCTCATTATACACAACAAATGAATTGGGTTTATAAGAAAATAATATAATTGAGTTTATATACCACTAGAGTTATAAAATAATAATTTTACATGCACCATTATTATTTACACAATCCCTACGAAACCCCATGTCTATAATAATAATAATAATAATAATAATAATAATATTTCTTGACACACGCTAAACCTGCGAATTAAATATTATTTATTCAAATAAAATTCAATATATATTATTTCTCACCAAATCATTAAACTCAGTCCATTATTCCCCCACAATATTTATCAAACCTTGAAAAAATAAATATTTATTTAATGAATAAATATCACTACATTATTCATCAATCAATAAATAAATATTATATTCACTAAATAAAAAATAAATATATATCAAATATTCTTCCCATATAATATTCTCTCAAATAACTAGTGACATAATATAGTGATCAAGAAAACATGAATAATTATTAAACCATGTGCAGAAATAATATTTATTTAACTTGTTAAATAATATATTATTTAAATGAGATTCTGGATATACTTTGTGTGAGACCTTTGTGCCCCACAATTCCTTAATCAGAATAATCTACTTATCATTCCAGTGTTACAAAATGATTTTGAGATGAAACCTAACATGATTCCATTGCTTCCAAAGTTTCATGGCTTGACAGGTGAAGATCCAAACAAACCTATTAAAGATTTCACACATGTATGCTCAACTTTCAGACCACGTGAAGTAGCTGAGGAACAAGTAAAGTGGAAGACGTTCCCTTTTTCATTAGAAGGAGCTGCTAAATAATGGTTGTATGGTCTACAACCTAGAGATGTGGATGATTGGAATGACTTGGTGATATGCTTCATGTAATGATTCTTCCCCACCTCCCGAAGCACAGCCATTAGAAAGGATATCTATTCCATCAAACAATCATACGGAGAAACCCTTTATGAGTACTGGGAAATATTTAAAAAGCTATGTGCCAACTTCCCACATCAATCCATTGAGAATCATCACTTTCTTGTCTTCTTATATCAAGTCTTACTAGACAATGATAGAAACCTTCTTGATGCATCATCTGAAGGTTCATTGATTGACAAGTAACCAGAAGAAGCCAATGGTTTTATTGAGAAGATTTCTCAAAACTCACAATAGTTTGGTACAAGAGGTACTAACACAAGAGGTATTCATGAGGTATGAACTTCTCATCCATCACCCTTACTATAAACTAATATTGAAGAGCTAACTATTTTGGCGAGACATATGGCCTTGAAACAAGTGGGTGACCGACAAGCACTGGCTAAGGTATGTGGTTTATGCTCATCACCTGATCATTTCACTGACCAATGTGCTGAAATATAGGGAATGGAAACTTGTGTAGAAAATTTTCAGCAAAGGAAATTCCAATAAAATCAAGGATGTAGAGAGCCAAACCATGTTCAATATGGGTTTGGAAATCAACAGAATCAAGCTAGAACCCCATTCCAACAACAATCCCAAAACCCCCCACCATTTCAACAAAAGAAATCTTATATCCAGCCTTCTCACCAACCACCCACTTTCTTAAAACCCTATGAGTCTCCATCAACCAGTGCACAACCCATAATTTTGAACCAAAAATATATATCTGATATTGAGGGGCTGAAAGTCTCTATGAAATATTTTTCCACCAAGTTTGAAGGTCTCATGGACTTACTAACCAAAAATATTAGGAAACTTCCTTCCCAAACAATACCATACCCAAAGGAGAATGTTATCATGATAACAACAAGAAGTGGAAAAGATCTCTCACCACTAGCATCCCATGAACCTGAAATAAGACCACCTAAGTTGAGGGAGAATGAAGTTGTAAACTCTGAAAATTCTGTGAAAATGAATTGTGAAGGACAGAAGAAAGAGGAGGAATAGAAGGATAGGCCAAGGAAGAAGAGACAAGAAACACCATTTCAAAGACAACAAAGGGAGAAGAAAGACTTACCCCCTCTACTTCCATAAAGTATTATTGAATCAAAGAAATTGTAGGAGGAAGCACTTCAAAAAAAATTCTAGACACCTTCCAGAAAGTGGAAATCAATATCCCCTTAATTGAAGCAGTCAAAAAATTTTCAAAGTATGATAAATTTTTGAAGGACCTTTGCACCAAGATGTGGAGACTTTAAGGGAATGAAAGGATCAACTTAGGAAGAAGTGTCTCAGCCCTTATCACACCACAATTGCCAACCAAATGTCAAGATCCAAGGATGTTTTCCATTCCATGAACCATTGGTTCTTTAAATTTATCTAATGCTTTGTGTGATCTAGGTGATTCAATTAATGTATTTCCTCACTCAGTATACACTCTTTTACAGATGGGAGACTTGAATCCCACAAGAGTGGTGGTCCATCTTGTAAACAGATCCACAGTTTTCCCTGCAGGAGTTTTGGAGGATGTCCTTGTGAAAGTAAAAGATCTCTTATTCCCAACTGACTTCTACGTGCTCAATATGGAAGAAGATAGGAGCCCTTCACATTCACCTATCAATTTGGGTATACCTTTCTTGAAGATGGCCAAAACCATCATCAATGGCCACGAGGGGACACTCACCATGGAGTTTGGAGAGAGCACGGTCCACTTCAATTTTTTTGAATCCACGAGGCACCCATCGGATGATCAATACATCTTTTCACTTTCCCATAAAGTTGGTGTAGAACCCATTGAAGAATCAGATATTCTCTATAAATTCTTAGACTTAGGAGATACTTCTTCCATTGAAAATATCATTGAACATGTGGATGCCCAAGATGCTAGAGATTCTGAATTCATGTGGGATGAAGAGGTAAAATCTGATTTATTTGATGATTTTTTAAATGATGAAAAATATAATATGGTTTCTTGTGTGCAGGAGGTCCAAAAATTGTAAGTGTTAAACCTCAATTTAGTTTCATCCCATGAGCATCCCACCAATCTAGAACTCAAACCACTCCCCACTGATTTGAAATATGTGTACCTTAGGGAGGGAGATAAACTACCAGTGATAATTGCTAATAATCTCTCTAAAATCCAAGATAAATCATTAATTTATATTTTGATAGAGAATATCCAAGCTATAGGGTGGAGTTTAGGTGATATTCCAGGAATCAACCCAAAAATATGCTCACATAGAATTTTTCTTGAGGGAGATTCAAAACTTGTCAGGAAACACAAAAGGAGGTTGAAACCCACTTTAATGGAGGTTGTGAAGAAGGATATTGAAAAGATATTGAAATATGGGATCATCTATCCCATCTCAGATTCATGGTGGGTTATCCCAATTCATGTAGTTCCAAAAAAAACTGGCCTAACCACTGTGAGGAATGAAAAGAATGAATTAATCCATGTGAGAATTCAAAATAACTGGAGAGTGTTCATTGATTTTAGGAATTTGAATTAGGTCACTTGAAAAGATCATTTCTCCATTCCCTTCATTGATCAGATGTTAGAGAGACTGGCCGAGAGAACTAATTATTTCTTTTTTGATGGATTTTTAGGTTATTTCCAAGTACCCATTACTCCTAAGGATCAAGAGAAGACAAAATTTACATGTCCCTTTGGTAATTTTGCATATAAAATGATGCCATTTGGATTATGTAATGCTCCAGGTACATTTCAGAGGTGCATGGTAAGTATATTTTCTGATCACATTAAAGATTTATTGGAGGTTTTGTTCAATGATTTCACAGTCTTTGGAAACTCTTTTGACCATTGCTTAAAAAATCTAGAAAAAGTTTTGAAAACTTGCATTGAAAAGAATCTTGTTTTAAATTTTGGAAAGTTTCATTTCATGGTTGAGAGAGGGATTTTTCTTGGGCATGTCATTTCCAAAAAGGGAATTGAAGTTGATAAATCAAAAATCGAAGTGATAAATTCATTACCTTACCCAACTTGTGTGAAGCATGTTAGATCTTTTTTAGAACATGTAGGATTCTAGAGGTGGTTTATCAAGGATTTCAGTAAGATTTATCTCCCTCTCTCTAGATTGATTTTGAAAGATGATGATTTTGATTTCAATGGTGCATGTAGGGAATCATTTGATGATTTGAAGAGAAGATTGATTGAACCACCTGTGATGGAGCCACCAAATTGGGAAGAACCATTTGAGCTACTTTGTGATGCTTCCAACCAAGCAGTTGAAGCAGTCCTTTCTCAGAGAATTGAGGGAAGGCCACAAGTCATTGCATATGCTTCAAGAACCTGGGATGTGGATCATTTAATTACACAACCACATAAAATGAGTTTTTAGCAGTTGTTTTTGTTTTGGAAATATTTAGATCATATCTGCTTAGAACTAAAGTCACTATATTTTATGATCATGCAACTCTCAGGTACTTGATGAAGAAGGTTGAAGCTAAACTGAGGCTAGTAAGATGGATGTTACTGCTGCAGGAGTTCAACATTGAAATCAAGGACAAAAAGGGATCTGGGAACCAAGTGGCCGATCATTTAAGCAGACTTCCCAACACCACTGAAGCTGAAATTCCAGAAAAAGAACCATTGAATGATCACCTTCCAGGAGAACAGTTGTACTTGGTTAAAGGAGAAGTTCCTTGGTATGCTGACATGGTCAATTATCTGGTAACATCTCAGGTCCCATCTCATTTCAATTCTAACCAAATTCACAAACTGAAAGCTAAATCTAGATATTACGTTTGGGATGATCCATTTATTTGGAAGATTTTCAATGACCAAGTGATAAGAAGATGTTTTCCTAAGAGTGAAATTGGTTCTGTATTTGAGTTTTGTCACACATTAGCTTGTGGATTCCACTTTGGACCTCAAAGGACAACAAGGAAGGTTTTATAATCGGGACTTTATTTGCCAATCATTTTTAAAGATTATCATGAATTTTGCAAAAGGTGTCCGAAATGTCAGTTTTTTGGAAACATTTTGAAGAGATAAGAAATGCACCAAGAACCACTTAATTTTTGTGAGATTTTTGAAGTCTGGGGGATATATTTTATGGGCCCTTTCCCAATGTCATTTGTAAATTCTTATATCTTACTTGTGGTTGATTATGTTTCCAAATGGGTGGAATCAAAATCTACCAGGACTGATGATGCTAAAATTGTTTGTGATTTTGTCAGGACTAACATATTTTGTAGGTTTGGAGATCCTAGATCCATCATTAGTGATTAAGGGACTCACTTTTCCAATAGGATAATGGAGTATTTATTGAAGAAGTATGGGGTGCATCATAAAACATAAACTCCCTATCACTCACAAACAAATGGTCAAGCTGAAGTGTCCAACAGGGAAATTAAATGAATTTTGGAGAAGACTGTCAAACCAAACAGGAAGTATTGGAGCCAGAAGCTGGAAGACACATTATGTGCTTATAGGATATCCTACAAGACCCCGATTGGAATGAGTCCACATAAGCTGATTTATGGGAAAAGTTGTCACCTACCTGTGGAACTGAATCATAAGGTGTATTGGGATATTAGGAAGATGAATTTGGATCTTGAAAGTGCTTGGAAAGAGAGAAGGTTGCAATTACAGGAAATGGAAGAAATTAGAAGAGAATCATTTGAAAATTCTAGGATTTACAAAGAGAGAACAAGAGTGTCTCATGACAAGCTGATCCAACCGAAATAATCCCATCCCAAAGATAAAGTGTTGCTTTTAAATTCAAGACTCAAGCTAATTCCAGGTAAACTTCATTCTAGATGGGAGGGTCCATTTATAGTTACTCATGTATATCCTTTCGGTGCTGTGAAACTTGTGAAATATAGAGAGTAGGATCCATTAACTATTAATGGACACAGGCTGAAGAAATTCCATGGGACCATTCCATCAGATCCAGTGGAGGAGATCCCGCTCCTCCAACCTGTCTATCAATAAGATCCATCAGGTTGTACCTCTCCTTCACACTTAATTACTATTGTGATTCATTTTAAAAGTTTCTTACATGTTAAATCCACTTGAATGCATTGAGGACACTGCACCATTTAAGTGTGGGGGATGAAACCTTTGTAGTTTAGGATTTTCATTTGTTGTGTGTTTTTTTCAAATAAATAAATAAATAAATTGTGTGTTTTCAAATTTTTGTGTGCTTATTTTTCAATTTTTGGTGTGTTTTTGAAACTTTTGAGCTGAAATGATTATCATTTCCATTTTTTGAAACCCATGTCATTGAGTGAAACAATTTATTACATGAAAATGAGCTTAAATGAATACTGAAAATGATTTTGTTTCAAGTTAAATTCTTTGGGAATTTCATGAAAAGTACTCAGATTTTTGAATCCCATGCCACATATCACTATCTTTATATTTGAAATCACTTTACTATGAGGCTTCTGAACCATTGTTGTTATATTCTTTTCATTCTTCTCACTTCTTAAGAGAACTAGACCATGCTTGTTTTAACCAAAATTTGATTTAATCCTTTCAAAACTTGAGGGTTTGGGGTACATGTGTTTTAAATGATTGAGGAATTTCTTTGGTTTGGAAGTCCCTTTTCAAGAGAATCTCTTTCATTATGGCATAACTTGTGAATTTAATCCTTATATCCCATAGAATCCATGAACAACCTATTAGGTTAGCCACATTACAAGCCAATTTCCCCTATCCAACCTGCTCTTGAAGTGAAATTTCATGATCTAGTTGAACTTAAGTGTGGGGGAAGCTGTCTTGTGTTGTGCTACCTCATTTGGTGAAACTTTGGGTGAAAAAATCAAATGCCGAAGAGATGTGTGTGCTGATGAAAAATAATTCTGTTGAAATCTGTGCCTTTTCTGGAGATTTCATGATAAGAGAAGCTGTGCCTTTCTAGATCTTCTAATGGAGGAAGAAAGTTGTGCCTTTTCTAAAGCTTTCAAGAAAAACCATGTTTGAGAAGATTGAATTTTTTTCTGCTGAAATGATGATCTATCTAAACATTTATTGATCTTTTATGATGATGGAGCTGAATTTATACTAAGGGGAGTGAGGAGATACCATACCTGAGTGAAAATTATAATTGTGCAATTTTGCTTCAAAAAGAGCCAAGCCCTCCTCATTCGGCCTCAGAATTTTTCACTTCAAAATACTACCAACTGAAAGCCACAAAACAACCCTGCTAATTCTTCATGATAAACACATGTCCTTGAATCACATCAGGTGGAGAAGTATGAGTTTTTAAAACTTATGGTGACCCTTTCATTGGTTTGGATGAGAAAAACTTTGTTGCAAATTGATATTTGTGAGATGAGAGAAAATTCATGCGAGGTAGGTGTCTTGTGTGCATGAGAAGAGAAATGAAGAGTAAAAATATTTAATGATATGATTTGTAAGCTTTGAATAATGGTTATGGATGAGGAATGATATCTTTTATTTCTTAGTGTGGAATTGGTGGATCTCAATGACATGTGTTTTGAATTTTCTTTGATTTGATTTTGATTTTGACTTGTCCAGGAGTCCAAGTGCTAAGTGTGGGGGAGTAAAAACAAATATAACCTAAGTTAAAATGAATTAAATTGGTCAATCTATATTGTCTCCAAAGTGGAGTGCACAATAATTATGTTTGTCACTTAAATTTAAGAAAGTAGAAAAGGTTGTTTTTGAAATTGTTTGAGTTTAAAAATAAAGTAAGAAATAAAAAGAAAGGTTGAACAATAATGGATGAAGAGAGTGATGGGGTCAGGGTAGGATTTACTTTTTCAATGTCATCATAGTCATAAATATTATCTTCTCTCTCTTCTTATTGAATTACAAATGAAAGACTCCTCGATCGAGTTATCAATCACCTTTGGTTGAAGAAAGAAATAGTACTCACTTCTATGTGCATGGAAGTTCATAAACAATTACTAAACAAATAAGGAAAGTCCCGATCTAGAAATTTTTCTCCTTATAACTCTAGAAAAATTCTACTAGTTCCACACACGTGCCAACGATCGCTGGACACTCACCACCTAACACAATATGCTCGATCGAGACAAATTGCACTAGGTGGAGGGAGATTAAAAGTATTTAACCAAAGCTATTAAAAAATGAATACACCAAACCCAAAACATGATCACATTAAGAGAATTGGGAAAAAATGATAATATAATTCATTCAAAAGAAAAGAGGGTTTTACATTTAAGCACAAAATTCCGACATTACAAAAGTGAAACTCCTCCTTCCCCGATCACTCAAAGGTTTTACCTCTCCATGTGAAGGGTAATAGATTTGAAAGGATAAGAAGAGAGTATGATGAAACAAAGAAAAGAGACATTATAAAATATAAAGAACTTCAAGAACTCAATCCTCCAGTGCAACCCCTCTTGTACCTTCTTGAACCCTTTTGAATGGAAGTGAACACTCTAATTTATAGGCTTGTGGATTAGAAAATTTTCCTCCAAAATTACTCCACCAAAATTTGGAGTCCAGTTATTATATTAAATGGCTGAATATCAGGAATGTGTCTTCATAAATGTTGTTCCTCTATGTCTTTTTCATGATTCCACAAAATCTCAGCAAATTTTTCCAAGTTTAACAAAAGTTATCCTCGAATTACTAATGATAACTTTTTCTTTTCAAGGCTACTCTTCAACTTTCTCTTTTTGGACGCATGAAATGGGTGATTTAATGACCTAATTTCTTCATAAAATTTAATTTTAATGTGATTCACGGAGTCCTATTTCTTTTCCAGCTGGAATCACCTCATTTGGACATGTGTAGGATGAGATATGACTCATTAATTATGGTGGGGTCCATTCTGTCGGCCAGATTTTTTTTCCATTTGATGAATTATTCTGGTCCAGTGAGTGTTGAATTGGAACTTGGTCTAGAAGACAAAGTTGAATTCCACAAGCATGGAAATCCTAAAAAAATCACACAATTTTGATAAAAAATGTAAAAGATATTCCCGAAATACAGAAGCTCCAGAAAATTGTTAAATTTTCAGAATTAACCAATTTCCACAATTAAGCCCATAATTCACTAAAACACTAAAATGATACAAATAAGCTCAAATTGATTAATTTTAAGGGGTTAAATCATTGAAAACACATGAAAATAATAAAAATATTATCTCTATCACTCTTTCTTAGTGGCATTAGGCGAAACAATCCAAAGTCTAAGGTTAACGTCTAGCAACACACCAAGACATTCATAGAGAAAGAAGTTAACGACTCAATGAAATAATACCTCATACAGATGATTACTATGTAATATAATATCTATATCATAATATCTATAATCAAGCATATTTCATGCTGGTTCCATCAACCTATGTGCTTGATGTCTCTTTCTATGACTTTCTAGAAATCAAACTTGCCTATAAAGCACCATGACCATTAATTTATTTAGGTTATATCATTTCTATCAAAGGGTATGAGATATCAAATTCCATTAAAGAAAAAAATGGAAAATCCTTTCTCACATTATTTATTAATTAAATATTACTCATGACACACCCAACATATCCTACCACACCGCGAACATATGCCGTCATGGTTTTCATCAATACATCAAAGTACATGACTTATAATACTTATTAATAACAATCTTAAATTCTAAGGATAAATACACAAATCCTATGATAAAAACATCCAATGACACAAATAAATGTGTATTTTCTACTGGTGGGTCTCATTCTCATAATATCATACACTGAATATTACTAAGGGTGTACACTATGAGAAGGTTCCTCAAAGTCCTATGAGTATCCACCCCTGATAGCTTGTATATTTTTTGTCCCTCAAATTATTTCATCTGAATATAGAACATATATTTAAGAATACTATCCTAACACTTATGGTTTCTCATCACAACAGGGAATTATTATGACCTTTTAGTGAGAAAACTACTCTTAGGACATTATCAACTACTATGTTAAGGATAAGAACAATCATGACGTGATATAGAGTTTATTAATATTAAAAAAAATGAATATAGGAAATCATAAATTACACAAAAGTTGGTTCTAGGGCACCAAATCCAACAAAATCCCACTTTCACTAGAGATGACTGATAATAACCTTCAATCCTCTAGTTCTCACATGATACTCATGCTTCTGATGAGATAATCCTGTAGTCAATGGGTCCACCACATTTTCTTCTATAGTAAGCCTACTTACTATAACTTCATATCTCTGAGAAAAATCCCTCAAGAGGTGATATTTTAGAGTATGTTCTTTTTCCATTGGTGTGACCTTAACACTTTTTCATAAGTTACCAGATTATTATTATCACAATACAATGTGATAGGTTATTTACTACTAGGTATCACTTCAATCTCCTGGAAAACGTTTCATCAGTTGCATCAAAAGTCGTTATATACTCAAAATCTATTGCAAAATCGACGAAAAATGGATATTTTGAACTCTTCTAGCTCACATATCCTCTGTTGAGATATATAACATATCCTAAAATCAACTTTAGATCATTCTAATCTATTTAAAAACTAGCATCAACATAACCCCTGATGACCAGCTCCTCGTCTCCTCCATACACTAGGAACATATCCTTAGTTCTTCTCAGATACTTAAGGGTAGTCATAACAACGGGCAAATACTATTCTTATAGATAATCTTGATATCTTCCTACCATGCTCAATGTATAGGCAACATAAAGTCTAGTATATAACATGATATACATGATTAATCCTATCACCAAAGAATATGAAATATTATTCATTCTCTCTTTCTCCTGTTGTGTCTAAGGGAACATTTTATTAGAAATATATATACCATGTGACACTGGAACCAATCCCCTATTGGATTGTTCTATATTAAATATATTTATTATATGGTAAATTTATATACTTTGACTTAGTTCAGATATCCTCTTGGATCTCTCACGAATGATCATGATCCCTAGAATATATGATGTTTCACCTAAGTCCTTCATGGAGAAACACTTGTTTAACCAACCCTTAACAAACTATAATAATGGTATTTTGTTTCCAATAAGTAATATTTAATTAACATATACTACTAGGATAATTACCACATTCCCACTAAACCACTTGTAAACACATAGATCGCATTATTTCTTAATGAAACCAAATTATTTCATAGCTTCATCGAATCAAATGTTCTATGACCTGGATGCTTGCTTCAATACATAAATGGATCTATATAACTTGGAATTTTTTTTTGGTATAACCTGGAGTCACAAAACCTTCTGGTTATGTCATATATGCATCTTCTTGAAGGTTCCCATTAAGGAAAGTATTTTTAACATCCTTCTATCAAATTTTATCATCATGGTAAGCTATTATAGAAAATAAAATTATGATGGAATTAAACATGGAAGCAAGTAAAAATATTTCATCATAATAAATTCCTTTATGTTGTTTAAAACCTTTATCCACTATCCTTTATTTATAGGTATTCACTTGAACTTTAATGTCCATTTTTCTCTTGAATACCCTTTTTTACCCTACGAGATTTACTTCAACTAGCACATCAACTAGAACCCAAACTTGGTTTTGATACACAGAATCCATTTCAGAATTCATGGATTCTTTCCATCTTTTATCTTATGATCTATCTACTACCTCTTTTTAAGAGATAGCTTCATCATTTTTAACTAATAATGAGTCACCATATTCGATGACTAGAAAACCTGTTTCTCAGGTTATCTTACCGCTCTAGTGCTCCTATAAAGTACTTGTGATTCAGGAACTGAATCTTCCATGGGGACCTATGGAATATATTATTATACCAACTCCTATATATCTCTATCATCAACTTCATTGAAGTCAATATTTCTCCCACTATCCTTTTTGAGGATGTGCTGTCTCTCAAGAAAATGGATGTCTGAAAAAAATCAGTTTCTTTTCTGAGGTGTTTTATAAGTAGTATCCCTTTGTTTCCTTAAGATACCCTATAAAGATACACTTTTTGTATTGGGGTGCTAGTTTATTGCCCGATAAGTCCTTAAAAAATTCTTCAAAACCCCATACATGTGTATGTGACAAAATAAGTTTCTTTCCACTCTATAACTTGAAGGCAATTCCATTTTCCACTTTATTTGGTACTCATTTTAATGTGTATGCCACATTTTTTAATGCATATACCCAAAATAATAATGGAAGATCTACATGAATCATCATTGAACTTACCATGTCTATCAAGGTACATTTCCTCCTTTCACTAACATCGTTCCATTGTGGTGTGTAATTTGGAGTAAGTTGAGATAGAATCCCAAAATCCTATAGAAAGTCAATAAACTCTGTGTTAATATATTCAAAACCTTGATCTGATCAAAGATTCTTTAACTTCTTTCCACATTGATTCTCTATTTCATTCTTGAAATATTTGAATTTCTCAAAGGTATCAGACTTATACCCCATCAAGTAGACATAATCACATATAATTAAGTAATCAATGAAAGTTATGAAATCAGAATACCCACCTATAGATTCTAATGAAAATGATCCACACACATTAGTGTGTACAAATTATAGAAGATCTGTGGCCCTTTCACCCTATCCACTAAATGTTGGTTTGGTCACTTTTCTATATAAACAAGAATGACATATTTCAAGTGATTTTATCTTAAAATAGTCTAAATAACCATCTTGATAGAGCTTTGTAAAATGATCATTGTTTACATGACCAAGACAGTGTGCCATAGCTAGGTGTTATATGATTCGTGTGAATACGATTCATTATCTATTTCCATTACTTGGTTTTCATAATTTATTACATAAATACTATTATTCAAATGTTCTGTTGGCCCATAGGATATTGTTGGCCACTATCTCTAACTATAATGGTTTTAATTATCACAAATCATGTCATATATAATAACATATACCCCACACCATTATCACAAATCTTGTCTTAATCACACTTCACATATCTCTTACCTCATGAAAGATCCTAAATCATGTCAAATATTATCTAGTATATCAGATCATTTTAATCATATAAATAATTATATTTTTTAAATTTAAATGATCTTATAATTGATTATCTATGTGTGACTATGGGGATTAAAAAATTCTAACATTATTGTACTGTAAGACAGACAGAACATCTAAAATTATCTAAGTATGAGTCACTGACACCGACATAATAACTGAGAGACCGACAGACAGATGACTCACTGACATGATGACTCACCGATTGATGTCTCACCAATAGGACAACTCACTGAAAAGATGACTCACTGATAAGACAACTCACCAATAGGACGTCTCACTGATAGAGGATTCACCGATTGATGTCTCACCGACATGACAAGTCACCGACAAACTGTTTATATTTGAATTTATTAAAATTATTCCTAATGGTAATATTTGATTCAGTTAATGATAATGGCATATTTAATAATCTTTTGTAGGACTTTTAGTAGACAGTACGAGGTATGATAAACCTATGCAAATGGAAAGATCATTATCTCTATCAGCCCTCAAGAATAAAATCATTTTAAAAAGATTAGTAAGAAGTGTCCCCCAACCCCATGTGAGAGACATACAATAGAACATCTATAACTCTCATGCACCCACTGTGATGTTAAGAACAAAAATAAGAACACACAGGGAAATATCAATCAAGATGTACATCGACTTGAAAAACTACTTTAGCATATCAAATAAGGAGAAGAATATACCTACAAAACCATACTTGTATCTGGAATCCAAAAAACTACACTCTGTTTTAGTGTCAAATTCCAGAGGAGGACTCAAACCTCATCTCAACTATATATGAAGAATCCATAACTGCATCTCAAGACACACAAATCCTTTTAAATCCTTTCTCATATTTATTTGCTTTGTTGTGTGCATTTTTACATACTCTTGAGCAGTGTGTGTATCTGTCTATAAATCACACACTATCTATTGTATCATACTGAAGGATACAAGATATCCTTCCACTCATACCTTCTTACACATTTTTACTCCCATGAATAAGTGTGGAAGAGTTCCTTGTATGACTTGGTATTTTGTACCCACGAAGAACTATGGTAGTGGTCTTGTGACCTGGACAGCCTCTGTGCTATTGTGAACCCTGATCTAGGGTGTGGATCAAACTATTTATTAGTTTAAACTACTTGGTGGAAGTTGATCACCAAGTTGATAGGATTTGGTCTCTTCTTGAGATTGAAACTCTTGTTTAATTTTAATTGTGATTTTACATTGAGTTTTACTCTGTTTTATCACATATTTCATAAAAATAAACTGAACACTAATAGTTATTCTTATCAAGTGTTTATAATAGTATTGACTCAATAGGTTAGTTTCAAAAGTTGTATTAATTATCAAATTATTATAACTGAGAACTAATCACTATTCTAAGAGACTAATCGAACAGTAAAGCTCTTATAAATTCACTATTTGATAACTGGTCAATTGAATTTTAATTTAGGGGGAATTTAAAATAACACCTTTTAACAATTTTTTTTATAGATACTCAATTCACCCCCTCTTGAGTACTCTACTCTGACCAACATTTGGCATCAGAGGAATTTAAAATTTTCTATTTTCAAATATTTTCAAACTTTTTCAACTATGATTTTAGTTGTATTTCATAGATCTTAAATTTTCTATTAATACTAAACTTTTATCTCTTCAAAATATTTTTCAAAAATTTTATTATGGAAAATAGGCTAGAAGGTGCTGCTACCAACAAAACTCAATTTTTCAATGGAACTAACTATGCTCAATGGAAAATTAATATGAAATTGAATTTATAGAGTATATGATTTGAGATTTGGTCTGCTATAGAGACTGAATATGTGATCCATGCTATAGAAATAAATATTTGGGATGATACTGCTAAAGCTGCTTATAGTAATAACTGTAAAGTCATGAATACTTTATATTGTTCACTAGGAGATGAGGAATTCAACATAATTTCTACTTGTAAAACTACCTTTGAAATTTGGGAAACCTTAGATATTTCACATTAAGGAATAACTAATGTTAAGGAAATGAGGCTTGATACATATACTATTAAATATGACAACTTTAAGATGAATCTTGATGAACCTATTTCTGACATGTATCTTAGGTTAAATGAGATATTTAACACCATGAGCTCTATGGAAAAGGTGGTTACTGCCAGAGAATAAATTAAGAGTATTCTCATATGCTTACTTGATAGATGGAGAGGAACTTCTATCTCCATTATAGAATCATGTGAAATTCGAAAACTACCTATCAAATAACTCATTATAAAATCGATGATGTAAGAATAAGATCTAAAAGTAAACCAGGAAGAAGAGGATAAACCTAAGAGAAAATTTGTAGCCTTCAAGACTACTACCTCTAATAATAATCAAAAAGAGAAGGTTCTAGCATCTGTTTAAATCTCTAGTAATGATGAATCAACATCATATAGTGATGAAGAGATGGGTCATCTAGCCAGAAGATTCAATAAATTATATAGTAAGAATAAGTTCTTCAAGAAGCCCAATTATAATGGAAGATATGATAACAAGGAAAACTTAAAAAAGGACTGAAAAAGAAATGAAAAATCAAAGGAGATTGTATGCTATGAATGTAAGAGGATAGGACATGTCAAAGCTGACTATCCAAAACTAAAATACAAAAAGAAGTATGAAAAAAAAGACAAGAAGTATAAGAAAGCTACGAAGGACACCCATAGTGCTTTTGAGGATAACTTTAGTGAATCATCATAATATCATGATGAGAGATATGACATAAAAAATATGTGTTTTATGAAAAATACATCTGAGGTAATCCTTGAGTCTCCTATACAAAATTATTACTATTCTGGAGATGAAAGTGATTATAAAAATATGACAAGTGATGAACTATTTGAATAATATAACATGATGGAAGATACATGAAATGAATTGAAAGATAAATATAAATATTTAAAGAAACAACATACTCACATTATAAGTATTAAGTCTGAACTTACTACTAAAAAGAAAAATAAATCTCAACTTCTCAAAGAAAACAATGAACTAAATATGTCTAATGATCAATTGAAGAAAGATCTAGAAAATTTTACCAATGGAAAAAATAATCTTACTAAAATTCTTGGTAAACAGATAGCTCCTAAGTACACTTCTGGTATTGGATATGAACCTAGATAGATAAATCTATCTAAAACACATTTTTTAACTAAATTTGGAAAATGTGTTTTTCTACCTAAAAATAAAAATTCTGTTGCAAGTTCCAGTTCTAGAAAATATTTTACTACCTCTAGTTTTTCTAGACCAGATATAGTATATTTTTTTAAATATGTTACATAATTCTTATAGGAAACCCATAAAGCAAATGTGGGTACCTAATGATTTTATTACTAATGTTACTGGACCCAAACTGATCTGGGTACCAAAATCCTTTCTTGTATGTACTGTTTTGTAGGAAGCATGCTTAAAGATCTCTTGTAAGAGTCAGTGGTACTTGGAAAATGGATGTTCAAGACATATGATAGGAGACTATTAAATCTGTAAGAACCTAATCAATATTTATGGTGGATATGTAACTTTTAGTGACAATTCTAAAGGAAAAATAACTATCTTAGGCCATATTGTTAACTCCAACTCAGTCTTAATTTCAAAAGTAATTTTTTGTTGATGGATTGAAATATAATTTGCTCAGTATTTCACAATTACGCGATTATGTATTTCATGTTAAATTTGAAAATGATGCTTGAAATGTTTTTAACTCTAAAAATGAATTAGTATTTTCTACTTTTAGAAATAAAAATGTATATGATTTTAACATAGATTCTTTAGTTTCTCAAAAATTTTCTTGTTTAAGTGCCTTTAATAAAGAGTCTTGGCTTTGGCATAGGAGATTGGGAAACTATAATGTACACTCTATTAGAAGTATTAATAGAAAAAGGCTAGTCAAGGATCTACCCAAACTTGACTTTTCAAATGATAAAGTCTATAATCCTTGTAAAAAGGGCAAACATCACAAGACATATTTCAAATAAAAGAAATAAGTTTCAAATTCTCAAACTTTAGAGTTAGTTCACATGGACTAGTTTTTACCCTCTTGAGTTTCAAGTCTTAATGGGAAGCACTATGTCTATGTTCTTGTAAATGAATTTTCTAGATGTACTTGGACTTATTTCTTAGCTCAAAAAAGTGAAGCATGTACTTACTTCACCAAGTATGCTAAAATAGTGGAAAATATAAGTGGTCTTAGAATAAAATCCTTAAGAAGTGATCATGTCCATGAGTTTGAAAACCAAGACTTTGAATCATTTTTCTCACACAATGGCTATAGTCATAACTTATTTTCCCCTAGGACACCTTAAAAAAATGAAGTTATGGAAAGAAGAAATATAACTTTATAAGAGATAGATCGAACAATGCTTAATGAATATGATCCACCTATTTACTTTTGGGATGAGGTTGTGAATATAACTTTCTACATAATTAATAGAGTTTTAATTAGACCTATCCTCAAGAAGAATCCTTATGAGTTGTGGAACAATTGAAAAACCAAAGTTAGTTACTTCAAATTTTTTGGTTGTAAATTCTATAACCTTAATACAAAGGACAATCTTGACAAATTTTCAACCAATAGTGATGAAGGAATATTCCTAGGTTACTAAACCTCTAGTAAAGCCTATAGAGTCTTTAATAAAAGAACCAAGTGTGTGGAAGAATATGTGCATATCAAATTTTATGAAACAAATCCACATAAACCTAAGAACTCCCTAGACAACCTTAAAGATGATGTGTCAATTCTAGACATAAATATAAAATCATATAATTATCTTTTCAAGCAATCTGTTAAATCAAATAGTTTTGGAAATTATTTAAACTTTGTACATAATGAACCTGAACCTATAGATACACCTAAAATTACTAGCCCCTCCTTTTCTAGACTAACTCAAACCCTCAAGAACCATCCTTTAAATGTTGTTGTTGGATACTTATCTAGAGGGACACAAACCAGAGCTTCTCTTAGAAACCAGGTTGAACATAAAGAATTTTTGTCACATCTTGAATCTAAAAACATAAATGATGCAATTAAAGATGAATTTTGGGTAATGGATATGCAAGAAGAACTTAATTAATTTTAAAGAAATAAAATTTGGAAACTTTTGGATAGATCCAAAGACACCTTGACCATAGGCACTAAGTGGGAGTTTAGGAACAAAGTAGATGAATCTAGTAATATTTTTTGAAATAAAGACATATTGGTTGCACAAGATTATAGTCAATAAGAAGGAATTGGCTATGAAGAAACTTTTTCACTTGTTTCTAGACTTGAGGCCATTAAAATATTGCTTGCTTATACTGCCTATATTAATTTCAAGCTTTATCAAATGGATGTTAAAAGTGTATTCATAAATGGGTATATATTTTAGGATGTTTTTATTAAACAACCCCTTGGTTTTACAAACCCTCATTTTCAAAATCATGTTTTCAAATTAAAAAAATATTTATATGGTTTAAAACAAGATCAAAGAGCTTGGTATGATAGACTAAGTACTTTTATCATTAAAAAAGGAATTACTGATCCTACTATTTTAATAAAAATAATTTCTAAAGATGTTTTAGTAGTTCCAATTTATGTAGATGATATTATTTTTTGATCTTCAAAAAATTCTTTATGTATTGATTTTTATAAAATGATGCAAAGTGAAATTGAAATGAGTTTAATGGGTGAACTCAAATTCTTTCTTGGATTTCAAAATTTTCAAAATAAAGAAGGTATCATTTTAAATCAAAGTAAATACACAAAAGATATTTTAAAAAGATTTGGATTTGATATCATGAAAAGTAGTGACACTCCAATGAGTACTAATTGTAATTTGGATCTTGATGAAGATGGTAAATCTATTTATGAAACCACTTATAGATGAATGATTGGAAGTTTGCTCTACTTAACTACTAGTAGAAAAGATATAATGTTTAGTGTGTGTATGTGTGCCTGTTTTCAAGCTAACCCCAAAGAATCACACTTAAATGATTTTAAAATAATTTTCAAATACCTCAAACATACTATCAATTTAGGTTTGTATTAACCTAAAGGAAAATAATTTGATATAGTGAGTTATTATGATGCTGATTTTTGTGGATGCAAGTTTGATAGAAAATAACCTCTGGAACATGTCACCTTTTGGTAAAGTCTTTGGTTTCATAGTGTAGTAAGAAACAAAATTTAGTTGCATTATCTACTGTCAAAGCTAAATACATAGCTGATGGTAGTTTTTGTGCTCAAATTTTGTTAATGAAACACACTATTATAGACTATGGATATCAATTTAGAAATGTACCTACAAATTGTGACAATAAAAGTGCTATTAAAATTTATAAGAACTCATTTTCTCATTCTAGAACAAAACATATTGATGTAAGACATCACTTTTTGAGTGATCATTTTTAAAAGGGTGATATTAATTTAGAATTTTTTGGCACTGAATATCATCTTGCTAACATATTCACTAATACATTGAACTCTGAAAGAATGAATTACATCATACATGAGCTAGGAGTGATTAATATATAAGTGTCTTATAGTCTTTATCCTTTGTAAAAACTAAGAAAAACTATCATGCCAACTCTGTCATACTGACACTGTCATGCTGACTTTGTCATGTCGACTCTATCATGCCGAAACTGTCATGTCAAATCTGTCATGCTGACTCTGTCATGACGAAACTATCATGCCAACACTATTATGACAACTCTGTCATGACAAATCTATCATGCTGACATTGTCATGCTGACTCTATCATGTTGACACTGTCATGCCAACACTATCATGCCGACACTTCTATCTGCCAACATGTTTGCCATGCTGACACCGATGAGTAACTCTTTTAACTGTTTTGTGTTTTAAACAAAACAACACTATTTTGATTATTTATGGAACTCATTTTGAAATTTCATATTTTTCACTTGATTTAATCCCTAAATTATATAACCTCAAATTGTTCCACGCTACTACTTACCTTCAGACTTCCATTGCTCACTCTACCCCTGACCTTTCACATTATAGACTTCAATCAAGCTCTCAAAATCGTAAAGGTGAAGCACCTGCTGAAGGATACTCTGATAAGTTGCTACCCAACATGAAGCAGAAAGAAGAGTCAAAAAGATCTTTTGGTCCAGTAAATCGAGCACTGGCCAATCGTATAGTAACTCCAGAAAAAGAGGTGTCTACAGAATGGTTGTTGGAGAGTAAGTCACTGTTGCTGAAAGTTCTACCGGAGCAAGGTTGGATTTAGTGGTTTTCTGAGAATAGAAGAGAATATTATCTGAATATGGTGCATGAGTTCTATTTTAATGATGAGTTTCTACTGGAAGGGAGTGATGCCTATTGGATAAAATCAGTGGTAAAAGGAAATATGATTTCTTTCTCTTCAAAGTAGTGGTCTAAATGTATCAAATTTACTCATGAAGGAATTTTTGATGACTATCAAGGTACTCCTCTACCTGAAAGTGATATTTTTAGTCTTGGGCCAGCTTTGAAATAACTTACTAACAATGAAGAGCCTTGAAGGCCGGTTTCTAATCAGCTACTTAGAGAGTACAGAATCTTGTTTAAGTTCATCAAGCACCAATTTTTTCCCAGAAAAGGGGAATTTTCTTCCTTGAAATACTAGGATGCCTAACTAGTTTATCTATTGAAGAATGGAGTTAAGGTGAATATTTTCAAGTATTTAATGGTTTACAAAAGTGATATGATCTAACCCTATTGAAAGACAAATTATTTGTTTTACCATAGGATGATATCTACTATATTAAAAGAAAAGGGATGTGTGGATGACAGTGATGAAACTGTATCAGAATGCAGTGCCTTTTGTTTGAATAAGGCTATATATAGAAGAATGAAGATTCATTGGAATCCATGGAAGAGAAGGTGGGTTGGTGATGAAGGGAAATATTATGAAAAATTCAATCCTGTGGATTACCCTACCAATACAAGAAATATGAGGGACCCTGATTTGGGTCTTGATGATGAAGAAACTTACTCTAATGAGCAAGGAGGTGAGGAAGCTGGTGCAGACATAGAAGGATCTTATGTTGATGATAGGATTGATCCTGATGATGCTATAATTCATCATAAGATGACCTATGGACAACCTAGTCCACCACTGTACTTAACTTTAAAAGAATCAATTTTAAGGTATGGTGAAGATGAAGAGGAAATAAAAGTGAGTGGAAATGTGGAGTATGAATCTAATGATTCGGAATAAGAAGAAGAATAAGGGGATCAAAGAGAATAAGGAAAGGTAGATGGTTTTATAAATGAGGAAGAAGATGAAGAAGAGGAATAAGAGGAAGGAGATGAAGAAAATGGTGATGGAGGTGATGCTAGACTTGATCATGCCAACAATGGTGGTGATGATGGTTGTGAAGATGGCCAAGATGAAAGAGTTGAGGTGGATGATCATGTGGAACATCAATATAATCAAGATATGGTACCTGCTCCTCAAGTTGTGCATGTAAGGAAGAGGCATTAAACTAAGGGGGAGTAAGTTTCCAAGAATTATGACACTGAGGGTGAGCCTCAAGAAAGATAAGATCAAGATTGTAAAGTGCATCAACTGGGAATAATAAGGCTTGATACTCTCACTCCTCTGGATGATGATGTAATGGATGAATGGACAAGGAATCCTGGGTATGTGGCACTGGGATTAAATTATGAAGATTTAGATCATGAAGTTTTTATACCTATTTCAAGGGAACTAGTGGATGAAATCCCTCCTAATGACTATGCCACTAAGATAGTTTTGTAAAAATTCAAGAAAGAAATATGTTCATCAGTAAGAAATTCAATACAATCTCAGATGAGATATGAGATTGATGAAGATAGGAGAGAAAACACCTAGTTTAATGATAACTTGAATTCTATCTGGTTTATGGTTGAAGGTGTAAGAAAAAATGGGACTTCTAGTTCTACTCCTGCCTCAGTAAGTGAATCTCAAGATGATGCTGTTTCAGTCTCATAGACGGTGATAAAGGAAATTCATCCAAATTTGATTACAAATTCTGAAACCATTGTGGAAAACAACACCAATCTTGAGAATGAGATGAAGAAGTTAACTAATGGAATCAATGCTTTAACCATTGAGTATAGGACTACAATGGAAAGTGTCATGAAAGTACTTGTAGATCTTGTTTCTCATCTTAAAGTTCCTGATTTTTCCAAACTGAGAAAGGAAGTAAAGGAAATTGTGCAATCTACTTCAACCTCAACTGCTTCTGAACCCTCCACAAATTTGGAAGTTGTCAAAGCTACTGTTAGGGATGAGTTAAAAGTAATTCCAAGTGGCATAGATTCAAAAACCCTTGAAAAACTTGACAAGTTTGTTGACCATGTGCAAGAAATTGTCAGGATTTATACTAAGGGAGCCCCTGAGACTCAAGAAGAGCTTACCAAGAAAGCCAATCAGCATTTTCAAAAGATTTATACCAAGAAACAACTCACCATTCACTTTAAATACTTAGTGGAAAATCTCATATTACCTCCTATGACTATTGCCTTTAAGGACCAAGTTCAGAAACTGAAGGATTTCACTCTTCTCCTGGATAAATTTATGGTGAAAAAGGATGAATTTGAAAAATAAATGAACTATAGAGGAGAAATTATTAAGTACTTTATTAGGATACTGAAACCATACCTCCATGTTTAGAGTGAAGCCGTAGTTATTCCAGCTGCTGCTCCTCTTCACTCTGCTCTACCCATGACTTCCTCTCCAATGTTGGTTGCTCAAGCCTTGACCTAAATATAGCCTATTATCACAGAACAACCTCAACCTCAGGTCTTATCCCAGCAAAATCCAAGCCTGGCACCATATGTTCTAGAAGTAATTCCTTTTCCTTCACTGAAGATTCATTTAGATGCTCCTGTTCCTCATCCACCACCTACTGAACCTACCATTGATCCATTTGATAAGTGGAAGGAACCCCTTGAACCTAATAAGTCACGTGGAGTTATTATTTTTGATAGGGATGAGTGATTTTAATTTTTTTAATTCAGCTTAATTTGATTATGAATTATAATTCATTACTTATACTTTTTTTTGGGTTTTCATATTCCACTTTTTTCTAATCCCAAAAGGGGGAGAACATTTTTAAGCATTATTAATGCCTTCTTCTTTTCTTAAAAAGGGGAGAAATTGATGCATTATTTTTTTTATTTTACTATGATACATTTTACTTCCCATAATTATTTTTGAGCATATTCATCTCTATCCGATTGATTATTTTAAGCATTTTCTAATGGTGATTAATAATTCCATGATTTGTGATCATCAAGAAGGGGGAGATTATTGGACCATAGGATATTGTTGGCCACTATCTCTAACTATAATGGTTTTAATTATCACAAATCATGTCATATATAATAACATATATCCTACCTCATTATCACAAATCTTGTCTTAATCACACTTCACATATCTCTTACCTCATGAAAGATCCCAAATCATGTCAAAGCTTATCTAGTATATCAGATCATTTCAATCATATAACTAATTATGTTTGTTTAAGTCTAAATGAACATATAAATAATTATCTACATGTAACTATGGGGATTAACACATTTTAAGATTGTTATACTGTAAGATAGACAGAACATATAAAATTATCTAAGTATGAGTCACTGACACCGATAGAAGAACTAAGACACTGGCAGACAAATGACTCACCGACATGATGTCTCACTGATAGGATGACTCACTGAATAATGTCTCACCGATAGGATGACTCTCCGATAGGACAACTCATTGACATAGGAGTCACCGACTGATATCTCACCATAGGATGAGTCATCGAAAGACTATTTAAATTTTAATTTATTAAAATTATTCCTAACAGTGATATTTGAGTCATTTAATGAAACTGACATATTTAATAACAGTTTGTATGAATTTTAGTAGATGGTACGAGGTACGATGAACCTATGAATGTGGAAATATCATGCTATCTGTTGGCCCTCAATAATAAAAGAATTTTAAAAAGATAAGTAGTAAGAAGTGTGGAAACCCCCCATGTGAGAGACGTACAATAGAACATATGTGACTCTAATGTACCCACTGTGATGTTAATAACAAAAAGAAGAACACACGGGGAAATCTCAATCATGATGTACATCGACTTGAAAAAATACTTCAACATATCAAAATAAAGAGAAGAATATACCTATAAAACCATACTTATACCTAGAAGCTAGAATACAACACTCTGTTTTAGTTTCAACTTCTAGAGGAGGAATCAAGCCTAATCTCAGCTACATCTGAAGAATCCAGAGTTGCATATCAAAACACACATAGCCTTCTAAATCCTTTCTCATATTTATTTGATCTATTGTGTGAATTTTTACATACTCTTGATCAGTGTGTGTATATGTATATAAATAACACATTGTCTCCTATATAAAACTAAAGGATACAAGATATCCTTCCACTCATACCTTCTTAAACCCTTTTAGTCCCATAGATAAGTGTGGAAGAGGTCCTCGTGTGACCTGTTAGCTTGTACCCACGAAGAACTATGGTAGAGGTCTTGTGACCTAAACAGCTTGTGTGCTATTGTGAACCGTGATCTAGGGTGTGGATCAAACTTTTTATTAGTTTAAATTACTTGGTGGTAGGTGATCACTAAGTGTAGAGGACTAGGTCTCTTCTTGATACTGAACCTCTTGTTTAATTTTTTCTATGATTTTACTTTGAGTTTTACTCTGTTTTATCACATATTTCATAAAACTAAATTGAAATATGATAGTTAGTCTTAGAAACTGTTTATAATAGTATTGAATCATTAGGTTAGTTTCAAAATTTGTATTAATTATCAAATTGATATAACTGAGAACTAATCACACTTATGAGAAACTAATCGAACATTTGAGCTCTTATAAATTCACTACTAGCTAAATGGTCAATTGAATTTTAATTTTGGGGGAATTTAAAAATAACACCTTCTAGTGGAAAGGATCCATATCCCCTTATCATCTCTCCAACAATATCCAGTTAATAAATTTGAAATATTTTAGGGAGGCATTCCAAATTCCAACTGCATTAAATTGTAGTTCCTTGATATGTTGAGTGGAATACACAATCCTAAAATCCTTAAAGTGGTATCCTCAACCATTTCCTCTCAGTTACAATAAGCCTTAATTTGGAATCCAACCCTTGATGTGAAATAAGTTAAGTCAATCCAAAACATCAAGTTAGAATTCCTTGATAATTGAAAGCATCCCAACTTTGGCTAGTCAAGTACTTTGAACTATGGTTAAATTTTAACTAATGTAGTGGAAGGTTATACTGACTTAACATATATAATTGAAGGATTTTATATTTATGCATAAATTTTCAAATATTATCTTTATTACATGCTCATTAATATTTAGTGGTGATTAACCATATCTTAGATAATGTTTACACATAATCCAGTTTATTTTAGTTCTATCTTGCATGTTTTTTAATTCATGAATTCATGTGATTGAAAAAAAAATTCATAATGAAATAACCATGAAACTTTGAAAGAAATAAAATAATAAAGTGATATGATCATGACCTTTTACTAATGGTTTGTTTATCTGGTGGATGATAAACTAACCATCGACATAGAAAAAAAACCTTGAACTATTTTATGGTTTGTGTTGTACCTTTCCACCTATCCACCTATGTATCTCTCTAGGATTGTTTTTGCCTCAACTCCAAACTTGAACCGCCTCCACTAGCTTGGGAGCTCCATCCATTACATATGATTTTACTCACATGCAGGTAAGGACCTTATATAATTAGAGGAGGGATGACACACAGACCAAAAATTTAATTTAATAATAAATTAAAAGAAACTAAGAAGATACAAAGGTTTGGTCTATGCTCATGATTATCCACACACATGCAACAAATTACACATTTAATAAGATTAACATTCAACTAATCATTCTAATTTGAGATAAATTGTGCTCAGATCAATTAATTGTATTCTTTAATTAACTAATTAATTTATCTTAATTATAATCCAATTTTTTCTTGAGATTCTCATCCATCATAATTTTAAACAAATTAAATCAATTTTTTTAAAATTAACTGTGTACAAAAAATGTACCTTTGAGGCAACACAGTGAGTACCCATCTAAACTACCAAGCATGTATTATATTCATATATTATTTACACACAGACATCTAATATACATGAATTATCACATAATTTCATGTTGTGTACTATCAAATTAATTACCACATAGAAACATGGTATTTACATAGCATGTAATACTTTAATGTGCATAGAGTAATAATTGTAATATGACTTATACATGAAATGTAGATATGAACATTACACAAAAAAATAATTAGACATTTAATATACATAAAACCTATCATATGAATTTCACTATCAACTTAATGAACACACATAACACATATTGATAAAGTTTAAGTAGTATAATAAATAAATTTTTATTTCTTTGTAATTTGGTAAAAGTGCATGGTGTGCACCTTACAGCTACACACTGTGTATTATTCTCACCGTCTATCCACAAAAAAACACAGGGAATCAGCATGTAACAATGTCATGTAAAATATTATAGTACACGACATGTACATGGGATACATGGTGTGTGGTCTCAGAGTTATACAGTCACCAGTCATGTAGGCCATGTAAGAAGATACACAACCTTTTTATTATTAAAGGACTACACATCATGTACGGAAGTTACATGACATGTAATCTGGATGACTGTGCACTAGGATGGAATAATCAAAATTAAATTTGTAATTAAATTCACCTCATGTAATAAATGAACATGGATAAAATTAATTCTGAATTAATTTAGGTTGTATTAAACATGGGTACACAGTGTGTGCCCCTGGGTTACACAATGTGTACTCTTATACAGTCCATCCAGACTCCCCAGCACCTCCAGATGAGATCTTTGAATTTATTTCATTCATAAAATAAATTGATTTTATTATATTTGTGATAACTAAGATAAAGAAGATCAGATCTCATGATTTAGATTAAATAAAGATTTACAATAATTAAAAACTAACAACAAATGAAAAAATAAATCAATGATATTTAAATAAATATAAATAATTATGTGACCCCTTTGATACCACTTCAAGGTTATGGGTGTAGTAGAAGCAGCGGATGGGGCATGACCAACTCATATTTTTTCCATAATTGATGATTTATTTGAGATTTACATGATGATAAAAACCGTGATCAACGAGATTGAATCAAATAATATAGATAAAAATAATGATAGAACCAAAGCATAGGATCATCAAATATTATTTATAATTAATTTAAATAATTAAATAATTACCTTACAAGAAATTATTTCTTCATTGATGGATCTAAAAATGTCTCTATATCATACCATTATTGTGTTGTAGGAATCAAGAATAGATTCCATCCAGCGGTGATCCACATGTGTCCCACGAATCTCTGAACATCATCATAGGAATATTTGGGTTCTTGCTTGATAGATCCTAATTCTTGCATCATTCTCCTTTTATTTACCCAAGAATCTCTTAAAGGAAGAGTTATCTTTGATCTCTATAGACTTGAGAGTGGCGGTGAAGGTGGATCTCTCTCTATTCTTGAGAGTGTTCTTGAGAGGGAGCTCTCTTGGGATATGAGAGGATTCTTTCTGGATCTTGTTTTGAAAAACAAATGAATCAGCTCTCTAAGAAAATAATATAATTTAGTATATATACCGCTAGGGTTAGAAAATAATAATTTCACAAGCACCCTTATTATTTACATAATCTTTATGGAACTCGTTGTCTATAATAATAATAATAATATTATTATTTATTGACTTTCACTAAACTCATGAATTAAATATTATTTATTAAAATAATATTCAATATATATTATTTCAAACTGGACCATTAAAATTGATCTACCATTCCCCCATAATATTTATCAGGTTGTGAATAATTAGTATTTATTTAATAAATAAATATCACTACATTATTCACCGATAAATAAAAAATATTATATTCACTAAATAGAAAATAAATATTTCTTAAATATTCAGATAACATAATATTCTCTTGAATAACTAGTGATAGAATATATACAATCAATCTTAAATGAATAATTATTAAAACACATGTAGAAATAATATTTATTCAACTTGTTAAATAATATATTATTCAACTAAGATTTTGAATACACATAGTGTGTGACCATCTGGGCCTCTTTCTCAGAGACATTAGGAAAAGTATCCCAAAGTCCTAGGTTAGTATCTAGAAACATGCTAAGGTATCAATAGAGAAAGAATTTAATTACACAATGACATAATACCTCATACAAATGCTTATCGTGTAATATAATACCGTTATTATGATATCTCTAAACAAGAAGGTTGTATGCTGGTTCCATCAACCTATATGCTCAATGTATCTTTCTTTGACTTTACAAAAATAAAACTTTCCTACAGAACACCATAGCTATGGATTTATTTAGGCTATATCATTTCCATTAAAGAGTCTGAGATATCAACTTCCGTTAAAGAACATAAGGGAAAAATATCTTCTCACATTATTTATTAATGAATTATTACTTATGACACACAAAACGTAGCCTACCTCACCGAAAATGTATGCCATCATGATTTTATTAAATACATAAAACTATGAAAATTATAATACTCATTAATAATAATATTAAATTCTAAGGATCAATACACACATCCATAGATAGTAACTTCCAATTACACATATAAATATGGATTTCCTACTAGCGGGTTTGTTCTCATAATATCCTATATTGGATATTACCAAGGGAATACACCATGAGAAGAAACCTCAAATTTCTATGAGTCTCCACCCCTGATAGCCTATATCATTTTCACCCCTCAAAAAATTTCATCCAGTTATAAAACCTATATTTAAAAATACTATAGTGGAACTTATGGGTTCTCATCATAGTGGGGAACATATATGACCTTTTAATGTGATAACTATAATTATAACATTATCAAATACTATTTTATATAGAAGAAAAATAATGACATTAAAAAGAGTTTATTAATATTCAAAACAAAGAATATAGGTTATTATAAAGTACACAAAAGTTGGTTCTAAGGAACCAACTCCAACAATTCATGACACACCCAACATACCCTACTTCCTTCCAACATATGACGTGATGGTTTTGGTCAGTAAATCTAAGTTTATGATTCATGAAATGAATAAATGATGATATTAAAGTCTAATTATCATTAAACATGATCATATATAGTAAAATTAATGAAATCAAATCATTTGGAATTCCCACTTATGGGTCTGTTCTCATAATCTTCTATCTTGAATATTACCAAGTGAGAACTTCATGAGAAGAAGAATCATTCGCTTATGAGTACTCATATCTAATAATCATATTCTATGTTTCCCATCCTATAATTTTATCTGACCATAAAACTATATTTAATAATATTTTCATATAATTTTAAGGTTCTCATCATAGAGTGTAACAACAATAACCTTATAAATGTGATAGATACCATAGTACATTATTACATTAAAGTCATGAAAAACAATGAGAAATATATAACAAGATATTTTATTAATATTCATATCATCTAATATACATATAGTCAAAGTAAAAATAACTATTCTAAGGAAACCAACTCCAACAATCACCCAATTGGACTAGAGCTAACTGCCTATGAATTTTAGTATGTTAGGCCTCATAGGATGATCATGTTTCTACTAAGACAAGTATTTAGTCATGGTGTCCCCTACATTGTCTTAAATGGAAATACTACTCACTAAAACCTCACATATCTAAGAAAAATCTCTCAAGATATGATACTTCAGAAGTATGTGCTTCATCCACTGATGTGACCTTGACTCTTTTGTAAGAGCCATCGCTACAGTATTATCACAATAGAGTGTGATAAGATCATTGATAATAGGCACCACTTCAAGATCTTGGATGAAGTTTCATATCCATACTACTTCTTGTGATTCCTCAAAAGTCACAATATACACAGACTCTACTCTAGAATCTGCAACCACAACCTACTTTGAGCTCTTCCAGCTATCAACACTTCCATTCAAAGTGAAGATGTATCACGTTTGTGATTTCATAACATCTTGATCTATTTGGAAAATGACATTTGCACATCTTGTGATGATTAGTTCCTTATATATTCCATTGAATAGGAACATATCCTTAATATTCCTTAAGTAATTAAGGATAGTCTTAACTTCCATCCATTGGAGGTCACCTGAGTTTTCTCGACATCTACCTACCACACTTAATTCATAAGCAGTATCTAGCCTAGTACATAGTGTAACATACATGACTGACCCAATTTTTTATACGTATAGAATTTTTACCATTATTTTTCTTTCCCCATGTGTCATAGGACACATTTTTTCTAGAAAGATGAATTCCATGTGACACTCAAAACAATGCCCTCTGGGATTGTTCCATACTAAACCTATTCAGTATTTTGTCAATATAAATATTTTGACTTAGTCCAAGTAGCCTATTGGATCTATCATGATGGATCTTGATCCAAAGATTATATGATGCATCACCCAAATCTTTCATGGAGAAGCATTTATTCAAATAGGCCTTAATAGACTGTAGGACTGATATTTCATTTCCAATAAGTAATATTTCATCAACACATACTATTAAGAAAATAAAAACAATCCCACTAAACCGATTATAGACACACACACACACACACACACATATTCATTATTTATGAAACCAAATTCCATTATGGATTCATCTATTCTAATGTTATATAACCTTGATAATTCATTTAATATATAAATGGTTTTTTAAAATTTTCATATCTTATTGGCATCTTTTGGAGTCACAAAACCTTCTGGTTGTTTCATATAGAAATATTCCTAAAGGTTCTCATTAAGGAAGTCTATTTTGAAATCCATTTTATAAATATCATAGTCAGGGAAGGCCATAATGGAAAGTAGGGTATTAATGGATTTTAGCATTGCAACTGATGAAGCAGTTTCATCATAGTCAATGTCTTGAAATTATTTAAATCCTTTTGGAACCGGTCATGCCATATAGGTACTGATTTATCCTTCCATATCTAGTTTCTTCTTGAATACTCATTCACAACCAAAAATATTTATATATACCATAGGATCTACCAAAATCCATATTTGGTTTTGGTACATGGAATACATTTCAAAATACAAGGATTATTTCCACTTGGAAATATCTGTGCCACTCAATTCTCCCTTATAGGTTGGAGGATAATTATTATCAACTAATAACGAGTGTAACATCACAAAATTTAAAAAAAAACACTATTTACTTAAATGAACTAATAAATACTATGTGACCTTTATAGACTAGTTTTCAAACATAATTTTTCCTCTTCTATGATTTGAATTTTAAAAAACATACATACATGGTTGTGATCAGTAAGTTATTTGGAGTCTAATAGGACAAACTTAGTTTTTAGTGAATAGTAACTTACCCTTACGAATAGTAATGCGCCATTATGAATAGTAACATGACCCTTATGAATAGTAAATCAGGAAAATGAATAGTAACCTCACCAATGAATGTATAATAAAAAGTAATCTTATAAGTGACAATATGATCATTATATAAGTGTTGGTATTTTTGGTAGGTCATTAATACTTAATTACAATTTTATGATTAATTAAACAATTTAAATGAAAATTTATTTTCATAAAATGTAATCATAAATTATTATTTTATTTTCTTATGGATGTAATATAATTTTATGAGACCTTGATTAATTTTTCAATCTGTTATAAAATATATTATAGTTTTAAAATTGTTATTTTTTGAATAAATTATGATTTTATTTAAAAATTAAATTAAAAATATTTAGAAAAATATTTTGATAAAATTTAGTTAATTTTTTAATTATACACAATGAAAAATGGTTAGGGTGAATTTTTGGTATTTTTATGAAATACTTGAATTTTTTATGAATAGTGAAATATGGTAATTTACCGTATATATACATTATATGTTAAATACACTTTCCTAGCATCGTGGATGATGTAAGAACCATTGTTTTAAACTCAAATGATATATTTAATATTTTGGGTCACATTAATAAAGACTATCCATTGTCTTGAGAAAAAATATTAAACTAATGATTAAAATAATGGAAAACCCCTCCTCTCCTCCACTATAAATACCACCCTCACCCCCTCTTCCTCACACACCTCTCAAAATTTGAGAATTGTCTAAATCATTCCAAAAATTCTTCCCAAGGGTAATCCCTACGTAAAAGACCTACTGTTCTCACCAAAAGGCCAATACCAAAGGCCTTAAGGAGGATCTCAAGGAGAAGAGATCAAGAGGTAAAAATTCTCTTTCATTTTCTTGGGTTTTCTTTTCAATTATTTTATTTTATTATACTCTCTTAACCTACCCTTATCCAAGAGGAATTAAATATCCAGTATTATATATATGATGATTTTTATCATGTTTATGTAATAATTAATCATCATACTTCTTCTCCTCTACTACTTATTCAAAAAATAAAAACACTGTCCGTGATGTGACAATTTACCAACATCGTTGACGATGTGTCTTAAATTTCCTTTAATTCCTTCAAATATGGTTGTAAAACCATTTTAATGATTGATTTTTGTAAAGTGTATGATATTAAATCTGTTTTTTTCTTTAATTCACTTATATTCATAATATTAAAGTCATATGATCAAATAAGTTCATGATTATCGAAGAACCACCAAAATGATCTAAACATCATTAATGTTTTGTCTAATGATTCATCATCACATATGATAAAAAATGATTAATGGTATCATTTAATATTCTAGAAACATATAAATAACATCCCACTTATATTCTGGAGTTTCTCTTTATTTCGACAATAAAATCCATTATGAACCCACCATGGAAACCATGTGAAGAATGCACCCAAAACAATGTGAATAACAAAATATTATTAATAAATGTATGGAATGATGTTATAAAATGGTCATATAAGGTGGTATAAAAATGATTATTCTTCTTTAAAGTATTAATAACACTATTTCAACCATTATATAGGAGGTTTAAACACATTTTAAGTAAGACGAACTCAGGGTAAGGGAATTCTTAACCCAATTTCCATTCTTTGGGTTAACCTTCTACACTATTCATTATGTGATATTAAGATTATTTGTGTGATAATTTTGTGTTTATATTATTCTGTATTATTTGTATTTAAAATGTATACACATATCCATTCCAATATATTAATTCTCACTCCAATTATATTTGTAAGGGACTTTCCTTTAAAAACCCACTTTAAAAGTATCTTTAATGAAATTCAAAAAGATTGTTTTTTATATATATGGAATGAGTGGTTTATCCTGATTTCATGATGCTTTATTACTATGGTGTTTCCATTTTATGTTGACATAGTAATTTTTTATGAATATTATTTTATTATCGTGTGCATATTTTTTTATATTTTAAAAGTGACATGTTTTACAAAAAAGGGGTATTTTGAAAATTTGAATGTGTTTTTTTCAAGATTTTAAATGAGTTATAAAGTTTTCCATCCATGATATATTACTTGGACATAGTTATGTTGTGTTGAGCCCATTATATCTCAAGATATGATGGTTTTAACCCCATTATAGCTCAAGATATGTTGGGTTGATCCCATTATAGCTCAAGATATGTTGGGTTGAGCCCATTATAGTTCAAGATATGATGGGTGAGACCCATTATAGATCTCCAATGCATTGGGTAATCTAGAGATGGAAGTTGACAGAATTATTATTCTATGTGTAAGGGTTATTGTAAGAGTGATATGGTAAATATATCCCAAGGAAACAACATGATGTTTCTATACATGCTAATGAGTATTTATGAAATGGGTTTTATTGGTTTTTATGTTTTCACTTGACTAAATATTTATTTATTTATATCCCTTACTGAGTTTTTTGTGATAATACCAAGTTTTTAAAATGTTTTTATAGGATTACTTATAAGTTCAAAATAAATTTAAGGTGCTAGTGAAAATAAATCCAATTAGTTATTTTTTAATTACTTTTGTAAACTCTGATTCAGTGTATGTAAGTTTTTGTCAAATTCTCCAGAACCTAGACTAGAAAAGGTCCTCAATTGTATAATATAATGTGTATTTTTATATTATAATTTATAAAAAAATACACAACATGTTTTAGTAATGAATCCATAAGTCTGGGTTCAGATTTTTACAATTAGTATTAGTGGAACAGTCTAGAAAACTTTGGATATTAGACATTGTCGTTTTAAAAAAAAGTAGTGATAGAATTTAATTTTGAATTTCTAGTTAATTAAGTACACATAAAAACACAGTTTTTCTTAATTATCAATATGTAAATTCAGAATTATAAGTACAATGAAAAAATTGCAAGGGAACAATTCATTTAGGGGGGAAATGTAACATCTCGAGATTTTAAAAGGAAACACTATGTAATTAAATGAACTAATAAATACCATTCGACCTTTATTGAATAGTTTTCAAACATAATTTTTCCACTTCTATGATTTGAATTTCAAAAAAAGTACATACACTATTGCAATCAGTAAGTTATTTGGAGTCTGATAGGACAAACTTGATTTTTGGTGAATAGTAACTTACCCTTATGAATAGTAATGTACCCTTATGGATAGTAAATTAACCAAATGAATAGTAACCTCACAAATTATTGTATAATAAAAAGGAATCTCATAAGTTACAATATGATCATTATATAAGTGTTGGTATTTTTGGTAGGTCGTCAATATTTAATTTCAATTTTATGATTAATTAAATAATTTAAATGAAAATTTATTTTCATAAAATGTAATCATAAATTATTATTTTATTATATTATGGTTTTAAGATAATTTTATGAGACCTTGATTAATTTTTCATAGTGTTATAAAATGAGTTATAGTTTTAAAATTTTTATTTTTTGAATAAATTATAATTTTATTTAAAAATTAAATTAAACATATTAAGAAAATTATTTTGATAAAATGGAGTTCATTTTTGAATTCTACACATCAAAAAAATGGTTAGGGATATTTTTTGGGATTTTTCTGAATACTTAAATTTGTTATGAATAATGAAATACGGTAATTTACCGTATATATACATTATATGTTAAATATTTTATTCCTAGAACCAAGGATGATGTAAGCACCATTGGTTCAAACTCACATGGTATCCTTACTATTTTGGGTCACATGAATCAAGAATATTCATAGTATTGAGAAAAAATATTAAACTAATGATTAAAATAATGGAAAACCCATCCTCTCCTCCACTATAAATACCACCCTCACCCCCTCTTCCTTACACACCTCTCAAGATTTGAGAATTGTCTAAATTCTACCCAATATTATTCCCAATTATCTTACCCATGTCCAAGACCTACTAGTCTCACCAAAAGTCCAATACCAAAGGCCATAAAGAGAAGAGTTCAAGAGGTAAAAATACTCTTTCATTTTCTTGTGTTTTATTTTCAATTCTTTTCTTTTCTTATACTCTATCCACCCCCCTTATCCAAGAGGCATGAAATCTCCACTATTATATAAATTTCTGGATTTTTATCATGTTTATGTAATAATTCATCATCATATTATTTTTCATCTCCCTCTTATTCTAAAAATAAAAACACTGTCCATGATGTGATGATTTACCAACATCATGAGAGATGTGCCTTCAATTTCCTTTACTTCCTTCAAATATGGTTGTAAAACCACCATAATATATTTTTTATTTATTAAGAGTCCACTTTTTGGAAAAGTGAGAACCATAGAAAAACCACAACCTATCACCCGCATATACACCACATATATGATCCCCATACAACATGAAAATTAAAAATTCAAAAAACCACACCCAACCGCCACTTCGTCCAACCCAAAATCATAAAATACTAAATTAAAAATCAAGATAACCTAAACCAACTTGATAAACAGGTCCTCTAAATTGCAGTGTCACCTCGAGCCTCACACCCTGCCTCGATTCACACACCTTACGCGACGTCTACCCTGTATGCATCAAACCAGACTACCGACGAGCTTCACCGGCGTCCGTCGTCGCCGTCGCCGTCACCGTCAAAAGATTCATCATCTCTGCCATAATCGAAAAACAAAATGTCATGCCATCATCCATGGGTTTATTCGATTCCTGACACTGGACCATCTCCGTCTTAACACCACCACCATCATCCTTGACCGAACACCACACCATCGTCGAGGCATGACAAAGCCAGAAAAAAACCTTTCCAGTAGCAGAAATTGAAAAGAACACCGAAAAAATCTCATATGAAGCCACCACAATAGAAGGAACACACAAAACTTCATCAAAACTAGGAGAAACATGTCGCATGAGAAGCATCGGTTTCCACCACATCCCACCTCCCAATACCTTTGAGGAACCACCGCTCCAGCACCAACTAGGAGAGGAGTCGAGGACCATGGGGTCAGGGCAGGGATAAGAGTAGTTTATGCCTCCAAATGACACCATCTCACTTGAAATGAAATCCGAAGCCAAAACCGAGAACATGGCTATAGCATCCCACCTTTTTATCACATAAACTTTCATTACATTTTACAAAACCGAGGATCTTTAAGGTTCAGTGTCTTGGAAACCAGGAACTTAAAACATGAAAACATAAAACATTCTTCATAAACACTTGAAAGGATTCTCCTTATGTTCATCCTAGGTTCATTACTGCATCTCATAACCTGGGGACATACATCAAAAGAAAGGGTGAGCAGAAGGCCCAGTAAGGGAAACAAGGGGAAACATTTAACTTGTGAACTTGAGATACATCAATAATGTCATGAAAAAGAACTTTAAGGCATGAGAAAGAAATCATGAGGCATATAATAATAAAAATAACGTATTTCATAACTTGAATATGTGTCTACAATATTTAATATTGATAATCATTTCTGTTTCACCAAGGTCCATCCCCAAGGTGTCATTAAAAATTACCAAGGTTATTCACCAAGGCGTTGTTAAAAATGGTCATCTCTAGAGATTAAGTCTTTACCCAATGCATTAGAGCGCTATCAGGTTGCACCATTAATTTGTCTTTATTATCATGTGAGCCACATATATCATCATCAATCACTTCATAAACAACACATATAGCATAAAATAAATGGGTTTCATTTCATAATCATAACGTTTTAAAAACTGCTTTAAAGACATGATCTTTATGTCACTTTAAACCCACAGAAAGGGAAAGCGGGTCTCATGTATGTAAATACCAGAATTTAAAATATAAAATTTTGTTATATATGTGAATACCCATTTATAATAAAGAGCTTTGAGTATTCACTTAATAAAATGAATTTGAGGATAAGAGAGAGGCATTTTGAGACAGAAATTCTTCATCATAACGGCTATGTTTCGCGGTTTTAGAAAACATTGAAAAGAGAGGGGACATGGGTAACCCACTCATAAATGAACCATAAAACAATATAGAGATATAATATAAAGGGTATAAGAACATGATAATGAAATTTGAAAGATATACCATATGAAATGAAAGCATATAAGGAGGACAAAAATAAGATTTCTCTTATGAAAATTCGGTAGCCTAACGGCGTCACTTAAACTTCAACAAAAATGAATTGATGAGATCAAATAGAGTCTCTCATAATATGAACATAAAAGATCAGTATGATAGATATAGAGATCATAACCCAACATAATAAAAAGGAACTTGAAAGACTTGAAATGAAAAAGGAGAAAGGTGAAAGAATCCCTTAAAAATTCGGCAGCCTAACGACGTCACTTAAACTTCAACAAAAATGAATTGAAAAGATCAAATAGGGTCTCTCATCATATGAACATAAAATATCAGTATGATAGATATAGAGATCATACCCCAACATAATAAAAAGGAACTTGAAAGACTTTAAATTAAAGTAGAACTTTGAAAAAGGAGAAAGGTGAAAGAATCCCTTAAAAATTCGGCAGCCTAACGGCGTCAGTTAAACTTCAACAAAAATGAATTGACGACATCAAATAGGGTCTCTAATCATATGAAAATAAAAGATCAGTATGATAGATATAGAGATCATGCCCCAACATAATAAAAAGGAACTTAAAAGACTTGACATTAAAATAGAACATGAAAATGAGAAGGGTGAAAGAATCCCTTAAAAATTTGGCAGCCTAACGGCGCCACTTAAACATTCTTAAAACAAATTGATGAGAGAAAGAGGAGGTCTATCATCATATGAAAATGAATAGGACAGTAGGATTAATATAAAATAACATCCTCCAACATAATAACATGGAGCATAAAAGATATGACATAAAAGAGAGTGCTTGGAAAGAAAGAGAGAGGTAGGATCCCTTACCTTAAACGTAACTCTTAAAACTCAAAGGTTGGGACCTTGAGGGATTGGGGGAACCTTGGGAGGACTCATTGGGAGGTAAGGAGACCATAAATTCGTTGAGGATGATTTTGGAGTCGAATGTATGATAGGATGGATTGGTATTTATAGGGAAAGTGAGGGGACAAGGCATTAATGGCCAAGGGACACCTCATTGGTGGTTTTGGAAAAACCATGGGCCTGCCCATGGTATTTTCCCATGGTATTGGAAAATTGGGACACCACATACCTTATCTTACTATTCATAAGTCGACCATATTGATTACATACTTAATACATCATTTAATGATGTCATTAAACACCCGTAACTTTAAAACTGTATTTTCACTATTCATCGAAAATTCAACTTTCTCAGAAAAATCCCAAAATTTCACCTAAACCAAATATTGATGCTGTAATTTCAAAAATGAACTCCATTTTATAAAAATAATTTTCTAAATATTTTTAATTTAATTTTTAAATAAAAACACTATTTACAGAAAATTCATTTTTTTCAGAAAAATCCCCAAAAATTACCTTAGCATAATATCGATGTTCTGAATTAAAAAATAAAGTCCATTTTATAAAAATAATTTTCTAAATATTTTTAATTTAATTTTTAATTAAAAAACACTATTCACCCGAAAAAACTAATACTTGACTAATAATTTATGAAACCGTTATTTAACCATTTTATTGAATCACATTACTTAATCAAGGTGCCTAGAATATATTAATACTTTCTTTAAGTGAGATTACTAACCCATTTGGTCACATTACTAATCCTAAGCATAAAATCACTATTCATAATTTACTATTCATCAAAAATTAAGTTGATCTTATTAGACTCTAAATTTCGTACTGAACATAATTGTAGAAGACCATTTTTTGAAAATCATTACAGATTTTTAATTATTTAAGGTTTACATAAACATTTTTTAAAATATCCTTTCTCTAAAATTCACCAAAAATATGCATACTATATTTATCCGAACATTTGAAAATTCATAAACTTCATCACAAGGAGAAATCACAATTTTTATTTAAAATAAAGGATTACACAAGGCAGTTACAGTTTCCTTACATAGCCCCTTATAACCCCAGCATAGGACCTAAGTGTAAGGTGTGCTAAGGTGAGAGAATCTGAGGGCGGCTCGGCCAACATCGCACGAGTAGTAATTTCTATCAGTTTGAACTTTTCGCAAAGGCGATTCCGTTCTAGATTCATACGATTAAGTTTGGCTTGGGTTTGGTCCAGAGCAAACCCCAGTGGTGCTACCTCCCTCCCAAGTTCCGTTAGATGGGCTTCAATTGGCCCGAGACTACTGGATGAGACCATCAAATCTTCTTTCTATATTAATTAACTAAGATCACTTGTATTTAGAGACAATAATCGAAATGTTTAGTTTCCAGCGGTCATATTGACCAATGGTTATATAACAGTCAAAACCCAATAGTCTCATTTTAATTATACTCATGTTATCAAATTAAACAGTTTTGTTGAGTATAAAAAATAAAATAACACACAAAATTAGGAAATAATATTTATTCAAAATTTCGGGTCGTTACAATTCCGACATAGGAGCGAATAGAAATACCTCGACCACCATTCCGCTTTTCCCAAAACCACGAAGTAGCCATCGCTACAGATCTGACCTGGATAGAAGTGCTGGAACATGAGGTCAGAGAGGGGACGAAGTGGATGGGGGATGCAGCAACAACCATCATTGGGAGCAACAACCAACCTGTGAAAAAAGACCAAAAAACTAACCTCTAGAGAGAAACAGCGGCACAAAGAAGGAAATAGGGAGGTTGCAAAAAGTGAGATGAAGGAATGAAGGAAGGAAGAGAGGGAGAGGAGAGGAAATGATGTTTAGACGCACCGCCAGCCCCGAAGATAAGGGTTTCAAGAGAAACCCTAGACGAGGACTAGAGAGGGATGGGGGAGAGTTGGGTGAACTTTCAATAAGTTTTTGGGGCCAAAGGAGAGGCACACAGGCTACGCACAATTTTTACAAACCGTGCCTAAATCCTAGTATAAACCATGTGAAGTTGCAGATTTTGGACAGTATTTTCGGCATGGTGTGTGCATGGTAAGGGAGACCATGCGAGGAGGAAGTGCATTGTGATCTATAAGGCAGTATCTAATGCACAGTTAGCACACAGCTTGTCTAACTATGTGTATAGTCAAATATAGATCCTTAAAAATAGGATCTCACTCTTTTTTGACATAGCTTTATTTTGTTTTGCTTTTATGTGTCCCTAATTTAGGATTCCTCTCCATTGAAGGTATGAGAACCTCTACCAAGCATTTTGGAACCAATCTGGAGCCCTCCTTTGGCATTTTCAATCCCAATTCTTACAGTAATTGGTGTTTTTCATCATTCTTGTCATGTTATCTTAGATATACTTATCCTCTCTTCTTGATTTTTTATATCTATGCCTGTTATGGGTAGATCTGTGAGATTGGATTCAAAATAAGTTGAGATTTGGTATTGATCTTGATAGGAGAAGATATCTAAGGTGGTTTTGTGAAGAATCAACCCGACTTCTTGAGCATTCTTCATTCGTTTTCAATGTTTGTCAAAACCTTTGAGGTAGGTAGCCTCACTCTCAACTACTATTAGTAGAACTGATTGGAATGATTTTAAATTGATTTTTTTGTGATGAATTGATTGTGATTTTTCTATTTAGGAATTGTTGGAAACCCTATTTTATGATGTTTTGGTAAATTGTGGAAATCTAGAAAATTGGTGTTCTTGATAATGTGCTTTGGTTATTGAGTTTAAAATGTGGATTTTAAAATGTGTATTTTCCATGGAACAATGAAAAGTTTTCTTTCAATAATGCTTCCACTCCAAATAATTTTTTTTCTTATATTAATTTTCTTGAGTAAATCAGCAGGCCATTTGTACACCATCATAGAGTAAACCATTTTAGCAATAATGGTGTGTTTGACTAGGAAAATTCATCCTACCATAGATAAAGTTTTTCCTTTTCTAAGATGAGAGTTGATTACTAATACAATCAAAGATACTTGAGAAGTAGGTGTTTTTGGGATTTCTTCAGAAGATGGGAACTCCAAGATAAGTAAAAGGGAAGGAACCCTCATTTATCCCAAGTTCATTTATCACATCAGCTTTTCTGGTGACTGGGAAACACTTAACAAAGAAAATGGAAGACTTGTTCCAATTTATGGATTGACCAGATACATCCTCATAGTGAGAGAGGACATCTTTGAGGTTTTTTATATTCTTCTTATCCCCTTGAAGGAACATAATTATATCATCGGCATATAAAAGATGTGAGGGGATAGTCAGAGCTCTAGAGGCAAATATGGGATTTATATTACCCTTATTAACCGAAACAGTGATAAGTCTACTAAGGTAGTCTTCAGCAATGACAAAAAGGATGGCAGAAAGAGAATCTCCTTGTCTAACACCCTTTGTAAAAGTGAAATATCCTTTGGGGGAACCATTGACCAGAACAGAGATGTGAGAAGTGTTAAAGAGGGTCTTTAGTTTGATTACAAGTTTATTGTTAAAGCCAAATTTATCAATAATTTTGAAGATAAAACTCCAATCAATGGTATCAAAACCATTCCTAATATTTAGTTTGATGGAAATTTCCCCCCCCCCCTTTGATTCTTTTTTAACAAGTTTGTACTTTCATAGGAAATGCATATACAGTCCTGGATATTCCTCCCAGCTAGGAAACTAAATTGGATCCAAGAAATAATTTTATTGGCAATAGGGTCCATTCTCTTAGCTAAACGATGTGATATAATTTTATACACAGTGTTAATAAGGGCTATTAGCCTAAAAAGATGGATTTCAGAAGCATTGTATACTTTTGGGAAGAGGGTGAGAAATTGAGCATTAATACCATGAGGGAGGTAACCATTAATAAAGAAGCATTTAACTAGTCGACAAACATCATTTCCTACAATGTCCCAATGATGTTGGAAAAATGCATTAGTAAAACCATCAGGGCGAGGGGAACTATTAGGATTTAAACTAAAAACCACTTCCTTAATCTCATAGTCAATTGGAGTACTATTCAAAAGTTCATTATCATTATCCCCCACTTGGAGAGGGATGATGTCAGACTTGATATCCTTATTCTGATCAGGACCATTAAAAATGTTACTAAAGTAGGTAGTAACATGATTGGAAAGAGCCTCCTCATTATCAATAATTTTATCCCCATATTTGAGTAAGGAAAGAGGTCTACTAGCCTTTATATCCCTTTGCAGAGCATTAAAGAATTTTGTGTTTCTGTCTCCATCTTTAAGCTAGTTGATTTTAAGAGTTTGTTTCTTGGTATTTTATTTTAAAAAAATAAGAGAGTTAATTTTATTGCTAATATCTATTTCACGAGTTGGATCCCTAGTAAAATCATTATGGGTTAAATTAGTTTGTATTTGATTAAGGTCATACTCTAGGGAATTAATTTCATTATCAGTTTGTCGAACCTTTTCTTTACACCAGATCTTTAAACTTTTCTTTAAAATTTTGAACTTTATAATTCAAGAAAAGGCATAATTTGAGTTTATAGAATTCTGAGTATCCTTGAAAATTTTTGTACAATAAGAAACCTTGTTCCGTGAATTGTTGAACCTAAAGGGGAATATAGGTTTACTGTCTCTAGTTAAGAGACTCACCAAAAATGGATGATGATCAGAATTTAGTTTAGGAAAAGTAACATTGGAGATGGTATTCCATCTATCGAGAGTAGGGAAATTTGTGAAGGCACTATCCGACTTACTTTCTAATATTATATTATTTTGTCTTCTATACCAAGTGTATTTATCACCAACAAGACAAATTTACACAAGGTTGTTATCATCAATACAGAGTTTAAATTCCTTAGTTGAGATGCTTGATTGAAATTTTCCTAGTTTTTCGCTTGGTCCATGGATAACATTAAAGTCACAAATTGTGACCCAAGGAGCTTGAATTGTATTTTTAAGGGCGGATATATTGTGTCAAAGAGTTCTTCTATCTTGGTATCTATTGCAAGAATAAACAAAATTATAGAAGAAGGTATCATTATGAAAATTTATCTCACATGTCATGGATTAATGATCTGCATTATAGATAAACACATTATTGATAGAAATATGAGCAAAGACCCCTAATGAGTCACATTTTCTATTTTTAGAAGTTTCACCTATAAAATTATAACTATATTTATCTAAACTAGTAAAGGTCAAATCATAGGTTATTTTTGGCTCATATAGGGAAAAAAGCATAGGTTTATGTGTTAAAAGAAAAAATTTCAATGTTGTGATGGTGTCAGAGTTAGCAATACCCAGACAATTCCAATAAAAAATATTCATTTATACTTACGCTTGGGGTTGTTACCCTTATATTTGATACCTATGGAGTTCTTCCCCCATTTATATTTCCTTAATTTATTTGGAGAGTCCTTGTTGGACTTTGCATTTTTTCCCTGCAAGTTCATGGAAGGGTTAGGAGAAAAATCATTAATTTTTATACCTTTCAAGATTTCTTGTTGGACTTGTTTGTATTCCTCATCCTGAATTTACTCTATCTATCCCTTTCCAGGAGTTATGGATTTAATGACTGGAGTGTTCATACTAGCACTGTGTAGGTCCTCATTGTGCATGCCTAGTGCATTATGTTCAAAATGCTGTAGATTCTGTGCAGTATGCAGAGGAAGCATCTTGTGAGTAGGGCTGCTCAGTTCCTATGCATCATTGATCATTGCGTTTCCTTGATCTTTTGTGCATCTAGATGTTCTATCCTTATTAGGACAAGCCTCCTCTGCATTAATATCTTCCATATTGGAGCATTTGGAGCTGTGTGTATCATCAGTAGAATTATCATAAATCTCCTTGAATGTGTTCTTGCAAGGCAGACCATTGCAACTAGCTTGTTTAGTGGACTGTGCATTAACAGAATAGGAGTCCCATGGCTCTGAACCCTTATGTAAACCATTCAATTTGGAGTCTAAATCTTTTTCTTCCAAAGAACGAGCCCTGTCTCCAGTAGGCCTTTGCAAATTCTGCACTGAATCAGTTGTCACATCTGTGTTTTGCCCATTATTTTGATTCAGCTTAGTAATATCAGCCTGTATGCCATAATTGACAGCGTCGATGACCAAAGATGATATTTCTTAAAAAACAAGATTATTCTCCTCTTCAAATTCCTCCAACTCAACTATATCTGCCCAGGACTGCTTAGTAGATTATTTTGAGGTAGATGGTCCATCACTCTTCTGAATCCACTTCTCTTTGTTCTTCATATGTATCTCAGTTTTTTCTAAGTCATTTCTATTTGACTTATTTCTCTTCCTAAATTCAGTCCGATCCTTCTTAGTGGATGGGTGTCCTTGATTTTTAATCACTATATAGTTTATAACAGTATGACCAATGATTTTTCAATAATCATATAATGTGGGACTATGCTCATATTCAATTCTGACCTCAATCCTATATTCCTTAGAATTGAAGGTAATGACATGAGGTAGTGTTGACTCTAGATTCACTTCAACCATGACCCTTGCATGTTGTCCCAATTCACCATTCAATTTTTTCTGATCAACCTTTAAGGGAACTCCTATGCAAGAGGTAAGGTCATTTTAAATCTTACGGTGCCAAAAATACCAGCATAGTCCATGAAATCAGACCCATATCTGGGCCAGGGAATTCCTATGAGTAAAAGGGTTGAATGTATAATCCCAAGTAGATAATCGAAGGGCACCAGGTTTCAGCTATATATTTCCATGCTTCTAGAATCTATATAAATCCTCCCATGAGTGTAGGATAATATGAAAGTATCCCCTCCCAATTAGAACTAACTTCCAATTTGTTGATCCTTAGCAATTCCCAATCCTAGGTTTTATCTCATTTACTGGCCATGGCTTGTCACCTTGAAGATAAGAAATGTGGCCGAGAATAGAAAACTTACACAATTTATCCCTCTGTTGTAGTGCGTTAGGGTCTCCTTCAACCAAAAAACCTCCATCATCAATTTTTTTCACCTTTGGAGGCATCTTTGAGGGAGGGCTTTGTAGATCTTGGACTTTGAGAGCTTCAACAAAAAAATCCACTTGATTGGTTGTTGTAAGTCTCGAATGGAATATTTGGGAGTAGCGATGACTAGTTTTATGATAGGTGCTTCACGTTCAATGGATATTTTCCAATTTGGATCTAAATAAGCCATTGGAGTTCAGATTTTTCAATCCAAATAGTAGCCATCTTTGAGATTCACGAAGTAGGGTTTGTGAAATAGTCGTTCACAAACTTTCCTCTCTATTCTGAAATGTAGGATTCCCATTCTTCATCATTATATGATCAATTATTGGATTAATATCATAATAATTTCTAAATATTATCATTAAGGAAGACTATTTTTACATCCATTTACAAATCTCATAGTCTTGGAAGGTTTCAATGACAAGTAGAATCTTGATGGATTTCAACATTGAAACTGGTGAAAAGGTTTTGTCATAGTAAATGAAATGATTCTATTTAAACCCTTCTATAACTAGTCATGAATTTTTGGTAATGACTTCTCATTACATGCCTAGTTTCTTTTTTAATACCAATTTACAACCAATGGGATTTACATTTAATAGAGGATCTACCAAAATCCATACTTGGTTTTGGTACATGGAATCCATTTCAGGATTCATGGATTCTTTCCACTTGGAAACATCTCTGCCATTACTAATTCCTTGTAGGTTAATGAATTATTATTATCAACTAATAATTAGTCACCATCCTCTATGACTAGAAAACCATACTATTCTAGTTCTCTTACCTCTCTTATACTCCAATGTAGTATCTGTGTCTCTGGAAGAACTTCTTCTTCCCCAGGGCTTTGTGAAATCTGTTCTTATGAAAACTCTTGTATACCTTGATCCTAAACTTTATCAAAAGTATATATTTCTCCCACTTTCTATTTTATATTTGTGCTCCAAATCAAGAAATATGGAATGTCTTACCACTATTATCTTTTTTTAGGGGTCTTTTATGTAGTAACTCATTTTTTATTTTGGATATCATATAAGGGTACACTTTTTGCCTAGGGGTGCAGGTGTTTTACTAGAAGAGGCATTAAAAAAAATGCTCCACAACACCACACATGTAAGTATGAAAACATGAGTTTCTTCCCATTTCAGAATTGTTATGGTATACTGTATACCACTTCAGTTGGAACTTGGTTTAGTATTTGGGTTGTTATTTTTAATGTGTATCCTCAAAAGGATAAAAGAAGACTCAAATGACTCATCATTGATCTTACCACATCCAATAAGGTGCAGTTCCTCCTTTTAGTTACACCATTCTACTGATGTGTATAAAGAGGAGTGAGTTGAGATAGAATCCTAAAGTCACATAAATAATCAAGTCTTAATTAATATATTATCCACCATAGTTTGAGCATAGTTTCTTAATATTCTCACCAAGATAGTTCTCAACTTCATTATTTTATTACTTGAATATCTAAAAAGAATATAAATTATACCTCATCAAGTAAAAATATCCATATATACAAAAATCATCAGTAAAAGTTATGAAGTTTGAGTAACCATCCCTTGATTCAACAGGAAATGGTCTATACACATCTATATAAACTAATTAAAGAAGGTCATTTCTTTTTCACCTTTTCTACTAAATGGTTCTTTGTTCATTTTTCCTTATAAACATGTGTGATATACACCATGTGGTTTTAGTTTAGAATAATCTAAATATACATCTTTGTGTAATTTAGATTAATGATTTTCATTTACATGACCTTGTCGGTGATTCCAAAGTTGGGTGTGGTATGATTCATGTGAAGTAATTTTTTTATCCACTACCATTACTTGATTTTCATAATAAAACACATAAAGTATGTTATTTAAACGATCCTTACCATAATAAAAGATATAATTATAAAAGTAGAAACATTTATTTATAAACTTGAAAAAAAAATCATATGTATTGATTCTAGATATAGATATAATGTTTTTAGTAATCGATGAAATATAATAAAATCCCTTTAAAACCAAGATCATTAATGTTGGAAATGTAAGGTGGTAGTCACCAATAACCACAACAACAAATCTCTCTCTATTGGATGCTCATAGTTGAACCTATCCTAGGTTAATATTTTTTAATCAACTTGGTTCCTATATTTGAATACATATGTGAGCACCACAAGTTTTATCTAATACCTAATTTATAGAAAAAAATAAATTTCACTCGATACCAAATACACCTGAAGTTTAAACTTTCTTCTTATCCTTGATGAATTTTTTATTCCAGTGGACCTTATTTCAACATGTGAAACAAACAACATCCCATTACCTTGATTTATCCTTGATCTTCCTCTTCTTGGAAGGGTATAAAGAAGCTTTAGGATTAGATATCTTTTCTTTCCCTTTATATTTGTTCACCATAAATATGGAAGGATTTTAATTCTTCATCTCCTTATCTACTTGGATAATAAGAGTAAGTATACTTGGGAGAAAATTATCAACGTTCTTCATATTAAAATTTATAATAAAACTAGAGAATCTCTGAGGGAGTGATGCAATAATGAGATTGATGCCTAGATCGTTAGGGAGTTTATTCCCTTGAACCTCCTAGTGCTCAATATTTCTTATGAGATTGAATATGCTAGTCCTATCTGGGGAACCCTATCTAATCTTTCTATAAAAAATAGCCTTGAAGATATCAAACCATTATTGTCTAGCTTCTTCCTGGTATAGGCCATAGAAATACTCAAGCATGAAGTGTGTGTCTATGTTTTCATGAGACTTCATATGTTCACTAGACATAGGTCATAACATAAAACATTAAACTCTAACCACATCATTCATATGTTTTTAATAGATAAGAAACTCTTCATCACTCTCCTCCTTAGTAGGCATATTAGACATTGAGGATTCTAGCACATAATATTTTATTTCATGGATCAGCATATCCCAAAGGTGTCTAAACCACTCCTAGAAGTTACTACTAGTGATTATATGGTCTTTATATAATATATATAATAGGTATAGTGCGGATGAAAAACTTTCCATTTTTTAAAATTATAAAATAGAAGATTATCAGTACTTTGATTGATTAAAAATGATGTGAGAAATAATAATAATTAGTTTTATTAAATCTACCACTATTTTATTAAGTCTTAATAAAACTCATCACTAGACTTGGAATGTATAGTTTCTAGGAAATTATAGTGGAAAGGATCCATATAAACCTTTGTATAATCCCAAATAGGGTTGGTCAATCCACTTGAAGGTATTTAGGTAAGTAGGTCTTTTCCAACTGTGGGCTTGTAACTCCTTGATCCATTTAGTGGAATCCCCAATTTTGAAATCTAGACTTAGATTTCCTCAACATTTGACTCCAAGTTACAACAAGTCTATCAAGGGATACTTCTCTTGATGTAAGATAGTCAAGTAAATTCATAACTTTCATAAGAAATCTACATTAAAATTAAGTGTTCCAATGAGGGTTGGTCAAACACTTAGTTCTAAGGATTTCATTCCTAATCAAGTAATGGAAGTCTAAGTCTAACTTAATATATATTTTAGGGATTTTAATTTAATATGCATAAATTTTATCTTATTTTATCCTTTACACAACTTTCTAATTTAAGTGGATTTTACTTAATTAATTAACCATGTTGAATAAAACATTTAACACAATCCATTTATTTAAATTATATCTTTTCACATTAATTCATCTATTTATGAGATAATGGTCTTGCATCCATAAAATAAATATATCACAAGATAGAAATAAATAAATTAAAAATGACTTAATCATGAGCTTACCTAATGGTTGATTTATTGAGTGGAAAATAAATCAAACTTTTACCTAGGGGAAAATTCCTTGTTCTAGTCTTAGCACGAGTTATAGTATTTCTCCCGCACACCTGTGTATCTACTGGGTTGACATCATTATGGTTTCGTCTTGAATTGTCTCTAGGTTCCTTGGGATACTCCATTAATTACAAATATTTATACTTATATGAAAGTGAGGGGAACCAAAGGATTGGTTGATGTGGATTACATAAATAACCAAGGACACACATGACCTATATAATAATGGAGGGAGGTATGAAACACATGGAATAATATTTAATTTAATATTAAATAATTTAAAACCCATTAAATAAATCAAATTAAAACATGCAACACATACACAGGTCCCTATCAAGCTCATAAATGATCATGCATGCAACGTATACACAAAAGTAAACGAGTTAATATTCATTTCTATTCATTCATTATTATTAAGATAAACAAACTTGTATCAATTAGTTATTTCCCTTTCTAATTAACAACCATCCAAATTCATATATAGATACCCATCATAATGAAATTTATGGAAAATAAATGATAGAACCAATAATTACAGATAAGTACAATAAATTAATTGACCATTTAAAATATTCTAAAACCATTATTAAAATTTCAAACACAGTAGGTAATAATCAATAAAATGAGGTTTTAATGTTGTAATTATCAATTTAATGTAATTTAATTTTGTTCTTAATTGGGAGACTACATGGTGTGTACTTATTAGTTACAGGCCATGTACCTCTGTTGCCATGTACCTGGGATACATGCCGAAGGATTTAGTGTGCACCTTGGCTGGACTAAAAAACATGTACTAACCAGCTACACACCATGTGTTCCACTTTTTGTGTGTCTAAGTGACCCACTGAAGGACTCGATGTGTTCGTCAGATGCGGTAGCACATGATGTGTACAAGATAGCTACATGGTATGTATATCGCATGTTTTGTGTCTGCTTGTCTCAAAAAATGGCTTGGTGTGTACTTTATATGTGGTAAAGGATTAAATACACACAGTTTACACCACATACACATCATTTATATTATTTAATATCCAGTTTTTCAGTCTCACATGGTTTGATTGTGTATAATGACCACACAGATTGTATGAATTTTTCCACTAACCTATGCAGACCACATGGAGCATATGCCATCTACACACCGTGTGATATGAAATAATATATGCTAGGTTGGACTGATCTATACACAGTTTTCAATAAATGAACCATGTGTAATTACTACTCAGTGCATCTTGTATCCTGCAACACGACCAGGTGTAGTGCACTTGGGTACACAATATGTACTCTGACTACACACTGTGTAATCCCATGATATCCGACTAGATTCCTCATCACTTTCCAATAGAATCTCATATCATTATTCATATATTGTTATAATTAATAATATTTGAATCCTAAAAAAATAAATTAAAATTTTAAAAACATGTTAATTCAAATCAGATTAAAGAAAAAAAATATAAAATGAAAAATTCAACCATGTTTGTGTATATTGATAAATTATCAAATAAATAATTATAAATTTAAAACATGACCACTATGATACCACTTTAAGGCTGTAGGAACAATATAAGAATCTTGGTGGATGATATATTAAAATTTATTTTAATTTAGATTTTTCTGAAACCTCAAGAGAGGATCTGTAGCGACTCAGGTTTTGTCCCTGTCAGACTTTGGAAAAATCCTATTAATAATTCCAGAGCTAGGTGCAAAGACGGTGTGCTATTCTGAGCCCCGGTGTGCCCGAAATTAATTTTATAAAAATATTAAGTATTTTTATACTATGCACATGGCAGGGGTATGTTATCTCCTAAAAGGTAGCTCAGAACGGAAACCTGAGTGCACGGTTGCGTCTATAGCGTACCGTTTACCCTAGGCGGGGTGTAAACTTTGCTGGCGCGGGCCTGCTGTGAAAAAAGCCACCAGGGACATTTTCGTAAATAAATGAAAATGTTTATTTATCAGCGTTAGCTCGAATAAATTCTGAACGGAGTCTCGGATAAAAAATCTGAGCCTAAAATTGCATTCATAATGGTGCATTTACCCTAGGGGCGACCTAATCTTCTCCACACAGGGAGGTCTGGTCGGGGGAGTTATTTTTAATCAATTAAATCAATTAATTAAATAGGGGAAATCAATCAAGCCCCCACATTTCTATCCTATCCATGTGTTGGAAATCCCCCTTCTCTCATCCTCCTTTCTTCATCTTCGATCCACCAAATCAAGCAAACGAAGCGGCGTCAGTCTCAGATCTTGACGGCGGATGCTCCTGGGTCGTACATCAGTAGCAGCGGAGCGTGTGAAGCTTCAACGGTCCACCAAAAGGTTGGAAGTTTGAGTTTTAAAAGCTCTGATCCCATTTTTTTGTTTTTTTCTTCAAATTTTTGTAAGGTTTATGTAGTTTGGGTCCCGAGCTTTCCGAAATATGTTTCAAATCTGAATTTGGAGCACCGGGGTGCTCCCGGTGGCTCCTGGAAGTTTTCCAGCAGCCATGGTGGATTATGGCGAAGCAATGGTGGTGCAGAAGTGGCACGGAAATTTCTGGCGGCATAGCGGCATAATCTGGTGGTGGCGCAGTGGTTTCGGGCAGCGGCGCGACGGTTTCTGACGAGGCAGGCGGTGGTCTGGCCAGGTTTTTCTGGGGGTTCTTTAAACCCCTGTAACTCGCAAACCGGAAGTCCGATTTGAGATCCATTTGTGAAGACATGAAGCTTGAATCAAGAAAGACCTCTTGAGATTCTTTAGGGAATTTTTTGAGTTGGGTTTTTGGCCCAGAGCCATGAAATGTTGAAAATAATAATAATATTTTATTATTTTCAACTTTGATCTACCATAACTCCTGCACGGAGTGTCCAAATGACATGCCGTCAGTGGAATTGAAACCCTGATGATATGGATGAATTTTCAAGATAGTTTCCATGTGTTGGGACTGAGAATAGGGTCTATACCCCATGAGGCTGGGTTCCGGTGTTTGCGGAGAAACATGACTTTTTCGCCGGGTGTCCGTTTTGGACGATCGAGTAGTCAATCTCGTGTGTTTTTCTGAGGGGATCGAAATAGTGTGATCCTCTTGATGAGTTTTGAGATCATGGTGTGGGTACCACCCGGGCTGGCTACAGTGAATAGCACCTTGTTCACCGGGTGTTCGTTTTGGACGATCAAGTAGTCGATCTCATGGGGTTTTTTGAGGGGATCACAATGGGGTGATCTGCTTGATGAGTTTTAGGATCATGTTGGGGGACCCACATGGGCAGGCTATAGTGAATAGTACCTTGTTCACCGGTTGTCTGTTTCGGGCATATATCTGTGTGGATGTTCATGGTATATGTATGGGAATATACCTGAGTAGACGTTCGTGATATATTCATGGGCGTATACCTGTGCTGATGTTCAAGGTGTATGTATGGGAATACACCTGAATCAAGCTGACTAGTTGTGTTTAGCCGAGGATGGTCTTGAGATGGAGTTTCTCCCTCGTTTGGGTTCCCCCTGGCTGGGTTGATCCGACTATTTCCTTTCAGTTGCTCTCTTTTGTTTTGGGTTTTGGGGTGCCTACTGAGTATTTTTATACTCACCCCTACATGGGATTTGCCCGCACATGTTTGTGTCTTGTGCAGACCACAGGCCTTTCGATGGAGTTCTAGGAGGACCCGGAGCAGGCAGAGCTTAGTGAGTGAGACTGACCGGGGTGTTTACTGGAGCTGTGCCAAGGAGCTTACCGGTGGGTGCATTTGGCAGCATTTCCCTCCTTCTGAGCAGGTTGGATGCTTTTTAAGTTTTCTTTTGGTGGGCTGTGTTTTTCCATATTGTACTTTTACTGTACTCTGGTTGTGGGTTAGATTTATGCATGAATTTTTTTCCAGTTTTATATATATCTCTACACTGTTGCTTGGAGGTGTATGTGGATGCATGTGTACACGTATCTTAGGCTAATTCCTCCCTTGTGTGTGATAGCCTACTCGGTGCTAGTCGCCCAGCCCTGGCCTATTGGAGGCGGGATTTGGGAGTCACGGATTGAGCCCCATTGGGTCAGGTCACAACAGAGTGGTATTAGAGGAGGTTCTACCTTTGGGATCTCAGAGCATAGCTGGTCTAGTAGTGAGTTTGGTTTGGGTTACATAGCGGTAGTGTCAAGATTCTTCAAGTTCTACTTCCAGTCCATGGACTCTAGTGTTGGTGCGGCGGCCGACGTATCCATTCACTAGGACTCTGATAACCTGATTTTCGACTCAGGACGTTTGGACACTAGTCGCAGGGACATAATGGTACATGAATCATATAGGACTGGGTTTTGGGTTTTTTCTTGTCCTTCTTGAGTCAGCTATCCAGATATACTCTTTGAACTTTGTGCATCTTGATTGTATTTTAGGATGTATCCATGATGACAGCCAACAAGGGTTTCGCAGCGGGATTGGGGTGACGATCCGCCCCGTGTAGAGGCTGTATACTAGGGCATAGGTTCTGAGGCAGCACCTCTAGGTGGTACATCAGTTGAACCAGCACCTGTCGAGCAGTTGGTTTTGTCGATAGTGCAGGATGAGGTTGCACGCAGGTTGAGTGCACTACACGAGTTCCAAAGGCAGCAACCTCTGAGGTTTCAGGGTGATCCAGACCCTCAGGCAGCTGATGACTGGCTCGAAGCAGTCACTTGAGTTTTCTGCCTAGTGAGGACACCCCCAGATCAGATGGTGGTCCTAGTGGAGAGCCTTCTGCATGGTTCGGTCAGGCAATGGTGGAGTTTGGTGATGCAATCCCATGATGAGGAGACACTCACATGGGCAGTGTTTGAACAGCTCTTCAGGGAAGAGTTCTATTCGGTGATGCTGAGGTCAGTGCAGATTCAGGAGATTCTGCAGCTTCGGAAGGGGGGAATGACTATATCGGAGTACTCAGCGAGGTTTACAAACCTATCACGCTACTCCCTGGATATGGTTCGCGACCCGTTCTTTAGGGATTAGGCCTTCGAGAAGGGCCTACGCAGAGACATCTGGGAAGGTGTGGTTTCTTTGTGTCTACCCACCTATGCTAGAGTATTGGAGCGAGCCTTGGTGGTGGAGAGCTTTCTAGCTGAGCAGATTCAGCTCGTCAGTGTTGGGTACGTGGCAGCTGAGAGGTTGACATCTGGTAGCTGATGACAGACTCAGGGGCGCGGACGTATGTGATGTTTCAGGAGGCGACCCCAGGATGGAGGATTTGAGGCTCAGGGCTCACAGGGCCCACATGCCAGTTTTGGTCAGCTGTAGGAGAGGTGGTGTTACGCTTGCGACGGTTGGGGACATCTTACTAGAGATTTTTTGACCCGTCGTGCTGCTGAGAGGGAGCCAGTCGATAGGCCGCCTTGGCAACGACAACATCTCGAGTTTGGAGGTCCGCAGGGCAGCAGACATGGTGATGGAGCTAGTGCAGTAGTGGGTGGTGGTAGGCGGTATGAGATGCCACCACCACCACTCCCAGGTGGTCCACACTGAGCTCAGGGAGCTGGAGGGTGAGGGTAAGGACAGTTTCATGCCCTAGAGGCTGTAGACCCAGAGGCTCCACGGATGGATAGAGGTACACCTTGTGTCCTTTCTACTTTCTGCAGTAGTTTTGATAGACACTATTTAGCAGTACTCTTCCCTTTCCATTACTTGCTCGGGTTTTGTTCAGGGCGTTGGTAAGACCCTGTGTGGGTGTTGTTCGACGTGCTTCGAATGCATGAAGAAGAAGGATCCTTCCCCCATAGAAACATATTTTTGTGATGCGATCAAAACTGTGCTGGAAAGTCAGTTCCGCCCAAAGCGGATAGTGTTGAGGTGTGGTGGATGAGTCCCTCTGACTTATGTGTTTGGGAAGGGGTGTTTGTTGGTGAACTCGCTGGCATGAGAGAACCAGTTGAGAGTCCAGTTTCTTTCCTTATGATTATGTATTTTTGAGGATGAAAGGTTCTAAGGTGGGTACGATGTAGCGACTCGAGTTTTGGCCCTGTCATACTTTGGAAAATTCCTATGAATAATTCTGGAGCTAGGTGCGAAGACGGTGTGCGATTACGAGCCCCGATGTGCCCGAAATTAATTTTATAAAAATATTAAGTATTTTTATACTATGCATGTGGAGGGGGTGCATTATCTTCTAAACAGTAGGTCATAATGGGAATTAGAGGTCACAATTGCGTCCGGAGCGTGCTGTTTACCCTAGGCGGGGTGTAAATTTTGCTGGCGTGGGCCTGCTGTGGAAAAAGCCACCAGGGGAATTTTCGTAAATAAATGAAAAAAATTATTTATGAGCGTCCGCTTGAATAACTTCTGAATGGAGTCTTGGATCAAAAATCTGAGCCCGTCGCTGCATTCAGAATGGTGCGTTTACCTTAAGGGAGACCTAATCTCCTCCGTGCCGAGAGGTCTGGTCGGGGGAGTTATTTTTAATTAATTAAATTAATTAATTAAATAGGGGAAATCAATAAATCCCCCCTATTCCTATACTCTATGTGTGTTGGTGAGCCCCCTCCTCTCCTCCTCCGCTCTTCTTCGTCGATCCACCAAATTGAGCAAACGAAGCGGAATCGGTCTCGGATCTTGACGGTGGACGCTCCTAGGTCGTGCAGCAGCAACAACAGAGCGTGCGAATCTTCGGCGGTCTGCCAAAAGGTAGATGGTTTGAGTTTTAAAATCCAGGATCCTATTTTTGTGTTGTTTTTCTTCAAATTTTTGTAAGGGTTGTGGAGTTCGGGTCCCGAGCTTTCCGAAACATGTTTCAGATCTGAATTTGGAGCACCAGGGTGCTCCCGGAAGTTTTCCAGCGGCGAGGGCGGTGGCCATGGAGGATTCTGGAAAAGCAACGGCAAAAGTGTGGAAATTTCCAGTGGCAGAATGACGGAATCTGGCGGCAGTGTGACAGTTTCTGGTGGTGGTGCGGTGGTTTCCGGCGAGGCAGGCGGTGATCCGGGCAGGGTTTTTCTGGGGGTTCTTTAAACCCCTGTAACTCACAAACCAGAAGTCCGATTTGAGATCCGTTTGTAGAGACGTGAATATTGCGTCGACACGGAACTCTTTAGATTCTTTATAGAATTTTGTGAGTCGGGTTTTTGGCCCGGGGCCATGAAACATTGAAAATAATAATAATATTTTATTATTTTCAACTTCGATCTACCATAACTCCTGCACGGAGTGTCCAAATGACGTGCCGTCAGTGGTGTTGAAACCCTAATGCTACAGATGAATTTTAAAGATATTTTCCTGTTTTTGGGACTGAGAATAGGATGTGGGTGCCACGAGTATGGGTTCCAGTGTTTGCGTAGAAATGTGACTTTTCCGCCGGGTGTCCGTTTTGGACGATTGAGTAGTCGATCCCATGTGTTTTTCTGAGGGGATCGAAATGGTGTGATATTCTTGGTGAGTTTCAAGATCGTGGTGTGGGCCCCACCCGAGCTGGATATGGTGAATAATAAATTGTTCACTGGGTGTTCATTTTGGATGATTGAGTAGTTGATCTCGTGGGGTTTTCCGTGGGGATCACAATGGTGTGATCCGCTTGATGAGTTTCGGGATCATGGTGTGGGACCCACACATGTAGGATACGGTGAATAGTACCTTGTTCACCGGTTTTCTATTTAGGGCATATATCTATGCAGATGTTCATGGTATATTTTTGGGCGTATACCAGAGCAGACGTTCATGATATATGCATGGGTGTATACCTGTGCTGATGTTCAAGGTGTATGTATGGTACACCTTAATCAAGATGACTAGTTGTGTTTAGTCTAGGATGGTCTCGAGATGGAGTTTCTCTCTCATTTGGGTTCCCTCTGGCTGGGTTGAGATGAATGTTGCCTTTCAGTTTCTCTCTTTTGTTTTGGGTTTTTGGGGTGCCTATAGAGTATTTTTATACTCACCCCTGGACGGGCTTTTCCCGCACATGTTTGTGTCATATGCAGGCCACATGCCTTTTGACAGAGTTCCATGAGGACCTGGAGCAGGCGGAGCTTAGTAAACGAGACTGATCAGGGTGTTTACCGGAGCTATGTCGAGGAGCTTACCAGTGGGTTCATTTGGCAGTGTTTCCCTCCTTCTGAGCAGGATGGACACTTTTGTAGTTTTCTTTTTGTGGGTCCTATTTTTCCCTCTTGTACGTTTTCTGTACTCTAGTTGTGGGTTAGATGTATGCATGCATTTCTTTCCAGTTTTATATATATCTATGCACTATTCCTTGGAGGTGTATGTGGGTGCGTGTGTATAGGTAGCTTAGGCTAATTCCTCCCATGTGTGATAGCCTACTCGGTGATAGTCACCAACCCCCGACCTATTGGAGGTGGGCTTGAGGAGTCATGGCTTGAGCCCTATTGGGTCAGATCGCAACAGGATCTTGCACATTAAATTTATAATTAATTTATTTAAATGTAGAAGAAATGAATACCTCACCATAGGATCCTTTCTTTGATGATGTTGTTGATCTTTTGAAAACCCTTTCATATTAAATTCACTACACTATAAGGATTCAAGTGTATAATCCCACTAGTGGTGATCCACATGTTCTCCTTTGATCTCTGAGTAACGCCAATTGATTTTCAGGTGCTAGTGCAGTGAATCAAATGTATTTCATTGTTTGTCTAGATTATTATAAGATTATTTAGTCTTGATAGAATTATTTTCATTCATGAGAGGAAAAAAGGGGAATTTGAGAGAAAGATAGAGAGAAGTTTAGTGTGCACAATGATTTTATATTTTCTATTTTTGATTAACCCTACACAATTGACATAACCATATATTTATAGATATAGGGTTTAGGCTAAAATATTATTTAATATTGTAGTGGACCTTAAATAATATAATAATATTTAATAAACCCCATTCCAAATAATAATAATAATAATAATAATAATAATAATAATAATAATAATAATAATAATAATATTTTATGGAATGAACACTAACTTGCATAATATTAAATGTTATTTTACTAGCTTGTAAATTAATATTTACCACCAGACTCAGTCTTGGTCCATTCAAACTCATTGGTATTTATTGAATACCTAAATAAAATATTTCTTTAATCCATAAATATTTGAAATCAATAAAACATGAATAATATTATTTCTCTGTTTTGAGAAAAATATTTATTCCATTAATTAAATTCAAATATAATTTAATCGAGATCAATGGAAACACTTACTATGTGACCCTCTAGGATTATTTCTCATTGGAATTAGGTGGGATTACCTAAAGTCCAAGATTACTATCTATAAATGGGCCAAGGAATCCAAGAGAAAAAACTTAGTATTACAATAGTGAAAACCATATATGAATTTTAATTTCATAATATAATCCCCTTTTCATAATATCTTATAATTTTTTTTCCATATCTACGTCATCAAATTATATGTTCGATACGTATTTCTTTGACTATCTAAAATAAACACATATTTACACCATTACCATGGAATTTAATGCGATGGTTCTATTCTAATTAATGGTTTGAGGTATCAACTTCCATAAATAGAGAAGGGAAAAATTCTTCATCAACTTATCTATAAATAACATGCCATTCATGTTGCACCCAACATACCCTATTTTCATCTAACATATGGCATGGTGGTTTTGGTCAGTAAATCTAAGTGTTCAAGTCATAAAATGCATCAATAATAATATTAAAGTCTAAGGACCAGCACACACACTCACATGTAGGAATATTCAATGAAACCAAAACATGTGGAATTTATACTTGCAAGTTTGTTCTCATAATCTCCCATCTTGGATATTACCAAGTGAAAAATTCATGAGAAGAAGCCCCATCCTATTATGAACACTCACACCTGACAAACACATTTTATGTGTCCCATTATAGAATGTTATTCAAGTGTAGATCTATATTTGAGAATATTATCATAACATTTAAAGGTTCTCATTATTGCTGGGAACTTCTATGACCTTATAAATGTGATAGATACCCTGGGGCATTATTAAATTAAATTAATGAACAAAAATGAACTATATTTAATAATATGTTTTATTAATATTCAAATCATTGAATATATATGCAATCAAAGTACAAAAATTTGGTCATAGGACACCAATTCCAATAGCTGTGACATTAACTTCTTTATCTATGAGATCCTTGGTCTATTTCTAGATGATATGCCTATAATTTAAATGGTTATGCCTAATTACATTGGGAAAGAGGCCTATAGAGTCACACACTTGGTGTATCCATAATCTCAATTAAATTCTTGTACTGAATTTAATAAGTTAAAATAAATATTATTTATTCGGGTTTGGTTGATCACCATAATTAAATCACAAGTTATTTAAAATAATAAGAGAGTTAAATAATAATAATAAATATTCATTTTTAAGTTTGATGAATAGAATATTTATTTTTCATCATAGAATAATGTAGTGATATTTATTTATTAAATAGTCATTATTCATGGATCGGTAAACCTCTACGAGATAAAGCGAACTGAACTAAATAGTTCAATTGTAAATGACGTAAATGATATTTATTTATATTCATAAATGTGTTTCACATGCCAAAATATTAATAATAATATTATTATCATTATTGTACACGAGTTCAATTAAGAATATTAATGTTAGTAAGGGGTTTGTGTGCTATTTACCAACCCTATGCATGAAATAATAAATATATAATTATAACACTTTTCATAATCATTATTGGTGAGAAAACTGGATAGAGAGAGACTCTCTCAATCCCTATTGAAATATATATATATATCTAGAAAACACTCTATCCTCCTCTCTCATGACTTCAACTGATAATCAAGAGTTATTTATCCTTTAAGAAGAATACTCCTACAATCAACCATGAATAATGAAAGCGATCAGGACCAGTCATTCTAGTACCTGATGATTCTACAACAATGTTCAAATAGTGAGGTGCATATGCGGATCACCAATAGAGAGATTCTGCACTTGGATCTAACAATATAGTGATGGTATGATTAAATCTAGTCTATTGGATCATCAATGAAAGCAGAATTAAAAGTTGAGGTAATTCTTTATTAGCTCATAAATTAATTATAAATTATATGTGGTGATCCTCCTCTTATAGTTATGTTGTTTTAATCTAGTCCAGTAATCTATGGTTTTCATTAGACATTATGTTTCAATCATTTGTGGAAACAATTACACGTAAATTAAGATTGAAAATCTGAGTTTTTCATACCATATAACATGATTCAACTATACCTAGAACTTACAAGTGGTATTAGAGTGGTCATATGTTTAATTTATAATTATTTATTATTTGTTGATTGGTTTCATTCATTTGAGTTATCTTATAATTATGTCGATTCATTTTTATATTTAAATATCATCATCTCTTATTTTCTTCATTCTATCTAATATAACTAGTAAATGGTTAAAGTTTAAAAATAAATAATCATCTGAAGAACATCATATGGAGGTGTCAAAGTTTCTTCCTAGAAAAAACTAGAGTACATGACGAGTATTTACAGTATATATTCCATTTATTTTTGTTTTCACATCTGTATCTTGTGAGAAAGTTGAACAGATCCATTGAAATCAAATCTAATATTCAATAAAAGAGGATTGGTGTGTTGATTTAGATAGACCAGAACATGGATTGAAGGACTACACACTGTGTAACCACTATATACGACATATATTCTCTATTTTCTCACATCCAAGAACACATGGTGTCCCAAGTGTTCCATATGTTAGATACACAACATGAGGAATGAAATTCCATGAAAATACAAGGTCACATGCTGTGTATGTTTGAAAACATACCATGCACCTCAAGATTGTCTGTGGTAGGAAACACGACCAGTACCTTAGTGTGTTCTATGAAAATGGATAGAATACAACACATGCTATGTAATAGTGTAAACATCATGTACTATTGTACACGTTGTGTAGTCTGCTAAAGGCAATGTGCCCAATTTTTTTTTCCTGGAGAAAAAATAAATATATTATCAAACCCATTCACATGTATTCTGTATTCCATTTATTTAAAAAATTACATGACATGTCATAGGATTGATAATTATATATTAAATCCATTATTTGTTAAAATTTTGTATTAGCACACAAATTTTTATCCATGTACACTTGTGTAATTAATTAATTTTAAATGAAATTAATTTTTTTTAAATTATATATGATGGTGAGTTAAGGATTCTTGGATGGAATTAAGATAAATTGAATAAATTATATTAATTCATGTCACATTATCTTAAATAAATAACAAATAGAAGTTATTGATAACAAGATTGAAAATGTATTATCATTACTTGTTATGTGTATGATCATGAGATTATAATAGACCTTTGTATATTATTGATTTATTTTAATTTATTTGTATTAAATTATTATTGATGGCCTACATGACATCCCCTCCTCCTTATTATGTAAGTGATTTTGCGTCCATGGTTTCTTTTATATAAATCCAATTTATCTAATTCATTGGATCCTCTCACTAATATGTGAGTAAAAGATTATATAAGGATAGATCTCCCAGGTGAGTGTAGGTGTTCTAAGTCTAGGATCCATGGTGAAACTAATCAAGGAAATACAAAAGATCCAAGGAAGAATGCTGTAACACAAACCAAGCTATTGTTCAGGGTGTATTCCCCAAGGGTAAAGGGTTAGTTTATCATCCTCTAAATAAACTAACCATTAGATAATATCATGATCATTCCACTTCTATTTTATTTATATCAATTTAATGGTTAATTATTTATGTTTTTGGATGTTGTACGATCACCTAATAAATTAATTAACAATCATTCAAGATGGAATAAATATAATTGGATTATGAATTCATGTTTTATCAGACATGTTTAATCACTTAAGTGAAATCCACTTAATATTAACAAGCCATGTGAAAAGATAAAATGATATTTTACACATAAATAATGAAAATAACTCAATAAAAATATTAATTCGGTATAGAAATCAACTATTTAAATTAGAATTGAACTCATAGTTCAAATTGTAAGAACAAACCAAGTGGGGGTGCTGTAAATTATCATGGAACTTTTAGCTTGAAGTTTTGGGTTAATATAAATTAGTTTACATCAAGGGTTGAATTCCCAAGAAATAATTAGTGTAACTAAGAGACAAGTGTTGATTAAATATTTAAAACAAGATTTCAAGATTGGGGTGTTCACTCAAAGGATTAAAGAACTATGAGTTAATGTTGTTAGAAAGTTATTCCTACCTAAAATCCTTCAAATAACTTTTTAGGCCAAAGTCTAGGTTATAAGAAGAGAATTATAGATCCTTTCCACTTGAATATAAAATCAAAAAGATATTCCAAAACTGATGGTGAGGTCTATTGGGTTTAAAAAATTAGTGGGATATTAATGGAATTTAATTAAATTTAAATTGGTTAATTTATTTTTGTAATAAAAAAGTAAAAATTATATTTTATTAATTTTTTGAAAATGGAAAATCAAACCAATTATACAGTATCACTATGATCCATACTAGATAAGGATAACTTTCTCATTAGAATGAATTTTCTGGAATTGTACAAGTTCTTGCACGTTATACTACTCTACAAATAAAAATTATAAGTGATGGAAACCCAAATTTTTGAGTTCATTTCCAAAGAGTCCAGTGAGGAATAAGTATCTCTCTATTTGAAGCATGTTGAATAGATTTCCAATGTTTCATGTTATCCTCCATTCCCAATGTGCAACTAAAAAAATATGAGGATCTCTATGTGTATAACATAGTTTCTCACCTTTAGGATATCTATCAAGATAAGTCAAGATCAAAGTAATATGAGATATCCAATGCACCATTCACTAGAAATATTAGAGAGTTTGTTCCATCTAGGGAAAATGACATCCAGATGATTGGCTACATTGATATCCTAAACATCTTAGGTTTTAATATCCCTGATGAGATATGAAAAAATATCATTCTATCCTCACCACCCAAAAAATTATCCAATATTATTATGAATTATAATATGAGTAATAACAATAAGAAACTTTTGAAACTTCTTACTCTTATTATCTAAGTTGGTAAAGACATGGGGCATGATAAAACCTTGGTATTTATAGTTAATAATAAGAGTAAGAATAAGTGAAAAATGTTTAAGACTCATTTTAAGTCTAAGGCTTTAGAGAATTATCCTTATAAGAAGAAGAAGATCTAGAGCTAAGGAAAAGAACTGGATGTAGTATGGTTTTCATGTGGAAATTAGGTCCACTATAAGAGAAATTGAACCCATCCAGAGAAGAAATGAGAAGCTTCAGGTTCATATGTTATTGAGTGAAATATTTTCATATCTGTAATTTGGGTATTAGATGCTATATTTAGTGCTCACATTTGTATCCAAATACAGAAACCAAGTACATTTTAGAAGATTTCCAGAGATGTGGTAGATCTATAGGCTACTAATGGAGTGAGGATGAATTATATAGCCATGGGATATTACCATCTCACATTACTGACATGATTTATTTTTGGTTTTAAAGAATTGTTTTTATGTACCCAGAGTTACTAAGAAAATTATTTCTATTTTTTTTAGAAATGGATGGATTTATTTTTAGATTTGGAAATAATGGTTTCTAATTTTATAAATATAGCATATATTATGGTATGAAATAGTTTAATAATGGGCTTTGTGTATTAAATTAAGAAAATAAAATATTGGTAATTAATAATGAAACAAATACATGTAACTCATATAACACTCGGTTATGTTATTGTTGTCTTGGTCACATAAATGAGAATTGTTTGAAAAAGATCTATTAATATGGTTAATAAGACTCTTTTATGATTAAACTACTTGAAAAATTTCATTCTTATTTACAAGGTAATATGACCAAACCACCATTTGGTGGTCAAGGTGAAAGAACCACAACGATTCTAGATTTGTGCACACTGATGTGTGCAGACCCTTTTAGGAAGAGGATAGAGGAAGAATCTCATAATTTATTAATTTTATTGATTATTTTAGTATGTATGGTTATATCTACTTGATGAGGTATAAGTCTGAATACTTTGATATGTTCAAATATTTCAATAATGAAGTTGATAATCATCTTGAAAAAAAGATAAATAAAATTTGATTAGATCAAGGTGGTGAATATCTTAACCAATACTTTATTTACTTTCTACAGAAGTTGGGGATTCTATCTCAACTCACTCCACCTTATACACCATAGTGGAATGGTGTTAGTGAAATGATGAATCATACACTACTGAACATATTAAGGCTGATAATGAGTTAAGAAATCCTTACACTATCCTTTTTGGGATATTCATTACAAATGACATCATACTTACTAAATCGAGTACCAATTAAATCATAAAATGGTATTCACTTCGAGTTATGGAGTGGAATGAAACTTATCTTTTCACATTTTTATGCATGGGGTTGTGAAGCATTTTTTAAGGCTATATCAAGTAAAAAATTAGCACCCCAAGGCACAAAGTTTTTCTTTATAGGGTATCTCAAAGAAAAAAGAAGATACTATCTATACAACCATTCAAACAATAAAGTAACTATCATAAGAAAAGTCATATTTCTTGAGAGGGAGCACATACTCAAGGAGGATAGTGGGAGAAATATTTAATTCGACTAAGTTGATGCTCAATATACAAAAGAGTTGGTACAAGAACTGATTCCATAGGTCTCTATGAAAGATTTTTTTCCTGAAACAAAAGTAATACATAGGATCACTAGAGAGTTAAGATAACTAGGTAGAAATATTTTTCTATTCACTGATGATTTTGACTCATTATTGGTTGACAATAATGACCCTTTCTCCAACAAGGAGTTAGTAAAGAGATCAGAAGCTATAAAATGATAAGTATCCATGAATCCTGAGATGGATTCCATGTATCAAAAATATTTCTGGGTTCTGATTAATCCACAATTTTATGTAAATACTATTGGGTGTAAATGGGTATTCAATATAAAGATGCAGATGGAGGGTAAATTAATTACTTCTAAAACATGGGTAGTGGATAAAGGGTTTAGATTATTTCAATAAATTACATATGAAGAAAACTTTTTCTCTAGTTTCAATGTTTAAATCCATCAGAATTTTTCTTTCCATAGTATCTCACCACGACTATAAGATTTATAAAATGGATGTCAAAACTTCATTCCTAAATAATAACCTTCAAGAGGATGTGTATATAACATAAACAAAAGGGTTTTTGACTCCAAGAAATGATTAAAGGGTATACAAGTTGTAAAGGTATATTTATGGATTAAAGCAAGTATCTAGGTCATGAAAAATTCAGTTCAATGAATCCATAAAATAATTTGGTTTCATTAAGAATGAATGTGATCCATGTGTTTAGAACTGGTTTAGCGGGAGTATATTAGTTTTCATATAAGTATATTTTGATGAAATTTTATTAATTGGAAATGATATACCATCCTTACAAGCTCTTAAGAAATGGTTGAGAAAGTGATTCTCCATGAAGGACTTAGGTGAATCAACCTACATTATAGGGATCAAGATCATGCCTGATACATCTAAGAGGATGCTTGGACTAAGTCAAGGGACATACATTGAAAAGATACTGAAGATGTTTGTCATAGGATAATCCAATGGGGGATTGGTTTCAATGTCCCATGGTATATATCTTTCTAAGAAAATATACCCTTCAAAATAAGTGGAAAGGGAGAGAATGGGTAAGATCCTATTCACTTATATGATAGGTTACATCATGAATGTCCTGTTTTGTATAAGGTTTGGTTTCCTATATTGTTATCATGATAAAAAAATATCAAGAAGATACAGGTGAACATTATTGGACTACTTTGAAGGCTATCCTTAATTATATAATGTGAACTAAGGGTATGTTCCTGGTGTATGGAGGAGATAAAGATCTAGTCATCAGGTGCAAGAGCTTCATGATGTGCGCCCCAACCTTCCGATTTCGATCACTGAGTTTAACAAGGCATCGGGCCTCCATAGCTTCTCGTTAATCACTCAATTCTCGAAGAGAAGACCCTGGTTGATGTATTTGACATGTTTGTGTTCAGTTCTTGGGATTTGCAAGAAAGGGAAATCATAGGTTTGCTGGACAACCGAACAAATTTAATACTTTTCGCTTCGGAGTAAGATCTAATAAAGGCATGGTCGAGGGCTCCCCGCATCTGCAATGGCTCGCGATTCTTCCTATCCCAATAGTCGTACGACTTTAATATGAAGCGCGACTCTCCATCAGTGGTGGTCTGGGTAAGTTTACCGAATCTACCACTTCCTTTTTAGAATACATCATTTGTTAAAGCCCTTGGGAATCTTCTAGGTAGATACTTGTGTTCGGATAGTCTGACCAATGCGGTCTCTCACCCGATTAATACTCGTGTGTGTGTGGAGGTGGTAGCATCAAAGGCTCCTTTATACTTCATCTAGATTACCGTTGGGGAAGAATTACGGTGTAAGAAAACTGTGGTATATGAGTCATGGTTTCAGTTCTGTAAGGTTTGCAAACAGTTGGGTCATTCTCTGGAGATTTGCAGGCGGGAAGCTAGGGTTTCTGAAATTCTGGAGGACGTGCACAATGGAAATCGTGGCACTCCTATGAACGGTGTGATGGAGGATGTTATAGCTGAAGGAATTGATGGGGTTGGATGCAGTAGGCATGGTGCGGGAAGTGGTCCACTGAGTGCTGCTACAATGACTCAGTTTGCAGATCTGGGAAAAGGTGATACAGAGACTAGCACGAAGGCATTTGGCACGAGGCTGCTTTCTAGTGACAACTAAGTGAGGAAGGAGAAACCGTAGGTTAGTCCTACTAATCCGAAAGTTAAAGAGGTGTTTTTCAGACTGATAAGTGACCTCAGTGGCGGGAGCAGATTTGTCACATGGCGCAATGGAAATGCAGTGGACATGAATATCCAATATCAACCCACAGGTGACTCCATTCCTGGTATCAATGTTGAGTGTACTAGAATACAGACTAACTGTGCTACATGGAGAGTGGTTCTTGAGGACTTATGCACACAACCACAGTTCATGGGGCATGGTTTCATTCAAACCAGCCAGGCCGAGAATCTTGGTATGACAACGGCGGATGGGGAGGCTGATTTGAGTAGGGAAAATAATCTGCTGGGAGTTAATGAGGACAGGACTGGAAGGATTGTTCATATGGTGAAGGAGGGAGGGGAACTGACCCCACCAAGGGTGTCTGGGATTTCACAGGTGCCAGAGCAGCGGGGGGTTCTGGTGGAGGAGTTTATAGCGGGAGTAGAGGGTCCCAAACAGGATGACCGGAGGTTGGGAAGGCAGGGGATGAATAAAGAGGTGGTCCCTTCAAGCAATGTGGTTTGTCCAGGGGCCGAGCATGCTGGTGTTCCCTCCTGTGAAGAAGTGGTCAGGGGGGTCCAGTACTCCATACAGGTGGGAAATCAATTTGATGGCCTCAATATAGAAGGGCTTAACAATAATCATGAAGAATCAGATTGTGAAAATGGGGAACGAGTGGAGCTTTCCAGGGGATCCAATAAGAGTATCTCTGCTAGTGAAACAAGCCCGAGGGGTAGGAGTAACAAAAGGAGGAAGGGAAGGAAAGACTACTCCTCCTTGGCACCTCCTACAAGGAATCGGTCTTCAAAAAAGAGAGTGGATGAGAGGGTGGCCTCTGAGGCTATATGTAAGCCCAAACACCCTGATCAACCTGGATCATGGAGTTTAATTCTGAGTTCGGTTGATGATGATAAAGAGAAGGTGTTGTATCTCAATGAGTCTGAAGAGGATGCATCCAAGATGATGGACCAGAATATTGAAATCAATCTTATGGAGGAGCAATACTATTGGGTTGACAAACAGGACTCGATTCTGGTTTGGGGATTCAACCAGGGGTTGTTAAAGCTTGAAAAATACATACAGGTATGGGATAAAATATCTTTTTCTTTAGAAGTCTTGTTAACGGAAGTGCCACATATTCAGGTAACAGATATTTCATGGAAGCTATTTAGGGATATGAACTCTAGAAGGTTGAAATTTTATTTCAATGACTCTATTCTTGATTTTTCTGAATAATGTTTGGTCTGTCATTTTGATTGAGTGTTTGATGAGGAGGACCTATCTTCAGGCAGTGGGTTAAAGGTGATTTTGGGGTTATGTTCCCAACATTATTTTTGGTTCTACTTCAGATGAGGTTTAGAGAACGAGTTCACCACTTCGGCATGACACTTGGACTCTGAGAGGGTATGCCCTGGCCATCGGGATTGTGCCTGCGCATCTTTGTAAGGGACCGTCTGAGTGCTCATGTCTTGGTGGCGGACCCATTCATGTTGAAAATGATGGGCATAGGTACACTCTTTTTGTGCTTGGGAATTATCTGTTTCTGGTTGTTATTCTGAACATTATGGTTCTCACTTTCCTTACAAAATTATTTGATAAGCAAATAAAAAATAATTTTTCAGTCATAATGATCTAAAGTTACAGTATGGATATGTCTTTTGTCTCAATGGATGAGTGGTGAGCTGGAAGAGTTTAAAGAATATAATTATGGATAATTCTATAATGGATCATGAGTATATTGCAGAATATGATGTAGTAAATGAAGCAGTATGGATTCAAAACATTTTCCAAGAGCTTGACGTGGTACCTAACAATCAAGACCATATCACAGTTTGTTGTGATAATAATATATTGATGGCTCTCTCTAAAGAGCAGAGTTCACACTAAAGGATAAATTAGACACTTGAAAAGTTTCATCTCTTGAGGTATTTTCCTTAATAAGGTGAAGTTGCAGTGAATAGAACATCCATTGAGTAAAATGTGGTAAACCCCTTGACCAAGGATTTATCTTAGTAGATGCATGAGTATCATGTGAGAGCTAGTGAATTGAAAGTTATTATCTTTTTTCTCTAGTTAAAGTGGGAGTTTGTTGGATTTGGTTCTCTAGAACCCAATTTCTTAGTAAATGATTACATGTTTCATTATTAGTAAAGTTTCTTATCACATCATGATTGTTAATTTACATGAAATTTTTATGTGATAATGTCCTAAGAATACGTGTCACCCTGAAAGGTCATAGTAGTTCCCCACTATGATGAGAACCTAGAGGTCCATAAAAATGTTATTGAATATATATTTTATGGATGGATGGTATTTTCTGACAGTATATAGATAGCATAGTCTATCATGGTCATGAGGCTCATAAGACATTGATACACATTCCCATGGTGTTCTATCTTGGTAATCTCTAAGATAAGAGGTTATGATAATAAACCCATTAATATGAAATCAACATTTTCATGTGTCATTGGATGTTCCTATTTCTATACATGTGTATTATTATTTATACTTTAAGATTATCATTAATGGATATCATGAATTTCATACTTTAATGTATTGATGAAAACCATGATGAAATATGCTCACAACAAGGTTGGATACATTGGGTATGCCACGAGTGATATTCTATTAATGAATAATGTGAGAAAGTATTTATCCCTTATACCCCTTGATGTATTATAATATCTCATACCCTTTTATGGGAATGTAACTACCTAGATAAATCTATGTACATGGTGTTCAATAGGTGAGTTCATTTCTAGAAAGTCAAAGAAAGATTCATCAAGCATATAGGTTAATGAAACTAACATGTAACTATATTGATTAGAGATATTGTGATAAAATGATTATATTATATACTAATCATTCACAGAGAGTTTAATTTCATTTTGACATTAACTTCTTTCTCCATGGGATCCTTTGCATGTTTCTAGATGATAACATTAGAATTTTAGTGGTTATGCCTAATTACACTGAGAAAGAGGCCTATAAGGTCACACACTTATTGTATTCATAATCTTAGTTAAATTCAAGTATTTAATTTACCAAGTTAGAGTAAATAATATTTATTTAGGTTTGGGTTATCACCATAATTTAATCACAAGTTATTTAAAAGAATAAGTGTATAACAACCCTATTATTTATTTCACACTAATTCATGATTTATTAAATAAATTTACACATAATATAACCTGGAAGATCGATAATTCTAGCATATTTTGTAATTAGGTATGTTATATAACAACTTAAAAATGTAAAACATCATCATTATTGAAAAATTCATTAACATGCTCGCACTTAAAACTGCATGGGATAACCTGGGAAAATACATAATAAAGTGGTGATCTATAAAGCCCAGTAAGAGAATAAACATGTAATAAGGTGATAAATGTTATAAAATATCCATATCAATGAGTAATAAAACGTGTGAGAATAAAAAACATGAATAATAAGTCATGATATATCATGATAATCATAACATGGGAAATATGGAAATAACTTAAAATACTACATCATAAAAATAGGTCAAGGCTAACTACCAATACATCATGATAGAATAAGTCCCATAAATGGATAAGATTAACTCCCTATCCCAAAATTATTTCTCATGAGACTAAACATTAACCAATACATTAGAGTGCTACATAATTCTGAGTACACCCGTCACTTTCATTTCATTTTCATGCTTAAGTGTTCCATATAGATCATACAACATTGATTCATTCATCATTATATTTTATTCCATGACCAAGTAGTGTGGAATAAATACATGTAATTACCAATTAAAATAAGTATAAGTGTATAAAGGAAAAAAACCTTGATAGGAAATTGGTATTGTATTTACTACATAATTGATTGTCATGGAAAAATCACGTTGAAATTTTGATAGCATAACAACATTACTTAAAAATTCATAACATAGGTTTATGGGAGTGAAATATGTCTATCATAATTTGGAAATAAAATGGGCATTAATAGGTACATGTAAATATATATACCAACATTATTAATTAGAAATAGTGTAATACCCCGACCCCTCTAGACTGGAGCTTGTGCATTACTTGTGATATTGGAATGGTTATAAGGAATAAAAAAATACTAAAGGAACGATCAATTTAGTAGTCTTGAAAAAACTAGTTATATAGATGTAACACAAATTACATTTAAAATGGTTACAAAATACAATACATAACAAAACTAAAAACTGCAACCACATGAACTCAATAAACGACCTTCTTTTCATCACCTGTTGAAGGTGAATAATGAAAGGGGTGAGCGCAAACAATCAGTAAGGTTTAAAAATAGCAGAATAATGAATACAATAATAAGAGAATCATAATCAATCTGATATAATCAATTTGACATGGTGAATAAATGAAAAAACTAATGCCATTAATAAATTGAGAATGAAACTACATCCATAGATTTTGTCATAGTAAAAACCTTATGGATAATAATAATAACTGATAATGAATAAAGAGAATGATTATTAATTGGACTTCATGTATCTATCACATGAAACCACAATACCATTAAAACGGTTTAGTTCTGTGGGTAGAAACCTGTCTGATTTTTTGAAACAAACTTGATGGGTTTGTCGCCAACTGATTTGTCTCATGAGACCTACCGATGCATTGAGGGGCTATAGAGGTCCCCAAACACCACTTCATGTCCAAACAATTCTTTATAAATTTATTTAATACAATATAAATATTCCTTTTCAATATATGTATAGAGAAGAGTATACAGATTCATCAATGTTTCCATAATTAAAATAACATTCCAAATAAAAACCATATGTAAAATGGTATATGGTTTAGACAATAAACATATCCATGATATGAGAATATGGATATTTAACATAAATATAATTTCAAATTAAAAGTGATCTCAAATGGTCAGTAGGTACACCACATAAGGATTATTAGGTGCACAATACAAAGTTAGTCACAACAAAATAGTAGTTGAGACAAAGTCTCTTACCACAATGTAATCAGTCCAATCATATGACCCGAACTTAATAAAACTAAAATTAATCATTTAATAACATTAATATAAATATAATAATGTTATTATATATCAAATTTCAGTACAAATATACCACATACAATAAATAAGTGGAGAACAATGAAAATCTCACAGAAATGAAAGTGAGATGAGAAACCCCTTACAAACATTTCGGCATGGTAACAAGTGTTATTGCGAGAGATTAATGAGCAGTAAAGGGGTATTAAATTATTTATATGTAAAAAGGGAAGTATGGGGGAGGTGTGAAAACATACACCATCATTAGGAATTAAAAATAAAAGGGCACAACATCGGGGAGATTCTTGAACAAAAGTGAGAGAGAGGATCCCTTACCTTATGCTTGAAGGTGTTCTTGACTTGTTTTTAAAGACCTGAATAAAAAAATTAGTATTATTAATTAATAATTATATAAAATCTTCTATATGTAAATGATTTATAATAACCCTTTTTAGTTCATTCAAGGCCTTTTTGATTAGTTATAAAGTTCAATTTCATTGTTTGGGATCGTTTGATCACTTGGTTTTATAAGATCGGTTCACTTATATTCATGTTCAGATAAATATGAAAGATGGAAGTGGTTGTCCAGAAATGAAGTTACATTATATTAGTGAAAATCCAGGAGATTAAATGGTTTTAAATCTAACTTGGTTACTTAGAGTGAGGTTTAATTATTATATATATAACCTTAGTGACAACCGTTTTGGTTAATCGGTGGATTTGATTACAATGAACATGTTTTTGTTTATAAATTAATACCATTTGTACAAAAGGATTACAGAACTTAAATAGGATATATTAAATATATAATAATCTAGTTAAACCATAACACAAATGGTTTCATGACCATAATTAAATATTATAATATAAATTGATAAACTGTTGTCCTTGAATGTGCTAAATTAGCACATCTCAAACGATGCTTTCATTTCATCCAAATAAAGAGTGGGGAAAGAAGAGAAGATAATGAAATATACCATTATCATAAAAACATTATAGTACATGTATGTTAATGGATTTATCATACTATTTGGGTGAAGGTCGGTGAGGAAATAAACAAAAAGAAAAGAACTTAAAAGAAATGAAGGAATTGAAAAGAGGAATTTACCTCTCGAGACTTCCTCCTTTGAGAACCTCTTAAGGGGAGATGTTTTGGTATTTTGAAGAGGCTAGGATATTTTGGACATGGTGGAGGATCTTGTGAAGATATTTGGGCAGAATATTGTCAAGGCACAAGTCTTGAGAGGAGTGAAGAGAAGAGATAGTGAATGGGGGTTTTTATAGTGGAGGAGAGATGGGATTTCTCAATATAAAATTCATTGATTTATTATTTCTCCACAAGACAAGGAATAGTGAGCCTTAAATGACCAAGAATAGTAATTTTATCATTTAAATCAGAATCAATTGGTCTTACATCAACAGATCATCATCAACGACTCAATTAATCCATTATTTATCATTTATTGTGAATTATCAGATTTTACTATTCATAAAAATTCAAGTATTCCAGAAAAATCCCAAAAATTCATCCTAAACATTTTTTGACATGTAGAATCCAAAAATGAAGTCCATTTTTCAAAAATAATTTTCTAAATATGATAAATTAAATATTTAATTAAAATCATTATTTAATCGAAAAAATATAAACACTTAAAATTTTCATCTTCATTTTTAAGGTGCCAAAATTCATTTATACACTCAATGGTATGGATACCATTCATAATAGTCATATAAATATTCATAAGGGTAAGTTACTATTTATAAGGTTAGGTTACTATTAATAAGGGTAGGTTACTATTCACTGAAAATTGATTTTTCCTTCTCAGACTCCAAATAACTTACTGATCACAACCATGTATGTCAGATTTTTGAAATTCACATCATAAAAGTGAAAAAATCAGGTTTACTTGGATAGGTTATGGATATCTTCTATAAGTAACCATGTTTTGTTCCATAGAGGCTCAATGATTCATGGAAATATAATCTATAACTAGAATGTATTTAAGAGAAACATACCATGAAGTGTTTGGGGTGCTACAAATAGAATGCATAAGATAATAAAGAAACTTGAATAAAGAAGAGAAGGTGAGGATCCCTTACTAAATTTTGGCACGGTAACATGTAGAAATAACGGTTCATGGGAGGTATTAATGAGATTAAAATGAGTATCTAATCATATATAAATAAAATTTATAGTAAGGGGGATATTTAAGAACATATAAAAACATGAAAAAATGGAAATTAAGAATAATAACATAAAATAGGTTCTTGAATAAGAAAAGAGAGTGGAAGGTACCTTACTTGAGTGTGTGACTCCAAATGCTTGGGAGAAGATTATTAAAATCTTAGGGGAACCTTGGGAGGACTATAGAGAGGAGAGGGAAGAGTAAATACATGATAAAATTATTTTTAGTGAAGATAAATTGGATATTGTGTGGGTTTATTTAGGAAATGAGTAAAGATTTCTTTATTATTTATCAATCTTTGGTTTTGGACTCTATATAATAAAATAACCAAAACCAAAAAACTTACCATGGTTTTTCCCCATGGTTTCTACCAAATGGGATTGGTTTTAATTATTTTATAAGTAAAATGGAATAAATTAAAAAAATAATACCCTTGATTATGTGGAAGTGATCCATACTCTTAAAGAAATGATTTTAAAACCTTAAAATATATTAATGGTTTTGAAGGATTCACAAAGGCTTCATAAAATTTAAAAAATAAACATAAAATAAAATTATTTTAAAGGTAAAACACAAATTTGGTATTTTATACCCTTTATAGTATTTATTACATCACTTTTGGGTCATTATGATGTCATAATACACAAAGTATATTTACATGCTATTTAATTTTTACCCGAAAATTCAACTCTCTCAAAAATTATAAAAAATTCACTATTGGATAATTTAAAATTTATGATTCCAAAAATAATATTAATTTTATAAAAATAATTTTCTAAATATTCTAATTTTCACTTTTAAAATAATAATTTTCATTTATTGAGAAATGTTTGGTTTTTTAATAATAACAGTTTTTCAAACCTATATAAAAATTACATTTGAATTCATAAGAATTATATGATAATTTATATTTGATTAAAATTATTCAATAATAATATCTTATTAAAATATTATTTATTTTAAAAATACATTAATTCATAAAAATAAATTCCTTAATTGAATAAGAACAATACCCAAAATAATTTTTGTTTTATTGTATCAAAATATAATTTTTACCAAATTGATTACTCAATAATTTATAAATTTTAAAAAATATAGAATAAATATAATCATAATTTTAATGAAAATGAAATATAAATATTAGGGTTACATTTCTTATATTATTTGTTAATTTTTTTTACACTTAATTAACCTATTTTATTTGTACCACGATAATTAATATTTACTACATTTACTATTCATATTGTACAAAAATTAAGTTGAAATTTTTAAAAAATATTAATTATGATGATTATAAATATGGAATAAATTTTATCAAAATCAATTCATAGAGGTGGAATAATTTAGTTTAATATAAAACCTTCAAGCATGATGGAAAGCAGTTTTCCTAAAACCACATTTTTTTAAAGAAAATTAAATTTTACTTTAAGTATATAACTTTCTATATTTATTATATGAATTTAATTTCATATATATATATATATAATCTAAATAATTCATTTAAATAATTTCTCATAAGTGGTAATTTTATTTTGTTAAAATAGAGATACATTATGCATTTTAAAATAGTTTCCAGAAAAATGTGTTTTTAATCCTAAAAATGAACTCATATTAAAATATGGTATAAAGATCATTTAAATGGAATTAATTAAATATAAATAAATAATAAATAGTTTTCCTTGAAATAAAATCAAAATATTATAGTTACTTTTATATTATTTAATTTATCAGAATAATTGAAAATTTGAGATAAAAATGGTATTTTTCATTATTCTCTAAAAAATTAATATTGTATGAAAAATACCAACATTTAACTCTAATTTAATCATGATACTATGACATAAAAAGTGAATTTAATTTTATAAAATAAATTTTATATAAAATAATTATAATATTTTTTTTCACAAAAATAAATACAAATCATCTTAGAAGAAAACATATTTTCAAGAACAAAAAGATGTTACAAAACATTGATTGATTATTTACTAATTTTTTTTCAATATATTTAGGATATATATATTTCATAAAGTATTCAATCCTTCTCATATCTATAAATTTAATAGAAATGTTAAAAATAGTCATATTTAAATAATCATTTTTTGTTTGGGTCCAGTGTAGGGTATCACATATACTATCGAACATAGTATTATCTTTTAAAAAATGAGGGCATTACCTTCTTCCCCATTTAATAAATTTCATACTCACAATTTTAACTTTAAATGCATAATAAATGTTTTGACACTTGAAAGTATATTTATTGAGAACCCAAATTATAAAAAGGGTTAATAAAACATCCACTTGAAAAGATAGAATGGGAAGTAATAAGGCCATCACATAAATAGGTTTCCCAATGGGAGATATTTATTAGGAAGAGAAAACATGGAAATGGAAGAGAAAATTAACACCAAATAACTAATTGAGTTTAATAGATAACATGGATAATAGAAATTCAATTACCAAAAAATCATAAATATTTTATGGGTAAAATGACCATAAATTCATAGGAAATGATCGTAATATGACAAAATTTGGGATTTAATATTCTTTTCACAGAGTTAAGAAATTCCTTTACAATCTAGACTAGGTACATACAGAAATATACTTTCTTAAAAGTATAATTTAATTATTTAATAAATTTCTAAAATAATCTCATCTTTTATCTAAACAATTATTACTTTTATATTATTAAACATACAAATTAGAATCCAATTAAAATTAAAGAGATAACATATAAATGACATGTATTTCCTTAACTTATGAATTTATAGGTTTTAATCTATGTTATCCACTATCCATTTACTAAAATATAGTATTATGGGAATTTTTTTCCTAAATAATGGTTCATAATGTGATTATGAATTTACCAAATCATATCCATTGGGAGTGTAAAACCAAGTGTGCAGTAAGGCCTGTTATCGCGCACCAGTTCCCAGTCGAGTCTATCTCAACATAGTGTTTTTGAGTTTTACCCCTATGTACATATATTCTAGATCTAAATACACTTGATGTATCTAGACATGGATTTATTTTATTTATAAACCACTTAATCTACACTTACAAAAATTTAAGTATATGTTCTTATACTCAGTATTATCTCTAAGTATTTCTTTAGAGCTTTCTAATCCTAAACCCAAAAATAACTAAACCTATCCATTGATACCAACTATAAAAGCCATATTATTTTCTTTCACATTAATACATGATTTATTACTTAAAATTAAACATAATAAAACCTGAAATATTAATAATTATAGTGTATTTTGGAATTATCTATATTACATAACAACTTAAAAATGGAAAACATCATCATTATTGAAAAATTTCTTAACATGCTCGCACTTAAAACTGTATGGGATAACATGGAGACATACATAATAAAGGGGTGAGATATAAACACCATTAAGGTATTAAACATGTCATAAGGTGATACATGTTATAAAATAGGAAAATAAATTGGGAATAAAAGTTGTGAGAATCAAAAACATGAATAATAAGGCATGATATAACATGATAATAATAACATGAGAAATGTGGCAACAACTTAAAACACCACATCATAAACATAGGTCAAGGATAAATGTATAGACATCATGATGGAAAACGTACCATAAATGAATAATTTTCTCTCATGTCCCAACATGAAATCTCATGAGACGAAACATTAACCAATTCATTGGAGCGTTATATAATTCTGGGCGTACCCATCACTTTCATTTCATCCTCATGCTTAAGTGTATCACATAGACCATACAACATGGATTCATTCATCATCATATTTTATTTCATGATAAAGGAGTGTGGAATAAATATATTTAAATTCCAGTTCAAATAATTATAAGTTTATAAAGGTGATTTAACAGGAAATGGGTATGTTATTCACTACACAATTGTTTGGCATTGAAATATTGCGGTGAAATTTTAGCAGTATAATGATGTCACATAAAAATTCATAACATGGGTTGATTATAGTGAAAGTGGTATCTTATAATTTTTTAAATCAAATCGGAAGTAATAGGTACAAGTAAATTCATATAAAAACATTAGGAATTGGAAATATATGATATAAGATAATAAAGAAACTTGAATAAAGAAGTGAAGGTGATGATCTCTTACTAAATTTCAGCATGGTAACAGGTGTACAAAATAGTTCATGAGAGAGATTAATGAGAGTTAAATTGGTATCTAATAATATATAAATCAAATTTAAATTAAGGTGGATATGTAAAAAAATATACCAACATGAACAAATGTAAATTAAGAATCATAACATAAAAGAGATTCTTGAATAAAAAAGGGGAGTGAAAGATCCCTTACTTGAGTGGGTGAGTCCAAATGCTTGTGAGGTTCTTCTTGAGAGATTAAGAGAACCTTTTGAGGAATATAGATAGGGGAGGTCAAAGTATGGATGTGATAAAATTATTTTTAGTGAAGATAAATGGGATCTTGGGTGGGTTTATATAGGAAATGAGTGGAGATTTCTTTATTATTTCTCAAACTTAGGTTTTGGACTCTATATAATAAAATAACCAAAAACACAAAACATCCCATTTTTTTTGTACATGGTTTCTGAAAAATGGGAGTGGTTTTAATTATTTTATATGTACAAGGGCCTAACTTAATAAAATAATACCATTGATTATGTGGAAGTGAGTTATACTCTTAAAGAAATGATTTTAAAACCTTAAAATATATTAATGGTTATGGTGGATTCACAAAGGCTTTATAAAATTTTAAAAAATAAAAATAAAATCAAATTATTTTAAAGGGAAAAAGTAGATTTGGTCTTTTATACCCTTTATAGTATTTATTACATCACTTTGAAGTCATTATGATGTCATAATATACAACTATATTTATACGGTATTTAATTTTTACCCAGAAATTCGATTGTCTCAGAAAATTATGAAAAATTCACCATTAGAGAATTTTGAAATTATGATTCAAAAAATAATTTTCAATTTATATAAATAATTTTATAAATTTTTATATTTTCACTTTTAAAATAAGAATCAACATTTATTGAGAAATGCTAGGTTTTTGACAATAACTGTTTTTTGAACCCTTATAAAAATTACATTTGACTTTATAAAATTTTTATGATAATTTATATTTGATAAAAATTATTCAATAAAAATATATTTTTAAAATATATTTTTTTTAAAATCCATTGATTTATCAAAATAAATTTTTTAATTGAATATGTACATTACCTAAAACAATTTCTGTTTTATTGTATTAAAATATAATTTTTATCAAACTAATTACTTAATAATTTAAAAATTAAAAACAATATGGAATAAATATAATCATAATTTTAATTAAAATAAAATATAAATATCAGGGTTACATTATTTCTATTATTTTTTAAATTATTTTTACTCTTAATTAATCTTTTTTATTTTTACCATGTTAATTAATGTTTACTACATTTACTAAACATATTGTAAAAAAGTTAAGTTGAAATTGTTACGTCATATTTATTTTTATGATTATAAATATGGAAAGAATTTAATCAAAATCAATTGAAATAGGTGGAATAATTGAGTTTAATATAAAACACATAAGCATGCTTGAAAGCTGTTTTCTAAAAAAGACATTTTTTAAAAGAAATGATGATTTTAATTTAACTCTATAACTAGTAATATTCATTATATGAATTTCATTTAATAAATAACTATGTGTATATATATATAATATAAAAAATTCATTTAAAAAATTTCTTATTATAGGTTATTTTAATTTATTAAAATGGAGAAACATTATACATTTTAAAATAGTTTTGAGATAAATACATTTTTAATCCTAAAAATAAACTTGTATTAAAATATGATATAAAGATGATTTAAATGGAATTAATTGTATATAAATAAATAATACATATTTTACATTGAAATAAAAATAAAATATCATTGTTAATTTTATATTTCTTAATTTATCAGAACAAATAACAATTTTACATAAAAATAATATTTTTCATTATTCACTGAAAAATTAATATTTTCCAAAAAATACCAAAATTTAACTCTAAGTTATTCATGATATTATGATATAAAAAATTAATTTAATTTTATAAAATACATTCTATAAATGTTTTATATAATAATTATAATATTTTTTTCACAAAAATAAATACAAAACATCTTAGAAGAAAACATATTTTCAAGAACAAAAAGACATTACCAAAAATTGATTGACTATTTACTAAAAATTTATCAAAATTTTCTGGACATATATATATATATATATTTATAATGTTTTAAATACTAATAATATATTTAAATTTAATAGAAAGGCTAAAAATGGTCATATTTAAATAATCATTGTTTGTTTAGGTCTGATGTAGCGCATCACATATGCTATCAAACATAGTCTTTTATTTTAAAAATTCAGGATGTTACAAAGTGAGTTAAATAATAACAATAAATATTTATTTTTATGTTTTTCAAATAGAATATTTTTTATATTTATCATATAATAATTAAGTGATATTTATTTATTAAATAGTTATTATACAAGGATTGGAAAATCATTACAAGGGAAAGTGGACCGAGATTAAAGGTCTAATTGGAAATGATGTAAATGATATTTATTTAAATTATTAAAGGTTTTTAGATGATAAGTGATTAATAATAAAAATAATAATATTATTGGGCATGGAGTAAATTAATAATATTAAAGTTGGTAAGAGGCTTGTGTACTATTTTCCAACCCTAAACCCTCCATAATAAATATCTAATTATAACACTTTACATAATCACTTTTGGTGTGAGTAGTGTATATATAGAGACACTATTAATCCCTATAAATAGATCTAGTGATCTATAACACACTCTCTCTTCCACCTCTCTCAATACTTCGAGAGAGAATCAAGAGTTCTTGCTCCTTTGAGAGGAATAAAGCTGCAGTCAACCACGAACAATGAAAGCGGTCAGGATTGGCCATACTAGCACCAACCAATTATATGGAGACATTTATAGATATTGGATCATGTATAGTTCACTTATATAGGAATTTTTCACAAGGATACTATAGATAAACGATGGTACAATGAGATATTGTCCACTGAATCATAAAAAAAAGCGGAATTACAAGTTGTAGTAATTCTATATCTACTCATAAAATAATTATAAATCACATGTGATGTAAAGACCCGTAAATTTCAAGGAATTTTTTTTCTTAATTTTCTTTGGAATTTTACAAGAACGCAGTTTCTGACGGCGCCTGATTCCGAGGCCCGGTGTGCCCAGAATCAATTTCCGAAGTTTAGCTCAGGTACGTTCAGTGAACGAACGAGTGGGTTTTTCTAACTTCTGAACCGGTGCTCAGAATAGAATTCCGAGGGCACCGATGAAATCGCAGCGCCGATATTTGCTTAGAAACTCCTTTTCTGAAGTTGCGTTTTCTCAGGTGTGGTTTTTAATTTTTGGGGGTCAAGTGAAGAAAATAAAATAAAGTGGTGCGACAACATTATTTTATTTCACTTAAAGCCGCTTAAAGCCACTTTAAGCTTCTTAAGATGAGTAGAAGTGGATAGAGTGGAATTCAAAATATCCTACCCTCCTATAGGATATTTGTGAGGTGGGGCTCGCACGAGCCCCACCGTTTCTTTTCCTCTAAGTAACGCACCCGCAAAAACCTCCTCATTAATGAAAGTCAACCGTGCGTTTTTCTGGTTAAGAAACGCCCCAATTAATTGGGCAGTTAAATAGTTACAATTAATTCAACAAATTAATTATTCGTTACTTATCTTTTGAATTTCAAAAGCTTAGGTCAATAATAAAATAAGGGTTGAACTCATTATATTTAGTTGGACTTGTGGCGTGGAGAGAATTTGGGAGGAAAGCGTTCTTCTTCGATGAAGAATGCGAAGAACGCGAAGAATGATCCGACCTCCGATGAGGAACGCCAAACCCTCGGAGATCGACGACGTGACGCCGTGTACCGCAACGTCAACGACGCTTCTTCCGTGATTCTCCCTCCGCGACGCTTCTTCCACGACGATCCAACCCCGCGACAACCTTCGATCGACAACGACAAGGTAGGGGGCAACGCTCCTTTTTAATTATTTTGGTTTATAACATCAACAAGGATTTAATTATTATAATTAAATCTGTATGTTCTTGATCCTCGAAGTTCGTCGACGCGATGCCGAGTACCGCACGACAGCGACGCCCTTCCGCGACGCGACGACCCTTTCTTCCGCGACGGTCGATCTCGCGTCCGACGACGAAGTTAAGGTAGGGGTTTGTTGTGAAATAATTTATATTTCCGTGGTTGTTTCCTCCTAAAAACAAAGAACCTGAATCAAGAGAAATTTTAATTTATCAAAATTGTATATTGTTTTGTTTTCCATGTGTGCATTATTTTTTCTTCTCGATTGTTATCACCTAACGCGGAGGGTGTGGGCCAAACAAACATGACCCGACAACCCTCCACAGTTCTTCGTTAATGTGCGGATTGGCGGGTGATGACAAAACATGCCGCAGAGGTGATTCGTTGTTTCCGCAGTAAAGTACAGGACCCGGGAGGAGCTACGACACAGACAGAAACGAAATCGGACCACCGGAGCAACTCCGGTGGCCCGCGGAACCCACCGGCGGCGGCGGCGCCCCGACGCGCCGCCAGACAGGGCCGCCGCGGCTGAAGCCGTGGCGGCGGCAGCCAGAGGACCCGCAGCCGAGCGGGTCCGGCGCACAAGGGACGCGGCAATGCCACGTCCGCTGACCAAGGGCGGCCGCCGCAGTGGGGGGGCCGCGGTGTTGACACGCGGGGGCAGCGCACCCCCGCCCCGGACTCCGCCCGCTCGGCCGAGCCGAGCCGGGCCGAGCCGACCCATAGGCCGGGTCGCGCCCAGGTCGGGCCGGGTCGCGCCAAACCTGGTCGGACCCGGACCTGGGTCGGTCGACCCAGTTCGGGCCGGGTCGGTCCGGGCCCAGACCCCCCGTTCCCGGACTTTTTCGGTCTTTTGCTTGTAACTAGAGCTACGAGCCTCCGAACGACGCGCTGTCAGCGGCGATGCGATCCTTGGATCGAGATTTTCGTTTCGGTATATCGCACTCAAGGTTTCAGAATACTTTGGGTTCGGCCGGGTTGGTTCGTACACGAAACCAACTGGGGCCTTGGAGCGGAAACGCTCATATCTTGAGCTTCGGACCTCCGATTGACGTGCCGTCAACTTTGTTGGTTTCCTCTAAGTGAGACAGATCTTTTGGCTTACTCCTCTTGAGGTTTGGATGTCGTCGGAGTGCAGTCGGGTTGGTTCGCTCACAAAACCAACTGGGCCCCTGGAACGAAAAAGCCAATAACTCACAGACCGGGCGTCCGATTGACGCGCCGTCTGTCTCGTTGAATTCCTCTTGATGAGACGGAACTTTTGGCATACTTCTCCCGAATTTTGGTTGATGTTGGATAGTGGTTGGGTTGGATTGTACCCGAAGTCTAACCAGAACCCTGGAACAGAAAATCTGATATCTTTCAGACCGGACGTCCGTTTGATGAACCGTCTGCGGAATTGGTGATCACGTTGAGAAACAGTCCCTTTGAGTATACCCTATGGGAGTTCGGGGTACAGTTGAGATACGGACAGGTTGGTTCGCATATGAAACCAACCGGGCCCCTAGGACGAAAAGGCTAGTAACTCATAGACTGGGCGTCTGATTGACGTGTCGTCTGTTGTGTTGAGACCCCTGTGACGAGGCAGTCCCTTGAGATACTTCTTCGTGGAACCTTGTGATACTTGTAGTATCAACCAGCAGCTCGTGGAGAGGACCCTCCCGGAGACGAGCGTGCGGAATACGGAGACCGTGTAGCCGACTGAGACCTGACGACTGCTTGACCGATCGACTCGGTGTGTTTCGGATAACCCAGTGGGGAGCGCTTGGTTGTAGCGGCAGACCCACGGCGGAGGAGCGCTTGGTTGTAGCGGTAGACCCGCGATACTCAACAGAAAGATTACCTCTGGAGGCTATGAGGGGGAGCGCTTGGTTGTAGCGGCATACCCACGGCGGAGGAGCGCTTGGTTGTAGCGGCAGACCCGCGGTACTCAACAGAAGGAGTACCTCTTGAGGCTATGAGGGGGAGCACTTGGTTGTAGCAGCAGACCCATGGTGGGAAGCGCTTGGTTGTAGTAGCAGGCCCACAGTACTCGACAGGAGGAGTACCTCAGCAGTCTTAGGTTAGTGAGCAGTACCTCCGAGTCGTGACAGGACCACTGTACACTCCAGAGACGTGGCTCTTTTGCAGTTGCGGTTTCGATAATGAAAATTCTGGTTTGATATGAGTCTATGACCTTTGTGTTTCCTCATTATTGAGATGGGTTACTTGATAACTTAGGTATATGTATGGGCATATACCTGGGTAGTGGTTATCCGTTGATTTCATAACCCTTGTGTTTCCTCATGATTGAGATGGGTTACTTGATAACTTAGGTATATGAATGGTCATATACCTAAGTAGAGGTTATCTGTTGAGATCTTCTTTGTGGTTATCCTTGTTGGTTTTAGTGAGACCTTGAGGGTCTCGGGGTCCCTACTGAGTATCATTATACTCACCCCTGCACGGGCTATGCCCACACCTCATTGTGTTAGTTGCAGACGACGACAGTGCTAACGGAGGCCGAGTGTTCGAGGACTGGACGGTACCCGGAGGTGGAATACACGACAAGTCGGTACCCGGAGGTGGACTACAAGATGAGTCAGTATACGGAGGTGGACTTCGCGATGAGACGACACACGGAGGAGGTTGACGGATGAGAGCGTTGTGGAGGCCATCTGTACTTACCCTTCAGGTAGGATCCATGGTGGACGATCCGGGAGCTGCGCCATCTGTACCTACCCTTCAGGTAGGATCCAAGGAGGACGACCTAGGAGCCGCTTCCTTCCTTCCATCTGTTTTCTTTTCTGTTGTACTTGTTCAGTTGTAGTTGTACTTTCTTTTGAGTTTGTATTCTGGACCATTTACCTTTCAGCACTTCTCTTTGTACTTAGTGTTTTACTTCCGCTTGTACTCTGTGGTGTTTTGTTTAATTTTATAAAGGCAATGCCTTCCTAGTTATCGTGATTTACGCCTTTGGTGCTAGTCGCCATCCCCTGGCCTATGGAAGGCGGTCTTGGGGTAGTCACGACACGGGCCCTGAGGACGGGTTGTGACAAATTGGTATCAGAGGAGTTAGGTTCTACCACAGAACTTGGGACTTGATCTTTTTCTATGTGAAGCAATAGTGTTTAGTGTATTGGGTGTGGTTATCAGTACATGAAGTCTAGTGTTGGTGCGGCGGCCAACGTATCTGTACACCAGGACCCTGAATTCTGATTTCCGACTTAATGCATGAAAACACTGATTGCGTGTGTGTTTCAGAAGTTTTTAAATATCAGCTCAAACCAGGTCATCTCACCAGGTATAATCGTTTGACAGTGTCACGTTGTTTCTTTCAGGATGCCTTTTCTCGGACGACCAGCTAGAGACCAGAGGGATGTGCGTACTGACATCCTGCCGAGCGATGAGGCTTCGGTACAGGGCCCTCTTGCAGTTGAGGCACCAGCGGAGGCACCAACGGTACTACCATACGTTGGGCCACCGATCCCACCATCCCCAGTAGTAGGTGATGCACGCCACTTGAGCGCGCTGCACGAGTTCTAGCGCCAGAGACCACCCAGGTTTCGGGGAGAGATGGACCCGCAGGCGGCTGAGGATTGGCTGGATGCTGTGGTGAGAGTCTTCAGGCTAGTGGGGACGCCGACAGACTTCATGGTGATCTTTGCTTCCAGCCTTCTTCAGGCAGCAGCAGGCAGGTGGTGGAGCCACTTGTTCCAGTTTTGCGATGGGATGACCTTCACATGGGAAAACTTCGAGACCTTCTTCAGGGTGGAGTTTGTGCCAGTAGCTCTACACCCCGAGTGTGTACACGAGCTTCTGCCTTTTCCGCAGGGTTTTCGATCAGTAGCCGAGTCGTCTGTGGGTAGTAGACAGATAATGCGGAGGTCCCAGAGGACTAGATCCAGCCGTACGAGGAGTAGGAAGTGTTATGAATGCGGCAGGAAGGGTCACTTGGCACGTGACTGTCCGACTCCTCGTACAGATGATCCGCAGGCTTTGGAGGATCCACCGAGGCAAAAGCAGCGGCGGGTGCTTGAGCAACAGCCGAGCAGTGGGCAAGGCAGTAGAGCTCCGGGAGCAGGTGGACAGGAGAGGAACTAGTGGATACGTCCCTTGTACTTCTAGTTCCATGTTGTTGTTGTATTCTTGTCTTTGTACTATGAGCTGCAATAATAAAAAGACACTTATCTTTATTTGCTTTCCTGTCCTTTTGTTTGGTTGATACTGAGTGGTCCTGGTTAAGACTGTTGACTTGACCCTCACTTTAGATATTTCTACTGGAGGAGACCCAGTGACCTCACACTGATGCCGATAGTGTGACTCGACCCTTGGAGGCGAGAGTGACAGTTGGATCTCTTAGTAGTTACGTCGAGGCCTTACGACGTCATCCATGGCATGAATGCATCCTTCATGTCAGGATTGACTATATTAGGCAATGGGCATGGTTCATCTAGGGGATGAGACCGAGTTTCTCTTTTCGGCAAAGGAGAAATTTTAGCAGCTCTTTCAGATCGTAGGAAAAGAAGGTGCAGATCATCCAGGAGCGGATGAAGACTGCACAGTGCAGTAAGAAACAGGAAAACGACTCCAGTCTTAGAGACTCGAGCGTGTTAAATGTTTAAAGAAGAGGAATCTTTAAGGAGAGATGAGTCTGCGAAGCAGAAGACGTGGAGGCAGAGCTAGGAGAGCAGCATGAGGTGGTGTACATCTTAACATGCTACAACCACCCGCCTTAGTTATCCCCGCCAGGCTCAGGGAGCTGGAGGGCGGAGGAAGAGTGCGGCTGCATGCGGTCAAGGAGTGTGACCCGATGGCTCTAAGAATGATTCAAGGGACAGTCTGTGTCCACTACTAGCTGCTGTAGTAACGAACGTTGATATGAATCATTCCTTGCATTCACAAATCTTGTTCCAGACCTAGAGTTTCCGGTAATCCGTGGACTTGACCCTCACGTCTGGAGATACCTTGGGAGGAGACTCGATAATCACACTTACGTCGATGGTGTGGTCAGACCCTCGAGGTGAGAGTTTCGGTTGGAATCTCTTGGTGGCAGCGTCGAGGCCTTACGACGTTGGTTTGAGTATGGACTGGGCAATCACAGTTCATACACAAATTGACGGTATTAGGAAAAAAGGTTATGGTTTAACTACGACGTCGGGATGGGTTTTCCTTGGTCGGCGAAAAGGAAACCCCATGCAGCACAGGATAAACTCATTCACAGTAGGGTGCGACCGATCACTCTTGAGTCGGTTAACCTTACCCTTGTGGCAATAGTCGTTTTGAGTTTTAACAGGAATTGGAGACCTCTAGAGTTCGAGGATGACGATCACGTCCTTATACAGGTCTCACCTCGACGAGGTTTACGGAGATGTGGCCAAGGCGACAAGTTATATCCGAGGTTCTATGGACCTTTCTAGGTCCTCAGATGGGTAGGCGAGGTGGTTTACCGCTTGAACCATCCACCTCAGTTGCACCAGGTGCATGACGATTTCCATGTATCTCAACTGAGAAGATATGTGCTTGACCCTTCGCATATCCTCGACCATGAGGAGCTGGACAATGGCGATGAGGTGACTTCCACAGAGGTTCCTGTGGGGATCGAGGATCGACAGGAGCAGATCCTAGGAGGATGATCGATTCCTCTTGTCCACTTTCTTTGGAAGCACGGGAACCTCCAGGTGAGCACATGGGAGCAGAAGGCTCAGACGCGTGCTCAGTACCGCTTTTTTAACCCTAGTTTGTGTTAAAGCTTTATGAGGACGTAAAACCCTGAGGTGGGAGTGATGTAAAGTCCCGTAAATTTCAAAGAAATTTTTTTCTTAATTTTTTTTAAAATTTTACAAGAACGAAGTTTCTGACAGCACCTGATTCCGAGGCCCAGTGTGCCCGGAATCAATTTCCGAAGTTTAGCTCGGGTACGTTCAGTGAACGAACGAGCGGGTTTTTCTAACTTCTGAACTGGTGCTCGGAATCGAATTCCAAGGGCACCGCTGAAATTACAGCGCCGATATTTTCTTAGAAACGCCTTTTCCGGAGTTGCGTTTGCTCAGGTGTGGTTTTTAATTTTTGGGGGTTAAGTGAAGAAAATAAAATAAAGTGGTGCGACAACTTTATTTTATTTCACTTAAAGCCGCTTAAAGCCACTTTAAGTTTCTTAAGCTGAGTTGAAGTGGATCAAGTGGAATTCAAAATATCCTACCCTCTTGTAGGATATTTGTGAGGTGGGGCCCACACGAGCCCCACCGTTTCTTTTCCGCTAAGTAACGCACCCGCAAAAACCTCCTCATTAATGAAAGTCAACTGTGCATTTTTCTGGTTAAGAAACGCCCCAATTAATTGGGCAGTTAAATCGTTACAATTAATTCAACAAATTAATTGTTCGTTACTTATCTTTTGAATTTCAAAAGCTTAGGTCAATAATAAAATAAGGGATGAACTTATTTTATTTAGTTGGACTTGTGGCGTGGAGAAAATTTGGGAGGAAAGCGTTCTTCTTCGACGAAGAACGCGAAGAACGCAAAGAACGCGAAGAACGCGAAGAACACGAAGAACGCGAAGAACGCAAAGAACGCTCGGACCTCCGACGAGGAATGCCAAACCCTTAGAGATCGACGATGCGACGCCGTGTACCGCGACGTCAACGACGCTTCTTCCACGATTCTCCCTCCGCGACGCTTCTTCCACGACGATCCAACCCCGCGACAACCTTCGATCGACAATGACAAGGTAGGGGGTAGCACTCCTTTTTAATTCTTTTGGTTTATAACATCAACGTGGATTTAATTATTATAATTAAATCTGTATGTTCTCGATCCTCGGAGTTCGTTGACGCGACGCCGAGTACCGCACGACAGCGACGCCCTTCCGCGACGCGGCGACCCTTTCTTCCGCGACGATCGATCTCGCGTCCGACGACGAAGTTAAGGTAGGGGTTTGTTGTGAAATAATTTATATTTCCGTGGTTGTTTCCTCTTAAAAACAAATAACCTGAATCAAGAGCAATTTTAATTTATTAAAATTGTATATTGTTTTGTTTTCCATGTGTGGGTTATTTTTTCTTCCCGATTGTTATCACCTCACGCGGAGGGTGCAGGCCAAACAAACACGGCCCGACAACCCTCCGCAGTTCTTCGTTGATGTACGGATTGGCGGGCGACGACAAAACATGCCGCAGAGGTGATTTGTTGTTTCTGTAGTGAAGTACGTGACCTGGGAGGAGCTACGGCGCAGACGGAAACGAAATCGGACCACCAGAGCAACTTCGGTGGCCCGCGGAACCCACCGGCGGCGTGGGTCGCCGGCGGCACCCCGACGCGCCGCCAGACAGGGCCGCCGCGGCGGTGGCCAGCGGACCCGTGGCCGCGCGGGTCCGGCACACACGGGACGCGGCAATGCCGTGTCCGCTGACCAAGGGCGGCCCCCGCAGTGGGGGGGCCGGGGTGTTGACACGCGGGGGCAGCGCACCCCCGCCCCGGACTCCGCCCGCTCGGCCGAGCCAAGCCGGGCTGAGCCGACCCGCCGGCCGGGTCGCGCCCAGGACGGGTCGAGTCGCGCCAAACCGGGTCGGACCCGGACCCGGGTCGGTCGACCCGGTTCAGGCCGGGTCGGTCCGGGCCCAGACCCCCCGTTCCCGGACCTTTTCGGTCTTTTGCTCGTAACTGGAGCTACGGGCCTCCGAACGCTGCGCCGTCAGCGGAGATGCGATTCTTGGATCGAGACGGTCATTTCAGTATATCGCACTCAAGGTTTCGGAATACTTTGGGTTTGGCCGGGTTGGTTTTTACACGAAACCAACCGGGCCCTTGGAGCGGAAACGCTCATAACTTGAGTTTCAGACCTCCGATTGACATGCCGTCGACTTTGTTGGTTTCCTCTAAGTGAGACAGATATTTTGGCTTATTCCGCTCGAGGTTTGGATGTCTTCGGAGTGCAGTCGGGTTGGTTCGCTCACAAAACCAACTGGTCCCCTAGAACGAAAAAGCCAATAACTCACAGACCGGGCGTCTGATTGACGCGCCGTCTGTCTCGTTGAATTCCTCTTGATGAGACGGAACTTTTGGAATACTTCGCCTGAGTTTTGGTTGATGTTGGATAGTGGCCGGGTTGGATTGTACCCAAAATCCAACCGGGCCCCTGGAACAGAAAAGCTGATATCTTTCAGACCGGACGTCCGTTTGACGAACCGTCAGCGGCATTGGTGATCACGTTGAGAAACGATCCCTTTGAGTATACCCTATGGGAGTTCGGGGTATAGTTGAGATACGGCCGGGTTGGTTCGCACATGAAACCAACCGGGCCCATGGGACGAAAAGGCTAGTAACTCACAGACCGGGCGTCTGATTGACGCGCCGTCTGTTGTGTTGAGACCCCTGTGACGAGGCGGTCCCTTGAGATACTTCTTCGTGGAACCTTGTGATACTTGTAGTATCGACCAGAAGCTCGTGGTGCGGACCCTCCCGGAGACGAGCGTGTGGAATACGGAGACCGTGTAGCCGACTGAGACCTGACGACTGCTTGACCGATCAACTCGGTGTGTTTCGGATAGCCCAGTGGGGAGCGCTTGGTTTTAGCGGAAAACCCATGATGGAGGAGCGCTTGGTTGTATCGGCAGACCCGCGGTACTCAACAGAAGGAGTACCTCTGGAGGCTATGAGCGAGAGCACTTGGTTGTAGCGGCAGACCCACGACGGAGGAGCGCTTGGTTGTAGCGGCAGACCCGCGGTACTCAACAGAAGGAGTACCTCTTGAGGCTATGAGTGGGAGCGCTTGGTTGTAGCGGCAGACCCATGGTGGGGAGCGCTTGGTTGTAGCAGCAGGCCCACAGTACTCGACAGGAGGAGTACCTCAGCAGTCTTAGGTTAGTGAGCAGTACCTCGGAGTCGTGACAGGACCACTGTACACTCCAGAGACGGGGCTCTTCAGCAGTTGTGATTTCGATAATGAAAATACTGGTTTGAGCTGAGTCTATGACCTTTGTGTTTGCTCATGATTGAGATGAGTTACTTGATAACTTAGGTATATGTATGGGCATATACCTGGGTAGTGGTTATCCGTTTATTTCATAACCCTTGTGTTTCCTCATGATTGAGATGGGTTACTTGATAACTTAGGTATATGAATGGGAATATACCTAAGTAGAGGTTATCTGTTGAGATCTTCTTTGTGGTTATCCTTGTTGGTTTTAGTGAGATCTTGAGGGTCTCGGGGTCCCTACTAAGTATCGTTATACTCACCCCTGCATGGGCTATGCCCGCACCTCGTTGTGTTAGTTGCAGACGACGGCAGTGCTGACGGAGGCCGAGTGTTCGAGGACTGGACGGTACCCGGAGGTGGACTACACGACGAGTCAGTACCCGGAGGTGGACTACACGACGAGTCAGTACCTGGAGGTGGACTTCGCGACGAGACGACACATGAAGGAGGTTGACGAGCGAGAGCGTTGTGGAGGCCATCTGTACCTACCCTTCAGGTAGGATCCGTGGTGGACGATCTGGGAGCTGCGCCATCTGTACCTACCCTTCAGGTAAGATCCATGGAGGACGACCCAGGAGCCTCTTACGTCCTTCCAGCTGTTGTCTTTTTTTTTGTACTTGTTCAGTTGTAGTTGTACTTTCTTTTGAGTTTATATTCTGGCCCATTTACCTTTCAGCACTTCTCTTTGTACTTAGTGTTTTACTTCCGCTTGTACACTGTGGTGTTTTTTTACTTTTATAAAGGCAATGCCTTCCTAGTTATCAGGATTTATGCCTTTGGTGCTAGTCGCCAGCCCCTGGCCTATGGAAGGCGGGCTTGGGGTTGTCACGACACGGGCCCCGAGGACGGGTCGTGACATGTGAAATTACACTTCTTCTGGTTAAAATGTTTTAATGTAGTCAATCAATCTATTTTTTTGGGCATGGAATGTTAATCATGTGTATAAATTATTACATATAAATTAAGACTGAAATTTTGAAGCCCTAACTCAGGTTCCACTAAACGGTGCCCCATGACAGTGGGTTACATTGTCTCAAGAATCCCACCTTGTATTCCAGAGGCTACTGACTAGTAGTGAGGGTCCAAGATGGTACAATATAGAGAATATAACATCATGATCAGAGCAGCACAATGGTGAAATAAATAGATAACTAGTGGAAGCATAATAAATGTCAACAAAATAGTGGAAATAAAACATCCAGATGATAGAATAGACAGGACATCAAAAGTAACATACAGAACCACATACAAAATGATGTAATGTAATGTATATATCAAAAGGAAATAGGTAGTCATGGCAGCTACAATGCAATAAAATACATTTATCAAAAGGAAAAAAGACCCAAAATACTATCACCATAGCATCACAATCCATATCTTGGTCTTGTGCTTCCCCACTCCCATACTATAATCACTCAATCATCAATAACCAGGTACTTTCCCCTATCCCTAGATAAATCCACATAATCTAATCAGGTACTATCAATGGCCCAGATAGGGTGTGAGATAAATTCAGTAGTCCAACACCAACATTTTCTATAAACATAGTGTTAGTGAAAATAATACGAGGAGTGTGTAGATATAATAATTGTAAATAGTAATAAAAGTTGTAAAGGGTCAGATTTGGTTCTTGAAGGACACCAAGATGACACAGTCTACTTTGGCCTAAGATAGATAATTTATTAACAAGTAACCTTATGTATATATATATATATGGTCTGTATACGTAGTGACATATACATCTATATGTATAGATATTGATACTAGTATAGACTCGAGGGGTAACTAAGGCATCCATGGCAGTAGCATGAGTCTTTAAAGTATTAAGGGATTCTATGCCTAGTCCCATAATAGTAGATACATCACGCCCATGTATCATAATAGTAGAGAAATCATGCCCATGTATCATAAAAAAAGGTATGTAATGACAGTGTATTATATTAGTAGGGTTTCCATGCCTATTTATCATAATCCACAAGGGTCTCCATTCCCATTCATTATAATTCATAAGGTTCTCCATTACCATTCATCACAATATATAAGAGTCATATTTCCCATAAATTATAATTTATAAGGTTATCCATGACATTTATCATAATCCATAAGGGCCATCTTTCCCATAAATTATAATTCATAGGGGTCTCCATGCCCAATTATCATAATATATAAGGGTCTTCATGCCCATACATTATAGTGTAAGGGATGCTATTCCCGTATCTCAAAAAGTAGGGCTGTTATGCTCGAATCATAACAATATGGTCTTTATTCATGTATCTCATAAAGAATAAGGGATACCATGCCCATTTATCATAATAGTGATAAGAATTCAAAGGATTTAGTAATATCCAATAGTTAGTTCTTAGTTTAATAGTGTTTTTCTTTAACAAGGTTGTGACCATTGTCCAATTAAGAAAGTTATTTGGGCACACCACTCAGTTTTATTTTATTCAGTATAGATTGATAAGTGTGATAGCCATTATACACCATAATAATTATCTATTATCTTTTATGATATCTCAATTTAAAAGTAAAACCAAACACACCAATGGGTGTTTTGGTTATATAACCATGAAAGTAAAATATGCATATAAAGGGTGCACCCAAAGGGGTTTATCACATTGAGGTTGATGACATCCAATGAATTTTTGGATCTAAAAGAGTCAATAGATTCCAAAATGGGAAACCAATTTAAGGTAAATTTATTTCAGGGGAAACTCTTGGGGAAACCAACATGAATCACAATAACAACAAATATAAACATCAAGACTTTTAGGGATAATTACTAGACCACCTAACTTATTCCTTTCAAGGAGCACTTGTCTAGTATTGGCCTCTAGTTTTTCCTAGATGAAAAGAAAATGGAAAATAGATGAACACCTTAAAAATAGGGAATAATATCCTATACCAAAATAGTGTTTCCTATAGGAATAAAAACAATTAAGGGAGCCTATGGAGTGAAGTATTTACCGATGGATATCCAACGAGATGATCAGAAGTCGAATTAGAGTCCATAAAAAAAGTTATCAACGACCCTAGGTGGAATCTTGATGTTTCATTATAGGAGAGGAAGAAGAGGGATGTCCACTGAAAATAGAGAATAAAGAATAAACATATAATCCTTTCATAAAAATGGTAATTTTACCCAACTTACATAGGTCGCATGGTTTGTCCATATGGTTGGCCAAACTAGGCATGAATTGTGCAACATTCACTTTCTAAATACCCACTTGCACAGTCATAGAGAATGGTTAGATAAACCACATGCTGACCATTCATTTCTAATATGTTAAAAATTTTAACAAGATCGCACGGTTAGGTAAAATGGTGTGGCCCATTTCTGTTCACTAAAACACCCCACATAGTTTGTATAAAATGTATGGACTGGGCTACACAATTTCTACTAACTGTGCAATACAATTGTTTCTTCCACCGGTTGAGGTTCCTGGATCTGAATAATCCCCCAAAACTTTTTTTTTCTACATCCTCACTAGAAATTCATATTTGGTCAAAACCAAATAATTAAACTAAAATTTAAAGATTCCATACCTCATAGAAAAAAAAGGTTCTTACAAAAATCCAAGTTGGTCATACCAACTAACATGCTTCTACTATGCCCAGAACCTATATTACAAACATTTGAAATATTGGTTTTTAAAATTAAACTAGTAAATAAAATTTATCAGAAATATCAAAAAATTAAAAGACATCAATGTTCCATTGTCTTTGGACCTAACCCCTCTCAAAACAGTATGATCATGATGTTAGTTTTCGAACAAACCACCCCAGCACAAGAAAAAAAGTACACCTATATAAACAAATCTTATGTTAATAATACTATAAAGAAATAAATTAAACATAATATGAAATAATTCATTAATAAAATGCCACTTTTAAATTGAAAACATACACTTTGAGTTATATGAGGAAAAACATGTGTTGCATTAATGTGTGGTTAATTTATACACGTTACAAATGATTTATGTATAATTATTGTTGTAATCCTCATGTTTTAATTCTCACAAATCATGATAATCCATTTTCATGCTCAAGAATCATGATAATCATGTTTAACATATCAAAAATATTTCCTTATGGTTTAATTCTTTAAAATCATGGTCTAAAATCTCACAAGATCCTAATCCAAAATCTCACAAATCATGTTTGAATATTGTAAACTAATATCTTGATTCAGAATATTAAAAATCATGTTTGAATCTTGTAAACTATGTTTGATCTTGATTTATTATGTTTCATTATGGTAAATATTAAGTCTAATCCATTCTTTGAGTATTAACTCTTAAGATAGTTTACAGATATTTGGCTAAGTCTGAGAAACTGTAAGTCTGCTACTGGTTCCAGATTTTGGAAAAGTCCCAAACACCGTAACCCTTACACCGTGACTCAGACACCATGACTCTAAAACCGTAACCAGTTCTAGATTTTATAAATCCTGTGACACTGGTTCCTTGATGACATCTCTAAGACATCATAACAAGACACCATTCAAAATTTTGACAAATAACTAGACAATGTTACCTAATACATTGTGATCCTGACACCGCATCTATGTTACCAGTTCTAGATCTCAATGCAACTATATCACCATGGCTATCTCACCGTGACTGTCTCACCATGACTGTATCACTGTGACTGTCTCACCATGGCTGTCTCACTATGACTGTTTCATCGTGACTGACTCAAATCTCAAAGGAAAAGGAGAAGACGCTATTTCTAATGACACCACTTCAAGATAAAATATTACACCATTCCATACTTAACTATTTTTCTATATTTTTCAATTTAATTTAAAAGTTATTTCTAACAGTCATATTTGATTCATTTAATGACACTGGAATAATTAATGTTTCTTTTTAGACACGTCTCCTGAAAGTATGAGTTACAAAGTATAGAGATCATACTTCCTTTCAGCTCTAACACATGAAACCAAAATAAAAAAGAAAAGTATGGCACTTGATCAATATAGAGTTAGAGTTAGAGAATATGAATGCTTGTGAAATAGATAAGAACACATACACTAAATAACACATGAAGAACTCTCTATTCCTGGTGGATGAACTATTATGGATCAAAACCTCAAACATCCCCGCAAAAAAAAATCTAAGAAGAACACGAGATAAAAATCACATCTCATCGAACTAGAAACCAGATCACGAGACTCACAATACTATGTTTCCACAAGAGGAATCGAAAATCACATCTGCTAAATCCTACAATTCCAGAGCTGCATAAAACAACACTAAGAGGATTTCCAATCCTTTCTCACTGTCTTTTCTTTGCTGTGTATTGTTTTTATTACTTATAGATAATGGTGTGTGTTTGTATTAAAACATAATCTGTCACCTGCATTAAATTGGAGGATACAAGACATTCTGACTCAAAAATATTTTTACACATTGTTGCACCCATGTATAACTTTGAAAGAGGTCATGTGTGACTTGGTTGCTTGTTTTCCCACGTAGAATAGTGGAAGAGGTCTTGTGACCTAGACAGTCCTGTGTACTATTGTTAACCTTGATCCAGGGTGTGGATCAAAGAATTATATATATTTCTTTGTGGTAGATGATCACCAAGTGGAGTTGATTAGGTCTCATCTTGATACCGAACCACTTGTTTTATCTACATTGTCTTTCAATTTAGTTATTCTCTATTTTAATTCATTTTTTAGAAAAATAAATTTTACTTTGATATTTAGTCTTGGATAGTAGCTATAACTATTTTTCCTTATTAGAGTAGTTTCAAAAGTTTTATCAGTATCTCATATTATTATAACTGAGAATTAATCAATCTTCTAAGAAACTATTTGAATAGTCAAACTATTATAATTTTATTACCATGATAAACTGGCATGTTTTATTTAAATTGGGGGAATATTTTAAATATAATTTTTAACAAATTTTTTTATCAGAACTTAATTCACCTCCCTATTGAGTGTCCTACTCCTACCAACATTTGGTATCAGAGGAGTTTTTAAAATCCATATTTTCAAAGTTTTTAATCTGTTTAAAATATTTTTCAACTGTAATTTTAGTTGTGTTTTAAAGATCTTAAAATTTCTGTTAGTTCTAAATATTTAGCCTAAAAATTCTAAACTTTATTATTTATTATGTATAATAGATTTTAAGGTGATTCTACCAACATACCTCTATTCTTTATTGGAATAAACTATTCACAATGGAAAATTAAAATGAAAATGCACTTAAAAAGTATGAGTTTTGATATTTGGTCTTATATTATAGATGAATATAAGATTCATGATACTAATAAGAACACTTGGGATGACCCAACTAAGGTTTATTATAATATTAATTACAAATCCATGAATGATTTATACTGTTCTTTAGGAGATGAAGAGTTTAACATAATCTATGTATGTAAAACAACCCATTAAATTTGGGTTACTTTATCTATTTCACATGAAGGAACCTCTTGTGTTAAGGAAATGAGACTTAAAATATATACTATTAAACATTATAACTTTAAAATTAATCTTGATGAGCCTATTTCTAACACGTATCTTAGGTTTAATGAAATTTTAAACACAATGATCTCACTGTGAAGAGATGTTAGAACCAAGGAGAAAATTATGAAAATACTCAGATGATTACCCGATAGATAGAGAGGTAATTATATCCCAAGTAGAGAATCTTGTGATATTATAAAGATGCTATTCAAATAGCAGATAGGCAAGTTGATGATGTATGAGGAAGAGTTAAAAGTAAACAAGGAAGAGGAAGATGAACCAAAGAGAAAGTAAGTGGCCTTTAAAACCACTACTTCCAAAACTAAAGAAAAGGGAAATGAGAAATTACAATCCCCTATAGAAAGTTCCAGCAGTGAATAATCATAATCAAAAAATGATGGAGAAATGAATCAATTATCTATGTGAATTAAGAGGTTTTATAAAAGGAAGAAAATTTTCAGAAATCCCAACTTCAAAGGAAGATATGCCAACAAGGTAAAGTAGAAGAAGGATTGGAAAAGAAGTGAAAAATATGATGAAATAGTATGTTATGAATATAAGAGAAAAAGACATGTAAAAGTAGATTTTCCTAATCTAAAATACAAGAAGATGTATTAGGACAAAGATAAAAAGTATAAAAAGGCAATGAAATAAACATGGAGTTCTTCCGAGGACAGTTCAAGTGATTGATATTCTTCACATGATAAAAAGGCTGATAAATCCAATATGTGTTTTATGAAAAACACATATGATGTAACACTAAATTCTCTTGAACATAATTCCTATTATTATGGAGAAGAAAGTGATTATGAAAATATGACTTGTGAAGAATTATTCGAATACTGTAATATGATTGAATACAATTTCAATGAACTAAAAGATAAATAAAAATATTTAAAGAAACAAAATGCCTTGACTACTACTGTCAAATATGAAATTACTGTGGAAAAAGAGAAAAATATTCAATTACTCAAGGAGAACAATGAAGTTAAGTTATCTAATAAGCAGTTGAAAAAGGAACTAGAGAAATTTACCAATGAAAAAAAAATACTCTTACAAAAATTCTTGGTAAAAAAATTGCCCCTAGATACACTACTGGTATATGATACCAACCTGGGAAAAGAAATCTCACCAAAAACAAGTTTGTGTCTAAATCTGGAAAATCAGTTTTTCTACCCAAAAATGAAAGTTCTACTACTTGTTACATTTCTAGAAATTCTTTTACTACCCTAGGATTTCTATACCAAATAGAGTCTATTTTTAAAATATTTTACATAATGCTTATAGGAAACCCATAAAGCAGATGTGGGTGCCTAAAGCACCGACTACTAATGTTACTAGACCCAAACAAGTTTGGGTACTTGAATATGTTTTTGTATGATTGTTTTGTAGGAAAGCTATTTGAAGAGATCCTGTAATATTTTATGGTACTTGGATAGTGGATTTTCAAGACACATGATAAGAGATTACTAATGCTTCAATAATTTAATAAAGATTGATGGTGTACATGTCATCTTTGGTGACAATTCTAAAGGAAAAATAATTGGCTTAGGCTAGATTGGTAACTCTAACTCAGTTTTAATTTCTAAAGTAATTTTTATTGATGGATTAAAATATAATCTGCTTAGTACTTCACAACTGTTTGATGGTGTATTTTATGTTAAATTTGAAAATGATTCTTGTAATGTTTTTAACTCTAAAAACTAATGAGTATTTTCTGATCTTATAAATGAAAATGTTTATGTTGTTAACTTAGATTATTTACTCTCTCAAAATGTTTCATGATTAAATGTATTTGAAAAATAGTCTTGTATTTGGCATAGAAGACTAGGACACTACAATATACACTCCCTTATAAAGCTTACTAGGAAAGGTTTAGTCAATGACCTACCCAAACTTGATTTTACAAATGATAAAGTCTATAATCCTTATCAAAAGGGTAAACGACATCACTACTACAAATTTGGGATATAGCCACGGACCTATAGCCACAATTTTATAGGTCCGTGGCTATAGGTTTCATACTGCCACAGATTTTTTTCCAATCCATGGCTAAATCCACGATTCCATTTTTTTCCCCAATCCATCGGGCTTCCTCCATGCCTCGTGTTTCCTCCTCCCCGAGCCCTCCTCCTCACCGCGCCCTCCTCCTCCATGACGCCTCCACGCCGCACCATCCTCCTCCCCGACGCCTCCTCGCTGCGCCCTCCTCGCCACGCCCTCCTCCCTGACACCTCCTCGCCATGACCCTCCTTCCCGACGCTACCCTCACCAGCAACACCTCTCCAGTGATTCCCCATGGCGGACGGCCTCCCCTCCCTTGTGCTCCCTCGCCATCCGCGGCCTCCCCTCCCTGCGCGCACGCCTCCGGCACCCCACCTCCCTACGCGCACGCCTACGGCGCACCTCCTTGTTGGCCGGTCTACCTCCGGTGACCGGACCCCTCCTGGTCGAGCCCTCTTAGCACCACCACACCAACTCCACCTTGGGTAGACCCTCCATATTTACTAGGTTTTTGATCATTATTATTTTGGGAGATCCAAACGATGGAGCCCAGTCCCATCCTCCATATCCCCCACTTCCTCCTCCTGCTCTCCCCGCTGTTCTTCACACGCCTCGCCGCGCCGTACTCATATTCTATCGTCGACCACATTCCCGGATTCGAAGGCCCCCTTCCCTTTTATCTCGAAACCGGGACAGTCACCAACACACCCACTCTTAGCTTCCATTCCTCTCTATCTACTGTGAAATACATGTGGAGTGGGTGAGGGAGATTGCAGGTACATTGGTTTGGGTGAATCCGAAGACGTGCATCTCTTCTACTACTTCGTCAGATCTCAGAATGAACCAAAGAATGACCCGCTCATGCTTTGGCTCATAGGGGCCCCTGACTGCTCATCCTTCACTTCCCTAGCTTACCAAATCGGTAGGCTTCGACTCCCCTTCCCTTCACAGCTCTGTGCTTGTTTCGTCTGAAACCAGAGAAGGTGAAGCAATTACTCTGTATGCGTGGAAAATGTAGGTCCAGTCTCTTTTAAGACGGAGTGCAGTGGAGTTCTGCCCACTTTGTTTTTCAATCCAAATACATGGACAATGGTATTATTAATTTGTTATCCTCTGCTGATCAAAGAAATAAGTGACCTATATTGTTATTTTTCTTCAACTTCAGGTATCGAGTATCATATTTATAGATTCTCCAGTTGGTAATGGATTTTCATATCCAACAACTCTCGCAACTGCGTATTCCAGTGACTCTTTTGCAGCAAGCCAACTTAACAAATTCTCAAGGAAGGTGCAATGGACATTTCCCTGTTCAATTCAGTCTTATTTTCTACCGTATAATTATGCAACCATTTAGATGGGTGGCCTTTTTATAAATGTTGCAGTGGTTGAAAGATCACCCAGAGTTCATCTCAAATACCTTCTATGTCGGTGGAGACTCTTATTCTGGCATCATTGTTCCGCCAACCTTCTTGAAGATATTAGAAGGTAAAACAACCTCAATTAATTGTGCTATCTTTTTCTCACTGGTTTCTCTAAGAGCCAAACTTTAATGAATCCTGTTCCTACTTTTTTTCCTTCCATTTTCCTAGATAATGATTTTTCATGTCTTTTAAGATGAAAAATACTTTTACTTCACATGGGTGATTCAGGAAATGATGAGGGTATGCAACCCACTTTCAATCTTGAGGTTTGTCACAAAAAAAAAATTCATGCAATCATTCTATAAAATCTTTTCATAATTTTAATTTTTGGATTTGGGTTAATGTAAAAATTATATAAGCAAAATGCTTGATTTCAGGGATATTTACTCGGCAAACCTATAACGGATCGGTTCATTGAAGGAAATTATGCAATTCCATTTGCTCATGGAGTGGCCCTTATTTCTGATGAGCTCTATGAGGTAACCATTTCTAGAGTTCGATCAATACTCAATTGATATTATTGAATTTTAATGTTCAAACCAATTTTCAATTTCAGTCAAGGAGGAGAAATTGCTAGGAAAACTACGTCGACATAGATCCCAACAATAAACTTTGTTTGGAAGATATGAAGAGGTTCAACACGGTTTGTGATTTCCACTTAATTTCTATATATACCATAACAATTTTCATCATTAAAACAGAGCCCTTTCTTGGTATTTGCAGTGTATGGAAGGGATTGCTACGTATCAAATTTTGGAATCAACTTGCCTGACGCGACCCTCCTTCCCGACACTACCCTCACCAGCAGCACCTCTCTGGTGATTCCCCATGGCGGACGACCTCCCCTACCCTGTGCTCCCTCACCAGCCATGGCCTCCCCTCCCTGGGTGCACGCCTCCGGTGCCCCACCTCCCTGTGCGCACACCTCCGGCGCCCCACCTCCCTGCGCGTACGCCTCCGACGCACCTCCTTGTTGGCCGGTCCACCTCCAGTGACCGGACCCCTCCTGGTCGAGCCCTCTTAGAACCGCCACACCCTCTCCACCTTGGGTAGACCCTCTATCTTTGATAGATTTTTGATCATTTTCTCACATAAACATACATTTCTAGAATATTCCACCCATTTCACTAAGTAGGTACACCTAGAACACAAATTCATTATTAATTATTACCTTAAATATCGAAGGTTCAAGATGGGTCTGAGGTATTATATTTAGTTGATTTTTATTATCTTATGCCTTCTAGCCTTCTTGGATGAGGTCATAAATGGTTATTGGTGAGATTTTCTTATCTTGTAAAATTTTGTTAAGTGGAGCTTCAATTTCTATAGTTGTTACCTAGGGTTTCTTCTTAATAAGAAATGAAATTCTAGGATGTTCATTTTTTATGAGGACCAGTTTTAGGGGCCTCATTATGAAAATAATAGGTTATTTTAAATCCTTGTATAAGGCCTGGTCATTCGAATCCTAGATAAATGGAAACCCAGAACATGTTACCATTGTGGAAAAATTGGTCATCTCAAAAATTTTTGCAAAACAAATGTCCTTAGGCAGTAAGGTAGGATCCACACTCACCATGTTTTTTCTCATTCATTTTGATTATTCTAATGGTGTTAGATCTTAACATAAGTCCAAATGGTATGTTTATGTGTCCAAGAGTGATGAGGGGGAGATAATACTGAATTTCTTTATATTGTAGAGTATGCACTAAAAGAATCTATACCATGTCCAGCTACTATAAAGGTATGGTGTTTATTTTTTATCTCTATGTTGTTAGAGTTAATTGGTATTGAAGTTACTCATTCTTTTATATCATCAATTTTAGTTGAAATGTAGTTCTTAAATCTAAATACTATATAATTCTTGTTGGATCCATACATGACTTTAGTAAAGAGGTCCATGTAATGTTTTAAATTTCATGTGTGTTATGTGATGGTTTCCAACTTTGAAGTGGTGTGGGATCTCTTAGTGCATGATCTGGAGGTATTTGACATTATTATTTGAATAGATAGAATGATCGGTGTTATGTACTAGATTGAATTTTCTAATTTTTGAGTTCAGTTTAAATCTCTTTTTGGGGTATCTCTTGTCTTTTAGGGTAAGTGGGATTCTAGATTTGGGATAGTAGGGGGGGTGTCCAGACGGGGGAGGGGGTGTCCAGATAGGGGGGAGGTGTGTCCAGACAGGGGGGAGGTGTCCAGACAGGGGGGGTGTCCAGACAGGGGGGGTGTCCATACAGGGGGGGTGTCCAGCAAGGGGGGTGTCCAGACTGGGGGGGGGGTGTCCAGACAGGGAGGGTGTCCAGACATGGGGGAGGTGTGTCCAGACAGGGGGGGGGTGTCCAGACAGGGTGGTGTCCAGACAAGGGGGGTGTCCAGATAGGGGGGAGGTGTGTCCAGATAGGGGGGGGGGGTGTCCAGATAGGGGGGGGGGGGGGTTTCCAGACAGGGGGGTGTCCAGACATGGGAGAGGGGACTGGTAGTCTACACATACCCATGAATGATGATTTTATTTTCATGTGTGGTAGTGAAGGAAAATGAAACACGTTGTGTTATAGAGGCGGTAATCCACACAACACAAGAATTACTATTTCTGTTTACTCACAAGAATCCTAAGGCAACATAATGTTCTAGGGTTGGCTATCCCCTGGCAATTCTAGAAGAGGATACACATCATTGTTTCTGAATGGGGGAAAGTAACCCTTTCTATTATTTCTCAGTTTCACTTTTTTAATTGGAGCTTCTCAACTCTCTCTTGTTGGAATGGTTGGTAGAATAAACTTTCTTTATAGTGAGCTGGATCCCCAACCTAAAATAATCTTCCCTGGTTTGTAATCCTTTAATTATAGGGTATGAATATTTATACTGATGTTTATATGTTGAGAAGGTGTGTGCTCTGACAATTGCATAGAGAGAGCAGCCTGAGAAAATCCAGCTGCAAGTCTGCCATCCATATCAACTGTTTTTAATAATTCTGAGGTAATGAACTCCAAAAGAGGGATTCAGACTGCAGATTTAAAGAAAAAGAGAGAATATAATCCGATGCATCTTGGAAAATTAAGGATTCTTTATAAAAATCACTTAGTATTTCCGCACCATTAGAGTTACCAGTTTCAGCATGAACACATCCTTGGGATTCTTATTCCTCTACTAAGGCTTCCTAGGATTTACTAGTAGCAGAATTCTTATCCCAGGTGACCTCTTTTTAACCTTCTTTGTATTTTTTTCTAACATAGTGTTTGGTATTAATATTTTTCCCTTTCAGAGCATCTTTCAACGAAGTATTAATAGAGGATGGATTGCAGAATTTCTGTACAATTCTGCACTTATCATGGGGTCTAGGGGGGGAGGGAGGGGTGTCTGGGGGGGGGGGGGGGGGTCCATGGGGGGTGTCTAGGGGGGAGGGAGGGGTGTCCAGGGGGGTTTTCTAGGGGGGAGGGAGGGGTGTCTAGGGGGGTTGTCTAGGGGGGAGGGGGGATGTGCAGGGGGTGCAAGGGGGGATGTGCAGGGGGGTGAAAGGGGGGATGTGCAGGGGGTGCAAGGGAAGCTATACAGGGGGGTGGCAGGGGGCAGGGGGGTGATCCTCGCATTTGGCATCTCTCAAATAAAGAGTCGTTAAACTCTTTTATTTTATTAATCTTCACTTCCAACTAAGCATCACTGAAATTCATGGATACTTTATGTAATTTCTCCAAAGCATGGATCACTTTTTTAACAACATTTTCAAACACTTTTCACATAAACTCTTTGCAATTCTTCATCATCTTGAAAAAATCTTTCATTGCAGGGGTGGGGGGTGTCCAAACATGCATTATGTTTTCATTATTTTGTTTGTTCTATTGCATTCTGTTTTTGCATTCTGTTTTTGATTAGTTATTATTTTTGTTTGTTCTATTTCATTGTGTTTTTGTTATTTTGTTGTTTTTAAATTTCTATTGTTCTGGAAACATGAATTCTATTTTTTTCCATGTGCATCAACAATCCCCATGACAAGATGTCAACACAATTCATCCTGCTCTAGGAAGACACTCTGTGGCAGTTACTCCTCCAGGACGACACCCTGTGGCGGTCACGCCGCGGTCATGCCGCGGTCACGCCGTGATTTGGCCCTGCTCCAGGACGAAACCCTGCGGCGGTTACTCCTCCAGGACGACACCCTGCGGCGGTCACGCCGCGGTCACGCCACGGTCATGCCGCGGTCATGCCGCGGTCACGCCGTGATTTGGCCCTGCTCCAAGATGACACCCTGCGGCGGTTACTCCTCCAGGACGACACCCTGCGGCGGTCACGCCGTGGTCACGCCGCGGTCACGCCGCGGTCACGCCGCGGTCACGCCGCGGTCACGCCGCGGTCCCGCCGCGGTCCCGCCGCGGTCACGCCGCGGTCACGCCGCGGTCACGCTGTGATTTGGCCCTGCTCCAGGATGACACCCTGCGGCGGTTACTCCTCCAGGATGACACCTTGCGACGGTCACGCTGCGGTCACGCCGCGGTCACGCCGCGGTCACGCCGCGGTAACGCTGCGGTCACGCCGCGGTCACTCCGCGGTCACGCCGTGATTTGGCCCTTCTCCAGGACGAAACCCTGCGGCGGTTACTCTTCCAGGACAACACCCTGCGGCGGTCACGCCGCGATCACGCCGAGGTCACGCCGCGGTCACTCCGCGGTCACGCCGCGGTCACACCGCGGTCACGCTGTGATTTGGCCCTGCTCCAGGACGACACCCTGCGGCGGTCACGCCGCGGTCACGCCGTGATTTGGATCTGCTCCAGGACGACACCCTGCGGCGGTTACTCCTCCAGGACGACACCCTACGGCGGTCACGCCGCGGTCACGCCGCTGTCACGCCGTGATTTGGCCTTGCTCTAGGACGACACCCTGCGGCGGTTACTCCTCCTTAGAGAAACATTGAATGGTTAGTTCTATAATTTTTTGTATTTCCTCATTCCTAAACTATATCTCCTATCAGCGCTGCCTCTCATCCATCTTTCCACAAAACGTGCATAGCAGGTGGTACAAAGGCTCAATTCAACTAAAAACATTGGTTTGGAATTGTCTGACATATTTTATTGTACATGTATCACATAATATTTGTTCGGTAATTCTTCTTTTTCCTCATCCTCTTCACATGTTGTCCGAACCAGATCATCCACATCCTCTGCACATGTCGTCTGAACCGGATCAGCCTGTTGTGATGGAAATTCAATGTCTGCTTTTGGCTGTTTTAGATAAAATTCCTTCCATAATTCCCTCATCTCATGTAGCACTCATTGAAGGAGAATGATCACTGCCAAGTTGAGTTTTAAAGGCTGCACACAATATGTTTGATGCAATTCCAAAGAGGCTGTTCTATTATGAGGGCCTATTTCATGCTGGAGTTCCCACATTTCCCCCCACAAGCTGGAAAAGGGAGGTTTGTTTGGGCCTATGCAAACAGGGCTTGTTTGTTATGGAAAAAGATGCAACTGGAGACCTGGTATGCTTGAAGAGTTTCCATGAAGGGTATTCACTGTAGAGGAGACTAGCTCTGGTCTGTATTTGGTAGTTGCTTCCATGATGGTTCCCACTACCGTTTGACTGAATTTCACACCAAACCAAGCCCTGCTAGTGACTATTTTTCGATGCACTATAAAAATCACATGGCCAACCCACCAAAATCAAACCAGCTATTCCAGAGCCATTTCCACTCTCACTAAAAAATCCAAACTAAAGCCCTACTACAATTCCAAGCTCCCACTTCAATTTAGCCACTATGAACTCCTTCCCAGTCCCCCACCATTTTTCAATCCACCTAGGCAACCCATCCACAACTTGACCACCAATCAGGCCTACCCACCTCTCAACTTCTAAGCCACCAACCCCACATTTTCCACTAGGCATACCACTTTAAAACCATTCCAAACCTCACCCAATTCTAACCAATTAAACCAGACCCCTTAACATTTGAAGCCCTTATCTAAATTCCTGTTCCAACTCACTTATTTTAGACCCAATCAGCCCTGCCACTTCAGAAAAACAAGAGCAGCCTACTTAAAATCCAGTCCAACTTAGTTTCCTTCATGCTTACCCCCATGAGTCCACAGCCGCACCTCAACCAAATTATTAACCACCTGGACACCTGGAAGCCACAAGAGGAGAGAGAAGGTTTATAGATTTTTTTTTGTAATATTTTATTCCATTGGAAGAGAATTTGTTAGATGCTGCCACTTGTAATGAGGCACTTAATTTCCTCTCCCTCTTTCTTCCATTAAATATTAGACAGATCCTATGTAAAAAAATCATTCTCCACCTCCGGGGAAGGAACTCTCAGCTACCGTTCTTATGTTCTTCTTCCTGCTGATGAATTAAATTCCCCAAGTATATTGGGAAAATTTTATTCATTTTTATTCATTTACCTCTTCTTACTTACTGCTTATTTCAGCAGCCGGATTCGGTATTTTAGCAATAGACCATGACATCCATTCGTTTTCTAGGGGGTCCAGTGGGGGGGGGGGGGTCTGTCCTGGGGTGTCCAGGGTCTGGGGGGGGGGCTGTCCTGGGGGTCTGTCCATGGGGTGTCTAGGGGGTCCAGTGGGGGGGGGGGGTCTATCCTGGGGTGTCCAGGGTCTGGGGGGGTCTGTCCTGGGGGGTCTAGGTTTGGGGGGGTAGGTTCTGGGGGTGTCCATGGTCTGGGGGGCTGTCCAGGTTCTGGGGGGGGGGGGTCTGTCCTGGGGTGTCTAGGGTCTGGGGGGGGGGCAGGACTGGCAGGGGTGTCCAGGGTCTGGGGGGGGGGGTCTGTCCTAGGGTGGGGTCTGTCCTGGGGTGTCCAGGGTCGGGGGGCAGGGGGAAAGGGGTAGGGGGCAGGGGTGTCCAGCAGGGGGAGGGGTGTCCAGCAGGGGGAGGGGCTGTCCAGGCAGGGGGAGGGGTGTCCAGCATGGGGGAGGGGTGTCCAGGGGGGTGGTCCAGGGGTCTCCAGGGGGTGGGGTGTCCAGCAGTGGTGTCTATTGCTGGTATTCTTTTTTGGACTTCAACAGATTATGCAAGGACTCGGCGAATGGTCCTTCAACAGATTATGCAAGGACTCGGAGAATGGTTCTTCCACTTCTTCCTCTTCTCCCCCAAACTGTAACTCTCTCTCTCTCTGTACTGCTTGCTCTCAATACAGAAATTTACCATTGTACCTTCTTGTTTTTCTCCTCTCTCAATTTTATTCCTCACAAAATGTGTGTCCTCTGTTTCTATCAACCTTCAACACACCTTCTATACATCTTCAACTTGTATTCCTTCCACCTATTTTGCAAATAATATGTTCCACGAAATGTATGTTCTGTGTTGTTCTCAGTGGATATAGCATGGTTATACCAACAGATGAAAATTCATCCGTGGCTATATGTGCGATTTGGCCAATATTCTCTCGGGCTCCTCCTATGGAACCCTCCCCGACTCACTCCCCTCCCCCGATGCACTCCCCTCCCCGGACGACCGCGCCTCCCCCCTCCCCGGACGACAGTGCCTCCCCGGACGCCGACGGACTCCCCTACTCCCCCAACGCACTCCCCTCCTCCCGACGACCTCTCCTCCCCGGACGACCGTGCCTCCCCCGACGGACTCCCCTCCTCCGGTCACCATTAATATATTTAAGGGCTAACTTGGATTCTACCTTCATATCCATTTGGGGGAAATAAATATCATCTGATAATTGATGACCAGTAATGAGAGCCTAATAATTTGCCTCATCATCAGTGAAACCTTATAAAAATAGGAAAAAGTATGATTGGACGTCTTGTGTTGGTGTGATAAAGACAACCACCTGGCCTACTCAATTAAGATTGGAATTATTAAGCATTATTTCAGTAGATCTTTGAAAATCACCATCAAAATATGTTTTCTAATACTCTTTGACATGATCCACTAAGTGGGTAGCCTCATTTGGGAAATCAACATTCAGGGGTAGTTCTTCAGGGGTGGATGTGTGTCCAGTGGGGCTGTCCAGTTGGGGCATGGGGGCTGTCCAGTGGGGTGCAGGGGGCAGGGGGCAGGGGGCAGGGGTGTCTAGCAGGGGGAGGGGTGTCCAGTAGGGGGAGGGGCTGTCCAAGCAGGGGGGAGGGGTGTCCGGCAGGGGGGGAGGGCTGTCCAGGGGGTGTCCAGTGGGGCTGTCCAGTTGGGGCATGGGGGCTGTCCAGTGGGGTGCAGGGGGGGCATGGGGGACTAAGGGGGGCATGGGGGGTGCAGGGGGGTGTTCAAGGGGGCTATCCAGGGGTTGCAAGGGGGTGAAAGAGGGCTATCCAAGAACCTAATCCCATGCAGGTTATGAATGTCTCTATAGAGAAAATGTAGTGCTGTCCAGATCTGTAAAATATCATAAAACATCCCACAGATACTTCACAGGCACCAGGTATAACTATTTCACCACCTATAGATAGTGAGCACGGTGCTATAAAATCTGGTAACTCTATTTCAAATCATAATTCCAATGTTTTGTTTAATGCAGTACTACATGAAATGCAAGCAGATTTTATCTGAGGATGAGCATGTGTGACCATGATTTCACCAAGCAGTTTGTTTAGTTGATAAACAGTTTTTCTGGTAATGTTTTCCAATTTCAAATATGTTTTATTTTATTTCCATAAAAATTTTATAGTTTATTCTGTTTTATTTTCCAGACTGATTATATGTATGTTTTCCTAGATTACTCATATATAGGTACTTCTGAATTTTGTTTCAAGTGTTTCCCAAGTCCTACTAAGAACCTATAGTATGGGGTGGTCCTACTAAGAACCTATAGTATGGGGACAGTTTCCAGCAGGGGTCCAGTGTCCAGCAGGGGTAAATATGCAGGGGGACTAGCAGGAGGGACTGGCAGGGGGTGGCAGGGGGGACTGGCAGGGGGCAGGGGGGGGGGGGGGGCTGGCAGGGGGGACTAGCATGGGGCAGGGGGAAAGGCAGGGGGACAAGCAGGGGGGGTGTCCAGGCAGGGGGGAGGGGTGTCCAGGCAGAGGGGCTGTCCAGTAGGGGGGGAGGGGCTGTCCAGCACGGGGGGGAGGGCTGTCCAGCAGGGGGGGAGGGCTGTCCAGCAGGGGGGAGGGGTGTCCAGCAGGGGGGAGGGGTGTCCAGGCAAGGGGGAGGGGTGTCCAGCAGGGGGGAGGGGTGTCCAGGAAGGGGGAGGGGGGGGGGGGGGGCTGGCAGGGGGACAAGTAGGGGGCAGGGGGGGGGGGGGCTGGCAGGGGGACAAGCAGGGGGGGTGGTAGGGGGGGGGGGACTAGCAGGGGGCAGGGGGGGGGGGGACTAGCAGGGGGCAGGTGGGGAAAGGCAGGGGACAAGCATGGGGGTGGTAGGGGGGAGGGGTGTCCAGGCAGGGGGGGGGTGTCCAAGCAGAGGGGCTGTCCAGCAGGGGGGAGGGGTGTCCAGGCAGGGGGAGGGGCTGTCCAGCAGGGGGGAGGGGCTGTCCAGCACGGGGGGGAGGGCTGTCCAGCAGGGGGGAGGGCTGTCCAGCAGGGGGGAGGGGTGTCCAGTAGGGGGGAGGGGTGTCCAGGCAGGGGGGAGGGGTGTCCAGCAGGGGGGGGAGGGGTGTCCAGGTAGGGGGAGGGGGGGGGGGGGCTGGCAGGGGGACAAGAAGGGGGGTGGCAGGGGGGGACTAGCAGGGGGAGGGGCTGTCTAGCAGGGGGGAGGGGTGTCCAGCAGGGGGGAGGGGTGTCCAGGCAGGGGGGAGGGGTGTCCAGCAGGGGGGAGGGGTGTCCAGGTAGGGGGAGGGGCTGTCCAGTAGGGGGGAGGGGCTGTCCTGTAGGGGGGAGGGGTGTCCAGCAGGGGGGAGGGCTGTCCAGCAGGGGAGAGGGGTGTCCAACAGGGGGGAGGGGTGTCCAGGCAGGGGGAGGGGCTGTCCAGCAGAGGGGGAGGGGCTGTCCTTGAGGAATGTCTAGCTGAGAACGAGCATGAATAGGTGTAACAGCAGGTAGAGTAAATTGTGGCGGACCTATTAGTATATGTCATGTGTAACCTATAGGGTGAGGTCTGTAATGATGCTCCTAGACATGTTCTGGCTGTGTAAAAAATGTTGGGAACTCTCTATTTTCTATTTCTTGATTCATGTATGTTGGTTGTTGGTACCCAATGTTGATAGGATGTTTCATCTTAATTATAGTTGCGGTAGAGAACCCTCTTTGATAAGGTGATCAAGTTGGGAGTACGAGTTGAGGATCTGCTTATAGAATATATCCAGTAGAATTGTGCTTTACCAGTTTCAGCATGAACACATCCTTGGGCAGGGGGGGTGGCAGGGGGTACTGGTAGGGGGCAGGGGGGGGGGGCTGGGTGTAGGGGGTGGGGGCTGGATCTAGGGCTGGGTGCAGGGGGGATGGGGGGGGGGGGGGATGGGGGCCTGGGTGCAGGGGGGCAGTGGGGGTGCAGTGGGGGGGGGGGACCTAGGTGCAAGGGGTAGTGAGGGGGCTGGGTGTAGGGGGGTGGGGGCTGGATATAGGGCTGGGTGCAGGGGGGATGGGGGGTGGCTGGGGGGGGGGCTGGGGGCCTGGGTGCAGGGGGGCAGTGGGGGTGCGGGTGGGAGTGGATAGTGGGGGTGTAGTGGGGGGGAGGGGGACCTGGGTGCAAGGGGTAGTGAGGGGGCTAGGTGTAGGGGGTGGGGGCTGGATATAGGGCTGGGTGCAGGGGGGATGGGGGGGGGGTGGGTGCAGGTGGTACTGGGGGTGCAGGGGGGTGTCAAGGGGGTGTCCAGGGGTGTCAAGGGGGGGGGGGGGGTTCTAAGGGGTTCTATCCAGAGGGGAGAGTGGTGGTGTGTAAAGGGGTGGGGGATGTTCTAGGGGGGTCTGTCCAAGGGGGAAGGGAGGAGCTATAAGGGGTCTGTCCAGTGAGAGGGTGTACAGGTGGGGGGCAGGTTCTGGGGGGGGTCTGTGTTTGGGGGGGCAGGTTCTGGGGGGGGGGCAGACTGGCAGGGGTGTCCAGGTTCTGGGGGGGGGCAGGTTCTGGTGGGGGAAGGGTCTGGGGGGGGAATACTGGCAGGGGTGTCTAGGGTCTGGGGGGGGGGGCAGGTTCTGGGGGGGGGGGGGGGGGTGGGGGGCAGACTGGCAGGGGTGTCCAGGGTCTGGGGAAGGGTCTGCAGGAGGTGTCTAGGGGGGTGTCTATGGGGGGGGGGGGTGTCCAGGGTGTGTCCAGGAGGTGTCCAGGGGGTGTCCAGGGTCTGTCCAGGGTGTGTCCAGGGGGTGTCCCGGGTGTGTCCAGGGGGTGTCCATGGGGGTGTCTAGGGGCATGTCCAGGGGTGTCCAGGGGGGTGTCCAGGGGGTATTTTTTATGGATTTGGACACCCTATAACCACGGTTAAAAACCGTGGCTATTGGTTTATTGCCACGGTTTTAAACCGTGGCATTATGTTCTGTCCGACCTTTAGTATATCCACGGTTTCAACCGTGGATTTAGGTATATAGCCACAGTTCAAACCGTGGCTATAGGTCTAGGCCTATAGCCATGCCAAACTTAGCCACGGTTCGAGGAACCGTGGCTATTACCTATAGCCACGGTTTGAGGGCCTATAGCCACGGTTTAGAACCGTGGCTATAGCCCGAATTTATAGTAGTGCATAAAATATCTTCCAAACTAAAGAAAGAAGTTTAAACTTCTCAACCTCTCATGTTGGTTCACATGGATGTGTTTAGACCATCTATATTTGCTATTTTAAATGGGAATCACTATGTTTATGTTCTTGTAGATGACTATTCTAGGTATACTTGGACCTTCTTCTTGGCTCACAAAAGTGAAGCATGCTCTCATTTCACCAAGTATGCTAGGGCTGTAGAAATTATTAGTGAACTTTGAATTAAATATATAAGAAATGACCTTGGACGTGAGTTTGAAAATCAATAGTTTTAATCCTTTTTTCTCAAAAAATAGATATAGTTATAATTTCTCTACCCCTAGGACACCTCAACAAAACAGATTTTTAGAAAGAAGAAATAAAACTTTACAAGAAATTTCTAGAACCATGCTTAGTGAGTATGGATTACCTATTTACTTTTGGGAAAAAGCTTTCAATACAACATGCTACATTATTAATAGATTGTTAATCAGACCTATTCTTAAAATAAGTCATTATGAGTTGTGGAATAATAGAAAACCCAAGGTTAATTACTTAAAAGTTTTTGTTTGAAAAGCTTATATACTTAATACTAAATATATTCTTGATAAGTTTGCATACAAGAGTGATGAAGGAATTTTTCTAGTATATTTAGTCTCTATTAAATCCTATAGATCCTTTAACAAAAGATCCAAATGTGTGGAAGAATCTATACATGTCAAATTTGTTGAAAAAAAATCGACGTGAACCTAATAACTCCCTAGAGAACCTTGAGGATGATATGTCAAATCTGGACATTGATGATAAATATTCTGACTATCTTATAAAGGAATCTATTAAAATTTATATTTCTAGAAATTCTCCAGATTCAAGCCATAATGAACTCAAACTTATTAAAGAACCTGAAATTACTAGACCTTCTTTTTCTAGAGCTGTTAGAACTCTTAATAATTATCCATTAGATGTTTTTGTTGGATATTTATATAAAGGAACACATACTAGAGATTCTCTTAGAAATAAGGTCAAACATCAATATTTCTTGTCACAAATTGAACCTAAAAACATCAATGATGCTTTGAATGATAAGTTTTGGGTGATGGACATGCAAGAGGAGCAAAATCAGTTTGAAAGGAATAAATTTTGGAAACATGTGGATAAAACCAAGGACACATTGACCATATGAACTAAATGGGTGTTTAGGAATAAGTAGATCAAGATGTTAACATAGTTAGAAACAAATATAGATTGGTTTTACAATGTTATATTCAAGAACAAGGAATTGACTATGAAGAAACCTTTGCACCAGTAGCTAGACTTGAAGCAATTAGAATATTTCTTGCATATGTAGCACATCTAAATTTTAAACTTTATCAAATGGATGTCAAGAGTGAATTACTAGATGGGTATATAGTTGAGGATTATTTTGTTTAACAACCCCCGGTTTTTACAAACCCACTCCTTCAAAATAATGTTTTTAAATTAACAAAAAATTTATATGGTTCAAGACATGCTCTAAGTGCTTGGCATGATAGATTAAATAATTTTCTTATTTCCAATGGTTTAAAAAAAGGTACATATAATCCTACTCTTTTTATAAAACGAATTTCTAAATATGTTTTAATTTTTCAAATCTACATTGATGATATTATTTTTGGATCTTGAAAAAATTATTTATGTACTGATTTTTCAAAGATGATACAAAAAGAATTTGAAATGAGTTTGATGGGTGAACTAAAATTATTTCTTGGATTTAAAATATTTCAAAAAAAGATTGTATTTTTTTTAAATCAAAGTAAATATGCTAATGATCTTCTAAAATGTTTTGTCTTGGATAGCACTAAATGTAGTGATAATCCAATGAGTACTACCTGTAAGTTTAATCTTGATGAAAATGGTAAATCTATTGATCAGACTAATTATAAAGGAATGATTGGAAGTTTACTCTACTCAACTTCTAGTCAACCTGATATTATGTTTAGTGTTTTAATGTGTGCAAATATTCAAGAAAACCCCAAAGAGTCTCATTTAAATGATGTTAAATGGATTTTCAAATGCCTCAAACATACAACCAATTTAGGACTATTTTATCCTAGAGGAAAATAATTTGACTTAGTTAACTATTTAGATTCTGATTTTGGTGGTTATAAGTTTTATAGAAAAAGAACCTCTATAACATGCCACTTTTTAGGTAAGTCTCTAGTATCATGGTGCAATAAGAAACATAATTCTATTGTATTATCTACTGCTGAAGCTGAATACATAGTTGCTGGTAGTTGTTGTGCACAAATTTTGTGGATGAAATACACTTTACTATACTACGGATATCAATTCATACATGTACCTATAAATTGTGACAATACAACTGCTATTAAAATTTCAAAGAATATTGTTTTACATTCTAGGACTAAATAAATTGATGTAAGACACCACTTTTTGAGAGATCATTATCAAAAAATTGATATCACTTTGGAATTCATTGGCACTGAACATCAGTTTATTGATATATTCACTAAGCCATTAAATTATGAAAGAATAAATTACATCATATATGAGTTACGAATGACAAGTCTTAAGTAAAGAGTTACAATTTCATATTTTATGGTTTCATGATTCACGATTTCACAAGTTACTACCTTGCAGTTAGTGTCTCTTAGTTACGGTCTCACCCTTGCTCTCTCAATGATACAGTCACACCATTTGGAGTCACGCCGTAATGCTGACACTGTGACGACCTGTTCCAGTCTCACCGTAATGACTTATATTTCTATTTTTGGAATTTTATTTCCTGTATCATTGTATCAATTATTTTATTGATTTTATGCTGATTATTTGTGTTTACGATGTTTGAAATCCCTAAATGATAAAAACTCAATATCTTTTACTCTTCTCTTCACTTGAGCTATCTTCTTTTGAAACAGAAACCCTTATTATCAAATTTTTAGCCCTCTTTCAACATTTAATCCTTATCAAACCCACATTGGATGGCTAGAATGAAGAGTCCATCTTCATCAACTCCTGATAAGCCTAGGTATCAGAAGAAAGTGAAAAAGGATATGAAAATAGTGCCTAAGGGACTGCTGAATCCAGGACTTGCTGATAGAACAATAATTACATAGAAAGAAGTCTATTCTAAGTGGTTGCTGACAAGTAATTCGCTCGTTTTGAAAGTAATGGAAGAATAGGTATGGCTGAGCTAGTTCAAAAAACATAATAGACCGATTTATCCAAATCTTATTTCTCAGTTTTATCAGTATGTTTATTTATCATTCAAATCTAAAGATGATTTTGTTGTACAAAGTTGGGTAAAAGGTCAAATATATAAATTTTCTTAGAGGTTATAGGATTCCTTCCTGGGGATACCTCATGAAGGAATTTTTGAGGATTACCAAAGAGGTCCTCTTCATCCAAGTGATGTGTTTATCCTAAAAGAGCCTCTTGGAAGTCTAACTAGAAATAATAAGAAGAGAAGGGAAATTACAGTTAATATTGATGGTGAGACAAGGATGTTATTTAAGTTTATTTAAAATATTATTTTTTCAATAAAATGATATTTTTATACCCTTAAGTATAATGATTTATTCTTGATGCATCTTATGAATAATGGGAACAAGATCAATCTGTGTAAGTATATCATACTTCCCATGTGTGAAATGATCAAGAAAAATTTAAAATAAAACTCCCTGTTTTATTCAAGATTTATTTCTACAATGCTATCTATAAATTGAGTAGTTAGTCCGAATGAAAAATTTATTGTGGATTATGAATTTTGTATCTCAAAGGATACAATCAGAAGGATAAAAATTAGATGGAATCCATGGAAAATGTTTTGGGTGGAAGACAATGAAAGATTTTATGAGAAGCTCAATCCAATTGAGAATCATTCAAGGCCAAAGAACAAATATAACCCTAGTTTGGAACTAGATAAATTATTTGAATACTCAAGTGAGGAGGTAGAAGATGTAGAAGCTTCACTTGTGGAAGAATCTTCCTTAGACAAAGATGAAAGTGGCCTACCAGTTACACAACAAGTAGTGAAAAAAGATGTACCTGCTACTAAAATAAGTGTTGATACAGTGGAAGAGACTGCTGTTTAAAATGATCATAATGTTGGAGAATAACCTACTATTGAGGAAGAGGATACTACTTTGGAATAGTCAAAAGAGTAAGATGAACCTGAAATAATCCTATCTACTGAGGAAAAAATAAAACATTCAATTAAGTTATCTAGAAAATATATGGATGAGCCTGAAAGAATTTATATTTTTTAAATGAATCAAGAAACTGAATCTCTTAGTCCCAGAAGATAGGTACCTATTGAGGGGGGAGAAACACCCCAGTTTAGAAAGTGTTCCAATTCCCAATTTTGTTGTTCAAATATTTGCGGATACCTGATATAGGTTTCCCAGTTATTTTGATGTGGATAATACCCAACATGACTCAGTAAAAGGAATAGATCTTTCCACTGTTTTTCAATTGAAACCAATTTCTACCATAGAAGTAACCTCTACTAAGGAGCCTGACTCTATTTCAATTTATATTCTTGAACCTACTCAAGAATATTCTGATGTTGCTAGTCACAGTGATCTGAAAGCTTTTAGAAATACCTTGTTATCTGGTTTTGAAAATATCATAAAGTCACAACCTACTCCTATAACTAATCTTAGTGAAAGAGATTTCTCCTTTTTGTTAGAGAAAATCAAATGGAAAATTCAACCAAATATGCTTCATTAAATACAAGAAATTTTGATTGATAATAAATAGTTGAGTGATGGGGTTAAGTCTCTTAGATATATGGTTGAAGATATTCAGAAAGTGTTGAAAACTAGGCAAGCTCCTGTAGCTCATCCTATTGAGGATGTTAGTGATCAGATCCCATAGAATGTTTTATCTATGATTCAACCAAATTTGACTTCAATATATGAAAAAGTGGATGAGAGAGACATCAAAATAGTCAATGAGATGTGTGAGATTGTTTTTGGACTTAACAAGATGACTGATAAGTATAAGGGATGTTTATAGAAAGTTCTAAATCAGCTTAAGTATCTCACTTCAATTGTTATAGCTTCAAATGCCTCTGGCCAGCCATCTCAGCCTATGGACAATGACTTGATCAGAACTATTGTTAAAGAATAACTTCAATCAGTGTTAAGTGGTGTTGATAAGGATGGTTTCTATACTATCATCAAGAATAGTGACTGAGTACTTTATTTGGTGAGGACACATTCAATGATTTCCAATGATGTTCAAGAATAAATCTCTAATAAGGTGGACTTATACTTCAGAAAAATATATTATAAGCATGATCTGACAAATCACTTCAAGTTCCTTGTAGAGAATTTGAAAATTCCTCCTGTCACTCAAGCCTTTAAGACTCAAGTTCAAAATTTGAAAGTCTTAACTCCTTTATTGGACAAGTTCCTAGAGAAAAAATATGATTTTGAGAAGGATATATAGTATGGAGGTGAAATCATCACTGATTTGATTAAGTTATTGACGCCTTATCTCTATGTACAAAGTACTACCATAGTGGCTCCTACAGTTGACCCTTTGTGTCCTAGTTCAACCCCTTCCTCCTCCACAACCTTTTCTCCTACTACCATGTATGTATCTTAAGATCTAAGTCAGATCATACCTGTTATTATTTAACAACCCTTTCCTCAGTCTTCAACCAAAACAACTCTTGCACCATCTATATTTTAAGGAGTGAATTTACCTTCTCTCATAGTTGGATCAATTCCTTCTACCACCTCTATATCTACTCCTGTTTATACCTCTACCAAGGGAAAATAGAAGATTGCTGGCTATGAAAATAAGTGAAGGATGTATTTTTGATAGGGTTGTATTGTATATTGCATTATGATTATAATGAAATTTATCTTTCTATCCAATACAATATGCACCACTATTTTTTATTTTCTTTTTTATCTTCATTCCATCTTTATTTTATTTTTCTTATTCTATCTTTGATAATACCAAATGAGGGAGAACTAATAAAAAGCATTATTAAAATATATGGCTAATAAATGTCATGATTTATGATCATCAAAAAGGGGGATATTGTTGGAATCCTAATGTTTTAATGCTCACAAATCATGATAATCTTGTTTTCATGATCACAAATCATGCTAATCATGTTTAACATATTGCAATTATTTCCTTATGGTTTAATGCTTAAACTCATGGTCTAAACTCTTACAAGATTTGGATTCAAAATCTCACAAATCATGTTCGAATCTTGTAAACTAAGACCCTGTTTCAAAATATTAAAAATCATACTTGAATATTGTAAACTATGTTTGATATTGATTTATTATGTTTTATTATAATAATTATTAAGTCTAATACATTTCGTTAGTATTACTTCTTAAAAAAGTTTACAGATATTTGTCTAAGTTTGAGAAACTATAAGTTTGCCACTAGTTCCAGATTTTGGAAAAGTCCCAGACACCATGACTCATACACTGTGACTCTAACACCATAACAAGTTCTATATTTTATAAAGCCTATGACACCAGTTCCTTGTTACCATCTCCTAGACATCGTAACAATACACCGTTCAAAATTTTGAAAAAGGACTAGACACCATTACCGAAGACATCGTGATCCCGACACTGCATCTGTGTTACCGATTCTAGATCTCAATGTAACTATGTCACCATGAATATCTCACCGTGACTGTCTCATCGTGACTGACTCACTGTGACTATCTCACCACTCAAAGAAAAAGGAAAAGACACCGTTTCCAGGGACACCGTTTCAAGAAAAACTGTGACATCGTTCCATAGTTAACTATTTTTTCTGTATTTTTCAATTTAATTTAAAAGTTACTTCTAATGGTCATATTTGAGTCATTTAATGACACTGACATAATTAATTTTTCTTTATAGACATGTCACCTAACAGTATGTGGTACGAGGTATAAAGATAATTCTTCTTATCAGCTCCAACACATGAACCCAAAATAAAAATAAAAGCATGGAACTGGTGCAATATAGAGTTAGAGTTACAGAATCCGAATGCATGTGAAATAGAGCAGAATAATTACACTAAACAACACACAAAGAACTCTCTATTTTTGGTGGCTGAACTGCTATGGATAAAAACCTCAAACATCCTCACAACAACAACTCTATAAAGAACATGATATATAAAGCATATCTCATTGAACTGGAAACCAGAGTATGAGACTCAAGATACTCTGTTTCTACAAGAGGAATCAATAATCACATCGACTAAATTATAAAAGTCCAAAGATGCATAGAACAACACTCAGAGAATTTCTAATCCTTTATTACTATATTTTCTCTGATGTGTATTGTTTTTATTACTTATCAAGCAGGGTGTGTGTCAGTATTAAAAAAAACTCTGTCTCCTACATTAAACTGGAGGATACAAGATATCCTCACTCAAACATCTTTTTACACATTGTTTTTCCCACATATAACTTTGGAAGAGGTCCCGTGTGACCTGGTTGTTTGTTTTCCCACGTAGAATAGTGGAAGAGGTATTGTGACCTAGAAAGTCTAGTGTACTATTGTTAACCCCAATCCAGGGTGTGGATCAGAGATTTATATGTATTTCTTGGTGGCAGGTGATCAAAAGGTGGAGCAGATTAGGTGTCAGCTTGAGACTTAACCACTTGTTTTATCTATCATGTCTTTAAATTTAGTTTTTCTTTATTTTAATTCATTTTTTTAGAAAACTAAATTTTACTTTGATAGTTTTTCTTGGATAATAGTTATAACTGTTTTTCTTCATTAGAGTAGTTTCAAAAGTCGTATCAGTATCTCATATTTTTATAACTGAGAATTAATAAATCTTCTGAGAAACTATTTGAACAGTCAAACTATTATAATTTTATTACCTTGATTAACTGGCCTGCTTTATTTAAATTGGGGAAATATTTTAAATAAACTTTTTAATATAAATTTTTATAGGAACTCAATTCACCCCCTCTTGAGTGTCCTACTCCGACCAACAATTATACTAAATTATCAAGACAATCTGATCACATATTATTAGTTTTAAGTATGTTACATGTGTTTTAAACAAAAATATTAATTTTGAACTAAAAACATACACTTTAAGTCATATCAGACACACCGTGTGTCAGATTAATGCATGGTTGAATACTATACATTAAAAATGATTTGTAGATAATTATCCCAAAGTATCAAGAAAATACAAGAATATTTTCTTGGTTTTTAGCATGTGATGTGTGTTTTGAACTAAAATGTAAATTTTAAATAAAAACACACAATTTGAGTCATACTGGTCATACCTTATATCATATTAACATGTAGTTGATTCCTACACATCACAAATAATGTTAGCATCATTTTCATAAAGTATCAAGGCAATCCAAGAGTATTTACTTGGTTTCTAATATGTGATGTATGTTTTGTACAAAAATGTCAATTTTAAATAAAAACACACACTTTGAAACATACTGGTCACACTATGTGTCATAATGATGCGTGGTTGATTCCCAAACATCAAAAATTACTTAAGGATAATTTTACTAAAGTATCAAGATAATATAAGTGTGTATTCTAGGTTTTAGAGTGACACACATTTTAAACTAAAATTTAACTTCTAAACTAAAAATACACACTTTGATTCATACCAGTCACACCATGTGTTCAATTTATGTGCAGATGATTCTTACACATCATAATTGACTTAATGATCATTTTACTAAATTATCAAAATAATCAAAGCGTGTTTTCTTGGTTTCTAGTGAGGGATATGCGTTTTTATATAAAATTTCATTTTAAACTAAAAACACACATTATGAGTCATACCAGTCACACTGTACATTGGATTGAGGTAACACTATTTCCTATATACCATAAATGACTTATAAATAATTTTACTAAAGTATCAAAACAATATGAATGTGTTTACTCAATTTTGAGTATTTCATGCATCTTTTTAACTAAAATTTAATTTTTAAACTAATACCACACATTTTTAATCATAATAATCACACCATGTATCATATTGAGTATGTCATGTACCTTTTGAACAAAAATGTCAATTTTAAATAAAAACGCACACTTTGAGTCATATTGTTCACATCGTGTGTCAGATTGAATTGTGGTGGATTTCTACACATTAAAAATTATTTAAGTGTCATTTTAAGAAAGTAAAATAAAATCTAATTGTGGTTGATAGGTTTTTAATGAGTGACACACATTATTAACTAAAATGTAAATTTTAAATTGAAAACACATACTTTGAGTCATACTAGCCACACTGTGTGTTGGATTGATGCCTGACTAATAATTAAATATTATAAATGGTTTATGGATCATTTTCCTAAAATCTTAATACATTCCAAGTGAATTTTCTTATTTTTTAGTTTTTGACACATGTTTTAAACTAAAATGTCATTTTTAAAATGAAAACACCCATTTCGATTCACACCGATCACAACATGTATTAGATTGAGATACAATTTATTCCTACACATCAAAAATGACTTAGGGGTCATTTTACTAAAGTATCAAAAAAATTTAATGTTTTGTCTTGGTTTTGAGTATGTCACATGTATTTTTAATTAAAAATATCATTTTTAAACTAAAAACACACATTTTGAGTCATATCAGGCACAATGTGTATGAGATTGAGATATGAATGATTCCTAAACATCACAAATGACTTATAGATCATTTTCTCAACTTTGAGTATGTGCTATTTTTTTAAAATAAAATATAAATTTAAATTAAAACATATACTTTGAGTCATACTGGCCACACCATGTGTAGAATTTAATTCGGTTGATTACTACACATCAAAAATGAATTAAGGATCATTTTCCTAAATTATCAAGAATTGTATGTTATCTAATATTTTTGTGCTCTTTATAGAGCACACAATTATTGAAGAATAATCAATTATCGATGAAGTCACATCTTCATTATCTCTATGAAAATTAAATTAATAAGTATTATATAAAAACGATAATAAAATTAACTAAAAAAGAAGTAGATAAAATGATGTTAAAACTAACTAAATAAGTAGTTTGAATTCACCTATTCATGATGCATGCATACATTCTGACACAGTGTATTCTATCCATTCATTTATAAACAAATAAACTTCCTATTTTAAATACATGGAATATCAATAGTCCTAGTAGTATTGAAAAAATAAAAATAAACAAATTATAAAAATATATTTTAAATGGGATTGTAAATATTTGGAGTGTCCAAATTGATTGTAATGAGAAACTAATGCTCCATAAAAAAGGAATAAAAAATGAAATAAAAGAAAATATATTTTATATAATTAAATTATATATTTTTAGTTGTACATCATGGTTATTAAGAAGATTCTATTGTCTGTAAGTTTGTTTTCAAACACTGCGACTAGTTTTTCCACTAATACTGGATATTCCTCTAATTTTAACGATATTTTTTAGAAATGATATGAGGACTAATGATTCCAATTTTTTGTTCAAAAGTGTTTCCCTTAAAATATTACTGATATATAATCCTATAAAAAATATGAATAGTATTTAAATTTAATTAATATAGTAGATCAACTATTATACAATTAAATTATGAAAATACGCCTCATGTATACATTTACACCAGAGACTTCTAGTCATCCATTCTTGGGGGTTTCATATATATTCTCAAGACCAATAAAGTATTTAATAGACTATATATTTTTTCTTTAAAATAATTGATGGTCATATCACTATCTTTTATTGTTGTATCCACATGAAATTATAATATTTTTAAATGGGGAAGTTGAACCAGTGGGGTAAAGGTACCCTCTGAAGGCCTATTCAGTTGATTATTTGATTCTTTAGATTATTTTGATTCAAACATTACTTTTCCTTCCTTTTCTCCATATATAACAACATTTCTCAGTTTATTCTTTTCTTTATTAATTGTTAAAGGTTTTGAATAAAAATTTAATTATAAATGAATATAACCTTATCGATATGCATTTTTACAAAATCAAACATCCATTATATGAAAGTTCCAATTGCAAGTTCGATAGTATAAACATTTAGATCATCAAGGGGAATGGTTAGTTCAGTGCACATATCATGATATATATGAATTAACAATCTCACATGACTTTTTGGAAGTTGTTTCTTGTGTATAATATCTCCTAGGATATTTTACACTACACCCCTTACAATAAGAAGATGGATGAGTTCTGATAGATATAAATCAAAATCATTTTTAGCACGTAGAATATTATTATAGTAAAGGTATTAGTGTCTGACTAATTCACATTTCATAGAAATAGTTATGAAAAAATAAATTACCTTTGGAAAAAAGAACTTTGATGGGAATATCTCACCTTAAAGAGAGGGGATATTATAGTTGTGGTTGTTTTTACATTGCTTATTCTTTTTGACACCTTCCCCTAAATTTTTTTAACAACTCAGACTGAGAATTAAGTCTTTATTCTAGACCAGTTGTTCATGCCTATATCTCTTAAATTTTCTTATCTTTATCCTTTTATGCATTTATTTTCTAAAAATATGTTCAGGTAGACACTCCAAAACCCACACCTTTAACATGACCATATTTTTCTTGCCACTTAAAGGACACTAAAAGTAGTTGTTCATCAGGTAAAACCAATGGCGATTCTTGTGTGTAAATCTGAAAAAATAGGAAAATAATTAGTCATTGTTATGAAATACTGATTTAAATTAGAACAAAATTTTATTATGTCATACTTACACATGCTTCCCATAATTTTTGTGTGTTTTCATATAGTAGTATTTGATATTTATTTACATGTTCCTCCTTTTACAGTGCATTATGTGGGATAGATGTGGATGTGGATTTTTATTAGTTAATATATATATATAAAAATGAACATAATTATGTTGATATTTCATACCACATAAAATTATTAATATAGTTTTAAAATATATACCATTTTTTTCAAGTGAATTATACACCATCTTTAATTTAAGGTAGGGGTACGTTGGTTTTGATGCATGTTTCTAATTTCCAAAAATTATTAGCTAGTTTATAAATTAACAATTCTTAATTAAATCGATTAATACAACTATTGTGAAGTAATGTGTTACCAATCACTATATACCTTAAAATATGCATCCACTTGATTAATAATAAATGTATCCCATGTTTCTTTGTTTATCATGTTTACATACATCTATGATGTGTGTTAGTTTACTTCCCTTCAACATCCCTAAGTTGATGCTTCATAAAAATTGTTTGAAAGACTCTAAGAGCCATTCTAGTGAAAATTAATACAAATTTAATTTGATCTTAATATAGTATAAATTCACTCTACAAGGTATAATGAAGATTAAATAAACATTTAATTATTTAAAGTTTTAGTAAAATAAACAAAGTATATCATAATGTTACCCTAATATCTTCCAAAATCAGTGACTTAACCACATACACAAAATTTTTACATGTATCTACATCAATCGACTTGTGCATTCTAGTGGTGAACCCAATGTAAATAATTAAAATGGAATTTTTTGGGTCAACATGCTGGGCATGTGCATTCTATCCAAACTTGAATTTGATGCCTCTACTTCTCCCCTTAACATTTTTTGTTAACACCATCATGCTACGATGATCCTATTTTTTATGGGAAATAGGTTGTCCATATCCTACCATTTCCTTGTTTTCAACATTATAAATATGTTGATACTTATTATTGGTACTATAGACATGTGAATAATGTTTTTTTGTTAGATTGGACCACTCAAGAGGGGGTGAATTGAGTTTCTAATATTTTTTTATTAAAAATATTAAAAAACTAAACCCATAAATTAATAAAAACACCTAGTAAAATAAAAGTGTTGAAATATATAATTTTATATTTCAAAAAGTTTTTAAAAATATCAATCATAACTTAGTTAAAATAAATTTGAAAATACATTAAATTTCAAAACTGATTTACTAGAATCAAACACTTTATATTAAACAAAGCTTAAATTCATCTATCAAAGTATAGTTTTGATATTTATTTTCAGATATATTGTAGTTTGACTAAAATATAAGAAAAAAAAAGAAAATCATACAATGGAATTTTGAACAAGGGGTTTAGTCTTAAGCCAAGATCCAATCTACTCTACTTGGAAATCAATTACTGCCAAGTAATTTATTATACAATAAACTGATCCACAACCTGGATCATGTTTTTACAATAACTTTACAAAGATATTATAGGCTAAAAAATAATATTCTCTAGTTTTTCATGGTATAAAACAGTTTCAAGTCACATAAGAACTCTTCCACAGTTATACGTGGGCTTACAAATGAAAATATTTGAAAGAGAGTGTTTATCTCACTCTAATTTAGTACATGAGACCATGTTTATAGATAAAATGGGTAAAAAATAATAGATCATTAAAATATTATAAAATATAAATAATAAATAATGATATATATAGAAATTCTATGTAGATCAATCTGATCATCTTGGGTTATTCATATGTATTTGAATTTCTCTTTAAATTTAATAGAGTTTGCACAAAAATGAATTTTTTTTTGATTTTCATGGAAGTTTGGAGAAATATTTTTTATCATAAACTTGAATTGTTAGTGTTTTCCCACACACAAGTTCATATATGAATCTATTTATCTCATTATATATGATTCTGTTTCACTACCTCATCATTCTACCACAATGTGCATGAAGGAGTTCTTTAAAATTTATAGCATTCCAACTAGTCCAATTATCTATTGTAGGATAATAACAGAATAATCCAAATCCTCCTAATAATAGGTAGTTCTATAAAGTTATTAATTATTTTTAAATAAACCTTAAAATTATTTAAGAATAATTATACTTAAATTCACATGTATTTGACTTGAATTAAATTCTTAACCTAGCTATTGTAGAATTAATTTTGAATTTAATTCTAAACAACTACGATAGAAAAACTAGTGGTAGAAAGTTCATGGTAGTAAAATATTTAATAGAAGATTCTTGAACAAGTGGTAAAATCCCTTGGTAGTAGATTTGGTGATATATTTTGGTTTTTGATGGTAGCTATGATTGGTGGTAGAAGCATCTAGTGGCAGCTGTATATATGACGGTAGATGAACTTAACGGTGGAAGTAGCTCCACCCTACAGTAGCACAATCTGATGGAAGATCCTAGCATTTACATAATTAAAATAGGCATATAATTTATAACTTACGGTAACTAAGAGAGATATCTTGTGATGGTAGCACTTTTTAACTAGCGGAAGCTCATACCAACTAATGGTAGATGATGATGGTAGGTTCAAGACTTACCATATTTGATTACTTTAGCCATAAAATAATTGAATAACATAAAAAATTGAAATCATTAGTAACATAAAAAATATTGGTTGAGATCATTAAAATAATGAGGTTCATTGACCAAGCCAACAACATCCCCCTTTTTGATGATCACAAATCTTGACATTTATAATCATTCAAAAATATTTAACAGATGAATAAAATGAATACAGTCAACTAAATAGTAAAAATTCATATAGGATGTATATCCATGATTAATGTTATGAGATCCTATGATTCTACCCCTTTAGGGATTATAAAAAATATAGTAATAATATTGAAATAAATAAAGACACAGGAATGAATAATAAAATTCCATTGAATAACAAAGTAAAAATATTACATTAGAAAAGGAATATCAAAAATTAATTCCCTAGAAAATATTAATCCAAGTATGAAGAATTATAATTTTTATAGAGATAAATAGGATCCCCTAGGTCCTTTCCCTTTCTATAAATAGGTGGAGAAAAAGTGGAGGCAGGAGGTGGTGTAGGAGGCATGAACACAACGAGCCTCAGATGCCTTACAAATTCAATAGGTGTATGTCCAAAAGGACTAACAAAAATAGTATTTTTCTACAAGGGTGATGATAAGGATACATAATGGGAGGTATTCATAGTAATTGTTGTATTTTAAATAAAAATAGTTCTATTTTAATAAATAATAGCCTCCATCAACTCTACAAAATGGGTAATCACCCTACCACCGTACTCAATGGCTCTAAAAAAGTCAATCTTTTCCTCTATAATTAACATGAGTTGGGGTACCAAAGTATTAAAATGGGTCACTTAATACATGAAGTATCTGGTAATAGGAGTAATTATTATATTCTCAGCTAAGAAATTAAGGTTATATTTAATCTCATGCTTGGTATAAGTATTAGACATATAATAATTAGTGGACTCAGTAACTATTTCTCTATCACTTATAACCTCATTTAAGAATTTACTAATAAACTTGTAGATGTGATCACCATGGGATTTAATTTTTATAATATCATCCTGATGAGAAGTAGATAAATCACCCAACATAGGCTGTGAATCTTATTTCATAGTGGATTTGATCAAATTAGCATTAATAGAAGTAGGTGTAGAGGGAAGTGAAGCTTTGGAAGAAGAAGATCTGGGTATAAGAAAACACTCCAACCACTCTAGAAGATATCTCTCTCTCATTTTGAAACTATCACCCATTTGATCTATATATTATTGAATTAAATCCATCTATTCCACCAACCGCTTGTTCCCTAGTTCCATGTTTCCCATCTTAAAGAAAAGCCTTAGTTGGAGATGAGAAAATACTAAAGAAACTATCATTTTGGTGTCATTTTCAATTATCTTTATATCTTGAATGAATGTGGTCCTAATAACCCCACTAAGATCTAAAAAAAATATTCCTTAAAGGCATCCAAATCATCTCTTTCAAATAACTAGAGTGAGGAGGAGAAGGAGGATGAGGTGAAGACCTCTCCTGACTATACATTATAGTATCCTCATGAACAATTTCCACATCATGAACACCAGAATGAAATGACTAAAAAATATATTCTTGATCAATTATGTTCACTAGTTATCCCTTATCATATATTAGAGAAATTAATATGTTAGGTCCACCATGTTTAGTTTGGCTGCCCATATCATTATCTCTATCACTTCCATCATCTGAATCAGAGTAGGTGAGTCCAAATATACCAGTTCTTGGGGATTTATCCCCCTTAGATAGAACTTTATCATCATTTTCTGTAACTTATGGATCAACATGGATTGTAGAATATTGACCTTCTTAAGAAACTGGTTCATATCTATTAACATATTCCTAACTTGCTAAAGAAGGTGAAGAATTTGCTTGTGAATCTCAATTAGCAGACCTATTAGACTTGGAGTTAGTATTAAAGGGATTTAACTGATCATCCTCATATCCACCATCAATATCATATTAAGAATCATCATATTTCAGAATTAAATATCTATGAACACTCTGAAGTAGACATCTCAAACTAATCACCATTATAAACTTTAGTCTCTTCTATTTTAATATCTTATTATAACAAACCCTCTTTGGAAGGAAGGGATAGTAGAGGGATAAGATATCCATAATACAAATTATAAATCATAAAAACATCAAGATCAATCCCGTATTCTACTAAAATAAGTAAATTATCCCCTTCCTTAACTATAGATTCTTCTACTTCAACTTCAGGTCAAGTAACATCATCACCTTTTTCATGAGAGGAATATTCTACTACTTCATCTGAATCCAATCTCAGATCAAAAAAATTTCTTGGTCTTGAAGTGTTCTCCTATGGATTTAAAATATCATAGATTTTATAATTATCTTCCACCCATATTTTTATCCAAGGTTTACAGTTAACTCTCATCCTCTTTCATGCAACTTGACTGAGACAAAAACCATCACACTTTACTAACTTTTCCACTCCTTTGAGAATAGGGCGTCTATCCTCTAATAGATATGAAATCAACTTAGGGAAGCCAAGAGAATTTGATCTCAAGGAGTTATTTCATAGTTCCATAATATAAACCATAAAATATCTAAAAATATTAATCTTTCCTCTTCTTTTCCTAAGAAACAAGAAGAATATATCTTGATACTTAATTGTAGTTAAATCCACATTTCTAGGACACATCATATATTTAATGAACTTAAACAAGAACCATAATTATCAATAAAAATCCATTGCAATAGGTATTTGAACATTTTAATTCCTAGTGAGATTAAGAATAACATCATTAAACTTAAATTTATCATGATTTATAGGAAAATAACCTTGATAATAACCATGGATATATTTATGCAGAACTTTTATACATTAATTTCACCACCACCAAGTGGAAATGATCTCTTTTACATCCAACATTATTTTTATAAAAATATTATTGTATTCAAAATTGATACTTTACATGCATATAGGAATCACAAATCAACCTAATTTATAATTGTATATCATTCATTGAAAACCAATCTTTCCATCCATATTCCTAAATCACATTCCAAACAAGCAACTTTCTTGTAGATAATTAAGTAAAATCTATTTAATTATCAACTATGAATATGTGAGATGAAACTTATATATTCTTTTGTTTGATAGGTTGGATTTGATCTCCTATAGACTTCTTAAAAGTATGTGACTCATCAGAAAATATACCATGATTCTTCACTCACACAATTTCCAAACTAGTTCAAGGGTCTAAGGTAGTGGATGAAGTCTCGTGGGTTGAGAGAGAAAGGCAAAAGGTTTCAAAAAGGAGATGGGAGAGATAATTCCTAATTCATACTCTTAAATAGGTATTTTTTTATCATTTATTAATTCTAAAATTTAATAAAATAAAATTGATATTAAAATAATTTAAGTTAATTAAAATTTTTTATTAAAAAATATAGAAATGATAGCATTTGGAATGAAATCATGTTTAATGGTAGATCCTCATGATATCATACCAACAGTAGCATCCGGAAAGTATATTATCCAATGATAGTGTGTATAATGGTATCATGATCAATAGTAGGTCCTAGTAGTAGTATGACCAATGGTAGTTCCTAGTTGTAGCACCGATCATGTAATTTTATTTTACTAGAACCAAAATAAACTAAAAAATAAAATAATAAGAAAAATATATCATTCTAAGTTCATGGATGATATAGCTCATTCTATCACAATTCAAAGGATTTGTGAATATGTCACCAAGTTGATATTCAGTTCCAATGAATTCAAGAGTTATATCACCCTTTTGAAAATAGTCTCTCAAAAAGTTATATCTTATATCAATATGCTTTGTCCTTTAATATGATATAGGATTCTTAAAAATGTTTATAGAACTTGTATTTTCACAATTTATAGGGCACATAGAAATTGAAATCCATAGTCTATATAAGTATGTTTCATCCACATAATTTGTGTAGAAAAACTTCCTATAACTATGTACTCAACTTTAGTAGTGGATAATGCAACAAAGTTCTATTTCTCACTACACTATGAAACTAGAGACTTCCCAAAAAAGTGACATGTTATAGAGTTTTTTTTCTTTCTAAAATAGATCCACCAAAATATGTATAAAAATAACTAACTAGATTTAATGCTTTTCCTAAAGAATTATATAGTCCTAAATTGGTTGTAATTTTGAGTTATTTGAAAATTATTTTGACAATAATTAAATGTGATTCCTTTGGGTTTTCTTGAAATCAAGCACACATAAACACACTAAACATAATATATCATTGACCAGTATTTAAGTAGAGTAAACACCTAATCATACCTCTATATGTGGTTTGTAAAAATTATTTTATAGATTAAGATCCAATTTATATGTAGTACTCATTGGATTATCACTTAATTTTTTTCTATAGAATCCAAAACATTTTAGAATATATTTAGTGTAATTTATTTAATTGAAAATAATTCCTTCCTTATTTTGAAAAGTATGAAAACCAATGAATAATTTTAACTGACCCATTAAACTCATTTCAAATTCATTTTGTATAAGTTTGTAAAATTCAGTACACTGAGAATTTCTTGAAGATCCAAAGATAATATCGTCAACATAGATGTGTAATAATAAAACATATTTTGAAATTATTTTAATAAATAAAGTAGGGGTATCTATTCCTTTTGGAAAAATTTTTGAAATAAAAAAAGAGATGAGCCTATCATACCAAGATCTAAGAGACTTTTTAAACCATATGAATATTTTTTAATTTAAAAAAATGATTTAGGAAATGAGGGTTTTGAAATAAATGGGGTTGTTCCACAAAAACATACTTAGTTATATAAACATTTAAGAATGAAATATTAAAATCCATTTGATATAATTTGAAGTCCAAATGTGCTATATAGGAAAGAAAATTTTTGATAGTTTCAAGTCCAGATACCGGTGAAAAGGTTTCCTCATAGTCAATAACTTCCACTTGATTATATCCTTGTGTAACCAGTCTAGAATTATTTCTAATTATAGTTTCACATTCATCAACCTTGTTCATACAAACCCATTTAGTTACAATGGTTAGGTAGTACTTAGGTATTTACCATAGTTCCCAGATTTTATTTCTTTCAAACTGATTTATCTATTCTTTCATTTACATTACCTAGAATTAATTGTCAATTTCTTCTATGATGTTCTTAAGTTCAATCTATAACAAGAATGATTGATGTTCAACTTGATTTCTAAGAGAGGCTATATATTGTGTTCCTCTATTTAGGAATACTACAACAACATCTAAGGGATGGTCTCTATGAGTCCTAATAGCTCTAGGGATATAATTATTTGACACTTCATTCTCATCTATAGGTTTTGTTTCAAACAAATTCTCAAAATTGGATGATTTTTATATAGGTTTTACATAATTTTCACTAGATTTAGAATTGACATCTAAGTTGGAAATATATTATTCAAGGTTTTATAAGGGATTCTTAGGTTTCTATGGATCTATCTTAACAAACTTGGAATGTAAAATGTTTTCCACAATCTTGGTCTTTTTGTTAAATAACCTGTATAATTTACTCGATGTTGAATATCCAAGAAAAATTCACTCATCAAATTTAGATGAAAACTTATCTAAATTCTCATTTTTATTGAGAATAAATACTTTAAAACCAAAAAATATAAAGCAATTAACCTTTGGTTTACTAATATTTCATCACTCATATGGGTTTTTCTTGAAAATTATTATAATAATAACTCTATTAATAATATGAAAATATGTATTTACAGTCTCTACCCAAAAATAAATATTTTAGTCATATTCATTGATCATGATCTAGAAAATTTGATGAATGTTTCTATTACTTCTTTCAACTACACCATTATGTTGCGAGGTCCTAGGATTAGAAAACTTGTGACTATATCTATGTTGTGAGCATAATGGTTTAAATTCTTGATTTTAGAACTCAGAATTATGATAAATTTTTAGGGATTTAATTATAATTCAACTAAGGTTTTCTAATGATCTATCATATTTGAAAAAATAAGAAGAAGATTCACTTTTGTGAGCTTAAAAGTATACCTAAGTGTATCTAGAAAAGTCATCTACTGAATCATAAACAAAGATATTCCTATTTAATCTAGAAAATCTAAATGATCCAAATAAATTCATGTGAACCAAATCTAGGGTTTGATAATTTGACAGTTCTTTCATTGTTTTGAAAGTTATTTTATTCTTCTTCCATTTTTAACATGGGTTACAGACTTTTCCTTTTGGGAATTATAGTTTAAGAAGATCCTTGACTAATACTTTCGTAGATAGATTTCTAAGTGAGTTCATGTTACAATGAACTAGTATCCTATGACAATGCCAAAATTCTTTGTAAAAGATAATCAAATAAGAAATATTCTAAGAAAATAATGAATTTTAATCAACAAAATATACATTATAATTGTGAACAGTATTAAACACTAAAACATTCTTATAATAATAAATCTTGAAATCATTTTTATGAAATTTAACACGATATACATCATCACATAACATTGAGATGCTATGAAAATTTTATTTTAATCCATCTACAAACAGTACTTTGGAAATTAAAATAGTACCAGATTTACTGATTTTGTAACACCCCGACATTTTATGAGAAATATTATTAATTATTTTTAATATCACCATAGATGGACTTATGTATATTTAATAACTTTTTCTAACCTTTTGTTTGAGACAGATGGAATGACCTATCATTCTATCACATGATCTACTAACACTTCACGAATGAAAATTTCAATTTCATTTCTTTAAGAGATGAAGTGGAAATTGTTCAAGGAATGACCAATGGTGAGATTGTACCAAAATCAATTAAGTATTTCTTCTAATTCCAATTTTTTCAACTTTAGGGAAATGATCTTGAAAACCAAAAACGTTGTCCTAGACGGTTCCTTAGATCATCACAAATTTATGGCTTTATGATTGTTGTCTTTTTCATAGCCATGTTCTCTACCACTCTCCATCAGAACATGATGGTTAGATTTCTCTTCTATATCCATATTTTCACCTATGTTCTTCTATGTGGAAACCCAATGATGAGTTAATTTGGGTAACCGTTACGTTTCATACATTAGTTTTTAAAATCAAGTTTTAGTATTCATTTTTACGATGTGGGTTTCTATGAATGAAACTTTAAATTAGTAAACCATTTACAACCCCGATGAATTTTGAGGGCGAAATTCATTTTAAGGGGGGTAGAATGTAACACCCTGAGATTTTATGAGAAATATTATTAATTTCATTGATGTATTGTGTTATACGCTACACCAATATTATCTTGTGATATACAAAACACCATATTATATTGTAGTATACGCAACACTATTCTTGGCTTGCGTAACACGCAGTAGCAACCTTTCTCGATAGCTTGCGTTGTACGCAATACCGAGTTTCACTAAACAACGATATGTTATTAAAATATTATATAAACTAGCCATTATGAATATTAATACCCACTTTTTGAAATTTTATAAATTTTATCTTTAAAAATTGACTTCATTTTTGGATTCGTAATATCGAAATTAGCCTATGGTGAATTTTTGATATTTTTATGAAAACTTTCAATTTTTGATGAATAGTGAAAACACCGAGTTATTGGTTAAAACCGACTTTTTATTTAAATTATAATTTATTTTATTTAAATTTATTTTAGGTAAAAATAGATACATAATACCTATATAAGTTCAATGTAATTCATTGGAGTCATTTTATAATAATTTTAGATATATAAAAATTTTATTGAACTTTTTAACGTCTTTTACCCACCTCCTAGGAGCATTTGCAAATTTACATAAAACTTAATTTTACTGCTTCTGTGAGTTGAATTTCAAAAATCCAAGAGACACGGTTGATATCAGTAAGTAAAATTTGGTTCAATGAGATGAAAATAATTTTTTTTGAATAGTAACTTTTAACTTTTATTTACCGCGGTTAAAAGTAAATAGGGTAATTAAGGGTAAAAATGATATTGTTATTACCCTAACACATGTCCTAATTCTATTGGATAAGTGTAATTAAACCAAAACAATCCTTAGAAATAAAATATTACCCTCTAGGTCCACTTGGATTATATTAGGACATTTAATATTATTTTATTTAAAGAAGAGTTAAAATAGTTAAAATCAAAGTTTAATAACTATTTTTTTTAATATAGGGTGATACATAAGATAAATTTGACTAAAAATATTAATTAAAAATATAAAAATATTTCCTACATAATGGTATTTTATTTATATTTTTTAAACATTAAATAATTTAATTTATTTTTGACACAATGATGATGTAGTAATTACTTTATTAATGAAATATTAACATAATTGACATTATAAATACCCAAATAAATATAATTTGAGACTTTTCATGAATTAAAATAATTTTATAGGTTAATATAACATATTAGGGTTGGTTATATGAATCTTTCTCTAAGTAATAATGCTGTAATGAATTTAGAAAAAACAAAATACCAAATAGTGTCAAAATTGACATAAAAGAGTTTTTAAAAAATATATTATATTATTAATTTATATAATGGTCCTAAAAATCCAAGGTTTGGCCAGAAGACTTATATAATAACATATATGACATTAATGAACCAATTTGGGTTCGATTGTCAATTTATAGTAAGTTTATTAACCATATAGTGTAAGAATACAAGAAGACACGGTAAAAGTAAAATTATTTAACTAGATTTAAATCTAAATGATAAGGATAAAATGGTAACATAAACTTGTCTAAAACCTATTGGTTGAAATTATTTAGACCCATAAATACCCTATAATCTAAATAAGTCACTTTGGAGCCATTATAAACCGAATATAAATTTATTACAAAATAATATTTTAAGTTTTTCCTAAGGTGCCCCTCACCCCTCTTATAAAAGGGCACTCCCCCTTCTCTCTAATTCACACCACCAAAGCCATTTTGCTCGGCCAAAAACTACCCAAATACCCTCTCGACTGTCCTCCCTTAATCCTAGAGGCCTTACTTTAGTCATAAAGCCAACCTAAAGAGTCCTTTTGATCAAATCAAAAGGAAGAACCTGAAGAAGAGGTAAATATCTCACCACATATTTCAAGTTCCTTTCTTCTTCCACTTTCCACTTCTTTGTTGTTCCCATTATAAAATAATAAATCCAGTATTTTCTATATACTGTGATGTTATTTTATAACCATATTAGTTATTTTATCCATCCTATGAATGAAAAAGTCACCACACATGCATACGTACGACTTACCGTCTCCATGTCGTGGTGTAGTTTGTTATTCAAACATTTCATCATTTGGATGGGTATAATAATGAGTATAAATGGTATGAATAATAAATATAAAATTATTATGATTATGTATATATGATATATCATCCAATTATATACAAAATTAATATCAAAAGAATGATATTGTCGCTCGTGCGTACGTATGGACTACCATCTCCACGAACGCGATGAGATTCATTTTTCATGATTAACCATTCAAGTATGATTATAAAGTATATATAAAAAATAATCATGAAATATATTACATAATAATTATTCTGGATTTATGTACATATATGTTTTATTTACTTAATTCCATTCAATTCAATAGGTAAATGAAAACAGCATTCTTTCGTACGTACGACCAACCGTCTCCATGAACAGTGTATTTCATTTCCATTTATCGATCTATAATATATATTTATATTATGAATATATATTTTATATAAATCATGATTTACATTATGGAATTAAGTAAATCAGGATATAAGTAATAATATCAAGAACAACAATTCCAAACACGTACGATAAATGAAATGATTTTACCAAAAATGCTTCTTTAACAAGGAATTGATAAAAGAACGGGTAATATAAAGTCATAAGTGAATCATATATGATATCATAAATATTATTATGGTTCTGTTACAAGTTAATAATATGTTTAAACCCACTATACAGGAGTTTCAGACACGTATAGAAGAAACTGGACCTAAGGTAATGGATAATTTTGCAATCTCATTTTTATCCGAGATTGCTTATACCTAAGTATTTACTGGTGTTAAATTTATCATCCATGTCCATGTTTTATAAAATGTTTTCATAAAGTTTTTACTACTCTTCCATGTATGTTTAAAGTCATTTTTAAGTTTTTTTGACTTTTACCACATTGTATGGAAGGAATCTTTTTTTTGTTTACCATACAAGGTAGTTTTTGACTTTTTGGTAAAAAGTACGAGGAGAATGTATTTTTAACTTATATAGCATGAATGTGAATGTATTATTACGAATTTATAACAACTTATTTCCATGAATTTTATTCTAAAATATTTCATGATTATTTTCAATAAAATCCTTTTCTTTTAAAATTACATGGAATTTTGTGAAAAGAAAATGATTTTGATGAACAAAGGATATTTTCCTCAAGAATTCATTTCAAGTGTTTTATCAAAACTATTTTATATATAAAATGACAGTATTTAATATGTTTATGTTTCAATTATAATGTATCTATTATTTACATGGTGTTATTTTTCTTATGATGAAATGATATCCATTTGTTTTTTATGGATTACGTTATGATGGGATGGTGTTTATGAAACCCATTTTATTCTTTGAGTTATGATGAATGATTTATGTTTATTTTGTGGCACAAGTAAGAATGATTTCATTATGAGATATGTGGGATCTATATCTCCCTCCAATGCACTGGGTAAAGATTTATATCTCATGAGATAAACATGGCTGGAATGACAAGTGAATCCGGTTCAATAATACAGGGCTGGAACGACAAGTAAACCCGATTCAGTAATGGACTTTGTCCAATATGATGGTCTTGGAAGTAATGCCTTGGATAATATGGAAATAATATCTTGTGATTAATGGTTTTACACAATTACATGTTTTATTCCCATTTTATTTTATCATTATTGATGTTCCATTATGATCTATGCCTTACGTACTGCAATGTTTTATGTCATTGATCAAGATTTTGATGTTTAAATATTATGTTCATGTTTTTAAATTCAAATGTATATAGTTTGTTTTATTTTATCCATGATTACCCTTGTTGAGAATTTTAGCTCACCCTTTATATGTTTTCTTTTACCCAAGATTTAAAGAAAGGTTTTAGGTAAAAAAACAAAAAGGGAAGACCTTTAAGGGAGATGTTGAAGATCTTTCACCATGACTAGAAGATGTTGTTCTGAGTTTCCAAAGACACTAAACTATTACGGTCCTTGGGCATCTGTTTTTGTGATATATTAAGTATTCCAAAAAATTAATGTAATGTCCATGTATGTCAAGTGTGGGTCTCTATAGTTGGTATCAGAGGGACGGTTTAGTTGACTTTTGGAAACTAGGATGCGAAAACTTTAGTGGAATCCCTAGAGATATTTATAAGGTATGTCTAGGTATGTATCTAAGGTTATGTATAAGTATAGGTTATAGTCATATAATTATGGTAACAATATTAGAATTAAACCTAAGATGTTTGATATTGAAAGTAATCCCCTTGATTATGTTGTTTTCCTAGTATGATTTTTTCCTCTCACACTATTCTTTTTGGGGTTTAGATGATGGCTGAAACCCAAAGGAACCATGTTGTTCAATGTAATCGACATTGCAATGATTGTCCTCCTGAAAAAACCAATTTTATGGGATATGGGGTGAAAAATATTATTTCTATAATTACACAAGCTATGAATCATTCTGGACTTCCAAATGAGGAGAGAAGGGAATAATATTCTATTAAGTCCTTCACGAGGTAATGTCCCCCTTCTTTCAGTGGGTCTTCTGATCCACTTGTTTCTGAACAATGGATCAGTACCATTGAAAAGATATTTTCCATACTTCTCTATTTAGAGCATGAAAAAGACATTTTATCTTTTTACCGTTTAGAAGGTAAAGTAGACTAGTGGTGGAATCTAATTAAGAATACAAGGCCCCAAGATGAAATTGAATCCATGGAATGAGATGAGTTCAAGAACATGTTTTTCAATAAAGTAATTCCCTCTTATTATTTGAAAAAATATGGAAAAGGAGTTCCTTGAGATTTATAAAAAGGATGATGAATCTATTGGTATATACAAGATGAATTTTACAAGGCTTGAAAGGTATGCATCTGGCTTTATCATCCAACCTGAAAGTAAAGTTGATCGATTCTTCAGTGGCTTAAAACCAAGTCTTCGAAGGGAATTGGCTATAAGAGACTTCAGTAGCTATGAAGAAATTTTGTGTTATGCTATCAAGGTAGAACTGGAAGTTGGTGTAACATATCCATCTCATGGTTTTGACAAGAAACGAAAGATGCAGTTCAAGGAAAAATCTCAAAACAATGGTGAAAAGAAGACGAATGTTTCTTTAGGCTCAAAGTGTGGAAAGAAGCATCGTGGAGATTGTCTTAAAGGAACTAGAAAATGTTTTAAGTGTGGAAAATAATGTCATTGATAAGCTGAGTACCGAAGTAATGGAAAAAAGGTAGCTAATGATGTGAATAGAGAAAAGACTACAGAGAACGCACCACCAACACTTCAATGCTTCAAGTGCAAGGAAATGGGGCATTATGCTAACCAATGCTTCAATGCTTCTATGTATTGGTTTGTTGTGGTTTTCAATAATTATATGGTACCGGTAACCATGAAAAGTGATTGAAATATTTTTAGAAAGCAGATAATATGCGCATAATGAAGGGATAAAGAGATAATGAAATGTTCAATAGTATTAATGAGCTCATGACTGATATAAGGACAAAGTGATATCATGGTTTTAGTATATAGAAATTTTGGGAATTTGGTATGTGGAAGAGTTGACTTTTGATAACATTCATGTTTTCAAAAATATTCTATGGTAGTTCATGTTTTAAGAGAATACATGATTAAGGTATTCACATGTTTGGAATGTGACCAATAATATATATCTTATGATATACGGGGGGTAAATGATGGTATTCATATGATTGTTAGATGACCTTTCTAGTAATCGTTTTCTTTATAATATGAGCTTGGACAGAAGTATTTTTCATAAGACTAAATATTGTAATGAATTAGGTTAGACATCATATAGTATTTTTTAGGTTAGAACTTTTTTGATATTATTGCTGGAATGTTATAATAGTATAGTTTTAGAAAAAGGACAACCCGTAGGATGGGCGACAACCCGTCATGTCGGACAAGGATGTGGTAATTGAACCCACAACCGAAGCGCGGCAGGCCTTTATCGCCTATTACTGGCCTACAAGAAGTCCCTGGTTAGTATAAATTATTTTTAATTTATTAATTGGTATTATATATGATGTGTAAGTCCATTTTAGGAACCATATACGATTAATATATCCATAGATGGACTTATGTATATTTAATAACTTTTTTTAACCTTTTGTTTGAGAGAAATAGAATGACCTATCATTCTATCACATGATCTACTAACACTTCAGGAATGACAAATTCAATTTCATTTCTTTAAGAGATGATGTGGAAATTGTTCAAGGAATGACCAACAGTGAGATTTTACCAAAATCAATTAAGTATTTCTTCTAATTCCATTTTTTTCAACTTTAAGGAAATGATCTTGAAAACCGAAAATGTTGTCCTAGATGGTACCTTAGATTATCACAAATTTATGGCTTTGTGATTATTGGCCTTTTCATATCCATGTTCTCTACCACTCTCCATCAGAACATGATGGTTATATTTCTCTTCCATATCCACATTTTCACCTATGTTCTTGTATGTGGAAACCCAGTGATGAGTTAATTTGGGTAACAGTTATGTTTCATACATTAGTTTTTAAAATTAAGTTTTAGTATTCCTTTTTATGATGTGGGTTTCTATGAATGAAAATTTAAAGTTGTAAACCATTTATAACCCTGATGAATTTTGAGGGCGAAATTCATTTTAAGGGGAGTAGAATGCAACACCCTGAGATTTTATGAGAAATATTATTAATTTCTTTGATGTATTGTGTTTTACGCTACACCAAGATTATCATGCGCTATACACAACACTGTATTAGATTGTAGTATACGCAACACTATTTTTGGCTTGCATTACACGCAATAGCAACTTTCCTTGATAGCTTGCATTGTACGCAATACCGAGTTTCACTAAACAACGATATGTTATTAAAATATTATATAAACTAGCCATTATGAATAGTAATACCCACTTTTTAAAATTTTATAAATTTTATCTTTCAAAATGGACTTCATTTTTGGATTCGTAATATCGAAATTAGCCTATGGTGAATTTTTTGTATTTTTCTGAAAACTTTCAATTTTTGATGAATAGTGAAAACACCGAGTTATTGGTTAAAACTGACTTTTTATTTAAATTATGATTTATTTTATTTAAATTTATTTTACATCAAAATAAATACATAGTACCTATATAAGTTCAATGTAATTCATTGGAGTCATTTTATAATAATTTTAGATATATAAAAATTTTATTGAACTTTTTACAGTCTTTTACCCACCTCCTAGGAGCATTTGCAAATTTACATAAAACATAATTTTACTGCTTCTGTGAGTTGAATTTCAAAAATACAAGAGACACGGTTGATATCAGTAAGTAATGAGATGAAAATAATTTTTGGTGTATAATAACTTTTAACTTTTATTACCATGGTTAAAAGTGAATAGGGTAATTAAGGGTAAAAATGATATTATTATTACCCTAACACATGTCCTACTTGTTTTGGATAAGTGTAATTCGACCAAAAACAAACTTAGGAATAAAATATTACCCTTTAGGTCCACTTGGATTAGATTAAGACATTTAATATTATTTTATTTAAAGAAGAGTTAAAATAGTTAAAATCAATGTTTAATAACTAAAAATATTTTAATATAGGGTTATACATAAGATAAATTCGACTATAAATATTCATTATAAATATAAAAATATTTAATAAATAATGGTATTTTATTTATATTTTTTAGACATTAAATAATTTAATTTATTTGTGACAAAATGATGATGCAGTAATTACCTTATTAAATAAATATTAACAAAATTGATATTATAAATACCAAAATAAATGTAATTTGAGACTTTTTATGAATTAAACTAATTTTATATGTTAATATAGCATATTATGGTTGGTTATATGAATATTTTTCGAAGTAATAGTGCTGTAGTGAATTTCTAAAAAACAAAATACCAAATAGTGTCAAAATTGACATAAAAGAGTTTAAAAAAAATATATTATATTATTAATTGATATAATGGTCCTAAAAATCTAAGGTTCGGCCAAAATACTTATATAATAATATATATGACATTAATGAACCAATTGGGGTTTTGTTGGCAGTTTATAGTAAGTTTAGTAACCCTATAATGTAAGAATACAAGAAGACATGATAAAAGTTAAATTATTTAACTTAGAGTTAAATCTAAATGATAAGGTTAAAATGGTAACCTAAACTTGTATAAAACCTATTGTTTGAGAGGATTTAGACCCATACCCACCCTAGACTCAAATTAAGTCACTTTGGTTCCATTATAAACTGAATATGAATTTATTATAAAATAATATTTTAAGTTTTTCCTAAGGTGCCCCTCACCCCTCTTATAAAAGGGCACTCCCACTTCCTCTCTAATTCACACCTCCAAAGCCATTTGTCTCGGCCAAACCCTACCCAAATACCCTCTAAACTGTCCTACCTTCATCATAGAGTTCTTACTTTAGTCATAAAGCCAACCTAAGGATCCCTTTTCATCAAATCAAAATGAAGAACCCGAAGAAGAGGTAAATATCTCACCACCTATTTCAAGTTATTTCTTCTTCCACTTCCTCCTTATTTTTTGTTTCCATTATAAAATAATAACTCCAGTATCTTCTATATAATATGATGTTATTTTAAAACCATATTATTTATTTTATCTATCCTATGAATGAAAAAGTCTCCACAAGTGCGTACGTATGTCTTACTGTCTCCATGTCGTGGTGTAGTTTGTTATTCAAACATTTTATCATTTGGATGGGTATAATAATGAGTATAAATGATATAAATAATAAATATTACATTATGATTATTCTTTTTATATTATATTCCATCCAATTATATATTATTTTAATATAAAAATAATGATATTGTCGCTCGTGCGTACGTACAGACTACCGTCTCCACGAACGCGATGAGATTCATTTTTCATGATTAACCATTCAAGTATGATTATAAAGTATATATAATAAATAATAATGAAAGATATTACATAATAATGATACTATATTTATGTACATATATGTTTCATTTACTTAATTCCATTCAATTCAACAGGGAAACCAAAATCAATGTTCATGCGTACGTACGACCTATCGTCTCCATGAACGGTGTGTTTCATTTCCATTTATCAATCTATCATATATATTTATATGCTGAATATATATTATATCTAAATCATGTTTTACATTTTTGAATTAATTAAATCAGGATATAGTTAATAATATAAAGAACAACAAGTCCAAACACGTATGATAAATGAAATGATTTTACCCAAAATGCTACTTTAACATGGGATTGATAAAAGAACGGGTAATATAAAAGTCATAAGTGAATCATATATGATATCATAAATATTATTATGGTTCTGTTACAAGTTAATAATATGTTTAAAACCACTCTACAAGATTTTTATACATGTACGGAAGAAATTGGACCTAAGGTAAGGGATAATTTTGCAATCTCATTTTTATCTGAGATTCCTTATAGGTAAGTATTTACTGGGGTTAAATTTATCATCCATTTCCTTGTTTTATAAAATTTTTTCATAAAGTTTTTATAATTATTCCATGTATTTTAAAGTCATTTTTACCCTTTGTTTACATTTACCACATTGTATGGAAGGAATCTTTCTTTTGTTTATCATATAATGTACTTTTTGACTTTTTCGGTAAAAAGTATGAGGAAAATGTTTTTTAACTTATACAACATGAATAGATTATTAAGATTTTATAACACATTATTTACATGAAGATTATTATATAATATTTCATGATTATTTTCAACAAAATCCTTTTCTTTTAAAATTACATGGCGTTTTGTGAAAAGAAAATGATTTTGATGAAATATTTTCCTCAAGAATTCATTTCAAGTGTTTTATCAAAACTATTTTCCATCTAAAATGACAGTATTTAATATGTTTATATTTCAATTATAATGTCTCTATTATTTACATGTTGTGATTTTTCTTATGATGAAATGATATCCATTTGTTTTATATGGATTATGTTATGATGAAATGATGTTTATGAAACCTATTTTATTCTTTGGGTTATGATGAATGATTTTTGTTTATTTTGTGGCACAAGTAAGAATGATTTCATTATGAGATGAATGGTACCTATATCTCCCTCAAATTCATTTGGTAAATATTTATATCTCATGAGATAAACATGGATGGAACGACAAGTGAATCCGGTTCAGTAATACAGGGCTGGAATGACAAGTAAACCCGATTCAGTAATGGACTTTGTCCACTATGATGGTCTTGGAAGTAATGCCTTGGCTACTATGGAAATAATATCATGTGATTAATGGTTTTCCGAAATTACATGTTTTATTCCTGTGTTATTTTATCATTATTGATGTTCCACTATGATCTATGCCTTATGTACTACAATGTTTTATGTCATTGCTCAAGATTTTGATGTTTAAAAATTATGTTCATGTTTTTAAATTCAAATGTATATGGTATGTTTTATTTTCTCCATGATTACCCTTACTGAGCATTTGAGATCTCCCTTTATATGTTTTATTTTCCCCAGGATTTAAAGAAAGGTTTTAGGTAAGAAAAAAAATAGGGAAGACCTTTAAGGGAGATGTTGAAGATCTTTCACCATGACTAGAAGATGTTGTTCCAAGTTTCCAAAGACACTAAACTATTATGGTCCTTGTGCATCTGTTTTTGTGATATATTAAGTATTACGCAAAAGTAATGTAATGTCCATGTACGTTAGGTGTGGGTCTCTACAGATTTGACTAAGTCTAGTTATTTTTCCTTTGGAATTATCACCAAAAGAGACATGTCCAAAATCAAATTTGATAATGTTTTTGAAGATCAAGTAGTCTCAGTTATGTTTCTAGAATGTCCACTCTCCAGATACCATAGGTTCTTACTAGTACTCTTAAAAAAGTTCCCTAAAATAAATTTTAAACAAGAAATGATTTTGGTACCCATATTTTCTTGGTTCCATAAATTTTAGTAAAAAGATATTTAGGATTCCAAATTTGTTTAATTGGTTTATCATAAATATATTTTAATTTTTTAAAAATAAATACTTTGTTAGGTCTATAAGGATAAGAATTATTTATTGAACTAGAATAACAAGAACTAGGTACACATTTTTTTATAATTTTTTCTATATACGAGCTGGTAACCAATTCCCATGGTATACTTAAGAGTGGTTTTCTTTCAAATAATTTGATTTAGAGTTTTTATTCCATTATAAAATATTCCTAGATATTTATTTATTTTTTCATTTTGAATTTCAAGTTCATTTTTTAGTTTAATACTTAATCTTGTTTATCCTTATCTATAGTAAAATAAATTTTAAAGCTAGTTGAAAAATAATATAGTTATCTAGGCTTTTGTATTTTTCTTTCAGTTAATTAAATGTATCTTCCGGCATATTATCACTACTAGAAAAATAGCCTTTACCAACGGTTTGAAGGGACTTTGGGTGATTAGGAATTTTTATAGACCTATACCAATGGTTTGAAAACTATTGGTATAGACCTATCCCCTATTGGGATAGGTAATCTAAAATAAAATACACTGTGGAGGTTTGAACCCCCAACCACCGCCTTATATATCAATGACCTAACCACTAACCTAAGATGACTTTTGTGAACATAATTTAATAAATATATATATGTATATTCATATTTATTTTAAAATTTGATTTATTTAATGTCATTTAATAAAAGAATCCATAAAAAATATGGGTACCTATACCAACGGTTCTCAAAACTGTTGGTATAGGTCTATACCAAAGGTTTTGAGAAGTGTTGGTATAGGTTCTTTGATATTTTGAGATATACCAATGGTTTTGGTGAAATTGTTGGAATAGGGTGGACCTATACCAACAATTTTAGCTAAAACCATTGGTATAGGTCCTAATTACTGACCAATACCAAAGTTTTTGGAGAAACCATTGGTATAGGGTTTCTACAAGAGACCTATACCAATAGTTTGTCCAAAACCGTTGGTATAGGGTATCCCTAAGGTACCTATGCCAACGGTTTTGTCCAAACCATTAGTATAGGTCTGTTGGTATAAATCCTATTTATAGCAGTGTATAGTATTCGAATAGGTCCCCAATGAACATATTTTTTTCATTGTTTTCAATATTAGAAAAATTTTAAATATGTTCAAGAGATACTAGAAATATATTTTATTCCTTATATGTGTTTTTCATGAAACACAAGTCGGATCTATCACTTTTGTATTATCTGTTCAATAATGAATCACTTGATATGTCCTCAGAGGTACTCTAGGTGGGCTTCATAGTCTTTTTATTCCTTTTACCTTTATCCTAACACTTTTTTATATATTTTATCTTAGGAAAATCATATTTGATTTGAAATTTTATCTTACAATCATAGTAGGTCACTTAATTGGAGGAATCATCATTTTTACAGTCTTTCCTCCAATTTCCCTTATTTTCATACTTACCTCTGTAATTTTATTTCTTGAACAATTTAATTTTTTTATTAAATTTCTTAATTGTTTCATTGAGTGATCTATTTATTCATCACTGTTAGTAGGTGATTCTTCATCATTGGTTTTTTCATTGAGTTAGAAGTATTTAAGGATACTAAATTTCTCTTTGGTTTGTCATCTTTCTCTTTATTTACTTAGAGTTCCTCCTCATATATAATTAGTTTTCCAATGATTTCCTTCACTGGTAGTGTACTAATAACACATGATTATTTGATGGAAACTAAAGTCCCTCTCTATATATCAAGTAGAAATCTCAACAAGTGCATCACTTGATCTTTGTTAGTAATTATCTTTATAAGTGAATGCATTACATTGACTATTTCATTAAACCTGAGATAAATATCAGAAATGGATTCATCAGACTTCATCTTGAAGGTATCATATTTAATAGTGTAGGTATTTAAACAAATTTATTTGACATTTCAGGTTCCCTCATGTGATATATCAAGAGTATACCTAATTTAAAAAGTATTTGAACAAGCATATATTCTACTAAATTCAACTCCCCATAAATTAAAGTATAAAGTATTTATTGCTTTACAATTTTAATCATAGGTGGATTTTATAATATCATCCCATTTTTTTATTTTATTTTTGGATACTTCATATTTTTATACAATTGAAATATAAATATAAAATACAATTCTTTCAATATGGATTTTCATCTTGATCATCCAATGAGAATAAATGGTTCCATTAAAATAAGAAGGTTGGTTAGTGGCAGATACCTCAAGATTAATATTATTTATAAATATATAAACTTAGAAATAACATAAATTTAAGATTTTTGAATACAACTAGATCAGATTAAAGAGTATTTTTAATATCCTATAATACTAAATGTTGGTCAAAGTGGAAAACTCAAGAGGGGGGGGGGTGAATTAAGCTTCCAATATTTTTTTTGTTAAAAATATTTAAAAACTAAATATCCCAATTTAATAAAATTTCCCAATTAACTAAAAATGGAGAAATATATAATTTAATATTTTAAAATTGTTCCTAAAATTCAATAAAATATCAGTTAAAATGAATTAAAATCTTTCAAAACTAATTTAATAGTATCAAAAAATTTATATAAAACATAGTTTAAAGATAATTATCAAAGTGGAGTATTTATATTTACTTCAAAATAGATACTGTTTTTATTAAAACATTAGAAAAAAACAAGAAAATCACATAGTGAAATTTTAAACAAGGGTTTAGGTCTTATTCCAAATCCTAATCCCCTTCACTTAGAAATCACCCACTACAAGAAGTTTATTATACAATAAACTGATGCACAACAAGGATCTTGTTTTTAAAACAACTATACTAAGACAATAAATAATATAAAAAACCATATTCCATAGTTCTTTATGGGATAAAATAGTTCCAAGTCATAGAAGAAATTTTCCATAGTTATACATGGTCTTAAAAAAGAAAATATTTGAAAGAGAGTGTCTAACACTCTCCAGCTTAGTAAAAGATACCTTGTTTACAAATAAATAGGGTAAAAAACACATATCATAAAAATATGATTAAATAGAATGATAAAAGAATGAGGGATTTAAAAATTCAATATTGTTTGATATATTCATCTTGGTTTGTTAAAATGTATTTGAATTTATCCTTGAAGATATTTAATCAAGTTTTTATAGAAATTTAGGAAAAACAGAGTGTCATGGAATTCTGTAAAAGAATTTATCCTTAGATACTCTAATGTTTAGTGTTTTCTCACACACAAGTGTATCTATATATCTATGTTTATTGTTGTATGTGAATTTGTTTCACTACCTCAAACTTATATCACAACACACAAAATGTAGTTCTTCTGAATTTATAACATTCTAGATGGTCCAATTATCTATTGTAGGATAATGATAGAATAAGCTAAATCCTCATATTGAGAGATAGATCCAAAAAGTTATGACGCATTATTTAAACCATCCATGATGTTTTTAATAAATAATCATACTTAAATCAGTATGAATCTGACTTATATTTAATTATTAATCTATCCATTGGAGAATTATTTTTGAACAACTACGGTAGAAAAACCGATGGTAACAAGTTCTTGGTTGTAGAATCTTTAATAGTAGCTTCTTGAAATGGAAGAAGAATACCTTGGAGGTAGTTATGAAAATATTTCTTGGCTTATGATAGTATCTATGCTTAGTGGTAAATTATTTTGGTAGTAGTGGAATATTATGATGGTAGATAATGTTAACGGTGGAGGTTTCTTCACTCAATGGTAGAATAATATGATGGTAGATCCTGACATTCATAGAATTGAAATATTGGTAGAATAATGAACTGATGGTATCTAAGAGTAGTATCTTGTGAAGATTACTCTTTTTAACTAATGGTATATCATATCAATTAATTGTGGATGATGATGGTAAGTTCAATACTTATCTATATTCGATTATTTTTTCTAGAAAATAATTTACTAATATAAAAAATTAAAATCATTAGTAACATAACAAAAATTATTTGAGATCATTAAAATATGTAGGTTCTTGGACTAAGCCAAAAAACTTGTTGTTCCTCTGCATTTGGAGCATTGTCACATTGAGAAACCTAATGTTAACCAGTGTTGGGAGCATCAAAATTTGCATAATCCATTATTAATATAATTGGTTAAACATTTAATTTATTTTATGTAGATGCAGTAGTGAATAAATAATACCCTAAGGTAACACAATGTATATTATAAGAAATATAACCAAATTATTAAACTCTATATTTTTTTTCATTAAAGGTTAAAGGGATTTTACCCCTTTGTTGATTATTCAAATACCCTCATTATGGTCTCCCCTAACATACAAGGCCCCATCTACACTGGGACTACCATGAAATGGTTATGACATCCTAATGAAAGGGTCATCCTTAGTTAAATTGACATGTTATCCTATAGTGGTTTTGGTTGATAACATGACAATTGAACACTTTCTTTTTGTAGGATATGGGATATAAAATACTTGTTTTTTTTTGTGATTCCATTATAAATAAATTTTATTTTTACCCCCTTACTGAAATCCACTTTCACGAATCACAATTCATTGATTTTAACTACACTTCTATTATTAACCCACTTGCATTAAAAAATAAGCCCTTGGAATATTGTATAATACAACTCTCATATTTTTTCAATGATTCTAAAGTATGAAATATTCACATAAATTTAATTTCTGTCCTTGTTACTAGATACATGAATCGCTTCAACCGTAGGTATAACTCCACTATTTTTTTGGTACTTCATTCATTACGTTATTTTATATAAAATTTATAACCATTAATTACATAACTGTTATAATATAATACATGAACACTTATTCCTCTTACTATCCATTATTATGAAATTGAATTCAAATTTACAGTTGACTCCTAAAAAACATGGACTCTAAACTATCCTATTTACTATCGATTATATGTATTCGATATCCATATTTCAAACCTTGACTGTTTCAAATGACTAAGAATTAATTTTTGTGTTTCAACATATAAAACAACCTCTAAACTATTATTTAAAATTTAAAGGTTAGATTTCTTCTACTCTATAATAGTAATTTAAACAACATATATTCCAAAAATTCCTTTACTCATAAGTTACCCATAACGATGAGATTTTGGTTGACCAGTGCTTTCCACATTAGATAATTAGTCAGTATAATAATTAATGAGTTCCTCAACAATATATTTCTCCACAATACAACCTTTTGGATGAATTCTATTTTTGACATACCCTTTAAAAATAATGATATAACATTCATTGATGTACATAAATCTATAATTTATAGGACCACATAATTGTATCTCTATAAAAAAGTGAAACATCAAGTGAACTATCATATCAAATAATGATGGTGGGAAGGACATCTCCAATTTACATAATATAAAAAAATTTCCTTTTCCACAGTAGGTAATTTCATTGAGTCTATAAATTTACTTTATATCACTTTGAAAAAAATGAAAACTTGGTTAATGTATGAAAATAATTCTTAGGAAAAATGAAACATAAAGCTACATTCATTATAACTTACATAAAAACATGAAATTCATGTGATTTTTGGCCATTTAACTGTAAATTATCCATTGAAACTTTATTCTTGATATTTGATAAATAACCCTTTGTAACCTTTATACAATTTAGAAATTTTTAAAACTAATATCTCTCTTTCATGAAAAGAGTATAAGTAGACAGAGGAAGAAAAGCCCATCCTTCACCCTTCACTGGTGAAAACTCTTCTTGTATCCCCTAATTAATTATGTCCCACCCAACCTTAATACCATTTTTTATTTTCATAGGTTCATTTAGTAATGTGATAATGACATTATCACATACATTTTTTCCCAAATGCATGACATAAATAAAATGTCTAACGTACAAAAAAAATATAGTACAATAATTAAAAAAACTAATCTCTTTTTCCAACCACTTTACTTAAGGTTTTTGAAAGAAGGTTTACCAAAATTAGTGGCCATATCCTTTACTTTCTCAAATACCTTATCACCTATCAATGGAGATGGTGTTGTACCTTATTTTTAATTCCCATCAAATGATGTTTTCCAAGATTGGAAATTAGATCATTGGGGTATAAATTTTTGATTTCCTGGAAACACATTTTTATTGAATTTTTCAACCTAATTGAGTTTGTACCTTATTCAAAAAATGAGAAACCTTTAAGATTTTTTAATACTATATTTTGAAAAATTTATATAAGGAAGAAAGTCATTTATCATCCCGTACAACATGGATCTCAGTGTGAAATATTCATTTATATAATCATCATACAACACCACACCTGATTCCCACATTAATTTCAAATATTTAATCAATGGAGCTAAATAAGAATCAATATCATTACCTGGATGTTTTTGTCCCAATATAAGTAGAGATAATATAATGTATTTTTTATTCATGCATAACCATAGTATCAATTTATAATTTAACAACATAACTAGCCATGCACTGTGAGTACTAATTTTTAAACCAAAAGTATTCAATCCATTTATAGATAGCACAATATTAAGGTTCCTCATCTCATTTTCAAATTTAGGTCTCTCATGATCAATTTTATTTATTTGAGGAGATTCAGATAGGTGATGAAGATTCCAATATTGATTTCTTGTATCTCTGTGTCAAGACAATTACCTTACAGTTTCCTCACTTCCATTTAGGCACATGAACCTTGGAATGATTGGAAAGTAACTTAATTTTTTTGAAGGAATTTATTAATCATTATTGTATTAAGACAAACCACACTTTGATATTTTTTAAGTGATTCATGGTACTTATGAAAGAATATACAATCATTTGGAGAGACATGTATTATTTTATAGATCAAACTAATTGGACGTAATATTCATTTAGCATAATGTGTTTGTCAAGGAAGATCATTATCTTCTAGTAGAATATCATTCAATAGAACCAGTTGTTAAGTAAAGCTAGTGTCACTCCATTAATTCCCATAGTTTACATTATACAGCTTCAACATGGCTGAAAATGCTGCATATTTTGTACAACCAACATACAATTGCATTTTTAAAAACTATTTAACTTTTGAAATAGTTTTGGACAACCATGATGTTCATCTTCAACTGTTATTTCCATTTCCTCTATACAATCTTTATCATCAGTCACACCTGTAATGATATCCTCAATTCATTCTTCATCATTGTTCACACTTGTAATCATATCACATGATCCATAAAATGCAGTGTGACCCCAATCACTATCTATATTCAGTTCTTTCTCACGTTTAGTCCAAAATTTATAACTTTGATCTATTCTGTAATAAATAAAGTGTTCTTCTAACTCCTCTGGACTAATTAGTCTTGAATAAAAACAGTGTAAACTTGGACAAAGGATCTGAGAAGGACCATATACATGATATTTTTCCAACTCGATGAAATATTTCACCCCCTAATTATACTCTTTTTTCATATGATTGAATTGCATCTGTTTTTGATTTATTTACATCATATTTGATTCATTAATATTCATTTTAAACAAAATAAATAAATACATTGATGGTTTGAGATTAGAACCCTAAAAGGATATTCTTTACACACACACACACATAGTCAAAAAATTTTATATAAATTTTCATCATATCAACTACTTTTTAGAACATATAGAGACCAAAAATTATATGAATCTAAAGTTTTATAAAACAAATTTTTTTTATTACAATAAGTTACATATCATAAATCATTATTTTGTTAAATGGATTCATCAAATGAGATAATTCACTCCCTTTCACTCTCAATGTCATAAGAAACCGAATGATTTCTATAACTGGATAAGTATTAGGGTATATATAATACAATTTCACTAAGAAAACATATATAAAAATTACTTATTTTTGACAACATTTCTGAATTGTTTGAAACAAAGTAAGAACATCAATTATGGTTATTACATTTGTAAATTTATAAAAGATATCATATTCAAATTCTTCATTTGGTTATAATCAAAACAATACTTTTAATATTCCATGATATTTTGAAAATAGTTAAGATTTCAGGTAGAATGGAAAAAATGAACTCTTTAGCCAAAATAACCTAAATTTTAAAATTTCAAAACTATGAATAAGATGTATTTAATCACAAAAATAATTGTAAGGAGTAATGGAATTAAAAAAATAAACATTGTTTAAAAATATTCGGTGAATTATATTTATTATATTGTGAAAAAAATGTTTATACTTTTATCAGGTAATTTTCAATTTTTTATGCATCTTACCATTAAAAGGGGAGTGGAAATATTCTATTTAGTGATGCATTTAAGGGAGGAAAATGGGTGAATTTTTATTGTATTTTCTTATAATTTCAAGCATTGAATCTTAAGAGATAAAATAATCTCTTTGAATAATCTATTTTTAAACATCAAATGAACAACCTAAACACCCTACATAACCCATGTAAAAGTCCTTATGATTGAGTACAACTTATCTCTTTGAGTGGAGATGTATGTACATTGCAATATTTTAAAAAGTGTTCATGTTCTCATGAAGTGGAAAATTTGAAAACATATATTCTTGAATAAGGGGGATGTATTTCTATGTAAGGTAGGAAATTTTTCAAAAAATATTGTTTTATTAATTTGGGAATTAATTTTGGTATAAAGAGACACTTTAAAATGTTATTTTCATTGATTTTTAGGTGTAAAGTGAAACTAAATATGATTTATTGGGAATTTCATGGGTTGGGGATGAATAAAATGGAAAATATACACTCATGTGTGATTAAAGTGAGTCCTGGTTTACTCTCAACATATTAAACATACTCCCATCATTTATGTGATATTTAATCACATTTCAAAGGATCATGTGAGATTAAAAGGAAGAAAAACTCAAAAAAATCATGCAAAACACATGAAAGATCGACTGAGATTTCTTAAAAACAAGTTTTGAATTTCATACATTCGATTTTGATGTTTGATTTGTCCAAAACAATTGAATCCATCTGCAATAGACCTTTGGTTTCGTAAGTGATTGAGCGTGATGCGAGGAAGACATGCTTCACTACGGTTCTTTTATAAAGAGGGTGAAGAGTTTTATCAACACTTACTAAAAAGAACTGATAAAAGTGTTTTTTTATCAGTGCTAAAAATGAAAGTGCAGAGAAATACCTCTTTTGAAGGTGCTTTATTATTGATGATAAACCATCACATTTATCAGCGCTAAAAAAACATCGACAAATATCTTATTTCTCAGTGCTTAAACTAGTGTCGAAAAAAATGTAAAAAATAAAATAAAAATGAATAAATAAATAATATTAATTATAAAGATTATAAATTTATTAAAAATAAAATATATTAACTATTTAAATTATAAAAATATTAATAATTTCATTTAAATAAATTAATTATATAAATTTCAAACATATTTAAAATATTTAAACTTAATAAATAAATATGTATAAATAAATATATAAAACTCAATAAATTATGAAAATATTAAAAATTAATGAATATTAAAAAATAATAAATAAAATTGAATGAATGAATATGAAAAATGAATAAATAAATTTGATTAAAAAACAAAAAAATTAAAAATGATATTTAATTGCATTAATTACATAAATTTCAAACACAAAAAAAAGAATAAATAAATGATAATCATTATAGAAAATAAAAAAACTTAAAATGAATAATCTCAACTTTTTTAAGTTAAAAAAATATTAAATAATACATTTAAATAAATTAATTATATAAATTTCAAACATTTTAAAAATATTAAAACTTAATAAATAAAAATGAATATATATTATTCATATAAATTACAAACATATTAAAAATTATAAAACACAATAAATAAATATGTATAAATAAATATTAGAAAATGATTAAATTCCAAAAAATATAAAAATTAATAAATATTGAAAATGAAAAAATAATATTAAATGAATGAATATTAAAAATGCATAAATAAAGTGAAGAAATAAAATTTAATAGATTACAAAACTATTTATAAGAAATGAATTTGTAAGATTAATTACATGAATGGTAAACAAATACAAAAATGAATAAAAATGAATAAACAAACAATATAAATTATATAAACAACAAATTTATTAAAAATGAATTATATTTATTATTTTACTTACAAAAATATTAAATAATTCATTTAAATAAATAATTTATATAATTTTTAAAGCTTTTAAATTTTTTAAATCTTAATAAATAAAATTGAATAAATATTAATCATATAAATTACAAACATATTAAAAATATTAAATCTTATTAAATAACTATGTATACATTTTTAAAAATGAATAAATTCCAAAAATATTAACATTTTAGTAAATATTAAAAATGATAATATAACATTGAACAAAATAATATAAAAATTGAATAAATAAAATTAAATAAATTAAAAAAAATATTTTTTAAAAAGTGAATTTATTACATTAATTACATGAATTGAAAACACATAGAAAACAAGTAAAAATGAATGGATAAATAATAATAATGCTAATTATTGATGTATGAATTATATTGATTGTATATAAAAAATATAATTAATTATCAACTTTTATAATTTTTAATAATAATTAAAAATATTAGTATTTAATTAAATATATAAATATTTAATAATATATAAATTACTATCAAAATTGAATATATCTCAAAAATAATAAATGAATAAATTTTAAAAACGGATAAATATTAAAATTGAATAAATGTATGAAAATACTAAAAAAGAGAAATATTAAAAATAAATAAATAATATTAAATCAATAAACATACATACACATACACAGAAACAATTACATACACATGCGTGCACATATATAAAAATACATATGCATACATACACATACACATACACAAATACAAACACAAACACATACACACAGACATACACATAGACATACATTTACAAATACATACACATGCACATGCACATACACATACACATACACATACACATACACATACACATACACATACACATTCACATACACATACACATACACATACACATACACATACACATTCACATACACATACACATACACATACACATGCATACATACACATAGATATACATGTACACATACATACACATACACAAACACATATATAAATACATATACAAACATACATTTATACACACATACATGCACATACACATACACATATACACAGACACAGACATACACAGACACATACACAGACACAGACACAGACACATACACATACGCATACACATACACATACACATACGCATACACATACACATACACATACACATACACATACACATACACATACACATACACATACACATTCGCATACACATACGCATACACATACACATACACATACACATACACATACACATACACATACACATACGCATACACATACGCATACGCATACACATACGCATACACATACACATACCCATACACATACACATACCCATACACATACACATACACATACACATACACATACACATACACATACACATACACATACACATACACATACACATACACAGACACATACACACACACATACACATACCCATACACATACACATACACATACACATACACATACAGATACACATACACATACACATACACATACACATACACATACACATACACATACACATACAAATACACATACACATATACATACACATACACATACACATACACATACACATACACATACACATACACATATACATACACATACATACACATATACACATATCATATACATATATACACATACACACACATACACATATGCACACACATACACATGCACATACATCCACACACACATACACATGTGTATATGCATATATATATATATACGCACATGTACACACATAAACATACACATACAAAATACAGACACACACAACACAACATATATATACACATACAACACATACAAACATGCACATACATACACATGCATACACATACATACAAATATAGTACATATTTTTTAAATTATTTAATATGAATATAAATATATAAATTAAAATATGAATAACATATTTAAATAAATATATTCATTTATATATTTATATATAATTGTTTAAATAAAATATTAATATGTCATATTTATATTAATTATATATACATTTTTAAATAAATTTATATAAACATACTGTTAAACATTTTTATTGATTAATATAAATTTGATAATTTTTTATATATAAAATTATGAAAATAATATTAATAATAATTTTTTATTATAAGTTATATAGATCATATTTATATATTATATATATATATACATATTGTAATATAAATCATATTTAAAAACAGATAAATATGTATTTATAAATTAAATTATTCATTTTTCCCTTTATCAGAACTTTTTTTAGCAACGATAAATGTGACCTTTATCATCACTTTTAACCAACACTAATAAAATTCCCCCCTTAATCAGTAAATTTTTTTTCACTTATATAGGTTAGCATTGAATATCACGCGAACTGTAGCAGTGATACATTTGTTTGTAAATATATGTATGAATGTGTGTGTGTGTGTGTATAAGTATAAATATACATATGAATATATATTTACACATAGACACACACATATTTACACATGCACAAAAAAATAAAATAAAAATAAAAATAAATAAATAAATAAATAAATAAATATATTTATATGTGTGTGTGTATTCTATTTATAACATGTATTGTCTATATATGTTATATATACTATTTTTATTTATGTTATTTATGTTTTATATTATTTATATATATATTTTTATATATGTATGTATGAATACACCAATACTATAAAAAGCAACATTTAATGAAGATTTTTTAGTAGTGGTTTTAAAAACAGATGCTAGATATTTTTTTATTATTTTAATAGTGATTTAAATAGTTTTTAAATTTAAAAATTCATTTTTTAAAATATGAATGTGTCTATATATATGTGTGTGTGTGTGTGTGTATTCTGTTTATTTTAATTAGTAATTCTATATTATTAATTAAAATATTTATGAATAAGTGTATATATATGTGGATATATAATGGGTTTTATAGGAAAATATCATGTTCATAATAGAATAAAAAACCTAATAAATAGCCAAATACATCACCATCAAATCAACATGTAAATTAAGAACATAATAATAATAGGAACACCTCATACCCAGTGTGATCCATGTTGAATGGATATCGATGGAGTATTCTTGATAAATATTACTAAGCAACAACAATTGGTCTCTTTCCACCACACATAGTACGTCGATAACTAAAACCCATTAATGCTAAGTGAGGATCCCATGGACTCCAAAGGCATGCTAAAACCTTCTCATCAAAGATATATCGAGAATTTAGAGAAAAATAGTTTCGACTTTTCTAGATAGAGTCACTACACTTTCTCAATAGGAGGATATAATCCTTTATACAGGCTCCCTTCATTTAATTAAGGAAATCAAGCATCAATTATCAATATTTAAAAACCAATTTAAAATACCCATAATATATGATCATTGTAGTTTCATGATCGTTAAACATTTCAATGATAATAATATGTTTATCATGCCATAAATGAATCATCTTTATGATTTGTAACCAATGATAACACCATTTGGAAGATGTGGTAGTTCCCATGCACTTGATATCTCACATCATAATTTGAATCATACAATATGATATTGTCATCATATTCCATTGACAATGTAGCCATATCTTTTCCTATGGTAGGCATTATATGGATTTTATTAGTTGTGATATGAAAAAATCATATAATAAAATTCATCCAATTTTTATGTATATACATCAATATTTCACTTTCACTAAAATATTCACAAATCTTTATGAATACATCTAAAATCCTTCATATAATTTTTTTTAAACTCTATTTATTTAAGAATAAAATATTTTTCCAAAATTTAATTCTTATCCCAAGGCCTAACTTTATGACCTTATAGTCCTTTTCAGCGCTGAAAATAAATACAAATTCACTAATTCATATATGTAATAAAAGAGCAATCTCCAACAAAATGTTCACCCTACTCACGATATAAAGGTTTATGACATGATCTTTATTAAACACACTCATATATCTATATAAAAATGTCCATAATAAGATGTATCATATATATCACATGTATACTCATATAATCCATTTGTCTAAGACATCGAGTGTCCACTAGATACAAAACATTTATATCCAATATAGGCAATATTATACATTCACGATTCTTCAAAATAGATTGACTAGTATGAATGAATAAATCACATTTATTTCATCTATATAGTTGAGCACATAAGATGTTATTCAACTAAGCATGTCCATGGATTTCCTCATCCTAATTCAATCATGGAACCAGATGTTATACATTTTATACAAGAGAAAAAATATCATCTTAGTTAACCATAAATTACAATATGATCAATGAAACATCTAACCACCCCTTTATTAGATCAACTTTAATGCTATCATAAGAATGGAGTCAAATTATAAAGTTCACATTCCAAGTATCTTTCCAATCTCAGGTAATGGGTAATCAAAATAATCATAAATCCCTAAGTATAACAATGACCATATTCCATTCCATGTGAAATTCTGTAATGATCTAGAAAAAATAATAAGTCTCTATTTATTATCTCATGAGTCTCATCTGTATCACATACAATATTATACTCATGTTAATTTTAAAATATCATCACAAACCACAATACTCTGTGATGATCTTTGATTATGGACAAATCAAAGTCATACATTGAGGGGATGTTATCATTCCAACATTCATGTTATATATGTATCACACATGAATGAATGATAAATGATGATTTCCTTTATTATAAAACCATGATCCATTTTACAATCATTATATCCAATTTATCATGTGTCTAGTACCAAGATATTCAACATGAACCTCATGTTTTTTCTAATTTTATGGGTTTTTCAATGGATCAACTATATTTTCACATATATCCACCCAACAAATATTTACATCACCCCTATCAATGATATCTCAAATGATATGGTATTTTCAAAGGGTGTGTTTGGTCCTTTGGTGAGACTAGGTTTCCTTAAACCGATTAATAACTCAATTATTATTATAATAACGTTCAAATTCTCCCTCAATTATAGGAACCAACCTAAGTTCAGCAATGTATTTTTTGATCCAAATAAATTCATTCTCAACATTTGATTTAGCGATGAAATTTATCACTATTTTTGAGTCCACCATGGTGGCTTGTTTGAAAATATTTAAACTTATAGATCCACTGTTGAGGAAAAATACAAAAATATATTGGGATAATATATAATATTTATTGGATTGGATAATTACATCCTTATAACCCCTTATAATGAGATTATCTTTACCTCCATACATGATATTCCTGATAATAATCAAATGAATCTTAACTTGATTGAATTGGTATCCACTTATTATATTCAAAGCATAAGTAAACTTAGGTTGAGTACATAACATGGGATACATTATAGATCCTATGTAAGACACATAAGGAATAATATCTATCCTCTTTATCTATTTAGAGGGATCTTGAATCTTCTTAAGATTCATGGAATTAAACATTGGTATAGACCCATTCTTGGAATTTGTAGCATCTCTGATCTAGTTCACCTCCACTATGACAAAACTAGGCACCACATTCCTCAAGAATGCCTCCCTGTATAAAAGATGCTATCAACTAGTGATAAGGTACCATGTATAAAGTGGAAAGAGTATACCCTCATAAGTACAAATAGTCATAAATCACAGAAAAAGAAATATAAGAAACTGGAATCACATAAATCAAATTAGAATGAAGAAATAAATCATATCTAGATTCCATATATAGTAATAAAATCATCAATACTATAATAAAATGAGAAGCTACTATTATAAATCTTGGCCATAATAATGGTTTGATACTATTAGTATAACCTATACAAATGGTTTCCTAAAAAATTGGTATAACCTATACCAATGGTTTTCCAAATAGTTGATAAAATTCATATTGGGATATAGATATACCAAAATTTCATGGAAACCATTGGTATTGGGTCATTTGTATAGCCTTATACTAATAGTTCCAAGGAATTTCTGGTATTACACCTCTATTAGGAAATAACTTTCATCCAGTATGAACCCAATAAAAACAACATTGAAATAAAACATATATAAAACCAGTCACAATACACATTAAAAACAGTACACATATTATATGTTTTATATTCAACCAATAAATAACTTAAAACACAAATGATAACACATATATACAATAAATTTCATTCATAATATTCTATCTACAAGGTTGTAAGTGTCATAAATATGAATTCAGGAATAGAGTGGATCAATATCTCCCTCCAAAAAATGTTGTCACGACTAAAACTACTATATAGGTCATCACTATAATCACCCTAATCATGAATTTCAACACTAGCATCATTATCCTCAACAACTTCATTATTATCACCACCAAGAAATTCATATCCCTAATCAATACTTGGTCTGTTATCACCATCTTCTAAGGCATCATATAAATAGATCATCATCAAAATAAATGTATCAAAAACCACAATAGTATCTAGTGGAAGTGA